>CM073576.1:146297989-147690547 GCA_037074715.1 Magnolia kwangsiensis | reverse complement strand
TAGTTGCTCTTTATTGAATCCTGCATCCAAGAAGCCATTGATATAAGATTATTAATGGCATTTTGTTACAAAATACTCAACCAAAAGGACCCAAAACATAAATAAAAGAATGGAAAGGCTAATGATGTGTTGGGCTTACATGGTCCATCAAATATTTGGGCCTGAAATCAACGGTAGGCATTGCACTATTTATTGTTACGGGCCCAGAGCCAGCAATGTGGGTGAGTCTCTGACCGTAGGGGCCCACCTCAATGTATGCATTGTATATCATTTATCTAGTTTTCTAAGCTTATTTTAGACCATGGTTCCTAAAATGAAGCAGATATAAATTTCAAGTAGAATACATCACAGGAAAAAGTGGTTAATGTTCATTGAAAACCTTTTGTCGGTCGGCCACAAAAGTTTTAGATCATGCTGATATTCGTTTTTTCCTTTCATCCAGATATTTGTGAACTTATCAATTGATTGGATGGTCAATAAACATTAGGATGGACACTAGGGAACTTTTAATAGTGACAATTCAATGACGAATGTTTCTCGTGGTGTGGTCTACTTGAACTTGTATGGGCTTCATTTTTAGTCTTAAAATAAGGTGGAAAATAGGTGGACCGCGTGGATTTACAATTCATACATAGCTATTGACTACATTAAAAAAATATTACACTTCATTCGTTCAATAATGAATCAATTACAATCCCTCATTCAACATGACAAAAAACCTGAATAAAAATAAAAACTTGAATCAGCAAGACAAAAAACGTAACATTCCAAAACCTGTCTTTCCAATGCACAAGAAACAAAGCATCTCCTGAAGAAACTGAGTTCTGTTGATTTGATTTGTCTTGACTTTTAACTCCATCTGAAATGCAGTGATGCCATTCTCCTTACCAGCAACCTGCAATGCTAAAATCACAGGTTATAATTTGCATGTTTTGTTAAGGAAGTTAGACTTTAAGCACCACAATTAGACCAAGATTGGGTTTCATTCGCCCATATTGTTAACAGAGCAGGGCTTGCTGCAAATGTTGAAAGATAAAGCTATCAGGAAACAGGATTATGGTAGCTTATATGAAACATATCCCAATCAGGCTGCATGAATTCTCCAAGGAAAAAGGTGTTGTGGGCAACAGATGCAATATGGATTGTATGTGACGACTGGGACTCTCGGCCAAAAATCATCAGATGCTCTTATCACAGCAGTCCTCTTTGAGCTATATGCCAAGAAATGAAACATCAAATTAAGTATAATTCCTTCTTTTTTTTCAAATGAAAGCTCAAGTATTTTTAGGCTAAAACTACACCTCTCCATAAATTGAGTGTGCATTGAATAATCAATCTTTCTTCCATTCAAATTAAATAAATTAACAATTAAAGAAGATCTTACCGAAAGCTGTGAAATAAATGAATGAAAATATCAAATTTTCAGATCCAATCGCCATGCACCCAAACATAGAAGAATTGTTCTGAATGTATGACAATAACATATGCTTAAATCTGAAATATGCAGCTCCAATCCTCCCACATGCAACATCCACATGAAAGAATGCAGATGACCGTCATGCTTAAGCAATCAATACAGGAATGTACAAGTAAAATCATAAAACCAAAGATACTCAACAACTTATAACTTCTATTCAGAAAATAAAGTTCACTAACTTGGAAAACAAACCAAATTGAATCAAGCTACAAGCACAAACACAAGTAAATATGACTAACCATCCAAGTCCAACTAATCCAAGTCATCCAGCATGCACCTATACTGCCCATGAGTATGTGTATCAAAGCCAAAACAGGTGGAAGTGCATAGACCAGCATCCAAAACATTGCAATATTGTGTACTTTATTCTGCGTTGTGGACCCGACTTTTTTTTTTTCATCTGGTGCCCATTCATCAAAGAAACAACGGATGATATTAAAGAATCTCAATCAATTGTTTCAACTTTCAACAAACATCAGTGTTTTCTAAACCTAAATGAAGCTAAACAAGCAGAAAGGAACTTTGCTAGCTTGGTGCATGACTAACTCACGGATTCCAATTACTGGGTCTTGCATGTGTTCCTAGCGATTTATCCAATTTGGCAACATACACAAGTCTCAAGTGGCAAACTCAGAAATTCTGCATTGCCAGCTGTAATAGGTCATGAGAATCAAGGCCCAATAAGTAGGGAACTTTTCTAGCTTGGTGCATGACCTGTGCAGTGCAGATGCTGCCCCATAGAACTGTTTCCTAGCATCCAATTCTTCTGGACAATCATTCTTGAAGCTGATGCCCAAGGATTATTATTTGTTAATAGCTATACAGTTCAAAACCCCAACTGAATTAGAATTCCAAGTCTCTGTGTGGCGAATACCTTACACAAATATCCAAGCATCTGAGTCTACAAACCGAATCACAATCTTTGCCCCATATGGCATAAATGGAACAGAAGTCTTCATCAAGGATTTTATTAACATTTTTTAATTACAAGAACACAAATACTGGCATGTCGGAGTATTTTCCAGCAGCAGTAGAGGACCCACGACTTCAGGTTCCATTCCCTCCAGCTTCCCTTGAAACTGGTCTACCCAATGAAGACAGAATTCACAGAATTTCGTCTTCATTGGGTAGTTGAATTCAACCTCTATGTTGATGTAGCCGAATTCATTAGAATTTCTAGAATTCTAATAGAAGCTTCGTAGATTTTCTGAATTTATATACTTTCGTGAACCAGGTGGAAACATAACAAGAAAGAGAAGAAGCAGAGAGCCATCTAATCCTGGTGGCCAGTTTAACTCTGCTACTGTACACAAATTCGATGATCAAGACCGTTGATCTTGATCTTTCATGCAGGAGATAGAGACCCATTTCAAGTTTTTGACCGTTGGGAAACAGGGCAGGAATGGAAGGTTTAGAGTTGTCCAGAGACCTGAAGGACAGTGATATTACTTTTGTATGATAGTGGTATTGGTGTAGCTTTGGGAAGGCTAGCAAATGCAAACTAAGACCAGTGTATATTAACATTGCAATAGACATTTCTGAGTAACATTTGTTAGCTATAACTCTAACCACATTTCACTGGAAGAAATCATTATCCTTCATGTCTATCTTATTTGTTGGATTCAAATCTTCCATTTGCATTAAGGGCCTACCATTGGCGAAAAAGGGACAGCATTTGATGGAAAAAACGGAAGGGCCATGATGCATTCGGATGCGACAATGTCCTGTTGCAGCATGTCCATGCCAGTGGGCCCACAGTGGTAATTGTCACATGATGCACTCTGATGTCTGCTACAGAACACTTCTTTATAACCCAAACATTGATCCATAGTTTCTGACAAAATCAGCATGTGAAATACCCGGTAGCTGTTGGGTCCATCGCCAACCAGTCCAAGCTCAGCCATATAAGGCCTGGCACAACCATTGGGGCATCCAGTTACCACTATTACTACTGACTCATTGCACTTGAGGCCAACCTATAACAACAAAACACCATTTTCAAGCGTCTGGGCAACCCTATGGAAAAACAGGTTTGATGCCTATTTTCTGCTCATTTTGAATTACATGATAATATTTACATCTAAGTTAAACACACCCACATGCCACACCAAGGATTGACTATAGGGCCTCTAACCCCATTGGAAGAATTCAACAATGCATAGTTAAATAGTTAAAAGAAACAAATGAAACAATCGAAGAAGATCCAGATTTTACCTGTGAAGCTTTATCCAGTCCTTGATGACCACTGAGTGATCACTATTTCAAAACTGTGTTACTTTCACACAACAATGCTTGTGAGGCCCTCGCCAATTCCTCATCATCATTGACAATGTATTATATATAAAAAGGTCATTAATCACACAACCAAGGAGTAATAACAGTACCGTCTCTAATAAAAGAATTCTTGGGTATTTTTAGATCTCTATTTTTATAGGGTCATTGGTATAACCACCTATATGCAGCCCCATAAATCAGATGGATATGATAGTATGATAGTCTGGTGATAGCTTCTCATAACCCAGGGCTGGTTTCAGCCTGGACTCCAAACTGGTAGGGTCGAGCTGTCAGGACAGTCCTATTAAAAATTTGTTTTTGCTTGGCCTGGGCCTGGCTCATTGACAGTCCTACATGTGACCAGCAGGCAACAAATGGATGTGCATATTTGAATGCGAAGGCATACTATATTTCACAGCATAAGAAACAGGAGAATAGAACTTACTCCTAATTGGATTCTTTGATCTTTTAAACGTATTGGTTAGTTCCAATGATATCCTCAAGATACTCAAGAAACCCTTCATTGTGAGGCCCTTGGGCCGTTGACTTCATTAGAGAAATTTGCTCGACCTCACCCTGAAATTTCAATGATAAAGAAATTGAAAGAGAAGATAGATTTTGACAGTATGATATTTTTTTCACAAGTAAATAGGCCTTTTTCAGCCATCAGCCCATCACCCACCTGAAGAATCAAAAACCGATTGTTGTCCAAGTCCACTCCTTTTCCTTTCATTAGATAACCTTTTTACATGTGTCGAATGCGATGAACAGATATACATGTAACACTTGCCATAGATAAAATGAAGAAAGTAAATTCATAACCCTCCAACTCGGGTGACTGCCCATACATATTGTGGCCCAAACAAACTGATGACAGGATCATTAAAACCATAGGCCCCACTGCTCAAACTGTTGAAGACTCCGCTTCCTAGAGGGCTGGTTTCAAATGTGGGTGCACAGTATACCTAGCTCATCCCTGAAAGTTAATATCAGCCATGAGCTAAATTCTTGAAAACAACAATTACAACTAATGAAATAAATCATAAATTTAAAATTAAAAAAAAAAAAAAAAGAAGAAGAAGAAGAAGAAAAACCCCCACAAATTCTACCCATCTAAATATGGTATATGAATTTAGCAATTTAAAATGTAGACATGAAAAAAGTAATAGTTATTTTAATCAACATAGTTCGAAAACGAACAACATTCTTTTAATTAAGCAAATAAAATTTCAGCTTTCAAGACCAACTGCTACTTGTCTACAATACCATAGCTTTCAGGATTAATAGCTACTTTCAGGACTAATTTACACACCAATCCATACCTTAAGTGGTAGACTGAATAAAAATAACCTCAATTCCCAAGTAGGGTGTGGCTAACAGTGGGGTATGTGTACTAATGCATTAATTAATTTTATTTTATTTTTTAAAATAGTCTAAAAGACTATTAAGGATTTCACATATGTGGAAGACTCAAAAGGAGTGTAGAGATATTTGAAGATTCTATTATAAATAAGGAGTGTAGAGATATTTGAAGATTCTATTATAAATGTCATCATTTAGATGGGTTTCGAGAAGATATGATGCACCATACCATGGTATTATATTGGTTTGGTTTTCACCCTTAATCTATAGTTGCCTAAATTGCCAAATCTGTACTTTTCTTTGTCATCTCAAAATTACATCCTCCCAAAACAGAAATGCTCACTAATCAAGTTGCCATGGCCTTAAATTAAAATTTAAAAAATAATAAATAAATAAATAAACTGTTTTAAGGAACCGTTAAGATGTTATCACCTAAAAAACTAGAATACAAAGTCTAAGAAAATGTATAAAGGGGTTAGGATTGTTCAACCGATTTGATCTTGGTCTTGTGACTTGAGAATAGTGGCCTGCACAATTAGTTGGTTCTATTTGGACATACATATGACACATACAATTTCTGAGTACATCTGTATCAGCTTGTCTTCTTTTCTTTTTTCTTTTTGATTTTTTATGGGTAGAATCATGTGATATAGAAGAAGAGACTAACCTGTGTTCCCTTCTCAAGTAAGTGAATTGCAAAAGATGAGAATCTAAACCGAATCTTCACACAGGGCTGCATAAAGACATAGAACACAAACCATTAGCAAAAAATCTAAATATCTCTTTCTTTTTGGCAAAACTTGTGTATTACCTAAACAATTTTAATGATTTTCTTTTACCTGTCAATATTGCCTTTACAAACTGATATTTGGTCAACCGATAAACACTACTTAATAGTTTTGGAAGTGCAAAACCCGATCCTGGCAACATACAGTTGCAGAAGTACAATTTTGAATTCTAAATATGATGGTTACATTTCATGTTGTTCAAATTGTCCATGTTAACATTCCAGCTTCTGTAGATTTCAGTTACTCCATCTTTTATGTAGTTGGTATCTAGGATTGCCTTGAGTACTTTTTCTTTTTATTACCCAAGGTAAAATTGTTGTTTTTTTTGTTGCATAATAGTGACTGAACTTACTAATCTGTTACACTAATACTAGTAAAGGGGTTGTGTACCAGTAAGACACATTAGGTAGGAACAGTTGTCTAACAGACATTAACCTTCCTTTTCTACATGAGCTCTTAGAGCCAATCATAATTCATAACAGAGTTCAGATTTAGAAGTGGGAGCACCTTGATCTTACATATGACAAGAAGTATTAATACTTAGAGCAATGTGTTTGAACATCCTAGCTATCATCAGGTAGGCACCGCCTTATTGATGACCAGGCCAAAAAATCAGGCTGGCAACTCATCAGGTGAGCCCAAGGTTTTGAATAACAGTATCAGTGGGCGTATCGGTTGCGCCAACAAACAATATGATACTGGGCAGAGTGGACCCATTTGTTTTCCTGGATTCTTGCCTTTGCCTGTCACAATCATAGTTGACATATATACATACAAGACTTCTTAGGTTCTATGGAGTAGTCCTTGGGAGGGGCATTTCTGGAGTAAACCTACACAACAAAACAAGCAAAACTGCTGAAAAATAGAAATCAAATAAAAGTAAGCATTCCGGAAGAATATACATTGCCATTTCAGGGATGGAGAAAAAAGTCACAATAAACATAAGAAACAGCGCACATTCAGGTACAAACATCATCTATAAAAACTCAAAACATAAATGCATACCTCCAAAAGTGATTGCTCAATGTAACCAGCTGTTATGAGGTTCCAAACAAACAGCAACAATATCTAGCATGTTTGAGTAAACAAATCACATGGATATGGAATTCTAGAACTTGGAATTTCAAAATTGATGCAAGTAAACAAGTGCCCAGTTTAAGGCAACATCTGTGCATGTCAAGAGACTACAATATAAAAGCCACTAATGTGATTGCCATTAGGTCCACCCATTAATAAAATATTATTCGCCTAGCTAAAGACAACCTATGTTAGAAATCAAAGATAAACCTATCTATGAGATGAGAGAAAACCATCTGACCTGAAGCAGTCGTGTCATATTTGGGCTAGGGACTACTGTTGAGAACTTAGGGTGGTCAGCCTATGTTAGAAATCAAAGATAAACCTATCTACCAGACAAGAGAAAACCATCCGACCTGAAGCACTGGTGCTATATTTGGGCTAGGGACTACTTTTGAGAACCTAGGGTGGCTTGGCACTCATCTAGCTAGTCTGCTAGAGTGACAAGGGTAACATGGGGACAAGACTTCTTTACCTCTCCTATTTTTCTTTGTTTTTGCTGTTCTTTTTTTATCAATAAGAACAAGGAAAACAACTTTCAGAAAAAGAAAAAAAAAAAAATTCATTTACTCATTTAAAAAAGTTTCCATCACATCAACATTTAACCAATGCAATTGATCATCTAAATATATGCAAGCTGAATTGCAAAATCATATAGATAAGAAACCTGAGGTGTAGATGGAATTTGGTCATGGTATATCACAATGATGTAGAATGCACTAGATGCAATAGCACTTTCTCATGACTCGTTCAATATCACAAAGCATGAACAAGGCTCACATTTCCAAACAGCAGTGGCTCTGAAGGATCCATAAGCACTATGAACCTTCTTTATAAAATAAAAATAAAAAAGATCTGTAAACATTATTGAAACTATAACAGAAAAAAGGGATAAAGGTTGAAATTCCTCTGTTACTACTTAAACATGAATAACAAAGGAATCTTTTAATAGGCACCTGTTGATGGACATCAGTCATGGACATTGTCAAATGTAGAAACACCTTGGTTGTTGCTAAAACAACAGCTCCATTTGCATGCTGAAGCCTATCCTCAAGGAGATTCATTATGTCAAATATCTCATTGCTATCTGAGGGGATATATCTGGAGACCAAATCAAGTAAAAGACACTGAGCCCATTCACTGAAGTCCCTAATCCTGTGAAAGCACCAGGTAATTTAGATGGTGTTAGTATATTTTGGTGAACCATTTTATACATGAAGAATACTTTATTATATAACTCAATCTGAATGACAGAAGATTTAAATCCAAAATGACCTATACTTTTGCAGCACAAAATTAGCAGGAATGGCAGCATGATAAATCCTACTTAAAAAGAATAGCAAGAGTCTAATTTCGTAATCACCTTGACAAAACCAAGCTCGTAAATTAAGATCGCCATCCAAAAATAAAACTGGGGCCTACGATCGCCAACATTCTTGCATAAAACACATGCATGGGGCATCTTTGAGTGAATCCAAACTGCGCAACTTGAGACCAAAATCGCTCTTTCAAATCTGGAAGGTGAAATCCCTAATTCTAAAAATCCTCAAATTCCCAAAATCCTAAAATCCCCAAATCCCCAATTTGTAAAATCAAAGAAACCCAAATTCAGGGTCCACATTCGAATTGGAAATCCGCAAATTACGAAATCCCCAAATTCATAAATCAACATTGAGATTGAGAGAGATTGAGAGGGGGAGAGAGAGAGAGAGAGAGAGAGAGAGAGAGAGAGAGAGAGAGAGAGAAATACCTCGCGTTCGTGAATCTAATTCAATCGAGCTTCAGAGAGAGAGAAGGGGAGGTCCTGATTGATAGAGGAATGGAGGTGGTGCGTGGATAGGGAGGGCCTTGGACCACCGCTCGGCCAAACGAGGATGGGCAGGGAGAGAGATGGGGAGTCGAGGATGGGGCTGTTTTTGTCGGGAGTCGAGATGGAGAGATTGAGAGAGATGGGGAGTCGAGCTGGAGAGAGAGAGAGAGAGAGAGAGAGAGAGAGAGAGAGAGAGAGGGGTGGGAAGAAGATGGAGAGAAAGGAGCGAGGAGGGCGATTTTTGTGGGCACTGGAATGAAATGTGGGCGCGAGAACGAAATTGGGGTTTTTTGTGCGCGCGGACGCCCACTTGATACGAATGGTGACGTCTTAGGGGCTGCGTGTGGCCCACCATAATATATGTCATTTATCCGTGCCATCCATTACATTCAAATAATTTTTTAGGGCTTTATCTCAAAGTATTTGGCAAATAGAAGGCTCACATGGACCACACAGAAAATCAACGAAAGGCACTTAATCTCCATTTTTACCATGGTGTGGTCCACTTGAGCTTTCAATTTACCTAAGTCTTGGATTTCGTACATTAAAATTAATTTCAAAATGTATGGACGGCTTAGATTAAATATAAAAATTTTGGTGGCCCTATAGAACTTCCAACGGATGTTCCTTTGCTGTGGAGGGTACGGCCTCGAGGTATGGAAAAATCCTTAGCAATATAGCTACGGTTTATATCCGTAGCTAAAATAACCAATTATTCGCAGCTTCCTTATGGTAGTGTACATCCATACAAATCTTCAAATATGCTATGCGAATCCGCACGGATCACACATAACTCTCCCTGATTAGTTCCAATGAGGAATATCATAATCGGATGAACAACTTGGTTCTCTTATATAAACTAAATTGCTTATAATATGAGAAGCTCATTGATTATCATAAAATAACTACACTAACATATTCACTACAAAACTTATTTCCTACAACAATTCTTTATCCACACGGGCTCACAAGTGGTATGAGCCATTGTCTTATATTTTTCTTCAATGCTTGAGACCTTCTTGCATATAAAATATTAGTCAACTTGAACATAATTAGTTCTCTTATGATAAATTGAATTATTTGTAATATGGGAGGTTGTTTGATCATCGCAAAATAATTACACAGTAGGCTCACTACACAACCCATTTCCTAAAATAGTTATTGATCAAATTCCTTCTCATAAATATGTCATACATGTTTGGGGACTATGAAAGCACACGAAGATGAATCAAACAAAATATTTCAATTATACAATCAAGTCCAATCACAAACACTCCGAATTTAATGTGGAAAAACGATTGCGGGAAAAAATAATAATAATAAATAACGACACAAAGCAACAGTAATACATTATGAAAGCAAAATATTACAAGAGAGATATTACCTGATCTGAAAACCCTAACTAATTGTATTTGATTACATTTTAAATATTAAATACCTTGGACATATTTGTTAGAAACTAAAGGGCCCACTTCAATAAATAATCCTAGTAACTTGAGATTGAGCTAAATTTTGTAGGAGGCCCAACCTCTAATGCATTCCTCATCATAGAGGCAATTGATGAAGCTTTAGAAGAAGAAAAATTCAAACAATGCTAATTGTAATTATGTGGGAAATTGCTAATTTTGTGTGGTAGAACTAACGTGGAGGGCATGGACCCACCAAAATCAGTATAAACTTAATCTTGATTATGTGGGATCCCCTCCTTAAAATGACTTAAATCATTCCTCAGAGAAACAGGATTTACCCTCTTTTTCACACAGCACGTTTTAGTTTCCACAATCGAAGGTGTTGTTAACCAGTGATTCAAACCATTCCGCAATTGTCCGCAATGTATACAACTGTTGTACAATGTTCTTAGCTTGAACCATCTAAGACATGGGCCCACAATAATAAAACAAAAAATTAATTTGTTTAGTGATTTTTTTCTTTGGCTTTCCCTGGTAATAACTTTGTGACTAAATTTTCTTTTTCTAAGTATAATATCGTTGGAAAGATACCAATGAGCTGCACATGTATTTGCCAATGACAAAGATGATTGGCCGCTAAATGGTTTTGTAGAATTAAATCATTTTACAAAATAAATTTAAGTCAAAATTTATTATTTTTAATAAGTTATAGTTTTTTTTTGCTATCTCTAAATATTTTAAGCTTCAAATTTTGTTTAACACCTTGGATTTGGTAGTAAATTGATGTATTTCAAATTCAAATAGCTACATTTTGTGTTTGATAACCTTAGATTTGGAGGTAAATGAAATTACAGGCATTTCAAATCTACATTTTTTGTGTGTTTTAAAATCTAAGCAAAATGTTAAGATTTTGGTGTAATTAAGAGGAAATGCCTTTTTGGCCTCTCTTTTAATAATAGGAGAGTTACACATTTAACAAAGGTCTCTCTAGGTTACAAATCTATTGGACAGATGACATGCTAACAATACCCTATAACAATCCAATTACCAGCTACAAAACTAAAATCACATCAATAGAACGATCTAAATCATCCAAACATTGGACATCAAATGAATGGTTAGATATCATCAATGAGTCACTTATTTGTAATCCTTGCATTTGTGACACACCTACGGTTCAAAATTTTCTCTTTTTTTTTTTTGCCAAAGTATATATTTTAATGGGCATATTATAATCATTCTACCAAATATCACATGCATATACTAATTTAACATATGAAAGTTGATTTCATTAATCAAATCCTGTCCTATTAATATACTGAAGAATTTCAATTTCACCCTCTAAATATAAGCTTCTAAATGGAAGATTTGGATTCCAATGCATTTCAACCAAACATAAACGATGATTCAAAATCACATTGATTCCAATGTAATTGTTATTTAGATTCCTATCATTACAAATCCAAGCTTCCGAATGGGCTCTTAAAGTTCAATTATACTTACAGTTATTGTTTAAGTCATGCCATTGAGTTTGAATTAGTTTAAAAGTTGTTTGCTATTTTAGAAAAGCTACTAATTTAAGATTTAAAACTTATATAAGTAATATTAATTGTTTTGTTATGAGGTTTTAATTATCATTTCCTATAATATTTTCTCATTTAGAGAAATTTTATTTTCTGCCTTGTAAATTCAATGCTTCCCATAGATTCAAGGTTTATTTTAAAGAAAGAAGTCATAAATCTCCTTTCCCATGCACCTTGCAATAGACCCTAACCTCACTAAAAGTTTCTCACGCCATAACATATATTTCAATGGTATATGAGATATATAAATGAACAACTGGCTCACATTATCATCATCATCATCGTGTTATGGACCCAAACCTTAGTCGGCCTGATAGGCCAATGGGCTTGGGTCTAAGTTTGACCCAATGGGCTGAGGAGAGGGCTGTCCATGGGCAAAGCCGGCCTCTTGGGCTCTCATACCAAGCTCTCATGGGCTGACTTGGGTTTAATTTTTAGGCCCTCATGAGTGGACACCTGATCTTTGGGGCCAAAAAATAGAAGTGCTTAGCTGAACTTATACCAAAGATAACTAATTTAAATATTTCTCACTATTCCTACTATTTTAATTTATAGTTATTAACTATTGAGTAGACTAAACTCAAACGAACATTGAGTCAAGTCTATTCGAGTTTTTAGGGTTTTTAAACTATGAACTAATATAGAGACATTTTCACACCGCTCGAGTAGGATAGCTTGTGGGATGCAAGGACTTACTTGGGTGGGCGGCCCATGTGAGGCACGTGACTCGTGTGAAGCGAAGTGGGGACCATGAGGGGATTCAGCCGAGGTCTTAACCCATGAGATGTGAGGCTTGAGTTACAAGATAAAAGGATTAATTCGCCATGCTCTATTAATATATTATATCAATTTGAACTATCCTGCATCATTAACCCAATTTGTGCTTGGCCCATTAACAGAAAGTCTAGGCCTGAGCCTGACCCGTGACCCAGAAAGCATCAAACATGTAGGCCTCAACCATTAGCAACCTTACTCAAACAAAATACAAAAACAACTAAAATTTATATTTATTTTTTTAAAAAAAACACACACTTAAATGTGGAGTTTATTTAGATATTGATCATGTAGGACAAAGTACAATCCAATTAGAAAACAGCTTAATCAGTGAAAACGAAATGCCATTTTCAGTTCCCATATCTCCCTAAACATCTAACATTGCATGCTACATAAATCCCAAGTACCACCCCAACCAAAGTAGCCACCACCACACCCACAACCATTTTCCTAGACATGTTCAATCCAAAGAAAAACCCACCTCCACCGCACTTACAACTTTCCGGTGTGGAACACCATGTGTGTTGGGCTTGAGTGGCCGTTTTCGGCATGTTCACGCATAGATATCCCTTCTCAAAGCTTGCACAGATTTTATCCTGGATGCAATTCTCGGGCAGGTTGAAGTTCTTGGAGAAACGGCTCCATTGGTTGCCGTCGATCTCGCGTTCGCCACTGATCTTCATCATGCCGTAGCGGTCGAGATAGACTTTCAGTTGATCTTTTTTGAATCCTGGAGCCAAAATGCCATTGATAAGAGCTTACTAAAATTAGTAGCATTGTGCTAAAAAATGGAAGACTTTCAGTGGTCTGGGCATTAACTTGTTTGAGGCCGGCCCATAAATCTATCTGAGTCCGGCCCATCAAATTTTTGGGCCTGAAACCATGCACAGGACCTAACACTCGTCTAATTGAAGATTTATTAAGGAATTTTTACCACAAAATTCCTCCAGGGTTTGGATTTTACGAAATAGTGCCTGAAGGAACTGAAATTCCCAAGCAGTGCTTATTAAAGTGAAAATTACATTATTACCCTTCTTTACTTTTTCTTTACAACAACACGGGGAATCAAGATTCTAAGGCTCACGTGTTAGGCGGGCCAATACATAAAAAATAATACATGTGATTCAAAATATCCCAATTCAAGTGTAATCATTGGCCAGATATTTTGTTCATGTTAACACCATGCATACCATGTGGGCCCCACGACTCATAAAATTTACTATTTTTCATTTTCAGAAAAAAAATTAAATCAGGATATTTTTTGTAATTGCATCCCCCAAAATCACTTATATGCATCTCCAATCGCCCAGGCACTATTTGGTAAAATATAGACTCCTCAGCAATGTTGTTGTAAAAATCCTTTTTAACTTTTTTAATCTATATCTGGTAAAATACAAATTCCTCCGCACTATTTGCTAGCTTATTAGCTTAAATTTACTTATAAGTAAAAAATTCTTCCTTTTTTTACTTTTTTACTTTTTTAATCTTTATCTCCATGTGATGGATGGATCACATTGAAGATCGGGCCCATACGATGGACGGTCTACATCAAAGATGAGCCCCACATGATGAAAGGGCCACATTAAGGTAGACCGACATAAAGGACGATCCACATCAAAGGATGGCCCTTAATGATGAATGACCCACATGTAAAGGAGGGACTCTATGACAGCCCATTTTTAAGGTGGGGCCACACTATTGATGGTTCGCATCAAAGTGCAATGCCCGTGATAATAGTACTGAACAATGAATGTGGGTCCCACATGATGGATGACCCACATCAAGCTGGGCTCCATATAATGGATGGTCAGCCCTTATTGATAAATGGCTCACATCCGAGGTGAGCCCTGCATGATGGACGACTCGCTTCGAGGGTGGGGCCCACAAGATAGACGGTCCACATTAAAGGTGTGCTCCGCATGATGGGCAGTGACCATTGAAGGTGGGCCCCATGTGATGGATGTATAATATTAAGGTGGGCCCACATAATGAACGGTCCACATCAAAGGTCAGCACCTTGTACTGAATGGCCTACATCTTAGGCAAGCCCCACATGATAGAGGCCCACTTTGAAGTTAGGCCCTGAATGATGGATGATCCACATCTATCATCCAACATGATGGACAATCGGTATCCGAGGTAGCCCTACATAATTGATAGCCCACATTGATCGGTGTGCCTTACAAGGTAGATGGTCCAAATTGAAGGTAAGCCCCATACGATAGATTGAAGAGAAGGCCAAGGTTGGCCCAACATAATGATCAGTCGACATCAAATATCAGCCCCACATGATAGATAGTAAATATTAAAAGTGGCTTGCAAATGAAAATGAATAAGCAAAATTGATTTTTAAAAAATAAATTAATAGAAGATATTTAAAAAGGAAAACTAAAAGAGAAGAAAAAGAGGAGAAAAATAAAAAAGAGGTTAATGAAATATATTTAAAAATCACTTAATTAACATTGGAAACCCAATAAAATTTTCTATTTTTTGACAGGTAAGTATGTGATTTACCACACATACTTAACTATTGAACAATTAGAGACCAGATAAGCTACTTGAAGCATAAATTGCTCAAGTAAAACAACTTACGATGTCCATCGGACAAACAGGTAAGAAGACAAAATAAAATAAAATTGCTAGTATGGTAAAGATCCTTAGTCTTTCATCTAGTGAGCTCACGTGCATGTGCTGTGGTCCAAAATTCACCCGGGCTCAGTCGTCCAATGACATGTCCATGAGAAGATGGACAATTGAAATTTAGAGAGAGAGAGAGAGAGAGAGAGAGAGAGAGAGAGAGAGACCAACGATGTACATGTGACGCACGTGATGACAAGAAACAACCTGAATTTTGGGCCGTGGCACAATAAAGAGGTGCCCACCTGATCAATGGACACAATCTCTCTCTCTCTCTCTCAAACATGCCACATTGGCATGTGTTGGGAGAGCAGCCATCTAAATGGCCAATTAAAAAAAAATAAAAATAAATAAAAATTAAGAAAGGGAAACAACATTAGACGTCTGATTATTACCGGGAAGACTGATGAGGAGGGTATCAGATCCATCCTGCCGTTTCCAATCAAACAACGGCTGGATATCCTCATAAGAGCGGGCCATGTTAGGTTTGGACGGCGGGATATCCTCATTAGAGCGGGTTATGTTAGGATTGGACATTCTATTCTCTCTACTTAACGTTTGCTTCCTATTATTTGGTATCCGCGTTCCAAGAGAAGGCAAGAAATGTTTTTGAATGAGGGACTTGAACTTGTTTGGATTTATACATATAAAGATAGTACACGTTTGGATGGCAAAATGCAAATTGGGATTTCTTCCAAAGGGAACCATTCGTTTTCTATTGCTGTATATCATTTGGTTCTTTCGTATTGATTGGACTATGCTTTGGTGTTGTGGTCACCTCTTTGGATGGGCAAAGTTCAAAATTCCTTGTTTGGTGTACACTCTTTTCAGGTTTTATGATAGTTCACAAGCATTTTGAAATGGTGGTGACTCTTCCACTTCACGTGTCGCATTCATGTTATGCTATCCAGACCATCCAACATTGTGGATGGGCGTTTCAAAAATCACACTGACCAAGCAATCCTAACCTTCCAAGTGAAGAATATCGAATGAATGGTTAAAAGTACAATTAGTGAGGGGTTTAAATTCCAAGTGCAAAATCAGATGGTTATTGTTTTGATCAATTCATTCAAATATCAGGCTATACATGTGAACAGGGGCTTGTATTTAGATTCCGCGTGTGTGATTATAATATGCGGGTGTGTAGAGTCTATTTGACTTAATGTTTGTTTGAACTGCTAGTATTCCCCCATGATGAGACGGACAAATGAGAATAATGGACGCGGGATTAAGTTATCCTCTCAATCATCAATTATGTTCAACGCTAGGGTGATTTGTAAAAGGGTAGGAGTTAGTGCTTCTGAAGGAATTCTTTTTGTGTCATGACAATAGACTTGTGTCAACAAACTTAAAGACACATTCTTTCAACATGGTTTGCTACCATAGTTCAATGGTATAAATAGATAAAGAATATATAGGTTGAAAGTGTTTTTCTAATAATGCACTTACAATCAGTATAAAAGATGGTGATTCGTTCGTTGCCTAATTAGGATTGAGCTTCATAGCAGGACAATCGTGATATGTAGGATGATTGATTATTCGTCATTCAATTAAAAACCATGCCTCATGGCGAGATTGCTGATAAAAGGTGAATTTTCAACAACTGCTCATATTGATATCGTGTTTTATGGCAAGATAGCTAGCGAGGTGACAGTTTATTTGTAGTCTTGGTAGGAACCAAGCATGTGGCAAGGTGGTTGTAATTCGACTATTTGTTCATCATTTGATAATGGCCAGGTTGATAAGCGACTTCTAGTACTCAATCAAGAGGTGGAATATGATGAGTTTGAAGTCAAAATCAAGACGATGAATGGCCAGGTTGCTATAGTGATTGGGAGACGATCAAAAGAGAGGATACAACTACTCTATAGAGGAGAAAAGAGACAATGCGGCGGATGAATGCGCTGAAGGCTGAATCGTCTACTTGGGACGCCGAGCAACTTGAAACCTTGCACTTAGCAAGTGAAGCTAGGGGGTGAATAACCAAGCGGTGGTTTTTGCACCCTTGAATCATGCAATAAATTGTTCAACCGCCTCTTCCAACAATTGCCCTAGCTTAAAAAGGTCGGCCGTGTATACTTTTGCTTCAGTTTAGTGAAAATGCATATAAAATTGATCTTTCATCTCGGTCCAGGTTTGAACGAGTGAGTTAGTAGGTTTTTGTATTAGGTGAAAGCAGTCATGTTAAAGAATTCCTAAATAGTTCGAGCTTTAGGAAGTTATTATGGGATACCTCATCGCATTATATGGTAAAGTGGCCAATATGTTAATAGTGGAGGTCTTACTGTATCCTAAAAATAAAGTGAACTCGAGAAACTTGAAATCTATATATAGGGAACTCAAAATTTTGGTTAACCTACTTGGTATATGTTGTCAAAGGGTTGACTAAGTCACTCATTGGCCATCTGGTTGTACTCCGTATTCCTAGATGAACCCTATAATATCATCTCAAATGAGCAATCGTTGTGAGCCTGGCATATTTATCTGACCGAGGTATCTATGAGACTGTTCAGGGTTTGGGGCCTTGTGTCACTGAGGAACAACCGTTGGGTAAGGTGCAATAGAAAGTTGCCTCCCGGGTGCATCTATCCTTTAGTAGCTAGCCATTATGGACGAAAGGTGCGGACAATCGTTACCCCCCAAGTGCATGCCTTAGTCCTATGTTGTCCTTAATAGAGTGGAGTAATGGCCGGTGGTTGCCCACTCAGGTGGCTTTATCCTGAGGTAGTTGTTATGATAGGGATGCACCGTCGAAGGGTACCCATCGGTGCCTAGCCATATGATATCCTTGATAGACAGTGGGCAATACTGGAGGTTGCCCCCTTGGGTTTTCAAGGTATTCAACCCTCTAAACTCAATTATGGTTGATCAAACCACCTGAAGGTAGCACTCCAAGAGGTTTGGCCATGTGGCCATAAGATAACAACTGGACAGTCGGTTGCCCCCCTTAAAGTCGACCGTCTCAATCATTCCTCGCCGCTAGTGGAGGCAATGAAGTGCGACCTTTGCAATTTGATCTAACTAGCTTTAGTTGGAAGCTCGACGGGTCACTCTTCCTCATGTCCATCGAGATGAAGTAGGGGAGAGTGCTTATCAATGGCTTCAAGTCTCACAAGAAGACTTTGGGCCTATTTCTCGCTTATCTTGAATTGTGACATAGATAATCTAGTGACATGTTGTACGCATCTAACAAACTGGTCGAAGAATGCAACAAAGTCGCTAAAGATTGTTGGGAAGATGATATTGCATCAATGTCAATAACAAGCTCATAATTTTGGCCTAGGTCTTCTTACTCTTCTGCAACATCAGCCACAAAATTAATCTTCTTTTTTTAAAAAAATAATTAGGATGTATCTTATTCTATTAAGAAATATAAAAAGTTGTATCCCATCGGACGTGCCAAAAGAGTGTTGCTACCAATTCAATTAAACGCGAGGCCACTTGTCTGAATGAGGGCCTATATTCGGCTTTCGTCTGTGGGTATGATGCGCGGGCGTGCCAAAGTCTGCTCGACTTAAGGTTTGATATAATTGCTTGTGTTCCCCCACATTGAGATAGACTGTTTAGAGATTGGACACAGGATCTAATTATCTTCCCAACCACCAGTTGCACTCAGTATTCAGGCAATTTGTGAAAGAGTAGATGTTAGCCCAAATTCTTTTTACCTTATGACAATAGATTTGCATCTGTGAATTTAATGACTTGTTCTTTTAACTTAATATTTCTTAAAGGAATAAAGATGAACAAATAAGTAAAAGAAGGCTAAGCAATGTCGATTTAGTAATATTTAAATGTATGACCCATTACAATCAACAATGTATCAAACAACCATATAAATAAAATAAATGAGACATAAATAGTTGATTCATCTATTGGAACCGACGATCAAGGCGTATGGTTGGAAAATGTGACAAATAAGTATGATCAGCTAAATTAGAACTCAATTAATCATGATTCTACAACTTAAAGTTGTGGTTGTTTAACTCTACTCCTAAGGCACTCTAGCAGAAGCCACTAAGCAGTAGCGATCTATGCTAGAACTAAGATGGGCTATGCTAAGATAAATTGAAAAATAGATAAATGTGTTTGGCATAAGGCTTTGAGCTCTTCTTCGTGTGCTCCTTTTATAGCATGTCGAGGTGGTAAAATCCTCGCTAGGTTTCCTCGTTGATTCTAGATTCTTTGTGCATATAAAATTCTCTTCGGATAAGTAAGTTTCCAGATAAATCCAAAATTGTTGGCTTCTCAGATCTTTTTTCGTAACTGGTCCATTTGATGGGAGATTTTTGTGGCCCACTAATTAGAGTTGGGATCAATCTTGGGAACGTCAAGATCCCTCTAATGAAGACAACTGGGCCAAGATTAAGGACCCATCAAGGAAATTGAGGCTGATCCCAGACCTGAAGTTGATCATGGCCACTCATTTGGTGGTTCACCTCCTACACTTCCAATCAAGGTGTTGGATAATTTAAATTGAACCACCTCTTGCATTTTACATTGCTCCCCGATAATTTGGGGATGTGGGAGGGATTTGACACCTGATACTAGTATGTTATCAAACCAGATAAGATCTAGTTCTCACATTCTCTTAATCCCAATTGAACCATGGTCACATGATCGGTTCATCAGGTACTCTTTTGTTCTTTTAATTCTGATCAATGTATGAAATTGGAACCTAATCTAGCTGATGTGTTCATCTCTACTGATTTGGGTCCAAACCAAAGTCGGATTAGGTTGGATATTGTTCTGATATTCGTAACCTTCTCGAATGTTGTAAACTCTTCAAACGTTTCTGGGAAGATCTCCCATTTTGAAATGACTATGAGAGATGGCCTTGCCGAATGTATCATAACCAAACACGTGATAAGATCCATTCTCTCGGTGGGTCTTTTATAGAACGTGTTGGGCACACTGCCTCGTTAACTAGTACGATAAACATGGTCATATGGCATCCGTCAATTCATTCTCCTAAAGGCAGACATGAGGGTATGTGCCTCTGCATTAATAACAGAATGTGTAATGTTGAAGAAAGATCAAACGAAGATACTCTCGAGTGTGAGTAATGTCGAAACATGGCAGCCTTTCATTGGTTAACATCAGGGCACCGAAAATGGGTCTAAACAACCACAACCTTCTTCTTCAATGCATGGAAACAAGTACTGATGGAGATAAGAAAAGCCCACAATAGATTTGATACCCAATCATAAGAAGAAAGAGAACACTATACACATCTGTAGGATCTTTAAGTTTGGTGAATTGGAGTTTTCAAAGGAAATGATCTCTTCAGGGCTATGACTTAAGAAGAAAGAGAGAAATATCTTAAATAAAAACTTTACACATATATTCATAGGCCTCTGTCATATAGAAATCACAATTCAGGAAAATTCCAATATCTCTTATGCTATGGTGGCAAAGAGATGTACTGAATTACCACGCTTCCTCCTAATGTGAGAGCTTGTTTACTCCTCAAGTATAGGGTTGTGATGTATTAATAAACTTGGTGAAACCGATGTCGAATTCCAAAGGACTGAAACTTGTACGCTATTTGAAACTAAGTAGAACTAGAACTAGACTAAAATGAAATCTAAACCGAATGAATTTGGGGGAATAATGGTAGAATATTAATATAAAACTTAAAGAATTCAGAGATAGGAAACTAGGGTGCCAAGGATCCACTTATAGCAATTAGGCCAATTACCTTGCATTGATTCAAAGATACAACTGGATCAGAGTACTATCTTATCTAATTGGTAAGAAGATATTTGTCAGATCCCTGAACGTCCCATGGATCTAATCATCAAGATATACGATTGGTGCAGATTTGGAAGTGATTTCATCACCTAACCATGCCCAGGAAACTATGTCAAACAACAACAATTTACCAATCTGTTGTTTTAATTTAAACCAATCTGATTTAAATGATTTTAACTCACAAGTATACGAATCAGATGTAGATATAGTACGTATTACGAGATCGTTCCCACGAGAACTGGTTGTCACAATTTGAAATTTAAGACTCTTCTTAACTAATCCAACGAATGGTTTAGCAAACTATTAAGTAAACTAATCTAAAAAGATAACCGAGAGCAATGAGTAAAATCCAATCAATGAGAAGACTAGGACTTTCGAATCCACCCCTAATTATCCTAACCCTTGTTGTACCTGCTGATTCACCCTACTTCAGATTGATATCAAAATAAACAAAATACACTCTATGTCCTTGGTCGGGCACACAGAATGTATGATCTCTTAAAGCATATGGATCACATCTTTCCATCCATGGTCAGGCATGGAGAGATGTAGATTCCTATCTCTTCCTCTATAGGAAACTTGTTCATGGTCAGACACAAACACCTAGTTAAGATCTTAAACAACATCCATATCTAGACTTTGGTAGAGCTCATATAATGGAGAAGCATGAAAATCACAGTTAAGCACACTAGAAAAAGAAACAAATCAATTGAATTAGAAGAATTCAACATAAACAAAAGTTATTCAAATCAGGGGCTTCATCTTAGCCCTAGCTAAGAGTTTAGCAATCCATAAAATTGATTAAGAAAGAAGGAAAAAAATAAATATTTGTAGAAACAGAAAACATTCTCCCTTCTTCCTCTCTCTTTTCTTCTTTCTCTTCTTTCTTCTCTTTCTGGATCCTCCCAAGGTTTGAATCTGCTCTCCACATCCAAAACCTCCTTATATAGTTGCTGGAGTGGTGAAAATTGAATTTGAATCAGATTTGGAAAGCTATCGCATGTGCAGTGAAAGCCTTTTCGTAGCCAAGTTCGGTACCTCAGAAATCGCTACTTTCCTCGCTTAATTTTCAAAGAAACACTGTTTCTTAGGACATTTTTGGGTCCTATACATGATAGACGGTTCAGATCTGTCATACGATCAAAGATGGTGGGCCACAATCGCCTGAAAAAGTTAGTTTTCGTGGATGTGCGAAACCTTTCGCACTCTTTCACTGTCGTGATCCGTGGGCCCCACAAGCATTTTCTGAAAAATCCACCCCGTCCATTGCATTCAGAACGAAATTTCAGTTAAGAATAAGTGGTTTTGAACATCCATTGACGCGGTCCAGAGAATAAATCGTAATAAAATCAATTTTGAATGTCCCAGGGCAGCCCTTTTGTGGCCTCTGTAACGCACACGTGTGTACGCATGGGTGAAAAAATTCAACATGGTTTTGTATTATTCGAACCCCTCTACAACATGATTTTGTAATTTGAGTCATAATAAACCATTAAAAACTAAAAGTATTCATTAATAATCAAGCTAGAATCCATAAGAGTTCAATAACCATAAATCAAAGCAAAGTTATCGTACTAATCACACTGCAAGCTTCACCTCTTAGCCCTAGCTAAGAGGTTTAGCCAGCCATGGATATGATGAAGCTATAATCTCTTAACAAAAATAAAAAGATAAGAAAAAAACTCTTCCACATGCACCAGATGCCTCCACGGCTGCTCTATGTTCCAAGATGATCCTTAGGTCTCTCCTCTCTCTTTCTTATATATATATAATTGTTGGAGGTCGGCTGGGAGTAGTTATATTAGAGTCGGAAACCCATCAATTTAAGCAGAAAGAACTTATGCAACAAATACTTTAGCAGCTCGAAATCAAACTGGTCAGTGATGTTCACCACGGATGTCTTCGAGAAAACTCCCCTGGACGGTCTTTTTTGCTCCCGTTCCATCTGAATGGCTTGGATCATCACGATGTATGATGATGGTGGCCCACCTGAGACGACCGCAACTCTCTGTTGTGAAACAGAGTCGCCGCAAGTCGACTCTGTTACATGCGTTGCCCCATTTATTGAGGCCAAGCACTCCACCCATTAGTTTCAGGACGAAAAACCATCCGGGAAGGAATATTTTTGGAGTCAAATCGGTGTGGCCCACGATCTTGTTAACTCTGTCATCCATCTTATGTTTAACAACAATCCACGTACACAATTTGTATGTGGCCAAACGGACATCTTTTCTAGGGTCTTTTTATAACATCTCGAAAATCGGGGGGTCGAGTAAAAATCCAACTCCCGAGTTCCAGAACATCATTTATGCAACATAAATGTGCATGATTGAATGTTGTCTGTGTTAATGTATTAAACATGAGTGAGATTAAGCCAGAACAACATATCCTACACTAGAGTTAGTTAAATTAGCGAACGGAAGACAGTGATAGTATGTATAATATATATAAACTGTTGTATGTCTTCAGAGTGTGAACATGTTATCAGGTTATATGCATACATGTATATTCCAAAAGTAAACAAAACGAATATACATGAATGCGTAAAAAAATATAAAATGACGAATGTCAAGGCATCTAATCAACCTCCCTGTAATCCCGTCAATCAGAACACGCATAAAGAAGAGATCCTCCTCATCATCATCAAATCCAGCTCCGCCTCGCAGGCCGCGCCATCATCTGCAATCACAATAGGGACTGGTGGGTGTCTGGAAACACCATCCCGTAACGTGGGAGTGAGTGATCAACTCAGTGGGATAAGAGAGCAGAGATTAGCATGTTATCAAATCAATCATGCGATAATAGTAAAGCAGTAAATCAAACAATCCTAATACTGTTGTTAATGCAATATGACATGACATGATGGATGCCCTCACCGACATTCTCCCTCATACGGCACCATCTTCGTCCACGGCATGCGTGCATCCCGCTCAGTGCTCCACATCTTCCAGGCACATGCAATGTAATGGTGATATGATTGTCGAGTTGTTATTAGTCCATTCAAACAGTAGGATTGGAAAACTAGGGTACTTCCCTTATATCAATCCCAACACAGATCCTGTCTAGGGTCGTCACTCCTAGTAATCTCATACGATGTATATTTTGTAGGTCGCTGCAAGGGCTGCCAGGGCTGTTGCTCGCACTCGTTGCACCGCTCCCCCATCACCTTATCAATACAGGCCTACTGTACTCTACTACTACGGAAGGGTCGTCGCCTCCCGTAGACTTAGAATACGCTCGCGGTCACTACAAAGGACTCGTCGCCTAATCAGTGTAGGCCGACAACAAGAATATAGTGTCTCATACCACCATAATCTGCTCACGAGATTAGGTGCTCACTGGTCACTACGGGGAGGTTTGTGGCCCCAGCGTAGGCCGACAGTTCGACCACGGTGTCCCATACCACCATGCCCTGCTCATGAGTCTTTGTGGATCAAGGTACCATGGTTAACAGGGTTTACAATGGTAAGTTCAGTACCCTAGGTTCAAGCAGTTATGACTCATGCAGGGTGAACATACAACGGCCAGTCGGGTTACTTGACGGGCTCGACTAGCACGATCGCATCTCAAGTCGAACGACATGAAGTGCATAAAACACTTCGTGTGGCCTAACCACTGCTGTCAACTACAGAACACGGCTCGCATTCATCGACGCGTCGTTCGTGGCAAAGATAAGCCAACCACGAAGTTACTCGGTTACCGACTGCCTAGACTAAGTATAGTCCCAAACAATCATGAATCCACATCAGCAGTCGTGTAAGAGTAATGGAAATGAAATACAATCATATGAGCATGTTAACACATGTTATAACGTACAACTTAAGTAAATCATCCAACGCAAGCCTTTCATACATATAATGAAATTATGCATATCGCCAAGATATAGGAAATCATTTCCATCAGCATATTAATTGAGAATTCAATCTCAAACTAAATCATAATGAAATCATCAAGCACATGTTATAACATACCAATTAAGTGAATCATCAGGCACATGCATTTCATACATATAATGAAATCATGCATATGGCTAACATGTAGGAAACCATTTACACCAGCATGTTAATTGAGAAATCAATCTCAAATTAATTCATAACACCATTTAATTCAATACATACTAATGCAAGCATTTATACAAACACTTACACTACACACTTGAGTCTACATATAGTATGTCGACCCGAAGTGCGCATTTAGGCGAATCTCTTCGCCAAACTAATTATGCACGTATTCCTAACATTCTAATGCGACAATAAGCCATGTCAATCACATCAGCAAATTATGGATGAAAACAGTATTTCCTACAAATGACTAAAATGCCCTAAATCTCATATTCTTCGTTTATTTACGAAACAGGAAACGGACAGCATGTTGTACATATCAAACGGCGTTGCCGTCGATAATCTACTATTAAACGACATTGAAAACGTTGAAAACAATCAATCAAAGCATCTAATATCCGCACCTTTTCCCTTATAGGTGAAGCGATTCGAACGGAGCATATACGCTTCGTCTACGGCGACTAGGCAACCTGATTTACAAGATCCATCAGCTATCTCGCTATGGAAACGAAGGATCAGCAAATCAGCAAGAGTTTAGGGTATTTTCTTACCTAGAAAAGTGGAGAAATCACCGGCAAAGTGATTGGAGCGCGTGGCTTAACCACTTGCAGCACGTGGCACAAGCAGCAGGAAATTCTCTCCCACCTTCTCTCACAAACTCTCACCTTTTCTCTCTCCCAATCTAGGGCTTTTTGTAAATTCGGATGGGAGAGAGGAGTGAGGGTTTCAACCCCTTTTATAAGCTCAAATGTGCCTAAAATAGGCTCGGGTACAATGTATACTTGAGGTATGTCCAATTCAGGGCTGTTTCGGTCCAAAAGACCATTTCTGGTGGTTCCCTGGCCGAACGCGATCGGACTTAAGCTCATGCATACTGGATCTAGCATACATCAAGTTTTCAGTCCGGCAGGGTTCGCAGATTGCACGTGGCGGTCCAGTTTCAGTTCAGCGGTCACCGCACGTAGATCAGGTCTGCAAGTCTCATGATATGAAATAGAAATTTTTTCTGATCCGAAGGTGTAATTTGGCTGAATTCTAACGGTCAGAATGCTTAATACTGACGCGTCAAGTCGTGTGCCAGATTTGAATTTCAAATTCCAATTTTAACCCTATTCTCACTCTCTTCACTCCAGGCTCAATAAAATAGCTTGTGAATGTCGGTTGGACTTAATTTTCGAAATGATTGTCAAGTCCAGCTAGGTGGTTCTAACGGTCTAAGATTGTAGGTATCGGACTTTCGACGCGCGGTCTAGATCCAATAGAAAGTTTCAAAGAGGTCCAGAGAACAAACTGGTTTAGAGTTTGATCCCAGGTTATAGAGTATTATAGCACCATACATTCTACAAGTTTTGGGTCTTGTAGAACATATTTAAAGTGATCAGGGACTATTTCCCAGCTACTCTAGCGTCGCGCTAGCTAACTTATGCTTAGTTTCTAAAGGAATTAACCCTAAGTGATTTCTTTGGCTATGGAATTGGGTTCTAAGCGATTTTTCAGGTGTTTTAGTTGACCCATTGTCTAAGGACGTCAAATCGCAGATTGGCCAAAATCCGGGGTGTTACACTTTTGGACCTCCTTCTTCGAATGAATGGTCATGATCATCTTTTTTATCAAAGGTAGTGGGCCACAATGCATCACAACGTCCAGACGTTCGAAGCTTTATGTCTGGGCTGCACTGATGCTTGGTGGGGCCCACTTTCTTCGGCTTCTGAGAAATCCACTCCATCCATTGAATGACCCTCAAAAAATCGTTCATAATTGATCAGTTTTGGATCAAAACCGTGGTGGCCCACAGTTTATTTTATTGCACAGTCGGTCGTCTGTTTGGACGTTTGAAAACCGATCGAAGTTGACTTCTTAACTTCCTCCACCTATGCTCGGATAAGGACCATGGGAATCTAATGGACAGTCCAGATCACTGATTTGGATGATTGGTGGGCCCCACTACCCAAAAAGGGTCGAAAGTTGTTCGTCCACTGCTCTTTTCTTAAAAGTTTGAGAAGAAGAGTCGGTCAACACTTTGTTTGACCGGACTCTCTGTCTGGTGCACACCTCTCATTCACATGTACCCTATGTACATTCAATGTACATGTGGGGTCCATCGTAATGTTCAAGAGAAATCTATGTCAACCATCCATTTTTTTGCCTCATTTAAGGTGTTGAGTCCAAAAGTGAAACGCATACAGAGATTAGGTGGGCCCCAGATCAAGGATTTAGTGAATGATTTGTCAGTTAGGCTACTTTCATAGGGATCCGATTGGTCAAATTTAATGTGTACGGTTCATTTATGGTCTTTAGGCCATGTATAAAGTTTTGAGCTGAACAAATGGTGAAAACCTTATGATCTTGCATTCTAGCTGACTTTCAGGCCACTTGAGCTTCAATTTCTCAATTTCCTCGAATCTCTGGCATGCAAATCCGTCGATTTTAATCCTATGGAGTCCATTCCTTGCCTTGGTGACTTCTGAGAGTTAATTTCATACTTTAAGCACCCTGTTTCAGTTCAAACTCCTAAACACACCTTGCAGCATAAACACAGTGGAAAACCTCTAAAACTAAACTTTCCTTCCTGGTGAATGACATTAGACCAAAATGTAAGTAGACTAGAAACAACTTATTCTAAGCTCCAACCACTTTTTCTTAGATGATTGACTTACTCAAACTCAATCCAGCACTATTAACTTGGTCAAATATGCTTGATTCCACATGTGCACACGAATAAATTTCATACCTCGATAGTGACTCATGCTTATATACTTTTGAGATTGAATATGTTAATAAAAATTTTTTAAAAAACATTAATATGATAATACGTAAATAATTATTTCTAAAATCAATTGCAATAAAATCGTATCATCCATTCAATATGGCACCTTGGATAAGCTTCCTATGCATCATCACTACCGTGTAGCTATCTACCATCTTCCTTTAACTCATCTATGTGGCCAAATCCTTTGTCTGTTGCTTTCCTAATATACTTTTAACCCAACCAAGTTTGTGCATATGGCTTTAAGAATACATGCTAAGGTAGCATCACCTCATCATGACCTTACTACATAACATAGAGTAATAAGGATAGTAGAGTCACTTACAGGATTAGCTTACTCACGAAACAACTGGATTGAAATTAATCCATCATATATGAATAATTTATCTTGCAACACATGTGACTGAACTCACACATCGTTGACGATTAAGTATTCATCATTTATGCAATCATCATGCAGGATTTATATAATCAAACAATGACTAATTTCCATTGTAATACATAAGCTTACACGATTTAATAGGTACTAATTAAGCCAATAATATCAATCTGTGTGAGATCTCATCCTAGTTATCTCATAAATTAGAGAGGAGGTACATCTCATGTTCATGTGTATCTAAGTAAGCATAACTCCTATTGAGCACACCTATTCATTGGTCTACATCATGTGAGAAGAGAACCAAACCTTTAATTAACAAATATTGACTACATCTCATTTTCATAGTCAATGTAAATATCTGTGTGCACACATTGTCATGAATACGACTACATCTCATTTTTTATGGTCAATGTAAATATCGGTGTGCATACGTTGTCATGAAACTATTGTATTCATATATATAAACTCAAAATTGAAAATTTTCAATATAATCCGGTGAATAAATTTGCGTGTCAATAACAGACGGATAGGCCACACAAAGTCTAATGCTTCCTATTTATCATATTCAACATCTTGTTAAAAATAATAATAAAAAAATAAAATAAAAATCCAAAGATGTACTTCATTAATAATTGGCTCTCTGATTTATATAATTAAATATAGGCAATATGTGATTTTTTTTTCCTTCCAATCATCCTTCCTTGTAGGAGTATAGCCTATATCAGGAGTTCATTGAGATTAGGAAAAACACCAAAGATTGATCCCACTAAATTATTGGACCAGACATCTTACAAATACACATGTAATGTTATTTACCTCTTTTTACTTGCATAAATCCATATAAAATTCTTTGTCATGTGAAACCCTGCACATTATTCACCAATGTGACAAATAGCATGCACATTACGAAAATCTCACTATTTTTATTGTCAAAAATTCTTTTGATCATATTATCATCATGTTATTGTAAGGCTTCCAAAATATTAGAAGATACTAAAACATCATATGCTTTTCGCGATATTATATATTTTAAAAAAAAATGAAAATTTTAAATGTTTTTTATATAAATATTTAAACACTAAATTTACTTGTTAATTTATAATAAATAATTTTATTTTTAGCAAGATTTTTCATTAATATTATAGGAATTCCCTTAAAATTTTAAATTTTCTCAAGAAATTTCTAGGCTGGAAAATTACAAAGAATCAAATTTGTCACTATGTGATTCACCTACTCATGGTTAAAAATCTCATTCTCAGGAATATCCTAACTTAGGTATTCCATGATGAGATTTTCAAAAATTGATATCTTTCTCACAATATTATAAAATCTTCCTATAAATAAAATATTAAAAAATACTTTCTATAAATTAATAGATTATTTTAAATTTTAAAAATACTGGTGAAAAATGATTTATTTGATCTTTTCAATAAATTTTCTAATAAAATTGCAAATAAATTATGAAAAATTAAAAACTAGCTTGATTTTTATAATATCAAGGTATTATTGTGGTAATATTACTCAATTAAAATGTTCGATAATATTGCAACATTTACAAAATCTCAATGATATTTGTCACACTTAACAATTCCACTAGTTGTACTTCAATTTAAAGCAGGAAACAAGAAAAAAAAAAATGACTCTCTCTCTCTCTCTCTCTCTCTCTCTCTCTCTCTCTCACACACACACCAAAATTCTCATTTTGTGATGCAATTTCAAGAATCTGGCCCTGAAGGGGTTCATCTCGTTCATATAGGTAGTTTAGGCAGCTATGTGCCGATTATAAATGTTGAGAGAAAGATTCTTTCTGAACCACATGCATAATAATATCGAAATAAAAGAAAGCAAAAAAAAGATTCAAACTCTAAGACATTTAAGTGGTTTCCTTTCACTACGTTTATGGATTCACACCAAACCTATATGTTCAAAGGCAGAAAAAAATTAAATGAATAAGTACCTCTCAATGCAAAAACTTAATGTCTATGGATTCATCCACCAATCCTCTGTCTCTTTCTCTCTCGTGACTAAATATATATTACCCCAAACAACTTGAGGATTACATAAAAACTCCATGTGAAATTATGAAATTACCTCTCTAAACTATGAGCATGCCCATGCACCCTAAGCAAGGGGCAACTACCCCCATACAACCCCCACAAAACTTAATGCCGAGCTTGACCCATAAAAATGCTAGCTGGATAAATAGTACACCTCTTATTATTAGGCTCAATAGGTCCTAATCACACACACACACACACACACACTCTTTTTAAATTATCTATACTTTTTGAAGGCAGAAATACCATAAAACATTTAGATCTTGATCATGTATGACAAAGTACAATCCAATTACAAAACAGCTTAATCAGTGAAAACATAATGTCATTTTCAGTTCCCAAATCCCCCAAAACATCTAACATTGCATGCAACATAAATCCCAAGTGCCACCCCAACCAAAGTAGCCACCACCGCACCCAAAACCATTTTCCTGGACATGTTCAATCCAAAGAAAAAACCACCTCCACAGGGCTTACAACATTCCGATGTGGGCCAGCAAACTTGTGGGGCCGTTCTCGGCATGGTCATGTTGAGAGTTCCGTTCTCGAATTTCGCACGGATTTCACTCTGATTACAGTTCTCAGGCACGTGGAAATCCTTCCCGAAACGGCTCCATTTGTTGCCATCGATCTGCCGTTCCCCCCTGATCTTCATCTTCCCACGGCAAAGAGCTTGGATTCTTAGTTGCTCTTTTTTGAATCCTGGAACCAAAATTTCATTGATTAGAGCTTGCTAACATTAGTAGCATTGTGCTAGCAAAATAGAAGAGTTTTGATGGGCCGGCACTCCAGCTGATTTGAGATTTGCCCATCATCTTATAGGGCTGACCCAAATCTAGCCTAGCCTGGCCCATCAATTTTTTGGGCCCAAAACCATTCACTGGGCCTAACACTCTCCTCGAGCTGAAGATTTATTAATGGATTTTTACCACAAAATTCCGCCGGGATTTGAATTTTACCAAATAACGCCTCCGTGGAACTAATAAATAACCTTAGATAGTGCTTTTTCAAAAGAGAAGTTATATTTTACCATTCTTTATTTTTTTTTTCTTTACAACAAAGTAGAGATTCTAGGCTTACGTGGTATGTGTCTCACATACAAACCATCCAATAGATGCACACTAATATTATAATTAGAAAAATTAAAAATATTGTAGATCCAATCCTAAGGTGATCCAATTCATAAAAAATAATTAATACTATTCAAAATATCCTAATTCAAGTGTAGCCCATCTGATTTGGTTGCCTGACAGTGGTGATGGTAGTGGTGGTGCTACCCCACTTGGCAAGTTGAAAGCCATGCACCACAATCGGCCCATGCGAGAAACTCTAGTAGAATAGCTTATTCTACAAGGACTTATAAAACCAGGCTTGAGGTGAGCCTATGGTACCACCTCTTAAGTAACTTTTCAGTGAAAACTTTGCTCTTCTAAATTAGTTTAGTTTGGTTTACACCTTGACCCATATAAGAGATGGTCCACATCTAAGGTCAGCCCCTAATGATGAATGGTTCACATCCAAGGCAGGCCTTATATGATGGACGGCCCACTTTAAAGGTGGGACCCACATGGTCCTCATCAAAGATGTATTGCATAGGATGGTAGTGGACATTAAAGGTGGGCCCCACATCATCAATGACCCACATCAAGGTGGGCCCCACATCATAGGTCAGTGCCTAATGATGAATGGCTCATGTCAGAGGTGAGTCCTGCATGATGAATAATTCACTTCAAAGGTGGGGCCCACATGATGGATAGTCACATTAAAGGTGGGCTCCACATAATGGGTGGTGGCCATTGAAGGTGGTCCCCACATGATGGACAATTAGCATTGATGGTGGGCCCCACATGATAGATGTCCCACGTCAAGGTGGGCCCTGTAATGGATGATCCACATCAAAGGCCAGCCCCTTAGGATGAATAGCGTACATCCGAGATGAGTTCCACATGATGGAGGCCCGCTTTGAAGGTGGGCCCTCCAAATGGATGGTCCATATTAAAGATGGCCCTGCATGATGCAAAATCTACATCTAATGTATGGCCTGATGGTTAAAACATATACAAGGTGGCCCTGCACGGTAGATAGCCCACATCGAAGATGGGCCTTACAAGGTAGATTATCCATATTGAAGGTAAAACCCACACAGTGGAGGGTTCACATTGAAGACGACAAGGCTAAGGGGGCTCAAGAAAACAAACTGTCCAAATCAAAGATTGGCCCCACAAGATGTATGGTGAATATTTAAGGTGGACCACACATAAATAAGTAAAAACTATAATTGATTTTACCAGAAAATATTAAATTTTTTTGGGAAAGAGAGAGAGAGAGGGTTTAAAATTTACATATTTAATATTAATAATTAAATAAACTTTTCTATTTTTTATTAATAAATATGTATTATCAAACATATTTATCTATTAGATTAGAAACAAATAATAGTTCCTTGAAAGGAACAAATAACTATAAAGATAAAACCAAGAATAATTATTTAAAAGGCATAAGTAGCGTGAAATAACTGCTACTGTCCCCACACATGCCTTGGTCAAGATCCTAATCTTTCATCTAGTGGGCCCACATGCATGTTCTGTGGTCCAAAATTTCACCCCGAATCGGTCATCATATGACGTCTATGAAAAAACAGAAAATTGAAAAAAAAAAACCAAGAAGCAGAAAATTGACCAACAATGTACATGTGGCCCACATGATGACAGGGACCACCCTGAATTTTGGGCCATGGTACAACCAAGAGGGGCCCACCTGATCAATGGCCACAATCTCACTTTCTCACACACACATGCCGCATTGGCACATGTTGGGTGAGTAGCTATTTATATGGTCAATTGAAAAAAATAATAATAAATAGAAATCAACATTAGATGCCTGATTAATACCAGGAAGATTGATGGCGAGTGTATCAAATCCATCCTCCCTTTTCCATTCAAACAACGGCTGGAAATCCTCGTAACAGCGGTCCGTCTTAGCTTTGGACATTGAATTCTCTCTCCAACTTAATTTTACTTCTTGTAATGTGGTTTATATCCACATAATAAGAGAAAGCAAGAAATGTCTTTGAACGAGGAACTTGAATTTGCATGGATTTATATGCAGAGAGATACATTACCTGTCCGTGTTTGGATGGCAAAATGCTTTTGGGTTTTCTTCCAAAGGGAGCCATTCCTTTTCTATTTCTCTCTTTTGGGTTTCTTGGTAATGGTTGGACCATGCTTTGGTGTTGTGGTCACCTCTTTGGATGGGCCAAGTTCAAGATTCCTTGTTTAACGTACACTCTTTTGAAGTTCTATGATAGATGGTTCCCAAGCATTTTGAAAATAGTGGTGACTCCTCCTTCACGTGTAGCATTCACGCTGACTATCCAAACCATCCAAATTATGTGATTCATCCCAGACGAGATTAACGGACTGGATCCATAGATCTCCATCTCCTGATCCCCCAATGGGAGCCCTCTGGCAGCACTTACCAAAAATTTATTATCCTATCCTAGTAGCATTTCAACAAAACTGCGCTTATCGCTAAAAGAACCTTTGAAAGCCTACCAAAAAGAAATTTTGGGACCAAACTCCCTTCCAAAGAGAATGAATGGTCAGGAAAAGAGACCATTGGCCCATTGCAAGCCAACGGACACCTGGCACCGTTTCTTACCAACCATTGATCTAGATAAACCCTGGCGGATCTTACATGGCAAATTTACCAGTGTCCCGGTTTGATGGTAGTAGAAATGGTAGAAATCCCTTGTAGATCAATAATCATCCAAAGGGTGTTGCTGTATAGAGAGTCTATGATTCACCACACATAAAAAATAAAATAAAATAAAATAAAGTTGATTTTTCTAAAAAGTTAGTCCGCTCAAGAGTTGGGTCAGACATAAGGATATCCGGCTTTCCTTTTTAATTGAAATTTTCTTTTTTTTTTCTCACATCTCAATCAAGCTTAGAGCAGGGTCTATTTTGAGCATTCCAGCATATCAATTATAATCTTATGTGTTTTAATTACATTTACTTCTATTTGGTTATTTTACTTAGCTTGTTCAGGTCGCTTGACTTTGCTTTGCAAAACTATAAAACATTTTACTTTTTTACTTGCCCAACCATCATACAAGGCTATGCGAGGCATGGCTAGACATGTATTATTGTTGCAAGTATGAAATTCTCTTGAAAGCTATGTATCCCTTGAAGTAAAGACTGTACAAGTGCAGGTAGGAGAGGATGCCTAATCCCTCCATCTTTTGTAACCGACTCTTATCTAGACCTTTGTGATCTCAAACTAACGCGGGAGTCATTTAGGTTAAAAAATTTAAAGATTCCCCAATTGCAAAGCAAGCCCATGGACTCTAGCTGCCCGTGGACATATACCTAGCTTAATCGACCCGTGACAACTCCAAATATTCAAACGCACCATTTTACCCACCTTGAAAATGTATCACACAACTAAAAAAGCAAAACCAAACCAAACTAATCAAATACACCTCACACCACCTTGTACCAAAATCAAATGGTGAGCACACCGATCTCCATCTTTTCTCTCCTCACAATGGACTCTATTAGAGGATGGAAGGGTCGAGCACGCGGGGCAGCGTCTACGTGATGATATTATCGTATGACTTTCAAAATATTGGAAGATATTAAAATATTATATATTTTTTTACGTTATTATATAATAATAATAATAGACCTTAAAGAAATTGTTATATACATATATGTGTGTTAATTTACTTATTAATTTCTAATAAATAATTTTATCATTGGCAAGATTTTTCAGTAATATAAAAATAATGCCTCAATTTTTTTAAAATTTCTTGGAAAATTTATGGGCCAAGAAATCGCCAAAGAGTCAAATTTGTCACAGTGCCATTAGCAAACTCATAGTTAGAAATCTCATTCTTAATAATATCTTATCTTAAGGTCATTCCGATGGCTGTAATTTTTATTTTTTTTGTTGTTACACATTACACGTAAAAATAGTTCAAGGAATAATCAGTTTACATGCTTATTTTATCTGGATTTTAATTAGTAAATTGTTTATAGGTAATTCATTGTGTGTTTAAACTGCATAAACTTTACTTTTCAATTCTAAACTCAAGACTTAGAGAGTAAACCATTGTAATATTTACTTGCCATCCAATGTAAGGTAACCGAAAAACTAGATGAAGGGAAAACACAAATATCAGCTTGATCAAAACTCATGGACCTAGGAAGTTTCTAATGGTGGATATTCAATCCTTACTGTGGGGTCCACTTAAGATTTGAATCTACTTAATTTTTAGGATAATACCCCAAAATGATAAGGAAATATTGATGGACTGCGTGGATATACAACATATACATCAAGGTGAGCCCCATGGTCAAGGCATCGCCCGGAAGCAAATTGGCTAGTATACCAAACACCAATTATATAGCTGTTGTAGGTACATGTCGTGCGAAGACGAGTGCTGACGCTCCTCGAGCTTGAGTTGTACGAACGGTTCAAAGGAGATCAAAGTTACATGGCCCCACAATGATGTATTTATTATATCCACACCGTTCATCCATTTTTCGAGATCATTTTAGATTACTATAAAAAAAATGAATCATATCCAAAATCAACTTGACCACACCACAGATAGCAGTGGGGAGAATGATTTTCACCATTAAAAAATTCGTATGGCCCACCATAACATTTATTTACCATCCGCTAATAAGGTCAAAAATACCTGCATGAAGAGTTAAAACAAATTTCATATTGATCCAAAACTTCTATGACCCCCCCCAAAGGGTTTTAATGATATACGTTCAATCCACTACTGCTTTTTGAAGTGTGGCCCACTTGAACCTTAGATCCACCGTATTTTTTTTCTCAAGCCTTATGACGAGCTCTCCAAATGGATGGACCGTTTGGATATAACACACACCTCATAATGAGACCCACAAAACTTGTTGACATCAATACACCAGCCAATCAGTTTCCCGGCATCGCCAACCGATCTGTTCCACCAAGCAGTTCTCAGATCCAAAAACAAAAACCAAAAACAAAACGAGAATTGACCGTATTGGCCTCAATCTATGGTTGAATTTCCTAAAAAGAATCAACCATTCAACCATTCCGAACGTGGCCTTGTTACGAGCTTCTGCAAATTATGTGGACTAAAATGCCCTTTGTCCTTGGTTCATTGGTTGTATGGTTTTTCCATGAATAAGAAATTACTTTGTATTTATTGTATTTAATGACATATATGGATCCCTTTATTGGGCGTGAGTAAGGCCCAACTCGTGGGGCCCGTGTATAATTCATTTTGCTCATCCTTCTTGCTATGTCATTTTATGGTTAGGGTCCAAATATTAACCCGATTCAATGCTTGTGTGGGCCACAAAATAGAAAATAATGTTAATTGTTAAAACTTTTTAGGCTCAATATGATGTTTGTTAGAAGTAGACAATGCCCCAAACAAGACTTTTTGGGCCCACGACAAGTTGGCCGATAAGGTGGATGCATCAGATCACCCCATCGTAGGCCTTAAGCTATGGTACTAATGATTTGGTAGAAAAGTAAGCGAACATGGTTGAAAACGACGATCCATCCATGCAACATGACAACTATAACCCATATAAACTATGACCCAAATGGGCCCACATTGATGTATGTGTATAATCCATGTCGCCCATCCCTTTTGTCATGTTATTTTAGGCCCAAAATCAACTTGATCCAACACTCGTGTAGGCCACAAAATAGAAAATAATGGTGACTATTGAAACTTTTGAGGCTCATTGTGATGTTTGTTAGAAGTGAAAATTACCCAAGTTAGGACTTTTGGGGCACATGGCAAGCTAGCCGACAAGGTGGATGGATCGGATCACCCCATTGTGGACCTTAAACTATGGTACTAATAGTTTGGTAGGAAACAAACTGAACACATTTAAAACCACGATACATAAAACATTACAACCACTACCCCCGTGTAATATGGCAACTAGTACTCATGCAAACCACTACCCAAATGTTTCCACATTGATGTATGTATATAATCAATGCCGCCCATCCTTTTTGTCGTGTCATTTTAGGGTTAGGGCCCAAATAGCAGCCTGATCCACCGCTTGTGTGGCCCACAAAATAGAAAATAATGGCAACTGTTGAAACTTTCAGGCTCACTGTGATGTTTGTTAGAAGTGGACACTGCTTAAGTTAGGACTTTTGGGCTCATGGCAAGCTAGCCGACGAGGTGGATGGATCGGATCACCACATTATGGGCCTTAAGATATGGTACTAATGGTTTTGTAGAAAAGGAAGTGAACACATTGAAAACCGATCCATACAACATGACAACCACGACTCATATAATATGGCAATGCAAACCATAACCCAAATGGGCCCATATTGATGTGTATGTATAATCTATACCGCACATCCTTTTTGTCGTGTTATTTTAGGGGTAGGGCCCAAATATTAGCCTGATCCAGCACTCGTGTAGGCCACAAAATAGAAAATAATGGTGACTGTTGAAACTTTCCAGGCTCACTATAATGTTTATAGAAGTGGACACTGCCTAAGTCAAGACTTTTTGAGCCTAAGGCAAGCTAGTCGACAAGGTGGATGGATTAGATCACCCCATTGTGGGCCTTAAGCTATAGTATTAGGTAGAAAAGGAAGTGAACATGTTGAAAACCACGGTTCATATAACATGACCCATATAACATGACAACTATGACATATGCAAACCACGGCCCACATTGATGTGTGTATATAATCTATGCCACCCATCCTTTTTGACGTGTCATTTTAGGGCTAGGGCCCAAATATCAACTCGATCCAGTACTCATGTGACTCACATAATAGAAAATAATGGTGACTATTGAAACTTTCTAGGCTTACTGTGATGTTTGTTAGAAGTGGACACTACTCAAGTTAGGACTTTTGGGACCCACAGCGAGCTGGCCGACAAGGTAGATGAATCGGATCACCCCATTGTAGGCCTTAAGCTATGATACCAATGGTTTGATAGAAAAGGAAATGAACACGTTAAAAATCATGATCCATACAACATGACAACTACGACCCGTATAATATAGCAACTACAACCCATGCAAACCATGATCCATACAACATGACAACCACGACCCATATAACATGGCAACTATGACTCATGCAAACCACGACCTATACACACACAACAATAGGCCTTAGAAAGTTCCAATAGTGAAACTTTGTTTCCCTTGGTGCGATCTACTCATGAGTCGAATTTGTCTCATTTTTTTGGCTCATAGCTTGAAATAATATGGAGAATGTGGTGGACAACATGGATTAAACATATACATCAAGGTGGGGTCTACATCACATGGCAACCTCGATCCTTATGAACTTCACATGTCACATTACAACCACAACCCATATAACATGATAACCATGACCCATGACAACCACGACCCATATAACGGGAAAACTACGACCCATATATAACAAGATAACTACGATTCATACAACTGCGACCCAGGACAACTATGACATATATAACATGACAATTGTGATCCATATAACTACAACCCATATAACATGACAATTGCGACCCATATAACAAGACAACTGCGACTCGTATAATAAGACAATTACAACTCATATAACATGACAATTGTGACCCATTTAGGTCGTGGTTTGCATGGGTCATAGCTGCCATGTTATATGGGTCGTGATTGTTATGTTGTATGGATCATGGTTTTTAACATGTTTACTTCCTTTTCTATCAAACTATTGATACCATAGCTTAAGGCCCACAATGTAGTGATCTGATCTATCCACCTTGTCAACCACCTCACTGTGGGCCCAAAAAGTCTTAACTTGAGCAGTATCCACTTCTAACAAAGATTATAGTGAGCTTGGAAGGTTTCAACAGCCACCATTATTTTTTATTTCGTAGGCCACACAAGAATTGGATCGGGCTGATATTTGGGCCCTGGCCCTAAAATGACACGGCAAAAGGGATGGGCGGCATGGATTATACACATACATTAATGTGAAACCATATGGGTCATGATTTGCATGGGTCATAGTTGTCATGTTATATGGGTCGTAGTTTGTATGGGTCATAGTTGCTATGTTATGGGTTGTGGTCGTCATGTTGTATTAACTTCTTTTTTTACCAAACCATTGGTAAAAGTCTCTATTTTAGCGGCAGCCATAAAAAGCGCCAGTAAAAGATACAGCAACGCCTCCCTTTAGTGGCTCGAGTATGACCACCGGTAATTCCTTTACCAGTGGTTTTTTGGACTTTCAGGGGCATTTTTGGCCGCCGGTAAAGCCCATTTTTTAATGAAAGTACAGTCCAATTATAAAACAGCTTAATCAGTGAAAACATAATGCTATTTTCAGTTCCCAAATCTCCCTACACATGTGCATGCTACATAAATCCCAAGTGCCACCCCAACCAAAGTAACAACCACCACACCCAAACCAAAGAAAAAACCACCTCCACCGGGCTTACAACATTCCAATGTGGACCGGCAAACTTGTGTGGCCGTTCTCGGCATGGTCATGTTGAGAGTTCCGTTCTCGAATTTCGCTATGATTTTGCTCTGGTTACAGTTCTCAGGCAGGTGGAAATCCCTCTGGAAACGGCTCCATTTGTTGCCTTCGATCTGCCGTTCCCCACTGATCTCTATCTTCCCATGGCTAGGAAATTGGACTCTTAGTTGCTCTTTTTTGAATCCTGTAACCAAAATTTCATTGATTAGAGCTTACTAGCATTAGTAGCATCGTGCTAAAAAAAATAGGAGAGTTTTGATGGCCCGGCTCTCAACCTGATTTGAACTTTGCCCGTCATCTTATGGGCCTGACCCAAATCTAGCCTAGCTTGGCCCATCAAATTTTTTGGGCCTAAAACCATTCACTGGGCCTAACACACTTCTCTAGCTGAATATTTATTAAGGGATTTTTACCACAAAATTCCTCCAAGATTTGAATTTTACCAAATAGTGCCTTTTGATATACTGATAATCTTAGTTAGTGATTTTCCAAAAGAGAGGTTACTTCTTTATTTTTTTCTTTACGACAAAGTAGAGATTTTGGGCTTACGTTGTATGTGTCTCACATACAAACTGTCCAATAGATGCACACTAACATTATCATTAGAGAAACCAAAAATGTTGTAGATCTAATCCTAAGGTGATCCAATTCATAAAAAATAATTAATACCATTCAAAATATTTTAATTTAAGTGTAGCCCATTTGATTTGGTTGCTTGATTTCTGACATGTCCAAATTGGGTGGTGGTGGTGGTGGTGCGACCCCACTTGACAAGTTGAATGACATACACGCCCACGCGAGAAACTCTAGTAGAATAAGCTCATTCTACAAGGACTTATAAAGCCAGGCTTGAGGTGAGCCTATTTGGTACCGCCTCTTAAGTAACTTTTTCCGTGAAAATTTTACTCTTTTAAATTAGTTTAGTTTGGGAAGCACCTTTTGTAAAAGTAATTTTACGTGTTGATGTAGACATATGCGCTTTCTTTTCCTATCTCTTTGGTATCTGTCTTTGTCATCTCTCTACGGCAGATAATAAGTATCAAACGTGGCCTTACATGATGGACGACGAATATCAAAGGTAAGGGCCCACAAGATGGACAATCCACATGAAAGGTAGATACCTTTACGGTGGTTGGGCTACCTCAAAGTGAACCCATATAATGAGCTGTCCTCAACAAAGGTCAGGCCCTAAGGATGAATGGTCTACATCCAACGCAGGCCTTACATTACGGATGACCCACTTTAAAGGTGGGACCCACACAATGGATGGTCCTCGTCAAAGATGGGTTGCACATGATGACAGTGGACATTAAAGGTGGGCCCCACATCATCGATGACCCACATCAAGGTGGGCCCCACAATTGATGGTCCACATCATAGGTCAGCTCCTAATGATGAATGGCTCATGTCAGAGGTGGGCCCTACATGATGAACAATCCACTTCGAAGGTGGGCCCACACGATGGATAGTCCGCATTAAAGGTGGGCTCCATATGATGGGTGGTGGCCATTCAAAGTGGTCTCCACATGATGGACAATTAGTATTGTTGGTGGGCTACACACGCGCGGGAGATGTCCCATGTCAAGATGGGCCTGGACAATCCACATCAAAGGTCAGTCCTGATGATGAATGGCCTACATCTAGACGGGTTTTGCATGATGGAGGGCCGCTTTGAAGTTGGGCCCTACAAATGGATGGTCCATACTAAAGGTGGCCCTACATGATGGGCAATTCATATTAAAGGTGGCCGTACATGATGGACAATCCACATCTAATGTATGGCATGATGGTTAAACCACATCCAAGGTGACCCTGCATGATGGATAGCCCACATCTAAGATGGGTTTTACAAGGTGGATGATTCATGTTAAAGGTAACACCCACACAGTGGAGGGTTCACATTGAAGGCGACAAGGCTAAGGTGCCTCAACATAATGAGCCGTGCAAATCAAAGATTGGCCCCACAAGATGGATAGTGAATATTTAAAGCGGGACACGCATAAATAAGTAAAAACTAAAATAAATTGTAACGGAAGATATTTAAAAATCTTGAAAAAAAAAGAGAAGAAAGAAAGAGTTTAAAAATTATTTATTTAATATTAAAAATTAAATAATTTTTTTTATTTTGTTGTTAGTAAATATGTGTTTATCAAACATATTTATTTGTTAGATTAGAAACCAAAAATAGTTACTTGAAATGAAGTAGTTACTTGAAAGGCATAAGTAGCTTGAAATATAACCACTAGCCCATCAAGATCCTAATCTCTCTTCTAGTGGGCCCACATGCATGTTCCGTTTTCACCCCGACTCGTCATGTGACGTCCATGAAAAACGGACAATTGAATACAAGAAGCAGAAAATTGACCAACAATGTACATGTGGCCCACATGATGACAGGGACCACCCTGAATTTTGGGCCATGGTACAACCAAGAGGGGCCCACCTGATCAATGGTCACAATCTCACTCTCTCACACACACATGCCGCATTGGCACATGTTGGGTGAGTAGCTATATATATGGTCAATTGAAAAAAATAATAATAAATATAATAATAAATAGAAATCAACATTCGATGCCTGATTAATACCAGGAAGATTGATGGCGAGTGTATCAAATCCATCCTCCCTTTTCCAATCAAACAACGGCTGGAAATCCTCATAAGAGCGGTCCGTCTTAGCTTTGGACATTGAATTCTCTCTCCAACTTAATTTTACTTCTTGTAGTGTGGTTTATATCCACATAATAAGAGAAAGCAAGAAATGTCTTTGAACGAGGAACTTGAATTCGCATGGATTTATATACAGAGAGATACATTACCTGTCCGTGTTTGGATGGCAAAATGCTTTTGGGTTTTCTTCCAAAGGGAACCATTCCTTTTCTATTTCTCTTTTGGGTTTCTTGGTATTGGTTGGACTATGCTTTGGTGTTGTGGTCACCTCTTTGGACGGGCTAAGTTCAAAATTCCTTGTTTACCGTACACTCTTTTGAAGTTCTATGATAGATGGTTCCCAAGCATTTTGAAAATAGTGGTGACTCTTCTCCTTCACGAGTAGCATTCACGTTGACTATCCAAACCATCCAAATTATGGTGATTCATCCCAGACGAGATTACTGGACTCGATCCATAGATCTCCATTTCCTGATCCCCCGGTTGAAGCCATTGGGCAGCACTTACCAAAAATTTACCATGCTATCCTGGCAGCATTTCAATAAAACTGCACTTATATGCTAAGGGAGTGTTTGGCGCAGGGTATTAGATGGGTTTCGGTGGGATAGAATTGCATTTGGTCGTGTAATTTCATCCAGCATTTGGAGAGGATGGAAAAAGTTAGGATTAGGTGGTATAGAATTGCATTTAGTCCCATGGAATTGCATTTGGTCTCATGCAAGGACTCCGTAGATTTTGAAATCTACTACACATATGGGCCCAACATTGACGCACGCGTTTATCCATACTGTCCATTCATATACACCGTTTACATGTGACATTCTGGTTATATATGTGTACAAATGAATGAGATCTGTTGTGAATTTGATCCGTTGATTACAATTCCATGGTCCACCAAACATGATTTTGCTTAGTCCAGTGTTTTTCGTAACAAATTTTTTATCCCGAACATGAGATTGGATGGCTACAATACTATAGTATTTTTAGACGTGCAATCATTGTGCAATAATGATGTTAATCTTATCTAATACAATTCAATACCATTCAATTCCACGAACCAAACATGCCCTAAAAGAACCTTTGAAAGCCTACCAAAAAAGAAATTTTGGGACCAAACTCCCTTCCAAAGAGAATGAATGGTCAGGAAAAGAGACCATCAGCCCATTGCAAGCCGACGGATACCTGGCACTAGGGGTGTACATCGAGTTGAACTAAGTCGAGCTAGCCTCAGTTCGACTTGGCTAGGATGCTAGCTAACCTCAACTTGAACTCAGCTCGGCTCGATCCTCAAGCCTTACTGACCAACTCGGCTCGATTAGGTCGATAGCTTGGCCGAGTTCGAGCCAAGATCGAGTCGAGTTCGCCATTGAGGCATTTCCACAAACACTTGAACTGCAACTTCAAAATTTCACTATTTTTACAAACAGATGCAATGGTTTTATAGGTATTTTATCAAACACCTTCTAAGCAACATAAAAATCAAGAAAAACAAAAACAACAATAATATTTGTTTCATGTGCATACCTTCCTTGCCACCAGTTGATGGGGTTTTTTCCCCGTGCTCGACCAGTCGTGAGCCCTGCTCGACCGGTCGTGGGATGGTGTTCGACCAGTCATGGGTTTAAGTCGTGACGCGACTCAAAGTCCAACGAGTTTGGGCGATTTTTCTCCAGGGTGCTCGATCGGTCGTAGGTGGGTCTCGACCGGTCATAGATGGCGCTTGACCGGTCGTCGATGGCGCACGACCGGTTGTGGTTACACAGATTCGTTCCATGATTTTGCGCAGATTTGTGTCGCAAGTCCTTTCGCAACCGGGATGTAAAAGGGAGTTTCCTAAATTTATAAAAAGGGATCTCTAGGGTTTTACTAGGGTATGAGATGATGTGAATGAAAAACACAAGAGGGCTATCAAATATGTGTGAGAGAGAGAGAGAGAGGAAGCTTGTAGAAAGGAGGTTATGTTCGTGAAGGTGATCTATCATATCTCAGTGCTTCTACGTCTTCGTAATCGGTGAGATCTCTCAGTTTTCTTTATTTTTTTTACTGTTTATCCACTCCTACGTGAGTGAAGGTTTGATTATAACAAGGTATGCTTGTGATCGGTTGTAACATTCTGCTTCATAGTGGATTGTTGATCTGGACGAGGTCCCGTGGGTTTTACCTCTTTGAGAGTTTTTCACGTAAAAATCTCTTGTGTGGTGTATGATTGTTGCTTTGATTTATTTCATCGCATTATTATTCCATAATTTTGGTTTGTTTTGGAGGGCTAGATCCTAAAGTTTTGTGCAAGGCTCCCAACAAAGTGGTATCAGAGCTAAGTTCATTGAACGGGTAGGATCGATTTAAAATTATGGAAGATGGCTCATCAAGGATGATCAGCCTCAATGGTTCTAACTGGACCATATGGAAGGCTAAGATAGAGGACTTACTTTATTGCAAAGACTTATATTCTCCAATTTTAGGCATATCAGTAAAATTCAAGGATATGTCTGATGATGATTGGAAGAAGATGGACCAAAAGGCGGTGGGGTTTATTAGACAATGGTTGGATGATTCCGTGTTTCACCATGTGTTTACCGAAGCCTCAGCTACTAGGCTATGGCTGAAATAGAAGGGTTGTATGAGAGGAAGACGGCCGGTAATAAAAATTTTCTGATAAGGCGACTAGTGAATCTCAAGTTCAAGGATGATGGTTTTGTGGCCGAGCACATAAATGATGTCAGCAATATAGTGAACTAACTTTTCGCTATGAAGATGGTCCTGGATGATGAATTGCAGGCTTTGCTTTTGCATAGTTCGTTGCCTGAGAGTTGAGAGATATTAGTGGTGTCTTTAAGTAACTCCGCGCCAGACGGGAAGATATCCATGGAACAGGTTACTAGCTGTCTCTTCAACGAGGAGACAAAGAGGAAGTCTCAGGGGTCTACTCAGCAAGAGGCCCTTATGACACAGAAACGGGGGAGAGGAAAGAACAGGAAGGGCGGAAAGGCCCGAGATAAATCAAGAGGTAAGTCGAGTAACAGAAAAGATGTTAAATGCTGGAATTGTGGTAAGAAGGGCTACTACAAGCATGAATGTCGTAAGGCTAAGAACGACAGAAAAGGAAAAGGAAAGGAGAAGGAAGATGAATCAAATTCCACTGCGGTCGCTTCAGATGGCGACGTTGTAGTTATTCTTTTAGCAGATCACGATGTATGTCTCACGACTATGAGTTAGGACATCGACTGGGTGATTGACTTAGGAGCTTCTTTTCATGTGACTCCACGCAAAGATTCTTCATAAGCTATAAGTCAGGTGACTATGGGACTGTGAAGATGAGGAATTCTGGCGTATCGAAGATCATAGGGGTCGATGATATTTGTGTGAAAATTGATGTGAGCTGGACATTGGTTCTCAGGGATGTGAGGCATATCCCAGACCTTCGCCTCAACTTGACGTCGATGAGAAGGTTGGATGATGATGGCTATGAAAGCTAGTTTGCTGATGGGTGTTGGAAGCTCATCAAGGGTTCGTTGATTGCAGTTAGAGGAAAGAAGTGTTGCACCATTTACAAGGCAAGTGTCAGTGTATACAAGGGTGGGTTGAACGCAGCGAAAGATTCAACTATTGACATGTGGCACAGGCGTCTAGGCCACATGAGTGAAAAAGGGCTTCAACTACTAGCAAGGAAGTGGCTCCTTCAAGATGTGATAGGTACACCTCTTAAAACCTGTCTTGATTGTTTATTAGGAAAACAACATAGAGTTTCATTTGTTAAAACTATTTCTCATGTTAATAAAGTGCATGCATTAGATTTGGTTTATTTTGATGTTTGTGGTCCTATAAGGACAAAAACCTTAGGTGGGGCATTGTATTTTGTCACTTTTATAGATGATGCATCTAGGAGGGTTTAGGTTTATGCTTTGAAATCCAAGGACGAGGTCTTTGGTGTGTTTAAATCGTTTCATGCTATGGTCGAGAGAGAGACAGGTAGATCATTAAAGTACATCTGCACTGACAATGGTGGTGAATACATTGACGACTTTCATGAGTATTGCAAGTCCTTGGGTATACAGCATGAACAAACGGTTCCCAAGACTCCTCAGCATAATAGTGTAGCTGAGCGAATGAATCGCACCATTGTAAAGAGAATCAGATGCATGTTATCCCATGCGAAGTTGTCTAAGACGTTCTGGGGAGAAGCAACGCACACAGCGGTGTATTTAATAAATAGGTCTCCATCAGGCCCGTTGAATGAAGAAGTACCTGAGAAGGTGTGAACTGGACAGGATCCATCGTAGAGTCATCTCAGGGTGTTTGGATGCAGGGAATTCGTTCACGTACCAAAGGATGAGAGGTCCAAACTCGATATGAAGATCAGGTAGTGTGTGTTGTTGGGGTACAGTGATAAAAAGTTCGGTTACAGATTGTGGGATTTGACCGAGAGGAAGCTCGTCAGGATTAGAGATGTGGTTTTCTTTGAAGATCAGTGTATAGAAGACATTGGTAAGCTAAAGAAGAACCAACCTAGTTCAGTGAGCTAGAGGACATGGATTCGATTATTCCTCCGGTGATGTCTGATGATGAGGGAGTACAACAAGGTGCAGAAGATGAGGGAGTTCCTTCAGAAGATGGACCAGGGGAGCAACCCCCACTTGATCCACCTGTTCAACCACATGTGAGGAGGTCATCTAGGGACAGACAACCGTCCAAGAGGTACTCACCACATGAGTACATTATGCTGACTGATGGGGAAGAGTCAGAAGACTATTTTGAGGCCCTAGTTGACGAGCATAAGGAGGAGTGGTTGAAAGCTATGCAAGAAGAGATGAATCTTTGCGAGGAGGTCATCTAGGGACAGACAACCGTCCAAGAAGTACTCACCGAATGAATACATTATGCTGACTGATGGGGGAGAGTCAGAAGATTATTCTGAGGCCCTACTCGACAAGCATAAGGAGGAGTAGTTGAAAGCTATGCAAGAAGAGATGAAATCTTTGCATACAAATCACACCTATGACATGGTGAAACTGCTTAAGGGCAAGAAAGAATTCACAGACGAGGTTTAAGGCCAGACTTGTGGTGAAAGGGTTTGATCAGAAGAAAGGCATAGACTTCGAGAATATATTCTCACCAGCGGTGAAGATGACATCCATACGAGTATTGCTTAGGTTGGCGGTCAGCATGGATCTAGAGATAGAGCAGTTAGATGTTAAAACTGCCTTTTTTCCATGGTGACCTAGAAGAAGATATCTACAGCACCAACTAGAAGGGTTCGAAATTAAGGGCAATGAGCATATGGTGTGTAGGCGAAAGAAGAGTTTGTATGGGATGAAACAAGCTCCATGACAATGGTACAAGAAGTTCGATTCGTTCATGTTATAGCATGGGTATGATAAAATGAAGTCGGACCACCGTGTTTTCACGCGTAAATTTTCAGATGGTGATTTCTTAGTTCTGCTGTTATATGTTGATGACATGCTCTTCATAGAAAAAGACATCAAGAATATCGACAAGCTGAAATAGGAGTTGGAAAAGTCTTTTGCGATGAAAGACTTGGGCCCCGTTAAACTGATCTTAGGAATGGAGATAATCCATGACAGAAGCAGTAAGAAGTTTTGGTTGTCACATGAGCGGTTTATAGTCCTAGACCGGTTCAATATGAATGCAGCGAAGCCGGTCAGTACTCCACTGGATGGTCACTTCAAATTGAGCGACAGATAGTATTCCAAGATGAAGGCAGAGGTGGAAGAGATGCAGAAAATACCCTACATGTCAACCGTAGGAAGTTTGATATATGTTATGGTGTGTACACGCCCAGACATAGCATATGCAGTTGGTGTAGTCAGCCGGTATCTTGTCAATCCTGGCAAAAAACATTGGGCAGTAGTGAAGTGGATACCGCGGTATCTAAGAGGCTCATCCAGGTGGAGCCTATGCTATGGTGACGATAAACCTATATTAGAGGGCTATACAAATGTTGATATGGCAGGTGACATAAACTCCAGGAAGTCTACATCGAGGTTCATGTTCACATTTGCAGGGGAAGCGGTTTCTTAGCAGAGCAAGCTACAGAGGGTCATAACATTATCGATAACAGAGGCCGAGTACATTGCAGTCACAGAAGCATGTAAAGAGATGCTTTGGATGAAGAGGTTCCTGTAAGAACTTAGCCTGAAGCAAGAAGAGCATGTGGTCTATTGCGATAGTTAGAGTGCTATACACTTGAGTAAGAATACAAGTCAGCATTCCAAGTCGAAGCACGTATGGATTCAATATCACAGGATCAAAGATACTTTGGAGCAAAAGGTATTACAACTTGAGAAGGTCCACACAGACGATAGTGAGTCAGACATGATGACCAAGGCTTTGCTCAAGGGCAAGTTTGAGGTTTGTAGAAACCAGGCTGGCTTGAAGAAGGTGAATTCCTCCCAGGTCAAAAAGGAAAAGATTTGATGGGGTTTTTTTCCCGTGCTCAACCGGTTGTGAGCCCTGCTCGATCGGTTGTGGGCTGGTGTTCGACCAGTCGTAGGTTCGAGTTGTGACACAACTCAAAGTTTAGAGAGTTTGGGCGATTTTTCTCCAGGGTGCTCGACCGGTCGTAAGTGGGTCTCGACCGATCCTAAGTGGCACTCGACCGGTCATGGGTGGCGCACGACCAGTCGTGGTTACGCGGATTCGTTCCGCAATTTTAAGCGAATTTCATGTCGCAAGTCCTTTCGCAACCGGGATGCGGAATAAAGTTTTCTAAAACTATAAAAAGAGGTCTCTAGGATTTGTCTAAGGTATGAGATGATGTGAATGAAAAACACAAGAGGGCTATTAAAGGTGTGAGAGAGAGGGAGAAAGAGAGAGAGGAAGCTTGTAGAAAGGAGGTTATGTTCGTGAAGGTGATCTACCATATCTCAGCGCTTCTACGTCCTCGTAATCGGTGAGATCTCTCAGTTTTTTTAATTTTTTTTTACTGTTTATCCACTCCTGCGTGAGTGGAGTTTTGATCATAACAAGGTGTGCTTGTGATCGGTTGTAACGTTCCGCTTCATAGTGGATTGTTGATCTGGACGAGGTCCCGGGGTTTTACCTCTTTGAGAGTTTTCCACTTAAAAATCTCTTGTGTGGTGTGTGATTGTTGCTTTGATTTATTTCATTATATTATTATTCCATAACTCTGGTTTGTTCTGGAGGGCTAGATCCTAAAGTTTTGTGCAAGGCCCCCAACACCAGCCACATTTAGTTGAGTCATTTAATTAAACAATTGGTGAGCAACATCAATGGCAAAGTAACCAAGTTACCGAACTCGTTCGATCTGAGTTGGATTCGATCCGAGCCGAGTCGAGTTAGGGCCTGCTCAAACTCATTTTCGAGCTCAAAAAATTAGCTTGACTCGGCTCGAACTCAGCTTCGAACTGAGTCGAATCGAGCTTTTTCGAGTCAAGTCGAGCGAGCTAATCGAGCTAGCTCGGTTTGTGTACACACCTACCTAGCACCGTTTCTTACCGACCAATGATCTAGATACTCACTAGCGGATCTTACATGGCAAATTATGCTAAGTGTCCTCCAGTGTTGTAACACCCCAGATTTTTGTCAACCTAGAATTAGACGTCCTTAGGCAATGGGTCAACCATTTCACTCTCAATGATCAATCCCAATGTCTAAAAATCAAAATTTTCCTATTTCCTTCAAAAATCTCACCCTTCACCATCCTATTCTTCGAATTTCTCTAAGTACTTCCATCTTAGCCACAAATTCTCAAGTCTAAATAGTAAAGGCCACTAATCCTAAGGTCTTCATGATGAAGAACAATACCGAAGCTAAAACTTACCGTGAATAGTAAATAACTGGATAAAATAGACTTTTATCCTTAACATTTTAGAATCTAACAAAATAGATAGGTTAGTTGGATAGATTAACGTCTCCTACCCCAAAATCATATACTATACGCTATAGAAATTCATTTCAGTTTGCAAACTGGCCCCGAAACACCTTGAACGGAGTCGTGGGCCTATCCAGGCCAATGTACAATGAACTAAGGTGGGAACCATACTTTTTTGGGACCCTGAGGACAGGGGGAACCAACCCTATAAGGGCGGCAGTCGCCAGTTGTGAGTTTGGTCGGCGATGGCATCGCCGGTCAAAATCATCGGTTAGGTCAAGGCTTTGGGCTGGAGGTGTTTGGGGGCTAGGGTATCCCCCTGGTATGCGGGTCGTTCGTTAAAAACATCTCAATCAAGTACTTCCTTCACAAAGTGACCCTCCAAGCTCTCATTTTGCTCCAAACGTCCAAGTTTTAGTAAAAATCATCCCTCCAAACTCTTCCTTCTTTCGTTTCTAAATACCCTCAATCCACCCTTCGAATTTCATCTTAAACAGAGATCATTATAGGCTACTTCCTTTAGAAATCTAAAGAGAATCACTTAGCGCTGCACTAGACGACCTGTGAAATTCGCACCAATCACTTTCAATACGATCCGCTAGAGCCAAAACGTATAGGATAGGTGACGCTACAATACCGTAAAGCCTGGGATCAAACTCTATTCTCAATTGCTCTCTGGAGCACCTTGGAAACTTTGTATCGGCTCTGAACCGCACATCGGAAGTCCGATTACCCCAAACTTAGACAATCCTGACCTCCTAGTTGGACTTGACGTTCATCTAGAAAATCAAGTCCAACTGATGTCCTGACACTATTTTACTGGGTCTAGAGTGAAGAGTGTGAGAAATAAATATAATTTATGAAATCTGGCACGTTCGCTTGTGTGCTTTTTCTAAGCGTTCTGACCGTTAGAATTCAATCAAATTTCACCCTCGGATCAGGAAAAATTTTCCTTACATGTCGTAGTACTTGTAGCTCCGATCGAGTTCCCGTAATCGTTGAACTGAAACTGGTCCGCCACGGTCGATCTGGAAATCCGATTGGACTGAAAACTCTGCCTGACCTAGATCCAATGTCAGGGAGCTTAAGTCCAACCGCATTCAGTCACATACCTCCAGAAATGCTCCGTTGGATCAGAATAAGCCCTCTTTGGTTACAAAATAAGTATACCTTGTGCCCAAGTCTATTTTGGTCATGTTTGGGTTTATAAAAAGGGCTTAAACCCTTGCTCTTTCTTTCCATACGAATTTGAGGAGAAAAGAGAGAAAAGAGAGAGAAAGTGAGGGAGAAGTTGGACCTCTCTCCTGGGAATCTTCCCTGCTGCTCCACGTGCCACATCCACCTGTCTGCATCGCTCTTCTGGTGATTCCAACTCCGTTCTAGGTAAGAAAACCCTAACCTATAACTGTTTTAAGGATCCTTTCGATTCAAATAGCGAAGTAGCTTATGTATCTTGTGCATTAGGATGCCAAAACACCGTTGACGAAGCATTGACGTTCTATTCGAATCGATACACGTCTACGGCAAAAGGTGCGGATCTTAGACGCTTTGATTGACTGATTCAAAACTTTCACTGTCGTTTAATAGTAGATTATCGACGGCAACGCCGTTTGACATGTACAATGTGCTGTCCATTTTCCGTTTCGTAAACGTACGGTAAATATGAGATTTAGGGTATTTTAGGCATTTATAGAAAATACTGTATACGTCCGTATTTTGCTGAAATGCTTGACATGTAAATTCATCGTGTGATGATATTATGTATGCGTGTATAACTTGTTTGGCGAAGAGATTCGCCCTAATGCGCACTTTGGGTCGACATACGCTATGTAGACTAAGGTGTGTAGACTAAGTGTTCATATAAATGTTTGTATTAGTATGCATTGAGTAAATGGTATTGCAGATTAGTTTTGAGAATGAATTCTCAATCCATATGATGTTGTATATGATTTCCTACATGTTGGTTATACGTATTGATTTCATTATATATATGAAATGCAGGTGTTGGATGATTTGCTTACGTTATATGCTATCACATGTTGTGAATATGCTTTGGTTGTTTGTATTTCAATTATGTCACACTCACATGATCATTGATGTTGTTTATAAATGCTTGGGACTATACGTTAGTCCAGGCAGTTGGTAATGGATTGAATTCGTGGTTGGCTTTTATTTGCCACGAAGGACGCGTCGATGAACGCGAGTCGTGTCTTGGGTTGGCGGCAGTGGTTAGGCCACACGAAGTGTTTCATGCACTTCATGTCGCTCAGCTTGAGATGCGCTCGTATTAGTCGAGCCCGTCAAGTAACCCGACTGGCCATTGTATGTTCACCATATATGTGTCATAACTGCTTGAACCTAGGGTACTGAACTTACCATTGAAAACCCTATTAACCATGGTACCTTGATCCATAAAGACTCATGAGCCGGGCATGGTGGTATGGGACACCGTGGTCGTGCTGTCGGCCTACGCTGGGGCCACAAACCTCCCCGTAGTGACCAGTGAGCACCTTACTCTGAGCAGATTATGGTGGTATGGGACATTATATTCTTGTTGTCGGCCTACACTGATCAGGTGACGAGTCCTTTTGTAGTGACCTTGAGTTTATCCTGACACCGCATGGGGGCAATGAGTCCTGATGCAGTCTTAAGGATAATTAAGCCTGTATTGATAAGGTGATGGGGAAAAGGTGCAACGAGTGCGAGCAACAGCCCTGACAGCCCTTGTACCGACCTACAAATATAACATCGTATGAGATTACTAGGAGTGACGACCCTAGACAGGATCTGTGTTGGGATTGATATAAGCAAGGTACCCTAGTTTTCCAATCCTGCTGTATGAAAAGGACTAATAACAACCTGGTAATCATTATCCATATCGCATTGCATGTGCCTGGAAGATGTGGAGCACTGTGGGAAGAAAGCATGCCGCGGACGCAGATGGTACCGCATGAGGGAGTATGTCGGTGAGAGCATCCATCATGTCATTTTATGCTTGCATTAACAACAGTATCTAGGAATGTTTGTTTACTTGCTTTACTATTAACGTGTGATTAATTTGATAACATGCTAATCTTTGCTTTATGATTATACTGAGTTAATTACTCACTCCCACGTTACGGGATGGTGTTTCGGACACCCACCAGACCCTTTTGTAATTGCAGATGATGGCGCGGCCTGCGGGGCGGAGCCAGACTTGATGATGATGAGGAGGATCCCTCCTTTATGCATGTTCTGATCGACGGGATTACAGAGTGGTTGATTAGACACCATGACTTTTGTCATTTTTATATATTTTTTTTGAAGCACTCTTGTATATTCTTTTTGATAATTTTTGGAGTATACATGTATGTATTTAACCTGGTAACATGTTCACACTCTGGAGACTTACAATCAATTATATATATTATGTATTTATCAGTCTTTCGCTTGCTAATTTAACTGTCTTTGGAGTATGATATACTGTTTTGGCTTAGTCTCAATCTTGTTTAATGCCATTCTACAGACAACATGCATTTATCATTATCTATATTGCTTAAGTGACGTTCTGTAACTCGGGAGTTGAGTTTCTACCCGACCCCCGATTTTCGGGGTGTTACAAGTGTCCGGTTGGATGGTAGTAGAAATGGTAGAAATCCTTTATAAATTAAGAATCATCCAATCCAGTGCATAAAGAAAGGGTGTTGCTGCGTAGAGAGTCTATGATTCACCACACATATGCCTAGATTCTTCTCAACACAAGCCAACTACAAAAAAAGTTAATTTTTCTGAAAAGTTAGCCCGTTCAAGAGTGTAGGGTCAGACATAAGGATGTGCGATTGTCCATTTTAATTGAAATTTTCTTTTTCTTTCTCAGATCTCAATCAAGCTCAGAATGTAGTCTATTTTGAACATTCCAACATATGAACTGTTATCTTATGTGTTTTAACTGCATTTACTTCTATTCGGTTATTTTACTTATTTAACTTGCTTGTCCGGGGCGCTTGTCTTTGCTTAGCAAGACTATGCAACATTTTTTTTTTTTTTACTTGCCCAACCATCATACAAGGCTATGTGAAGCATGGCTAGACATGTATTATTATTGCAGGTATGAAATTCTCTTGAAAGTCAGGTATTCCTTGAAGTAAAGACTGTACAAGTACGGGTAGGAGAGGATGCCTAATCCCTCATCTTTTGTAACCAACCCTTATCTAGACCTTTGTGATCACAAGCTAACCACGTTGTGTCATTGAGGGCGAAATTTTTTATGATTCCCCAATTGCAAAGCAAGCCCGTGGACTCTAGCCGCCCATGGATATATACTTAGCCTAATCAACCAGTGATAACTTCAAATATTCAAACACACTATTTTACCCAACTTGATAATGTATTGCACAGCTAAAAAAGCAAAACCAAACCAAACTAATCATATACACCTCACAGCGCCTTGTACCGAAATCAAATGGTGAGCACACGAATCTCCGTCTTCTCTCTCCTCACAATGGATTCTATTAGACGATGGAAGGGTCGAGCATGCGGGGCAGTGTCCACGCGACGATAATATCGTAAGACTTTCAAAATATTGGAAGATATTAAAATATCGTGTTTTATTTTTTTGTGTTATTATATAATAATTTAAAAAAAAAACTTAAAGAAATTGTTATATACATATATGTGTGTGTTAATTTACTTAATAATTTATAATAAATAAATTTATCTTTGGCAAGATTTTTCAGTAAATTACAAGAAATACCTCAGTTTTTTTAAATTTCTTGAAAAATTTATGGGCCAATAAATTGCCAAGAGTCAAATTTGTCACTATGCCATTAACATACTCGTAGTTAGAAATCTCATTCTTAACAATATCTTAGCTTGGGGGTCATTTGGATGGCTGTATTTTTTTTGTTTTGTTTTTTTTTAAATTTTTTTTGTTGTTGTAAACACATTACACCTAAAAATAGCTTAAGGTATTATTAGTTCACATGCTTTTTTATTTGCTTTTAATTAGTAATTTGTTCACTGGTAAATCGATGGCACGTTTATATAACCAAAACTTTACTTTCAAATTCTAAACTGGAGAGTAAAACATTTTAATATTTATTTGTCATCTACTATATGGTTACAGACAATTGGATGGAGGGAAACACACAAATATTAGCGTGATCAAATCCCGTGGCCCTTAAAGTTTCTAATGGGAGATATTCAATCCTTACTGTGTGGTTTACTTAAGATTTGAATCTGCTTAATTTATAGGATCATACTTTAAAATGATTTGGAAAAGTTGATGGACCATGTGGATATATAATATATACATCAAGGTGGGCCCTACGGTCAAGGCATCGCTGGAAGCGAATTGGCTAGTGTACCACACACTAGGTATATACAAGTAGGGGTGTACACAAATCGAGCTAGCTCAGTTAGCTTACTCGACTCAACTCAAAAAAGCTTGATTTGACTCAGTTCAAAGTTGAGTTCAAGTCAAGCCAAGTCGATTTTTTGAGCTTGAAAATGAGTTCGAGTAGGCTCCAGCTCGACTCGACTCGAATTGAACCCAACTCAAATCAATTTCGGATCAAACCAGTTCAATGACTCGATTACTTTAATATTGATGTCGCTTACAAGTGTTTGTTGAAATGACTCAAAGAAATGTGGCGGGTGGCAAAGAAGGTATGTATATAAAATCAATATTTTTTTTTCTTAATTTTTATGTTGCTTAGAAGATTTTTGATAAAATACCAATAAAATCATTGCTGATATCTTAAATATAAGGAGATTTTGAAGGTGTGGTGTAGGTGTTTGTGCAAATGCCTTGATGGTGAACTCAGCTTGATCTTAGCTCGAGCTCAACCTGATCTGTTGACCAAATCATTCCGAGCTGGCCAGTCAAACCTGAAGATCAAGCCAAGTTGAGTTCGAGCTCATGTGTTGTCGGGCTGACACTCCACCAGCTCCGGATCGTACGAACGGTTCAAGGGAGGTCAAAGTCACACGGCCTCTAAAAGGATGTATTTATTATATCCAGGCAGTTTATCAAATTCTCAAAATCATCGTAGAGCATTAGACAAAAATTAATCATATCCAAAGGTCAACTGTACCACACGACAAATACAAGCGGTGATAATAATTTTCACCGTTAAAAAATATCGTAAGGCCACCATAACGTTTATTTTTCATTCAATCTGTTCATAAGGTAAAACAGAACAACATGAAGCGTAAAAACAAATATCATACTGACCCAAAACTTCTACTACTCACAAAAGTGTTTCGATGGTAGACGTTCAATTCCCTACTAATTTTTTATAGTGCGGTCCACTTAATTCTTATACCTGTCTTATTTTTCGTCTCAAGCCTTAAGACAAGCTCTCCAAATGGATGGAAGGTTTGGATATAAGACATACGTCATGATGTGACCCACAGAACTTGCTGGCGCCAATACACTGGCCATATACCTGGTGTGTGGTACACCAGCCAATCTGTTTCCCACGGCATCGCCCACTGAGCTGTACATCGAGCAGCTCTCTCTGGGCTACAGTTCAAATCCAGAAACAGAAACAAAAAGCAAAAAGAGAAAAAGACACAAATAGCCTTCCCTCCTCACTCCTCCCCCGTCTCTCATTCAACTCCAATTTTCATTTTGCAATGCAATTCCAAGAACCTAACCCTAGAGAGGAACCCTAAGGGCTTTGTTTGGTTCATATGGGTGGTTTAACAATCCGTGCGCCGATTATGGCTCGAGTGGCATTTTCCGGCATGGTCATGTAGACAGCTCCGTTCTCCAACCTCGCACCAATTTCATTCAGATTGCAGTTCTCAGGCACGTAGAAGTCCTTGTGGAAGCATCTTCTTTTTGTTGCTCTCGATCGCACGTTCCCTGCTCATCTTCAAATGGCCAACGATTCGAACTTGGCTTCGATGCTTCGAAATCTGAGTCCTGAAGGAGAAGCTCCTTGGCTCTCGCCCAAACCCTGGGAATCGATTGCGTCTGAGAGCGGAAGTATTTCTCTCACCGAAGAGCATTCCAGCTCCAGATTCTCCGATCCCATCTACGACCCCTCAACTGTCTCGGTGAGTGTAATTAAATTGATCTTTTTGATTTTTTTTTTCTCGAATTTGTAGAAACATGATGCTAGTTATTTCTATTTTTCATTTCGTGAAAATCGATGGAAGTTTGCAACGAATCTACTGATACTGCTAAAAACACAATGTAGCAACCCTGGGCAAATATTCTCATTTGGGAGAATTTCCTTCTCAGAATTCTCAGCGAAAAATATGATTTTCTACACTGCTTTTTCCTCATCTCCTTAAACCTCAACTAATTCCCTTCAAATGACTCCAACTATCTAACAACTTCAATCACCTAACAGCTTGACCCCGACAATTCCAACGTCTAACAGCTTAACAACTCATTTGAATTTAATAAAAACAAATCAACAACTTTTAACAGCTTATTTGGATTGAAATAAAAACCACTTATTATCAATAATTATTGCTAAAAATATCTAAATAAAACCATGCAAAAATTGCAGCAAAGATGTACACATAGAGGGTAATGTATCAATCATCTACAGTCTCTTATAGTGGTTTTGGTAGTGCTGGCCCACACATGTGCATTGTACATAGCACACCCTGTAGCTTTGAAGCCACTTGATTTCACATATCATTTGGCGACTCAGAATTTGGGAATTACTTAAGAATTCAAGTTTGGGAATTGGATTCTGTTAGTTGTGTTTTGCTTTGATATTAGGAAATGAGCCCAGAATCCAAAAATTGTGTTTGGATGCTGGGAAGTGGGTCTAGAATTTGTGAGCAAAAAAAAAAAAGAGACTTTTGGGCTGGAACTGGGGTGTGTGTGTGTGTGTGTGTTTACTAAAGGATTCAATAGAGGTGTGATCAGAAAATCAGGTGAATGTTACAACAAGCCAATAGAGCAATAGAGATGGCATGGCACCCAAGCAAGGTACACATGTCTAAACTTTCCAAAGTTGGCGGCAAAGATCTGACTACTTGGGCTTATTGCGTGAACAAATTTTCAAGTTCAAAAAATGCCGGAGGATCAGAAGGTTCTATCAGTGGGGTGTGTGTGCTGAGGGGGTTGTTTACTAAATAATTCAATAGAGGTGTGATCAGCAAATCAGGTGGATGTTAGAATAAGCCAATAGAGCAATAGAGATGGCATGGCACCCATCCAAGCAAGGTACACACGTCTCAACTTTCCAAAGTTGGCGGCAAAGATCTGACTACTTGGGCTTATTGCGTTGAACAAATTTTCAAGTTCAAAAAATGCCAGAGGATTAGAAGGTTCTATCAGCGGCCTTTCACTCAGAAGGAGATGCGGTGCAATTGTATTTGTGGTGTGAGAAAACGGAAGTGATCTAGCCATGGGCCATTTCATAAAGGGCTTGTGTGTCCGTTTTGGACCAACTGAATGTGAAGATTTTGGTACCGCACTCTCAAAAATTAAACAAATGGGAACTGTTGCCACTATTTAATTAATTTCGAGCAGCTTGCAAAAAGTTGAAGGATGAATGAAAAAGGTGCTTGTGGGTTGCTTCATTGGAGGACTAAAGGAAGAGATTGGCTCTGTGGTTTTGAATATTCCAGCCCACGACTTTGGTGGCGACAGTTAGGCTGGCATGCATGCAAGAAGAAAAACCTCGATGGCATCATTGCATCAAAGAGACCAGCCAACACCCAACACTGCTTCAAATACACTAAAAGTACAAGCTGCCCCATAAAATAAATGTCATGGGCAGCGATGCAGGCATGTTGGGAGAAGTGCCTATGTTACAAATGTCATCCCCCCCTATGTTACAATTCTTGCTAGTTACAGGAATTGTTCCTACTGGATGGTGATGTTGACAAAGACATTGAGGGGGAAGAGAGACCGAATAGACACCTTAGCTTTTAAACTACCAGATTGCACTGCAAGTGCGATTCTGACAATAAACATATCATTTTTTGTGCTTGGGTGTCATGTGGCTTATTAGTATCACACTAGTAATCTAATGGCTGTAGAGCGAGCTCTATTGTAGCTAGAATGCACACGAGTGCACTTTTGAAGCCCCTCTTCTTTTAGGTAAACTTTCAGACCAGAGTTGCAAAGTCAACCTACTTGAGTATGATTTCAATCCTACTTTTGGCCATCCTGGAATGTGATCCGGGACATTTCTAGGACTGGCCCACTGCGCAGCAACCTGCATTACTGTTGATGGCTGTTATGATATGGAAAATAGGAAATAATGGTCATTCTTCTACACAAAGATGGCACTACGAACCCTAATGATGCGATGCTGTGCGATATAAAATGGCTTCCACATGGCACATTATTGTTGTTATTCTGCTGTACAAGGTCTGTTATTGAGAAAATGAAGTCCTTCCTTTAACAGTTGTTTTCCATCCATAGTGTGATGCAACCATTATAATGCTCATCATGACGGGTGTAATGATGCTTTTAAAAAAAAAAAAAAAAAAATTATTATTTAAAAACCTTGTTGTGTATGTGCCCTGGTGTAGAAACCAGGCCAGTCAGGTGGGATCATTTGTATGCTGCATGTAGACTGTTGCTTGATTCCTTTGACCAATTATTGTTTCTGTTATAATGTGTCTACCTGATTAGAGGACCAGCCTGATTTTGGTTCAGGAACTTGCACACGTCTTCCATGCTTGTGCTTGTTCCCAAAGTGCATTATTTTAGTCCTGCCTGCACGAATAAGTTTAGCTTTTATATATAATAATAATAATAATAATAATTTAAGCCGGGTTTATTTCAGATTTGCAAATCCAGCTATCCACTTCTGGTTTCTATACAATTTCTAGGTTCTTTTTCAGGATCTTTTAAAACTTGAGGATTGATTCTCTTATTGTAATTCCAATGATTGAGCTGTTTTATTTTGTTGGGAAATGACGTTGACACCCTCCTCACACCCCAGGCAGACTCATTGTAATGGTTGGAATGCAATAAACCAAAGCTGGAAAGGAGGGCGACGAGGGGTAATCAGAGTAGACTTAGGACACCGACTTCTCTGTATCCATGATGTGGAAAATATTCCCTTTTTCGCAACCAATTTATTGACAAACTATCTACATTGAAATTAATCTAATCTATCTATTAATGTAAGTTGACAATTGCAAACTAACAAAGAAGGGCCAGCCTTCATTTCAGCTAGTGTACATTGAGAGCCAGTGCATGCATATCTCGGACCAACTAAGGATGACGGCCAGTAATCCAACACGTCATTTGAAAAGGAATTTGTAAATATTATTTTGAATAAGGGTTGGGACTCCTGTCCACCATCTTTGGATTGTGGGAGATAAGTGCACAATGACCACAATCTTTTCCAATTAAAAATATACTTGTCATTAAAATACTGCTTGATGGAGGAATCACAGAAATCACAGCTCTAAACAAGCTGAGAAATCATTACTTTCATCATCTTCTCCTAACATGAAAGTCCACTAGGTAAATAGTTATATTTATGCATATAACTATGGGGGATATGTGTTATCATGGTTCTATAACATGCTTTAATGAATCTGCCAGATTGATTCTCTTGTTCTGCAGTTGATGCTAATTTTCGAGGTGTGTAGTGAAGTCTCCCATGGTTTGTGCTTCTTTCAATTTATTCTTGGTATGTGGGGATAGTGTCATGTCTTTCTTTAGGCATGTTGATTCTATTCACAATGTATTTGGCGTCTACTCTATGGAAACCATAATTCTGAAGCTCGTCGTGCTGATTTGAAACTTGGCTAAGTTGATTTGCTCAGGTTTTGTATCGCAGATTTGATCTGAATCTTTTTTGGGCTTTAGATGGGAAAGGGTTATTATGATTTTTTGTTTAAGGTGCGGCATCTTTTGTGTTTATGTAGTTCCTTCATGCACTAATTTATGATGGATTTTATGTTAAACTTCTTCAGTAATTAAATGCACAGTTTTTTTTTTTCTTTTTTTTTGGGTTCAGTTGTACAAAGACCTGACCGAGTCATTGAGTTGTCCTGATTTGGATGGAGGTCAAGTCAACTTGGGTCGTATTTTCAACTACAATGGAAACACAAATAGTTTTGTAATACTAAAGATTGATGCAAAACATAATTCAGTTCGTAAGTGTTTCCTGTAGGTGCCTTTCGTGCTTGTTTCAGATACTGCAAGTGAGAGAGCCTAACGATAGAGTGCTGCATTGCAGAGGTCCCCTTTCTACTGTTTGGGATATCCATAGGCACATATTTCAGTAACATAGAAGATCAGGGAGCTCATAGTAAAACCTCATAATTTTGCAGCATAGGATGGTTCTTTGGTAGTGCCGTGGTTCCTGTTTCTCTTTCTTTTGGCTGTTTACTTTTTCTTTTATTTCTTGTTTATTTGCTTCATACATGATTAGCATGTCTCTTGACTTGTTCAGTCCACTCTTCCTATGCTGTCCAACTCCAGAATCCAGATATCAACTCTCATTCTATTATAGAATCTCTGAATACTCGAGAGTTTTTTGCAAGGTTACCATGAAGTTGTTTAGAAGTATGAACTCAAGTGTCCTCTTGCAGGAGAGCACTTTGGTGAGTCTGGTCATAAATGCATTACAAGGTGTCAAATCAGCACTAGATGACATCGAAAAGCTCTGTGAAGCATTTTCCTCTAATCCAGCGGACAGAACCTTCCATCGAATTCCTAGTTTATGGCATCGATCATCGAGCACAAATGCTTTTGGGAAGATTCTGAAATCAATTGGCCACTCAGGTCTTGTATTTTTCCTGCTCTGCAAATTTGTGGATTATTTCGTTGGTGCAAATCTGAATGTAGGTGGAGAGAATCGAGACGATGACAAGAAGAGGGGAAAAGAAACGAGTCCTAAATTTGCTGAAAGTCAATCAGAAACACGGAATGGGGATAGTCACCATGGGAAGGAAATGGGGGCATGTCCTCGATACAGTCTTGTTAATCAGGCATTTTCTGTTGCAGTGGGAAAAATTTTAGAAGGATATGTTTGTGCACTGAATACTTTATTTTCGTCAGTACACCTGAGGCATTCATCGAAGAATGCCAATCCACATCAGCAAGTTTCTCCTGTAGTGGGCTGTCTTACCAGCGTCGTACATTCTGAAATATCTGTCTTGGAGGTTTACCTGCATACAAAAGAATTGAGAACTCACATTCAAGCTCTTCAAAATATTTGCTTCTTCAAGAATGAAGATCTTGCCTCATTAGTAACTTCTAGAGAGGATGCGGTGGTTGAAATGACCTTAAAGCTTCGTGACTTCCCCAGAGGCACAGATCTACTTACATATTTGTATGTTCAACTACGGGTAAGTATAATGAAAATGTTTCTTTGTTCATTCATTACTGTTCAATATTCTCCATGTTTTGGAGTTGCTCTCTGGTGGCTGTTGGTTGATAATTTCTCCATTGTTATAGCAAGTCATTTATTTCTCGACTAACTTTCCAACTTATAAAAGCTCACTATTATGAAATTAGTTTAAATGAATCATATTTGTCAGGTTTGTAGTTTGGTTTGGTTCTGGTTCAGTTCCCAGCTCATAATTGGGCTTCCAATGAATTCAGTTAGCCCAGTTCGGTTTGCCATCAGTTCATTCAATCTAGGTATCGATTTGCTGACTTTTGATCAATTTGTTTAGACTTTAGAGTAACATAAGGTTGAAAATTTCGAAGTTGAACATGTTGCCCAATCAACAAAAGCAATCTTCAATCCATAGGTCTTCTATCAAAGTCTTCCTAGGTTCAGATTTGCAGGGAAATGTAGGCAAGAATTTGGTTAAATTGAAAAGATAATGGAGGCCAGAATTCGAATGAATTTAGTGGTTGATAATTCTGAAAATGAATTTTCTGTATTAAAGGCAAATGGCAAGCCAATCTGCAATCTTTTGATATGATTCGATTGGTAGGAGCTCACAAACAAGTCTAGTGTATTCGACAACTATGGTTAAACTATGTCTTGTCCCATTTCTGCTCCAATTCGTGGCTGTATCGGGCTGCGATCATAAATGTGCCATCCCCCCCGCCCCGCCTTTACGCATTTTTTATTTTTTCTTCATTTGATCTCGGAGGAAGGATATGCAGGGTTTGTATGCCTATTTGAAGATTAAAAAAGAAGATCCCAAGTTATTCAACAAATTGAAACTAGGTAGACCATTTTGGGGAAAATATAATAAATGGATAAACCAAATTTTCTTTTCTTTGTGTCATCATCATCGTCTTCTTTTCAACCTAATCGGACATAATCCACCAGGTCATGCTTGATTTGTGTTCAATTAGTGCCTATTGGTTAATTTTCCTTTTTTTTTTAAAAAAAAATTTCATGTTTTCAACATATTTTTCTGTTTTTTGACCAATTTTAATAATAATAATAATAATAATAATTATTCAAATTTTCTTGTAGATGAGCAGATTGTCTTGTGTACTCTAGATGTATGGAGGGAAACCCAAAAAAAGTTTATTTGGGCATGTTATGCCCATTTTGTTATTTTTTCTTTGTAAATTGATTCGATTATTCAATTATATACATTTGTATATATAAATTTTTTATGGTAACATATATCATCATCATCTAAGCCTTCTCCCAACCAATGTTTTCAATATCGTTATCGCCTAAGGTATTGCACTTTTGGGATATGGATACTTATCGGTTATCGCGTAAGATATATCAGTTGTATTGCGTAATATATTGTTGTTGTTGGGTAACGTAGGGAAACATTGAAAAATTGGTCGAATTTTTTAATGAAACTTCGGGGATTGTTAAACAGACATGAGTACACGTAGAAATCAAAATATTACAAAAGACAAGTGCACACAATAGGTTTCCTTTGTATGGGGTCCTAATCTATGTGTTATCTGACTAAGCTGATGCAAGTATATTCAAAGTCTATTCATATAACCTTTAAATGTAAGAAGATATGTATGGAAATACAAGAAAAACATTCAAAAGAAAAAGAAGAATCACTAGATCAGGTTACATACATGCTTGATTTTGTGTTTGGACACAAAAATTGCAACGAATTTACAAAAAATTGGAAAATTTTGATTTTTATCAACTTTCCGTAACGCGGCCCATCTCCCCCAAATCTTGAAATCGAAAGCTCCATATCCATGATTTTTCATGCAAAATATGAAAATCATAGATTTGTAAACGTTTGACATTGATTTAACATGATTTACAACAAAAGAAGAATGGATTGAAAATCGAAAATGCTCATTGAATCGAATAGGTGAGACATATCGCACTACCTATGTGTTTCATATCGCACAGATGGGATACAAGATATATCGGCCGATATCGTCAATATTTAAAATATTGCTCCCAACCACTTGGGGTTGGCTACACGAATCTTGTTCTTCCATTCCACATTATCAAGGACCGTATCCTCAGTTAAACCATATGTCATTGAGTCTTTTCTTACTACCTCCCCCCACATCCTTTTGGGCCTTCCCCTTGCCCTTTTACAACCTTCAATTTGATTCAACATGCCTTTTGACCGCCACAGTTCTTGGTCTTTATTGCATTTGCACATGGCCAACCCATCTAAGACTGCTTCCCCTCATCTTATTGCCTTTTGGTGCTACTCCCCATTTCCCTCGAATGTATTCATTTCTAATTCTATCCTTCCTCGTTTCATTTCAACACACACACACACACAATCTACTTATTTTGAAACACAGTGTTAATGATTTCTATTCTTCTTTTTTGCTTTTCTACTTTACTTCTGTGGTTTATTATTATTATTGATGATTGCATATTTTCGATCTGTTTATATCTTGAAGAATGTATTTATTGATTCTAAAGAATGTATTTATTGATTCTAAAGAATGTATTTATTGATTCTTCTCTCTCTCTCTCTCTCTCTCTCTCTCTTGTGGGGGGTGGTTTACTACGTTTCCTTTCTTATGAAAGGACGATCCAATGCACCATCGAATACATGCCAAAAGCACAAATAAATAATGCATTCTTGTGTTTCTTCTTTTCCTTTGCTTTATTTTTATTTTTGGGTTAAAAAAATCACACTAATATGTTTTGGTAGGCCACATTTTTCAGCATGGTTGAGTATGTTTTCCAATAGCAATACTTGGAACCTGATCACTAGCTGCCCATGAGTGCATTGATTCGAGGCATGGGGAAGCATCTTAGACTCAGAGTCATATGTAAACTGGCTATGGAAAAAGGCACACTGTACGGCCACGTTGACCAGAGATTCTTGGCAAATGTGCTGAGGAGCTTCAGTGTGGGATGGAGAAGGTGGATGACAGTGTGTGTGGGGTCATCACATTAGTCAATTGTCACAATGTGGCACCTCAGGGCTTTTTAAAGGTATCTAGAGGATTGCATCCAGGGATCCTTTTATCCCCATTTCTCTGTGGTGGTGGTGGAAGTCTCGAGTAGCATGTTTGGGAGAACAAGGGTGGAAGGATTAACCTGTGGTTTCAGGGTGAAAAACTCAAACATTTACATTTCTCATTTGTAATTTGCCGATGATAATACTATTTTATTTTATTTTTGGACGCAAACACAGACTGGGTGGAGCATTTGTTCTTTTATGGGTAGTTTTATCCCTTTGGGTTCAATTGGATGATGCTTGCCTTGATAGGTGGTTTCTAGGATTGTGGAATGGGCGATGTTGGTGATGGAAAGAAAAAGACATGGGAACTTGTGTTATTAGTAGTTCTATCAGGAATTTGGAAGAAGCAAAGCAGCAGAACCTTCCAAAATCCTCCTAAGCTGGCTGAGGAAGTGTTTAGTAATGCTCATAGGAACATAACAGCAGGGATAAATGGTTGTTGGCTTTGGCCTGTTGCAACTTGCAATACAATAGATATCGAGCTCCAACGAGTGACTTCTAGGGCTGATAATTCCTAGTTATTGCTCTTAGATTCCTTTGGTTGCCTGGGTGTTTTTTTTTTTTTTTTTGCAAATTTCTTTCACAATAATGTTTTCATTATCACCTCTCAAAAAAACAATAAAATGTTTTCATTATCGTTCAATGGAAAAAAGAAAAAAGAAAAGAAAATGAAGAAGTGGATGCAAAACAAATTAAAGCAGAAATTTGAATCACCTCAAGCAAAGGGGACTGTTGATATAATTCTTCATCAATCTTCTAGAGGACTCACACCACTAGAACTAGAAACATCACTTTCATAAAATTCCAATTGCATGATAGAAGGTAAAAGAAAAGGTTTAATCCATAAATTCTTTCTTCTTTAGTCCATGCACACTGTGAGCATGCATTCATATGTGCGTGTGGGCATGAATGGATAGATGATTGATAGATCTTTCGCGTCAAATCCTTCTTACATAATTAGAAATTTGTAAACTTAAGCAACAAGGTAAATCAGACTTTAAAGAAATAGGGAACTTCTAATAAAAATGGAAGACTTGATGGACCAACGATATGGACCAAATCAGTCCACAGAACAAATTGGTACACATATCAGGGCCATCTGTATGGACTTGCTGGGCTTGCCAGCTGGTCGGTGCGCATATCAGTCTCACTAATCCTATCAGTCATGGTATGACCCAAATTATTGATTGAACAAATTGTTTGGCCCAAGTGCGGCCCTAGATGATATGTTTTAGTGATAGATGGACTGATTGTGGAGCACATGATGGGTGTGTAGGTCAAATTGAAGATAATTTTTGGATGAATGATTTTTTATAAATGCGTGTTTAGTATGAAGCAAATGTTGATGATTTCCTGTTTTGGGTATCTATATGCCGTGCAATTTTTCATGCTTATAGTGATGTGGTGCACAATGGATTAACAAGTTTTCAAATTGAGAATGCTCATTTTCTGATCATTTCTTATGGCCATACTAATGGAGATTACTACAAATGTTATTTTTTAGGATGCTGATCCAGTTCATCGTGCACTTCTCAAGTTTCTTTTTGTCCGCTCATGTGAACCATATTGTGGTTTCATCAAATCATGGATTTATCAGGCAAGCATTTGTGATCCTTACAAGGAGTTTATCATAGAACATGATGGTGAATCATCGCCTTCTTCGCATGGCAAAGCCGGCTACCGCAGTTACTTGTCGGTGGCATCTATAAAGGTGATGTTTATTTACTCGACCTTTAGGGCTGGAGAACTTGTATATGCATATTTACTGTTTCAGTTAAACATTTGTTCTAAGCATTTCTAACAATCTGGCGGTCTGCAACCCAGGAAGGAGATGGAGTAGCAGTTCCTTGTTTTCTGCAAGATATCCGTCTCCCCCTCCTTAGAGCTGGTCAGCAACTTCAAGTGCTTGTAAAACTGTTGGATATGTGTAATTTTGCAACCGTTGCAGAAGATCACGGTTACAGACCAGGAGCTCATTTCTCTTCTCCTTTGTCAAATCTAGAAGATGTCCTTCCTTACTGGAACGATCCTTCAAATAAGCCTATAGCTTGCTCGTCCCCATTAACTTTCAGCAAAAGAAATATAGAAGCCATGATACTTAAGAGGGAAACTGTGCACAGAATGGCACATGAAAAGCTTAAAAGGCTTTTCCCAAGATTATGTATCAGATGTCGGCAAATAAGTTCCAGTGTAAGAGGCTGTTTTTTTCTTCATCTATCGTCTCTCTTTCATGCTTGCCTTCTTTGATATCATATATTTGATAATAAAAAACAGAAGCTTGAATATGTTTTACATAATATCCATATGTACCTGCTTTGGCATTCTCCCGGATTGCTTTTATTATTTTGTTGAAGCCAGGAAGGTAACCAGGGGCATGAATTGGGATCTCTTCTTGATGTTAGGCTTCTTTAGCTCTGACCTCTCTCTCTCTCTCTCTCTCTCTCTCTCTCTCTCTCTCTCTCTCTCTCTCTCTTTTTTTTACCTTTTTTTCCTGGAGAGAGAACTGCAGAGCCTTTGTATAGTGGGTTGGTGTACTCGTGTGAGGTTAGCTATTGCTCCTTGCTTTTCTGTTGTTTATTATAGCAAGGTTCATCACACTTAAGAGGATTAAAAAGATTGTGTAGAAAAAGGAAAGAAATCATATCTAGGCCTCACATATTCTGATAATATTATTATTTTTCATTAGCAATAAAGAAATTTGATTGAAAAAAGAAAAGGGGAGAAGCAATTTTCCATTACTGCAACGGAAAACTGTCTCCAACGACAAATGATGACTTGTGGATCTTTAGCAAGAGAATCTGCTAAAGAATTGTATCCGTAGGAACAGCAGAAAATACAGTGGGTGCAACTTCAGCTTTTGAAATGATCTCATTGAATATAAATGCGTTTCCAAGGAGCACAACACTTTGATAATTTTCTTCTTGCCAATAATCCAGTTGATATGTCTGCAATGTCAGGGCTGTCTTGTTTGCAATTGGTTGTATAATAAGTTCTATTTTTTGCGTGCTTTAGTTCGAATTCATAGATCAAATTTGTGCAGGTTGTTATCCAGACCATTTCTCACAAAGACACTAAGTGCAAATGAACACTTAAACATTGACCCGAAACCTAGTACTTCTTGCAAACTTAATTCTTCACATATGTTCTGGTTCCTTCTACTATGCCTTACTAGTTTCTTCACTGTTTGCATTAAGATTTGACTCTTGCCATTTTCTTCCAGGTAATTCCATTTTGTACAATTCCCTTTTTCCTCGATAGCAGAAGAGGGGGTGAAAACATTCCAACAGCCTTGATATCTGATGAAGGATTGATTTCTTCTCGCTCAACTGCGGACGAAGAAGCCACAGATTTGCAAGTTCATTCCTCTCTATTTCTCTCCTACTGTTTTGGTGTTTTACAGACATTGTTTTTTATTTTTCAATTCTCTGACAGAGGCAAATAAATTGTTTCTTTTCCTCTTTTTTTTTTTTTTTTTTATTAGGTCAGTTTCGTTTTATGATGTTGGATAGTTTCAAGTTTCAAGATATTTGTTTTGAGAAAAGGCTAAACCATTCTCTGGTGTTTCAGGGCTGCAGGTGCAGAGGATACTGATGCTTCTAGCACATCAGATTATTTTTCTTCTGATACAGAACAGTCTGATATCTCCGAAGAGAAATACAAGTTTCAGGAATCCACTGGACAGCCCGATATTTTTGTTGTATCAGAAACAGGAGATTTTTCAGCATCAGGGTTGTTTTCATGTTTTGAAAATCGAAGCATATTGAGAAAGCCTCTGGGAAGTGAAACACTAAAGGGCATGGAGTGTGTTCCTGAAGTGAGTTGTGATAGAATGGATACAGACCCACATCATAAGGATGTAGAGTTGACTCAATTCTCCCTGACACTTCAGTCAGAGGCATCAAAATGGTGTAGAAAGTTGGAAACTTCAGATGCAAATTATTTATTTGGTACATGTTGGCCACTTGGAGGTCTTCTGAAGAATCCTTTTTCTTCTGTTGGAGGATACGCAGGTGAGACGCATGCACATCTTGCTAATGGTAGCCAAAAGGTGACTGATAGGATTGTTGAAATCTCGACGAGAGAAGATTCAAAATTTGGTAAAGAGTTTGGCTCTGGCAATTCTAATATGGAGCCAGTCATGAAAAAGATAGAAGTCAATAATCCTAAGAATGAAAATTCATCAACTAAGTCATGGAACCTACGGCATATGAACAAACTTCTAAGCATGAACCCCATGTTGACAAAAAATGCCTGGTTTCACATGATGCATGATTCAAGAGATAAAAATCACGTGGCTAGTAAAAATTCTTCCTTTCCACACTTTGATTTCTCATCAGTGGAAGATCCGTATAAGGCATGTGGGGAAAGGTTGGATGCCAGCTTTGATCATGGATTTCAAGTTGAACATCCTGTGTCTATGGTCTCTGGTGTTTCTGCCCTGGAGGGAATTAATAAAGATCTTGCTGAACAATGCCATGACGATGATGGCACTCCATTTGATCAGATAGGTCAATCAGTTGTATCTTCTCCTGCATATTCATCAAGAAATTCAAAGGAAATCCTGCAGGAAAAAGATCTTTCAACAAGAACTTCTGGTGGAGCTAAGTGGGAGAGTTTGTTGAGCTATTCCAGTAAATATGTTGTATTTGATTCTGGAGGTCATGGGGATAATTCAGTAGCTGGGTTTGAGATACCACTTGATGTCATTGTTGATAAATGCATTGTGCAGGAAATCTTGCTTCAGTATCCTGGTAATTGTCATCTTTATTTGCAAAGAAAGCACCCAACTCTCTTCTTTTTCCTCTCCTTCTGAATAAATTGATTTCACCGTGCCAAAATTAGGGCTCTTATCTGTAAACAGTGTTCCTTCTTGGAAAGCGTAGAGTTTGTACATTGCATTTTATCATGTCTTCCATTTCTTCCTTTTTTTCCCCTGAACTATGTCAGATATAAATATGTGAGTGACTTCACCATTAAGTTGCTTGAGGAAGGATTCGATCTTCAAGGACATCTTTCGGCTTTGCGACATTACCATTTTATGGAATTAGCAGACTGGGCGGATTCGTTCATTATGTCTCTTTGGCATCATGTATGCTCTTCCCTGTCAATATCATTTCTATCATTAAGTTACTCGTTATCTCTTCTGAAATATGGGACTTGACATATCTGGGCCATTTGTGATTCCATTGATTTCATTTCTTTCAACCAGAAATGGCATGTTTCTGAGGCCAACCAGAGAGTATCAGAAGTACAAACGTTCCTTGATTTGGCACTGCAAAGGTCCTCATGTGAGAGTGACCAATACAAGGAAAGGTTATTTGTATCCATAAAAGGACAAGGCATGATGCTCCCGCCAACTTCTGCCGGCGGTATATTTCTTTTACCTTTTCGACAGTTTTTCAGCATAAGTTTAATGTGTTGTCTGGTTACTGACTGACTGTCCTTTGTGTTGTTCTCTCATTGTAATTGAGCTTTTATTATGTCATCATTGCAGGTGTCCATGCCTTTGATTTTATCACTTTGGGTTACAGAGTAGATTGGCCAGTCAGCATTGTCTTGACCGCAGATGCACTTAAACTATACGCTGACATTTTCAGTTTTCTGACTCAAGTTAAGCTGGCTGTTTTTTCACTCACTGATATATGGCGCTTGCTGAAGGTATGCAGCTTTAGTTATTTGTCTACAGTCATCTTGTATTTCTTTGATTGCTAATTGCTATATCACTCTCCTTCATTGTACTATTCGGCTGCATGTTTATATTTGTTTTCCCATTTTTCTTCTATCGCCCACTTGACACATCAATGTTTTCTTTTCTCTTCGAAACTAGTATTTTCTCTGGAATCTATGAAATTCTCTTTAACACTCATCATCTGAATCTCTGTTTTTGCGCGTGTGTGTGGGTGGGTGTGTGCATTGACATGACTCTCCATATGCATCTAATGAACTCTTGTTCTTTTCATTTTCTGTGTTTATGTGTCTACATGCACATGTAAATCCATTTTCCAATAGACCTGGATAGCCTTAGATAAAAAGCTTTTTAGCTTTTATGATTCTCTTACTTGATCTCTAATAATCTCTCTTTTTTCCTTTTTGACAAGTACATGCACAAGTTTTATTATTTTAAAGCTTCAAAGAAAAGTGTTATTATTTTAAAATATTTCCCAAACAAATGTTTCCAAGTTGACTTCGTAGCCCAATTAAGTTCAACTTTAGATTCTAAATAACTAGTCGGGCTATAGTATGAAACACAAGTGAAGTCTAGAGTTTTTCTTGGATAATTGATGCAAATGGATAAATTCTGGGCTGATTCTATTCATGATCTTCTGCAGATTTAGATCTGAAATTGCTGTGGAAGCAATCACAAGAAAGTGGAAAAGAAAATATCTAAGATTGTGGGAGTTATCCCAACAATCCACTTGCCCAAAACTAGTAATCACTCAGGCTTAGACACTCCCTTCTACCAAAGAACCAAAGGAAATCTTCATGTCTGATTTTTAATTTAAAATAGCACAAGTAGAGTCACATGCTCAACATGTTCTTTATATAGACCTTGAAAAAAATGCCCAAAACTAATGGGAAATGACTAGAAGAACCTTGGTCATGGATTAATCTACATCATCCCATAAGTAGGGATACTTCAGTCAATTCCATTAGTAAAAAAGGCATCAAAGACATTTACTCAATAACCAACTGACAGAACACCAGTTTCCGCATCCCCGATCAATCAGGGCCCTTTGATTCAATGGGTGGACTGCAAAAACCAATTGGATCATTGAATTAAGTCCAAACATCTCTTCTATTCATTGGTATGGTCCACATCACCATCAAAGGCTTTCAGGACACCATGATGGGGTCTAGATCTACAATTTGGATGGTAGGGTGGTCTGTATCTGTGATCTGAATGGTTGGGTCTGACTTGTCTTTGATTAGGAGCATTTAGTGGACCTGACTATGGCCTGATATCCCATTGAATGCCCTGATCTTTGATCAGACAGCTTGTCTAGCCATCTGTGATCTAGCCCTAGAGCTTTGATCACGGTAGTTTGAGTTGCCACTAGCTCTTGCAAAGAGGTGTGTGTAGAGAGCTAGAACTGGACAATGGATGAAACATGACTCCAGTTTATCGGTCTAACCTGAAATTCAAAGATAAGGGATCTGGTTATAAGGGTTAAGGGGTTAGACACCTTCCCTCATCTAATTTCTCGGTCTCTAAGAAATAGTTTCGATGATCACAACATTTTCGAGACATCTTCATTGTATATGAGATAAAGTAAAAACATGAAAATACAGTAACATGAATACAAATTGCAAGAATTAAAGATGTTCTTCTATAATTCCTCTTGTGCTTGTGCCATGATCTTTGCTGTAGCTTCAATGCTTCAGATCCTCAAGGTGCTTTTGATTACTCAAAGTAGAATCTCACGCTACAACAATTTCTCTCAATTTCTATCTTCTTTTTTTTCTCGCTAAACTGCAACATCATTTCATTATCTTAAAATTTGAAAATTTCAAGGCCATTTTCTTGGGAAATACAAGGCTATTAATAGCCTCCTTCAATGACATTCCTGCAAAATTAAAGAATCAAAAGGGAATTAAAAAGAAGTTTATTTATTTATTTAAGAATGTACTAAGAAGGGTATTGGCAAGAAATGTTGTGATGGAAGGACAAGATTGTAATTGCTTACTCAAAGGATAAGATTTGTTAAAGAGAGGAATCTTCTTGGAAAGTACTACATGGGGGTTCTCGGGATTTTTATTTTTATTTTTTTGCTTTTTCCAGGTTTTTCTTTTTGAAGATTGAATATTATTAAAGTGGGCCAGAGGCAACCCCTTCCAGGCAACACACACACACACACAAAATACAACTCGAGGGGAGCCTTAGGAGAGGCCCAAAATTGGGAGACTAGAAGACCACCAACAAGCAACCTGCTAGTCCAGCAGACGAGATGTTAGCAAGATATCAGAGATGTTGAGGACTAAAGCCTAGTCCTTAATGTCCCCAACGACCAACCCGAAAACTCTTTAGGGCAAAAGATATTGTTGAAGGTTTGGAGATTCCTTTCTTTCCAGTTTTCCCCCACAGAATGGCCATAACCACCAGGCTCTTAAGAACTTTGAAGTCACTGCCAGCTCCACCCCCATGCCTAACACACATGAGATCCGATACCGAACTAGGCATGAGCCATGGCATATGGAATTTGCCTAGGATAATGGACCAAATGATAGAAACATAAGGGCAATGGAGAAAAAGTTGATTAATGGATTCCTTGACGCCACAATAGAGAATGCAAACATTAGTGAGAGAATGCAAACATTAGGGAGGATCATTCCCCTGCACCGAAGATTGTCCACCATGAGGGTTCTGTTGAATTGATAAAGTCCCTTGATATACATTGATACACCACACTCTGACAGCTTGAGCTTTTGGAGTAAATGGTGATTTGACATGGTATCAAAGAGGAAGGTCCTATGTTCGAATATCGAGAGTAGCAAATATGCCTCGCAAATATATTACTCTCCCACGGTGGGTTAGGAAAAAAATCAGGTCCGGCCCCGGGACTGGGAAATCAAGTCCGACCTATTTATGGTGTGAGTGTACCTCCACCCTCGTTAGTATGTTTCCGTGCGGAGTTCTCACCCCACACGTGCAGAAGAGGGGGGGGGGGGGGGGGGGCAAGGTGTCCCGTATCCGTGTATCCTTTACGATATGACCGTATCGGCCGATACGTAATGGTAACGACTGATACTGTTACGCAATACGGGGTTGAAACGGCTATTACGGACCCATAACGGCTGTTACGGGCCTTGAAAAAAAAAAGAAATAAGAAAAAAAAAAACTTACCTTTTTTCCTTTCTTTTCTTCTTCTTCTTCTCATTCTTCTTGTTCTTCTTCTACCTCTTCTTCCTTTTCTTCTTCTTCTCGGGCAGCTGTGGCCCTGCTTTGGCTGTGGTTGCGGCTCGACCTTCTTCCTATTCTTCTTCTCTCTCTCTCTCTCTCTCTCTCTCTTCTTTCCCTCTTTCCCTCTTTTTTCTTTTCTCTCTTCTTTCTCTCTTTTTGCTTTTCGGTTTCCCTCTCTTGCCCTTTTTTTTTTTATTTGCAGGTGTTACCACGCACCAGCTAGCTGCTGTAGGTACGTGTCACGCTAAGATGAGCGCTGACACTCCTCGAGCTCCGAGTCGTACGAACGGTTCAAAGGAGATCAAAGTTATATGGGCTCCACAGTGATGTATTTATTACATCTACACCTTTCATCTATTTTCAGAGATCATTTTAGAGCACTACCCAAAAAATGAATTATATCCAAAGATCATCTGGACCACACCAAAAATAGCAGCGGAGATAATGATTTTCACTAGAAAACAATTCGTAGGGCCCACGGTAACATTTATTTTCCATCCAATCTGATCAGACCCGAGTGGGCCCCACCATGATGTATATATTTTATCCATATCGTCCATCCATTTTGCCATGTCATTTTAGGTCAAGATCCAAAAAATTAGTAATATCCAAATCTCAGGTGGACCACACTATAGGAAACAGTGGTTATAGAATGCTCACCATTAAAATTTCTTAAGGCCCACTGTAATGTTTCTTTTGTAGCCCCCAATAAATTTTTAATGGTGAACGTTTAATTATTGTTTTTTCTTATGGTGCAGTCCACTTGAGCTTTGGATGTGCCTCATTTTTGAGCTCATGCCCTAAAATTATTTGGCAAAATGGATGGACGGTGTGGATATAACACATTCGTCATGGGTGGGGCCCAAAAAACTTTGAAACGTGTGCTACACTTCACAATCCGAGTCCCACCTAATTCGAGCCTTAAAAAATTGTACATGGGACATATTAACTTAAAATTTAGCAATTAAATTATGGACTGCAATTGCTAACTCACAATGCCAAAATCAAATTGTTTGAATAGTTTTAATTGTTAATTTGTAGACTTTTATTTTTTAAAATAGGGCTTTTTGATTTTTTTTCATGATTCACTATCCAATAAATGTCCATCAATTCATAAGTGGGATAATGACAATAAATTGCATGAATTTGAGGCTAATTTGGAGCATAGATTGGTCCTCCAAGTCAGCCCCAAATTGGCAATGCCATCTACTTGAATTTAATTTCATTTTTTTAAAGAACTATTGGGAGAAATGATATCAAGTTATTAAGTATATAAATTAGATATTTAGAAAATTAAATATATGAAATTTGTAGTCAAATTCAAGTTACCTGGTTCAAAAATTAATCAGACAGTCCGATACAACTTCTTACCAAAGAGTGGACCGTTACACCACCATAAACATGTTCCAATTTATAAATGAATGCATATTTGGAATGCTTAGAATATTCCGGATTTAATCCATATTTTTTGGCAAATTTTTTTTTTTTTGCACCGTTACAGGCCGTTACGCCTCCATATCGCTGTTACACCCCCGTATCGGTATCAGAGGGCACCGTTAAGCCAACCGATACCGATACGCAGGGGGGGGGGGGGGGGTTAAAGTGATAAAGTCCCTTGATATATATTGATACACCACACTCTGACAGCTTAAGCTTTTTGAGTAAATGGTGATTTGACAGGTTCTTCCCCTGGCGAGGACCAGATGAAAGCTGCAACTTTAAGAGGACTTCTGTAGAGCTAGAAAAACAAAGGAAAAACATTTAGAGAAGAAGAGTTCATGCGAATTTTTATGGGTAAAAATGGACTGAATAGATGCGTGAGACAAATGAGCCAAGCAGCTAGACTTGATGACTATGGATTACTTCTACCTTGGCCTCAGTTGTCACTTTGGCCCTCGGTTACCAACCTCAGGTATTGACCTCGATCTTAAGTGACGATCTTGACCATAGACCTTGAACTTGGAGGTCGGCCTCCGATGCCAACTTCGACCTTGGATGCTGACCTCAGCCTCGAATACTAACCCTGGCTTTGGATATCGACCTCGGCCTCGGATATCAACCACCAAGTCGAAATAAAAATATACTTACAATATATTGAGATAAGATCTCCCTAAATCCTCGCCGAAGATTTCGGGAAGATAAGGATGATGTACTAAAAAGGAGATCCCTTCTATAATATGCAATCACCATCCAAGAGGCATTGCCATATACACAAGTTGTCCCGTATCGGTATCGGTTGATTTTTTTTTTGCCGAAAAAATATGAAAAAATATGAATTAAATCCGAAATATTCTAAGCATTCCAAATATGCATTCATTTATAAATTGGAACGTGTTTATAGTGGTGTAACGGTCCACTCTTTGGTGAGTTGTATCGGATTGTTTGATGAATTTATGAACCAGATAACCTGAATTTGACTACAAAATTCATATATTTAATATTCTAAATATCTAATTTATATACTCAATAATTTGATATCATTTCTCCCAATAGTTCTTGAAAGAAATGAAATTAAATTTAGGTAGATGGCATTGCCAATTTGGGGTTGACTTGGAGGACCAATACATGCCCCAAATCAACCTCAAATTCATGCAATATATTAACATTATCCCACTTATGAATTGGTAGACATTTATTGGATAGTGAATCATGAAAAAAAATCAAAAGGCCCTATTTTAAAAAATAAGCGTCCACAAATTAACAATTAAAACTATTCAAACAATTTGATTTTGGCATTGTGAGTTAGCAATTATAGTCCATAATTTAATTGGTAAATTTTAAGTTAATACATGTCTCGTGTACAATTTTTTAAGGGCCCGAATTAGGCGGGACTTGGATTGTGAAGTGTAGCACACAAGTGTCAAAGTTTTTTGGGCCCCACCTGTGATGAATGTGTTATATCCATCCATTTTGCCAAATAATTTTAGGGCATGAGCCCAAAAATGAGGTAGATCCAAAGCTCAGGTAGATTGCACCATAAGAAACAACAATAATTAAACGTACACCATTAAAAAAATTTTGGGGGCTACAAAAGTTTTAGATCAAGCTGACATGTGTGTTTTCCCTTCATCCACGTCAATGTGATCCAATTAATAGGTTAGATGGAAAATAAACTTTACAGTGGACCCTAAGAAATTTTTAATGGTGAGCATTCAATAACCACTGTTTCCTATGCTGTGGTCCACCTGAGATTTAGATCTTATTAATTTTTTAGATCATGACCTAAAATGATGTGGCAAAATGGATGGACGGCATGGATAAAATACATACATTATGGTGGGGCCCATGTGGCACGTGTACTTTTATTAACCCGATCGATAAGACCGTGCTGCGTGGGCAATCCATTCATTTGACGTCAACAAGTCCTGTGGGTCTGATCATGAGGTATGTGTTATATCTGAACCGTCCATTCATTTGACGAGCTCGTCTTAAGGCTTGACACTAAAAATAATACAGATCTAATTATCAAGTGGACCACACTGCAAAAAGCAGTGGGGGATTGAATGTCTACCATTGAAACCCTTTTTGGGGTCACATAAGTTTTGGATCAATATGCAAAAAAATTTCCCTCTTCATTTAGGTATTTTTGACCTTATGAACAGATTGGATGTAAAATAAACGTTATGGTGGGCCCTACAAATTGTTTAACGGTGAAAATCATTATATCTGCAACTATTTATGGTGTGGTCCAGATGATCTTTGGATATGATTCATTTTTTGGTTAATGTTCTAAAATGAACTCTAAAAATAGATGAACGGTGTAGATATAATAAATACATCACTGTGGGGCCCATGTAACTTTGATTTCCTTTAAACTGTTCGTACAACTTGGAGCTCGAGGAGCGTCAGTGCTCGTCTTCGCACAACACGTACCTACAACAACGATATAGCTGGTGTGTGGTACACCAACCAATCTGCTTCCATTTCCTTTCCCGACTGAGACCGAGAGAGAGGGAGAGAGAAATGAGAGGGAAAAAGAAAAAAATGAGAGGGAAAGAAAGGGAAATGGAGAGAGAAGAAGAAAACGAGAGGGAAAGAAAGGGAGAACGAGAGAGAATGGGAAAATAAGAGCTGTAGCTGCAGCCTGAGAAGAAGGAGAAGAAGAAGGAGCAAACGAGAGGGGGGACCGCAGCTGCAGCCCGAGAAGAAGAAGAAGAAGAAGGAGAAAACGAGAGGGGGGGCCGCAGCCGCAGCCCGAGAAGGAGGAGGAGGAGGAGGAGAAGGAAAGAAAAGAAAAAAAGGTATGTGTTTTTTTTTTTTTCCCTATTTCCTTTAGGCCCGTAACAGTCGTTATGGGTCCATAACGGCCGTTACGGTCACAAAATCGGGGGGGGGTGCCCGTTTCGACCCCGTATCGCGTAACGGACCCCACCGTTACCGCGGCTGATACGTAACCGATATGGAACACCCTGCATATACGTCTTTGATACCAAAGCCTATAAATAAAGGCCTCCTCTATAGTGAAAGGTACAACAAATATTCTAATTCTAGTACACCTACTGTGAGTCCATATCATGACTTAGGCATCAGAGAGTTCCCGGCCTTAACCGGCGCCCCTAGTGTCTTCTCTTCTTCTTCAATAAATTGCAAATACTTTGGCTAGCAGGATGTGAGGTAGGATCGACCCGATTTCAGCATCAACAGTTGGCGTCGTCTGTGGGAACGACATCAAAGTTGTTCCCACATCATCAAGGTTCTACAATGGCGAAAGGAAGAAAGAGAGCTCTGGCCACCATTGTTGCAACTACTCTTGCGCCAGCGGAACAGTCCGCATTCCAAGGAGATCCGTCTTCCCAACTCCAGATTGATTCTGCCCCCACAGGCCCTGCCCAGAGGTCATAACCGGGGATGTCGGCTCGTCTCTCTGGAACATAAAGTCGAAGCCTTGACTGATAATATTAACCGGATAATGCAGATATTGGAGAGACTAAACCCACCTCTCGACCAGGGGATTGATGCATAGGCAACCACCGAGGCCTCTGCACCACCTCAAGCATTGGTCGACTCGCAGAGAACTAAGCAACATCCTGGGCAGCCGAGCCATGCGCCCTCCCACACCACGGGAACTGCAATGCTCGTTGAATCCGACTTGCGTCATATGTTAGAGAAGAAGAGGCGTGGAAAAGCTCCCGAGGTGGTAGCCAAGAACGAGGGTCCTTGGAAGGCAGAACTCAAAGAACTGCAAGGTCAGATCATCGATATCCGTCATGCTTACTGCGCCCAAATATGACCTCCGTCGAGGCCATGTTGGAGGAGATAGAGCCACTATTCACTGACAACATCATGGGAGCTCAACTTCCACCCAAGTTTCGAATGCCCCAGATTGCCCCATGCTCAGGGTCTGACGACATGGCTCAGCACTTGGAATCCTTCAAGGCGTGGATGGAGATCCACGGCGTGTCGAGCTCTATAATGTGCCAAGCATTCTCCTTGACTCTGTCGAAAACTATACGAAAATGGTACATGCAATTAAAGCCAAAGTCCACCAACTCATTCACTCAACTTAGCAAGGTCCTCGTCACACGATTCATCTGTGGGAAAGACAAAAGAAGCCATCAACTTATCTTCTAACAATCAATCAGAGGGAGGACGAGCTACTAAAAGACTACGTCATCCGTTTCAACGCTGAAGCTATCCAGGTTGACTATTATTCTGACCATATAGCTCTGACAACAATGTTAACTGGCTTTAAACGAGGAAAGCTCCTTTTCTCTATTGGTAAGAACCCCCGAATACCCTCGCCGACCTATTAAACCGAGCTAAAAAATATTCCAATGTCGTGGAGTTCTTTAGTTCAAGAAGAGCTACTCGAGAAGGAAACAACTCGGCTAAGAATATGAAGTGAAGGGAATAAGGGGAGCCCTCTGTCGTTAACACCAAAAGAAAGAAAGAATACGACCAAGACCGAGGCTATTATACCAACCAACATTTGGAAAGTCGCTTCCATCAGTACTCCCTTGAACACTAAGCCGGATCAGGTACTTGAGAAAGCTGGGCTGAGCAAGGAAACCTGACGACCGAGATGAACCAATCAACCGAGCTCGATAATAAGACTCGTCGGCCAACCCCAACCTACTCGACTAAGAGCGACCTCCCTTTTTAAAAGGGAAAAATGTGCTCATGATTCTACTATTGTATTTTCTACTGCTTTATGAGTTCTACAATAAAAGAACTTCCCCATGTTAGGGGAAGAAAATTTTTGTTAAATAATTTCTCGACTATTCGAACTACACGACTGACTACGAGGGCTTCCCTTAGTGTAAGGGAAAGAAAGTCCTCTACTATGAATTCTACTATGAAAGAACCTCCCCAGGTCAGGGGAGGAGAATTTCTTTCAAAATCCTACTATCTGAGCTGTACGATCGACCAAAGAGACTTCCCTCAGTTGAAGGGAAGAAAAGTCCCTCCTATTAGTTCTACATCGCTCGACCTACTCGTTCTACTTCTATTGGCCGACGACTGGGACTTCCCTTAGTTAAAGGGAAGAAAAGTCCCTCCTATTAATTCTACCGTGTGTGATCTACCATTGAACAATCGACTTATCGATCTTAAGATTGCTCGGCCCACTTGCTCTACTCCGTTCGACCTCTCAACCTCCTGACCTCTTTCATGTGTGACATCACAGTGTCAGTCCACACTAACTTACTTCCCAAGCTCCTTACGAATGCTTGGAAGTAGGGGGCTATTGTTATGGGTAAAAATGGATTGACTAGATGTATGAGACAGATGAGCCGAGTAGACTCGATGATTATGGATTGCTTCTACTTCGGCCTCAGTTGTCACTTTGGCCCTCGGTTACCGACCTTGGTCTTAAGGGACGACCTCGGCCTCGGAGGTTGGCCTTGACCATAGACCTCGAACTCGAAGGTCAGCCTCGGGTACCAACTTCGACCTTGGATGCTGACCTCGACCTCGGATTCCAACCCTAGCCTCGGGTACCAACCCCGACCTCGGATATCAACCTCAACCCCGACCTCAACCCCGACCTCGGATATCAACCTCAACCCCGACCTCAGATATCAACCACCAGGTCGGAATAAAAATATACTTACAATATATTGAGATAAGATCTCCCTAAATCCTTGCTAAAGATTTCGGGAAGATAAGGGCGATGTACCAGCAAGGAGATCCCTTCTATAATACGCAATCACCATCCAAGAGGCATTGCCATATACGTCTCTGATACCAAAGCGTATAAATAAAAGCATCCTCTACAGTAAAATGTACGACAAATATTCTGATTATAGTACGCCTACTGTGAGTCCATATCATGACTAAGGCATCGGAGGGTTCCCAGACTTAATTAGCGCCCCCAGTGTTCTCGTCTTCTTCAGTAAATAGAAGATACTTTGGCTCGCAAGAGGTGAGGCAGGATCGACAAGATTTCAGCATCAACACGAATTAGATAAGGAAGGACTTGCAAGTGACGAGGCCGGAAGATGTTTTAGACAAAGATAGAGAGTCAACTCTTCTACTTCCTCATCCAACAAGGCCCTCCTAGAAGGAGGACACCACTTCTAAGCCTACATTCGAAAAAATAGAAGGGTGTTCCTCCATCAAGAGTAAACTTCGAAAACTAAGCACCACAACCATTTACCTAAGAGAGTAGAATTCACATATGAGGTTCCCGTACCTTAATGCTTGCTCCCCCTTCCAAGTAGGGTTTATCGACTTCCAACCAGCTAAGGACTAAGGAGATGGAATTTGTTACTATCAGAGTTGCCAATCCACAGAAAATCCCACCTTAAATTGTCAATCCTGACAACAATTGACTAATGACAACGACATAAGGTAAGAAAGTAAGAGGGAAGGTTAGATAGAGCCAATTTGATGGGAGTAAGGTGTCCTCTGAGGGACAAGTAACGGATTTTACAAGGGGGCAACTTCTGCTCTATTCTTTTGATGACCACGTCCCAAAGGTTCTTGGCAAGCTTACCGATGCAGAGAGAGACTTGGATAAGTGGATGGGAAGGATCTTGCTTTACAACCAAATAAATCAACCACATTAGAGAGGGAGGAAGATGGGATATTAACGCCCACCAATTCGCTTTTAAAAAGATTGATTTTGAGACTAGAAATGGCCTCAAAGCAATGAAGAACCTTTCTAAAGTTGATAATTGTGATATTTGAAGCTTCATAGAAAAGGAGGGTATCATCAGCGAATTGAATGTGGGTTATAAATGGACTAGATGGACCTTATCAACTCCTCTGTCCTCAGCATTCGACTAAGCCCTTCAACAACTATGACAAAAAGAAAAGGACAAAGCAGGTCTCCTTGCCTAATTCCTCTGGTTGATTGGAAAAAACCTTTTTAGGGAAACCATTGACAAGCACAACAAAATGAGCAAAGAAAATATATGATCGAATCCAGCCTCATCATTTCGTCCCGAAACCAAAATGATCGAGAATGTAGTCAAGGTAGCCCCATCATGATGAGCAAAGGCCTTTTCGATGTCAAGTTTGCAAACCGGATCATGCATTCCTTGTGAACTCGAGAATCAATGCCTTCATGAGCAAGAAGGGCACAATTGATAATACGTCTGTTGGTTAGAAAAGCCCCTTGGGCTTTAGAGATGATGTTAGAGAGGGTCAGTCTAAAAGCCTAGTGGCCAGGATTTTTGCTAAAATTTTGTATGGGGATCCCAAGTCCCAACAGACTAGTGGGACATAAGTCCTTAAGGTCCGTCGAGCCTTTAAATTTCGGGATTAAAGCTATAAAGGAGGCTCCCATGGCTTGAAAAATAATACTCGAAGCATGAAATCAGAAGCAAAATCCATCACATCTTTGCAAATAACATCCCAAAATTGATGAAAGAAAGTGAGTGGAAATCCATCAAGACTAGGAGATTTATCCCTATTCGAGGAGAAGACAACTAACTTGACTTCCTCTTCATAGAAGGGGGATTCAATGGCTGTTGCTACCTCGGCAGAGATCTGAGGAAAATCCAATTTGTCTAGTCTAGGTCTTAACTAATTCTCAACAGTCAGCAAGGGTGAATAGATAGAAGTAATGTAAGCACATACCTGTTGTTTATCTTCAATGATGGAACCATTAACCAAAACACAACTTATCTTGTTTGAATGAGATCTAACACTTGTTATAGCATGGAAGTATTTGGTATTCTTTTCTCCTGCTTTAAGCCATAAGGATTTGGACCTTTGCCTTCATTTAATTTCTTGATGCTTGATTTCGTTGGGAGTACATTGCCCTATGAATTTGTGATGCTCTCCCAAAGCCAAATCCTCAGTCGACATGAGTCCTGATTCTTCTTGCATATCTAAAGACTGGATAGCCGAGAGGGAATTGGAAATGGCAACCTCATGGTCGTCTTGAGTCTCCTCACACCAATTGATTAAGGTAAGGTTTAAGAAGATGAAGCTTGGGTTGCCAGAAACAAAAAAGAGGACCACCAATTAGAAACCAATGAGGAAAAACCTTCTACCTCAAACCAAGATAGCTCAAATATGAATGGTTTAGGGCCCCAACTTTCCTCCATGGACTCCAAGAGAATAGGACAGTGGTCGGAAACAAGCCTAGGAAGACCGCGCTGGGACACCATCAGAAAGGCAATCAACCACTCAAGGGAGACAAGAAATCCATCAAGCTAGACAGAATAGGTGGATATTGGCCGTTGGACCACGTGAATTTAGTTCCTAAGAGAGGAAGGTCAATGAGATCATTAGCACCAACCCAATCAAAAAATTGCTTCATACTTCTAGAAATGCGCCCACTATTCGATTTCTCAAACCAGAATTGAATAGTGTTGAAGTCTCCTCCTAGGCACCAGGGAAGGGATCATTTGAGTTTGATCGCATTTAAATCATCGCAAAGGAGGTGCTTGAGAGAAGCCCCACTCGGACCGTAACCCAAACAGAGGATCCATTTAAATCCCGCAGTAGGATTCCTAAGAACCACAATTTTTTTTATTAACAGGGAATCTTTCTTAATCCAAGAGTTAAAAGAGTCCTAGGCAACAAGGATTCCCCTGGCAGAGCCTACTATCCTCGAGGAAACTCGATCCTTGTGCCAAATACCCCAGATAGCATTAATGTTAGAAGAACTTACCAATTGAAGCTTGGTTTCTTAAATTGCGATGATCTGAGCTTTCATACTTATGCAAAATGTTTTTGACTTGAGATTTCTTCCTCCCGCACCCAAGACCGCAAACAGTCCATGAAATGATCGCAATTTTCTTCCAAATTTGGGTTTAAATGCATGTTAAAGATGTAATCCCTTGCAAATCATGTTTATAAGATGCTAATCACAGCACTTCTCCCAGAATTTGGGGGGTAATTCAATTTAACCTTAGGCCTTTCTAGAAATTGCAAAATTGTAAAAACAAGCATTACATTTTCAGGCAGGACCCTTTATCAATGTGGACCACGGATCTCTTTGCATGGATGTCCAAATCCTGAGATCTATCTAGTATTAGGAAGGTATTTTGATGGAGCACGTGATGATACCAGAAATGGATCCAATCAGTATATGATTTAGCTAGAAATTGGGTAGAATCCATCTGGCGATGATATGGAATTATGCAGTTTGACAATCTTAGAATTGGGGCCACTATTTGAAATGCAGACCTTTGATTGGGATGGAATCACCTCCGTTGCATAAATCTTTTGAAGCACTACACAATAGAATCCATAATCGCCCAATTCTATGGGAAGATGAAGACGAGCCCGGTTGGGTCAATATCATTGGTCCATTGGCTGGGTATTATAAATCTCAAGTTGTGGTCCACTTTCAAAGGGCTGGGGTTCATGTTTGATGAATGGTCTCCCAAGCCTTTTATTGACCCTGCGACGGCTTATTCCTCTGACTTGAGGTCTGATCAGAGTGGGTTGTGTACACCAGCTTGGTGTGTCAGGAAGGGGGATCTCTTACCTAATCCTTGTCTTTTAGTACCTGACTTTGGCTTACATTTTTTATTTTTTATTTGAAAGCTATGTATCACAACTCTAAATTTTGCGATATATGCCATTAGCAATGGTAAACAGGCTGGGTTGGGCATTTACAGAGTCTTGTAGAGGCCATGCCTGCGAGTTAAGCAACCAGGCCCAAGCCTCACTGCTATCATTGCTAATAATCTGGGCTTTTGATTGCTGAAGGTCAAGGTACAATTGTGCGTGTTAAGTTGGTTTGTGAGGTTAAGTTGTCCAGCCTTGCAAACCTAAGTTCAGCCCAACCCATTTACTACAATCCTAAAAATCCAGGCTATGCACGACAGCCTTTTGTGCTCCTACCTCAAACCCAACCTGATGTGGATTGTGCCTGAACTCCTGTTAGGCCCTCACCTTTTCACCTTTATGGCATTAGAGTAATGCCTACAATATGTTGAGAGACTCTTTATGTTTATTGTTGTTATGGCTATAATGGTCATCACCACCATCATAAAAACATTCCAGATTGGTCATATAGATCATTTGGTGTCTCAACTAGTTAAGACGTGAATCATAAGAAAAGCTCCACACTAAGGTTGAAGATAAGATCCATCATTTAGTCTCTTATAAAGAATAAATTAAAACAATAGACATTTTTTAAAATGATTCTTAAAGCACCCACCAATTTAAAAACACAAAATCAAAGCCAAATAATATATATATATATATATATATATATAAAAGAAGAGAAGTCATATAATTTGAATCATGAATCAACATTTGAATTGTAAATGGTAGGATCTGAATCTTGGAGTTGTAGGGTTCATCTTAATAGGGTTTCAAAGTGGATCCAAATCTTTTTGCCTAAGATTCTACCTAAATCATATATAGTAAATGATAGGAATTTGAAAACTATTTTCTACCTTCATTATACAATGCTCAGGCAAAAAGGTTATATAGTTTGGTTCATGTCTTCAATTCATACAAGTGGGGCCAAGAAGGGCCCATGGTTCAATTTATCCAAACAGTTGATATTATGGCCCCACTTTGGATGGCCTATGCATAAAAAATCCTGCAGAGTGGAAGAATCTAAGCCCTTCAATTGGTGACAAGGTATTCCGTAATGGTAATGATGGCTGTAATGGCCACCCGCCGTTACCGTTATGATATGGGCCATAACGGCCGTTACGCGCTCCCTGCTCTGTAATGGACTGTTAAGGACCTTTTTCTGTAACGGCCATTACGAACCTGTAATGCGTAGCGGTGGCCACCGTTACATAACCATTTTTGCATGCCTTTGTTGGTGGTTAACAACTAGATGGTTAAGAGAGAATGCATTAAGGGTTCAAATTCAACCGAGAAAAGGCTACCAACAGCTAGGACAGTTCAATTTAATGGACTTTTGATGCATGGCTGATTCATAGTGAGGCCACTCATCTCAACAATTTGGATGAGTGAAGCATTGGCATGACTTGGACAAGCTGAAAACTGTAACTCTATATACGACCTTTAGATGAGCATTGCTGATATGTAGTTTTAAAATTGTAGTCATGTTTCTCTATGTTGGTTGACAGGAGCTGTTGAGTCGAGATTCTGGACTGGATGAACGGGAAATGAAGTACTTTAATGTCTTAATAAAGATGAGGTACTTAGAATAATAGCTCTCATTCTCCCAAGCCTTTGTTGCTTTTCAATGTAGTAAAGTCTTGAATATTCTTCATGGGTCGCACAGTTTAGATTTCCAATAAATCAGTCATTCTATGAAAGGATGTATTATACAATGCTCGGGGTGTGGTACTTTTTGGCTTTTCAGTTTCTACAAATGGGGCCCATCGTTAGCGATCCAAACTTTTGATATTTGCCCCACTGTGGATGGCCCATGCACACATATCTCTCACATGAGAAAATACTTGGTTACCAACCCTTCAATGGGTGGCCAATATAGATGGTTAAGAAGAAAGTTCAGCAGTGGTTCACATTCAACCAAGTAAAGGCCAAATGTTGTACACATGGGAACTTCCAATTTGCAGGATTTATGGTGCATGTGCCATACACAGTGAGGCCTGCCATATTAACAGTTTGGATCTTTGAACCATAGCCCCACTTGTACAATTGAAAACCTGAATGGACCACTCAAACTCTAAGCCTGAGTATTGTATAATACCTCCAGTAAAAATGCTACAGCTGTGGTCTCAAATTTTATTTAACATTTACAAATAAGTTGAGGTGTTTCCTGGTTAATCAATTTTTTTCAGCGTGGGACAGAAAGCCCATACCAGGAAATTCAGTGTAAATGACTGTCGAGGTTTTACTTTGAAAAAATCTTGGCTGTCCTTTAGTGTTCTAACATATTACATGTTCTTTTGAAAGGCGGCCGGAGGAAACATTATTGGGAGGAAAGAAGATAGGAGCAGAAATTCCAGCATTTGTTTTTGTTGGTAGTGCATTTTTACTCTGAGAACAAAGATCGCTGATGTAGCAAATAGCAATTGCCCTTTTTCTTAATACTCTTGTTTTGAATTATTAGCAGCAGCTTCTAAAAGCTTAGAACTCTGTCAGGTCCTTGGCTCTGATAACAGAGTTGGAAGTCGGAACCTTAATTTTATAAAACATTGGCTGACTCAGCAATGAGTTGCCTTCTTTTATCTTACAAATTTAATTTCTCCATTGGTTTGGACTGCTTCGCTGAGCTGAGCTAAGAAAATAGAGGACCAGATAGAGAAGAGGAGTTTTAGTGGGTTTCAAGGTGCTAGAGAGAGGGAGTTCTTAAGCTATCTTCAGTATCCAGACAACACGTTGCTGTTTCGTGACGCGAAGGAAGATTCTGTGGACAACCTGAGGAAAATCTGAGCGTGTTTTGAATCAGCATCGGGTTTGGAGACTAATGTGGCTAGATCGGAGATGTTGGGAGTGCATGTTGAAAGGGAGGAATTTCATGATTTTGCAGGTATTTTTGGCTGTAATTTAGGATATTTTCTGTCATCATATCTCGGCCTTCCGCTTTGTATTGGGAAGCCACCCAAACACGTTTGGGTCAAAGTTATCGAGAGGAATGAACGGAAACTCATCTCCTGGAAATGTTGATGCTTATCTTTGGGAGGGCGCCTCACTCTCATAAAGGCCGCTTTTTCCAACATGCAATGCATTTAATGTCTTTATTCAAGTGCCTGGCGGTGGTGTTGAAAAGACTTGAAAAGCTTAGAAGGGACTTTCTTTGGAAAGGCAACAACGAGGGAAGGAAATTTCATCTTCTAAAGTGGGAGTAGGTGTGTAGGCCGATCATAGATGGTGGTGCTGGTCTGAAACCCCTAGCAGTCATGAATTTGGCCTTATTTTAGGTAATTGGACCTGGAGATTCGGGACTGAACAGGGCAGGAGGTGGAGGGATTTGGTAGCTCACAAATATGGCACTCGGGGAGGAGGTTGGTTTGTCAAGACTTATCTTTATAGAGCTTCGGGATCTTGGAAAGCAATTGCGGCCACCGAGCATATTGTGCATAGAGGCATTCTGCTCATTTTGGGAAGTGAAAATCGTATCTGTTTTTTGGTTGTAAGTAGTGAGGAGACAAGATGCTTCGGGATTTGTTCCCTAGGGTAGCTCGCCAAGTGCCTGACTCTTTTCTTGTTGTTGCTGATTGCTATTCTGTTGATGGGATGACGGTTTCTTGCCCCCTTGGTAGGGATTTGACAGACGAGGAGATAGATGATGTTGTTGGTTTGCTGGACTTCTTAAAGAACTTCAAGCCCGATTTGCTTTCCGAGGATCGGTTCATATGGGGTAAACATAGTTTGGGGAAATTTTTCATCAAATCATTATGCAGCCTGTTCAAATATCCTATTCACGACCTCTCCACATCTCTCACCCCTTCCACCACAGGTTCTACAGTGCCCCTCCCAGGGTCGCAATGTTCGTGTGGCTTGTGGGCAGGAAAAGAATTCTAACTGTCAATAATCTCCAGAGGAGCTCTAATTCTTTCCAATGTCTGCTTGATGTGTATGGTGAATGAGGAGATGATTGACCACCTTTTTATTCACTACCTGTTTGTAGCCAGAGTGTGGGATCATTTATTGTCTTCTTTCAACATTGATTGCATGATGCCGGCATCGGTCGAAGAGTCACTTTGGGCTTGTCACGGTGGAGGAGCTGGTAGAGCAAGCAAAACGATGTGGAGGCTGACTGTCATGGCTACCTTTTGGGTCATTTGGGGGTCTAGAATGGACTCTCTTTTTTTTTCTTCTTCTTTTTGAAATGAGCTAGAGGGGCATGTAGAAGTCATTGCTAGAGTCAAGGGCCTTGTGTCGGATTGGGTGTTGTCTGTTAAATAGCATCATTGGCCTGTCTTTGTTTTTGTATATTTCTCTCGTCTGCTTTCTCCTCACTTTCCGTGAGTTTTTAATAAATTATTGTTATCTTTCAAAATAATAGTAATAATATGTTTTGCTCAAGAAAATATGTATCCTATCTTGCGGATTGTAACAAGCAAAGGCCCTTATGTCTAATAATACATTGTAAGGTGTATGAAACAAAGTGAATTTTGCTTGGTATAGATTGGGTTTATCTAGCTCCAAGAAGGTTACGAGGGATTCATTATGATTATTGTTTGTCACTCTCTTCTTTGTTATATATTATACTTGTGTGTCATTTAGCTCGAGATTACATCAGTCATATGCTTAACAGTATTTAATATAGTTAATAGCAGTTTATTTTAAATTTTTATATTTGAAATATCAGAAGCTATCTAATGATGTTTACTTTATATGCTTTTCCATCAATAAGTTTCAACTTATCTTTGACAAAAAAATCAATTACTTTTGCCTCTATTGAAAATAGTCTAAGGGAACTGATACACACACATGCCAGAAGTAGAAAACTTTTTGTGTGTGTGTGTGTGCGTCACATGAAAGTAATTGGGGTTGTGTATAGAATGTTTTTCATGTCACTGCTCTTATGTTCCAGGCAACAAGTCAACCACTTTGTGTTGACATTACAGCAATACGTACAGTCACAGCTGTCGCATGTATCATGGTGCAGGTTTTTGTACTCACTTAAGCATCAGGTAAGAGGCATCTCTTTCGGCTCCCTTTTTTGTATTTTTCTCTGAAGTAATTTGTTCTAGCTTTATTTGGAATGATGATACCTAAAAGTTTTGCTTGTTTCCAAGAAAATCCATCAGCATTTTTGTTTCTAAGGGCTTGTTTTGATGTGCCCTAAATCATTCTCAACTATTTTGGCAGAATGGATAACCCACTGCTCTGCCAAGCATTTAGGGCAGTGTATAACGGAACTGGATTATGTGGAACTGGTGTTTTGATTTCTTCCACTCCAAGTTATTATTAAAAAAAAAAAACCGATTCAACTTGTATCACTGACAAGGGACATCTAAACAGGCCCTGAACTGATGATATACACTTTTTTTTTTCCAACAATTGAGAATGGATATACTTTATGCTGTAGTACACAAGACGAGACAAGGAAATCTTCATGGTTTTTCTTGATCTGATCCCTCTCTCTCTCTCTCTCTCCCTCTCCCTCCCTCCCTCCCTCCTTGGGTGACTTTACATTGATGAGACATGTACTTAAAAAAAGTTTGAAGCTACTTCGTTACTTACGGTTTTTGAGACAACTACTCCAATCAAATAAAATTTGTTGATTGACCTAATCCATATTGAATCTAGAGGAAGTGAAATGTAGTGAATATGGCTCCCTTTTAACAAGTTTCTGCTTTTAGCTGGGGACACTTTTGATGGACCAATTCAACCTTTTCATATTCAGATCATTTCGGATTACTTAACCCCTATGTCCAAACAGGCCCTTATCCAGGCATTTTGTCTGGTTTTAGACAGGTCACTAGCTGTAACAGTTGTCTCTAGAATCCGCATTATTCATTTTATATTTGTAACTATTAGTGGCATGCTGCTTCACTTGTGCTGTTGTCAAATATTTGTATTTGACATTGTTTAGTTATCAATATGAATTTTGAGCAAGCCTTTCATGTGTAAAATCTCAGAGTTCCCCCTAAACCGAGGTGTTGCTTTTCCAGTTTGATGCATTCAGATTGTCAATGAGTTATCACTTGGTTTGTCAATACTGATGAATCATATGCTTTGTTTTCTGTTATACTTTGCCAGCCATCGGATGATGATTGGCCATAAAAGTTCTGCATAGTTGTTTTATGATTTGTGAAATATAAATTGTAGAGGAATTATAATGTACTGCTCATCAGAATATGTAAAGTTTCCTGGAACATAGGATTCTGTACATGTGGGGCCACTGGCAAGGTATTCCGTATTGGTAATGGTGTCCGTAACGGTCACCACTGTTACGGATACGGGTATCGGTCATAACAGTTGATACGGGGGCATAACGACTATTACAACCCTTGTAACGGTTCAAAAAAATTTGTCTGAAGAATTTGGAAAAAAAATATCTAGAAAATCTAAAATAATGTAAATATTCCAAATCTTTAGTGAAATTGGTAAGGTTTTGGATTTGGACGGCTTCAAGAAGTACAGAAAAACTGATCCCAAATAAATCCTGAATAAACCCAGCTAGAAAATTCAAGTTCCTAAGATAAATTACTTGTTCTGGTACCAAGGATGATGTGTATGGAAGCCCTGATACCAAATCAATGGGTATGGACCTGATTTGAGTCCAAAATAAGAGGAAGACTGATGAAGATTGACTGTACCAGATCACATATGCTAAATTCTTCTGAAAACTCCACACAATATGCACAAAAAGAAGAAAAGAAAAGAAAAGAAAAAGAAATAAGGACTGCTAAAAGACTTTCAATGGTCTCTTAGGCCATCAAACCACTGAAAAGAAAGTTGAAGAATCACTTTCTCACATATTGCAGTACCTGGAAGCAGAAATTTCTGAAGTTCTGTTGAAAAACGTCCCTAGTCCATCTACATGGTCTGTATGTAGGCCTTTCTGCATCTACTTCCTAATTTAACCTTAACATTGATGTCTTTAGCTTGCAGACAAATTTCTTAGTTGAAAAGTAAACTAACTTGCTAACTCTGCTAGACCACGTGTTAGGATCAAGAGTGCACACGTGCAAACAATGCATGGATAAACAGTGCACACATGTGGGGTCCTCAATCTGATCGGACCACCTGTGGGTTCCACCAGTCTAATCAGCCCCCAATGGGGCTACGTGTCTGATTAGACCACCTGTGGGGCCCATTGGTCAGGACCAATGTTTAGAATATCTGTATCGATACATGTAACAATGACCAGGGATATGGAAACGTTGATCAGTATTGGTGACATTATTGTCGATACTCGGAAAAATATTGTTGTCGGAGGGTAACATTGGGGAAATATTGGGAAACAGGTGGAACTTTTCAGTGAAACTTTAGGAGATGTTAAAAGACACGTGTTTACACATGTAGGAATAAAAATATTGCAAAAGCAACCATAAATAATAAGTTTCCATTTTATTAGGGCCTAAGCATGTGTTGTAGAAAAAAATTAGTATAAAGTAAATATATAAAATTGCTAGTCAATCAATAGATCGGCCAACACATCAATAAATAAATTTCCACATTAATTAATAGTGAAAAACACACATTTTCCAATATAAAAATGAAAAATCTAGGATTTCTCCATCTTTCACTAAAATTAAATGTTAACGTTTTTACCACAAATCCGTGTCAATGCATGGGAATCATGCATAGATATAAATTTCCTGGCAATCCATGCTAACATTTGAAGGGAAAAGAAGAAGAAGAAGTTTCTTTGGATTTTTCGTCACCTTTGAGTTTTGGCTTGTTTTAGTTTTGAGTCGAGATTTCTCCCCAAATCCAAACTTTGATTTAATAGAAACCAAGAGTGATCAAAGTTGCCTAAGAAACAAAATTCAAAAAAAAAAAAAAAGAAGCCAAAATGGAGATGTTCTAGGTTTTTGAAAATTTTCCCAAATTTTGCCCATTTTCGAATGTTTCCCTGGTATCAAGGATATTATCCATGGTATCATCAACACCAGGAAACATTTATAAGTTCTTCTCAAAATATCACCGAAATTATCGAAAACATTAGCTATATTTGGAAAATTTATGATATTACCAGTAATATTGCCAATACATGGTTCACTGGTCTGGACCATTAGTCAGTTCCATCAAATTTGTGATCATCAGCCAGATAGGCTGAGATCAACCTCAGTCCTGGATGTAGTTTTCTTTGCTGGTGGGCGTCTCTTGCATCCCAAATGTTCCAAATCCTATGCATTTGGCAAATTTAATGTTTACTAATGACTATGACATAATTTCTAGCATCTTATCTGCAACCATTCCTGTGTACTTCTTACCAATAAATAAAAACCATTCTTGTGAACTTCTTTATAAATTGGCTTTGTTTTGCATAGGTCAAAGATATGCTGGACATGGAATCAGTGCATATGACGTACCTGGCTAATTCACTGCACATGTAAGTTTATTGTCTTGGAATTTTTCTCAAGTTGTTTTAGGGGTGACTCCAAAGGATCTTGATGCTAATTGGAATGACCCAATATCCATTGAAATTAACTCTACTATTATTATTATTATCTTTGTAATTTTATTATCATTGATAAATTATCTCAATTAATTGCTTGCAAATATGGGGAGAGGTAAGGGGTGTTCTATTTTGTTGTCAATGGACCTCTCAGGGTTTAGGAAGATATTTGGTGTGGTAATAATCCACTAAGCCTTGATTTCGCTAGCTTGTATTTTCTCATCCTGTCAATGGGCAACAATTCTCTAATGCTTCATTGTGATGGGGAAGGTGTGGTTTGGAGCCCTTGTTTCGAAAGAGATATTAGAGACCATGATATACTAGTTTGTCAGACCGTATTCAACATGCGGTTCCATCCTTATTCAAAGCTGGGGCTTTCAATGGGTAGTCGGAAGTCGGAACTGGCCCGGTTTTAACAGGTCTAGGTCCAATTTTTGGATCCATTTAGAAATCAGTTCGGGTCCAATTTATTCTAATAGTAATAAATATTAAATATATATTACTTACCCTAACAACACATGTAAGAGTGCCTGTTTACAGACCAAGCATGTAAATCAAAGTGGCATAGGTGTGTGCGATCTAATCCATCCATTGGGTGGGCCGGACCATGTAAATGCCTTTATGTGAACCACGACTGATCCGAAACCAAGGTCGAAAGGCTGAATTCCTGTTTGGGTCCTCAAAAAATGAGACCTAGACCCTGGAATATCGGAAGTTGATGAACTCAAGTATGGTACTGTAGGACCCAACCCAAGCCCAACCTATTCGCAGTCCTATTAATAGGGATAGGTGTAGTTGGAGGCTTGATCCTCTGGGAAACTTGCAGTTGGATAATTTTACAATTTTCTTAGGTTAGCAAAGGTGGTGGGTAGATTGCTCCTACTCTCTCTCTCTCTTTCAAGGTAATGATAATTTTATTATAAGGAGCTGAGAAACTGACTAAAAGAATAACTTACGACCAGCCAAGGACTCAATACAAGAAGCCCACCCCATCACCTCTAGGCTAGGTTTCCTAAACAATTTCGAGGTCCAAATACCTGTAAGGAGGGTGAGCCTCCAAAGCAACTTCCCTCTTTTCCTACACCTCCCCCCTGCCACGCTAAGAGGAAGCCATCAATGGATCTCAGCATTATCCATTCCATCCTAAAGCTTCCCAAGTTTCTCCTACAATATTGATCTTGAACTGTTCTAACATGCTGAGAATGGTGGTATTCGGGTGGTGGTTACATATCAGAAGGATACAGAATCAGCGGACCATCCCTTGTTGACTATGAAGTGTCTTTGTTTGTTTGGAGTTACTTGGTCCTTGTTGAGGTAGCATTGGCGATGCTAGGATTGATTGCGGATCCCTTCCAAGCCTCTAGAATTGGTGCACTCAGGATAAAAGTTTATGGTTCTTCTATACACAATTATTTGTTTAATTTGGAAAGAGCATACTACATGATTGTCAATATTAGTTTCGAATCATTAGTTTTGGTATTCCTAAGGGCTAGGGATCAGGTGAGTTGTTGGTTTGGGTCTTGCTCCCTTTGTTGAAAGTTTGTAACTTGTTATATAGAGTATCTACTGGGGTAATTATGGTGTTGATTCTTGACAGTCAGGGGGAGCATGATCTATCACCACCTTTTCTCCTTGATTTGACCAAAGCTTACCTCTTTTTGTTTGGTATTACCTCTTTTTTAGTTCAATTCAAGCAATAAATTGGAAAATCCCATTTCTGAAAGTTTTCTAGTTAAACTGATTTTTTACTTGGCTGAGTTCCCAGTAAGTCACTGACTTTTTGGACATTGGAATAGAAGTACCATTTCTAGTAGTTTACCATAATGCGGCATTTTGTGATGATGATCTCACTAACTTTTTGTTACTTCATTTACAATGCTTGGTTAAGTTGGCCAGTGGATTGGAATTATGAAATAGGTAGTTTGCAAAAGGTAGTTCAAATTTGAATTGCCAGGATTGTGAATTGAAAGTTTTAACATTTTCTCTCTAGTTACGATATAAAAAAGAAAGAAAAAAAAAAATCGTTTGTTCTTGTGAGTTGTGAGTACAAGGGTAAGGCTTAGTTGATGATGTTCCTGTGAGTACATGTCATGTCAGGCCAAGCAAAAACTGTTGCAACTTGCAATGAATATCTATGTGACTCAAATGCATGTCCTTCCCTGCAACTAAGTGTGACCAATCAAAATTGACTGCAAGCTTATCAAAGCTGACTACCTAAGGATGCACATACTATACTTGGCCTTTTAGTTTGTATGAGTGGGGCCGATGGCGCAGTGATCCAGATCATTTGTTTGTGTTCATTAAGCAAAGAAGAAAAGGGTAGTAAGAGAAGAATGGAAAAAAGTGAGAAAGAGAGCTTGTGTATTCACATCCCTCTCTCTTCTCCTTATACTATAACGGGGCAGTGCTTAATCAAGATAAATTTACAAAAATACCCTTATGGTCTTAAGTTCTCTCATAACCTCTCTCACACTCATATAGCCCACAATAATCATAAGAAACACATGTGGCCTATTAAATGAACCCCTCCAAACAATCTCATCATCTTCATCCACCAACAAGGTGGGCCACACATAACCACAACCATAAATCACGGCCTTCAATAGCTTTCCAGATCCACCATGGATGGCCCATGCCCCAGAAGTCTCCAAACTATGAGATCATGGCTTCCAATGTTAGGCCTTTCCAAGTTGAATGTGGATGGCCGGTGTAAGTATCTCTTCGTAGGGCAGACTGAAAGGTCAGGACTTTCCTATCAAAAATATTTTGGACGCTTAGTTCATCCATGAGGGGGCCTATTGAAAAGACTTTGGATGCATAGTCCATCCACAAGGGCCCCAACAGAGCAATTGTTTGGATCACTGAACCATGGACTCCACTTGTACAAAGTGAAAACCTAAGCATACTATGCATATCCTCAGGTCACAGATCATATTACCTCCTTCCTGATTTTGGTTCACTTCCTGTGCACCGTGTGTGCATTTCTATTTGCTGTTCTATCCACTTTTCTAATCAAACTACATGGTTTGGAGGCATGGTCCATCCATTAGGGGGTCCGACAGAGGTTTGAATCACTGAACCATGGAACCCCACTTGTACAAAGTGAAAACCTGAGTACACTGTGCATATCCTTGTGTCAGGGATCACATAACCTCTTTCCTGATTTTGGTGCACTTCTTGTGCACTGATTGTGTACCTATTTTTCTTTGCTGTGATTTTCACTTTTCTAATTGAACTACATGGTTTGTCTTGTAGATGTTTCCTGTCAGTTGACACAAAGCCTGTGGCTAGTATCATCCAGAGCATTTTGCAATGTGCATTGGATTTCCGATCGTGTTTTGCTGGTGGCGGTTGGAACGTTGGATCAGGTGGAGAAGACACATCAGGGCTGCTTGCTCGGATAAACTTTTCACAGGCAATCTATCACCTCTTTTCCTTCTTGTTAGTCATCTATTGGTGCATTTCCAGCTTCAGTTACTTGGTTTTGTTAATATGTGCTAATTTTATAATTTGGTTAGAATGGCATGCAAAGCTTTTGGGTGGCATCATGGATTGGTTCTTTACTCATTTAATAGCTCAGGGCTTTCTATAAGATATTTAGTAAATATAAAGTTTTTAGGTCTGACTTTTTGAGAGGTGGGACCATAAAATCCCAAATGAGCAAAAAGGGAAAAATCACTTTTTTTTAAAGTAATGAAAATTTTATTAAGTGTCGAGATGGCGCAAAAGCTACAACCGAAGAAAATAAAAAAGAAAAATTACAATTTTGCAATGATTTGATACAAGAAGCCCATTCTAATGGGCTTTGGAGAGGACTTCCACCGCCTTGGAAGACTCACTGCAAAAACATATCCCATTTCTTTCCCTCCAAATGGCCCATAAAGAGGCCAGCAGAACCAAGTCTCCAAATAGCTTTTTCATTTCTCCCTAGTCCCACTCCATGCCAAAGCAAGAATAACTCTCCAATGGATTCTTGTATTACCCAGTGCACGTCGAAGAGTCTAAAGAAACAGTTCCACACCTGTCTAGCGAACGGACAATGGATGAAGAGATGATCTACCATCTTGGCATCTGCCATACACATCATGCAAACATTGTGGCAACACTATTGTTCTTCCTTGGAGGTTGTCTATGGTGAGGACTCTACCTCTACCGGCTAGCTAACCGAATGTCGCAACTTTCAGGGAAAACCCCATAATGCCACACATTTTCCATGAACAATCGAGGGCAGCCCCTATCCGGGGATCGAATGAGCTCATGAAAGGACTGAATGGAAAAGCATTTGGTGTTATCCTTTAACCAAACCATTTTATCCATGTCTTCTCTCATAGTCGTACGAAGATGGAGGCAGTCAAGAAGCCTCATGAACTCCTCCACTTCCTTTTCCAGCATTTTCCTTCGACATGGTGGGGCTTTCAAACCATGACGTTTGTTCCAGCATAAGAATAGCATTTGGACACCGTTATATTCCTTGCCGTAGAGAGGCGGGCAACTCTGGTAAATGCTTGTTAAAGAGAGGATTCTCCTATACACACATCCTCCTAAAAATTGACTCTCTCCCATTGCCAATAGAGAAGTCGACCCTGCACTAAACACTGCCTTTAGCCTAGAAATTCCCTTCCATACCCATGAAGCTCTATATAGAGAAGGGTCCATGATTCCCCATCTTTCTTGGCACCCATACTTTTCTACTATGACCCTATGCCATGAAGAGTCTTCCTCTATCCCGAATCAATAAAACCATTTTTCCAGGAGAGCCATATCATCTTTTCCAAATCTATTAGACCAGCCCTTACCTTATGTGGTCTACACAACTCATCCCTACGAGGTATCAATAAGAGCATAACCTGTCATATACATATGGCTTGCAGGGCCACATGCATCCATGCACACACAGGACAGGGACCCACCTGGAGAGTGTGTGGGACACTTAGAGGTGTATAAGGTGACCCCAAGGATGAAGATGACCTTATGCGAAAAATCAGGCAGGCCACTCGTCAGTTCGGCCTGATTGGCTGCTTCTGTATGGAAAGAATGGATGGTTTTAAAATACTTGCCAAAGGTCCACAATTAACATATCCCTCCTGATGAGCCTTTTCTTCCTTGCATTTGGTCATTGTCAAAGTGGGTGCCATTTATGCACAACTTTGATGCTCCACAGTTGTTAGATCATCATGTTCGCTGCATGTAACAGTGCATGTGGAGCTTGTTGGAATCTAAAACCCCAAACTCAATGTTGGAATCTAAAGAAACAACACAAACTCACAATATATCAAGTAATAAAAGGCTTGTACTTAAGCACTTGGACAAGGTAAAACCTCAAAGTTAAAAAAGTTATATTTTGTGCATTAAAAGCACAAGAAGTTCTCATTTACAATGCATAGGGATTCTTCATAAGGTTTGTTACACTTACGCCCACACAACTTAATAAACCAGTGTAGAATAGCTAATTGCTAAAGATTAAATCCAACTCATATTGAGAAACACAATTTGACTTTGCTATTTCTATCAGTCCCCGTTGAACCGAGTTCACAAATGCTTTCAGTTTACAAAATTGTGTCACTATCTCATCATCTTTCACAAGACCTTGAATGAGGTGAAATTTGATATTGATAAGTTTGCCTCGCCAATGAAATGCTGGATTTTTCATTAATGTGATCACCATTTTATTATCACATAAGATCTTTGTTGGAGTGTTTCGACTGTGACTCAGCTAAGGTAAGTGGCCACCACCTATTTCGTTTCTGCTATCAACAGAGAACATATGTTTCTTTGATGACTGGGAAAACATTCATGATTCAAGATAAAAGTGTAGCCTGAAGTACTCTTCTGCTTCTTGGTATCACCTGCCGAATCACTATTTGTATTTGTATAGCCAACAAGTTCAACCTTATGAGTGGATGCATAAAAATTCCATGATCTTGGTTACCTTTGATGTACCTCAATATCCATTTCATGGCTTGCAAGTGAGATTGATGAGGAGACTCAATAAGCCTACTTATCATTCAAACTCTAACCTCGTAAAATATGTAGGATTTACAAGCTCTCCACTAACGTCTTTAACTGATTTCAGCCTTTCCTCCACAGAAGTTTGAATCAGCTTGCATGATTACATCTTGAACCGTTTCAATACATCATTGTCATACTTCTTTTGCAAGATGAATATGCCATCACCTCTGTACAACTTCAATACCCAGAAAGTATAGGACATAAGTCCCATATCAGTCATCTCAAATTGGTTGATCATAATTCATCGCCTCTTTGAACTAATTGAACATCTTCGGGCTAATCCTAGTAAAAATGAAGTAGTCCATGTAAAAGCATGCTACAAGCATATCCCCATTCTCTCTAGATTTGACATGTAACGTACTGTCATAAGACATGAATACCATGCTCATGAAAATAAGCATCAATTTGAGTCTATTACATTTGAAGCACCTGCTTCAAGCCATGTAAGGCCTTTTCAATTTGTAGACCTTATTTTGAAGTCCCTTTTCACATAATTCTTGGGTTCTTCTACATACACTTCTTCAGACACACTATTTAAGAATGCAGATTTTACATCCATTTGAAAAAGCAAAAAAATCAACAATTTTGAGAGCCTGAAGAAATTAGCACATGAACTGTGTCAAGTTAACTGATACCTTGCTTCTATTTGTACCCCCTAGCAATCGATCTTGCCTTTAGGCGATCCATATCTCCATTGTGCTTTTATTTCATTTTTACACCCACTTGGCACCAATCGATTTCTTCCCACTTGGAAGAGGGTAAGCTCCCAAATAGAAGAATGTCAATGGCATGTATTCTTCATCCATAGCTTTGAGCCACTTATCATCACAATAGGCTTCTTCTCAGTTCATGGGATTGGGATCTGCAAACAAAGAAAAATTCGTTAATTTTTAATTAGAAGCATCATTATCATTAGTGAGAATATAATCCTGATAATGTGCCAGCATTAAATGAGGATGCTCAGGCAATGAAGCGCCCCCTCTTGTATGAGAGATAGAATGGATGAAGGTGCATTGGCAGGTTGCACACTTTGCCCTTCGACTAGATCACATAAATAGGTTTCATCTTCCATGTGTAGATTCATCTGCTTCTTTTCCTCACTAGGCCATGTCCACTTATCTTCTTCATCAAAGGTAACATCATGACTGATAGGGTTGTCAATGGGCTGAGCCTGGGCCTAGAAATGCAAAATTTTGAATAGGCCTAGCCTGATGGCCTGACCTGAACAGTTCAAAATCTGGGACTGAGACAACCTTAGGCACGTCCCATTGACAGCCCTGGTGACTAACAATTACCTTACCATTTTTAGGGCTGTATAATTTATACCCTTTTGTGTCACTATTGTATCCCAATTCCCATGAAGGTGCATTTCTCTCCCTTCTTATTGAGTTTCCTTTTATTCTCATTATGTACATGTGCCACACACTTGAACACTCAAGAGTGGCCCACATTTGCCTTCTGATGGCTATATGCCCCTTATTGGTGTCTTATATTGAACATTTCTGTCGGATGCCTGTTTAGAAAGTGCATGGAACATGCAACGGCTTCTGCCTAAGTTGCTTAGGCAAGGACTTGAACGAAGCATGCCTCGAACCATTTCATTTACGATTCTATTCTTACCTTAGCGCTTGTTGAGGAGTGTACCTATTCATCCGCTATGATTTTATACCTTTTAGCGCTTGTTTTGATTCTTGGAAAGAAAGGTCCTTTACCATGTAACTACTTTCCTATGCTTGTGAAATATGTCTTTGTAGGAAAGGCATTTCCAACAACAAGAATTTTCCTAAAAATGGACCATTTATTTTCTCACCCCCAAAAGGAATGGTATTTCCCACACTCATAGGAAAGAGGTTTTCCAATGTGTCAATATGTCACATGCGATATGTACCGCCTTCCTCCCAAGTGCCCAACATGCACCACATGTGCTAGTGTCCCACTCGTGCCATTGTCCGTCATTCCATCTTCAAGTGCCTCACATGCACCATGTGCCAAATGTGCCACCATCCATCTCCAAGTGCCCGTCCATCTCCACTTGCCACCTGTGACGATGTGCCGCTGTCCATCTCCGAGTTCCCAATGTGTGCCAATGGGCATCATGTGCCTCACATGCCATTGTCTAGCTTTAAGTCCCCACATGTGCCACAATGCCACAGTCCATCTTCAAGTGTCCCACATGTCCCATGTGCTAGTGTTCCACATTTCCCACCTTTTGTCTTCAATTTCAAGTGTCCCATATATGTCACATGCCAACAACAACCATGTAAATTTCCCATGGAATTTTTTATTTTTTATTTCCCAAACAATAGATTTGAAAATAGCCCCAATTTTGATTAAAAAATTACTAAAACAAATAAACAATAGGAACTTCCTTTCATTTCCACCTGTTTCTTTTCTTTCCCTTTCCCTCCAAATCAAAAGTTCCATTCATTTCCTTGCATTCAAACACCCTACATGATTCAACAAAGCCATTTGAAGTATATTCATATCCCTTGTCACTTTTTAACACCTTTATATAAAACCACTCCAATTTTTTATGGTAAGCCTTAAAACTGTTTAGAAATTTCAGTGCTTCAAAATTTTTCTTTAGAAAGTAAATCCAAGTTTTTCCGTTAAAGTCATCAATGGAAGTCAGGAAGTACATATGCTTCCCATTGGAATCAACTCTAGGGGCCCACGTTTACTTGGGTGGACCAGTTTCAAAGTCTTCAATGCCCTCCCCGATTTTCCCACGGGAAAGGCTTTCTTGTGTTGCCTTGAAAGGGCATGATGCTTACACAATTTATTAGGAACATCAATGATTGGCAAACCAGAAACCATTCCTTCTTCTCTAGCATTTATAAAGCACCAAATTCAAATGTGCAAATCTCAAGTGCCATAACCACAAAGCACTTTTAAGCAAAGAACTAAAGCAAGGCACACTTTCTGCTGAATGTTCAAATAAAAAATGGTTTCAAACATTTGTACCTTTGCAATTAGCCTCTTTTGAATATCATTTATCTTGCAGATTCCATTCATATCCTCTTTCTGAAAGCTAACCCACACTTAAAAGGTTTTGATAAAGCCCAGACACAGTACCTATCTGATATGTACTCACAAAGTCCATCCTTCAAACAAATGAATATATTTCCCTTTCAAACAATAGGAACTTTGTGTTATCTGAACTTTACTTCCAAGTGAATTGATTCATCCAATTCACAAAACATTTCATTTCTGCCACACATGGTTATTACACCCTGTATCAAGAAACCACTTGTTATCTGTTAACATATTCTTCTTCAGTAATGTTACATACTAATAACATAGTCGTTTCTTTGTTGTCATGTTTCACTACTTAAGCATGCAAGTCATTATCTCTAGATTATCAAAATTCACATTCAGATTTATACCGGCAGTACCTTTTGCAATTGTGGAACTGAACGCGTGATTTTCTGTACCTCTGATTTGTGTTGGTGCATCTACTTCTTCGAAGTTAGCTAGGACTCAATCTTCCTTGTCCTCTCACTGAAGCCTCTACCTCTTTGGCCTCTATTGCCTGCACCATGAGGATGGGAATGTAACAAAACTTCTATTACTAAAGACCGCCTGAGAAAAACCTCAAGCACGGACAGCAACTACAGCCCAAACTCAGAAATTAAATTACAAGCATCAACAGCCTTTAAACAAGAGGCCCATTCCACTGCAAGATTCTTCCTTCTCACTCTTCAAGAATAACTGGCTTTTAAGTGCTTCTTCCAACACACATTCAAATGTCTCATTTATCCGCTGCTCATGGGCTTGCAACAAAAACATTAATTTATTAATCGTCATGGTGGTGAGATCTTTCAACTCTTCGATGGCTGTTACTACATACTCAAACTGCAATTTTGAAGTTCAAAGGATTTTTTTATCATAACATTTTCCTTTTGTTTTTTTTCCACTTTTTGCCTTCATCTGGTTCACAAGGGCCAATGTTCACGTGATGTTGAATATGGATTCTAATTTTCTTGTCTCAGCAAACTCAAACTATCACCATAAGGTTTGCTGCCTTACCTTTTTAACTTTTTCCACTCCTTTGTTAGGAATTTAATAAATATCCAATGCTTTATTGGCCATTCCTGCATTTGCAATCTTCTCAAAAACCATTTAAATAGAATAGAGGGCCTTCTATTCTTTCTTGCAATTTTCTCTCAACACCTCCTTTTGTACCTGATTGAGAGATGCTTGAACCATCGTTTCTACAACTCTACAATTGACGACATTCCAAATATCCTGATACCCACACAACTAGATTCCAAATAGACGCATGAGAATGGGACTTGCATCTAGATCATCAAGTGCTCGAAGCTCTCCTGTCAAACTTTGGAATATTCGGTTGATTCGAACTGTTTGCCGATGCCATTTATCAATTGAAGCTTGAATAAGGCTTTGAAACCCAATGTTGCAGTCTAAAAACCCCAACTAAATGGTGGAATCTAAAAACCGAACTCAACTCATAGTAGATCAAGCAATAAAAGGCATGCATGGCCAAAGCAAAGATCAAAAGTTAACAAAACCATATTTTGTGCACAAAGCACAAGAGTTCTTGTTTACAATACGTATGTGATTCTTCAAAACTCAATAGAAACATACACACGCACACACACACACACACACACACACACACACATATGTACATATACACAGTGTTCGAAATATCGGTATCACGCTACGTATTGCATCCTCAGGATACAGATACGTATCAGTTATCGCACGGGATATATCATTTGTATTGGGTAATTTATCGCACTTTTTGGGAAACATTGGGAAAATTGTTGACTTTTTAAATGAAACTTCAGGGATTGATTTTTTAAAAAGACCTTAATGCACACTTTTAAATCATAACATTCCCCCCCCAAAAAAAAGTGCACATAATAGGTTTCCTTTGTATAGGGTCCTAAGCTATGTGATTTCTAACTGAACTAATACAACTATGTTCAAATTGAATGCATAACATTTAGAGTTTATGTGATGATCATTTCATCAAACACTCCTAAGTACTTTGAAATTAGTCTCAATTGACAGCTAGTTGAAAGGAAAATTCAAAATAATAATAATATTTAATCAAAAAAGACTTTTATTTTTTGAAAATTGACAAGGACTTAACAAATCAGTAGATCAACCCTCGTACATGCTTGATTTCATTTTTGGAGTGCAACATTTTAAGCAATTTAGGAGAAATTGGGAAAAAAATCGAATTTTCACCATTTTTTCTCAAATCGGACCACCTACACTACGCTCAAATTTCGAAATTATAGTGTTTATGATGATCTTTTAATCAAATACTCCAAAATACTTCGAAAATAGTCTCAATTGACAGTTGGTTGAAGGAAATTTTTGAAAAATAAAATAAAATGGAGAACTTGAAGAACCAATGGATATTGAAATCGAAGCTCCAACTCCATGATTTTTCATGCAAAACATGAAGAACCAATTGATTTGTAACCATTTGACACATTGATTTAACATGATTTCAACAAAAAAAAAAAAAAAGAAGGATCGGAAATTGAAAATGCTCACCAGATTGAACATGTGAGATATATCAGTACTATCTGTGCATTTCGTATCGCACAGGTGGGATACAAGATATATCGTGGGATATATCCGCCGACATCGTCAATATTTAAAACATTGCATGTGTGTGTGTGTATCGAGAGAGAGAGAGAGGTCTCAAGTCCAACAGGTTAGAATGTTGTATTCATTCAATGGTTTGGAAGTTATCCTCTAGGTGGACCATAACTTGTGGTCCAACCGGTTGGACTTGGGACCTTCACACATGCGCGGGTGTATGCACGCACCCACCCACACACAGAGTCAATCCTACTGATATTGATAAATGTGGTTTAATACTGCTATTACTATCAGATCTACCGACCTCTACATGAATACACATCCATGTGTACATATACCTGTGAAGTACTTGGGACGTCAACAACCTGATAAATGCTGGCACAGCTATTGGGACTTGGGAAGACCTTAATCAATCTTTGTTCTTGTTTTTTTAGAATATTTTTAATGCATAATTTATATAGTTTTTGCTTATAAAAAGTTCTTAGTCTTTCTTATTCAATGAGAGATGATAAAGTGCTCTCACAGAACTATAAATTATACTTCTCCTAGTTGCATCAGGACACTTGGACACATTTCATGGGCTACCATGTAAAAATCACACTGGCACAGCACTTAACTATCCGAGCTATGGATGGTAAAGATCATTAATAAAAGTAGGACTGACCAGCAATTTGAGCCATCTATTTGTCGGCCACCATCATGAATGGCTATAGTAAAGGACAACTTGTGGATGAATTGGACTGACCAGCTCAAACGACATGTATGTTGAACCTATACACCCCGGATTGTCCAAGTGTCCCAGTGCAATTAGGAGCACTACAACTTGTAGTGTGCTCGAAGAGCATGGGAACATCTCGTCTTTAATTTATTCTACTTCTATAGTCTGACGTGCATCTATTTACTCAGGTGCATTTTTCTAAACATCTATGTAAGACAATACTATTAAAGGCATGTTTGGAACGCGGAATCTATGTGGAAATGGAAATCGTTTTCCACTGAAAAGACAGTTAAACTGTTTGGATTCAAGGATTCTACAAAGTAATCATTATACTTATCCACAATCAGATTGTCTAGCACAAGAAGCTAGGTGACTTACATCTGTTGAATTTGAGGATTCAATTCCACTTGCTATCCAAACAGGGCCCATAAATATGGAATCCCTTTTTCAGAGTGTCCATGGACATATCATTGTTTTTTCCATATTTTTCTCTCGAATTTCATTATATCCAAACATGCCCCTAATCTGATATTCTCTTTCCTTTTATTTTCAAAAGTAAATCTTTCAATTTATAGCATAACCGCATGGATGTGTCAGCATGTTGAGTTTGGGTTTTCCAGGGCGCTTGGTTTCTTACCTTTTGTCTTGTTTACAGCTAAAATGCTACTTTTTGTGTAACTATGATGTCGCAGGTACTTGCCATCAAAGAAACCTTTGAGAAAAACCTGAAGGAACTGTACATCTTCTATCTCAAATCTCCTAAGCACAGCGAATTTGGCCTCTGCCGTTTCTGGGAGTTTCTGAACTACAACAACTACTTCTCAAACGTCATCGGTAAGGGAACAGGCTGGGGACCTCGGTAATTGGAAATTCTTTGGCGGAAGTTCTGAGGTTTAAAGAGCACATTGAAGATTTCTTGATATCTTTGTAGTGGAAGCAAGTTGTAGAGCACAAGAACCATTGGAAAATGCCCAAGCAGTGAGCTGATTAAGAGTGATTCCCATGTAAAATCATATGTGAGTAAAACCAGGAGTGCTAGTTAGTGAGAAAAGAAGAGGAATGCTACACGTTTGTGGTATCTGAGCCATTCATGAGCCAATCCCATTAGATGGCCATTCTTGTACACTTTTAGTTTGATGGGTGACTCAAGGAATGCTGATTGACGTCACTTTTTCTGGGCAGGAATTCCAATGGCGGTGTGGTATCAATGTACAAAGATCTGGACCACTTACCCAGCAGGCCACACGATATATGGACCATGGCCGAATAGCCAAGCTGCTTTTAGACAATCTTCCCAAAAAGAGCAGTGGCCTTTCCCTCAATTTAAGGGTTTAGGATTGTCCAGTTCGTCTTGGAGCAAGGCCCTTGTATGGTGCAGCACGCGGTATGGATCTCGTCGATATCTACCACTGGCCCAGAATCTTGTGTGAGGTAGATGTGTTTATTGCTTTGTAAATGTGTCCCGAGCCCTGTGGCCCTCTCTTCTGCCTCATCCTGTCTTCCTGAGGTGTCACTCTAAAGATGGTAGATGTGTGTTGCTCTGTAGCTGCTCGTGTGTGTTGCAATATTCTGTAATTTAGTTAGTTTTTTGTTGTTTCACTGTGATACTCGATAGTTGAGGCCCAGCTGTTTGTGGTGACTGCTCAAATGATTGTACAGTTTTTGTGAATCAACAAAGTTACAGGTATATGTGGAAAAAAAAAAAAAAAAACACTCGTGTGCAATTGCTATTCCTTAAAAGTTAAGATAAATGGGTGGGGCTGAAAAAACATTCAGAGATGGCTGTTGATGGAGTTGGAAGTGATACACTGCAGTTTGTGGTGTTATTTATATATTTCTACAGTCAGGTTCTTTGAAGGATTCAGATTCCTTTGAGAGTGGGGTTGCTTTTTTTCCTTCTTTCTTTCTTTGAAAAAATAAAATTAAAAAAAAAATAAATTAACATGTAAATATAGGCTCGAACTAGAGTTGCTTTGTAATGGTTGTGGTTAGCTAGAATCTTGTATCCGGCTTTTGTTTGTGAATTTGGTCTAACCTTGATCTAGAAGGTGAGATTTGCGTTTATGTTTGACAGTTATGATTTGCTTTTTGTGTTATAGCTGTCATTTTTGGATTCATATATGAGCCACGGGTTTGGTGTAGGACATTTGAGCCATGCATATGATGTGCCATTCCATGCGGATTGAGCCACTCATGTAGTGAAAACCTGGATGAAAACTAGGGCTCAACTCCTATGATAATGGATTGGACTCTTCAACTATACTTTCTTTGTTTTGGATTGCATGGTAGGTCTGATTTGTTGTGTTACACCCCGATGAGTCACCACCATTTCCAAAATGGTGTTGAACCATCATGGGAATCTAGACCTGAAAAGCTGTCCACAGCTTAAGAACTGAACAGACCTACATTAGCTCACACCAGGTTACTTTTTCTAACTGAAAGCCACTTGGGTGGCAGTTTCATAAGATCCACTAGGTTACTTTTGCTCACACTAGGAACTTTCATAAGGCCCGACTGAAAGGATTCTCAATTTTTCTGATTTTCTAGTCATTTACTAGTCAAAGGCTTTTCAGGAAAAAATCAGAAAATTTAAGGATCTTTTGTAGAACTCCCTCCAATAAAAACATTTTGGGGATAGGAATTGTTTTGATATGCTAAGCTAGAGTATTCAAATTAAAAATACCAGCTGAGTGGGATAGGGATTAGATTTGATAGGATGATATTTTCTATTTATTGCTATCTTTGGAATATCCAAAATTTTGATAAATCTTAACTTTGGGGCATCTTATTTATAGATAGATCAAGGCGTTTTCCTAATATTTAATTGTTATTAAATAATAATGTAGAAAATTTATTGATGTAAACCATTAAGTATCTTGCATTAGAACGTAGACTCCCCTCGAGGAGGATCAAGCACTTGTTCTTAGCTTTTGGAGCAACGACCGTATTATTTTGTATCAAAGCATCAATCTCAAGGATGCCTGAACTCGCCACCCACAAGAGCTCAATATATTGAGCTGATGAATCTCCGGTTATTGCATGAGATCTAAGACACCATATCCACCATGAGACTCTAATTTGAACAATTGGTATTTTTAATGATCAATGGTGCGAGCAGCATTCGAAGTATCGGTATCGTTACAAGTTTCACTGGCTAGGGATAAGGAAATAATATCGATATTGCTGATGATATCGATAATAACTAGAAATGCGGAGAAATATGGGAAAAATGGTAGAATGTTTAGCGAAATTTTAGAAGATGTTAAAATGTACATATTTGCATATTTAGAAATATTTTTTTAAAAAAAAATGTAAAAAAAAAATGTATACATAATAAATTTTCATTTAATAGGCCCTTAAAAGCATATGTTGTTGTAAAAAATCAATCCAACCATTCCATCCAGCCTATTGAACTATCCAACCTTTCATTCAAACATCCATTAATATTATAAAATATCAACAATACATAATATTTTACCAAGAAATCATCAGTAGTTGTAAAGGAAACAAAAGGTTGTGATCTCAATATTAAACATGTTACGATATTGATAATATCAGAATTTATTAATATTATCAATGACAAATTGAACATTATAAACAACCATGTGCCTAAAAAGAAAAAAAAGAAAAAAAAAAATTGAAATAAAAATTTTCTAATAAATAAAATTTTGATGATATCAATACGTCGGTGATATTATTGAAATATCGTCGATACACTTGTGATACAAGCATTGTGTAGAATTTATACAATCGAAAATATTAGTGGTTCATTGGTGATATTGATACATTGGCAATACAAGCGACACCTAGAATTTATATAGTTAAAAATATCGGTGATTACATTAGCGATATTGGTACATTGGCGATATTTAGCAATATGTTGCTAATATCTGAAATTTCTGACGCAACCGATATTATCGACATCGTTAAGCTGGAGATAAAAGATAATATCAAATGTATTTCGATAATATCGGAGATATTTTGAACACTTGATGCAAGAGATGGAACCCATGATTAAGATGTGATTGAACCAGGTGGATCCAACGGTGGGTCAATAACGACAGGGTGGTACCGATCCAAGCAAGGTACTCACGTCTCAACTTTCCAAAGGTTGGTGGCGATCGCACCCAACATTCAACTTTCAAAACAAGTCAGAAGATCAAAAGGTTATATCAATGTCATTTCATTTGGAAGATGTGATGTAACAGTATCAATGGTACAAGAAAATGCAAGCAACTTTACCGTGGGTCGATTTCATAAAAGGCCTTGTGTGTCCCTTTCAAACCAATTGTATATGAATATTTTGATGCCACACCTAAAAATTACAACAAATGGAAACCGTTTGACTAATGCACTAATTTCAAGCCGCTTACAAATCTAGTCGAATGATGAATGAAAAGGGCTATGGTAAGAGAATAAGGTTCAAATATTCTAGCCTGCTACTTTGGCAGTTATAATCACGCCAACATAGAGGAAGAAAATTTCTAATGGCTTCATCACATCGAGGATATGCAACGCACACGCAATGCTACTTCAATGATACCTAAAGTAAGAGACACTCCCATAAAACATAAAAGATAAAAACAAACATTAAGGACAAGGTTCTTCCAAGGCAGGTAGAATGGTATGACTTGAGAGTAGAGTTAAAAAATTAAATTATGAAATAAAATCCCAATTGAAAAGGGACTAGTAGAATTGCGATGAGATTTAATTTGGTGATATTTATATTTATTATTATCTTAGATAGACCTTAAGTTTCTTTTTCTTTTTTTTTCTATATATGTTATTTTTATCAAATAATAAATCAGACATTAATCACCATAAACCATTTAGTTTCTCATATATCAGAGTTTCATGCTCCTGAAGCAAAAGACCATATCAAGGGCACTCAAATTTAAATTAATTGGACCATCATACCCTTTATTTATTAGATCTGGACATTAATTCTTTGATTTTAACTATCAATTTAATGACTATGAACATGATGGTTAGGGTTTGGACAACACATGTCAACATATTACATTTTTCTTTTAGGTGTTGGTTGTTAGATTGTTTACTTGAGACTAATCATTAATAATAGCTAACTTAAACAATTTCTTTGGTCAATTCACACTGCTATTGAGATTTTGACATTGGACAATTCTTCTTTTGCATCTAGCTTTTAACAAAGTCCAAAGTTTTCTCCTTTTTTAAGACTTTTAGCGTATATGGTCTACATAAATTTGAACATTGGATGATACAAATACTAGAAATATATGAATATGTTCTTTTGGTCGAAGAGGGTATGCGTGCCACTATTTCCCTTGCAAAACTCTATCATTTTTATAATAAATTAATGACATGAATGATATTTTCACCCTTTTTCAAAAGCTAACTCATGGATTAAGAGCACCCAAGTTAATATTAACTTCTAGATTTCATAGGGAAGATAGTACTTTCAATAATTTATGTGGTTATCTCTACTATATAAAATATTAGCAGCTTTTGACAAATTTACCCTCACAAGTAGTTTTCACAGCATTGGTTAAAAGGGTAAATTTATCATAATTTAATTGCTTGGTATTGAGTATATTTTATTAAATTCATCCTAGTTTAACGGTTTAAGATTGAATATATTTTATTCACTTCTTTTAATGCATGTAACCTACTGTACCATAAAGTTGAGATTGGGTGTAGCTGTCTAGCAAATCTACTATATTATGTATATAAAACCCACTCCATCCATGAAGAGGAGATTCACTATTTGAACTGTGGATAAGATGATCCAAATTAAAACTCATAATCGTACAAATGGGATCAACGTAAAATTGCTCTCAAAACTACTAAATTCGCATACTGTAGAACGCCTAAGATTTTTATCAGGCTTAAATTAAAATTCAACCAGGCCATTTATCATTGGGTGGGGCCCATTGCTACCCTAAAGTTGAAGTGTTGTGAGAGCAATGGCTCATTTATAAGGAAAATGATTGGTCATCTTAGTTTGGCATTTGATTTGACGGTTGTACAACTGTGGTGTAGATTTCAATGACTTTCTTAATTAAATGTCAGTCATTAAAAACTAATTGTAGCTGGCAGCCCACCTGGAATTGAATGATTCCTGAGAAATCAAGGGACATTATTTTAAGAAGGTAGATCCTGTGGCTGTAAAAGGGTTGAATCTTGATCAGATATGATTGTTAATCTTTAACTAAACCTTGATTGATCTGAGTGGATCTAACCAACTAAAGACCATCTTCTTTCTAGGCTGCAATCGATTGTCAGATTTGGTGGGCCACGGAAAATCTGGATTCAAACTGATCCGATGAACTGGATTAGATACCATCTACGAATGTGGGTTCTGATCTGGGCTCCATTTGGATCAGGTCTGACAGACCAGATCAGGTGGAGCTGATCTGAAAACTCCTCTAATCTAGACCATTGGTCTGCTGTGTCCCACTGCAGATGCATCATGATTAAAAGATTCCCCAATTGGAAAACCCCAAGGATCAATCGTAAGACCTTTTGCAGTTGAATGTGGACCGTTATTTTATTTTCTTTGTAACCGTTCATCTGTGAGGCACAAATCGAAGGACTAGATCTCCTATTGAGGATATTTTTGAAGTGTAATCCATCTGCGGTTGGATGCAACAGAATAGCGGTGTGGTTTACCGAACCATGGCCCACACCTGTCTTTTAAATGCTAAAGGAACGTATTAAAGGCACAAAAGGTAGGTATGACGGTTGAGGGTCTCCATCGGAAACGGATTGGCTACTGCCCTGCCACCAGGTAGGTATGCTGGTGGTCGGCGCTCTGTGGGCCCCACCATGATGCGTGTGTTTCATCCATTTTTACCGATCATTTCAGGGCTTCATCCCAAAAAATGAGAGGAATATAAATCTCAGGTGGACCACACCACAGGAAAACAATAGTGATTAGATATCCACCGTTTAAATCCTCCTAAGGCCCTTTGTACTGTTTATTTTACATTCAATCTGTTGATTACGTCATATGGACCCAGATGAAGGGAAGAAGCAAATATCAACTTGATTCAAAACTTTGATGGACCATGAAAAAATTTTAATGGTCGACGTTCATTCAACACTGTTTCCTGTAATGTGAACCACTTAAAATTGGGATATATCTCATTTCTGGTCTCATAGCATAAAATGATCTAGATAAATATATGGACGGATTGGATGAAACACATACATCATGGTGGAGCCCACATTGAACCGACCACCAGCCATTGGCTGGAGGCAGGGGGACTAGCCAATCCGTTTCCGTCTCTATCGGACGCGGACTGCCTGCGAGGCTGCGACGTCCAACAGCATGAAGCTCCTGCGCTCGGAAGCTAGGTGGGGCCCACCGTGATCTCTGTGATAAATCCACCCCGTCCATCCGTTTTTCCACTTCATGTTAGGACATAAATCCAAAATAAGGTCGATCCAAAATTCAGGTGGACGACAGGAAAAACTGGGAAGGGAAATGCCTACCGTTCAAACCTTCTTGGGGTCCACCTTGATGTTTATGTGCCATCCAAACCGTTCACAACGCCATTCCCACTGGGATGAATTGAATATATATATATATATATATATATATATATATATATATATATATATATAATACAAAACTTCTGTGGCCCCACGAGTGTTTCAACAGTGAAGGCTCAATCCTTACGGTTTCCTGTCTTGTGGCCCACTTGAGCTTTAGATCTCCTCATTTTTTGTCTGATGTACTGACATGAGCCGGAAAAAATGGATGGACGGAGTGGACTTCTCACAAAGATCACGGTGGGCCCCACCTCGCTTCTGATCCGTTGGTATCAAGACGCTCGCTAAGTCTGCCTACCATGTTGTGATCCAAACCATTCTCTTAGACGTTCCCACCGTAGATGAAATTCATCGCTGAAAAAAAAAAAAAACTCTCTTCCATACGATATGGTTAAAAAAAGAGCCTCCATGAAAATAATTTTTAACTCACTTCTGAATGGACGGCGATGATTATTTTTCAGTGAGATTCTTTCTAGGATGACTGTATACTAATAGGATCTTTTAAATGAACGGTCTGGATCATCACATGGTAGTGCAGATCGGGGGAGTCTCTCGAAGGAAAGCCTTCCTCACAAGCCACGCAATGGATTAGACTGTCGTACATCTTCTTTTTTTTTCGTACTGTGCCAAATGTACCCTCTAGTTCTCGAAAATAACAATTGTATCATGAGAAATTTGGGACTGTGGATCCCACCTTTTATCCAGCATGTTTTATGAGGCAATACAAACTTCGTTTGGGAACTTAGACCTGCTCGTACCCACGGTGAATTTGAAGACGAAAATACCCCTCCATTCAAGGAAACGGATTCGGTATTCCCTCTTACACCAGCCAACGGCGGATGGTCAGTGGTCCGCGGGCCCCACCATGATGTATGCTTTTCATTCATGCTGTCCGTATATTTTTTTCACATCATTTTATGTATGAGACCAAAAATGAGATATATGCAAGTCTCAAGTGTACCACATTATAAGAAACAGTGTTGAATGAGTGTCCACCATTAAAAGCTTTTTGGGAGACCACTGTGATGTTGGTAAGAAATCCTCCCTGTCTAAGTTCATTCATAGGGTCACAAAGACCTGGATGAAGAGGAAAAATAAATTTCATAGTGATCCAAAACTTTTATAACCCCTAAAAGGGTTTTAATGGTAGATGTTCAATTCTCCATTGCCGTTTATAGTGTGGTCTACTTGATAGTTAGCTCTATCTTATTTTTCATTTCAAGCCTTAATATGAGCTCACCAAATAGATGAACGGTTTAGATATAACACAGACCTCATGATGGGACCCTTAAACGCAACAAAGCAAATAAATAAATAAATAAGACTTCAAACATACTGCCGCGGTAGTTTGGGAGATTTTTTTTACAAAGAAAGCCTTTTATCTCTTACATTTTTCTCTAATGCATAATTATCTAAATATGTATATATAAGTATATAAAAATATTTGTCAATCTTTTAATTCATTTCTTTGCCTATTTATTTAACAAGTATATCTCCTAAATTAGAATGATTTACTTAACGTACCACATATGACTTTGGCTCCACTCTTTGAACCCTAAAAATACTTTAAGACATCCTAATGACTCTTATTTATAATTGTGAAATACTATCTTTCGCAGTGTCTTGGAATTTTCATAAATCGACCTCAAAACTGCCTCATATTTACTCAGCCGCGTTATGCATTGGTTGGACCAAAGTCGAGTTTGAATCATGACAGGATTCTGTTTCGACAATTGCCCGATTTCGGTCACACTGAGCTTGGGTTCGTTCAGACCGAATTAATTCTCGATCGAATCGAATGAACTCTGAAATTCACCGTTCGTCATTGAAGCTTTTTGTACACTTTCAGTTGGAAAATTAAGCGGGCATTTCCACCGAAATTGAATCTACAATAGGCCTGAATCAAGACCACACATTTCACCGAAATTGAGCAGGCCAAAATAGAAATTGAGCGAGACAAACTGAAAATATAGTGGGACAAAATATAAAGTTCATTTCATCATCCACCAAAATTACAAAGTATGTTATACATCCACCCATGCACTTCGGGTAAATATGCAGAAAATTTTCAAGTATATGCATTTTAGTTCGAGTTCTTTCTCTAATCACGATATCCTTGAGAGGGTTGATCCGAGGGATGGGTTGATAACCCAATATAGTTTTAATCGACCCTTTTGTAGTCAACTCATTCCTCGAATCAACCCTTCCAAGGCCATTGTGATTAGAGAAGGAACTCGGACTAAAATGCACAGATATGAAAATTTTTCGTACTCTAAGATTACTATTAACCTCAACAATGTATATCTAACATTTGTTTGTCCCGCTTAATTTTCAGTTTGGCCCGCTCAATTTTCAGTTTGTCCCACTCAATTTTTAATTTGTCCCGCTCAATTTTCAGTTTTTCAGTTTTTCCCACTCAATTTTCAGTTTGTCCTGCTTAATTTCTAGTTTGCCGCGCTCAATTTTCAATTTGTCCTGCTTGGTTTTTCAATTTGGCCTGCTCAATTTTCAAATTGACTACGAAGTGATTGAAATTTACTACGAAGTGAATGAAATAGATTTTTCATCATCAACCCAATGGAATCTTGAAAAATAACTAAGTTGGTTGGCTAAATTAGCTTCTTCTACCTCAAAATCATATGTGGTACATTAAGTAAATCATTCTAATTTGGGAGATATACTTGTTAAATAAATAGGTAAAGAAATGAATTAAAAGATAGAAAATATTTTTATATACTTATATATACGTATTTATATAATAATGTATTAGAGAAAAATGTAAGGGATAAAAAGTTGTCCTTTTAAAAAATAAAATAAAATCTCTTGGACTTTTTTTTTTTTTGCTGTGTTGCTTTTATGAGTCCTATTATGAGGTTTATGTTATATCCAAAACATTCATCTATTAAGCGAGCTCATATTAAGGGTTGAGACGAAAAATACGATAGATCTAGCTATCAAGTGGACCACACTGTAAAAGGCAATGGAAAATTGAACATCTACCATTGAAACCCTTTTAGGGGTTACAGAAGTTTTGGAGCATTATAAAATTTATTTTTCCTCTTTCTCCATGACTTTGTGACCTTATGAATAGATTGGATGGAAAATAAATGTTATAGTGGACCTTACAAAATTTTTAAAGGTGAACATCAATTTCCCTACAACTCTGTGGTGTGGTCTAATTGATTTTTGGATATGATTTTTTTTTTTTGGATAATGCTCCGAAATGATCTCAAAATATGGATGAACATTGTGGATATAATAAATGCATAGCTATGGGCCACGTAACGTAACTTCGATCTCTTTTGAGCCGTTCGTACAACTCTCGGTTGGAGGAGCGTCCACGGTCATCTTCATAAGGATGGGAGGGTTATTTTCGTCCTCAAACTCGCTGTCCGTACGTACAGGTCTAAGTTTCAAAACTAAGTTTGTATTGTTTCGTAAAAGCAGCTGGATAAAAGGTGGGGTCTACGGTCCCAAATTTCCCTTGTATCCTATTGGTAGAACTTTCGTAGCCTCACGTGATGTATTTTGTCTTGGCAGAAAAATGGTAGGGATATATCTGTCATTATAAGAAAATCATTCAAAAATGACATTTATACCCCATTGGTAGAACTTTCGCAGCCTCACGTATCTAGAGGTAAGGACAGGGATATATCTGTCATTATAAAAGAATCAGGGATGTACTGGAATTGAATAGTTAGGATAACAATCTGCCACGTGTTTGTAGCGTAGATCATTGCCATTTATTCATGCGATAGAGCCGTGTCCATCGTAATATGTTACCACACTCCTTTCACCGGTGCCACATGTCAAGTTAAACTGTTGATCTGTACCGTACATCTAGTGGAACCCTCTAAGAGTGGTCTACAGTCAGAGTTTAGGATTGGATGGTCCCAGTATTCTCTTTATAATCTTCAAATCTACGGTAAAAAGTAAATTTTCAACAATTGATTGTTAGGATATTCTGTTAGAATAGTTTTCTAATTAGTAGCTATTTTTTGGGCACCTAGTAAGGTGAACGGTCTAGATCTACGGACTGCTTTACGTGTTATGATGGACACGGCTCTATCATGTGATTTCCTTTGTTCCGTCGAAGGAAATGCGCCTCGATTGCGGGAGATGTGACAGCTATGACACCTGCAATGCACGTGTTATTAGAAAAAGGTTCGGCAGGGGGGTGGATTTGGTGGACGCGGATTGCGTCCTACCCCCGCCGGACAGTAATCCATCCGGGCAGGCCTCTGTGGCGCCTACCGTGCTGTAAGTTTTTTATCCAGGCCGTTAATTGCTTTTCTCGTATCATTTTAAGGCAGGTATATAAAATTGAAACAGGTTCACAATTCCAATTGACTACACCAGAGGAAGCTACAGTGATCATAACACCTACCATTGAAACCTTTCTAAGGGCTACCGTAATATTTTTTTTTATCCTGCAACCTATTAATAAGGTCATGCAGAACAAATATTAGCTTGATCCGAAACTTCTCCAGCTCCCAAGAGATTTTTAATGGTGGACATTAAATCCCCACTTTGTGGTCCACTTAATCCCTGTACCTTGCTTAATGTTTTACTTATACCTTACAATGATACGAGAAAAGCGATAAACGGCTTGGATAAAACACTTACATCACGGTGAGCCCCACAGAGCCCTGCCCTGATGGATTACTGTCCTGCGAGGGTAGGACGCAATCCACGTCCGAATTAAGTGCAGCCCAGCCTCGCCCAAGATGGTAAGCCCTACCGTGGTGCCTACCTTAATGTATATATTCTATATCCACACCATCCATCCGTTTTTTCAAATGATTTTAGGACATGAGCCCAAAAATGAAGTAAATTAAAATATAAACTAGACTATACCATGGGAAACAGTGGTGAATGACTGTTGATAATGGGCCACAAAATTTTTGGATCAAGCTTACATTTGTCTTTTCCCTTTATCTAGGTTTTACTAACGTAATGGAAAATAAACATTATGGAAACATTACATAGCACTAGGACATCAAGGTGGGCCCTATGGTAAGGGCCACACGGTTTTGAGTAAGTCTAAGACCTCACCAAATCTGTAACCCTGCGGCCACGTACAGCCCGCTAAAGAGCGATAAAGAGGAGGGTTGCACCCCCACTTTGAGCGGACGCAAGTTACGTGTAGCTTGGTTTTGTGTTTACGTTGCAAAGTTTTGTGTGCCTCACCTTACATATGTTTTATATCTACATCTCTTTCTATTTTATTATACCTTAAATTTTAGGACGTTAGCCAAAAATTATGAGATCAACCCAAGTTAGATTGGTTAGCTTACTCAACTTAACTCAAAAATGCTTGATTTAACTTGATTCGAAACTAAGTTCAAGCTGAGTTGAGCTGATTTTTGAGCTTTTTTTGAGCTAAGTTCGGGCCTGCTCAAGCTCGACTTAACTTGGATTGAACTCCAAATTGAATCGAACTCAAACCAAACCAGTTCAATGACTCAATTATTTTGATATTGATGTTGATCAGCAAATGTTTAATGAAATGACTCAACGGAGTGTTTGCTTTTGACGAGAAAGATATGGATATGAAATAAATACCCTTGTATCTTGATTTTTATGTTGCCCATTTAGTATTTGTTGAAATACACGTAAATTGATGATGTTGTTTTACATTCCCTAAGAAATTGAAGGTGCACTCCATGTGCTTGATAAAATGCTGCAAATGCTCGATCTTGGCTCAAATTGGCACAAGTTGTTGACTCGAGCTGGATAGTCATGCTCGAGGATCGAGTCAAGCTGAATTCAAGTTGGGGTCAGCTAGTGGTTGAGCCGAGTTGAGCTGTGCCAAGCTCGACTTAGTTCGACTCGTGTACAGCTCTATCTGCTGTTGAAACTTTCTCTTAGAGCCCACCGCATTTATTTGATATTCAACCTGTTTATAAGGTCACACAAACATTGATGACGGGAAAACACAAATATCAACTTTTTCCAAAACTTCTATCACCTCCAAGAAGTTTTTAATGATAGGCCTTCAATCCTCACCACTTTGGGTGGTGTGGTCCACTTAATCTTTTTGTATCTGCTTCTTTTTTTTATTATACACTAACATGACCTCGCAAAATGGATGAATTAATATTGTGGATATAACACATACATCATGGTGGGGCTATAGAACTTTGCCCCATCACTTTTGACACCCTCAAAATTATGGATTTCAAATCTAACTTAAATAAAATAAATAAATAAATAACCTTAAAAGAGCTCCTTTTAAAATCCAAGAGAAAATAGTTGAGTGCAAAATCCTTTCTAACTGTCATTAGTGCTCTCTTTCTCTCTTTAAAACCCTCTCAAGTTAAAATTTAAGCCGATGAACATAAATTTTGAATTCTATATCATTGAAAATTCATGCCACCAAATGTAACTAAAATAACGTAAAATCCAGGTCTGAAAATTCATGATTGACATTCTTAAGGATATTCAATAAAGTGTAGTTTTATTCATGATTGACATTCTTAAGGATCATTCAATAAAGTATAGTTTTATATTATAGCCTATATAGAGTGGCTCTTATCAGGGCAGTGATGCTAACCGGATTAGCGGGATGACAACACACGTGTAGAGAACGATGACTACCAAATGGCACAAAATGGAACACACCAAGGGCTTGGAAATGCCCCTAATGGACCCACAAGAAGATCAATGGTTTCAACCCCCTCACGCTCGTACACGAGTTTTGCAAGAGCCTATTTATTAACAAGCAATAAGACTTCTTTCTAACATAACCTTCTCTATTTAATTGGTAGGGTACCAAAAAATCAAATTAATGCTCTTTTAACTCTAAAAATCAATTAAAAAGAGAGAGAGAACTAAAAGTAATTGAGTGAAGGGATAAAGCATGAAAGGGAGAAAAATAATTTTGGGGCCATCCATAACTCAATGCTGATTTGGAGAGAGGAATTTTCGAGCGGCATATGAGTTGCGAGTATATTTCATGGGCTTAGATAAACTAGCTAGTTTCCATGTTCTAGAAATGGGCATGGAAAAATCATTTTCACGTCTGAGCGAGTTCAACCTCCCAATATGAAGACTTCTTGGCCTCTGGAGATATGACTGTTAGGCGCGGAAAAATCATTTCCGTGTTCAAGCATGGTTTCTAGAGGGTGTGGAGATATGACTGTTAGGGCCATTTGACGTCTTATGATCATGTGATAAAGGACTTTTCAACCTTCCAAGTCCAATGATTTGGCAGAAGAAGGTGAGCCATAGGCTAACCTTATCCTGTGGTTGGCTCTTCTCTGTAGATTGGCTACACTCACAAGCCTCTCTTGAATCTTTTGCTGTTGGGGACAACCTTGATGCTGGCATCATACCAAAAATCTAACCACACTATCAACAAAGAGGATTAGTGGGGTACATAGTAGAATGCTTTTGCACAAGGTACATGCATTTTCAATTTTGACAAGTGGAGCCTTGGTGGCTGTGAATTTCCTATATAACACTTGTTATGAGTTTCTACGACCTAGAGACATATGGGGTTCATCGCCATGTCCATTTGTCCACTCAATCTATCAATTTCTCCAGCTCATGTTAGGATGCAGCTCCAAAAATAAGCTAGATACAAAACTCAAGTCGCACCACAAGAAACAATGGAAAAAAACCACCACTAAAACCTTCTCAACGCTCACCGTGATGTTTATATGGCATTCAACTTGTTTATAAGGTGATTCCCACAAGGATTAAGGGAAAAAGCATACATCAGTCCAATCCAAAACTTATATGGGCCTCAAGAATGTTTTAATGGTGAGCATTTGATCTCCATTGTTTCTTATGGTATGACCCACTTAAATATGTGTTACAAGGGCATCCCCTATAATTAGGCGGTATAGACCATTGGTCCATTGCATCCCACTATGGATGGACCATGTCTAAAATCTCCCATCAATATTAGGGCTCATTTGGGAGTTTGTGTTTGGAATTTATTGGAATTCAAATTACAATTACATTAAAATTAAGGTAATTCTAAATCTAAATTTAATTGCTTGTAATTGGAATGCACTTGAATCCAAGATTATTGTTTGGGAGCTTGTGTTTGGAATGCATTGGAATTCTTTAACATATTCATAGGACATGAATTTAATTAACTAATTTAATACTCTAAATTAATATACATATATGATGTTTGACAAAATGATTATAATAAGCCAATGAAAATATATTCTTTGGCAAAAATAGGAATTTCTAAGCTTCAGTGGGCCGCTAACATAAGAATCATAGATGAGCATATCACCATCGTTACTTAATGGTCATCCATTTAGATGGCCAATGTCTAGATAGTTCATATCATTAAATTATTTTAGTATTGTAACTAATAATTGAATTATTTTTTAGAATCATTAATGGGCATAAAATATTAGTAAACCAACAATACGTTTGTTAGGCATGCAATTCTAATACATTTACATTTACAACGTGAACAAAATAGCATTATACTCTTATTAGGCATGCACGAATGACAATACAAACCAATACGTTTGTTAGGCATGCACGAATCACAATACAAACTTGAAATTTCAAAACGCACAGAAGGTATGTATTTCAAATATCTCTAATTCCACTTACCTCCAAATCCACAGAACCAAATGAAGATTTTAGGCAAAAATGCTTCTAAACTTTGATAGATTCCCTCAAGTACAAGATGCCAAACAACGCATACTTTAAGCTATTTAAGCCAAATAGAGGGTGGGCTCGTGTCCTTACCTCAGTGGTAGACACCCAGGAGTTTCAACACGAGGTATTGGGTTGGATACCCATAGGTGGTGAAATCTTGCTAGTGTAGGGATGTACACCGAGTCGAATCGAGTCAAGTGGGCCTTAGCTTGGCCACTAGTTGAACTCAGCTCAAACTCAGCTCGGCTCAATCCTCGAGCATGACTAGCAAGATCAGCTCGATTCTGTCAGCAGCTTGGGCCAGCTCAAGCCAAATTCACTGTGCAGCATGGACTAGCTCAGGCTCATTTTTGAGCTCAAAAATTCAGTTCAACTCACCTCAAACTCAGCTATGAACCGAGTCAAATCGAGCTTTTTGGAGTCGAGTCCAGTGAGCAAACCAAGTTAGCTCAGTTCGTGTCCACCCCTACGTGGCTGGGTGCTTGTGTTAAAACAAAACAAAAAAAAAAAAAAGAAAAAAGAGCCAACTAGAGGGCTGACAAGAACACGACAACAATCCTCAGGTTGACAGCTATAATCTTTTAATCAGGGAGATTTTTCCTAACAATGGTCTATCCATTATGGACACGACAGCAAACAATGGTCTAGATTACTCAGCCCATTTCTCTGCTTGGCAGGATCTCAAATTCGCTTATGCCATTCGAGGCTATTTCTCCTGATAGTCCTCGACGAGATCGGCCCTGTTGGTCCCGAGAGAATAGTAGTACAGTAGTCTAAAAACTTATGTGGTCCACCAGTTATAGTCAATATAAATTGTGGAACCCGGTGGGCCCGGGTATTTATGGACGGTCACATGCGTAGCCCATCATTTCCACTTGTACTAGCTGAGAAACTAATTAATCCGTACTGCGGACCACCACAACATAACTGAATCGAATATCGCTATAAATAAAGATAGTCCAACTTTCAACAACTCGAATATCACGTGCCTCTTTATTCAGGACACGGATTGCGTCCAACCCGCACCCATCTCCATCTGGGAACGGGCAGGAGGTTTGATGGCCACCGTGATGTATGGGTCTTATCCACATCGTTCATCCATTTTTTCTTATCATTTTAGGATATAATTCCAAAAATGAGGCATATCCAAAGCATATGTGGACTACACAATAGGGATTAAACTCTTACGGTTGGAAACTTCTTGGGGGCTACAGAAGTTTTGGATGGAGCTGATATTTGTGTTTTATCTTCATCAAGGTGTATGTAACTTTTTTAATAGGTTGGATGGCAAATAAACATCACCATGGTCCCTAGAAAAGTTTCAACGGTGAGAATTATTATCACCGCTGCTTCCTGTGGTGTGGTCCACTTGAGTCTTGGATCTTCCTCAGTTGGGTCCCTGTCACAAATTGATACAAAGATAAAAATAAAAATAAAAATGGATGAACGGTGTGGATAAGACCCACACATCACGGTGGCCACTCAAAGCTCCTGCCCGTTCCCAGTTGGAGACGGGCAGAGGTAGGACGCAATCCGCGACCCTTTCTTCTCGAGAGCTCGAATCCCAAACTGCCCTTCCAATCGCACGTGTAGTTTGAAATGGCGAAGGCAGAGAGGGAAATAGGATTAGATACAGTCATTTTAGTGTGAGTTTGGCACTACTTACTGATCAGTGGTAGTATAGCTGTACACGAGTGAGTTAGGTCGGTCAGCTGGCTCGATGCGAATCGAAAAAGCTTGACTCGCCTCGGCTTGAAATTGGATTTGGACCGAGTCCAGATGGTTTTTAAAGCTTGAAAAAATTTTGAGCCGAATTCGAGCTTGGCCGAGTACTTGATGAAATGACTCAACAAAGTGTTGATGAGGAAGGAATGGATACATCGGCAGATTGATTTCGATGCTGCTCGCTTGGGTGTTTGATTTTGATATTACTCTTTACGTGTTTGATAAAATACTTAAAAAATATTGTTATTGTTTTATATTATATGAGAAATTGAAAATGCATTCTATCTATTTGAGAAAATGTTGAACAAGTTTAAACTAGTTCGAATTGCTGACCGAATCGAGCAGAGCTAGCAAGACCGGGTCAACGACCGAGCCAAATTGAGTTCGAATTGGGGTTAACTATTGGCCGAGCCAAGCGGAGTTGCGCCAAGCTTGACTTGGTTTAACTTGTGTATGGATTTAAGTGCCTGCCCATTCGCCATTCAAATCGTGGGCCACAAGGGCAAAAATGCAGAGCCGAAGAGAGCAGATTCGATCGGGACACCGAGCTCCAACCGGGGGGGGGGGGGGGGGGGGGGGGGTGGTATCTATATGGTCTATTTGTTTAATGGCCCCTTCCAAAAATAGAGCAATCCAAATCACAGGTGGATCGTACCGCAAGTAAGTAATGGTGATTGAGCACTCACCATTAAAAGTTTCCCAAGAGCCATCATAATGTTCACCTGACATCTAACCTGTTTACTAGGTCCAGGTCACATAGAAAAACATAAATATTAACTTGATTCAAAACTTTCATAGCTCACAATAAGATTTTATGGTCAATCACGGTTGTTTCTAGTATTGTGGTCCACCTTAGAATTGAATTTGCTTCATTTTTTTAGCCCATACTTTAAAATAAGCTGAAAAATGAATCCTATTTTTGGATGTGATCTCAAAAATTAAGCATATTCAAATCTTAAGTGGGCCACACTAAGGGAAGTGGTGGTGATTGGGGTGTCTTGCTTTTAAAAGTTCCAAAGGCCCCTCGTGGGAAGCGAATTGCGTCTGAACTTGGGTCAGGCAATAAGCTGTTCGACCAAAGCTCCCGTGCAGCCCACCATGACGTATCTGGTTATACATGTCGTCTATCATTTTCTCAAATCACTTTAAGGTGTATCTATTTTCTCAAATCATTTTAGGGTATGAGCCCAAAATTGAAGCAGATCTCCCTCAGGTGGACCACACCAAAGATGGCTCTTACATTTAATGCATCTTAAATTTAATGTTTTGTACATTTAATACAACCCAAGCTCACCATTTGGTCTTGTCCACTTGAGCATTAGATTTGCTTCATTATTAGGCTTATGCCTTAAAATTAAATAAGAAAATGGATCAACGGTGTTACAGAAACATCATGGTGAACCGTAACAAGAGCTATGGTTGAATAGTCTGGTTGGGACGCAATCCACTTCCCTTCTTTTTCTTATTATGTTTTATATATTTTTTTAAAAAGAAGAAGAAATAATTTTAAAAAAAATATTGACAATTACTTTTATTATTTTGTTGTTCTTCTTCTTTATAAAATATTTTTTTTTAAAAAAAATAAAAATAAAATTATTAAATAAATAAAACAAATTACTTTCTTCTTTTCTTCTCTTATTTTCTTTTTAGAAAAAGACAAATAAATCAGAAAAAAAATATACATTCAATGTCTTCTTTGTCTTCTTTTAATAATAATAATAAAAAGAATGGAAATATGAATATAAAAATAAATAAAACAACTCACTTTCTTCTTTTCCTGCTTCTTCCTTTTCTTCTTTGGCTTTTTTTTTTTTCTAAAAAAACAAATAAATAAATTAGAAAAAAATATACCTTCGGTATCTTCTTCATCTTTACTTTTTAAATAAAAGAAAATGAAAATAAAAATATCAAATAAATAAATAACTTACCTTACTCTTTTCGTTCCTGTTCTTCTTCTTTTTTTCCCTTTCTTTTTCTGAAAAAAAAAAGTAATAAACATTTTTTTTTAAAGTATTCTCAATCTTCTTAAATAAAGATGAGAATGAAAATAAAAATATCAAATCCTTAGTCTTATTTTTTCTTTCTTCATCTTCTGTTTATCTTGTCTTCTTTTTTTTTAAAAAAAAAAATTCTGAAAACTAGGACAATAATAGTTAATAGAGAATTGAGACATTGATGATTAGTAAAGAACGACGACCCTAACATTCAATGGAGAATTGAGACCCTAATAGGCAATAGAGAATTGAGACTTTAACATTCAACGAAGAATTGAGACCCTAACGATCAATAAAAACTTAAGAGCCCAATAATTACCAGAGAACTGAGACCTTATCCTTACATGGGCAATTACAAACTACAACCCTACCGGTTAATAATGAATTGAGACCTTGTACTTACAAGGGCAACTACGAATTGCAACCCTAGCTAATAGTCAATAAAGAACTGAAACATTGTCCTTACAAAGGCAATTGTGACCCTAACGTTGATAGAGAACTGAGACTTTGTCCTTAGGAATTATGACCCTAATAAGGGGTAAGTACAAATTACAACCTTACCTATTGGGACAACACAAAATCAAAATCTTAACGCGCAATAAACAACTGAGACCCTATCCTTAAGACAACAACCACATCCAAAGTGAGAACTGATACTTTACTCGTTAGGACAACAGAGAACCAAGACCCTACTAGAAAGGATCTATGTTCTCACTTTTGAAGTGTAGTTGTTATCCCTGTTGGGGATTTCGACCTGCGGAATCACACAGATCTAGATCTAGGATAGCAATTCAATGGCACCAAGCACACATAAGAGAACTTAGATTTAACGTGGAAAACCCTTGCGGGAAAAAAACCACGGCACAAAGCGACAGATCTCCACTATGAAAACAGAAATTACAAAGAGAGATGACTTACCTGATTCGAACAACCTCAAATCTCACCCTTGCTACACCCTTTAATTTCTCCAGAACCCCTTTAGAAAGATTTCTCATACCTTAGAAAAATTCTAGGAATATCTATTTATAGTTTAGGCAACTTCCCTTCCGCATCCTGGTTGCGAAAAGACTCAGATTTCCGCAATCTGCAAAATTCCTGAACGAATCTGCGTAACCTACAACTAGTCATAGGAGAGTTAGGACTGGTCGAGCTACGACTGGTCATAGGGGAGCTACGACCAGTCGAAGGACCCCTATGACCGGTCGAGCAATCCCTACGACCGGTCGAAGGCGGTGAAGACTTTCTTAACAATCTCCACCAAGTCTTCACCCTTCAACCGTGTAGCTCATTGACCTCTTCTCTTATTTTTGTATCACATCATAGCTTCTTGTGTACACTCCGTCTTCATTTTACGCCATCGCCAAGCCCAAAAAAGTTATACAGAACTTGAACTTCTCTACAGGAACGATCTAGGAGAGTATGTCCGTCGGATCAGAATCCACGTGACCAACCATCCTTGCTCCTGTCTTCTCAAAAGGAAAGACGTAGTCTTCTTACCATCTCACCGCTACCCAATATTGTTTATCGGGGTACTTGCTCACAACACTGATAGCCTGTGAAATAACCGGTCTAATCCAAACCCTGACATACACTGTCAACCGTATTCGAATAAGGCTCATGAGATATCCTGCTTTTCTTCATCTGTTTTGGGACAAATCCTGAGAAAAACTTGAGGAGAGATACACAGGGAACGCTCTCCGGCTTTACTCGGCCCATCACATCCTTGATCAATACCTACACACAAGGTATTTCTCATGTGGTTACTAGAATTTCTACCCACTGTAAATAGTGCATCAGAAAATGTCTACATGTCGCTGTTCAGTTGTCTCATAGCCTTCCCTTGAAGGGCTGAGATAACGGTGTCAACACTCAGGATTTTATTCATGCTATATATAGTGTCCTTGAATGACTCATAAGAAGCCGGAAGAGAATTTAGCAACATACATGCTTGTTCTTTATCTTTCATTACTTCTTCTATATCTAGCAATTTGTAAACTAATTTATTAAAGTTGCTGATGTGAGCCTTCAGATCTCCACTCTCTGTCATCTTGAAGTTATATCACTGCTGCTTCAAGTGTAGGCAATTTTTAGAGAATTTTTCGCATAAACATCCTCCAACTTCACTCATAACTTAGCCACAGTTTTCTCCCTCATGACGTTGTAGAGAACCTCATCCGTGAGATATAAACGGATCGATGATAAAGCTTTCTTATCAAGAGTATTCCAATCAACATCAATCATAGTAGACTTCTGCTCCTCAAGAGCACCATCTTCGCCTCGCTTGATTAAGGAACTCATCATCTTGATCTTCCATAATTCAAAATTATTTTTCCCTGAGTACTTCTCAATCTCATATTTAGCGCTCGCCATTATTACTAATCCCTCAGATTCAAATCTGTGCCCCAGCGATAGCTCTGATACAACTTGTTGGGGATTTCGACCTGCGGAATCACACAGGTCTAGATCTAGGATAACAATTCAATGACACCAAACACACACAAGAGAACTCATATTTAACATGGAAAACCCTTACGGGAAAAAATCACTGCACAAAGCGACAGATCTCCACTATGAAAATAGAAATTACAAAGAGAGAGGACTTACCCGATTCGAACAACCTCGAATCTCACTCTTGCTACACTCTTTAATTTTCCTGGAACCCCTTTAGAAAGCTTTCCCATACCCTATAAAAATCTTAAGAATACCTATTTATAGTTTAGACAACTTCCCTTCCGCATCCTGGTTGCGAAAGGACTCAGATTTCCGCAATCTGCAAAATTACGGAACGAATCTGCGTAACCTACGACTGGTCGTAGGAGAGCTAGGACTGGTCGAGCTACGACTGGTCGTAGGGGAGCTACAATCAGTCGAAGGACCCCTACGACCGGTCGAGCAATCCATGCGACCGGTCGAAGGCGGTGAAGACTTTCTCAACAATCCCAAGGACAAGGTCTTAGTTCTCTATTGACTGTAAAGTTGTAGTTTGCAATTACCCTTGTAAGGACAAGGTCTCAGTTATCTATTGATTGTTATGGTCACAGTTCTTAGTTGTCCTTGTAAGGATGGGGTTTCAGTTCTCTGTTAACTGTTAGGGTCACACTTTGCAGTTGCCTTTGGAAGGATAGGGTCTTAATTTTATGTTAATTGTTAGGGTCACAGTTTACAGTTGGCCTCGTAAGGACATTTCTCAGTTCTTTGTTAACTACTAGGGCTTCAATTTATAGTTGCTCTTGTTGTAACATATTTTTGGCCATTCTTGGAATAGTCAATCAGGGAATGACATGTATTGTTGCACAAGGAGGATATAACACGCGGAAAGATCTTCGAAGATATTTGGAATGCTTTTTATGGAAGTACAACTAGCGTTGAGCTGGATAGTATGTCATCTAATGATAGGGCACGACCAAGAAATCCAAGAGATGAAAAAGCGGTTGAAAGAAGAATAATAGTTAGAAGAATACTAAGAGCCAGAAGGATCTGGAAGACTGACGTGACATCAATTTAAGTGCTATAGCGGTTGAAGTAAAGAATATAAATGAATGCAGAATAGCTGCGTAACAGAGAAGCTTATAATTAGAAGAGGAAATCAACATAACAAATGGTCTTATACCAACTAAACAAACCAATAATTTTATTTTTCTTTATCATAACTATAGCTCTATCTTAGGAGTAATGATAATGTTTAATAGTAATGTTTTGTTGTAATCTAAGTATATGCTCTTACACGGGACTATTTTCAGTTCCAGTACAAACAAATTTACTTTTAAAAAGGCATATTGTAGTTGCTCCCTATGACCAATTGTAAGTATTTCCTTTATGTTTGATAGATATCGTAATTAAAAAGTGCTTTCGTACGAAAGGCAAGTTGTAACTCATCTCTGGAGGAGGAAACCCACCCTCCCACAATTGCCTGATCGCCTCATAACAATCTTTGCATGAGTGGTTGAATAGGTGACTATTCTTTTAAAGTCTAGATCATATATGATCGCATCCGACACATATGCATATCTCGATGTTTAGGGTCAAAGTTGTTCGGTTTGAATCGAGCCGCACAATCAGTTATAGCATGCTTGCACAAACCACATGTGACAAAAAACAAACTAAGAGAACAATTTTTTGTATACTCGATGGGAATAAAAACTACTTGATTGCCATAAATATTTATTGTGCACCAGTGCAATATGAGTCAAAGAGGTCATAACACTTCTAGTGCTACTGAACCTCATGCATAAGAAGAGAACACATATACAACCAATGCTAGAAATGTTGCCAAATGTGGCACCCAATCCTTCAAATCAGGGCATAACGTCTTTATCTCGAACTGATCCTCTTGATATAATATTTTATGGGCTATGCGATATGCAAATGGGGGTTTAGCATATTGCAAAGAAGTCACAAGCTCAAGCCTAGCAGTTATAAATTCAGGATGAAACCTGTAACATGTGGATGACCAATTAGACTAAAAGCCTGAATGGGATGATGTCTATCTTTGCTAAAAGAACACATGATATCCATCAACAATTTATGCCTCGACCAATTGTTGATACTAGTTTTGTCGAAAATTCGGCACCAGTACCTCTAGCACCGCAGTTGTTTGGTCCACAACGGAACACACATCCTGCTTTAATACAGGAAGTGTGGAATGTTTCTCCACCTCCTTTCGTTCAGGAAATGCGGAATATCCCTCAACCTGTTAAGGTCAGGAAACCTGAATAGGAGAATATGAATTATATTCCTAACGTCGGGAATCAGAGAATACCTGTGGGGCAACCCTTTCATATAAATATTCATCACAATGGAGAACAATACTCGAGAGTTCCTAAGCCACTTCCTGCAGCCGAACCTTGCCATTTGGATTCGCAATCAAGTGTTACCGTTGGCCTAATAAGTGTTAGGCCAAGTTCTTGACCATACACTAACCCGATCTATCAAAAGCCATCTCCGGAAGGGATTGACCAACAATCTCCATTGCTGCTGTCAAATTTGATGTTTTCGTTTAAGATAGCTCAGTTCAACAAAGATGACTGACTTTGATGTTTTTCAATTAAGATGGCCGAGTTTGACAATGGCGGACAACTTTGATGTTTTTTTGACCAAGATGGTCGAGTTCGACCAAAGCAGCTGAATTTGATGCGTTTTTATTTAATATGGTTGAGTTCGACTAAGATGGTTGACTTTGATGTTTTTTCGACCAAGATGATCGAGTTTGACTGAGGTGGTCGAATTTGATATTTTTTCGATCAAGATAGCCAAGTTCGACCAATGCGGCCGACTTTGATATTTTTTAATTAAGATTGTTAATTTCAACTAAGATGGTCGACTTTGATGTATTTCAACCGAGATGGTCAAGTTCAACCAAGATGGCTGAATTTGATGTTTTTGTCCAATTGAACTATCACTTTTATTATGCTAAACGACAAACCAACATTGCTTTCACTTTTTTTACCAGAGGCGAAGTGACGTTGAAGTAATGTTGTACCCTATTTCTGACCATTCCTTAATACCTAATAAGGAAATGACAACTGTTGTTGCATAAATATGATATAGCATGCGGTAAGATCTTCAAAGATATTTGGAACGCTTCTTACGTTTCCACAATTGACGTTGAGCTGGATAGTACACATCATCTAATAATAGGGCACGGGACGACCAAGAAGTCCAATAGGCGGAAAGCAATCGAGAGAAGAGGAATGGTTAGAAGAATACAAAGAGGCAGGATGATATGAAAGACTGACATGATAATGATTTAATTGCCATAGTGACGAAAGTAAAGAACAAAAACAGATACACAGTATCTGAGTAGCAAAAAACCTTATAAATAGAAGGTGAAATCAACAGAACAAATCGTCTCATGCCTACCAAATAAATCAATTAATTTATCTTTCCTTATCATAGCTCTTGCTTTATTTAAAGAGTAACAATAATATTTAATGGTAATCTTTACCTCTATTTGAGTTTACACTATAACGTTGGACTATTTTCGAGTCTAATACAAACAATTATACTTTTAGAAAGGCGTCTTGCAATTGCTCCCTATAATTGGTTGTGAGTATTTCTTTTGTGTATGGAAGATCTCGTAATTAAAGTCTATTCGTATGAAAGTCAAGTTGCAACCAGTCTTTGGAGGAAGAACCCCACCCTTCGATAATTGCCTGATCGCCTCGTATCAATCTCGCATGAACAGTTGAATAGGTGATTGATCTTCTCAGGTCTCAGTCATACACGATCACATTTGACGTATCTGCCTATTTCAACACTTGGGGTCAAACTTATTCAGTTTGAATCGAGCTACACAATCGGTTCTCGCATGCCCGCACCCACCACACACGTGACCAAAAACAAACTGAGAGACAACAAATTTTGGCACGCCCAGTAAGACTAAAATCTACTTGATTCCCACAAATATTTATTATATATGCACTGATTTTATATGAGCCGAGGAGGTCGTAACAGTTTTGGCACTACAAAATCTCCTGCATAAGAAGAGTAAATGCAGATATAGCTAGTGCATGAGATGTTGTTGAACCCAACACTTAATTCTACGTCTTCATCTCGGACGAATCTTCTTGAGAGATAATGACAGTTGAATTACATAATATGTAAATGGAGATTTAACATATTATAATGTAGTCATCAGTTCAAGCTGATCAATAACGAATTTAGGCCGAAACCTTTAGCAAGTGGGGCTCACCTTATGCTCATATTAAATTGTATGAAAATAACTTGGCATAACATATGTTAGAAAACAACGAACAACCACATGAAACTCTCTAAGAAGTGGAGGTCCGTGTAATGGTTAGATGTGCCTAATCAATGAGGTAACCTAATTTCATAATGTTGAACTCTCTCTAATTGAATTTAAAGCCATACAAATACCAAGGTGGCCACATCTACAATAATAATTATATGGTAAACTTATTTAAAAATAATTGCAGTGCAATTAAAGTGATTTGTTTTTAAATAACTTTTTTTTTTATTTATCAAACTTACTAATTTTTTGTGGCTGATGGTGCACTGTAATCTAATGCCATATGGAACTGAGGTTAGACCCTGGCGTCACCTAAGATGGTGTGACCCCCACTGCAGGGCCAACCTTCACGAATGTAATATGTATCCATCCTGTTGGTCTATTTTTTCAATATCATTTTACCACGTTATCCCAAAAATAAAATAAATCCAATAATAAAGTGAATCATATCATAGAAAACAATGGCTATTGAATGCCCTGCAATTTAAAACTTCTTAGGATGTACCTTAATGTTTAGGTAGCGTTTATTTTCCCTCCGATCTATTAATAAAATCACATGAGCCCGGGGAAAAATCAAATATCATCTTGATTCAGAGCTTTCATGGCTCATCACTGGCCAATCACCACTGTCCTATGGTATGGTCCGGATCTGCTTCATTTTTGAGATAATACCCTAAAATGACCCATAGAATGTAGAATGGACGGTGTGGATATGGAATAAATGCATCAAGGATTTTTTTTAATTTTTTTTTTACACACGTACACACACCCCACGTACTCATGCCGTAGTGGAATTTCACCGGACGCGGATTGCGTACAACCCCGCCCGTCCCTAGCTCTGAACAGACAGTTTTGTGAGCTGAACGACCATGGTGTATCTATACATCCAAACTGTCTATCCCTTTTCTCAAATTATTTAAAGGCATCAAAACAAACAGGGACAATCGAACGACCAACCAGATCACACTACAGATGACTTTTGCATTTAATGCAACTAACCTTTAATGCTTTGCCTATTTTAATGCAACCAAGCTTATTATTTGGTGTGGTCCAGTTGAGCGGTGGATCTCTCTCATTTTTGTGTTCATGCCTTAAAATAATTTGAGAAAAGGTATAGACAGCTCGGATGCACAGATACATGATGGTGGGCGTACCCAAAGAACTGCCCGTTCGTAGCTAGGGACCGGCGGGTTAGTACGCAATCCGCGTCCAATTTCACCGCCCATGGGTAATCGAACCCTCAACCGGGGAAAACGGATTGGCTACTCCCCCTGCCACCAGCCACTGGCCGATGGTCGGTGCTATGTGGGCCCCACCATGATGTACGTGTTTCATCCATTCCGTCCATACATTTCCCAGATACTTTTGTGCTATAAGACAAAAAATGAGGTATATCCCAATCTCAACTCGAGCACATTATAAGAAACAGTGTTGAATGAGCGTAGACCGTTAAAAATCTTTCAGGGGCCATAAAAGTTTTGGAACAAGATGATCTTTGGTTTTTCCCTTCATCTGGTCCTGTATGACCTAATAAACAGATTGGATGTCAAATAAACAGTACAGTGAGCCTTAGGAGGATTTTAATGATGGATATCCAATCATCATTGTTTTCCTATGGTGTGGTCCACCTGAAATTTATATCCCTCTCATTTTTTGTATAAAAATATAAAATAATCTGTAAAAATGGATAAACGGAATAGATGAAACAAAAAAATAATAATGGCACCCACAGAGCACCGACCATCAGCCACGGGGCTGGTGGCGGGGGGAGTAGCCAGTCCGTTTCCCAACCAGGCGTTGAAACTCCTGAGAGTTTACCACCGGAGTAAGAGTAAGGACCGGGCCGCACCGTTTTGGGTGAGTCATCCGCTCCCCCGTAAGCGGTGGAGATTGGTTTACGTTGCAGAGGATTCGGCCTCATCCTAGCCACCCAATTTTATTGTACTTTCTAACGGTCATTCTTGAACCGTCGATCACAATCTAAAGGTCTTTTAACGCGGGCGGGAGGTCTGCACGTCATCACCCCATCTGCAGTGTCAGACCAACGGTTCGGATGAAGGAATCTTAGTCTGTTGCACAACATACTGATTGCTCCCCGAGCTTAGACATTCATGCATGCCTGCACGTGTACAGGAATAGAGCTGCCACAACTTTGAAATAAGATATGAGCCAAACGCACATTTTAAAATGAAACGCGCCTCTCCCATTCAACGGACAAGACTCCAGCGATGCTTAACCACGATTTGAAAATGGTGGTGACTCTTTGATCTCATATGTGGCAATCTCATACGGGTATCCGGACGGTCCACACTGTGAGATACATTATGGATTGAGCATATCTACAAAAATCACTGAATCGCAATCCTGATCACCCAGCAAATTGCTCTTCTATGGACGGTCTATATTCCAAGTCTAAAATCAGATGGCTACTATAGTATTCTAGGTGTAAGATTGCGGAATATGTTCCATCCACAGCCGTCCAAGAATTTTCTGTGCATATCCGTACAGCTACGACACGTGCGTAGTTGAAGAGTGACATCATTTTTAAATGGTGGTGAACAAGCAGAGGAGTCTGAAACTCCTCTTCCTTTACGACACTGCGTATATTCCATGGCTCGATTCGCTCCGCAATACCAGAAATCACGACCAGAGAAAAAGATACAAATTAAGAAACAGAAATAAAACTCTCTCAATTCTATCTCTCTCTCTCTCTCTCTCTTTCTTTCTCTCTCTTGGTAGCTCTCTGAAATCTGAGGTGAATTTTCTACTATTCTCTCTCTTTCAATTCATTTGCATCATCCTCATTCACGTCGTTCACACCTGTCTGCATCTCTCTCTATCATTTTTGGGCGTTTCTCGATTGGGTTTTGGAGGAATTCCTCGAAGGGCGTGATTATGGGTGCTGATTTCTGATCCATTTCTTGTGTTCTGCGACATTTTTTTTTCCACTTGGATTTTTTATTCTGGTGCCAAAGATACGTTCTTGGGGGCTTTCTCCTCCTTTCGGTTGAAAATTTGGGATTTTTTTGTGGTCTACTGGAAGAAATTGGGTTTATGATGATTGATATCTTGCATTTCTGGATCTGGGTTTTGCGATTTGGGAGCAGATTCGTAACTCTGGGTAGGAATCTACTCTGCATTTTCTGTCGGTAGCTTGCTTGTAATTTCGTCTTTTGATGAATGTTGAAAATGGGGACTGATTTTATCAATTGATGAGATGGGTGATGATTTCTTGTTATGTGGATGTTTCTAAGCTCCGATTTGGCGATCCAAGCCGTTGTTCTAAGTTTGCCTTCTTGCAGAAGTATATGATCTGTTGAGCGAGTGTGTGCATTGTGTCTTGGGTGGGTGCTTGTTTTGGTGATCCAAGCTGTTGGTTTGATGGGACCTGTCATGACTGGACCATACTCCAAAATTTTATAAGATCCGAAGACCCTAGCCTTTAAACCTTCAGTGATTATTTCTGTTGATGTTACCTGTTGCTGTAATGTTTTCCCTATAAATCACACACTACCCGTCCGCCCATGCATGATATTTTTGGGGCATCCCCAATTCATAGTGGCCCTATCAGATCAAAGGTCTGGAGGATATTTTCATAGCACAGCGGATATCCAAAGAGAAGATTCACTTCAAACCACATGACGAATACAATGCTTGTAGTTTTGGTATTTTAATAGAATACATCATGTGATGTGTATAGAACGCTACATTACTTGGTCCAGCCTACAGCTTGTGATGCTGTTGTCTAACGTTGGATGTGGGCCAATGTGGGGTTATCCATGCGTGTGGCCCTGTGTTCATGTAGAGTCTGTACAAAAGTCCTTTTGGTTTTCTCTTTATGGAGGGATTTTCATCCGTTGCCATAGATATGAGAAATAATAGAAAGAGAAATGAAAAGAAATGATGAATGGAAAAAGACGAGAGAGAGTGGGCATGCTAGCTTCCCATCACATCTCATCCATTGATCAAGGGGGTCCCTACTTGACTTCCATCTACACCATTGACTTTGAGGGTGAAGTTCGTCATTCCTTTCCTTTTTGATTGGATGTGGATCGTTTTGTGGCCCAAGTCGATTGTTGTTGTGGACACATAGGAACTTATTGGGTTCTGTATCAGTTCCTGTGCCCAAAGTTCGTAATGCCTACTAACTTAGCACCGATAATTCAGTTGTAGATACGCAGTTCCTTAGCCTTCATTTAGATGTTACTATATTTGGTTGAAATTATATGACACATTTAATGAAATTTCCGTTGATTGATGTATGGTTATAAACCATATAATGTAGTTGTAACAATGGGGATCCAAATAAAGACAAATCTAACTTTTGTTCCAATCCAAGTGCACTTCTCCAAGGAAAAAAAATCCGATAGTAGTATAAAGACCTTTTCATATCTAGAATATGAAAAAGCATGAATAGATTATCTCTTCATTTTGAACTCACCAAATCTCATCCAATCCACATGCAAAATAAATATTGAAGCAATGGAATTAAAGAAGATTAGTCTTGTGGGTCTCATTGCAAAGAAAACAACCCTAAGGAGCCTCATCTTTAGGGCTAGTTTGGATATGTGGGAAAAGAAAAGTGTAATAATCATCCAATGATGATGTCTCGTGGATTCCAAGAGCACTATTCAATCTAGGGTGTATGACACTTGCTATGCCTATGAGAATTTTACTCTGGAAAAGGCAAATGATTGCTTTGTGTGTTTCCTTTGCTATCCAAACAAGCTCTTGAATTCATGGTAAATCATCATTAGATAATTATTATAATTTTTTTTTTCTTTTCCCACTATCCAATCAGGCCCTTAGGGTTCTAGAAGAGTCTCACTTATAGAGTTTAGCTCAATTAAAGGAATCTAAATAGTGGGTATCTCATTCAATTTGATAACTTGCATGTTGCGTTCTTTTCATCCATAGGGTAATGGTTGTATGCCCCCTTCTTTGCATGATAATTTTCAAATAAGAAGACACTTCTACTCAAAAGCTATTAACTCAACTCTAACTCAATCTTTCTAATTGGAAGTTACAGTAAAAGAAGGTAGAGAGAATAAATAAAGAAACTAACCTAGAAAAGACTCCAAACATTATAAAATACCATGTATTTGAAGCTGTGTTCTGTTCACACCCCAAGTATAGGGTTGCGATGTAGTAATAATCTTGGTAAGACCGAGGTCGAATCCGTAGGGACTGAACCTTGTACGTAATCTGAAAGTAACTCGAACTAGAACTAGGCGAGGATGTAATCTAAATTAGGGAGAATTAAGGGAATAATTGTGAAATATTAAACTAAAACTTATAAAATTCAAAGATGGGAAACTAGGGATTCCAAGGATCCACTTGTAAAGATCAGGGGTATCTATGCTTGATTCATGAACACAACTGGACTTAGAGTCTAATCTTTATCTAGTTGGAAGGTATTACATTAAAAATCAAATCTGAACTTCCTTTGATTTAGCTTTCAAGAGATGAGAGTTATGATAATTAGAATTGATTCCATCACAAAACCATGCCCATGAGACAAAGCAAACAACAGAATTTAACCAATCCACATCCAACCTAAAAGAGTTATGAACGTTAGGAAGGGTTCCATCATCCAACCATGCCCGTGAGGCGATGGTGAACAACAGGGCCTCCTAAAGTCACAATCTCATAATGAAAAGAACATACCCAAAGCTATTGCAGATCTATTGTAATTTGAGTCACAATAAACCATTAAAAACTAAAGGCATTCCATATAATCGAACTAGAATCAAATAATTTAACTTAAACATGAATCCAAACCATAGAAACCACCCCATCACGCTACAAGCTTCACTTCTTAGCCCTAGCTAAGAGGTTTAGCTTGACATAGTCATGCTAAAAACTCTTAAAAGGAAAGAAATAAACAAAGAAAAAGAGAAAAAGGAAGAAGGATGAGAAGATGTTGAGGAGGCCGTCCATGACTCTCTCTCTCTTTCGTGCTCCACCCCACGTCCAAGATTTGATTGATTGCTTTCTCTCTTTTCTTCTCTTTTATATAGGCACTAGGGATTCGGTGCTGGACGGTGGTTGGGAGTCGGTTTGGAGTGCATAAAACTCTTTACGCAGCAACAGTGGGCGTTCCTTGCGTAGCGACAGGTTTTTGAGAAAAAATGGAAATCTAACGCAGGACTCACTCCATTCAGACTCCTTGGGCTTGTTTAGCCCCACCTTGGGAAGGTTTTGAATGGCCAGGATCATTGAACTGATCCTGGCCACGATCGCAAAATGGCCCGGATCGGCCGAGTCTTAGACGCGGGTAAACAGGGCCTGTACAATTTCTTGTGCTATGCTGATGGTGGGGCCCATGATTGATGTCTTCAGGGAAATCTACTCCGTCTATTGAATGCACATCGAAAAACTAGTCGGAAATGGTTGGTTTCAGATTGGATTTAGTGTGACCTACGGATATTTTCATTGCACTGTCTATCTTCCATTTGAACGGCCGAAATTAGATCCTCGTTGCTTCTTGAAAATTTTCCACCTAGGCCTTAGTCAGTGGGCTTGTGGGATTCCAATGGATGGTCTGGATTGGATTGTTGAATCATGATGGTGGCCCATAAGAAGGGACCACAAGTCCTTGTTCCTCTCGTAGGCGGGATTTCAAATTTTTGAAAAGGAAAGTCGGGTTAGCGAATGCTGACTGACTTAGTGGATGTGGTGCACGGCGAGTGCACGTGCTGTGCACACGCACTCACGTACAGTGGGTCCCACCTTGATGTTTTTGATAAATCCACATCTTCCATCTTGTTTCCCATTTAACTTAAGGGGTTGAGACCAAAATTGAAGCATATCCAAAGATCAGGTGGGCCCTAAATTGCTAATATGTTAGCTGATCTGTCTGTTGGGCCACTTTGAGAGGGATCCAAGGGCTGAATTTTGATGTGTATGGTTAATTTAGAGTCCTCAGGCTAGATATAAAGTTTCTAGCCAAATGGATGGTGGGAACCCTGTGATCTTGCAATCTAGACTATTTTCAGGCCTCTTCATCATTGATCACGTGATTTTCTCGGATCTTTAGCGTGTAAATTATTCGATCTCGGTCTCCTGGGGTCTGTATCTTGCCTTGGTGATTTATGAGCGTTAAATCCATGCTTTTAGTACCCTTATTCAGTTCAAGCTCCTAAATATACCTTGCAACACAAACACGATTAAAATAGGCCGTTAAACATTATCATGTTCGTAAAATCAGGTAATAACTGGGGTCTAATATGCAATATTTGACCCTCAATATGTTCGAATTTGGCTTTGCTTAGGAAGTGGATGTGGCGTTTCAATAGTAAAGAGGGAAGGCTTTGAAAGGAGATTATTGCTAGCAAATATGGGGGGGGGGGGGGGGGGGGGGGTTAAGTATTTGGAAAGTGATTGTGTTGGTCGAGCATTTATTCAACAAAGGGGTCTCCTTCTCCTTGGGGGTTGGAAATCACATTTGCTTTTGGACAAATATTTTGGTGTGGAGATCGAACGCTTCTAGAAGAGTTCCTCAGTTTAGCCCATATTTCTTCTAAAAAATTCATTAATATGGATAGATGCTACTCGATTGTTGGCGGGATTGTTGTGTGGGCTTCTCCATGCCTTAGGAATTTGACTAAAGAGGAAATCTTGGAGTTGGCTGAATTGTTGTCTTGCTTGGAAAATGTGATTGCTTCGACTCATGATGATTCCTTAGTATGGTGAGCCCATACTTCGGGTCACTTTCGCGTTCGATCCCTCTTCACTTGATATATGACTTGCCACATTAATGTAGGGAAATTTTCACACCGGGCTCGAGTGGGGTAGCTTGTGAGATGCAGGGACACACTCGGGGTGGGTAGCCCGTGTGAAGCGGAACCCATGTGAAGTGGGGCCCATGAGGCGGTTCAGCCGAGGTCCTAACCCTTGCGATGTGGGGCCTGGTTTATAAGATAAAGGGATTGATTCATCACTATCTATCAGTTCGAGCTTTTAGAGCAAATTGTTAATTGTCCTGCATCAAAGTGTATTAATGCAGGGGCATTTTCACACCGGGCTTGAGTGTGGTAGCCTGTGAGATGTAGGGACACACTTGGGGTGGGTGGCCTATGTGAAGCGGAACCTATGTGAAGTGGGGCCCACGAGGAGGTTTGGCCGAGGTCCTAACCCATGCGATGTGGGGCCTGGGCTATGAGATAAAGGGATTGGTTTGCCATTCTCTATCAGTTCGAGCTTTTAGAGCAAGTGGCTAGTTGTCTTGCATCCAGTTCGTGTTTGAGACTCCTCACTAGGGGTGATTAATGCATAGGCATTTTCACACTAGGCTTGAGTGGGGTAGCTTGTGGGATGCGGGGACACTCGGGGTGTGTGGCCCGTGTGAAGCGAAACCCATGCGAAGTGGGGCCCACGAGAGGAGTTTGGTCGAGGTCTTAACCCATGCGATGTGGGGCCTGGGCTATGAGATAAAGGGATTGATTCGCCACTCTCCATCAGTTCGAGCTTTTAGAGCAAGTGGCTAGTTGTCCTGCATCACTCATCCTCATCCCTTCCCGTTTCATATGTGGTCGTATGAAACCTCCTCTCAGGTGGTGGCTTTCGTTTGGTTAGTGAGAATAAAGAGAGTGCTAATTGTTGATAATTTACAAAGAAGATTTGTAAATTATCATGGGAGGGTGTAGCTGTTCTCCGTGGATTTGTTTTTCTACTTTTGTCTGATCCTTAGTCGGATCTTTGTTTCCTTTTTGGTTTTCTTCTGCTTATCTTTTCTTTGTTTTGTTTTCTTGTTTTTCTTTGCTTCTGGGAGCTTTAAGCTCGCTACCTCAGCGGTCTGTTTCCTTCCTTTTCTTTAATAAAATTTTCGTTGCCTTTCAAAAAAAAGAAGATTTGTTGTTCTCTCAAATATTTGTCTGATGTGCATGGGAGATGCAAAGTCGATCAATCACCTCTTTCTTCATCACACGTTTGCTTTAAAGGTGTGGGACCACTTTCTAAATGTTTTCCACATCACTTGGGTATTGCTGAAGTTTGTGACGGATCTCTAGATGGGCATGGAGGTGGGGTGGGAAAAACCGGGAAGGTTCTATGGAGATTGCTTATTTTTGCAGTTTTGTGGTCCATATGGGGGGATCGCAATAGGTGATGCTTTTGAAGTAGTTCTTCATCTCACGAGGTTATCAGGGATATTAAAATGTAATGTGTTGGGTTGGGCCTCTTATCTAAAAGTAGTTAAATCTGCCATTCTCTCTCTCTCTCTCTCTCTCTCTCTCTCTCTCTCTCTCTTTTCTTTTTCTTTTTTTGAGTGGTAGAGTTTGGTTGTATTCTTTTTGCACCTTTGGCATGCTTCTAATAAATTTCAGCTCTCTCTCTCTCTCTCTCTCTCTCTCTCTCAAAAAGAAAAAAAGAAAAAAGAAAAATGAAAAATGTATTACCCAGACCCCGTATAGGCAAAAGGTGCTAATGTGCACGTGCGTTACCAAGTGTTTCAACATGTATGTTCTCGTATTGGTGTTTGATGTATGCTGCAGATGAAGTACATCGGCATATTTTATATTGCAGAAAAGACAAGGGCTGCAAAAATGCTAGAATGTGTTAATTCCAATTTGCCTGTTTGGGTCATGTACTTACTAGGAGATTGAACATGTGGGTTTCTTTTTCTCACGTTTGGTTTCTTCTCGTAGATGTTTCTTTATCTGTTCTTTTCTTCTAACTTATATTTCTATGAATCCTAGCAATAAGAGCATGAATTTATGTAATCTTTTTTCTCCCTTTCCATAAATGGCTTTATCAGATTCATGTTCTATAGCTTTTCTTTACTCTTCTGAATTAATTGTGTGCTGACAGAAGAAGTTACAGATGCAAGGCACCTATTAAGCAAATGGGGGTCACGAAAGCTGTAGCTTCGTTTGCACCTTGGGATTTCTTGATGTCGAGGGGTTTCCAGTTTGGCAATCTCCTCCATGAATTGTGATGGGGGTTTGCCAATGGCTCCTGCAGTTGGCTCGGTTTTACAGCATGGAGGCAGATGATGATGGTGGTCTTGCATAAGTATTTCAACAACTAGACTAACATGGGTTCTTTGTGTGCTGATACCTAACAAGTACTTCCTACTGTAAGTATTTAACATGGATTAATCTTGGCTAAATTTCCCAAGAGCCAGAGCTACTTGCATTGTCCATTGCCTTTGGCTAATAGCATATGGGTTTTGAAGGGTCTGGCTCTTGATATTCTCTGGTAAAGCAAATCCGAAAAGTTCTGGTATAGTTGTAGTTTCAATATTTATGGAGGGTTTGGGATTGGGCCTGGGGTCTCTAAAGCAGTCAGCAGCACGCAAACTAAACTCCGGCAACTTTCAGAAAGACTTGTGGTTCATTGCACGAGAAGGTTCATTAACTGATTTAGATGCTGCGTTGTTGCTGCTGAAGAAGAACGGCGGGAATATTAATTCAAGGAATGCATTTGGCCTCACTCCTCTTCACATTGCTATATGGAGAAATAATGTGCCTATTGTGAGGAGGCTACTTGCTACTGGTGCTGATCCTGACGCCAGGGTGTGTTAGTTGTATATTCCATCATATCAATGTCTTGTTTTCTCCTTGTTCAGTAATTCTGTAAAATTGTTTCTGGCTAGGTGCTGGCTCATCATCCATACCTCTTTTTTCAATGAATCAAGTTTTTTTTCCCCCCTACAATGTTACTTAGAGCATGGGTACTGGTATCGAGTACAGCAAGGATTGAGTTTGGGGATTCCTCAAAAACCCAGTTGTCAGGACATGGGTGTGGCAAAGATTGGTCACTGCTGACAAGTATGATCATGTAAAAAATACTTCCTAACAACATCACTAGCTGAATTTGCTGCCCGGTTGGGATGGTTCACTACAAAAATAAATAACTGATGTTTTTACTGTTCATATCTCAATTAAATGTGGATTTCAAGTCTGTGGGAAGCATATATCCTATCTTTGTCCAAGTGCAAGTATCATTTATTCCTTGTTGCCCTCCCTTTGTTGAGAAACACTCCAGTGCTTTCAGAGCACTATAAGTTCTTGTGCCTCTGGTTGCATTGGGTCATTTGGATAGTCCAAGCAATTGGTCTGAACTGTCCGTTAAGTACAAAACACATTTCATGGGCTATCCTGCAAAAAACACACTGATCCAATGAGCCAATAATCCAATCCATCCTAAAATTGGCCTTAATTTTCGTAGTCTCTCTCTCTCTCTCTCTGTTTATTTATTTATAAATTATGCCATGAATGGGATGGTTAGGATTCCCAAACAAAAGTGATCCTTTCCATGATGGCCCTGACAAATACATGGATCAAATGTTGATTTGACCTATTTTTGTGTAACAATAAATTTTTTTTTTTTTCAGATTTAACAAATTTTATTGAAAGAACTCGCAAAGCGAGAAAACAAAACAAAGCGCTAAACAGCCAAACAAAAATCTACAGGAGAGTAGCAGCCAGGGTTGTCTTTACATAACCCGCCTACACTTTGACTAAAGAAGAAATCCTAGCAATCACGACATCTACCCCCGACACATTTCGGAAGCATCTCCCATTTCTAGAGCCCCAAATAGCCCACAACATGGCCAAAAGAAGTAAATGCCAATAAGCTTAAGACTCTCATGAAATGAGTGTTGAACCTAATTAACAGTATAGCTTAATACAGTCATATGCTTAAGACTGTCAAATCGATGAGATGTTTGAATGGTGGCCCATGAAATGCGTGTTGAACCTAATTAACAGTTTAAATCAATGGATTAGATCGTCTGTGTCCCAATGCAACTGGGAGCACTGGAGTTTTCTCCTCTTTTTTAGTATCAATTATGAAGCATGTTTATTTTTCTACATGTTCAGGAAGAACTTGCTGTGTTTTGATTAACTGGAAACTTCATTCTAGTTTTATTAGATTTGATGTTAGCTCCATTAGACACAGAAGAACAAACATTGCTTTGTATCAACTCATCAAAACAAGCATTACTTGGTGACCAAAAGCTAACATGTGCATGCACACACATGAACATATATATGCATACATGCACATGCATATGCATACACTCATTCACAGGGATGCATATGTGTGCATGCATAAATACACGCGTGCATATACATGAGGATCATGAAATTCTTATGTAACACAACAAATGGAATGAGTGCGAGGCTTAACCTAGTAAATATTAAACCTAACATTAATACAAAGGAAAACCAAATGTTTAGCTTTGAAGTTAACTCCCTAATTTCCATGAAGATAAAAACATGCCTCCAAAGTTCCTTTGGTTTGTTACAGGTCCAAATAGTACATATTCTTGGAACTACTTCTATCACTAAAGGACCGGAATTCGACATGGCAAAAAAGGTGAAGCACTTCGCAAGTGGCTCTAGCTTCCCCTTTTACACTCTCCCAGTCCTGCGAGGCTAGAGAATGAGAAAAGAAAGTTCCTTTTCAAATCTATTTATGGCACCCAAACCACAAGGACCAGGTTTTTTGTAACCTTTCAAAAAGAAAAAAAGAAAAAAAAGAAGACCTGGGTTTCTGGAAGAGTGGCCTCTGAGATGAAGCTTCAGAACTCACATTGATGGGCTAGACAAAGAAATTTTTTCCCTCATACCATTGCTTGTGTTGATCCTCAACATCCAACTCAAAAAGGGATCTGCAGACAATATACTCGCAAATTCTTTGCATGCAAGAGCCTGCTAATTAGAGATCTTCAAAGATACCATGCAAAGGCTTTCCTTGTTCTCAAAGATCCATTTATTCCATTCCTTCCAAATACCCCACAAGATGACAGAAAGAAGCAATTGCAAAGTAGTTCCCTTGACTTAGATGGCTACCAGTCCAAATACTAAAAATATTTGGTCGCCGACCCTTGGAGCACCCAAGAGATCTTGAAAAGCTTAAAGAATTCACGCTTATAAATAGTCACTTGCCACAATAAAAAAGATGCTGTAATATGTATGACTGCTAAAGCTCTGTGGATATTATAGTTCAGTTAAAATTTAGTATGTTGGACTCAGTACTGTAGAATGGGTGTGACCTTTGAATTCATATAACTAAAATGTGGATAGCATGCTATGATCTGTATCTCTGTCTCAAACTGTTGGAAATGATTCTCCCGTTCCCAGCATCATGTCTGTATCAATGACCATATCTGGGCATGACTCATATCGGGTGCTGCATTTCTAATGCTTTTGAGATCGTGAGGTATATAGCTGCACACTTTGCTGTTTTTGGAGGAACCATGCTTCTTAGTTTTATTATAAGTTTCTCATACATTTTGTTTTTTTTCTGAAAGAGGTCTCACACACATTAGTATGGTTATATATACTTGTATGATGAAAATAAGGTCATTTAAACAAGTGACCCACTTTTCTCTTCCAGGATGGAGAATCAGGATGGAGCAGCCTACACAGGGCTCTCCATTTTGGTCATCTTGCTGTGGCAAGTGCTCTTCTCCAGGCCGGTGCATCCCTTACATTGGAGGATTCCAAGTGTCGCACCCCTGTTGATCTCCTTTCTGGACCTGTGCTACAGGTTGTTGGAAATGGACATAATTCAGGTATATTATCAAATTTTGTTTAGTGCATGATTTTGAGGACAATAAACTAAGCACCTGTTGAGATAATAGGGAATGGGCATAGAGGAATTGTATGATTCCCAACATGAGGATATGCATAGTATGCTCACTTCAGTATGTACAAATGGGGCCCACTGTTCATTATCCAGACTATTGATCTGATAAGCTCTGTTGTGGATGGACTATGAATTAATTTTCCTCAATGGCACAATTGTGACCCTTGTGTTGGTGGCCTGCACATAGACAACTAAATTAAAAAGCAGCAGGTCTTATTCAGTAGAGAAAATGCAGAAATTTGGATGGGTACAAGCTTCAGTCTAGGAGATCTTTTGGGCATAGACGATACTGTTGGGGCCTCTCACTTCAATGGTCCAGGTCATTTGAACATTGGTTCCACTTGTACAGACTGAAGACCCAAGGCTACTATGCATATTTATGGGCCGAAAATCATATAATTCCATATGGGCATAAGCAAGCACACACCATAGAGGTTTTTTTTTTTTTTTTTTAAAAAAAATTTATATAAAAATTTTTGTCTGCTTATATTTCACGTGTCAATGCTCATGAATCACATAAGCATGCATGCATACACGTGTATTTGGGGGTGGGCCACCTTCGTGGGGATGCTAGCGGTGTTGCCAAGCTTTTAAATGATACGTGGAACATTCAATATTCAATCTGGATTATCCACCCATTACATATGACTATTGGCAGGACTGACGAAAAATCACACTGGTCAGATGATCCGAACCATTTAGTCAGTGGCATGAAAATGGACCTTCAAGATTGTAGAGAACAAAATAGGTCCAATCATCATCTGGAAACATCCATTTCAATAAGTCTCACCATGGATTGCTTATGAATTATGATGGCAAAGAAGCACTTTGGTTAGATGATTCTAACCATCCACTATAGGCTTGTAAAGGAACATAAGGTTATAAAAAATGGCCAATGTTATGATTGGTTTTTTTTTTTTTTCCTGCATCAAGTTGCCCCTAGTGGTACATGGGCTGGGTAGATTGATAATGGACTGTCTGACAAGTCAATTTAAAGTTTTGGTGACACACTGACATTGCTAACAATCCAATGAAAGTGGTCCTTTTATGTCATACATCTGTACTTGTGCCATCCTGATTTCCCATCTCCTTTTCAGTTGCCACGGAAGTCTTCAGTTGGGGAAGTGGCACAAACTATCAACTTGGTACTGGAAATGCACACATACAGAAGCTTCCTGGCAAAGTTGATGCACTTCAAGGTTCTTATACTAAGATAGTTGCTGCTGCGAAGTTTCATAGCGTAGCAGTTGGTGCTAGTGGTGAACTGTACACTTGGGGATTTGGAAGGGGAGGTCGCCTTGGGCACCCTGACTTTGATATCCACAGGTTTGAAAATGCTGCATCTCTTAAAACCTGCTTCTGCGCCTTTTGGTGCATGTAAAGATTGGTGGCAGTGCTTGTGTTCTTGCAATTTTCTTATCAATGCAATTAAAACAGAAGAAAAAACAAAAAGTACTTCTGCAATCAATTTGAAACAATATCAGTCCTTTCTGATGGCATATGAATGAACCTTCAAAATAGCTTTGTAAGGCTCGTAGACTCTAGGCTTTTACAATTATAAGGAGAATGACTGACGGTCCCAAACAGGTTCTTCAGTGATACGCAAAACCAGATGAACTGCAAAATAAGAAAACTGAAGCGGGTTACGGCAGGAAAGCCTTCTAGTATGAGCTCAAACAATTTTAACATTGCACATGCGTGACTTGCATAATTTGGAGTGTTGATTCTGGAGTGGTTTTTCCCTCTCTTCTGCAGCCACCAACCATTTAGAACAGACAACATCAAGAACTAACAATGATTGATTTCTTGCTCAAAAAAAGAAAAAGAAAAGCACTAAGGATAATATTTGAAAGCTAATGTAGAAAAGATGAATGGATTTCTTGTTAATTGTTTAGTTTTTTGTTTTTCAGGAACACCATTCTGCCCCACATTGAAGGTGGGCTTTTGGTGTGGACATGGAGCAGCTAGAAATGTTATGTTTATTCTCCCACTTGACGTCAAAAGTGATTGGCATATTACAGATTAACTGTATTCAAACTGAGAAATAGTTTAGTAGTTGAATAAAATATACTTATGTTTCTTCTTGCTCCCTTTTTCCGTCATTTATGGGTTTCATTTGCATTTAAAGATAATTGTGCATGCTGTGACTTGCTGCTGACTTTGGGGGCATTGCCTAGTATTTGTCATTTCTAGTGTTAAGCTTCAGAAGTCCGGTCCAGGTTAGTCTATTCGTTTGAAATCAAGCATGTCCTTCGTTTTAAGATACCTTTGAGTCTGGTGCAACTTGTCATTTCCAGTGTTAAGCTTCAGAAGCTCAGTCTAGGTTAGTCTATTCTTTTGAAATCAAGCATGTTCATCGTTTTAAGACTTGTTTGAGTCTGGCGCAACTCAGATGAGTCAGCTCGGACACCCCCCACCCCCTTTCTCTTTTGAATGAGAGCAGATTAGGGGAGACGCTGGCCTTAATCCCACCTTGATGTATCTATGCTGCCCATCCGCATTTCCAGATCATTTTAGGGTATTATTCCAAAAATGAAGCAGATCCAATTGTCTGGTGGACCATACCATAAGAAAAAGTGGTGATTGACCGTCCTACCATTAAAAACTTCTTCGGGCGCACCTTAATGTTCCTCTAGTGTTTATTTACCATCCAATATGTTGATAAGTTCACATAAGCCTGGACGAAGGGAAAAAAATATCAGCTTTATCCAAAACTTTTGTGGCCCATTAATGGTCAATCACCACTGTTTCTTATAGTATGGTCCACCTGATAATTGGATCTGTTTCATTTTTGGAATAATTCCCTAAAACGATCCAAAAAAATGGATGGACAGTGTGGATACATAATACATACATCAAGGTGGGCCCCACGGTAACCCCACAGTAAGGGTCGCACCCGTCTTGGGTGAGGCTGGGGTCTCACCTACTCCCCGTGAATCACCCATGACCTGGGCGAGTCATGATTTGACTCGAGAACAAGTCGATCCGAGTTTCTGAGTGATAAAGCCACGAGCATGGTCCATCTGGTGCTTGTCATGGCCAAGGTATTCACTAACAGTAATGGTGGCCATAACAGCATGGCTCATTTACTGCTTGTGATGGCTGTTACGATACAGGCCTTATGGCTCTATAATGGTCGAGTTTTTTTTTTCGCTTTCAGAAAGGGGTTACAGCCCTGTATTGCGTAATGGCTCCCACTGTTGCCATTACATAACAGCATGGTTCATTTGCTGCTTGTTATGGCTGTTACAATACAGGCCTTATGGCTCTATAATGGTCAAGATTTTTTTTCTTTTCTTTCAGAAAGGGATTACAGCCCCGTATTGTGTAATGGCTCCCACCATTGCTGTTGCATAACAGCCATTATGTAATTGTGTTTTAATACCTTGGTGATGGTCCACCAAAATTTCTCAACGCTGATCGCTAGATTGCCTAGCATGGCCTGTGGCAAGTGGAATTGCTACTCTGATGTTATTTGAGCATGCTGTATTGATGTCAGTGGTTGCTTTTCATGCTCATAGGAATATTTATATTGTTGGTTGGAGAAGAGAGCTGGTAGGCAGATATGGGACTGTGAATGCTTGTGGTAGGTAGTCTTTTCAAGTGCTTGTGGGTGTTCCCGCATTAGCAGGTTTGTGGCTGTAGCAGGCATTTAAATGCTGATATAGATATTCATATCAATCAGTTGTGGGTCAGCAAGAAGCATTTGATACCTCTGAGCTTGTTATGTGTAAAAATCACATAACATAGTAAGTGTTTTGATTCTCCATTATTTACTGTCTTGGCACACATGCACTATTTCAAAAGGCATTTTGTTCTTGACTTGGGGATTGTTTTCCTGTATATACTTTTCTTTTCATGAATTGTTTTGCATGCCTTTTGCAGCTTTTATTAGTTAATTGCTGCAATTGTTTTGCATGCCTTTTGCAGCTTTATAGGAGAGTAGCTGTTTCACTATCTCAGCGGTTCAGCTCTTTCCTTGTTCTGTTTTGCTTTTGCATTTAATAAAGTCTACATCATTTTTCAAAAAAAAAAAAAACATGTAGTTCTTCTTTGTGAAGACTTCTCTCCTGGAAAAATACATTGGCATGTTTCTTGTTCCTGTGTTGCAATATTCGAGAGTTGTGAGGAGTAGCTGCTCTCCATATTGGAGGTGCTAATTTGTAATTGTTTGCAGTGGTCAAGCTGCAGTTATCACTCCTCGGCAGGTGACGCTTGGGTTAGGATCTCGCCGAGTTAAGGCTATTGCAGCAGCCAAACATCATACCATCATTGCAACAGAGGGCGGGGAAGTGTTCACTTGGGGGTCAAATCGAGGTAATCTTTGGTATTTTACATCTATACATGTCTAATATGCTGACGGCATACTGTGATTCTTCTGAAGATTTGGTCCAACTCGAATTTTTGGTGGCCAGAGAATCTTATATTTAAACTGATTGACATTCTACATACGTAACGTTGGATGCACATCCAATAATATCTGCCTGTTTGGCAATGATAGCCTGATTGTGTGTCATCATCATCGTCATCATAGCCTTGTCCCTGCTATAGTCTAGTTTCTCTGCCAATACAGAATAAGAGCCTTGCTAATGGGCTTCTTTGAGGCACACGTGCTAGCATAGCACATATGTGAGAGATCCAGTCTGTTCATCAGGTGGTCTGCTAGGTTGGTTGGCTCATCCAATTGGTCTCATGTATAAAATAAAGATGCACTGATAAAAAAAAATTGGCCAACTGTCCACATTTAATGTATACGTAACGTGTTTTAAATAGTGAATAGCTTGTAGCATAGCATTCACACCTTCAAAGAGGGCAAGGAGTAAGTACAAAGAAATAATAACAATATCCATAAAAAAAGAAGATAAAAATAACAACTGAACTGATTTGTTACTGTTGCTCATATTATTTCTCTAAAGTTGTTGCAAGTACGAACTATTTTTTTTTTCTACTGAAAATAGCAAGATGTAATAACTCATTGAAAACATTATTTGATTTTACTGTTTTAGTGAAAATTAGCATATAGCACCTGTCAAAAAAAGAAAAAAGGGGGAAAAAAGAAGAAAATGTAGTTGACTATGTAACTTATAAGGGAGGCTACATGGTGTGTAGCATATGCTACTAAATGTGTACCATACCATTTGCTACATGTGACTTAAGCTAGTTTTATGTGCTGCATAGGATAGGCTATTTAAAACACTGGTTCCTTCTACCTGATGCATGCACTGGTCTGATGTGCTAGTGTAACACGCACATGAGAGATCTGGTCTGTTCATCAGTTGGCCCACACTGTGTAGTAGGTGCCTTGGCTCAAAATGCAGGTCGGTCAGCTTACCTTGTCAGTCTCACATATTTTGTAAGGATGAACTGCTGAAACATATTGATAACAGTCCACATATTGAAACATATTTATAGTCATGTTGCAAAGAATTCTCCCTCTATCGAAGAGGAATCGGCCTATCAGATTTGGAAATACCAAGTTCCTCCAAAGATAGCTACTTTCAGTTGGTTGGTTTGTAAGAAAAACGTCCTAACAGTGGACAATCTGAGGAAAAGGGGCATGTACATCACAAATATCTGTCTATGTAGCATGGAAAATGAAGAAACAGTGGACCATCTCTTTATCCACTGTCCTTTCACATATCGGATATGGACTGAAATTCTGCTCCGCTTTAAGATTCAATGGACTTTTCCAGAATCTGTTCGAGGATTGCAGCAGGCATGGCATGGTGTAAGCTGTGGAAAGCATAGGTCAAAGCTGTGGAGAATGTCTCTTTTGGCAGTATGGTGGGGTTGTGTGGGAAGAAAGAAATGGGAAGTGTTTTAATGACATGTCTAAATCTTTAGAGGCTACTGTCAATAGGGCGATTCACTTTTTAGTTGAGTGGGCTTATGCTGTTGACAAACTAAAGGCCTGTAATCTTCTTTTTCTCGGGAGTAGCTGAGTCGCTATCTCAGCTCTTCAGCTCTCCTTTTGTGTTGTTTCTTTTGCTTTCGTTTCAATAAAACTATCTGTTACTCGTCAAAAAAAAAAAAAAAACAGTCAGCCTGTGACTATTTTCATGGTCGCGGGCATGTTCATGGTGGGGCCTAGAGTGGGAGTCTGTTATGCATTTCACTATGAAACAAATTGCATGCTCTCATCCTTGGTATTTCAGTTCAGCTTGTGACTATTTTCGGGCTACAATAAAGAAGGGGCCAACCCTTTTCAAACCATTAACGTAATACCACTTTTATGGCTGCTAAATACCTTAGTGACTTCATAAACCTTATGTGCAGAGGGTCAACTTGGTTATACTTCTGTGGATTCACAACCCACACCACGACGTGTGAGTTCACTCAGGACAAAAATAGTTGCTGTTGCTGCTGCAAACAAACATACTGCTGCAGTTTCCGAGTCTGGTGAAGTTTTTACATGGGGCTGCAACAAGGAAGGTCAGCTTGGATATGGCACCTCCAACTCAGCCTCAAACTACACTCCACGGGTGGTTGAATATCTGAAAGGCAAAGTCTTAATTGGAGTTTCGGCAGCAAAGAATCATACAATTGTATTAGGAGCAGATGGGGAGGTAAACTTAAGCAGAAGTTGTTGGTTGATTTGATTACTATAACTTTCCCAGCTGCTGATTTTCGAATGCTATGGTTTTGATAAACTCCACGTTTCGTTTGGTAGGTATTCGAACTGATGTGTTGTTTATTACATGGCTTCTCTAGGACATTTTAGAAACTTTCTATATTTGTTTTCATGCTTTTATTGGTTGTAGGCCTTCTTTTAATCATTGTCATGTAGCTCTGTTTAGAAAACTCAAAGCATGAAAAAAAATTGCTGAGTTGACTGAATTCAATCAAGACTTGAGTTGACTTAAAGGGATACGTTGGGAAAAAAAAGAAGAGATAGGGTACTTGCAAAACTCAATTAGATTCTTTTAGAACCAAGCAGAGGAATCAAACTGCAACTTTAGCTTCTTTATTTATTATTATTATTATATGTATTTATTTTTTTTTCTTCTTTATCTTTTTCAGTTGAGTTTCTCAAGTCCGAAAAAAAAAACTTTAGCTTCTGAAACAAGAAATTTAAGCTGAATACTTGAGAGTGTTTTGAATAAGCTCGGAGTCGGGCCCTCATCAAGTCCAAGCAGAATTATTGGTTTTAGAACCTTACCGTATAGGTTTCAAATGGCAGTAAAGATGATTTGTTCCTGTTGAAATGGGGATGCTTCATGTTGATCCATTTCAGCGTTTCCTCGTTCACATTAAGAATGCTGGAATAACCTTGGACGTGGTGTATCTCGTTCCACAAGAAAACTTATTTCTACCTTCTTAGCTACTAGGTCCGTCAATGGGCCGGACCTAAAGTGGCTTGGGCCCATATTTTGAACTGTCCAGGGGCCTATTCAAAATCTTGATTTTGCTTGGCCCGAGCCTGGTCCACTATCCTTAGATGTAGAAATCTTTTATTGACATACCACTCCTGACCTAATCTAGCTTCAAAATCTCTCTCTCTCTCTCTCTCTCTCTCTCTCTCTCTCTCTCTCTCTCTCTCTCTCTCTTTTTCCTTTTTTTTTGAACAATGATATGATATATTATAAAAAGACCGAAGCCAAAGCATACAAATACACGAAAGTACAACACTCCCTAGCAAAAGCCCCCTCAAATGCAAGAAGAGAAGATTGAAAAATCTAAGCTTTCACCCTATCCTTCAACTTAAGAGTTGCCCTATTGAAAACTTGCACCGGGCCTCTCAATTTGTTGTTGAAGCAGCTCTGATTTCTTTCCCACGATAAAAACCAAAGGGTTGCTAGCAAACGTAATTGCCACACCCGTTTTCTTTCTTTCCCCATCCCCCCACCATGCCATGCAATGAGAAATTCCTCTATTGTTTTCGGGAACACCCATAGAACCCTGAAGCATTGGAGAAGAAGACCCCACACCTCCCTAGCAAATACACAGTGAATGAATAAGTGGTCCATCGATTCCAAGCATTTACATGCATTTGCATTTCCTGACATTTTGGGAATAGCCACTTCCCTTCTTTTGTATCTGAATTTGCTCCTGCTGCTGCTAATGCTTTTGTGCAATTCAGTAGCAAAATTTTCTGCCAGTATGCATCTACTTTGGATTACTTTGGTATATATGTGATGCTTTTGTAACTTGGTGAGTTGGATCTTAATGACTTTGCAGGTATTTACTTGGGGTCACCGACTTGTCACCCCAAGGCGTGTCGTTGTTGCTAGAAATATAAAGAAAAGTGGGACTGCACCATTGAAGTTCCATCGGATGGAACGGCTTCATGTTGTCTCAATTGCAGCGGGAATGATTCATAGCACAGCCCTCACAGAAGATGGTGCTCTATTTTATTGGATTTCCTCTGATCCTGATCTTAGATGCCAACAAGTATGATTTGATTGATAATTTCTCCCCAATTCCTTTGTTTTTCCATTTTCGTACTTTTATTTTTAGCTGCCCAAACTGTGGAATATGTTGAGAGAAATTATTTTGTTCTCCACCTTTCATCTTCCTCCTTTTATCAACAAGAAAGTGACTGTGAGAATAGCATTTCAAATCCTACTCCCAACATGGCAATGTGGCATGTGTGCACCTTGCTGTCATTCATCAGGTTGCCCGCCATGCACATTTCTGTGGTTGTTGTCATGCGTCTCACATGATGACCATATCCATATTTGACATCCATGCATTGCTAATGATGGCTGTTCAGCCACATTTTCAGACACATATTGGCTGGGTCATACCTACTGAATTGACTGGATCTTCCTACATGGCATGTTGGCATGTTTGAGGAAGTATGGTTTGAAACCCAAGTCTTTCAAGTAGCCTTCTACTGGGCTCTTCATTAAATTCTGGCTTATCTTGATGGCTCTTTCCTGTAGCTGTATTCACTGTGTGGGAGGAATCTGGTGAGCATCTCCGCTGGTAAGTACTGGACTGCAGCAGTTACAGTGACGGGAGATGCTTACATGTGGGATGGGAAGAAATATAAGAATGAGACTCCCATTGCTACTCGCTTACATGGTGTTAAGCGTGCCACCTCAGTTTCTGTCGGTGAAACGCATTTGCTGGTTGTTTGTGCGCTTTACCATCCTGTTTACCCCCCTAAATTGGTTGAAATTCCCAAGAAACAAAGGTTAGATGATGGCGATGAATTGGAGGAGTTAGATGAGGATTTTATTTTTAATGATACGGAAAAAGATATTAAAAAGGCATCTGCCATGCACAAGGATGATTCAGTTAATAGATCCGTGCCAAGTCTGAAAAGCCTTTGTGAGAAAGTGGTGGCAGAGTTTCTGGTAGAGCCGAGGAATTCTATACAACTTTTGGAAATTGCAGATTCTCTGGAAGCTGACGATCTTCGGACACACTGCGAGGTAATCATTTAACTTCCATTACAATGACCTGCATCACAAGTACTGCATTTCCTTGTTTCCATGATGATCTGATTTTAGGGTAGGGGTGCAACTCGGGTGGGTTGGATCAGCTTGATGGTCAACCTGAGCCCAACCCTACGTCAAGAGGACCCAACCTGCAACCCTACCCAACCCAAATTCCAACCTGAACCCAACATGAATTCCTATATACTGGACCCAACTTGACCCAACCCAACCTGACCCAAATACATGTGATTATTCCAAATCCCATCCAACCAGACCTGAATTTTCTCAACATAATCCCAACCTGATTTCAAAAATAGGACTGAGGTTTTCCAACCCTATCCCAAACCGGGGACCTTGACAACCTGACCCAATTGGACCTGAACTCGGGTTTGGCCAAGTTGCAACCCTAGTTTAGAGTGCATTCGTATGCACCCACGTGAGCAGGAAAAGATATTTTTGGTGGAATGAATAATATCAGCTCCGCCATGCATTTAGGTTGTTAATGAAGATGTGAACCACATTTGGTGGGTACCATTTTCCTCTCCTCTCTACCAAAGCAACACGTGGAATGTTTCCAATCCTACCTGAACCATAATGGATACCGTGTTTGGTGGAAAAACATTATTCTCACCCTCAAATGTGGCTCTACGATGTGATTGGTCAATTTTAGTATTTAGCACCCACAAGGACCAATGTTTAAAGCTTATTTGCACGATCCTTTTAACTAGGTCCAGCTTTGGCTTCAATTGTGCTTTGGACTTGTGCACCCACTTCCACTTCCTAGCTGTTTATACTTGCTAACATTTTGAAATGGATGCTTCCCGACCCCCACACCTGAATCTCTTGCCACTTTTCTTCACTCTTCGTGCAACACCATAGTTTTAAAGAGAATTGATCACCTATATGCAAGGTACCCTAACTTCCAGTACCGTACCAGCTTTCCTTCTGACATCAGCACTATGAAAATGGTAGACCTCACCATGAAGATAACCTGGTATGAGGTCCACTCATCAGGTTGGCAACACATTTGGAATTTGTGGAGAACTAATGTTCTGGCTCAGCATAAAGGTCTGGCCCACCTAGGAGATGGATCAGTTTGACTTTTGAGAAGTGATTTCTACGCTTTCATGGAACTGATGTTGTGCATACATGACATGTTTGTGGGACAGATAATACAGTACCACAAAGTTGTGTCTCTGTTGCCTGTAGGTGCTCCGTTCTCATGTTTGAAGCGGCACAAGATGAGAATTCCTCTTTTGATATTCAAGTTTGATGTGGTGAGTCAATGAAAAAACAATTCTTTCTTTGTGAAGTCAAGAGTTTGGTCCTATTTCATGGAGCCTACCCAAACCAAGTTGTCTCAGCATGATTCCATATCGATGTTGATGATCTGATTGGGTTGTAAAATCGTCAAGGTGAAACAAATTGAATTGTAATTCATGATACCAGTTTTAAGATTTAGAAAATTAACAAAAGTAGGAAAGCTTTTAAAAATAGAATATTAATCATGGAAGAATCAACCATTTTCCAATATTTGATGTCTAAATCTAACTGGAAGAATCAACCATTAGATGGATCCCCCTAAGATTGTGGGGTTGAATGTAGAACATATGATCAAGATATTTTAGCCATTTGGAAAGATCTTTTAAGGTTTAGAATATTTTTTTAAATTGGTATTTTGGTTTTGAAATTTAGATGTCAATTGTTAGGATATGATATAGATCTAAAATCAGTAAAGTCTAGATTTGAAAGATCTCTTTAGATCTTTATCTTTTGTACTTATAAAAACCTCTAAGGTCATATGTATTATGTGGTGTAGGTGGATGAGATTGGAATAAAAAGTGTGAATTTTTGGAGGTATTTGTTGTTGTTGTTGTTGAGAACTGACGATATTTATTAAAGGGGAAAAGCAAAAATAGAGGCAAATAACAAACACTCAATGTCCCTGAGCTTGACCAACAAACCAAATCCCCCAATAGAACAATTAGCCAAGACCTTAAGCCATGAAGCCTTGGCTATTACATTCAGCTTTGCCTTCCTAAACACTTTGTATGGAAGCCTGTAACGATTATTGAAACATCTGCCATGGTGCTACACCCAAATGGCCCACAAGCTGGCTAAAAGAGCAAGCTTCCACAATGCTTCCTTTATGACCAACGGTCCCCTCATGCCAAGGAAGGAAAAAGTAACCAATCAATCATAGCATCATCCATCATCATTGGTAAGGGTCGACAAACTGGTCTGAAACGGCCCTGGCAAAGATACAATGCAAGAATAAACGATCCACTGATTCCACTCTCCCATGCACATTAAGCACGCATTAGGGATGATCATGTTCCTTTTCTACAAATAATCCACCATGAGCATCCTCTTTCCTGCAGTGGGAGAAACTCCAAAAAACAACCAATATGTGTGCAAAAATCTGACATTTTCCTCTTCTTTCTTCTTTCTCATCCATCTTGCTGTGTGTCATGCACATCTGACCCTTGCCTTTTGGGCTTCAGTTTTGATCCAAAAATTTGGGAGTGTGGTATATTAGGTTAAGGGGAAATAAAACCTCATTTTGGAGGGTTTTCTATTGTACCTTTATACTTCTACATAGTGGGAACTCTCAAATTGTCTTTTTGTTGGACATAGTCATCATGATAATGACTAACTATAGTTGCATGAAGCGTGAAACAATGAGACAATAAATTCTGGTTTGGGTGCGGTGAAGCATCTATTTTGAAATGTTAGCAAGTATAACAGCTAGGAAGCAGAGAGGGGGAGTGTGAGTCCGAAGCATGATTCGAAATGGGAGCGCCACCTTGTTAGAAGGATCCTGCAACTAAGTGACAAACTATGTAAATATGTGTATTTGTGTATGTTCTGCTTAAAGATTCCCATATCTCAAAGGAAAATTCATATATTTGCCTTTTCTGGGACCTGCTATATTCTACTTGTTCTCATCTGTTTGTTTTCCACTGATTGAAATGTTAGGATCTTCTAGTCTGTTTGACGCTCTTCCATCCAAATGGAGCCTATCACATACACATGTAATGGTGGTACCTTACAGCTGTGGGGTCCACATGATGGATTCACATAATCCAACCCGTTCATCAGACATGTTGGCTCATGTTATCTTTAAGGCTGAAAAATCAGGCCAATCCATGGATCAAGTGGGCCACAAAACAGGGGACCAGATGTGAGAGAACACCCATCCTTAAGTGGCTTTTAAAGGAATCTTCCTTCTATAGTGGCCCAACTGCATGGAATGACAGCATTGGGATACTTCTTGTATCCTGATGCATCAGCACTAAATGATTCCGCTCAAATAACTGGGTAGGACTCTTAGCGTTGCTTATGATTGAAGCTAATGATATTGATTATGCAGGAGATGGCTATTCGGAACCTTGACTACATTTTCACAGTCTCGGCACCAGCAGTTGCAAGCGCATCACCAGAAATCCTAGCAAGGCTAGAGAAGTCACTGGATGCATGGTCCTCTGAGGCATGGAGTTATCGTCGGTTGCCCACTCCCACAGCTACTTTTCCTGCTGTTATTAACAGTGAAGAGGAGGATAGTGAGAGTGGATACCATAGGATGCGTGCCAATCATGAGAAACCCATGTTAAACAGTTACAGAGACCAGAGAGCGGATGGTTTTCTACAACCTCAAAATGCTGCTGACGAAGCCATCTCCAAACAAGTCAGAGCACTGCGGAAGAAGCTGCAGCAGATAGAGATGCTTGAGGATAAGCAATCTAGTGGTCATCTTCTTGATGACCAGCAAATAGCAAAACTCCAAACCAGGTTCACTCTTGAAAGTGCACTCGTTGAGCTTGGTTCTCCACTCGAGATGCAAGACAAAGCACCATCTTTGATCTCATCGGATGGGAAAGGAAGTAAGAAGTTGGAGACATCCAGAAAGCAAAGGAGAAAGAATAAGCAGAGGGTGTCACAGCCAGAAGTGCACTCTGGAAAGCACGAAATCTGTGCTGAACTAAACTTGATCAAGGGATTCCCAGATGTCAAAACCCCTCAATTTTCTAAAGAAAAGGTCAGTCTTGCAAGCTTTTATCTCCTGTTATCTAGAAGTGTAGGTTTATTCCATGCCTTGAGTAGATTTTCACTGTTTTTTTTGTCCTTGTCATCGTTTTGTTTGCATCTCTTAATGATTTCAGGCTTTTAATTTTTATTTTATTTTTAATGTCTATCCTTGGAAGCTACAACATTTAAATTAATTTTGTTTTTCCTTTCCTATTTTGTTGTGGCAATCCCAAAACTATTGATACCTGATTTTTCATTCTTTTATCACAATATCATGTTAAGTTTTAGAAATCAGATAATGTTGTTCTGCTCAGTGAACAAAACCATTGGGGAATTTATACATATGGTCATTGGTCATATTGTTCAAATGGAATGTCTGTTTTAATAAAAAACTACGATTTGTTAAAAGATAATAATAGAGGCAGTATCCTTTGAGGCAATAGGTAAGTTCCACAACCATATGAAGACTCTCATTATATACCTTTTGCCAAACAATCAGCCAAGGAATCAGCCCCGTTGTCTCGAATTGTAAATCATGTTTCTTCATTCATCGTTGTCATCATCATAGTAGCCTATTTCTCTCCAAAGGAGGGGGAAAAGAAATAAATTCATCATGGCCTTCACTTAGCTATTTGGGTTTGGCTTTTGAATCCTGTTTCATCAATCATTCCATCGAAGGCCCTATCCATAGTAAACAAACATGATTTTATGCCCCTTATAGTTCTTCTTAACTTTTTCTTTGATAAATTATGCAATATAAAGATAATTATAACATATGAAAAGTAGCACCAATCCAAAATTCTTTTGCTCTACTTCAAAATTTAATGAATTTCTAGCATTTTGTGTGTGTGTGTGTGTGTGTGTGTGAGAGAGAGAGAGAGAGAGAGAGCTTCTCTCCTCTTTCCTCTTACGGGCACACGTCCACGTGTAGCCCATCGTGCATGTCAATCTCTTGGCGCGGCCTTAGCCCTGCTCTAGGGCTTTATGAATAGGCTTTCCTCCTCTCATCTAGGACATATTTGGTGACAACATTCTGCTTGGATCCATTGTGGACATACGAACGGTTTTTTACATTAGCAATCAAAGGTATGATAAATCTAGAAGTTTTTAATACATGGGCATTTTCACACCGGGCTCGAGTGGGTGGCTTGTGGGATGCAGGGGCACACTCGGGGGGGGGGGGGGGGGGGGGGGGGGGGTAGGGTGTTTTGATTCGTCATGCTTTATCAGTTCGAGCTTTTAAAGCAAGTGGTTGGTTGTCTTGCGTCAGTTTTGTTTTAAAATAATAATAGAAACTTGATGATATTGTCTCCTGCTTGTTAGATGAACTTGCAGAGATAGTGTTGCATGTGTGAGTGACCTTTTGTGAAAGGCAATACTATTATTGAAGCACAACAAAAACAACAAACAAGGAAAAAACTACAAAGGAAACTGCTCCCCAACAACAAAAAACTAAAAAATCAAGGAAGCCCAATCTCTGAAAAAACTAGAACTCTAGAAAACGCCCCTGCAGCCGAAGATGAGCTATTTCTGAAGCACCGATTGTTAGGCTCAGCCCAGATAGTCCAGAACACAGCCAAAAAGAATGATCCTCCACCTTCTTTTTCTTAGGGATCCTCCTAAATCCGTGTGCCATCCACAAAGGAGGTCTTCTGTACCACTAGGCATGACCCAAGAGATCCCAGCAAGCTTAAGGATGCTCGACTAGATGTCAGAAGAGAAGGGGCAGTGAAGCAGCAAGTGATCCACCAACTCTTCAGCCTTGAGACACAGAGGGCAAGCATTCGGGATCTGCATAGCACGCTTCTTCAAGTTATCAATCGTTAAAATTCATTTCCTTCATTTGAGCCATCCAAATACAACAGCTTTGGGCGGCACTCCATAGAAGCAGACAAATGGTATGAAAGGGGATGGGAAAGAGGAAGCCGAGAGGGACTTGTTGAAGGACCGCACTGAAAACAGACCTGAGGGCAACAGAGACCATCTTATGGAATCCCTCGGCAAATGGGGAAGGGGAGTAGGAGCATCCTACAAGACAGAAAGAAGGGAAATAAATTCCTGAAATTCAAAATCTGCAAGATTCCTATGGAACAGGGGATTCCAAGACCTTACACCACCATCAGAGGAGAAACAATCTTTAACAAGGACATGAGGGTCCAAGGCAATAATGAACAGGGCAGGGAAAGATTCAGCTAAATATCGATTTCCTAGCCAAATGTGCACCCAGAATCTGATATTGGCTCCATTAACCAAAGAAAAGGAGATTTTGTCAAACATAGGCATGGCAGAATTGGCGATTCCTTTCCAGAATCTCAGCTAGTCAAAGGCTTCCAAACGATTTAACAGAAAACCACCGAGATTCTTTTGTCCTTGTCTTCCAGAAGAATATAACCAGCTGAGACTCTCTGCAGCAGAGATGACAGAGAATCAGCCTCGCTATCCTTCAAGCTTCAACAGAACGTAGGGCACACCAGACTACATTCTCCCCTACCCTCTTATAGCAGGCATTCACATCACACTTCCTTTTCAGCAATGTACTCAACACACATTGCAAGCCTCATCAGGTGTACCTTACATACATGTGCTGGCACAAAAATTAGCTGGTTCGCTTATCAGGCATTCCATGTATAAAAAAAGGGATATGAATGGATGTTTTTCCATTGTGTGGAAACTGGAAATATCAGCATTGCTGGTTAATTTCCGTTGCAGTCTTCTTCTGCAGCAATAAACTGTTTCTAAGTCATGTTTGCGAGTGCAATTTTTAGGTACTGAGAACTCAAGCATCCCAATGTGGCAAAGCGTGTGAGAATCAATCCACTTATCAGGTGGGCGTACAATGGGATGAGATGGCGCACATGATCTGTAAAAAGGACATGGATGGTTAAAATGCTACCAAATAGTGTTGCTTGCCAGGCGTGGCCATTTGACTAGCCTGATTTTTGGGAGGATCTACTTGGTGTGGTGGACCTGAAGAGCATGTATGTCGCAAACATGCACTTTGGACATGCGTGAGCCACAAGTACCTGCAAAGTGTACTTTTGCACTTTGCATTTCGCACTTCTCCCATGTCAATAGGATCAAGAATGGTGAGGTTGTCAACTTTGTATCCTTTTGATGTTCATCGTTTTATTGCAGATTACAAGTTCATATTTTTCTATTCTTCAGTGAATCTTTCTTTGTTACTATTGCATAGTTTTGCTGAAATTCTATAAGCTTTTAGTTTCTTAATATGGTGGCCTATCATGCATTTTGATAGGGAGGTTTGATTGCACAGTACAAGTTTTACCTTTTTCTATTTTTCAGTGAATCTTTCTTTGTTAGTATTGCATAATTCTGCTGAAATTCTACAAGCTGGCACTTTTTTTAATATGGTGGCCTATCATGCATTTTGATAGGGAGACATGGATGGGAAAGAAACTAGTGACAGTCACACCATCGAAGAGAGCAACTTTCATAGTCCAAAAGATATTCTTGACTCCCCGCATAGTAGTAAGAGTTCCCAATCAACTCCGTCTAAGAAGAAGAACAAGAAAGGTGGTCTGTCAATGTTTTTGAGTGGCGCTCTTGATGATGCTCCAAAAGAGGTTGCTCCACCACCAACACCCAAAAGTGATGGCCCTGCATGGGGTGGGGCCAAGATTTCAAAGGGACCCGCTTCTCTCCGTGACATTCAGAATGAGCAGAGTAAAACAAAGGACAGTCAGCCAAATAGGAGGACAAGCGAGCGAGTTGAGGATTTTGCTGAGGGAGGAAATGGTGGACAAATTCATTTGAGTTCATTTCTTTCAGGTGTACCGTCGAGCCCAATAGCTGTGGTCCCAGCCCGGGTGTCGCCAGTATCTGATGGAGAGAAGAGCACTCCGCCTTGGGTTACTTCAGGGACTTCGCCCGTCTTAAGTCGGCCGTCTTTGAGAGACATTCAAATGCAGCAGGTATGTAAATGTAGTGTCACCATCTTATAACATTCTCAGGGCTTTCTTAACCGAGTGGAATGCCATTTGCAGTTGGAAATGCCTGACATGCGTGCAAGGTCTGCACCGTTTATCAGGCAGATCCACTATTAGTATGCCCTGGCTTAATATCAGGCATGTCCACTCATCAGGTGGGCCATGCTTTTATGCTCACTGTGGATTGTTGATTATCCCTTTTCAAGTCCACTTCTTCATGCAAATGCCATCCACTTTATGAGTGGATCCAGCTGATTTTTCTGCTGGGCCTATGTAACAACGACAGCACATTTTGAAATGGTGCTGTCTACACATGTTGTTGCATTTCTGACACTCCTAAGACATGGCTCATGTAAAAGAACTTGTTTCACATGTTGTTTTCTGCATTTCCGACAATTCAAGAGACGGCTCACATAAAAGAAACTCTTTATGTTTAATTATTATGTTCTTTTATTTTTAATTTTTTGATTTTTCGAAGATGGTTCATTTATTTTTGGATACATTTTTACCTCTAAGAAATTGACTTTTAGGGTTTGTGAAAAGATTGGGTGTGCACAGCGTGCACTGAGAACCAGCGTGCACGTATATCCCACCATCAATAAATGGCGGGCGGAAATCTTGACACATTTGAACGTGGGAGATCTATGTCGACTGACTCTCTCTGTCTGCATTGTGTGCATCCAAGTTGTCCCCCATGCTAGTGTTAATTTTTTTTTGGTTTTCATATAAATAATCTAATATATGGTCAGTAAAATATATTACTTTCATGTTTTAAATATTTGTATGAATTTGTTGGTCAAACTGACTTTTAAAATCACCTTGTTTGACATTTCATACCTCGTAACCTTGTCTGTCACCAATACACGTCTGTGTCCAATTTTCAGTGGCCAAGTTACATAGGCTTGGGCACATTAAAGATGGGCCTGGCCTGACGAGCGGCCTGGATCTTGCACATGTACCCCATTGGCATGTGAGGGGGATTGTATTTCGAAACTGCATGTGAGCCACTGCAAACACCATTCCTTATTAACTGATAAGTGATGATGATAATGTTGAACTGACACGTATCACTATTTACTTGTGTGTGTGCGTGTCTCCATAAATTGCTGTGGTTGTAAATGTTCCAGTCCTTTTTCCATGATTTGCATGATTGGGCAAAACCCATGGTTGCTTGGGTACTTTTAAAAAAGTCTTACAAGTGCTGTTTTTGTTTTTCTGCTGCCTCATTTTTTCTTATGAGTATACATTTGATCCTTTTTAACTTCTATATATATATATGAAAATCAATTTTCATTTTGGCATGTAATCTAAGAGTGTCATCAAATGCCCTTGCTATTACAGGCCTTTTCATTCATGTCAGCACTTAGTGTATTCAGGGCCCATTTTCAGCAATTCACACCATTCATTGGTGAGTTCCACCCTGGATAGGTGGACATAAATCTTCCCCACTTTAGAATAGCTCCAGCCACCATGTTAGCAGGCATCTTCGCATTTCCATTTGGACCATCAGCAGGTTTTCGATTAACCTGTCTACTTGCAGCCAATTTTGGATGGTTAGGATTTTCTGATGCAGGAGTTCTTTGCTGCGGTACCCATCTATGTAGGGCCCACAGCCCACTAGATGAACAGTTTGGATTGCAGGAACTTGGGCCCCTTGCATGTGAAATGCCAGCCTTAAAATTAAAGGTTCGATGTTTGGGGCCAGCCATGACAAACCCATGTTTGTTTAGATCCTTTGCAATGTTCTTTTCTGAGTTGTGAAGCAAATGCCAGAGCAATAATCTATTCTACATCTACACAATCTCTACTCAACTGGGTTCTGTTCTTCTGTTGCTTTTAAGCAGGAAAAACACCACCTGAGCATTTCTCACAGCCCCAAAACAAGGACTGCAGGTTTCTCTGTCACTTCATCTAGCCAGGGTTCTCCATCGGAATCCAATGGCCCCAGTCGCTGGTTCAAGCCAGAGGTGGACGCACCCTCTTCCATCCGCTCCATTCAGATTGAGGAGAGGGCGATGAAAGACCTGAAGCGCTTCTACAGCAGTGTCAAGCTGGTGCGGAACCAGACTCAAGTGCCGTGATGTCTTCTCCGATCATCCTAAGGTGTAGGAAATTAAAGATCTTATTTCGAGTTCTAGTTGGTTCTGTAAATTCCGACTGTACAGATTTCTGTAAATTCATTTATGTATTTATAGCTTAGATTTCTCTCCTCAACTTTGTTTCTCTTAGGCTATCCTTGATGTCCATATTTTTGTGTATTTTTAGCTTATAGATTTTCTAGTTGCAGTAGTTCCGTTCTCTTTTGCATACTGGAACTTGATTTGCGTATGGCACATTTGATCCTACTCTTTCTTGGATTCAGGGATCCTTTGTGCATGCTGTCCGAAGGGGCTTTGGGGCTGAAATGCTATTTTGATCTAAATGATGGTGGTGGTTGTGCGTTTGGTTGCGCTTTGCGAACCTCCATCTCTACCACTGGACAAAATAGGCACCAAAACGTAGGCAGAAACCAATCCAATTGGATTTGCCGAGACAACTAAAGCAGGTGTGAAACTGAACCAGTGAGACCTAGGAAACACTAGAGTTCAGTGAGGCCTTGATGTGGTGAGATTTGATTGGGTTATGTGCTGCTGTTAGAGATGGTCAATGTAAAGAGTGTTTGAAAGTGATTGGGTTGAGTATGTGCTTGAATGACATTACATGCGGGCTTGAATCAATCACATCTCGCCATGTTAGGGCCTTGCTGAACTTAGTGTTTCACAGCCTTTGCAGATCTGCTTCCACTTCCATGCGAAATCCCCTCCCGAGGACATTCGTCCACTTGGGCCATTAGCCCCTCTGTTCTGGCTATGAAAGAGGAAACCCCTGCACATTTTAATTACTGTAAATGATATCCTCTGTTTTTGCAACGCTGTAAGGAAACAGTCATTGGAGGTCATTGGAGGTAAATGGGAAATGAAATAGGAAGAAATGCATTTGAAGTCCAAATATTCCATTTGGAGAGTACATGGGAGGAATCAAAATGCATTGTAATTTTTTAATATATTCACAAGAACATGTGGATATAAACTAGCTTTAACATCTCAAATAAGTATTTAACAGAATTATTGTAATAAATCCATTGAAATATATACTTTAGGCAAAAATGAGGAAATTTCGAACCTTAGGTGGTCGCAAACCTATGGATCATAAACATTTAATTGTCCATTTGGCGAACTTTTGGACAATTTAGATGTTTTTATCTATGATTTTAGTGATGTAGCTGATAATTGGATTATATGGCAGACACGCATAGTGACATTTCACCTGATGTACTGTGAATCTTCTCTCAAGGAGAGGATTAAATTTACTGGCCCATTTATTTCCATTTCATTTTCACGCGTTTACTTCCATCCTGACATCCCTTTAATGCCATTTATCTCAATTTATTCCCTATTCCCCCATTTACCCCTATTTTCTCCCATCCAAACCCCCCTAAATGAAAAATAGGTTAATGTATGTTTTGATATCTTGCCAATACCATTGATTTCCACGTTAATGTAAACTTTCAGGACATTCAAAATTTTCTGGCTATTCTATTATTTTTATGGAGACTTATTGGAACCATTCAAATTTGAAACCTTTTGGACATTTACAATTTTCAGACTATCTATATTCTTTAAGGAGATTGATTGGAACCATTCAAATTCGAAACTTCTTGTCCAGTGTATCAATTTTCTTCGAGACCTCTATTTGATCGAGCAATTATACCGAGCATATCTTTACACATGCCCAAATTGCTGAGAAAATGATGCTTTGAACTCATTTGCCTACTACTGGGCCTGTGTGGCGGTGATTTGGACTTAAATCTGTCTGCTAGGTATCGATACCAAGACCTCAAGTGTTGAAACGAGGTATCTTCACTCAGTCTACCAGTTGAGCTATGGATTTGAGTGTAAGTTACTTTAGATAAGCTATTTATGCCACAAGTAGTGTATCTTGGTTTCTAATTAATCAAATAAATAAGTATGTTCAGTAAAACATATATTTATTTACTATAAAGTAGAAAAGCATGTTTGTTTTTCAACATCATAAGTTTTTTTCCCTCAAGTTTGTTTGGTCCCCCTTACATCTACCATCTATCATGTGGGACCAACCTTTAATGTGGATCATTCATTGTGTGGGCCCCACCTTTGACGAGGGCTGTTGTAACACTCTGGCCATCCGATACTTGGTTATCGGATGTCCTCGGGTGTTACCTAAAGAATTTTTTGAATTAGCATTCAGCCACATGTGTGTGAGCACGTGCAAGCCCCGAAATGGAGAAGAATTTAGTTTAACCTTGAATTTAGGAGCTCGAACTTAAGTGAAGTTTGTGCACAACTCGTCAATAGAACGAGACCAGTCATGGATTACCAAATCCTCATTCCATTAATCCAAATATTGAATATTCAGCTCAAAGGTTAACCTATGAGATGCATTCGATCGTCCCTAGTGTCAGGTCAATCGAAATCTTCACTCAATTTTGCCAAAGACTATAACCATCAAGTCTAGAATCAGTGATGAACCACCTCACTCAACCATTAGGACCCAAGAACAGTGACCTAGGAACAATACTGGATAATTTAGGTCTTGTCTATCCAACCGGCCGGGTGTTGGTTCCTATCGGTCCAACCGACAAGCCCGTATTAAGTTAGAATTTTAGAAAAACTATTTGGGGCTATAAATACCACATTCTCAAGCCTGGGAGAGAGAGAGAGAGAGAGAGAGGAGCGTTGGATCTCGGCGCTCCGGCCCATTCCTCTACAAATCGGACAGTGTGAGTTGTTCCATATTCTCCTTGCCAAAAGATCCTTCAAATAGTTGAGGCAAGTCGTTTTCTGGCCGTTTCTATGAGTCTTTCCACGAACTCCTAACCCCTTTTGCGTAGGTTTGAGCCCTTTTGATAGGCTCTTCTCGAGCCCTAGAATACCACTTTGTCGGCACGTGCATAACGGGTTTTGATAGTTGATTGGACGTGACTCATTCCCATGTGAGAGTTGTGTTGGGAGATGGCGTTGTGTAGGCCTTGGGATCACGTCGAATCCCGCCGCCCTAGCCAATCATTGGATCCTTAGGGTAAGTTAACCCTTTGAATCTCTGATCAAACCCTAATTTGAAAAAATTAATATTATTGCACGGAATTGAAGTTGTGATTTGAGTTTTCTTCAATTTTCAGCCCTAGGAACCATCTCAATCGAATCGCACCGTGGTCAATGTGGTAGAATCGAGAAATCCTAATCCTAAGGTGATGAAATGCCCTTCAAGCCTTCCTTAAACATTGTTAGTCTAATGATAACCTCAATATTTGAATAATCGTGTCAATTAACCTTTGAATCATGTAATCATTCTTGTAATCATCTTACATGCGTTAAATCTAGGATGAATTGCTAGAACCCGTAACATACTTAGCTCCTTGCTAGAAATCATAACAAGCTTAGAATCCTGCATATGATCGCATAGCATGCTTAGTTCTTGTATAGGTGATTTATACATGCGTATTCCTTAACATGCTCCAACACACTTGAATATGTTCCTTATCTTGTATGATTTACATGAACATGTATTATAACATGCTACGGTAGATTGTGAATGGGATTTAGAGGACTGAATTGCCCCACTTTTGACATTGTGGAAGCTGCATTTATATTGAAAAGGCAATATCAAACTTGTGATTATGTGGTTGTATCACATACTTGGATCTTGTACCTTGAACTATTGGTCATCCTACGTTGGATTAAATGTAATTTCTAGTTGAATACTTACCATCACCATGGATCATTATGCCATTGTTGGATTTGTTTGGATGGAATCTCGTTGTTGTCCTTTAATGAACTTAGTGCTTGGTAGGCTTTGTTGGAAGGACCCATTTTGTTGAGATTATATATAAGTTTGTGATGGTAAGGTCCACTCATTGGATTAGGATGGGCCACTAGTTGCAAAGGCTTTGTATAATTGTGTTGTTTATGAATCAAACCAATAAAGGTTGGACTAATCATGCATTTATGACATGTGGGCGTTATCAGGTGCCTAGTCGTTGTTGATGCATATACCTATAGGTACTTTTGCTAGTGACTAGTGTATTAAATGAGTGACCCTTTGGTGGCGTTATTGGGGGATTATTTTCACTGGTTCATAGTCAACTACTTGAACAACTCATTTGTAAGTAGATATTGTGGTAGCACGTACTTTCAGGTATTTTCGTTGGTTCCTAGCCACCATTATTGTGGATGGGTAGTCATTGATAAATCACATACATATAGGTATTTTCATTGGTGGCTACCCAGAAAGTCAATTGGATGTATATCCCTAAGCTAATGTGCATTCATACATTCATGCATTTAAACAAAATTGCATTATAACAATTATTGTATTATACGTTTTCATTTATAAAACTATACTTAATCAATACGTCATTGTGTAATCTTGGAGAGATTTATCATTGAGATGACTACTCGCATTTGTATGTGCAATTACACCCAACCATACAGATAGCGCGGTGTAGATCGGGGTGAGTTCAAGCGGAAGGTGTCTGGTAAGAGTGGTGCGGAGCTAGCTAACAAGGAGCCTTTACTAGTGTGGTTGAGTTGTGCAAGCCCAACCAATAGACTTCAGTTCTCTCTTTGTTATTTTTGACTTCTGTATATTTGGATATTATGGTTCGTATAATTCTCATCTCGGCGGATGTTGCTTTTAAACTTGTATACTTTTAGGTATTAACTAACATTTTCATGGGTTTAGTTATCTCAAATTATCTTTAACGTTGTTGATTAAATGCTGCTTTGATTATTAATTTAGGAATGAATGATGAATGTAATTCAAGTTAAGAATCCATTCATCATTCAGTTAACACTCAAATTCAGGATCTGAGCCCTCGTACTTAGGCAAGGTTTTGGGGTGTTCGTGCAAGTATCCCTTGGAAGTGGGCCATTCATTATTAGGAGCCAACCTATAATGTGCACCATCCATTATGTAGGGCACATCTTTGAAGTTGGTCATCCATCATGTAGGGCCCATCACCGACATTATTGTCGGACGTGGATTGCATCCTACCCCACCCGTCTCTAGCCACGAATGGGCAATTCTGTGGGTGGGCCCACTCTGATGTATCTGTTTATCCACGCCGACCTTTGGTGTGGACTGTCCATCATATGGGGCCCACCCTGATGTGGATCATCCACAGTGTGGGGCCACCATTATTAATTGATCATAATGTGGAGCCCACCTTTGATGTGCACTGACCATCATGTGGGCCCCACCTTCATTGTGGGTTGCCCATCATGCAGGGACCGTTCATCATGTAGATCCACCTTCGATGTCAGCCATCCATCACGCTTCCATGTCCATTGCCCATCATGTGGAGCTCAACTTTGATGTAGACTGGCCCCACCTTTGAAGTGGGTTGTCTATCATAACTGCTCATTTTGGATGTGGGATATTTATTATTTGAGGCCTGCCTTTGATGTGGACCATCCATTATGTAGGCCCATGTTAATATGTGCGATCCATCAAATGAGCCCCACCTTTGCTGCGTACAGAAAGAGAGATTACATAGAAAAGTAGAAAGTTAAAAAAGCTAAAGAAAGAATCTCACGGGATAACGAGCAAAGGTGGCTACACCATACTTGTTCTTTAGCTCCACCATATAGGTCTATAAACTACTAGTCCAATTCAGGTATTCCCACAGCCAACTCCTATTTATCAGAAATTCGAGGTCCTGCTTGGATCGGCCAATGGTTTGGAACAAAGGTATTTTCAGAAATGTCCATTTATGTTTTGTTATTTTGTGTTGTTCTTATGTTTAAGGAATTTGTACGTGGAGATACTTACCATTTATGTATACAGCTCATCATCAAACGTTTGTTCTATCTTTTAACAGCGAAACATCGTTGGATTCTCAGAGATGACAGAAGTCAATCCATCTTCATACACATGCACACTAGAATGGAAGTAGAATGACATTTACACACACTTAACATTACTCCAAAGTCTTAAATCTTCGTAAAGCATCTGAAGATAGTGAATATACAACCCAACCAGAAAAACAATTTCATTGATGAGAAAGCAAGGTTTGTAAGTACCTCTCCACATTGTCCAGCCCACAAAGCTCCTTGACCACGGGCATGGTGGCTGGGACCTGCAATTGAAATGTGGATGAGGACCCATCATGGCCACTGCAAGAAAGGAACTCTTTTCTGGCTTCTTTAATGGCTTCTCTTGTTGCACAATAAACTGAGGCTGCCAAAAGCAATGGGGGCTCCCCAGAAGCTGCAAAAGACAATTGGTTAAATAATCGCCTTGTAACTTTTAAAGATCTCATCCCATCTTGACAACAGGAAAAAGAATTATAGGTATTCAGAAAAAAATCTGATCAAAATGATGCACCGAGAGAATCTTAATCTATTTTCTTTTGTTTCTGGAATTATTTGTAGAGGAAATCATCAAGAGAAAAAAATCACAAAGGAAGCTCACCAAGGGAGAACCAACATAGCCAGGCACATAATAAATTAGGCTAAAGATTTGTTTACATTAAAACTAGATAACTAAATGTTTTAATATTAAGTATTCTTGATGTATGGCAAATTGCAGTGACAGATAATTTCTTACAATTGATCCAAGAAAATTTGGAGAGAGTTAGAGTGACAGCTTTAGCCATTCTATGTATGGCTCTTTTAGGAGTATTTTGGTAATTCCATGATGGGGGAATCAACTGCATTTATTTAAATCAGAATGCAGATTGGACTACCTTAATCTTATTTATCCTCTCCCCATTGAGAAGGCAATGGATTCATGCCAAACAGCTATCCTTCTCAGGCATGTTTGGATATGTGAAAACCATGCAAAACTAGGGAAATGGAAAAGGTTTTTAATTGAAGTGGCCTTTTCTATTGTTAGAATAACATAGAAAATAGTGGATTCCAAGAAGTAATCATTAAAATTTTCCATAGTTAGGATCTCTAGCACAAGATATGAAGTGACCTCATTCTAACAAATATGATATTTTCACTTGTTATCTAAACAATACTTCCTTCAAAGTGGAACCATGTTGCAATGGCGCTGATGGAAATAATCATTTGATAATTATTACCTTTTGTTTTTCCCTTTGATTCCATGTATCCAAGCATGCCTTTCACCTCAACAATCATTCTTCTTTAACATGCATTCTAGATGATTGTTAATTAGGGAATAAATTGTTAAGAACCTAACCAATATGCCAAAAGCCCTAGGACTGAGGGAAGGCATCAAGTTAAGCTATTAAACCTTGGGGATTGTAACATTCCACCACGCTTTGCAGCTGATGTCCAAGGTGGCCCACTTTGTGGCGGCACCCACTCTGGCCTCTTTTCCAGGAAGCCCTTTCCACACTTGGCAACTGCACTTTGGTTGTCTAGGTAGCCCTCTCCACATCATGGTGGCCTTCATGCTGGTCCAAGTTGCCCTTTCCACATGTCTCCTCTTCTGTGACTTAAACATAGGACATGGTGTTGGCTCTGATACCAATTGTTAAGAACCTAACCAATATGCTAAAAGCCCCAAGACTGATGGAACGCATCAAGTTAGGCTATTAAACCTACCTAACGAGGTTTGGGTGAATGGTCTTCACCGTAGGTTTGCTCCCTATAGGTGAGGGTTCGATTCCGCTCCTTGGCTTTACCCGATACGCGTGGTTGTAGGTGATTACGTGTATCCACGGGGATTAGTCTCACTTCAAAAAAAGAGGTGAGGACACCCTGTGCCTTCAAAAAAAAAAAAAACCTTTGGGATCATAACCTAAACCCATAAAGGGAATAGAGTGACTGTAGAAGTCTTTTGATCTGTTGAAAACATAAGCGAGGGAGATGGTCACTACACTTTGACTTTTTGGGGAGCTGTTGGGATCGTGAGTGGCCTACTTCCAGTCATAGTACAATCTTAATGGATATGCATAGTGTACTCAGATTTTCAATTCGTAGCAATGGGGACATGGTTCATTAATACAAACCATTGTCTTGTTGAATAGATCGTGGACGTATCTTGCTGAGATATTGCTGGCCACCTAGCCCTATCCAGACATGAAATAACCACTTTCCAGTGATGCTTTAGCATTCTTTTGAAAAATCCTTATAGAGCTTTGCTAACGTCTCCAGTCGACCATCATTTCTAGGACTTGCCCAAAGATCTCCTTGATGCTATTTTTCAGGCATTCGATTTTTCTTTCCTTTCTTTTTTTCTTTTTAAACTTTTTTTTTTTAAAAAAAAAGGATAGCAAAATAAGGAGATGCTCTCCACAAAGACAATGGTAGCAACCTCCAATTAGAAGGGATGTCTTAAGGGCACCATCTGTGGCAAGAACATCTGCTATGGAATTATAGTCTGACAAGAAGTTAGCCTAAAACCACCGCTGCTTGAAATTGTACGCTCATGCTGAGACAGTCCTCGAAACAAACCTTCTTCTCTTCAGAATCTTTTACATCCTGAGTGGAGGATGGTTCATCGCTCAAGCCAAGTGTTTTTTATCTCATCCTTTTCACCGGAACTTCTGCTATGTTCCCGATTTCCATCCACATCTTGTCATCCAAAATCTTCCAACATGACTAAATCTTCAACTGTCATGCGTACAGAAGTAGGTGTTGCTCTCTTCAAACTTCTACCGCTGGTTGATCCTAGGGCAGTCTTCTGTGTATTCACTGGAGGTGGTATCTGCATTGGAGAAGAAGCTGAAGCTTTTCTAACGGCAAGCACCACAGAACAATCTTGATCCTATTAAAAAAAACATTGATAACTTTATTGATATAAGGCTGAAGCCTAAAGAACACATACACCCATAGACTGCATAAAATTATAGCTCAAGCCAACTACTTGGAAACTGAGCTACAACTTTTGCTGCTACCACGCACTCCATTACATATGATTTAGCCCTCGAAAATACCTCTATTACTCAACTTTGACAATTCCTGGAACATCTCTCATTCCTGTCCTTCCATATAGACCAAATCCCTGCTAATAGGCTTAACTGCCAAACTTTCATACCAATTTCCCCTTTACCTCCACCATGCCACATCAATAATAAGCCATCAATAGTACTCTGCATCACCCATGCTACACCGAACAAAATGAAGAAACTATCCCATAGCCTTGTTGCAAATGGACAATGCAAAAAAAATGATGGTTTGCCAATTCCTCGCCTCAATAACATAGTACACAGACATTTGGAAGAATCATCATTCTCTTTTGGATCCATGGTTAGCACCTTCTTCCTCCCCACTAGCCAAGCAAGCATTGCAACCTTTGGCGGAGCACCATAACCCCATACAAATGTTGTAGGACTGATCTCCTCACCAACTCTCACCCTCATAACATCCTGTGATAAGATTTAACTGAAAATTTGCCGGATATGTCGTGAAGTCGTCTCATCGAATCTGATACAGAAATCATAGGATTCGCATTGGACAACAACTCAAGATGACCAATAAACTCTTTGAACGCTGCCTCATATAAATTCCTTCTACATGGCAAGGCCCAACAAACTTCCTCACCTTGAATAGAGAGGCATCCATCCACCCTCAAATCTGCTTCACTTGCCACCCCCGCTAAATGTGGAAATACTACACTTAATTTTTTATTTTATTTTTGTATATCTCCCAGCCATTTATCCTCCAAAAACTTAAAATCTTTTTTCCATCACCCAAAAAGAAACCTATCCCTAACCAAAATTTTCTTTTAACTGACTTGACTCTTGGCCGCTTAAAATATTTAAACTCTCAAGAGCACTTGACAGGGACATCATGCGCACACGCGCACGCACGCTGCCCCCACGCACGTATGCAAGGAGAGGGAGGACCCCACTGCCAATCTGGCTCGATGACCACGTCTGGGGAGGGCCTCCTAGTTAGAAGACGGAGTTTTGGTTCAAGAGAATGGGCCCGATAGCCAAGTAAAGCCCATCACGGGATCTCATGATCGGGGCCCACTAGTCGGATTAAGTTCATATTTTAGGTTTTGATTATATATGTTATTTAGAAAATCATGAACGCTTTAGATTTCTTTGATAAGTTTTTGTTTTGGTTTACTTCATCGCCAAGTAATATGTTGTGCACATGGCGCGAGTCTTGGGATATAGGGTTTTCCCTATAAATAGACACCCATTGTTGTTCTTTTAATTGATTGAAGTTTAGTAAAAATTCTTATAAGTTTTTTTCTACTCTCTAAGTTTTTGAGTTGTGAAAATTTTCAAGTGAGTGCGAAGCCCTCCCTTTTCGAAGGACTAACTACCGTGGTGCAAAGCCACATCTATCCCCATCCGTCCCCACCTTCTTCCATCTATATGTCTCACCTTCTACAGCTGTCTTCACCTCGAATCCATCAGTTTTGCAGCGGATCTTCTCCCTACAGCCAATTTTCAGAATCTGGCCCTGCAGGAGAGCTGAAACTTCAGCGGGATTTGGAGCCCAATCCAAGGAATCGGTTTCCGGGTGTGGGACCCGCTCGCATGTGCAGCCAAGCTAGTGTGCACATGCACTAGGCCCTAGCCCACTGTCTGCTCGTGAGAATTGTCTCCCGGTTCAGGTTTTCTCTTATTTTTTCTTTTTTATACCTATTTTCATAAACCCTAACCCTAGATTGCATTACCCTTAATTTATTTACCATTTTTTTCACCCTAGGGTTCCTTGAGTTAAAATTAGTGAATCCCTTGGATTAAGGACTGATTATTGTGCATGTGTGAATGATTATTTCTTATCTTTGAGTATCGTTTGGTTCATAATTTTTATTGATCCAACCCTAATATGTGTAAGCCTGGACCTGCATAGATTCCCCTTAATTAAATGTTTGGACTTTCATGTGGGATATAGAATTTGTGTGATTGTTTCTAAACTAACGTGATCTTAATCTTGAAATCTCGCACATCATATTTTAATTTCATGTTCTGCATCAACACCAACTCTAGATAATTTGTAAAAGCCTGACAAAATAGGAACAAAATGTTGGCAAACAGTCAAATGTGATTAGAAGAAGCTAGAGCTGCCGATGTAGAGAAAGGACTGCCATTCGAATCAAACACAGGAGGGTCATCCTCGTCTTTCAACTAGAATGAAGAAATAGGTGAACCAACATATCCTCGAACGCAGCAGAACTATTGTGAGAATCAGCTATGGAGATGAGGAGTCAAACATACATGCATGCATACTCTAAGCAACCATAGACCAAGGTGATTGGCTGGATACGTCAAACACTCCTTGTCCATACCAGTAAGCGATGAACCTACATTGTCGACAATCCTTGCCAGAGATGCCGAAATAGAAAAGGGCACCATATTCAACTTCAGTTTGTGATAATATCACATGATAATGCATGCCTCTTGCATGCTTATTAAAACACTATTCTAACTGGCTAATCGCATTATAAAAGGACCACCAACTCTTACAGTCCTCAATCTGTGGAGCTCCAAACAATGGTATACATGCCAGGCATAGAGAAAATGAGATGGGTAGACATCATTCTGACTCATGCCATTATCTAAGAGTGGGCCACCAATGCTGGCACAAAGCAAATTTTTTATTTTTTTATTTTTTGAAGGCAAGCTGTTGGCATGCGGGCCAGATGGTTTCTGACTAAGGTGTTACACAGATCCAAAAAACACAATTCTGCTTAGACACATTGTCTAATATGTGGCTAGTTCATATGGAGTACCTCGATTGGTCTACCCCTCTTTACAGTGACGACTACAGGGGATTCAAATCCTCAATTTGACAGCTCTGATGGTGCAGCAGGTGTATTGTTGATGGCGCTGAACTCATGCCTACATTAGCACTTAGCAGATGTCTTTGCCTTTGGGCTGTACTTGGTAACCCACTCAGTGCACTTGATACAGCTGCCGACCTTAGCCTCCTTGGCAAGGTCAGACCACCTTAAATAGACATTCATGAATGTCATCAGAAACGGGAGTCCCAACTGCTCCACCTCTTCAACAGTTGAGATTTCTCCAGATATTGACAGTACAGTGATGTCTTTTAACCCCAAAAGCGAAAACCCAGTTCACCATTCATGACAATGCAAGCATGGGAGTCGAGAGAAAAGTTTCCAGCCCCTATCCCATGCTCAAAAGGCACCATTCGTGACAATGCAAGCATGGGAGTCAAGAGAAAAGTTTCCAGCCCTTATCCCATGCCTCAAAACGCAAGTGGGCAGTTGGAGAAGTGCCGGATGTAGAAGCAACTTTCTTGACAGAGGGCAAGAAAAAGAGAAAACTAGTCAAAATAGAACATGTACAAAGGACTTGAAGATACAGCTCAGCACGCTGTGTCATGGGAGAGCTGTGTCGAACAGGTTGTGTGGTGTTACATGTTGCGGTGATACAGGGCCGGGCTGGCCCTGTCATGGAGCACATGTTGCCGAGGACACAAGCTGTATTGCAGATATTCTGTCACACCAGACTAACCTTGCCACAGACCATGTCACCCCTGGTCAATCCCATTGTGCAGAGCTTCCCACAGCAGTAACACAGCAAAATGAGAATTTTGGGGAAGATAAAAGATCTTGCAACAGATTCCTCACGCACAAAAGCCCCTCATCAACTTCAGCCTTCCAACAAGCAAGACAGATCCCTGTGGATGGGATAAGGCCAAAAACCCATTGAATTCAAGCATATACCCCTTTTGCTGCAGCATAAACCTGCCCTAAACCACTGCAGCTGAAAGAGACAGTTGACAAAAATCATGGCTGCCAAAAAAGGGAGAGAGAGAGAGAGAGAGAGAGAGAGAGAGAGAGAGAAGGAAAAAGCAGGTGTATTACCCTTTGCCATTGCTGAAAATTTGGGGAGGATTGGTGGGAATTGAAGACAGCTCAAGCGAGCAAGAAAAAGAGGCTTGAACTCTTAAGGTTTTGAGAAAGAAGAGTTTCACACTCTTGTTATAGACAAATGAATGGTTAAAAGACTCCCAAACAATTTGAAACTCAAGGACAATCTCAGTAGGAGAAAACATTCATAAAATCCGGAGAATTGAGATTGTCGGTCGGATACGAACAGGCCACGCATGCTTAAATTGTGTTGTGGGAGGTTCTAAAAAATCCAGCAACAAAGATGGCTGTGAGAGCCCTTGGGTTCTGTGACACCCATCAGCATCCTGCAATAGGCAACCTGTGACATCTGTTCTGCTTCACGATGCCCATACTGTGACTCACATTTGGCACATGCCTGCCCTGACTGAGATCTTTGGGGATGATACCGTACTACAGTTTGGACAAAATCTTTATGATTTTCATCCACGATAGCTTCCAAAGACTTTTTTAAGGTTTCAAAGTTGTCCCAGCAAACCAGAACAGCACCTGTTCAAGAATGATGGCCGTAAAGAAGCCTTAGCCACCCTTCCTTGAAGGGAGCATTTGTTGACAAGTAAAATTACACTAACCCTTGATACAAACAATCTACAGTTTCCAGATCACTTCTTTTCACATGCAAGATTTCATGCATTAGCAGATCAGGAGCAAGTCAAGCTTCATTGATCACTAATAACAGCTATGAATCCCCACTAGCTTAGATGGTTAATCAGATAGTTCATCATCACATCATGGACTATCTCAACCCCAACTGTAAGTAGATGGAGGTTTTAAGCATCCAGTCATGTGTCTTTGATGAGTTAGGGCTCTAGCAAAGTACCAAAACAGCCTCCAAGGCACAAGTGAGCTCTCTAGTTCATCTTCTGCAACACCCACGGTCCATCTGGAGATTCAAAAGTATACCAAGGAGGTCCCCACATCAAGTGCACATGTGAAAGAAGGAAAAGGAAAAAAAAATCAGGCATTTCAGCCACTGCTGCGACATAGCGAGCTAGGCGATACAAGACCTATCAAGATAGGGGGTGTTGCCGGTGACACGCTGTCAGAAAAACCTACATAGTCTCTGCGACAACTAGTTATAACCGCTTACTAGGAACGGGCAAACATGATTTGTATTCCTTCCAATGGACTTCGAGGCCTATAAATAGGAGCGAAAACAACTAGAAAGGCATCAACAATGTGCCAAAATCTATTACTCTGCCACAATAACATCTTGAATGTCTGCAACATCCACATCAGACCACAACATCCAACACTTTGTCCATGACACAACCTGCAACAACACTCCAATCCAACTGTTTTTCCTTTGCTTTCTTCGTTGCAATTACATATAAAACTTAGGAAAGTCCACAAGGTGCAATCCAATACTGACTTTGGTGAGCAGCTAGAGTGAGGGTTTTTTTTTTTTTTTTTTCTGAGTGGTAACTACCCACAAAAACAAGGGTTGGAACCATGTGATTGTGCTCTATTTCAAGTTGAATAAAGTCAAAGATTTTGCTGCTTTGCAACCTGAAGTGTGTGCTTACAGCAGTGTTTTGAATAGCATCCATAGCATTAGCAAATAGCTAAATTCCCTACAGCATACGCTACAAGGCTCGTAGCATATGTAGTGTCGTAGCGTACACATAGTATGTAGTGTACATTACATTTTTTATATATTTAAATGGTATTTATATTTTGAATTTTGTACTGAATAGTCTCAACTTGTGAGATTTTAATTCCTTTCATACCTGTGACTGGTGGTTTCAATTAGACATTATTAATTAAAGCAGTTTGCTTGGAAAGTTGTTGATGTGACAATGCTTTGATTTGGTTTATATGTGATTGGCTTTTGATAAATGATAATTAATAACTTGTTCGAAACACATCACACACATGTATGTGCATGTGTGTGTGTTTTTTTTTTTTCCTTACTATTTTTCTTATTTTTAAATAAAATATATAAGTATCATGTAGCTTACACTACACGTTACAGAGTTGAATGGTACGCAACACGCTACCACTATTTTAAGCACTGGCTTACAGTGGCACTCTCTAAAATGGTTTGTGAACCAGGAAGCTGTGTGTATTGAAGTTGTGCTCATTCATTATCATATAACTGCACTGGTACATAGGCATGTCGGGTTTTCCAGTATGACCATGTCCAACAAGTCATGTCTGTGGTTGACACCAGCCCATGTTTGCATCTATTTAGAGTAATTTACACTCATTTTGAACATGCAGACCTAGAATGAGGCTGCATGTGGATGCACGGGCGATTGAACTACGAACTTTCAGTTTAATCAAGAAAAAAAAAATGATTTTTTCTTTGATGTTTCCTAATAATAATGAGCAGCCCTCAAATTGCAATTTGGTTATTTTCTCCTTCATAGACCAACAATTGCAATTCAATTCAATAGTGCATTCAAATGTTTCCTAACTAAACATAAAAGAGGAAAAGGAAATAATACCTTTGGAGGAGAGCACACGTTTTCTGTGATGACCGCTATTGAGTAACTCGACGTTGAATTCTTTTGGGATGGTATCAACACTCGGGATCTTGTATGTCCATGTTCCATCTGAAATAACCAATCCGTCTGAGTTCGTCACACATTCTTCGAGCATGAAAAATCCAATTCCTTGGACAATAGATCCTTCAATCTGTAAGAAGTTAATTCAAAGGTGAGGTGCCTAGCTATTTACATGGATCTGCTACAGACAAGAATTGCTAATGAAGTCAGAAAGGTAGAACCTAAGTGCAATTAGAAGATTGTAATGACAACTAAGAAGAGGAAGTTTTGTGCTAATTAATCAATGATGCATTGACATGCATGCAGGCTTTTGTTATGAATCTTTAAGCACAGCCAGATAGCCCACCTACAAACACAACCTTCAAATGTAATCTGTGGAGAAATGTATATGCACAGATGCATCCCATTTGAAGTATGCAACGTCGCCAATGCAAATTGATGATGGGAGATCATGTTCGTCGATGCACCGATATGTAAACATTTTTTAAACACCGATATGTAAACATTTTTTAAACCATATGTAGGGTGTGTAGTATCAATAGTATCGCCCAATACTATCAGCATTGAGGCTGGCCCATATGAACAGCCTGGAAATCTATGGACTTCCAGGCATCGCACTAAATATCGTCAAATATCACATTGTATCAGTGATATGTCGATACAATGTGATATTCTAAAAATATAGATATTATATGCAACTTGGTGTTGATGTTACCTTTGATGGTGTCGTTGATGCTTTCCCAACCAATAGCCCCCTTTCATTAATTTATAATTAAAAGAAAAAAAAAAACCTAAAAATCTCATTTTTCTTCAAATCTTTTACTTGTAATCCATTCTTGAGGTAATTCAGACCAACCTTCTTTCATTCTTTGGAGAAACAGCCAGATTTTTGTGTGTAAATTGAGATCGAACAGTGGGTGAGCCTGATTTTCAAATGCTGAGATTTTATTTTTTAATCCTTGTTTTATTTATTGTAAATCACTTGGAATCACTAGAATTAAGATGGGTATTCATGATTTTGCATGTTTTGCATGCCCAGTCATGATTTCAACATCTGATTTGTGGATTTGGGGATTTGTGGGAAATTGGGAGTTTTTGAAACGATGATAATATTACATATAACTAAAAGACCAACGCCAAAAAAAAAAAAATCCCATTTCACCCTTTTAAATTGCAAATTGCAATTAGAGTACAAAAAAAAAAAAAAACAAAAACATAATGGACCTTGATTTGCAAGTTACAAGTGTTGGCCTGTTGGGTGATCTTCTTTTTAATTACACTCTAATTTGCAAATTTGGAAAAAATGGGATTGGAGAAAATCCAATTTCACGCCTTTAAATTGCTATATGGAAAAATCAAAATTGGACATTTTGGAGGCTAATCTACAAATTGAAGGTGGTTTGGATATTTTTTGAAATTAAAACATATTACATGTATATTTATTTTCAACTTCTTTGGATTTCAAATGTATTGCTTTTGTTTTCATACACGTCTTCTTAGATTTATAAATGCTACTAACTGATTTCGAATATAGTTGCATCACTTTTGTCAGACAACGCACAATTTAGGACCCTATATAAAGAAACTTATTATGTGCATTGTTTTTTGTGATCTTTTGATGTCTAAGTGTGTAATGATGTCTTTTTTAACATCCACAAAAGTTTCATTGAAAGATTCAACCAATTTCCCAATATTTCCCAATGTTTCCCAAAAACAGTGATACATTATGCAATACATGAGATATTTCCCATGCGATACCTAATATGTTTCCATATCCTAAGGGTATCATACATCCATCGATACCCGACACTGAAAATATTGATCATACGTAGGTAGCATATTCACTAAAACTACATCTAAATGCATCTTCATGTGTGTATATGTGATCCATGCACATGCAGAATTGTATTGCTTCAAAACAAGACATGCATCTCCAGGCACACATATATTAAGGCCACTTTCACTGATGCACCAAGAGCATGTGTGCTTTTATGATGTGCCTTCAAGACACCCTGATAGCCCATCTATTATCACTTCGTTGAAATGCACTCGCATGCATGTGTGTGTGCACTTTCGAGGGATAGAAATGCACATGCTTATTACAAATTATAAGAACAAAAAGTGCATCTTTGGAGTGGATGACATAGCTTGCAGACTAGATTAAAAAAAAAAATTAAAAAAAAGAAAAAGAAGTAAAGCAGGGTTAGTAACTAGCAGTGATGTCAAGCTGACCTGTCCCAAATCCACGGCAGGGTTTAGGCTCTGTCCACAGTCATAAATGATATCTGTTCGCAAAATTGATGTAGCACCTGTAAGAAGATCTATCTCCACCTGGGATACAACATCAGAGTTTAGTATTCAATCGATGCAACTTAGATGTTTGGAGCAACTAGGATTCCCTATGTGTGTGTGGCCCACTGACAGTGGATCGACCTGATTTTTGCACCAAGTGATCTTCAAGGTGAGGCCAACCTTTTCAATAGCTTGGATGTCATGTGAACTTGACGACTTGGTGGTATGCACCAGTGTTCGAAGTATCGGTATCACTACAAGTTTCATTGGCTGGGGATATGGAAACAATATCGATATCGCCAATAATATCGCTGATAACTGGAAATGCGGGAAAACATGGGGAAAACGGTAGAATTTTCAGTGAAACTTCAGGAGATGCTAAAATACACATATTTGCATATTTAGAATAAAATTTTGCAAAAAGAATGTATCCATAATAAGTTTTCATTTAACGGAGACTTAAAAGCATGTGTCGTCGTAAGAAATAGTCTAACCATCTCATCCATCCAAATATCCATCGGTATTGCAGAATATTGATAACTCATAATATTTTACCAAGAAATCATCAACAACTGAAAAAGAAACGAAAGATTGTGGTCTTGATATCGTGCATGTTGTGATAACGATAATATTAAGATATTATCAATATTAGCAACAACAAATTGAAAACTGCATACAACAATGTGCTCATAAAAAATTTAAAATAGATATTTTTTTAATAAACAAACTTTTTGTGATATCTCTATGATCATTGATACACTTGTGATACAAGCATCACGACATCACCTAGAATTTACATAGTCGAAAATATTAGCAGTACATTGGCGATATGCCGATATCAATACATTGGCAATACAAACGATGTCTGGAATTTACATAGTTGAAAATATTGGCGAAATTAATACGTTAGCAATACTTAGTACATTGCTTATGCCTAAAATTTCTAATACTACTGGTGTTATCGGTATCGCTACCAGTGTTATCTGTATCGCCAAGCTAGAGATAACAATAATATCAGAGATATTTCGATAATATTGGAGATAATTTAAACAATGCCAGTGTTCAAAGTATTGGTATCGCTACAAGTTTCACTGGCCAGGGATATGGAAACAATATCGATATCATCGATAATATCGTTGATAACCGGAAATGCTGGGAAACATGGGAAAAACGATGAAATTTTCAGTGAAACTTCAGGAGATGTTAAAATGTACATATTTGCATATTTAGAAATTTAAAAAATAAAAATAAAAATTGCAAAAAGAATGCATACATAACAAGTTTTCATTTATAGGGCCTTAAAAGCATGTGTTGTTATAAGAAATCAGTCCAACCATCCCATCCTATTTAACCACCCAACATTCAACCGATATTGCAAAATATTAACAACACATGATATTTCACCAAAAAATCATCAACAATTGGAAAGGAAATAGAAGACTGTGGTCTCAATATCGCGCATGTTGCTATATCGATAATATCGAGATATTATCAATATTATCAATGAAAAATTGTACACTACATACAACTATGTGCCCATGAAAAAAATTTGAAATAAATTTTTTTTCTAATAAACAAAATTTTGATTATATCAATTCCTTGGCGATATTATTAAAATATCGTCGATACACTTATGATACAAGCATTACCTATAATTTACATAGTCGAAAATATTGGTGATGCATTGGTGATATTGATGCATTGGCAATACAAGTGACACCTAGAATTTACATAGTTGAAAATATTGGCGATTACATTAGCGATATTGATACATTGGCAATACTTAGTGATACATTGCTAATACCTGGAATTTATAATACTACCAGCATTATTGGTATCGCTACTGGTGTTATCGATATCGCCGAGCTAGATATAAAGATAATATCGGAGATAATTCAAAAGTGTTTGAAGTATCGGTATCGCTACAAGTTTCGTTGACTGGGGATATTAAAACAATATCGATATCGTCGATAATATCGCTGATAACCAGAAATGCAAGAAAACATGGGAAAAACAGTAGAATTTTCAGTGAAACTTCAGGATATGCTAAAATACACATATTTGCATGTTTAGGAATAAAAATTTGCAAAAAGAATGTATACATAATAAGTTTCCATTTAATGGAAGCTTAAAAACATGTGTCATCGTAAGAAATAGTCTAACCATCCTATCCAACCATTTAATCATCCATCCAAAAATCCATCAGTATTGCAGAATATCGACAACTCACGATATTTTTCCAAGAAATCATCAACAACTGAAAAAGAAACGAAAGATTGTGGTCTTAAAATCGCGCATGTTGTGATAACAATAATATTGATATATTATTAATATTAACAATAACAAATTGAAACTACATGCAACAATGTGCTCATAAAAAATTTGAAATAGATTTTTTTTTAGTAAACAAACTTTTTGTGGTATCTCTACGTTGACGACATTATTGAAATATCGTTGATACACTTGTGATACAAGCATCACCGCATCACCTAGAATTTACATAGTCAAAAATATTAATGATACATTGGGGATATCGATATGTTGGCAACACAAATGATGCCTAAATTTTACACAGTTGAAAATATTGGTAATATGGATACATTGGTGATACTTAGTACATTGCTTATGCCTGTAATTTCTAATATACCAGTGTTATCGGTATCGCCAAGCTAGAGATAATGATAATAACGGAGATATTTCGATAATATCGGAGATAATTTAAACAATGGTCATCACGGCCACCACCATTACCTTTACGATACGGGCTGTAACGGCCGTTATGACTCCCATAATGACTGCTACAGTCTCTTTTTTTAATTTTAAAAAATATGAAAAACCTGTAACGGCCCTGTAATGGGCTATTATGAGCCATTACAGCCTTATAGGGGGCGTAATGGGCCGTTGCAGGGCCGTTACAACCTTCTTCTATCTTTTTTCTTTTTTCCTTTTTTTTTTTTTTTTGGGGGGGGGGGGGGGGGGACCGGCTATTACGAGTCGTTTTTTCTGTAACGGCTGTTACGAACATAATGGCCTTTACGGCCTCGTAACGGCCGTTACGGCACACCATGGATATGAGTGTAAGTTGTTAGAAATGACTTGATGACCTATGATCTAAATGAAGTTATGGTTCTTGATAGAGTGGAATTGTGGAATAGGATTCATGTAGCTGATCCCAATTAATTGGGAATTGGGATTAGGCTTAGATGATGATGATGATATGGCCTGTGAGGCAATAATCAAAGTTCTAGAAGTTGATCTTTCGAGCCTTGACGAGATCAAAACAACAGCTAAGGCCTGGGGTTGTACAGAAAAATGGACACACAGACGAGTCAAAATGCACCAACTTCATACCGTCCAAGGATGATTTGTAACTGACAATTGATTACGAAATCAATGTTCTGACTTCAACTTCTGAGTTTAACTAGGCTTTTTCCTCCAAACTTGATGTTTTGGCTGAGTCCATGAAGAAAAAACCAATATATATCTATAGGATTAGTAATGAGAAAATAAAACAATAAAGCCATGACCTGCATTGCAAGAATATAATGGTTAAAAAGATGGGTGGGTTATAGTCAGGCTTAGGGAGAACCAAGAATAGGCAAATGGAATAATAAAATTGTTTCTTTTTGTAATCTTGGATGGATAAGGTTGATTTTGAAAAGGTATACAAAGAACATTTTCAAAAGATTTTGAAAATCAAAGAATCACCTTGTCCACAGCCATAGATATAGTGTCCTTTTGGCACCCATGCCTTACATGCAGCCACATGGTCTCACGAGCCAGAGTACTAGGCCCCACCATGATGGACCATGCCCCAAGCATCTCCCTGGTTGGACAATCCTAATCCTTCAATTGGTGGTTCGCAATTAGATGGCTATGAAAATATAGAAACAGCTCATGTTCTCATAAACTATGCCAAGATCAGATGGTTAGGATCTTCCAATCTGGGAGATCCTAGTTAATGGACATGGGGCCAATCCAGACTGGCCCATCAGGTCAATAGCTTGGATAATCAAACCATGGGTCTGCTTATAAAAATGATGTGTGGAGGATCATATATTCCTCTTAAAATCGATTACCACTAAAATTTGAGGGTTGTCCAGAAATAGACTTTCAGATTCATCCTTTAATAAAATTGGCCATGTTTATGAAAAAAAAGAAACGAAAAAAGAAGCATAAATAGATGAGTTGATCATCAACCCAACATAGACTATGTCATTAGAACCCCAAGAAACTGGTGATTTTTAGGATCAGTTGCTCAATGCCAAGCTATACTAGTCAACTTGACCAAGTAATGAATCAGAGTGTTGGGATCTCTAAACAGTAATAACAAATAAGTGGGCCATGAGTTCACCTCGCTCACTGCAGCACCATAATTTAGATATTTGGCAGACTTATGTTCAGGAACCCACAAAGTACTTGCTGATAGGTTCACTGCCTGGAGATTTGCCTGCAAATTAAAATAGAGAAGGAGACATCAATAAGTTCACTGATTGGAGATTAGCCTCAGAAATGCAAAAAGGGACATGGAAAGACAGGCAAGTTTATCTTCTTTTTTTAAATATCCAAAGGAAAATTGCTCTTATGGTTGAAAAGGTAACATTACTCATGGCTTGGACAACGAAATGCAGACATTTCTATATCTGATGCAACTCTTGAGGCGTGGTTTATAAAAAAAATTTTAAAAATGTCATTATTATATCATTTTTTATATTGTTTAAAAATAACTACAACATGATATCATTTTTTGTTATTTTAAATATTTGTGGACACATTGGCAAATTGACTTTTAAAAACCAATATGCGCACCCATATCTGTATGCAACACCAATAGATATGTCCCTTTTTAGATCGAACAGATCATGATGGTACAGAAAGAAGCAATAAACAAAAAGCAAAATGTACAAAACATGGATTTATGTGGTTTGTCATGGTGTATGACTATGACCACAGGAGAAAATTGCAAAGATTTCACCACATAGAAAGTTTTTATAGTACCATTGAAAACCACCTATAAATGAGGTTTTTTATCCACTTAACCCTAATCCCGATCAAAAGAGGTGACATCATATTGACTGAAACTATGGAACAAATTGAATCACCGGTGAAATTTTGGCAAGAATATTATTAATGGCTGTGGATGTGAGCCATACCATGGTACAGCTCACCTAACCTTTGTTCTCTGTCATTTCTTTTGTTATCAAGGGCATGTTTGTTTTTCCAATTACCTCAGTAAATGAAAGGAGATGGGCAGTAATTACAATTTACTTGTTGGAGGATGTCATCTACATTTGATCACAATGATGACATGTCTTCATTGTTTGTTTTAGTTATCAAATATTGTACGGATTAAGATTTTATAATGTAAAATTGTAATGATTACAAATGCATTTACCTCTCTGCTATTACATATGCATATGACCCTCATTTTATGTGTCATAATACTTATTCAAACAAACATTGGAATAAGGGTACTTTTGTCTTTTGTTTTTGTTTTTTTATTAACCGTATCCTTCTATCCTTCTTTCATTCTCCTCCTTTTATTTTTTGGCCTTTCTCATCCCTCTTGTGCTGAAAAGTTTTTAAGAAACTCTTTTTTGTTGTGCCCAGCGGCCTAGCCTTTATAATGGTCCATCCATGCGAAGGTGGATGATGTGTTCATGGTTATCATCTCTCATGTATGCAATCAAAACATGTGAACATGTGGGCTGTTAACTCTAATCAGATACCGTATTTGAGATCAGTTGTAATGCGCGGACGTGTGGGCTGGTTCTATTCTCAAGCAGTGTGCACACCGTATGAAGCATGCAAGTTGGGTATTCGTCTATCACAGAAGGTTAGCCCGTGTTTGTGTACGTTTGCAATATTTATTCTAATTCCTTGTTCCAATGGAGATGAATGATGATTCAAGAACTTGATTCATAAATCCATCCAATTTTGTAGGGGTCCAAATAACCTCTATTAAATTAAGTGGAACAAATTATCTTTAGTGGTTAAAATCCATTCAAGTGTTTTTAAGCACCAAGGGCAAATTATTTGACTATCGAAAAGCACAATGAAAGTGCTAGTATGTATGATCAATGGATCGAGGAAAATGTTTAAATTATGAAATGGTTGTGGAAAAGTATGGAACCATCTATTAGTGCGAATGTAATGTTTTTGGATACTGCAAAGGAAGTGTGGGACGCATTATGAGAGATGTACTCATCCGACAAAAATATTTCTCGAATGTATCAGTTATTTGAAGAAATATTTGAGTTTCAACAAGGATATAAATCACTAGGTAAATATTACTTTAAACTTGAAGGAATGTGGGAGGAACTGAATTTATATCAACCTTTTACTACTGACTTGGAGAAACAACATCATCAAAGAGAAAAATTTCGTGTAGCCAAGTTTTTATTAGGTTTGAAGCATTAATATAAGCCAGTTCATGCACAAATGTTGGACAGTAAAGATATGCAATATCTGAATGTGGTGTATGCTCACCGCCAACATGCATCTCTTAACTCTTCAAGTAAAGCCAATAACAACTCTACTTTAGCCTTCTTTTTTGGTTGAAGTAGAGGTGGTGTTCGTGATGGTAGAAGTAATCAAGGTGGTCATGGTGAAATGGGGGGAGGTCATAGACCTAGGAAGTTCTCCCATTGTAGACTTATAAATCATTCTATTGAAAAATATTGGGATCTCCATGAAAAGCCAACATCAGCTAATTAAGCATCTTACGTTGGAGAGAGCAATGGCCCACATTCAGCCAATTCTACTTCTACAACTCAACAATCACGTATGTTTGGGGAGATTGTTACACTCATTCAAGAACAAGGTGTTCCGTATCCATTATGATATGCCCGTAAAGGCCGATACATATAGGTAATATCCATGACCATTACACAATACGGTGTGAAATGGGGCAATTTACTTTTTGGGACTGTATTGGTCGTTACAGTGGCCGCAAAGGCCGTTACGGGGCATAACGACCATTACCCCTGTAACGGTCGAAAAGCGACAACTTTTTTTCTATTTAAATCCATTTTTCTCTTCATTTTTTAAAAACTTTTCTCATTCCAAAAAAAATTCCCAGATCATTTTATAATAGATTTCGACCAATCTTACTATAGTTTTTAAGATTAAAACTGTACATTGAAGTGATTTGAGCAAATAGAAGCTCCAAAGGCCTTTTTTTGAAAAAAATAAAAAAGTAGTTTTTATGCTTTTTTTAAAATTATTTCTAGTTCTAATGCTTGACTGTGATGTGTAAACATTAGAGACATATGATCATGTTCACAAATTCACTCGACAACCTGATACAACACTCTCACCAAAGAGTGGACCGTTACACTACCACAAGCATATTCAAAACAAAAAACGAACACATATTTGGAATATTTACATTATTCTGGATTTTCTAGATATTTTTTCAGAATTTTTCGGGCAAAAGAAAATTTTCAACCGTTACAGGGGTCATAACGGTTGTTACGCCCCCATATCGACCATTACAGTTGACACCCATATCGGTAATGGTGATGACCGTTATGGCCACTATTACTGATATAGAATACCTTGCTCGAGAAGAATATTCCAAGTTGTTGAAAAATCTTTAAAACCCGCCTTCTCTTGCTGCTACTTCCACTCCTATAATTACATTCGTGACCTCAAGTATCGCCTGATTAGGATCTAAGACCCCCTTGCTCCATGAGTTATTGATTCTAGAGCATTTGACCATATAATTGGCATGTCTTAGTGTGTTTTCCTCACTTAATACATCGGTAACGGGTTCATATGTTTATTTGACAGATAGTACCCAGTCCAACATATGTGCCATGGGTACGATTCTTCCAAGCTCTTCCCTTTCACTATCATCTGTTTATTTGCGTTTTTTGTCTGTTAGCAAGTTCACTAACATCCTTAACATTGTGTTTTCCAAGATCCAAAGATAAAGAAGGGAAATGGTGGAGGACATGAACATGATGTTGTTGGCACAACAACACAAAAGGGACATCTCTCCTTATAAGTGGCACTACCGTTTCGGTCATCCATCCTTTAAGATTCTCAAAGTAGTCATCTCTTTGTCGTCTGAGTCAATTTTAAAGTGTGAAGTATGTGAGTTCAACAAACATCATCGTGTAACTTTTCTACCATGTATGAAAAAGCGTATTTAGTTCCTTTCTCTTTAGTTCATTTGGATCAATTATCATTTCTTTGTCATCAGAGTTAGTTTTAAAGTGTGAAGTATGGAGTTGAGTAAACATCACCGTGTTACTTTTCTACCACGTATAGAAAAGCGTAGTTCACTTCCTTTCTCCTTGGTTCATTCGGATGTTTGGGGACTGGTTAGAATTTCTATTATGTCATGGTTTAAGTATTTTGTTACATTTATTGATGGATTATTTAATGAAAGACAAATTTAAACTATTTGCTATTTTTAAGACCTTTCACAGGGAAGTACAAAATCAATTTCATTCAAAAGTGTCTGTGTTTTATTTAGATAATGCTAATGAATATATGTCTTAATCCTTTAGTCAATATATTTTTTAAAACAAGTATACTGCATCAAACTTCGTGTGCCCATGCCCCCACAATAAGATGGTGTTTATAGAAAGGAAAAATTGTTACTTACTTGAGGTGACTTGTGTTTTATTAATTCACATGAATGTTCTCAAGAATTTTTGAAATGTAGTAGTCATGGCATATATTCTAATAAATTGAATGTAATCGTCTTTTTTAATGGGTCAATTATTACCTCATGAAGTTTTGTTTTCAGATACTCTATTATTTCCTTTATCTCCATGGTTTTTGGATGTGATTGTTTTGTTTATCAATTGGAATCGGGAGATGCCAAATTAGACCCTAGAGCCATTAATGTGTTTTTCTTAGGAACTCCCAGACACAAGAGCGATATCACTATTACAATCCTTTAGTTCAAAGACAACATGAATTTGTAGATGTTACTTTTTTTAGTCCACTCCGTTCTTAACATGGAAGCTATGTATGTACCTATTGCAATTGAAGAAGACATAATGTAATCTTTGCCCTTTATTGTTGACTCATCCGTTCTTACCGCGCCTCGGTTGAAAGTCTACTCACGATAAAAACAAGGAAATATTGCAGTGACTCATGATATGCCATCCAACATATCTTCTTCCAAGCCTAGTGATCCAATGAATTTTGCAAATAGGTCTAATGGTCCTATAGCCTTGAGAAAAGGTAAGTGTGCATATTGCAATCATCCTATCTCCAAATATGTCTCTCTCCAATGCTTATCTCCCACTTCTCATAGATTTTCCCTATCCTTGTCCTCTCATTCCATTCCTAAGTCATACCAAGAAACACCATTGCAAACAATGTAGAAAAAATTTAAGGAGATATTGAGCTGTCATGGAGAAGTCATTCTCTCAATACTACACCAGCTACCTTACAGATTTAGAATTTGGTGTCGGAAACTGGTGAAGGGCGTAGCACATGTTATCCTTTAAAAGTTACTTTCCAGCACATTCATAAATTTAAGTATATAAAAGTATCAGTTTAATAGTTTATTTTAACTATTTATATGCAAAAGAGAAACCACAAAATGAAACAATTGCTTTGAGTTTCAGAAATTTGAATCATCACCTGGAGGATTAGATTGTCCCATGAAAGTGCACTGGTTTGCTCTTGCAGCCTTTGCTTGAGAGGCATAAGCCTTTCCACCAACATATCACAAGCAAGCCGAACCGCTTCACAGCTTGATTCAGATGTGGTGCTTCCTGCAGTGATTCCTCCTTGTACCAAACTCAACGTATCGGCCTGAATGACCCGCACTTGCTCCAAAAGGTCTTGACTTCCATCACTCCACAACCGAGCGAGAGCAAACGCTGTCACTTGCTTCACTTTTGTCCAGAGCCCCTGTCCTAACTCAATCCCTCCGACTTCAACGACGATTGAACCATCATTAAGAACACTTACTTTCCCAGGCGTTGGCCTCACCGCCACCCCATACATGGCAGGTATGCAACTAATTCCCCGTTTCCTCCATTTGTTACAACCATTGAACTGCTTGATCATTTCTGCCCTGTGGTGAAAGCTTGAAGTTGAAACCAACTTATCCAAAATCGAAGGTAAGGTATACTCGACACGTTCTCCTTCGCTACCTTCATAAAATAGCTTTAGGCTTTCAAACGTGTGCAGATTCTTTTTCCTAACAGAATCAGCTTCCATACAAAGAGTTGACGCAACATGCTCGATTATGGCTTCAGCGATAAAAGAACCCTGTACCTCTCCCGGACCCCGCATGGCTGACTTGCTTGAAAAATTTGTCTTGCACAGCTTTATGTCGAAAGAGAAAGATCCCCAGTTGTACTTCTTCAGTGCATCAATAACTTTCATCGGAATCATTGGGCTTACATCTTCAGAAAACCCTGCATCAATTAATATATCAGTGTGTAGAGCTGTAATCTTCCCATCGGATTTGAAACCCACAGTGTAGTTTATCTTCATTGGATGCCGTCCTCCTGACATTATCATGTCAGTCTTGCGATCCAAGTAAGCACGAACAGGACGGCGTAACTTGTATGCTGCAAGTGCACATGCAGTTGCAACCTGAACATTGCACAAGTCCGTTAATTGTGAGGTCATGACAGGAACCCAAAGAAATAATAATAATAATGATTCATTCTTAACCTAATTGTATCACTTGCAACAAAAGAGGAATGCCTCATGGGACTAGGATTTCAAATATACTCTACCAGGACATGTCCATATGATGTGCGTGTGTGAGATCCAGTCTATATCTGGTGGCCAACACTATGCTGGCCTGTAGCCCAAATTTTAGGTCATTTTGGTCATCAAGTGGACAAATGTGTGGGAAGAATTGGAGGGTTGGAAAGTTTTGGGGTAGACGTAACCCACCCTTGGTCACCAGAATCTGCATAATTTTTGGGCCACAATAATACATGCAAGCCCTGCCAGCTGAACAGCTAGGATCTTGCAGATATGCAGCCCATTGCTTTGTGTGGGAGATACTGTTTGAAATCTTAATCTCATGAATATCCATGGAACGGATGTAGAGCAAAATTTGTTGGGTTGACCATTTTGGAGAAGCTCATGCAAACAAAGGCCTTTATTGCTATTTACAAAACACCAGTCATAATCCTATGCAGTACCCAATTTTTTCAGTTTAGCTCTGAAAATTTGTGGATTTGGATCTTCGACATCGAGGAAAAAATGAAATATTTGTAAAATCCAATTCTAGAAAATTCTTGCCCACTGAAAATTATACAAAATTGATACTCACCGGTAATGATCTTCGCCCCTTCCCACCAAATCCACCACCAACCCTTCTTGTAATCACACGGACATTATGGTGAGGGATGCCGAGGCATTTTGAGATGACCACTTGTGCATTCTCAGGGGACTGAGTCGAACTATAGACGACAATGCAGTTATCTTCATCAGGTATTGCAAGGGCTGTTTGTGTCTCCATATAGAAGTAGTATTGAGACCCAAGTTCAATCTGAAAACCATCACTGCATATTAGTTGGTCTTCAGTAACATGTTTATAGACAACTCAGTAGCTTCTTTTACCAGAGATTTCCATGAGCTCAAACGCATGATGCACGTCTATGAGTGGCTACAGTACTGAACTGGAAAGTATGTGGGACATCCAAACAATGAATCAGGTGGCCCCCACCTTCTAGATGGCCTGGCCAAATTTCAGGCAGGCCACACAAGTAAGTTGAACGTGCACCATTGCAATTTTTTAACCATCCACTGTTTTCTGTACATGTGGCTCACCTCATGCTTTGACCAGCCTTATTTTTGGGCCAGATTACCTGCATAGTGGGGCCCACAAGATAGATGCCCTAGATGACCAAGTACTAAGAAAACTACCAAGCTCTCTCTCTCTCTCATGGTACTAGAGGCTAGCCATTGTTCAATCAAAAGTTGAATAAAACCCAATTGAGTACTTGCAGAACATATACTTGACGCAAAGTAGTATAAGGCTGCATTTGGATGCTCGACTGAATTAAAGTGCAAAAAATTGATCTGAAGAGCAAATGAAAAAAATGGGCTAACCATGATTCCATTCATAATGAAGGATTGGCCCCAAATTGCAATTACGATCTTTTAAAAGACAACTTGAAATGCCTTGATTGCTAGTGTGGGTTTGGTAATCATTATGAATTAAAATGGTGCGGCTCCCACTTTGTGTACTTCTTTAATAATGAATTGAATGAATTGCAACTCAGTCTATTGAGCATGGAAACACAGTCAGCTTTTTAAAGATGGAAATGTACTTTAAAGTTTTAACTAGAGTCTTGAGCCTATAGATACTTAGACCCTCATCGAGTTCTATGTCTTGTTTTGGATTTCAGATCTTGGAAGCAAAGAGAAATAGAACTACATGAGTACCTTGGCTGAGAGAATCTTGTGATCAGCTTCCACCATTCCTTTTGAGAAATCCCCAACCTGTTTCGGGCTCGGGCTGAGGAAAGAAGGGACCTCAAAGAAGCTGGATCTTTCAACAGCTTCTTCCACTGATAAAATGGGAGGTTCAAGATTTTCCATGTCATAATCAACTGTAGCCTGATTAGCAGCCATGTCGGCATATCTTTGTGTTTCTGCAATCTAAACCAGACATTCCATTAACTATGTTTTTCAAGAGGAATTGTAGAGAATGAGCCTCAAGAAATAATCAATTTTCTGAGGCTTCCAGTTCCATACATGTGGGTCTATGACTCAGTGACCCAGACCTTTGATCTGATGGTTCTCACTGTAGTTGGAGATGGCCCAAGGGCCTCCCAGATGGGGGATATAAGCCCATTGAGTGGTGGAGAAAAATACAATAAAAATCACTATCCTGAAGTTTTCAAAAAATTTGGGAGGTTTTGTAGGAATCAATCCATCAATGGTGGGGCCCATCAGATCAACAGTTTGGATCCCAAACTCACTTATAATGATTGGGAGCTTCAGAAAACCGTACAATTACTGAGGCTCAGTGCGCTGCAATGCCTCATTTGTGGAACTCTAAAAAGACGAAATAAATAAAAATATGAGCCATAAAATCATATCCAAGATTACCAAGAGGAAATCCCATGTGGTAATTCAGAAACTGCCCATTAAAATTAAGAAACTGAAATTGAGAGAAGAAATATTAAATTACCACGAAACCAAGTGGTTGACCTGCATACTCAGTAAGATCATCAGCAAATAGAGGTTCACCAACAACCAAACCCTTACATCCTATGTTCATCCCTCCTCTCGGAATGTCTTTGACGGAAATAACAGTAAGGATTCTTTCAGATGCTGATGTAGACTTGAATTGAATCCCTTTTACGTGTGCCAAAGGCTTCATGCTACGAACGAATGCTCCATGAAGACAGTCCTTAGGAGAAGGAATGTCGTCTACATAAACTGCTTCACCTGCATGATTTGATCATAAGATTCAAGAACACGTCTTGCAAACTTGGATAAAGGCTTTTTTCATCATGTGACCTTTTGCAGCCTGTTGAAAAATATACTACTGAAGATGAAAGTTTTCTAAAATTAGATGAAAACAAATGTCTCCTGGGATTTTCACTTGAGGACCCATGGATTTCAAACAAAGAAGGAGAAATGTGATGGTTTACTCGTGAGGGTACAAATACCGTGGTTCTACCATGAGTGGGATGCTGAACAGATTGCTCTATGAATTGGTCACAATAGAAAGTTCCTACCAATTTCACAGTTTTAACCTCTGATCAATGACCAACATTATGCACGGTAAAAAAAGAAAAAAGAAAAGGGGAAGTGGTCAGCATTGAATCGGAAAAGGTCCACCAATGAATATATAAGATCATAAAATCCATGTGGTTTGGGCAGAGCAGTCCATCCACATTGGACCACCCAATGAATGGTCTGGATCATGTACCATCACATCATGTGCCCAATTTAAGACAGAGCATCATGTTCAGGTTAGATTTCCCTATAAATAATACAGAAAATAAGAGAATACAATTAAGTATTTCCATAATAGAAGCACCGATGTCTCCAACATATACATCCAACACAGGCAAATTTTCAAAATAAGGGTTTGATCCTAACTAGTGTACGAAATATCGGCATCATGTTACGTATCACATCCTTGGGATATAGATACATATTGGTTATCACATAGAATATATCGTTTGTATTGGGTAATTTATCACATTTTTTGGGAAACATGTGGAAACATTGGGAAATAGTTGAATTTTTCAATGAAACTTCAGAGATTATTAAAAAGGACCTTAATACACACTTTTAAATTATAACATTTCAAAAAAGAAGTGTACATAATAGGCTTCCTTTGTATTGGGTCCTAAGCTATGTGTTGTTTGACTGAACTAACGCAACTATATTGAAATTGAATGCATAACATTTAGAGTGTATGTGATGATTATTTCATCAAACACTCCTAAATTAATTTTATTATTCGAAAATTAACAAGGACTTAACAAATGAGTAGATCAGCCCTCATACATGCTTGATTTCATGTTTAGAGTGTAACATTGCAAGCAATTTGGGAGAAATTGGAGAAACTTCGAATTTTCCCCAAATCAAACCACCTACTGTAACGACCCGGAAAATTCCGTACCAAGACCCAAGTACCACCTCGATCAGAAATCACTTAGGATTAATTCTCTTAGAAAATGAACCTAAGTTACCTAGCGCTACGTTAGGCTGGCTGTGAAATTAGTATTGTTCGCTTTAAATACGTTTTGCAAGACTTAAAACTTGTAGAATCAATGACGATATAATACCCCGAAATCTAGGATCCAACTCTAAACCCAGTTGTTCTAGGGAATGTTTGGTAACTTTGCATTGGATCTAGACCGCGCGTCGAAAGTCCGATATCTACAATTTCAGACCATTATGACCGCTTAGTTGGACTTGACAATCGTTTCGAAAATCAAGCCCAACTGATGTCCTGACACCATTTTACTGAGTTCGGAGTGAAGAGAGTGAGAAAAGGAAAAGATTTAAAAAAGTAATTCTAAATCTGGCACGTTCACTTGCACATTATTTTTAAGCGTTCTGACTGTCAAAATTCAATCAAATTTCACCCTTGAATCAGAAAAAATTTCCCTTACATGTCTAAGTACTCGTGGCCCTGATCGAAGTTCGGTGACCGTTGAATTGACACTGGTCCGCCACGGACGATCTGGAAATCCGATCAGACTGAAAACTTAACTGATTAAAGATCCGATGTTAGTGAGCTTAAGTCCGACCGCAATCGATAACAGGACCTCCAGAAACGCTCCATTGGATCAGAAAAATTCCGATTTGGATATAACCTAAGTATACCTTGACTTGGAGTCCATTTTCGTTATGTTTGGGCTTATAAAAGGGCCTTAAACCCTTAGTTTTCTAACCCATACGAATTTCCCAAACCCTAGAGATTCCAAAGAAAGAAAAGAGAGAGAAAGTGTGGGAGAATCCGGTGAAACTCCGTAGGATCCTTCCTAGTGCATCTATACTCTAAACCGGCATATCTGAATCGTTCTTCCGGCGATTCTGACTCCGTTCTTGGGTAAATTAAGCTAACCCTAACCTGTTTTGAAGCTTAGACTAGCTGTAGTAGAGTGCTAGCTAACCTATTTCATGTAATAGGTTGCCGTTGGGCCGTAGACAAAGCGTGAGTGAACAAACTGAGTTCGTTACGCGTTTACTGGCGTAAGGTGCGGACTATATGCGCTTAGGTTATGGTTTTCAACCCTTTCAATGATAGTTAATGATTTATTCATGTTATGGATGCAATTACACATGTCAAATGTGTTGTCTGTTTTGTCTTCCGTATACGTATGCTGTATATTGTAAATACCGTATTTCATGTAAATGTTATAATACACGTATACGTATGGAATTTGCTGAATTGATTGCCATGATAAATTGTTGTTGTTATATGCTTAATATGTATACGGCAACTCCTTGGCAAAAGGACTTGCCCTACTTTGCAACGGTGTCGACATACGTGATGTATGTTGAATAGTGTAACCTAAGTGTTTGAATAAATGCCTAAGTGAGTTACTAGTTAGTAAAGTGTGGTTGTTAAGATGGTTGGGATATGGATTTCAACCACAGTATTTGTGTATAATTCCCTCCATGAATCATGTAACTTAGGTTGTCCATGTTAAATGAGTGTATGATTTCCTCTATGGATTGTGTACCTAGTTAAATCATGATAAATGTGTGTATTAATTCCTACATGTACTATTTACATTTTCAAGCTATACTTCATTTATTGTTTATGTGAATGCAGAATATGACTCATATGCTAGTTATTATCCTTGTATGTGAATGGGACTGTGCCACAGTCCAGGTAATCGGAAAACGTTTCATAAGTAGTGGTTAAGGTTGCTTTCGCCACACAAGATGAGTTTAGCGAATCTGAGTCGTGCTTGGGGAGTTCGGCAGTGGTTAGGCCACACAGAGTGCTTATGTATTCCATGTCGTTCAACTCAACGTGCGCTTGGCCTAGTTGAGCTTATCAACTATCCCGATTGACCGATGCTTGTTCACCATGTTTGGTCGCCACTGTTTGAATCTAAGACACTAAGCTTACCAGCGTAACTCCCGTTAACTATGGTACCAAGATCCCCTAAGACTCACAAGCCAGGCATGGTGGTATAGGACACCGTGGTCGTGCTGTCGGCCTACGCTGGGGCCACAAACCTCCCCGTAGTGACCAGTGAGCACCCTACTCTGAGCAGATTATGTTGGTATGAGACACTATATTTTTGCTGTCGGCCTACACTAATTGGTGACGAGCCCTCTGTAGTGATCATGAGTTTATCCTGACACCGCATGGGGGCGACGAGTCCTGATGCAGTCTTAAGGATATAAATAGGCCTGTATTGATAAGGTGATGGGCGAGTGGAGCAACGATTGAGCGCAACAGCCCTGACAGCCCTTGCAGCGACCTAGAACCATACTATCGTATGAGATTCCTAGGACTGACGACCCTAGAAAGGATCAATGTTGGGAAATGATACAAGGGAAGTGTCTTAGCTTCCCAATACTGCTGTATGAAAAGGACTAATAAGAACTTGGTAATCATATTCATAACACCACATTGCATGTGCTAACGGCGTTGGTGATAGAGCACTGAGGAAGTGAGTCATGCCGCGATCGTTAGATGATGTCGCAAAGGGGATTGTGGTGAGGGCATGCATCATTCTTTATATCATCCTTGCATTAACAAGAGATCTAGGACTTGTGTGATTGTACTGCCTATCATTACTGCTTGATTGGATTGATAACATGTTAACTTTTGTTGTATAGTACCACTGAGTTGATCACTCACTCCCACGTTCTGGGACGGTGTTTAAACACCAACCAGACTCTGCTTTAAATGCAGGTGATGGCGATACTGGCGAGGCAGGGCCAGACTTTGATGAGGACGAGGAGGCGTTCTCATATATGCAGTTTTCAGGCGGGTTCAACTGAGCCTTGTCCTAACCAGCGGGGATTTTTTGGGATATGGATTGTATTATTTTGAACGGTTCATGTATGTATTTTGAGACACAGACATATGTATATTGCCCTGGACAGAGCACGCATCATTTGGGAATTTATTTTGAATCATGTATGTATTTAAGTCTTCCGCTTGCTTTACCTTAATATCCCTGAATTATGTCTGTTAATCTAGCTTGATCTATATCATGTTTTATGCATTAATACAGACAACATACAATCATCATCGAATATGTTGCATAAGTGATGTTTTGGAACTCGCGAGCTGAGTTATACTCGACCCCCGAATTTCATGGCGTTACACCTACGCTCAAATTTCAAAATTAGAGTGTATGTGATGACTGATGATCATTTCATCAAATACTCCTAAATACTTCGAAATTAGTCTTAATTGGCAGCTGGTTGAAGGAAATTTTCTGAAAAAAAAAACATGGAGAACATGGAGAACCAATTGATATCAAAATCAAAGCTCTTAACTCTATGATTTTTCATGTAAGAAGAACCAATGAATTTATAACCATTTGACACTGATTTAACATAATTTTAAAAAAAAAAAAAAAAAAAACAAAGGGAGGGATCGAAAATTGAAAATGCTAGCTAGATCAAACATGTGCGATGTATCGGCACTACCAGTGCGTTTCGTATCGCACAAGTGGGATACAAGATATATTGTGGGATATATCAACTGATATCGTCGATATTTATAATATTGATACTAACTACAAGTGGGACAGTTTTACATGAAGCACAAAATATTATGAGAGGTGGATGATAAGAAACAATATAATGTACCAGAAGCTTGGATTTTGGCCCCTGCTTTTTCAGTAGGCTCGCCAACCGGATGATACTCTTGGCTGGCTTCCACCACTTGCTTTGCTGATAATAGTGAAACAGGTCTCTCCAAATGATCACCACAACTATTACCATTTTCAGAAGCCTTATGTGCGAAGGCATTGGAGTGTCCATTGAGGTGACCATTGAAAATTTCAGCGCCACCAATAACATTAGAGATCTTTGGTTCCAGCGAGTGTTCAACAAAGGGGCGAAGAAAATCAAAAAGAAACCCAACAGCCAAACTTGATCTATAAGGACTCAAAGTGCCTTCTTCAGGTACCATGGTTGCCCGTAGTATTCCAATTGCCTCAAGAAGAACCACTGCAGTAATATGTTTCCCAGCTAAAAATTCCTCAACCTTCCTTGTCCGGATGGCATGTTTAGTCCCAAATGCTCCAAAAGCCAATTGTAGGTTGTCTAAAATGACATTCTCGGACATTTCATCGGTAGAAGCCTGAGCTAAGAAAGCGGCATTAAGATAAGCCACTGCATTTCCTAAGGGACGTGGTGCGGCTCTATAGGTCTCAAACAGCAGTCTGGAATTGGAGGAAGAGTTTCTTACTGGCTCCCAGATTGGGATATGAATGCTTAAAAGTAGAGTTCTAGAATTGCATGGAGGCCTCTTAAGAAAATCCTCTAGTCTAAGCAGTACAGTTTCAGAACCTGTATGGATGCTGACAGATGAACCGGCTGCAAGAAGAACTGTAGCAATATCAGAGGGGAACTTGTTTCTTTGTGCCAGGATTAAGTTACCACCCAAACTAGCAGTATTTCGGACGAATTGCGATGCGACCTTATTCATATGATCAGCAATTTTCATGAACACCAGTTTTCCTCTCAACCCAGACGAAGTATTTTCTTCTTCCTTCAGTGCGTCAATTGCCTTAGAAATCGAAACGGCAGCTCCAATTTCAATCCCCGTGCTATCCCTTCTAATCACCGAAAGCTCAGGAATTCCTCTTATATCAATGTATTCATCAATGTCATTGTATTCCTTGTAAATACCAGCACCAGTATTACCAGCAACGAGTTTCACTCGTTTTTCAACCTCAGATGCTTCAGACGTCAATAGATTCTGAAGCTCTTCAACGCTGACAGGACTGTACCAATTAAATGCGGGTTCCACTTCAGCACTTCTCAAATCATCTGAATTACTCAGTGGCAAATGGGAAAAACTGTCCATGGATGATTTAATTTCATTTTTCAAAAACTCAGGAAATGTACAAATCCCATCATGACCGTAAACGGGCAATCTACTTGCATTTGCATTCTCCCCCTTTCTCCAAAAGGAATTCAAACCCAGATCCTCCATATCAACATCATTTGCAAAACTTTTGCAGACATCAACAATGGGTCGATAGCCAGTGCATCGACAGAGATTGCCTGCAGTAGCCTTCTCAGCTTCCGACACTGTAATCTTGGAAAACCCGTCAGGAGGGGTAGGCCTTTCAGTTTTGTTGGCATTAATAAGTGCTGAAAAAAGAGACATGCACATGCCAGGAGTACAGAAACCACACTGAGAAGCATGGAAACCCGAAAACCTCTGATGAATAGAATGGAAACCATCTTTGCTGTTCCCTAGGCCTTCAGTTGTTGTAATTGAGCAGCCGTTTATGCTGCAAAGAAGAGTCAAACACGAACTCACTGTAAATTCTTCAACTTGTTCTTTTATAGGATCATACTTCGACAAAAGAACGACACAAGCTCCACAACCACCTGCAAAAAAAAAATAAAAAATTTAAAGGAATAAGGAATAAAGAAAGGGGAAAAAATACGACTTAAAATTTTAATGCAAAAATTATTTTTTTCTGTAATGCAACTAACATGTCCTCCATTAAAGTAAACAGATTATATTAGAAATTTGTACTCTTACAATATATGTATCCAGAAAATTCCAACTAAAACCCATTAACTAACATTGCAAGGAATAACAATTTAAATGAATTCTCCATACAGCGGAACTCACACAAGTTAAATCCAAACCATAACATGGAGCTCAAAATCCATCCACTCATGAAGACTGAAAAAAAAAGAACTTTTAAAGATAATAATATCACTATAAAGAACTTAATATACCAAATCCTTCCAAATACAAACTGAATTATAACGATAGACTCCAACTCCAAGAGCAAGAAAAATACATAAGAGATTTGGCAAATTATTGTTGAGGGAGTTCACCTCATGCATACTCCTGCAGAGCACTATACAGACTATATTCACTTTCTTTCTGTGTTTCCCAAATGGGCCATAACTGTAATATACCTTGTATTCACATTTGTTCTTTTCATGTATTTACTAGTCCTTATTTTGTATTCCCTAAAGATCACAGTCCTCTCTCTATATATAGGTTGTCCTCTTCTTGAGAAATGAATCAGAACTTTATGGTATGTATTCAGAAAAATCCACCTTAAAGGCTAAAATACATAAACTAACATGCGAGAAATCACAATTCTAAATTAGAAACTAAAACTGATCACTCTAGAACCATGGCCATTACTTGTTGTATTACCATGTGACAGCTTTCTTCATGATGAAAAACAGCTGTAAGAAGTGAGAGGATATCATGACCAAGAATTGGAACTAGAAATTATTCTACTCATAGATATAATGATTTTTAAAGTATTCCCTTTGATCTTCAACACTACTGCAGAAGCAAGGAAGGAGTGATGGTGATCTAATTCCTTCCGCATACTCTGCAAAACTGCATACTTCTCTCCAAAAGATTTCTCACCCTACCGCTGGCTAGCAATACGTGTATAAAATTGATAGTCTCACGGTATTGTATCATTGAGGTTATTTTTTAAAACAAATATGCTGATCAACCAAGTATACTGATTTATGTGTCTATTTAATTGTGTTGGCTGATCCAATGTTTTCCGTGTTGTTATTGCGTAATGTATTGCACCCTTGGGATACAGATACATATCTGTTATTGCATGGGATGTATCAGTTGTATCGCATAATTTATCACTATTGTTGGGAAACATTGGGAAACCTGGTGGAGTGGAAAGCCGTCTGTCAGCATATTAATGATGGAGGTGCTGATATTAGAAACCTCCAAACCATGAACCAAGCCTTGCTGGGGAAGTGGATCTGGAGACTCGGCGCCGAAGAGGGGTTTTTATGGAACAAGCTAGTCAAATGCAAATATGGCCGATCTAAAGGTGGTTGGTGGACCAAGGATTCTACCTCCTACAGGGCCTCCTACCTGTGGAGAGGAGTCCTCTCTCTCAAAATGGAAGTCCTTAAAGGTATATCCTTCAACATAGGTAGCGGCGATAATATACACTTTTGGTAAGACCCCTGGTGTGGCTCAGTCGTTCTCAAAGATGTTTTCCCAAGATTATATCGCCTAGCTTTGGATCGCTCCATTTCAGTTGCCGAATGCTATATTTACACAGGAAATGAAACCACTTGGAACCCCCCCTGCAGAAGGAACCTCCGTGAGTGGGAAGTTGAAGATTTCAATGCTCTTATCAGTTGTATCAAGACCTACAGTCCTGTGCAGAACTTGGTGGACAGCCTCATCTAGAGACCGGACAGAAAAGGTTCCTTCTCGGTCAAGTCCTTATACAGTTTCATTGATAAGAAATCAGTTGATGTCCAAAGAGGCCTGCTACACAAAGTGTGGATTTATAAAGTCCCACCTAAGATATCATTTTTCGGCTGGCTGGTTGGAAAAGGCAAAGTTCTTACTGTTGACAATCCGCGTAAAAGGGGCATGACCCTTACTAATATCTGCCTGTGTTGCATGACTGACAAAGAATCAGTGGATCATCTTTTTATCCATTATCCCTTCATTACCAAGATATGGACAGTGGTCTTATCCTCCTTCGGTGTCTCATGGTCCTTTCCAAAATCGACGGGCTGTCTGCTAAACACTTGGCACGGTGCTGGCCTAGGCAAACAAACAACAACAGTATGGAGAATCTCCCTTCTGGCCGTATGGTGGGCAGTATGGGAAGAACGAAATGGGAGGGTTTTTAACAATGTGACAAATTCAACTCTTTCTGTTCTATCCAGAGCCTATGGGTATATCATCGAGCGGCCCTCTAATGTAGTCAGCCTTGACCATTGTAATCTGTTGTATCCTGGAGGTTAATTAGTCTGCTATCTCAGCGGTCTAATCCCCTCCTTTTCTTTTCTAATGAAGTCTCTGTTATCTGTATAAAATAAAAATAAAAAATAAAAAACATTGGGAAATTGGTCAAAATTTTCAATGAAACTTTAGGGATCGTTAAAAAAGACCCAATACACAAAAAAAAAAATCACAAAAAAGAAGTGCACATAATAGGTTTCCTTTGTATAGGGTCCTAATCTATGCGCTGTCTAACTGAAATGATGCAACTGCATTCAAAGTCAATTCATAAAATTTAAAAATATAAGAAGATATGTATGGAAACACAAGCAATACATTCAAAAGCAAAAGGAGTAGAAAATTAGAAATATATCTATGTATTTCAAATATATATATATATATATATATAAACATTTTAAATTATTTTTTAATCAAAATTTTTAATTTTTCCATTAAAAATGTGTAGATCAAGTTATATACATGTTTGACTTCATGTTTGGACACTAAGATTGCAAACAATTTGGGAAATTTTTGAGAACTTTTGATTTTCCCCAATTTTCTGCACCAAATCCATAATTTTTCATGCAAAACATGACAAATTATGGATTTATCACCATTTGACACCTTTTACAACATATAAAAATGAAAAAAAGAATCAACAACTCAAAAATGCGCACCTTTTAGAATCCGGTTCCAAGAAGCTTCCAACAGCAATTTCGAAGATTTTCTTCTAACAAAATAGAGTGGAACAGCCGAAACCACCTTACAATGTACTAGGAACAAGTTTTTTTTTTTTTTTTTGGAAAAAAAAAATGATTTTTGTGAGTTTTTGAGGATTTTCTTGAGAAAACAACACCAAATTTCTTTTATCCCTTTCAATATTGCACTTTCTATCGATATATCGCACAATATATTAAGAATTTATAAAGGAGTGTGGATATGTCGCGATATATTGCATGATACCATGAAAAATGGATATTAAGTTGGGTTTTGTATCGCCCAGTTGAGATAACCGATATCTCATGGGATTTATCGATGATATCGCAAGATATTGAAAACATTGGGTTGATTTACATATCAACCACACTTTTTTATTTTTTCATATATGAAAAATAAGTTTATAAAAAATAAATAAATATATTTTTTTAGTATAAAAATGCACTATGTGACAGATTTTGTGTAGCTAAAAAATTGTACTGTTTGTACTTTGACACTTGTATTGTATAATTTATGATTTATATAAACTCAATTTGGATATGATTGCCTTACTTCTATCAAACAACACATAGTTTAAGACCCCATACAAAGGAAACTTAGTATCAATTCTAGTTTTTGCAATTTATGAGTTTTAAATGTGCAATCATGTCTTTTAACATTTCCTTAAGTTTCATTGAAAAATTCCTTCATTTCCCCAGTGTTTTCCTCATAGTGAGATATATTCCCCAACACATACAATATTTCCCAATGTTTCCAATATTTTTGTAACACAAGGGTGTTATACATTCTTCAATGCCGAAATGAAAAACACTGGAAATATAATATTCTTTAGCTATCCAAAGAAACAATGGATCAAGACATACAGGTTTTTCAACTGAGAGATCTCTCCTATATATAGAGACCTAAAGGCTTTACAACTGAGAGATCTCATTTAATACAATTTCTACATCTCGCTTTGATTTGGAGGTATTGAAATAGTGACATGGGCTTGCTAAAACGATGTAAAGGCTTTATCATCCCATCACTGAAAAGACCAAAAGTGCACTTATTTAAACACACAATTATACTCTCCATGTTGACACCAACTGTTCTATAATTGATACAAGAGCCCATATTTAACACACACTGATTAGCATGATTGTCGAACATATATATTCGAAAATCTCGAGTCAATGATAAAATTCAACATTAACTGAGTAGTGATAGTCATCACCAATGGATGATCATGGGAAGAAAAACTGAGAAATCTCCTTCAAATCATCCAAATTCCAAACAACACACCCCTAGAACCTTGGAGTAATTCATCTAGCATAGCAAACACAAAACATATCAAGTGAAATCACAATTTTTCCCCCCTAAAATGGATCATTCAATCACTTTTGGTGGGAACTGGTCCAATTCAGACCACCTATACGTTAAAGTTGGGGACTCGATTCGGAGTTGACTTGACTCATTCTGAATTGGACTAGTTGGACCGATATGGACCAAGTCAGACTGTTACGAACTCATACAGACCAATTCAAACTAATATGGACCAAGTTGGATGGATATGAACAGACTTGGGACTGATACACACCAAATCAGGACCAAATTGGACCAGTCTAAACCTTTTTTTTTCTTTCTTTCTTTTAAAAAAAAAAAAAAATTTATTGGTTCAGGAAACTCATCTTGTATCAGATGAGACCCGTATCAGTATTAGTGGTATGACTTGGTTTGATACCGAGATGAGTCGCACTTTGAAACTGAGTTTTAAAATCTTGGAACATCAAGGATGACGCCAATTGTTACCTTTCCAAAAAAAAAAAAAAGGATGATGCCAATCGTGCAGTCAGGGAAGATGGTGTTTTCAATTTACATTAACCATCTTATCCCTTAAAAAATGGCCTTGATACCAAGTTGAATAAAGTAAGAAAAATAGAAAAGATACAAAACAAAGAAAAGAAGGAAGAGATTAAGGTAAGTATTTAGGTTTTTGGTGCATTAAACATTGAGGCTGTTAATGGCTCAAGCTTGAGTTGGGTATTGGCACATCTGCATACAGAACCAAGTAAGATAATCAGGTTCAGGTCTTGTCAAGTTTGGGTAATGGTGCCAAATTTGAGGTACCAGAACCAAACCCAATTGTATTTGGTTACCTGTTGGGAAGATTACTGGCATCCACCATTAAGTCAATTGGCAACAGCAATGACAGAACGAGAAGTAGTACTGGAAACAAACAATTAGAGCGAACGGGACTGTGTTAGTAGTCAATATTAGCAATGTATTAAACCTATATTATATGATGTATACTATTATCATACATATCATTAAGCTACCCAATTAGATATCCAGTTATATATATTCAGCACTAAACCAATGAACCCAACACCAACCCGACTACTAAACAAGTCATCCTGGTTCATTTGGGTACTAGCGGACCTGAATACCCATTGACAGCCATATCAAACAGTCTACACCCAATAAATCTATCACGTTAAAGAAACCTTACACGAATGCCGAGTCAAACAAAAGAAAAGGAAAAATTAGTTCAGATAATACCATATTTCAAAACAAAACTATCACTGCCTCGGTTCAATAGGCTTTCCTATGGTGCTATTTCTTTTTCCTACCCAAGTATCACACGTGTTTGACATCAAAAGGATAGCCATGTCAGGAATAAGACCTGCCATGAAAATCAGGCCGATCCAGCTATCGGGTAGGCCACATCATCAAAATCAATGAATGACCAATGATCAGGCCCAAAATACAAGTTCGGCCCACGTGATGAGTGAATTGGACTAATCATCATGCCTGATAATGTCCCATTGTGATTTACTTCCTCATTGTTCATGCCAAGAGACTTTCTCCAAACTACAATTATGTTACTTTCAGGTGGGACTCGAAAGAAACACAAGGAGAATTGATCACACATAAACTTTGTAGTCTTAACTTAGCAAGCAACCCCATCTTTCCCATCAACGTGTCCTTTGTCTAGAATATTTGATCCATGTAAACTAAGGCCCATATGAAGATCACCTAGCGCGAAAACCAGGCAGTCCACTCATCAGGCAGCCCATGCCATGGAAATCAATCAATGATCCATCGTCTGACTCAGAATACAGGTGTGGCCCACCTAATGAGTGGATGAGAGCATTTCTTGAGATAGGTGATATTCATGGTGGGGCCCGCCATTTACATGGCCCCAACATCGACAGGGCTGCGTGAACATGAAAGGAAGAATAATTAATTAGTGCTGCTTCCTCTTGATTAAACTAAATATAATCGTTCGTGATTCAATTCACTTCCACAACCAAACGCACGCTAACGACAATTATAAATTTCATCGAAATTCTAGTTTAGAAAACCAAAATAATTGCAATTTGAATCGATAGTGCATCCAAACGCATGCGACGACTAATCCTCCCTACTTTCCTAAACCAACATTCAAAACAAAAACAACCTAAAAGTGAGAAAATTCACCTTCTCCGCATCCGAGCTTGACTCCTTTGAAGCGGGTTTTCGTCCTGAGGAATTCAAGTAGACTAATCGACGGATCCTCGACAGTTGAGAGCTCAAATCGCTCCCCATTCACTGCAAATACCAGCTTCTTCATCAAATGCTGTTGTTGTTTCCACTCCATCTCACTCACTCAGAGCAGATAAACACTCTTCTATACTTTCTTTCTTTAAATGGAAGGAGATGAATTGCAGGATCCTCGGTCGAGGATTCTAACAAGTATATTCTTCCTTTATGGTGCAATAGGTGGGGCCCTTTCTTCAACGGTCCGGATTACCGTTCGTCTTCTGGGCCACACCATCGTTGATCGACCATTTCATTAAAATCTCCGTCCGGCAAAGCTACCCACCCTTCCCAAATGAAGAAACGCCCAAGATTGGGGGAATCCACTCCGTCCATCAGTTTCTTCAGTTCATGTTATGATGAGAACCCAAACAATTAACCACATCCAAAACTCAAGTGGGCCACACCATAAGAAAAAGGGGAGACTGAACGACCACCATTGAAAGCTTATTGGGGCCCACGGAAGTTTTGGATCAGGCTGATATTTGTATTTTCCTTTCATCCTAGTGGGAACGACCATATGAACGGTTTAGATAGCAAATAAACACCACGTTGAGTCCCAGGAAGGTTTCAAAGGTGATGGTTTCCTTCCCAACTGTTTCCTGTGGTGTGGCTCACTTGACTGTTGCATCTAACTCATTTTTTAGGCATTCATCTAAGATGAACTCGCCAAACTGATGGACGGAGTGGATTTTACATGGACATCTCGGTGGGCCCCGCAGGGCTTCGTGTTGCAGGAACTCCCCATAACGGCTGTGGTAGGAAACTCGCCTCCCAATCCAGGTGATGACTGTCTTGCAATTTGAGAAAAGATTTGGATCGTGGGCCATAACCAGTCAGATGCAGCTGATCAATGGTCTGGATCATTTGAACCGTGGGCCCCACTTGCTAGAATTGAAAACCCGAGTACACTTAGTAGAGCGATGGAGGTTGGAGAAGGCCTTTTGTATTATCCGTCAGAATTCAAATGAGAAATTTCCAACCGTACGGCCCAATAATGACCCACCAACCTTTTTAACCGTAGCTATAGCCGTAGCCATTTCCCAGCATTTTATGTTTACGGTCATTTAAATGCACTTCACAGTCAATTCACTTCACTTCACGGCCATTTCCAAGCATTTCACGATCAATTCTCTTCACTTCACGACCATTTCCATACATTTCATGATCATATCCGATAATTTCATTTACGTATACGGTCATTTCGATGCACTTCACAGTTAATTCACTTCACTTCATGGCCATTTCGATGCACTTCACAGTCAATTCTCTTCACTTCACGGCCATTTCCATGCATTTCACGATCATATCCGGAAATTTCGTTTACGTTCACGGTCATTTTAATGCACTTCATGGTCAATTCACTTCACTTCACGGACATTTCCAAGCATTTTACGTTCAATTCTCTTCACTTCACGGCCATTTCACGATCATATCCAGCAATTCTGTTTACGTTCATGGTCATTTTGATGCACTTCATGGTCAATTTACTGCACTTCATGGTCAATTTACTTCACTTCACGGCCATTTCCAAGCATTTCACGTTCAATTCTCTTCACTTCACGGCCATTTCCATGCATTTCACGATCATATTCGGCAATTCTGTTTACGTTCACGGTCATTTCGATGCACTTCACGGTCAATTCACTTCACTTCACGGCATTTCCAAGCATTTCACGTTCAATTCTTTTCACTTCACGGTCATTTCCATGCATTTCACGATCATATCCGACAATTTCATTTATGTTCATGGTCATTTCGATGCACTTCACGGTCAATTCACTTCACTTCACGGCCATTTCCAAGCATTTCACGTTCAATTCTATTCACTTCACGGTCATTTTCATGCATTTCACGATCATATCCGACAATTCCGTTTACATTCACGGTCATTTTGATGCACTTCACAGTCAATTCACTTCGCTTCACGGCCATTTTGATGCACTTCGCGGTCAATTCTCTTCACTTCACGGCCATTTCCATGCATTTCACGATCATATCCGACAATTCCGTTTATATTCACGGTCATTTCGATGCACTTCACGGTCAATTTACTTCACTTCACGACCATTTCGATGCACTTCACAGTCAATTCTCTTCACTTCACGGCCATTTCCATGCATTTCACGATCAAATCCGGCAATTTTGTTTACGTTCGCGGTCATTTCGAAGCACTTTGATTACACAAAAGATGAGGAATGCCTGAAAATTTTACCACATTGAATGTTTTCGACCCTTTGATTACACAAAAGATGGTGACTGTCCATTTTCAAAGCAAAAGAACTAAATTTCAAATGGTTGAAATGATCAAATTTAAGATATTTTATTTATAACATATCCGCAACTTAAGTCCGAACTCATCATATAACTGGTTTGGATCAACTGAAGACAATCCAGATTCAAAGGAAAAAAGACATGACTTGTCACATTGCAGTATGTTGGGATGTATTCATGCAAACCTTTCACAGTAATAGTGGTTTTTCATAAATGTTGGTATGGTGAGCTGTATTTGTTTTCTCTTTTAAAATTCCTCCAACATACTAGTTAGCATTTGGATAGGATTGCTTATACTGGTGGCTTGGTTATCACAAATAAATCACAATTCAGGCTGAAATCACTATTATGAACACATCATTTACTACGAAATTATGACAATATATACAAGTCATCGTTTACATCATTTCACTCTGAATTTTTACAAGACATCATTTACAATAATTTACAGCTCCCACAAAATTTACATCATACCTAAGATAACTATATCATGTTTTGTGGTCACTCAAACAGTCATAAGCTATAGAGTTCCTAAAGCTAGGAGTGAATTGCTGCAAGTCTCTCCCTGACAAAATTTCATCGCTGCACAAAATGTCCATAAATTTCATGACAAAAATGCCACAATCATATCCATTCAACTGCTTTGGTATGGAAGTATCTTCTCTAACCATCCAAGACTTCCCATCCAACGCAGACATATCTCCCGTGGCATGAAATAATATAGGCAAGGCCTCCTTCATCAGCTCGATATGTTGACCGTGTCAACTGAGTGCCCTCGAATACAAACTGTCAAGTACAACGATTTCTCGTTCTCGAGGGTGGATGACCTTCAAGTATCAATGAGTGTTGGCGTGGTTGACTGGTATATATACCTATTCATGTTTCACAAGATAAGATATCATTATAGACATCTGTAATACCCCGAATTTTTCCCAACCTGGAGTTAGACGTCCTTGGACGTGGAACTGCCCTAGGACCTTATTCCGTCGTAATTAGGGCATAATTTAGTTAAGTATTAAACTAAATAATCAGTAGAATTATCTTGAACCACTTTAAATACGATATGTAAGATCCAAAACTTGTAAAATCATTAACGATACATTACCCTAAAATCTAGGGTCCATCTTTAAACCCAGTTGCTCTTAGGAGTGCATTGAAACTTCGTATCGGACCTGGACAGCACGTCGAAAGTCCGATTACCCAAAACTATACGGTTATGACCGCCTTAATGGACTTAATAACCACCTCGAAAATCAAGTCTTAATAGTACCCAAAAATGCACAACTTGAGTGCGTGAGAAACGATGAAATGAACTGAAACTTAAGTGAATTGAGTCGGTTCGCTTACAGGCCGAATTTAAGGATTTAGACCGTCAGAATCTGACCCAATTACACCCTCGGATCAGGAAAAATTGCCAACACAGGTCAGAGTACTTGTAGCCCTGATCGAGTACCGGTGACTGTCAAACTGAAACTGGTCCGCCACGGGCGATCTGTAAATCCGATCGGACTGAAAACTTAGCTTGACCTAGATCCAATGTTAGGGAGCTTATGTCTGACCGCATTTAGTAAAGGGGCCTCCAAAAGTGCTCTGTTGGATTGGAATAGACCTTATTTAATTATAACCTAAGTATACCTTAGCCCTGGGGCCATTTCTAATAGTCATAGGCCTATATAAAGGCCCAAATCCACCCCATTTCTATTCCATACAAATACTCTAAAACCCTAGGAGAGAGAAGAGAAGAAAGAAAAGGAAAGAGAGAGAAAGTATGAGAGAGTTGGAATTTATTCCTGAGATTTTTTCCTGCTGCTCCACGTGCTAAATCAGTCCATTTGTATCGCTATACGTGCAATTCCGATTCCATACTTGGGTAAGAAATCCTAACCCTAACCTATTTTAGATATTCAAATAGAATAGATGATGGAATAGCTAACCTATTCCCTATTATAGGTGGTCGTCGTGCCGTAGACAAAGGCTTGATCTACAAATTGAGTTCGATACTTGTCTATCGATGTAAGGTGCGGACTATAAATGTTTAGGTTATGGTTTTCAAGGCTTTTAATGTCAGTTAATGATTTATGACTAATTTAAATGTCATCACATGCTTAGATTTGATGATTCCTGCATTTTATAGCTACATATGAACTGTGTTGAATATAGTGTATTACATGTGTTTGTAAAAATGTCCAAAAGAATGTGGAATTTGGATGTGTGCTTGACATGATTATTAACTATGAATATTTACTTGATGTGTGTATGGCAACTCCTTTAAAAAAGGGCTTGCCAAGATATATGTTATAACTAGTCTAATACATATATGTTGTAATGTGTAGTTTAAGTGTTTGATAAAATGCTTGAATGAGAAAATGCTTGTTTAAATGTATAATATACGGGCGTTGAGATGGGATTCTCAATCCCCTTATCTATACTTATAGTTTCTTTTATATAACCTATCTTACTATTACGCGATTTGTGATAAAATGCATATGTAGGTTAACATGTACACTATGTGTTTAACAAAATGCTCAAATGAGATCTCTCTGTGGTTTGGTCGTCACATGTTGTACTTGACTATCACATGTGAAATGAATTATTTTGGAGTGTGTTGGGGACTATAGTATAGTCCAGGCAATTGGTAACAGGTCCTGGTTTGGTGGCCGAGGTTGATTCGCCACACAAGACGCATTTGACAAACCCGAGTCGTACGTTGCTTGTCAACAGTGGTTAGGCTACGCGGAGTGCTTACGCACTTCATGTCGATTAACCCAACGTGCGCTCGTACTAGTCGAGCTTGTCAAGTAACCCGATTGACCCGATGTATGTTCACCATGTATGGACGTCACTGCTTGAATCTAAGGCACCAAACTTACCATTGGAAACCCACTCAACCTTGGTACCTCGATCCACTAAGACTCATGAGCAGGACATAGTGGTATGGGACACCGTGGTCGAGCTGTCAGCCTACGCTGGGGTGACGAGCCTCCTCGTAGTGATCAATGAACAATCCAGACTCGTGAGCCGAATACGCTAGTATAGAACACTGTATTCGAGCTGTCGGCCTACACTGATCAGGTGACGAGCTCTTTGTAGTGACCTCGAGCATACTCTGAGACTGCGTTGAGGCGACGAGCCTTTCCGTAGCAACTAGAATGTAAACTAGGCTTATACTGATCAGGTGACAAGCCCTTTGTAGTGACCTAGAACCGTAACATCGTATAAGATTTGTTAGGACTGACAACCCTAGAATGGATCATTGTTGAAAATTGATACAAGGGAGGTAACTTAGCTTCCCAATCCTGCTGTAAGAATAAACCTTAAGTAAGAACCTAGCTAATCATCGTGCATGCACCGCATTATGTGTGCGTTTAGCATAGCAGGTCAAGCACTGAGGAAGTATTTTATGCTGCGATCGTGAGATGAAGTCGCCAAAGGAGCGCAGGCGAGGGCATACATCATTATTTCATATCATTCTTGCATTAATAAGAGTACTTAGGACCTAATTGTTGCATTGTGTTATCATTACTGCTTGACTGAATTGATAACATGTTAACCTTTGATTTATTGTTCCACTGAGTTGATCACTCACTCTCACGTTACGGAACGATATTTTAAACACCAACCAGACCCTGTTTTAGTTTTAAATGATGACGATGCTTGAGAAGCGGAGCCAAATTTTTATAATGATGAGGAGGGTTTCTCCTATATGCAGCTATCAGGCGGATCTATGTAGACCATGTTCTGATCGACGGGGTTACAAGGATGCTGATTAAATGCCATTACACTTATTATTTTATACTTTTAGAACACCCATGTATATTCGTTTTGTCCATTTTAGGAGTATACATATATATATTTAACCTGGTAACATGTTCACACTCTGGAGACTTACAAAAGTTTATATATTTTATATATCTATTACAGTCTTCCGCTTGCGAAATTTAATTATCTCTGGAGTACGATAAGCTGATTTGGTATAATCTCATTCATATTTAATGCACTAATATGAACAATATTTAATCATTATTATCTATGTTGCATAAGTGATGTGTTGGAACTCGGAAGCTGAGCTTCTGCTCAACCCTTGATTTTCAGGGCGTTACAATATCATAGAAATGGGTACACATAGCATTAATAACTTGTACCGATACCATTACCTATTCATACTGTCACATAACCTTCTACCCTTTACGGTGTTTAACAATATCGTATATTGTGAGTTTTTCCACTTCAGCAAGTGAACGCACATCGTCACCTCCAATCTCCCGATACATTCTCAATAATGAGATGGAAATGTTAATACATGGCTATTACAAACAACATACCGAATTAGAATATATATCATATAATGAAATAACATAATACCCATATCCAATTCATACAGTTACCAGGAAAAATGTGGAGCAGAACTTGCAGTCCTGCGTATATATAGCAGGAAATGAACTGTGCCTTCTCTCCAGGAAATCAACATACTTGTCAATAGCCTAATTAATAAATATGGCGAATTAAGCTCTAGTTTAATATAATTGTTGAATAACCATAGATGTATTTGTGTGAATTACTTACAACGCTATTAACTCATGCATTTTTCTCTCATATGGTCCTGAACCAACCAAATTCTTTTGTTTCTTTGTTTGCATTAGCCCAATTATCTAATTCATGTAGTTCGTCATCTGATATTATCCTAAATGGATCAATCTTAGCCTGAAAGGGTATGGGAGAAGTAAATGATTCTTTCGGTTTCTTAGTATTGGCGGCCTTGCTTGGAGTTATTTGAATGGCGGAGATGGAAGTGAATGGAAAATGCTTGTATACAGACGGCTTCAACACCCTCTTAGTTCTCGTCTTATATACTGAAATAGAAGGCAGTGATTTCTCACATATATCAGCGTCTAAGGCATCCGAGTGTTGAACATTCATCTCTCTATTTCCCTGATCCATACATCCTAATTCCTCATCCTCCTTCTCAGGCACTTCCTTCTCTTTCTCTAATTCTTTCTCCTTAAAAAACTGCATCTTCTCTAAAAGAAATACCTCCATTTGCTTCTTCAACTCCATCTTACCCGCCTCTAACTCTTCTTTCTCCTTCTTCAATACCTCATCTTTTATCCTCAGTTCTTCCTTCTCCCTCATTAACATTTTCCTCTCCATCTTCAAAATTGCCCTCTCATTCAACTCTTCCTTCTGTAACCTCAAGGCTTCCATCACTTTTAGCATTAGTTCTACATCCATGCATACTGCTTCTCTCTCCTCTCTATCAATTCTTCTCTCTCTTTTAGCATCTGTTTCTGCCGCTTCAACTCTTCCCTATCTCTCTCCAACTGAATCTTTTTCGCCTCCAGCTCCTCCTTAACCTCCATCAACTCCGCAGTCAGATGCAATTTCTCTCCCTCTTACTCTCCCCCTTCTTCTCCCTCTCCGTCATCCCCACTCTCTTTCTCTTCCCTTTCTTCTCCCTCTCCCTGTCCCGATCTCCATTCCATATCTTCATCATCTTCATCTTTAATGCCGTACAAAATGAAGCAATGTATGTATCAGTTATATAACATGTCAAAGTAAATATAACATATCAAAACATAAAAGAATACTTTTCTGACATCTTACGTACGTCAAATCTATCATAGACCAAACGAACAGCCTCTGTCTCTAACTCCTCAATGGTAGGCTCTAATATAAGAAGTATCTCAGTCTGCAAGAGAACATCTTCATTTTCAAATACAGAAACATATATATATATATATATATATATATATATATATATAGTTCAATAAGTGATCACTTAGCTTCATAGAAATTGACTTACATCTTCACTCTCCATTATTTAATGAATCTTCTTATACCTTCAAACCTTTCATCCTCGATATTGTGTGAATCTTGAAATTTGGGAGGGAACGTATGAAATGATACATTATCGGAGAGCCGAGACTCTCTCAAGGGCCCATATCTGTTACAATAAAATAACAAGATGATGTTAAATACATATAGTTTCGTATAAACTATAAATTAAAATAAACAAGGACAAAATCCTTACTTATAGAGGAAATATGCAACTGGTGACATTGTAATGAAGCCCATTTGATGCCATCAAGGCATTATCGATTCCGTCAATCATCGTCTGGAAGGCCACATTACCCCAAGGGTAGATATTAAAGTCTTCCAACAAGTCAATAAGGTCAATAAATTCTGTACAATAAATAATATTCGTGTCGGTTCCCCTAACAAACCACTCTACACATAATATTAGGGTTACCTTCACGACATCTTCGTGCTTATTGCTATCAACTATCCTATTGAACACCTCATGTATATATTTCTTTAGGATAAGATTTTCATTGAAGTATTTTTCTCTTATTGACTTCTTCAAACAAGGGATATTAGGTATGGAGAGGTCATTAGTCTTCAACCCTGTTATTAAGGTGAAGTCCATCTCAGAAAACTTTACACGGTCCCCCTGTATCACGAATACAAGATTGCCTATATATTTCTGAATAAGTGAGTGAAAATGGCTCCTATAAACCTAAATGATGGAATATCTAATAAAAATGAGAATAGGGTCCGCATAAATATATTTATTCTAGTTTCATTCTTCTCTAACCCATTCTTGACGCTATCAAACCACCATGTCAAAGAACATCTGCATGACAGGGTGGGGGTCGACTCGCCAAATCTCTTATGCAAAGGTTTGTTATCTGTAAGAAAGAATGAAAAATTATATCAATGACCATGAAGTGAAGGGAAATGAAAAATACATGGAATTGACCATGAAGTGAACGAAATTGTCCATGAAATGAGTGAAATTTACCGTGACGTGAAATGCATGAAATTGACTGTCAATTGAAGGGATTGTCCTACAATGCATAGAATTGACCGTGACATGAGGGGGATTGTCCATGAAATGCATGGAATTGACCATGAAGTGAAGGAAAATGAGCGTGAAAGGCATGGAATTGACCATAAAGTGAAGGGAATTGTCCATGAAATGAGTGGAATTTACTGTGACGTGAAGAAAATTATTCGTGAAATGCATAAAATTGACCGCCAATTGAAGGGAATTGTCCTGCAATGCATAAAATTGACCGTGACATGAGGAGGATTGTAACGTCTAGGAAAAATCCGTACAGAGACCCGAGTACCACCTCAGGTAGAAAATACTGAGGACCAAATTCTTTAAAAGTTAAACGAGAAACTAGATTACTTATGAAATTAGCACTAATCACTTTAAATACGATCTGTAAGACCCAAAATTTATGAAATCATTAACGTTACATTACCCTAAAACCTACGATCAATCTCTAAACCCAGTTGCTCTCGGGAACATCTGGAAACTCCGTATCGGACCTGGACCGCGCGTCGAAAGTCCAAAACTACGAAACTATACGATTATGACCGCTTTACTAGGCTTAACAGTCACCTTAGAAATCAAGTTCGAATAATACCCAGAAATGCATAACTTGAGCCTAGAGCGAAGTGTGTAAGAAACGTGAATATTTTTAGAAAATGAACTGAAACTTAAGTGAATTGAGTCGATTCACTTGCAGGCCAAATCTAATGATTCAAATCATCAAAATCTGACCCGATTACACCCTCAGATCAGGAGAAATTTCCCACACATGTCAGTGCACTTGTGGCCCTGATCGAATACCGGTGACCGTCGAACTGAAACTGGTCCGCCACGGACGATCTGTAAATCCGATCGGACTGAAAACTTAGCTGGACCTGGATCCAATGTCAGGGAACTTAAGTCTGACCGCATTCAGTAAAGGGGCCTCCAAAAGTGCTCCGTTGGATCGGAACAGACCCTATTTGGCTATAAACTAAGTATACGTTGGCCATGGGGCCATTTTCATCAGTCCTAGGCCTATATAAAGGCCTAAACCCGCCCCATTTTTATTCCATACGAATTCTCTAAAACCCTAGGAGAGAGAAGAGAAGAAAGAGAAGGAAAGAGAGAGTGTGTGAGAGAGAGTTGGAGTTTATTCTTGAAATTATTCCCTGCTGCTCCACATGCCAAATCAGTCCATCTGTATCGCTATACGAGCGATTCTGATTCCGTACTTGGGTAAGAAATCCTAACCCTGACCTATTTTAGAGATTCAAATAGAACAGATGGTGGAATAGCTAACCTATTCCCTGTAATAGGTAGTCGTTGTACTGTAAACAAAGGCTTGATCTACAAACTAAGTTCGATACTTGTCTATCGGCGTAAGATGCGAACCATAAATGTTTAGGTTATGGTTTTCAAGGCTTTCAATGTCAGTAATGGTTTATGACTGACTTGATTGCTGTCACGTATGTTTAGATACGAAGTTTTTCATATATTACATTTAGATATAAACTATGTTGATTATAATGCATTCCATGCGTGTTGAAATGCCTGAATGAATATGGAATTATGATTTGTGCTCGTCATGTTTATTGATTGAAAGTACATGATTGTTGTATGTATGGTGAACCCTTTTGAAAAGGGATTTGCTATAATACTTGTTATAATTACCTTACGACCTGTATATAATATGTGTAGCCTAAGTGTTTGATAAAATGCCTGAATTTGAAAAGGGATTTTCTATAATAGTTGTTATAATTACCTTACGACCTGTATATAATATGTGTAGCCTAAGTGTTTGATAAAATGCCTGAATGTGAAAATGCTTATGTAAATGCATGAAAGGAGGCCATTGAGATAGGATTCTCAATAACCTTATCTATGGCCATGGCTTCCTTCATAAAATCTATTGTACTACTATGTGCTGTATGGATGAATGCCTATGTATGTTAACATATTTTCTATGGGTTCGTTAAGATGATTATATGGAACTTACGCTTATTGTTGAAGTGTATTAGGGGCTGCGATGTAGTCCAGACAGTCGATAATGATATGTGATCAGTGGTTGAACTATTTGACCTTGACGGACACGCCCAATGAATCCGAGTCGTACGCTGCTTGTCGGCAGTGGTTAGGCCACACGGAGTTACTTGCACACTCCATGTCGATCGACTCGACGTATGCTCGTACCAGTCGAGTTTGTCAACTAACCCGGTTGACCCAATGAATGTTCACCATGTATGGACGCTAGTGCTTGAATCTAAGGTACTAAATTCACCGGTGAAAGCCCGTTTAACCTTGGTACCTCGATTTGCTAAGACTCATGAGCCGGACATTGTGGTATGGGACACCGTGGTCGAGCTATCGGCCTATGCTGGGGTGACGAGTCTTCCCATAGTGACCAGTGAGCAACCCAGACTTGTGAGCTGAATACGGTGGTATGGGACACTGTATTCGAGCTATTAGCCTACACTGATCAGATGATGAGCCATTTGTAGTGACCTCGAGTATACTCTGCAGTTGCGTTGAGGCAACAAGTCTTTCCGTAGCAGCTAAAGTATAAACTAGGTCTACACTGATCAAGTGACGAGCCCTTTGTAGTGACCTAGAACCACAACATCATCTGAGATTTACTAGGACTGATGACCTTAGAATGGATCATTGTTTGGGAATTAATATAAGGGAGGTACCTTAGTTTCCTAATCCTGCTATATGAAAAAAATCTAAGTAAGAACCTGGCTAATCATGTGTATGCACCGCACTGCATGTGTTTTGGCAAGGAAGAGCACTTTAAGGAGGATGTCATGTGCGCCGTGAGATGAAGACGCTAAGGGAGTGTAGGTGAGGGCATGCATCATTATTACATATCATTTTTTGCATTAACAAGAGTATTTATGATATTATTGTTGTATTGCATTATCATTACTACTTGACTGAATTGATAACATGTTAACCTTTTGTTTTATTATTCCACTGAGTTGATCACTCACTCCCACGTTCTGGGAAGGTATTTTAAACACCAACCAGACTCTGTCTTAGTTGCAGATGACGATGCGACCCACGAGGTGGAGCCTGACTTTTCTGACGATGAGGAGGCATTCTCATATATGCAGTATTCAGCAGGTTTCTATAGACTGTTCTGATCGACGGGGCTTCAGGGCTTATACTTGCAGTGGACCTTGACATTTTATATTTTTAACAATACTTGTAATTATTGACCTGGTAATGCATACATACTTCGAGGACCTACTTTGATTTATACATTTTATATTTTCATTATAGTCTTCTGCTTACGTATCTCAACTATGCCTGGATTATATTTTGTTTTTTTAACTTAATCTCATTCATGTTTTATGCACTAATACGAACAACATACAATCATCATAAATTATGTTGCATAAGTGATGTGTTGGAACTCGGGAGTTGGGTTTCTACTCGACTCCCGAATTTTAGGGCATTACAGGGATTGTTCATGAAATGCATGGAATTGACTGTGAAGTGAATGGGAGTCACCGGAAATGTCATGCCCTAAACCCGAAAATCGGATTCACATGAATCCAGATTGCCGTATCCGGTGCCGATAGCCTCCGTAGTGCCCCATTCTCGGCTCCTGACAATCAATTGCCAGATTTCGATCCTGGGATCCTACAAGGAGAATTTTCAGAATGAATTTTTTTTTGTAATGGAGCATAACCACAAGCATAACTAAGTTACAAAACAACATCATTACATATCCACTATATAAAAATCTTTAAGTACAATGCAGAAAGGAAAATACAAGGTGATCAAAAAGCTCCAAAAAGGTCCTGATATGCACTCCTACCTCAGCGCTGCTGCTGTCCAACGCTACCTGCACGCAACTGTCGTGCATAAGCTTACAAAAGCTTAGAGGGTGGTGTAAGTGTGTGCGGAGGGCAAGCGCCGAGTGTACAAGATCAGGTAATGCGGAAGTATGCGGTAAGTCCATGAATATACCAAGGCTATGTAATGCAAGGCATGATGCGAGATATGAATGCCATCGGCCACACCGATGCAATGCAAGGCCTACATAGCCGAATGTCATATGCAAAATACAATCCAAGCAAGTCGGTACTCATCAAGTACATATATCAGTACAGTTCCTCTCTGAATATCACCAGGGTCTAATACACTTCGCAGAGACTGCCACCTCCCTATCTGCACAGTTAAGCAAGCGGAATAGACCTCACTATCTGCCTGACCAGTAGTCTGCTAATACCTACCCGGCTCGTCGATAGCGGACTCATTTGCAAGCTGGTCAAACTCAGCCTAGCTTATAGCCCCCTCACTCAGGCGGATAAGGCCACACCCCCTTCCAACCGACCACGACACAGTGGGAGACGCAGCCTACTGGTATTCGGCACTCGGGCGCTCGTGTATCCACTCGGTCTAGACGTTGGAGCATCTCCTGGTACCAAAAAGGTTCTGGGACTCTCATCCAAGGACATCCTAAGTGCCCACAGTGCTAGAATAAGTATTTTCGGTATCCAATACGGCCATCCACGATGTACCTGTGGAGCCACGGCCCTGATGTCGCTAGGGCGTGCAGTGATCAAATCACACATATGCGAGATGCATGGATCATGCCGTCAAATCATGCAGAAATCCAGCGCGTACTGTGCGATCATGTGGGGCACTCCGTCTCATAACGGGTCCCATAGGTGGTCTGCCCAATGGCATATGCTATGATCAGTCACTACTCAAATCAAGCATACATATGATGCGTATGAGCATGAGTCATGGGATTATACTAAGCATGTTATAAAGCAATAAATAGTAACGAGTGTGGGCCTATCAATGGGCCCTAAGGAGAGGTACAATGAGGACATTTAACCAACATTGTACATACAATGTGGACGTCAAACCAACATTGTTCCCTAAGCACGACCTGCCATAAATGTCATTACATGAACCATGAGAGATCACTCATTGCAATGGACCCTAAGGTCGTCTCGTTGGGCCTCGACCCATGGGCCTTAGATACATCAAATGGGTCATATCACATGGGCCTTACATTTATCAAATGGGTTACATTAATGGGCCTCACCAATGAGCCCTATGTACATTGCAATGGTCCACGATCCATGGGCCTTGAAATACATCAAATGGGCCTACACCCACGAGCTTTAAATATATCAAATGGGCCACTCCATTTGCGCCCCATGCACATCAAATGGGCTTGATCCCATGGGCTCTTTATGTATCAAATGGGCTTAGTCCCCTGGACTTTGCATATGTCAAATGGGCTTAGTCCCATAGGCTTTAGATATGTACCAAAGTAGGCCTTAATGAATGGCCATAATTAAGTAAATTGTGGGCCCTAAACACACACCAAGGTGGGCCCATTTGAAACATAGATCTGCCTCATTTTTAGCTCATGTCATGAAATAATAATATTATTTTTTTTTACAAAATAAATGAACGGTTTGGATGAATCACATACACCGTAGTGGATAGAGTGGATAGAACCCCTAAATCATGGTGGGTCCCACTGTCCAAACGGTGGACAGTGAGGATAGTCACATACATCACAGTGGAGTCCACCGTCCAGACGGACGGTGGCAATGTAACATATATGTCACTGTGGGCTCCCCATGTGGGGCCCACCATAATGTTTATAATCCATCCATCCCGTTGATAAGGTCACAGAGACCTGGGTGAGGATGAAAAACAAATCTCGGCTTGATCCAAAACTTCTGTGGGGCCCGAAAAGGATTTCAATGGTAGGATTCAATTCACACTGTTTTTTACGGTGTGGGCCACCTGAGCGTCAGATTTGTCTAAAACTTGGAGGGCGGCCCACTGATTTGGGGGCCTACCTGATGAACGGGTAGGATGGCAAATAAATTTCAATGTGGGGCCCACGGCTGGGGCCGTGGGGCCCTGCTCGTACGCCCGCCCGCCGCTGGCCGTGCCAGCGTCCTGACAGCAGCAGCTGCTGCTGTTAGAGTGTATGTAGTTTTTTATTTTTTTTTGAAATCATGAAATTTCATGGTTTTTTAGGTGTGTGGCCCACCACAAGTAAATCCACTCCATCCATTGAATTCCTCAGCCTACAACAGTTCCATCGAGACCAATATTGGACCTCGTTCAGCGCATAAGAGGAATTTTTATGAGATTCCAACGGTAAGGATGCAGTTTTCAACGCTATGGCCCACCGTATACTCTGATCAACCTCATTTTTCGGCTCAACGCCTAAAATGAGTTGGGAAAGAGGATGAACGGCATGGATTAGAGACATACATCGAGGTGGGGCCTATGCAGGTGGCCCACCCCCAATGCTTGGAAAAGCTCACATTTGTGTTTTTCTTTCCAGTGACGTCCAGCGCCTGGACGTTTTTCTTCTCCTTTTTTCTTTTTTTTTTTTTTTTTGTTTTGGACTTTATCAAATGCATTCAAGGTGGGCCCTGTTTAGGTGGGCCACCCCGAATGGATGTACATTTAAGATGGGCCCCACCCATGGACAACTAGTATAAAATACATATTTCATGGTGGGGCTCATCCAAGTGGCCACATGGCCTCATCAACATACAAGAAAATAAAAAAAAATGAGAGGGAGAGGAAGAGAGAGTAAAGGAGTGGGACACGCGCGATGGAGGGGCCCCGGCACTATGGGCCCTCCGTTTCAACCATCCAATAATACATCAATGGGTATCATTGCACATGAGACCATCCAAAGAAAAGATCAACGGTGGAGATCCCTCTCCACTAAAAATGGACGGTCTAGATGACCTCTTAATGCGAGGAAAGTAAACATCATGATGGGGTCCATGGGGAATGGCCCCATCATGGAATGATTTGATGATCAAGATGGGACATTGGCCACATCTTAGGGTCCCAAATGAGATCCACACCATTGATCGGTGGGCCTCACTTGGCCCATCATAGAAATATGAAAATCTAACTTATGGAAGCACCCACCACTTGATCTTCTTGGTCCGTTGGATAGCCGGTCTCCTAGAGCTTCACTTTGATGGTGGAGATGGGAAATGGATGGCTATGATGGGAGATTTGGGAGTGGAAAGTGGGCCTCACACATGCACTTCTCTCCATGGGAAGGCTTGGACGTGGGAGTGCTCTCTCCTTACTTGGGAGTGGTGTGAGAAAAGAGAGAGGGAGATGGGATGTAAGGAGGAGTGATGGGGTGATGGTTGATGGCTGTGAGTGATGGGTGAGGTGATGTGTTAGTTGACTTTGGTGGTTGCTTGACTTGTGGAGAAAGGAAGCATAGGTGTGTGTACTTGACATGAGAGGTGATTAATGGGCTTGATTGATGTGATTGATTTGACACTTTGTAGAGATTCTCTTAAGATTTATAACGCGCGGTGTTTTTCCTCGAACTAAACGCGGGTCCGCATCTCATCGTCTGGGTATCGGATCGGTGTGTGAGTTACGGCGTTGGAACCGCGGCGACGGTGCGGTCGCAATGATACAAGTCTCGGATTAAGCCGGTACAAATGTATAGGATACGACTTACGGTCGTGCGTAAAGTCGATTACAGGTCACAGACTGCTGGAATTTGACGAGAAAGATCACGGAAAGTAACGGAACAGTACAGATTGAAATACGGGTCTTACAGGAAATGACCATGAAATGCATGGAATTGACCGTGAAGTGAAGGGGAGTCACCGAAAATGACCGTGAAATGCATGGAATTGACCGTGAAGTGAAGGGGATTGACCGCGAAATGCATGGAATTAACCATGAAGTGAAGGGAATTCACCATGAAATGAATGGAAATGACCGTGAACTGAAGGGAATTGACCGTGAAGTTAGTTATATGTTTCTTGCAGTTGTGAGTTGAATTTCACTTAGCGCTCAGTCAATTCCATTCACTTCGTGGTCATTTTAAGTCAGTTTACGGTCATTTTAACTCAGTTCACGGTCATTTTAGGTCAGTTCGCGGTCCTCATCAATAACTCAGTGGGTCCTCGGTCTATTAACTCAGTCGGTGTTCATCAGTCTTTATTTAGTTTCACATCTCATTTCGTTCTTGTTTCAAAAACTCTCATTGTGGGCCATTTGAGAATTAACTTTTGCCCATCTATCAGGACATGCCATACCATTTAGTGTTTAAAATAAAATAGGGCTGTACACCAGTCAAGCTAGCTCAAACAGCTTGCTCGAGACGTTTAGAGTCAGCTCGGATTGACTTGGCTTGAAAGGCCAACTCGAGGCTAGTAAAGTTGAGTTCAAGCAAAGTTTGACCATTGTGTATTGCAAATCGATTCGATTCGAACTCGACTTGACTCAGCATGGATGAGTCAAGCAGAGCTTATCCCACCTCAACTCGACTTTAACTCGACTTGACTCAGCATGGACGAGTCAAGCCGAGCTTAGCCCACCTCAGCTCGGCTCGGCTCGATGTACGACGCTAGAATGGATTGTGGACCGTGCGCATATATAGTATAATATGTAGTCGAGTCCACAAAAAGTGAGAGATTTAAATATACCGGCCGTTCGAAGCTTCTTAGATGGGGGGACCATTTTCGTCCTTTCTTCGGTTCACAAAAGTCAAAAATGACGTGCGTGGGGTCTGTATTCTCAACCGAACAAAGGGGAAATAAAAAATGAAGAAAAGGGAAGGTTTTACTATAAGGTGGAGAGTCACAGAGGGGGAAAAGTAATCAGAGAATCAGAGCTAGTTAGCTAGGATGAAGGAGCAGGGAGAGGAGAGGAGAATCAGAGTCGGTTAGTAATCGGAAAATCAGAGCCGGTTAGCTAGGATGAAGGAGCAGGGAGAGGAGAGGAGAAAAAATCAAATTTTCGGTGGAGATGGAGCTGGCAGCGTTTGAAGGGGCGTTTGTTTTAGAGCAAGGGCAATTTCGTCATGTGCAAGGCCGTCCGTATGCCTGGGGAGTATCCGTGGAAACTAAAAAGGAATGGGCTTAAAAAGGTTGTGGGCCATATACTGGTCGTACAGTTGGAAATTTCTCTTTTCAGAAGTCGCACGAAGAAGATAGGTTTATTACCATACGTCTTGACGTATTGTTTTAGGATGCATCCGCATTGTATCCGCTATTCCTTGGGTCATTTTTCAATGATCTAAACCGTTTATGCGGTGGGACCCACATTTTATGGTTACATAGAGCCACTAATTTCATACTAAATTATTTCAATGCTTCCATCCTTTAAATATTTTCTCATTGAATATAGACTGTAAACTTCAACCGTTGTTTTGTGATGCATTGAGCGAAGGGTGAGGACTTAAAAATCTTCGACTCCCAGGGAACTGTTTATCAAATGGACTCAGACTTGGCAACCACCCACTTGTACCTTGTCGGTACTGATCAGCGCTCTATGGGCTCCACCACAATGCATGTGTTTCATCCTTTGTTCATTTTGCCGGCTCATTTTGGAGCATGTGCCAAAAAAGAGAAAATTTTCAAATTGAGAAATTTCTTACTGCACGACTCATTTATGGCCACGAACCTTATTCGGCTGACTTATTTTTAGCTTTCAGGGATAAGCCCCAGCTATACAAACACACATTTATTGGACCAAAATGCTTAGCTTTTTCAGAAAAGCAAAAGTGGGGTTACCTATGGATACGGATTATACCCATAGCCATAACTATAGTGCCGCGGCCTCCTACACACTTTATATATATATATATATATATTACATTGAGAACATTATTCTACTAACATTTTTCTCTAATACATATTTATATAAATATGTATATATAAGCATATAAAAAAAAAAATTCTCTTTTTTTTTTTCATTTTTTTCTTTATTCATTTAACAAGAATATCTTCTAAACCAAAATTAATTACTTGACGTACCATATCTAATTTAGGGGTAAGAGAAGCTACTTTAGCCAACCAACCTGGTCATTTTTATAGATTCCATCAGTTCGATGGTCGAAAATCCATTGCATTCACTTCGCGGTTGATTTCAATCAGTTCGCGGTCAATTTCATTCATTTCATTCACTTCGCGGTCAATTTCATTCACTTCACGGTCAATTTCATTCATTTCACAATCAATTCCATGATTTGACAATCAATTCTGGCAATTCCCCTTCACTTCACGGTCAATTCCCTTCACTTCATGGTCAATTCCGGTGATTCCCCTTCACTTCACGGTCAATTTCGTGTATTTCACGGCCAATTCGCTTCACTTCATGGTCAATTCCATGCATTTCACGGTCAATTCCGGGAGAAATTTCCTACTGTACGATCCATTTATGGCCCATGAACCTTTTAAAGCCCACTTCTATTTAACTCCCAAGAATAAGTCCCAGCTATACGGATAGCTTTTCAAAGGTCAAAAATGCCCCCGCCTTTCCTTCCAGAAGCGGATTGGCTGGTACTCGAAGACGAGCGCTGACGCTCCTTGAACTTCGAGTTGTATGAATGGTTCAAAAGAGATCAAAGTTACATGGGCCCCATAGTTATTTATTTATTATATCCACAACGTTCATCCATATTTCGAGATCATTTCAGAGCATTATTAAAAAAAATAAATCATATCCAAAGATCAACTAAACCACACCACAAAGAGCAGCGGGAAAATTGATTTTCACCATTAAAAATTTTATAGGGCCCACCATGACATTTATTTTCCATCCATTCTACTCATAATGTCATAAAGACCTGGATAAAGAGGAAAAACAAATTTTATAATGATCCAAAACTTCTATGATCCCTAAAAGGGTTTCAATGGTAGACGTTCAATCCTCCACTGCCTTTTATAGTGTGGTCCACTTGATAGCTAGATCTGTCTTATTTTTCGTCTCAAGCCTTAATTTGAGTTTTCCAAATAGATGGACGGTTTGGATATAACACATTCCTTATAATGGGACCCACAAAAAGCAGTGGGGTTTACAACAAGGGAAAAAAAAGAGCCAGTGAGTCGGGGTCGACCAGGTCAGCGAGAGCCTATGGCTATAGATTATAACCGTTGCCATAACCATAGTGTCATCCAATCTGTGCAACTTTTTTATTTTTTATTCACAGAGAACTATTTCCCCCTACATTTTTCTCTAATACATATTTATAAAAATATGAATATATAATCATATAAAAAAAATCTCTCTTTGTATTCATTTCTTTCTTTATTCATTTAACAAGCATATCTTCTAAACCAAAATGAGTTACTTGACGTACCATTTATGATTTTGGGGTAGGAGAAGCTAATTTAAGTAACCAACCTGGTTATTTTCCAAGATTCCATAGGTCAATGGTCAAAAATCCATTTCATTCACTTCGTGGTCAATTTCAATCAGTTCGCTGTCAATTTCATTCATTTCACGGTCAATTCCATGCATTTCACGGTCAATTCCATACATTTTGCAGTCAATTCCATGCATTTCGCGGTCAATTCCCTTCACTTCACGATCAATTCCATGCATTTCTTGGTCAATTTCCTTCACTTCATGGTCATTTCCATTCATTTCACAGTCAATTCTTACAATTCTCCTTCACTTCACGATCAATTCCATGCATTTCAAGGTCAATTCCCTTTACTTCATGGTCAATTCAATGCAATTCAAGGTCATTTTCATGCATTTCATGGTTAATTCGCTTCACTTCACGGTTAATTCCATGCATTTCATGGTCAATTCACTTCACTTCATGGTCAATTCCATGCATTTCATAGTCAATTCCAGCGATTCCCCTTCACTTCATGGTCAATTTCGTGCACTTCGCGGTCAATTCCCTTTACTTCACGGTCAATTCCATGGATTTCATGGTCAATTCCCTTCACTTCACGGTCAATTTCATGCATTTCACGGTCAATTCCCTTCACTTCACAGTCAATTCCATGCATTTCAGGGTCAATTTCCTTCACTTCACGGTTATTTCCATTCATTTCACTGTCAATTCCAGCAATTCCCCTTCACTTCATGGTCAATTCCATGCATTTCACTTCACGGTCAATTCAATTCCAGCAATTCCCCTTCACTTCATGGTCAATTCCATGCATTTCACTTCACGGTCAATTCAATGCATTTCACGGTCAATTCGTTTCACTTCACAGTCATTTCCATGCATTTCACGGTCAATTCACTTCACTTCACTGTTAATTCCATGCATTTCACGGTCAATTCCCTTCACTACATGGCTAATTTCATACATTTCATGGTCAATTCCGGCGATTCCCCTTCACTTCACGGTCAATTCCCTTTACTTCACGGTCAATTCAATGCATTTCACGGTCAACTCCCTTCACTTCACGGTCAATTCCATGCATTTCACGATCAATTCCCTTCACTTGACGGTCAATTCCATGCATTTCACGGTCAATTCCTTTGACTTCACGGTCAATTCCCTTCACTTCACGGTCAATTCCATGAATTTCACGGTCAATTCCCTTCACTTCACAGTCAATTCCAAGCATTTCACGGTTAATTCCGGCGATTCCCCTTTACTTTACAATCAATTCCATGCATTTCACGGTCAATTTCCTTCACTTCACGGTCAATTCCATGCATTTCACAGTCAATTCCCTTCACTTCACGGTCAATTCGCTTCACTTCACAGTCAATTCCATGCATTTCACTGTCAATTCCCTTCACTTCACGGTCATTTCCATTCATTTCATGGTCAATTCCCATTCAATTCATAGTCAATTCCATGCATTTCATGGATACTTGGATTTAACATTTTAAAACAAGATAGTTAAATCTTTCAAGACTAGAAGGTCCATACCCCATATCATAGTTTCCTTGAGTTTTTCTATCTACTGATGACTACTGCATTTTCTATTTTTGTGCATATAATGCATCAGCCTATGTATCATTGACAAATTTTGCTCTAATGGAATACGTGAAGTTGCATAAATTTGAGTAATGTTTGAAATGTTAATAGTGGTCGTTAGCACTTACATGATATCGTTATTGGAATGTGCAGGTGTTTAATGTCATATCCGTGGATTTAATAATACTAAACCTTATAAGAATCTATAGTTTCCTCAACAAGTTTGGGTGGAAACCAAAATCAAAGGATAAATCTATAACTCAGGTACGACCCAAAGAGCTTTGAGGGGGAACGGGGTGGACCCCATCTGGACCCGGTCGACCCCGTCTTGCTGGCAAAAATTCGAGGTCGACCTTGACTTGTTGTCTCACCTTAGTTGGCTTTTTAAATTTTCTGTTGTCCTCACTCTCTTTTGCAATAATTTCCTAGGCATTTGCATCTGTCACTGCAATTCAACGAGCCTAACGTGAAATTGAGCAAGCCTAACATGAAATTCAACGAGCTTAACATAAAATTCAACAAGCCTAAAATGGAATTCAACGAGCCTAACGTGAAATTGAGCGAGCTTAATGTGAAATTCAATGATCCTAACATAAAATTCAACGAGCCTAACGTGAAATTCAATGAGCCTAATGTGAAATTCACCGCACCGAACATGAAATTCACAATATTAATATCTTCAATAGTGATTAACTACATGGGTTTAAAGTTTTCAAGTTTGAATTGAGAAGAATGTCGGGGCAACCTAATCGAACTAAAACTTAATATCTATAGTAAAAATAAAAATAAAATAGGCTTTCAGCCATCGATCTAATAAAATTTTATAAATCTGCTATATTGGTTGGATAAATCAGCTTCTCCTACCCCAAAATCATATGTGATATGTCGAAAAACTTATTCCAGTTTGCAACATATGACTGTTTTAAGGTTTGACAGAAAGGTAGCAAGTCGAGGTCGAACCCGACTAGACCTGGTCAACCCCATTTGTCTGGCACCTTAAAACAGTCATATGTTGCAAACCAGAATGAGTTTTTCAACATATCATATATAATTTTGGTGTAGGAGAAGCTCATTGAACCAAAAAACCTAGAAGATTTGCGAGATTCCATTATATTGATGGCAGAAAGTCCATTTTATTTTATTTTTTACGATAGATATCAAGTTTTAGTTCGATTAGGCTGCCCCAACATTCTTCTCAACTCAAACTTAAAAAATTTAAACCTATATAGTTAATCACTATAAAATATGTTAATATTGTGAATTTCATGTTAGGCTCGGTGAATTTCATATTAGGCTTGTTGAATTTCACGCCAGGCTTGTTGAATTTGACTGTGAAGTGATTGAAATTGACCGTGAAGTGATTGAAATTGATCGCGAAGTAAGTAAAATTGACTGCAAAGTGAATAAACTTAACCGAGAAGTGAGTGAAATTCACTGCGAAGTGAGTGAACTTGACCGCAAAGTGATTAAAATTCACCATGAAGTGAGTAAACTTGACCGTGAAATGCATGGAATTGATCATGAAGTGAAGGGAATTGACCGTGAAATGCATGAAAGTGACCATGAAGTGAAGGGGATTGATTGTGAAATGCATGAAATTGACCTTGAAGTGAAGGGAATTGACCTTGAAATGCATGAAATTGATCGTGAAGTGAAGGGGAATCACTGGAATTGACCGTGAAATGCATGAAATTGACCATGAAGTAAAGGGAATTAACCGTGAAATGCATGGAATTGACCGTGAAGTGAAGGGAATTGACCGTGTGAAATGCATTGAATTGACCGTGAAGTAAAGGGAATTGACCGTGAAGTGAAGGAAAATAGCTGGAATTGACCATGAAATGCATGGAATTGACCGTGAAGTGAAGGGAATTAACCATGAAATGCATGGAATTAAGCGTGAAGTGAAGTGAATTGACCATGAAATGCATGGAAATGACCGTGAAGTGAAGCGAATTGACCATGAAATGGATTGAATTGACCGTGAAGTAAAGGGAATTGACTGTGAAATGCACGAAATTGACCGTGAAGTGAAGGGGAATAACCGGAATTGACAGTGAAATGAATGCAAATAATCGTGAAGTGAAGAAAATTGACCGTGAAATGCATGTAATTGACTGTAAAGTGAAGGGAATTGGCCGCAAAATGCATGGAATTGACCGTGAAGTGAAGGGAATTGACCGTGAAATGTATGGAATTGACCATGAAGTGAAGGGAAATGATCATAAAATGCATGGAATTGACCATGTAGTGAAGGGAATTGACTGTGAAATGCATGGAATTGACCACAAAGTGAAGGGAATTGACTGTGAAATGAATGAAATTGACCACGAACTAATTGAAATTGACTATGAAGTGAATGAAATAGATTTTCGAGCATTGACCTGATGGAATCTTGAAAAATAAACAGAATGGTTGGCTAAAGTAGCTTCTCCTACCCCAAAATCATAGATGGTACGTCAAGTAACTCATTTTAGTTTAGAAGAAATGCTTGTTAAACGAATAAAGAAAGAAATGAATAAGAAGAGAGAAAATTTTTGTATATGATTATATATTCATATTTATATAAATATGTATTAGAGAAAAATATAGGAGGAAAAAAGTTCTCCATGAAAAAAAAAAAAAAAAAAAGTTGCACAAATTGGGGCGGCACACTGGTTGTGGCTACGGTTATAATCCGTAGCCATAAGCTCCAATTGACCCCATCGACTGAGTACCAACACTCACTGGCTTTTTTTTTTCCCTGTTGTAATCCCCACCACTTTTTATAGATCCCATTATGAGGTATGTGTTATATCCAAGCCGTCCATCTATTTGGTAAACTCGTATTAAGGCTTGAGATGAAAAATAAGATAGATCCAGCTATCAAGTGGACCACACTATAAAAGGCAATGGAGGATTGAACGTCTACCATTAAAACCCTTTTAGGAGTCACGAAAGTTTTGGATCATTATTAAATTTGTTTTTCCTCTTCATCCAGGTCTTTGTGACCTTATGAATAGATTGGATGGAAAATAAATGTTATGGTGGGCCCTACAAAATTTTTAACGATGAAAATCAATTCTCCCGCTGCTCTTTGTGGTGTGGTCTAGTTGATCTTTGAATATGAATATTTTTTTTTTTGATAATGCTCCGAAATGATCTCGAAATATGGATGAACATTGTGGATATAATAAACACATAACTGTGGGCCCATGTAACTTTGATATCCTTTGAACCGTTCATACAACTCAGAGTTCAAGGAGCGTCAGCGCTCATCTTCGAGCACTAACCAATCCACTTCCAAAAGGAAAGGTGGGGGCATTTTCGACCTGTGAAAAGTTGTCCGTACAGATGAGGCTTATTCTACAGAGCTATAAAGAAGTGGGCTTAAAAATATTCGTGAGCACTAAATGGGTCGTATAGTAGGAAATTTCTCGCCCAAAAACTAGGCATATCCAAATCGCAGGTGTGCCAGAAGAAACAATGGTAATTGAAAGACCACATTAAAAACTTTATAAGACAACAAAAGTTTTGGATTAAGATTTTCCCTTCATCCATACCTGTATGTAGAGGTGTACATGAGTCAAACCGAGTCGAGCTGGACTCAGCTTGGCCACTTGCTGACTCCAGCTCGAACTTAGCTCAACTCGGTCCTCGAGCCTAACTGGCTAGCTCAACTCTGTTCGGTCAACAGCTCAGGCCAGTTCGAGCCGAGTTCGCCTGTGCAGCATTTTCACAAACATATAGTTTGCACCTTCAAAACCTCATTGTATGTAAAACAACATCAGTGATTTTACTGGTATTTTATCGAACACCTTGTAAGCAATATAAAAATCAAGAAAAAATGGTATTTTTTCATATACTTACCTTCCTTACCACTAGCCACACTTCATCGAGTTATTTCGTCAAACACTTGGTGAGCAACAGCAATATCAAAGTAACTGAGTCGCCGAATTGGTTTTATCCGAGTTTGATTCGAGTTGGGTTCGATCCGAGTCGAGTCAAGCTCGGGCAAGCTCGAACTCGGTTCGAAATTTTTTTGATCTAAAAAAATCAAATCGACTCAGCTCAAATTTAGTTTCAAACCAAGTTGAATTGAACTTTTTCAAGTCGAGTCGAGCAAGCTAACCGAGTTAGCTCTACTCGTGTTCAACCCTATCTTTATGACCTAATTAATAAGTAAGATGGCTATAAACATTACAGTGTGATCTAAGAAGTTTTTTTATGGCAAGTGTTCATCACCATTATTTTCTAATGTGGGGCACATCTAAGCTTATCAAAGCTTTGGATTTGCCTTACTTTTAGAGCTCATGCCTACAATAAGCTAGCAAAATGAATGTACAAATTGGATAGGGCGCGTACATTAATGGTGGAGCCTAAAGAATGCAAATTAGGACTCAGTTTTCATACACCCGAATGGCAATAGAAAAAAACTAGGCCCACCATGATGTATGTGTTTTATTTATGCTTTCCGTTGCTGCTAGATCTTATTTTAGGTATAAGCCCAAAAATAAGGTAGGTCCAAATCTCAAATATACCGTAGCAAAGGAAGCAGCGGGGATACTTATGTACTGTTGAAACTTTTTTATAACCCACGGGCAAAATTATTTATCTTCTCACGTAAAGAATGACAAACATAATAATTAGTTTGATCCAAAACTTATATACCCACAAGTAGGGCTACGAATGGGCAAGAAATGGGTTAGTCTTGGCCTAGATTTTGAACTATTTATGATTGGGTGTCAGGGTGGCCCCTATTTAAAATTTTATTTTTTTTACCCGCTTGTTGACGCCCTACTCACAAAGAGCTTTCAACCGTAGGCATGCATTGTCATTGGTTTCAGTGGACTGTAGTCTACTTAAATTTTGGATATGGGTTGCTTCGTGATGATGCCCCTATAATGAGATGAAAAGTATATCACGACATGGATAAAACACATTACATAGCATGTTCAAGTCCATGAAGCTTATACTCCATAATTGAGCTGGGCATTAGAGGGTTGCTACTAACTTGGAGTCACAACGCGGCCAGTGGGGATGTGAATGGGGTACTATTACACCCCGACCTAGCAAGAGATGGACGCTCCTGTTAAGGCTATATGAAGTTCATCACAATGTATATATTTTATCCATGCCACCTATCCATTTTGATGGATCATTTTAAGCCATGAGCCCAAAAAGAAGGCAGATCAAAGGAATTAGTGGGGATTGAAAGTTTAATGTTGAAGACCACACCACATTACTTCCAGTGGTGTCGTCCACTTGAGTCTTTGATTGCCTCATTTTTGGGCTCATGCCATAAAACAAAAAGATTTGCAAGGTGGATGGATGGCATAACATATACATCATATACTGTCCATCTCTAGCTCTGTGTATCAAATCCAACTCCATATATGAGGGCTTTTACCGAATCTTGTCCCCATCAACCTGTGCATATTTTCAAATCATTGGATATGACCTTGATTTGACTAATGGACTTTTCGAACCTGTGGTTTTAGCTACGAATATCCATTGGTTTGGATTTCACTATCACTATGACGTCATTGATATGGTCATCACAGCGTACCAAACCGTAGTGGATGAGCGGTTACGAAGTTAACACCTTAGTCGTGGATGTTATCCTGTGTGGGCCTACCTTGTTGTATTTTTTATAAATCCAGGTGGTCCATCTGTTTTTCCATCTTATTTTAGAACGTGATCCCAAACCTTGGGAAGATAAAAATCTCAGGTAAATCACACCACTTGACACAGTGATGAATGACCATTAAAAACTTTCTTTGAGCTACATAAGTTTTGGATAAGCTTATCTTTATATTTTCCCTTCATCCAGATTTTCTTTACATTATCAAGAGATTAGATACGAAAAAATTGGGGCAGATCCGAGACTTAAAGGGGTTGTATGATAAGAAAAGGCTGGCAGGAAACGCCTACCATTAAAACTTTCTGATCCAAAGCTTTTATGGCCTCACCAGTGCTTCTCTCATTGACGTCCAATCCATATTTTTCGGACCCATGTCTTTATAGGATCGGCAAAATGGATGGATTAGGTGTAGCTCACACAAGCATCATGGTGGGCCCACCTAGCTTCCCAATCACAGCAAATTCTTGCAAAAGGCTTTAGTAGGCTATCCGCCTCCATACTCAATCCTCATACTTAGTGGTGTACAAGAATTGAGCTAGTTCAATTAGCTCACTCGATTTGACTCAAAAAAGCTCGATTCAACTTGGTTCGAAGCTAAGTTCAAGCTAAGTCGAGCTAATTTTTTAAGCTTGAAAATGAGTTTGAGTTGGCCAGCTCATCTTGACATTCAATCCCTATTATTTCAGGTGATGTGGTATACTTGAACATTCAATCTACCTCATTTTTTAGGCTTATTGTTAAAAATAATTTTTTTTAAAATGAAATAACAATACAGATGAAAACACATGATGAAAACACATACATCATGGTAGGCCCACATAACCCCCACTAAGATTGTCCATTTCTAGCTAGGTCATGATGAGGGTACCCTTCAAAGTGGTGGTTAACTAGGAGACCCTAGTAGCTTCCAAAGACAAACTTTGACACCATTAGGTATTGATGCTGTCACTTTCGGGGTAGGACGACAGGGTGAGATTTGATTGGTAAGGCCCCATGCTGTCAGGTATGACAAGCTATGTCATTGTCACACTTAGTGGGTACTCCCACACAAAAGTGATCGGCATTGCAGGATTTGATTGGCAACAGGGCTTTGTGGAAGATAAGGGACCGCTGAGCCTTGACAATGGCCTACTAATCAATTATAACCTGCCATACTGTGTTTATCCGGCAATTCCCATTTGATGTGAATTGAATTATAAAAAACTTTCGTAAGAACTTCCAGCAACAAGATCCTAAGTGGGCTCATCGTGATATTTACAAGACATTGATCTTGTCTATTTTCATTTATTTTTTCAGATGATCATGATAAGATGGGCTAAAAAAGAAGAGTAGATCCAAAACTCAAGTAAGTTGCATGATAGGAAAACATTGGTAGTGAATTACCTACCAGTCAAACCTCCCTAGGTCTATTGGGATTTTTATAGGCCGTTTGTATTGTTTATAAGGTTATTTCTACTCGGATTAACTAAAAACATAAAAATCAGCTTGATCCAAAACTCCTATTACCCTACCAATGCTTCCACATAAGACATTCAATTTTCACTATTTCCTATCGTGCAGTGTTGAATCTTCCTCATTCTTGAGCTCATGTCATAATATGGTCTAGCAGAATGAATGGACAGGTCGTAGTTCTTTATTGTGGGTACCACCCAACTTCCACGCGAAAGGCTTTCGTGGACATTTTGCCTCTATACCCAATCCTCGATGCATACTTGGCAAAAAAAAAAGAAAACCTTTAAAAAAGCTCGGCCCATTTCTAATAGCATATGACCCCACCAATCAAATCTCTCCATATCACCACACCATTATTGAGAGTGGACCTCACCAACTAATCGGTGTTTAAATCTTTGATACTCTGTCACAGTGTGTGGATGATAAGCAGTCACTTAAAAATTGCAAACTTAATTCAAATTCAGCCATAAAAGTTATGGTACTTGTACAGATGCTTAATGAACTCAAATTACACATGTTTGATTGTCTAAATATAGGATTGGTGGACATTTATTGGTCAGAAAAAATGAAAAGCATCCAACACTCCTTTTTTAATAAACAAGTGTCCATAATCAGAGGCTTTGATTACTCACCCAATCTAATTCTGAGATTGAGACTTAGAGACAATAGTTTTTTACAAATTTATCAGTTTAATTTGAGTTTTTATATTCCAAGTATACAATTTCTTTGTGACTGAGTACCGAACATCATACTTTGCCAGAGTATCAAATAGCACATTTCCTAAATTGTGGTGGAACGGGCAAAATTATTGTGTGCGTTTTACATCATTTCTCAACAGTGTCTCACTTCCACCATACACAGTAATAGCACCTGCGTCCATCAGATTAACGGCCTAAATTTATTATCGATAGAATGACTATCAGCCATTGAATTTGGAAAAGCTTTTCCTTTTCAAATCATCAATTTGAGTGGCTAAAGATGAGTATTTGTTATCAATCACTGGGACTTTTTTGAGATATATGCCCCATCCAACAACAAGGACGACGATTTGGACCACCTGGATCAACGGTTATGGATGCCATGTGGATGGTGGATGTGCAGTGGATTTACCACTGTTGAAGGGATGGTGCAAGAAGCACACCAGTAGTCTACGCCGGAATGGACTCTCCTCGTGCTCATTTGATTGCTTGTATTTGGAGTCTATTGCGTTCTGGAACCGAATATGTTAAAATCCAATGTATCATGCTTGTATTAGTAAAGCATTAAAATCTTGCGGTATATTTGTGAAAAGCTAAGTTTGATTAAGTAAATCATGTACATATTTGTACATAAGTTGAACTGATCAGACGAGTTTGGCACGGCTCGGCTCAAGGAGTAGCCAACCCTAGCTTGAACTTGGCTTGGCTTGGTCCTTGAGCCTAGCTGGTCAACTCGACTTAGTTTGATCAGTAGCTCGGGCCAACTCGAGTTATATTCAAGCCTGTGCAACATTTTCTCAAATATATATAATGCATTTTTAATTTTTCAAACTTTGAATACAAAACAGCGACAATACTTTATAAGTATTTCATCTAATATTAAATGAGTAGCATTAAGATTAAGATATGAGAATACTCATACAATGTAATAATTAATTTTTTTTAATGATGTTTTATTTTTTCAATATTATTGAGAATACCCTAATATAAGGGCATTACAAGAAATAACACTTTATTGAGTCATTTTATTAAATACTCGACAAGCAATATTAAGATCAAAATAGCCAAGCTATCAAGTTGATTTGAGTTAGGGTTCAAGCCAAGTCGAGTTAAGCTCAGAGAAGCTTGCACTTGGCTCAAAAAATTTTCAAACTCCACAAGACCAACTCAATGCGGTCTAAATCTAATTTTGAACCGAGGCAAGTCGAGTGAGTTGACCGTGCTAATTCGACTGAAGTTTTAAATGGAAAACACAAATATTATCTTGATCTAAAGTTAAAGTTTTTGACCGTACCCATTCAATCTCCATTATTTCCAGTGGTGTAGTCCACTTGAGTTTTGGATATGCTTCAATTTTGGATTCATTCCATAAAATGAGTTAGAAAAATGGATGAACAGGTGGAAAGCATACATCGCCTTCGACTCCAAGGTATGTTGTGTTGGGTCACGATGAAAATTGGCGTCCATCATACATAACCCATCCGTAATAGTCCGTAAAGAATGCATGGATCAAATAGTTGGTTACACCTCCTCTTATAAACAATCTTAACCGTCCATATTTAAGGCAACTGATCAAATGGTTAATATTTGTCTCATTAGTGTGATATCTTCATGATAGCCCATGAAATATGCATTTGACCTAAGGAACGGTGTTGATCAATGAATTAAATTGTGTAAGTGTCCTAATGTAAGTAGGAGCACTGTAACTTATGTTGCTCAGAGAGCACTGGAGCAACTCTCTCCTACAGTCACATGTAGTTACGTACACGTAGGGATGTGTAACGGTCTTCTGTAGAATGCAGGGCCTTTGCATCACCAAACACTGTGGACCGGGTTCCTACATTGGTTGGTGTGGATCTCATCAATCAGAGCCATTCATGAGATATGAAACACTTCGAACATACTGGACCAAAAATAATTATTGGCTAGCGATCAGGAATTTCACAATTGTATGTGAAAAATGGACGCTTGGCAAAAGAGTGCAACGGTCCAAATTCAACAAACATAGGAGGCTTAATCGACACGTGTACTAACCTGAATTTTGGTTTAGTCCATGTTGACAATGCGCATTACTTAGGAATAGTCAGATCTCTCACACGTGTGCCATCCAAAAGGTGGGACCCGGGCCATGCATGGTGCTTTGATGCGGCACAGCATTATATCAGACCGAAGTACGACAAATGCTCATACAACGTCGCATGGAAACTGTAACATACAACGTTTTCTTCTGCTAATTTGTCACTTTGGTGCAAAATCAGAGACGTTAAAATGTACGAAACACAGTGAAGATGACGTGGAAATATAATTTTCCATTCCTTAAGTGGGTCAAACACGTACATTAAGTTGGACAACTGGCTGTTCGTGTATTTCAAAGGTGTACTCCGTCCAAAACTAGCACTCTGATTTTCTAGTTTAGTTATTTTTGAGGTGTGGACCACTAATTTAACGGAGAGGATTTTATACAAAAAGATATTTTAATGGGAAAAGAAGCGCTGTACGTTAATGCTTCTGTGTTCAAGCGTTGTATGTGAGCGTTCATTCCCAAATATGCCGTTAAGATGTCCTAAACAATGGGAACTTTTGCTAAGCGCTCACGCGCAAATAAGAGAGCAAGGTTTGCTCGATTACATCGAGACAAATTACAATAAGATACATCGGGATTCTAGCTGTTGGATTTATTTTATTTCAGCGATCCTGACCGTTTATTTGATAAGCCTCCCCTTGAGTGAGGGATTCCGGAAATCATTTACCAATCTAATATTTCAGCCCTTTCCATTACACAAAAGTTATGGTGACCGTTCATGTTCAAAGCAAAGGAGCCCAATAATCAAAGGGTTGAAATAGTCCAACTGGGACTTTGGATTTAATTCCACCACACAAAGTAAGACTCGCCATATAAAGGGTTTGGATAATTGGAAGGTGACCCGGATTCGAAGGTGAAAGTCCTGACATATGATATTGTAGTACGTCAGGGATGAAAGCTGCTTACGTACACTTCAGTATTTGTGCCAGTAAATCACATACGTCCGAGATCTTAGCCATCCATCAAAGGGTCCCATTGTGTGGATTTGCTGGCCCAAGAATCTGGTCATTCCACCAATCAGGTGGGCCATAGTTGTGGAACAACTGTACGGTTGAAAAATCTTGGTCTGGTGTCTTCTAAACCGTCCTTCTGTTTGTAACATACTGGCCCACCATGATAAACAATGAAAACATCTACACTGTCATACCTTCTCGATGGACGCCTTGGCTAGCTATTGCATCTGTCTGCCATGGGGAGTGGCATGTAGATAATGCGACTTATAGATGGCTGCAAGCAAACACCTTAAGTGCAAATTAAGCATAATTGTTGCTAAAAATACACCTTTAAGTCTAATAGTGCATTTGGATGCATGAGCGCATCCGGTCATAAACATTTAGCTTAATGAAGAGGAAGGGAGGAACACTAAGGTTTGGATTGTGAATTGTATTAATAATGTACCGTAAAAGTGTTATTATTATAATTATACAATGTTCGTTTAAACACCTAATTTTGCAGTATAATGGAAATGGAATAGAAGATAGGTAAATGTTTTTTTTAATCACTATAAGTTTACAATAAAATCTCCTAACCAAACATGCGCATCAGTATTTTTCTCCTTTAATTTGATATTAAAGTCATGTAAAATAATCATTGTTAAGAATAATTAAATGAATTTGTAATCAATACAAATTTACAATAAAATCTCCTATCCAAACATATACATCAGTGTGTGTGTATTGATTTAATATTAAAGTCATATAAAATAATCATCATTATGAGTATTTCACAATCCAAACAATCAGGATATGTTTGGATGCACCATCGAATTCAAACTACTTTAAGCAAAAGTAAATATTGCTAGTTAAAAAATAAAAAATAAAAAAATAAAAATATTGCTAGTTAGATTCAACTTAGGTTTTGTAATTTCTAGGCTTTGGCCTAAGCCCAACTCTAATAAAGAAGCATGAGAGGAGATGGGAAGAAGTAGGGTTAGATCAGCTCTGATACCATGTTACTCACAAGAAATTAGAGTTAAAAAGAGCTTTCCAACCCCCTTCTTTATTTATAGGCTACTGAAATAGTCCAAATGGGACTGCCTCGAATGGGAAGCTCAGATACAAAGCCGACGTTGAATACTATCAATAATTGCAATTAGAGTGACGAGTACCTGCCATGTGACTTCACTGCATGGTTCTAAAACTCGACTGAAACTTAGTTGAGTCAACTCAGCTCGGTGAGATTTTGAGCCAAGTCACAATGAAACCTATTTGGTTGGTGGGCTTTTTAACAATAATAATGAAAAAGTTAGAACTCTAGAAATCAGGTATCTGAACCAGCTATATATATCGACTCGAATCGAATAGAGTTTCAAGGGATTTTTTAACTATGTTTTTTTTTTTTAATTAACAGAAATTAGAGTTCATTAGATTTTGGCCTATGTAAAGAAAGAGCCGGTAAAGCTAGATACAAAACAATAAACATCCATGTCCCACGTGGTGATTTCATGACTTTTCATTTACAGTGTCCACTGATTAGAGGACTGATGATTACAAATGGGTAGTTAGGAAAACTCCAACCAATGCCTATGATTGTCGGTATTGCTTGGTAGGTTAGAATAGATGAACAACTCAGAACTTGCATGTGTTTGGTGTGTGTGCATAGATTGAGTGTTGGATAACAAATAAAAGAGCATTCCAAAAGCATGTGATAATAGTTGATAGAATAGTACAATAATCAAAGATAATAATTGAGAAAAGGTTCAGTGCTATCACTTGTACTGGACTCAGAACGTGTGGCACATATGTACAAGATCTGAACCATTCATCCATTGCGTCCCACCATATGGATGGATGAGTTCTGAGCCACAAAAATTACACTCAAGTGGAGGTTTTTTTTAATGATTTTGAAAGGTTGGTAACAAAATGTCCGATCAACAGTCAACATAAAACGACTAAAGTCCCCCAAATCTGCAGCTAGGACCATTCAGACAGTTTCAATTTTGGAGCATGTCCTGTCAGAGGTTGGGCCTACCAGATGAACCGTCCACATCTCATACACGTGTTCCAGGTGCACAGACATATGGTGCTTGATATCTAAAAAAGGTAAGCACCCTAAACTTCCACAAAATATACCCTAGATGGTTTGAGTCCTAAGTGCGAACTTTCTAGCGTGACCAAAGAAACCCTAAAAACCTATTTTAGTTCATAAAATAAAATGGGCATTTAGAACTATCAAAGAAAAGTGACATGTTGCTAAAGTACAAATAAGACTGAGAAATTAAAATGTGCATTTATGCTTTCTAAGTTGTTTGAATGATACTAAGGGCCTGTTTGGAAAGGAGGAGAATCACAATCTTTTTTGAGAAATTTCTATCTGAAACTATTGTAATCTGAAAAGGCAAGACTTTTGGTTTATCAAACCACACCAGGCCGAAGATTAAAATGTGCTAATTAAATTGGACCTTTTTCTGATCAGTCACATTTCACCACCCAATTAAAACAAAACCAATCTGCCTAATCCTATCCATTCTGATCAGGAACACCGATTCCAACACGCCCAAAACCCAACACTTCACTACTATTTTATCCCTGCATTAGACCTTAACTAAGTGAAAACATACCACATACAGATATAATCACTCGTAATCAAGGAGAAAAAACATGCTACTAGCTAAAATTTCCATGTGGTGATCCAAACAAATTTACATTTAACCAAAAGGATTGAGAACTAGGAAAAAATAAAATCATTTCAACTTCTTGTGGAAGATCAAAAGAACATGTATTGATTTAGAGAAATATATAAAATGTAATTTAAAAGATATTAACTACCTATCTAAATTGTGTGAAAATGAGGGAAAATAAAATCCCTACTAACCTATTCTACCATGATTTCTAAATTGTTCCTGTGTTTGGATGCACCACCAAAATCATGATTAGCAGGATTTTCAAGCTAACAAGGTAGGCTTAGTAGTTGGGGTCTCATTTTCTGATTTTACATCCCCAAACAACAATTGATATGGGCACAAAAAGCTCCAAAATATATCTCAGTTCCAATTTGATGGAACATCCAAACATAGCTGAAAGACTACATTTTACTTGCTATCATCTTCTTCTTGATCTTCTTCTTTTCTTTTATAAAAAACTAAGGCACATGCAAAGATCCATTGACGCAACGGATAATGAAACCCCACCACTAGATTGTTTCGAAAGACTCCCCCTTCGCAAGAAAATCCATATTAAGGCCAGCTTCTCTAAGGGCATGACTAAATTCAAAAAGCCCACAAGCTAGTATATCAATGCTTCCAACGAGCTCGATATTTTTCAGAAACCCTAGTTCATGGGCTTGGTGGTACTATCAATAAATCCCTAAGAATCTACGTATATATACTTACATAATCATCAAGTGCCTTTGATGGTACTTAAATATGGAAATAGATGGCATGAATAATTTTAAATAAATGGAAAAAAAAATGGTATGGTTGCTATTTATTTTGGTAGATATCTTGGTGTGCAACTAAAATAATCATAAAGGATTTTGAACAAGCTTCATGTAGAAATGGATCGAGAGACTAGATTGGTTTTGTTTGATTTGGGAAATTCGGTGTAACCGAGATCCACATGTAAACAACTTATCTGGCTTTTGTTCTGATGGAAAGCTTGGTGTGAGGAATGAAGCCTGGTCCGAGATCTTTGCGTGAAAGTGTGATAAAATACTCACGATAGAAAATTCAATAATAAATTTGAATAAGAGAAGAAAAGAAATCGTTGCAAACATAAGAAGATCTTGGATCAAACCTCATTCCAAACACCTACCTTCCTTGACTTCTTCTCCTCTCTCTCTCTCTCTCTCTCTCTCTCTCTCTCTCTCTCATAATTCCACAATCAAGGCCCCAAGGTTGAAAGGTGCCTTCTGCTCCTATGTAATGTTTGGGAAAGGATCCGGTGCTATCACTTCCATCTAACTAATTATCAAGCTTTCTCTCTTCATAGACCTGGAACACATGTGAAAGATCCACATCATTCATCTATCCGGCCATATAGTGGATGGGTCATGCAATTTTACATAGTCTACAAATTGGTGTGTCTTTTACAATCGAATATAAACCGTTTGTTGGATTCATCTAATTGCAAGTTGCAATCGCACAAAAAGTTTCCTTCTATGGGTGGTCAAGATCATTTCTCCAGTCAAGGTAAGGACCATCTGTTGCATGACCCAGATGATGAACGGTCTGGATCTCCCATGAGTGGACTACATTTAAGGAGATGGATTGGTTGGTAAGTAAGTATAATATGCAAATGATAGCATCAGTATGTATAGTATTGAATGGGTTGGTTGGGAATGGGAAGTGGAAAGGATATGAGGGACAGGTCATTTGGGTGATAAAATAGGGAAAAGCTGTAGTAGGTTATGTTGTCTTCTTCTGCTGTGGCCTTTTTCTTTGTATTTATGAGAGAGAGAGAGAGAGAGAGAGAGAGGCTTTTTACAGGCTTATTCTCTGAGGAAAAGAGCTCTGAAAATAACGAGAAGGAGAGGGGGCATGTGCCTCTTTGATGTATTTTAATATTCTAAAGCTGAGGTTGTAAAAAGCTAACAAGGTGGTTTTATATGTGGAGAGAAAGGGAGATGTATTTCTACGTGGAGAGATATATATGTCTGTGTATTTCTATGTTGAGAGAGAGATGTATTTCTATGCGTAGAGAGATGTATTTCTATGTTGAGAGAGAGAGAGGATGTGTAAAGTTTCGTTTGCGCAACTGTACTGCACTATCATATTGTGGCAGGTTTTCAACCGGCCCCACATATCTTAAATGATGATCTTAACCGTTCATGTTCTTGACTCTATGCTACTCCGGCCATCTTAAAAAGTGTTTGTTGAATGTCTGATTGTGTATCAAGGCTAATATTTTAATGGCCCGTATTCAAATCCATGATTCGAACGTTAGGATCGTAAAGGAAGGATTGTTATGAGACCATGGCTTAAATGAGAACAGTTCAGATCATTCTAAGGATGCAATGCTCGGTTGCAACTGAGGTTGCGGAGTGTATCGCAATCCTAGGGCCTAGATGGTGAGATGGTATGATGATTTGATCCGTCCATATTCTCTTACTATCATAAGAAACTATCCCATTATTGCACTTTAGAGATAATCTTCGCCTTCGATTTTTAGGGTTGTATGCGAGCTATTGAAAATTCTTTTTTATTCTTAATTTATTTAAAGATAGCGACGGTGGAACTCATCCAATCATCCGTTCAGAGAAGTTTTCATGAACATGCCTCTATAGGATAGATTCCATAAATTCGACGGTTCCGATCATTTCAAGCCTCATCGTGTGGGCCGCACTGGACAGCGACGGACGCTTGAAATTTGTCGCGGCAGAGGCAAAACGAGCTCGAGCGAGAAAACCTCGTGGAGGCATGGGTCGTGCTTATGTCAGTGTTAGTGGGAGGAATGCATGTGGGTGCGTGAATTCGCGCCTGCCGGAGACATGTGCACGTGCGCACGTGTGAAAGAGAGAAACGCGTGTTGCGTCGGACTGGAATTCTCTACAACACCTCATGTTCTACAGCAGCCTAAAAACACCCAAGCTCTGTGTACCCACAATTTTGTACGTGTAAAATCCACTCTGTCCATCAGATTCTATCCTCGATTCCACAAACCAGAGTAAATTCTCAGCTAGATCCACAAGTGAGGTGGGCCACACCACAGGGAACAGTGTAATGGAATGCCAACCATAGGTTTTTGTGTAGGGCTTCCATGGTGTGTATGTGTAAAGTGAAGATTAAAATAAAATTAAAACCAGATAGAGCCTGACCTAAAACTCAGGAGGGCCACACTTGAAAGAAAATTTACATTTCTCCCATTGGTGTGGCCCATCTAAGTTTTCTATCGGTACGAAATTTCGAATGCGCGGTTCAGATAAGGATTATTGCCACGATGAATGGAACAGATTTATATATACAATGTGGTGGCCCCACAGAACATGGGTGTGGACGTTTCCGGTCCTGCTTCGTGCATGTGTATGAGAGAGATGGGCTGTTAGAAGATAATTCCAATGGTCCAGATTCAACATACATGTGGAATCAGTTCACGCATTGCACCATGCTGATTTTTGACATATGGCATGTTCAAAACGCATATTACGTATTGAACGGGCCCGATCTCTGACACGTGTGCCATCTGACAGGCTCCGCATGGAAGCTGTCATGCGAAGCCCGCATTTCATTGATCTGCGAGAGAAACACGCGCGTGTGCATGCGTGTAAGCGAAAGGAATGCGTGTACTTGTCTGCGTGGTGCGCGCGCGCGTGTGCACGATAGAGAGTGGGCCATGATGCTAAATAATGGCCGAACAGATGATCTATTAGCTCTTCATCATTGAATCCGGTCCGTTGACTGTTTTCTATCCAAAGAATGAGGTCTTTCAACACATTGAGTGGACCAAAAATTTACATCAAAGTGGGCCATCAGCTGTCATCTGTCTAACCAGTCCATTTTTTTAAATCTTATGGATGTGATTGAGCTGATCGGTGGGATTTTTAGGTGAAGTAATAGTCACCATTTTAAGTTCCATCAAACGGTCATGATTTGGATCAGATACTAGTGAGCCCTATCCAAATTGGGGTCCTTGATAGAATTCTCGATAAACATGTTGATCCAGGCCGTTCACATTGGTAGCATACGCTGACCATCATGACGCAAAAATAATATTGGTCCACTCATTAGGAAGATCAAACTTGAATGTAAGAAATGGACGCTTAGATAAAGAAGCCCATTAGTTTTGAATTGATGGTACATTTGTAAAATAGGAATTGTGTAATACCTTGTCTTAATCGAGGTAGGACTTGACTGTACGGCAAGTTGCTGTTAGATATAAATTGGTTGATCAAACAACTTTCAGACATGCTTTGCATGAGTTTATCTTTGACAATGGTATGTTAACCATTTAAAAACCCTTGTGCCATGCTTGTAACAATGTAGGTACTAGTAGGAGTAGTACTATACATGCAACTACATTAATTTGTTGTGCTTAGTCAATATTCTACTCTTACTTTTCGTATATTGTGTGTTCACATTCCTGGAGGTAGAAGGATGGTCCAAATTAATTAAGCTTACGTGGTCTCCAAATCCATTGAGTGGATTGCCATATCAACGTGGTAGGAACTTGGAGAATGAAAAAAGAAGATTATCATTTTTTTCTTATATGATAACTCTTAATGATAAAATTGTTTTATCTATAGTATTAACATGATTCCATGAGACATACCAAAAATGGTAAACTTTTTCAAAAAAAAATATATATTAAAAAATGATAAAGTTGCTTGTGCTAACTCAAATACTCTCAGGGCCTGTTTGGTCGGGCAGATTAAATGGTATTACAGTGGATGGGATCAGTTTTAAGGTAATGTTGGCAACGTCAGTGGATTGGTGTCAATCCCATGGTATTGATGTATCCCATGGCAAAAAAATTTGCATGTTTGGAAAGCCTGCCTTATCCAGGGATGCCAAACAATTGTCCCGTTTGGCCGGGCATGGGATTACATGCAATCCCATTGATTTCAAAGGCTGCCCGTTTGGGCAGATTGGGTTTAGGTGAGGCAGAATTCAAAACTCATGTACGTCACTGCCCAGGCCAGACAGCTTGTCTGTGCAGGGCTCTGTGGGGCCCACTGTGATTTATTTGTCTCATCCACGTCGTTCATCGCGCCACTGGACTAATGTAAATACATATTCCAGAAAATGAAGTAGGTCCATATCTCTAGTGGACCACACCAAAAGAATGTGCGGTAATAATTAAAACTCAGCCCTCAGACACCATCAGCTCACGATGGCAGCGCCCGGTCAATGAAAACAGTCATCGCGACCTGAAGGCAACCCTTATAATCAAATTCACGCCAAAAACCCTCCACCTGTCATTTCTCCTACTAGCAAGAAATCCCGTGAAATCTCATCCCATAGTCCGTATGATGGACTGCGGACAGACATGGGATGGGCTCGAGAAGGGATCGAACGATGCGATTTCTTCAGCGCAGGATTTTGTAATCTCTCTCAGGAGTCCCGTTCGAATCCAGTAAAATATGCAAGAGATATCAATCTCTCGCCACTCAAACAGACAACTATACGGAAGGGATAGGATTTTACAATCTTATCCCGCCTACTCCCGTCTTCTCCCTCTTAAGTCGCCCGTCCAAACACGCCCTTATATTATTCAAACATAAACTTTAAGTTATAATTAAAATTTTAAAATTTTAAATAATTATTATTATTATTAATTATTTCTTATAATAAAATTTGAGTTCAAATTGAAATAAATTTTAAAATTTTATATTTTTTATGAAATAATTGTCAGTCATTCAATTACCTTCCATTGAAAAGTGGTAAATCTCATTAATAGGTTCCCAACAATATATATCACATAATAATAATTCCGATGGCTAATCGTAAAATTGATCAATGAAAGTTACGGGGTGTGTTGGCTGATATTTTATCTAGGTTAGACTAGAGCTGAAAGTTGGGTAGGTTGGGTCAGGATGGTGCTCAACCCTAACCCAACCCAAGGTTCCTATACCTCAACCCTAACCCAACCCAACCTAATCTCGGGTTGAGAATTCTCAACCCAAGCCCAACCCAAGCGGGCTCAGTCGGGTTGGCCAGGTAAATATATGCTAATATTTTTATTATTACATTAGTCTATTATATTTTCAATGCACGTCTTATTTTTTGTATCTACAATTTTATTAATTATATATGTAGTTATTTATAGTAAAGAAGCTCATTTTTTTTTTCTAAACAAACAAGCTAAAATATATGACTACTCCTCCTTTAAAAGTTGTATTGTGTATAGAGCAATCTATTTAGTAGAGAGAAATCCTGTGTATCTTGTTAGCTTGAGTCATCAGAAATGACGTGAACCAATTAAATCCGACAGTATTGAAATTTTCTGTGCCTTCAACACAGACAATCCGCACTCAATTATAATTTATTTATAAGGAACTTATATATTGATCGGGTTCGAGTTGGGTCGGGCAACCCGAGACCTCAACCCAAGCCCGAGAACAAACTCGATACATCCTGCCCATGGCCTAACCCAATGTCAAGCTGGTCACGTGTCAATTGAGTTGAACCCACCCAACTTTTAGCCCTAGGGTAGACTTTAGTCCCAACATCTTTCATACATTTTGAAGCTTAAAGTAAAAGTGACTTCATAACCCTATAATAAAGAAGTGGGTAGCAGTCACTTCGAGATATTTGCAAGTAAAGCATATGCATGTGTGTCAAGTGTTAAGAGGCAAGAATGAGATGCTACTTTGTCTGATCTTTGAGCAAGGTTAGACATTTGGCCCAACTTCTTTAAATCCTAACGGCCATAACATCTACACTTTGTTCTACAAGTTTGGATACCAGCTTTAAATTAGCCTATCCTATAGTTATGTTGGATCTTATTTTATGAAAATGAATATGAATTTAGGTGGAATTTAGATCAAGGTAGTCTATTGAAACTTAAATTAATATCTATAGCACGGAGCTTCACACATCTATGAGTCAGCTAATGCACATGTTTAGCCCACTAATAACCTCCTCCACAATTCACGAAACAAATGTATGGTTATAAATAATAATAATAATAATAAAATCTATTATCATGGCACACTTAATGAATGGAACACCTTTATCTTTGAACAATAATATTCACATAGTGGCGGCTTGTGCATCAACGTGCACATAATGAATGGCTTAAATATTTCACCCGTCCACCATGGTAGCATATGTGGTGGTATGTGCATTAGCCGGCTTGTACGGACATATGGGCTTAAAAGCTCCAATGTCATAAACATGCTTGTTAGGTAAGATCCTTAAATATTTATTATAATTAAACAAAAATAAATTTGGAAGTCCAATGCTTTGTATGTAAGTCAAGTTTCATCATTAGACTCTAATCCAATCTCATTATGAGTGAGAAATGTTCTAGTGCTCTTAGAGAGTTATAAGTTACAGTGTTCCTACCTCTGTAGATTCACTTTGGACAATTTAATAAATCAATCCGAACCACCCATTAAATCCAAAAGAAAACATTTAATGTTTAACCATGCAAAATTGGCATTGATCAAATGATCCAATCCATTCTCGGATCCATCCTTCTTCAGAAGTGATGGATAGATGTTAACTCCTCCCTAACAAACGATTAATGGCCATTGATCAAGTGGTTAATATTCTTTAGATCAGTGAATTTTTTTTTTCATGGTGGTCCACTGAATTTACGCTGGACCTAATGAACGGTCTAGATCAATGGTTTGGATTGTCTAAGTGTGCCAATGCAAATGGGAGCACTATAACTTTTGGTATCCAATGGATATTTTTGGTATCAGCTGACCCCGACCCTACCTCTGTGGCCCACCCTGATGAACATCCTTGGTTTGTTACATGTGTGGTGTATGAGTTTGGCACGTGCGATTCGAATGTCAGTCCAAGGTCATTCAACTCATCGTGACTTGGGGTGATCACATCAACTACAACGATATGATTGCTCCATTGTATCGTGTTTTCATGGGGTTTTCACATCAAAGATGATTTCCAAATCAGCTTTTGCTTTCTCTCTCTTGTTGATGGGCCAATCTCTCCTGGGAATTTGTGCGATACACTGGCGGATCATGACCAGCCATACTCATTCACATTGCCTTTTCTACACACACATCCATTTTCCCTCATCCAATCTGGCAGACCAAAGGTAGATTTTCCCCAGAAGTAGCTTGATTGAATACGTGGAATACCTATATTTCTCCACTGATTTTTTTCATGTGCATTTTTGGCCCATGGGTCAGAAGGACATGTTAATATTTTAATAATATTTATAGTTTATGACCATTCCAAGGTTTCAACACTATTTTAACGGTTTAGATTGAGTTATATTCATGTCACGTGCACAGTGTCTGTGTGCTGGCCTATGGGTGGAAATGGTCCTGCAGAGTATCTAAGCTCTCTCATGTGTTTCTCCCAAGAAAAACTTTGAAACTCTGGCAGAGGTAGCGTGTTATATTTCACACGCATTCACTTTGGATCTGTGAATCTATCGTACGTTTAACATAAAATGAACCGTCCAAATAGTTAGAGATGATTTAGATGGGCCACATTAGAACTTTTAGAATGAAATGATCTCATAACGATCTGATTGATAGACACGTTATGGTAGACGGTTAGAATGAATAAACAATCAACGGTTGTAATTCAACAATAAATATTCATTATTCATGCTTAGGATAATCCAATCAATTCGATCATAGGATTGACCTCTCTAAAGTTGTCCCCACACCTAAAAAAGTCTAACAGTTTTAGATATACGCCACGTGTACATTTTTTAGTGCATGTGTATAAATCATCGTAGTCTCACAGAGTATCAAATCGTTTACTTGGTTGGACCCGCTGCTCGTTTTTGTACATTTTAGATAAGGATAGAGGCTCTTGAACCGTACGTGGCATAGTTAAGGCAATCCAGACCGACCAAATCGCGGAACATATTGTGGGGTGAGCAGAGCCGAAGAATTTGCACTGTAAGATTATCCAAACCATCTGATTTTCTAATCGAATTTGGACCGTTGATTATTTGATGGCCATTACATAGATGGTTAGAATTTCTTGATCAGCATGTTTTTTTGAGATATTTTCCATCCACGATGGAAAAAATATTTGAACAGTCTAGATAGCTTCACATGAGTTTCACAAGTGCGAAGGATGAGTCACTGCCATTCTCTAAATTGTGCAGAACTAACACAGGAATCTACTGCTTGAAATGAAATCGCACCCTTACCAAAGACCAGAGATGATTTTGACCAATGATTCCTCTCCCTTTTTAGCGGGGAGATGATACGGTGGAGCTGTAAGAACTGGAATGTAGTAAAGTCATCTCGACCGCACATTTTACATCATGGATAGACAATATATGATTCATACTTATTAACTTTCTTATCCGTCAATTCTCTTCACTTTCAGCCACTTAATTTCCACCATTACTTCAATTTCTTTGATTCTGCAAACTTAAAGGCCAGTTTTAAAGAGTTAGGACCGTCAAATATTAGAAATTTTTTATGTAATATTTTATCCATAGTAAGATTCACTAAATGGACGGTTCTGATTGGTAGATGATTCTTCAAAGATGTATAGTTTTATGATAGCTCTACCATAATCCGGTAATTCTGGGTCTACCTTACTATCTCTGTCTTTTGGCCACGGAATTGGAACGTCGACGGCCTTTGGTGGTTTTCGCCATCCAAGCACCACTTTTTTACTAGTGTTGGAGACATGCATGATTGGTTTTTGGGGTGGGCCCCACCCGACAATTTTATCGTATTGGTTCTCGTGACCTGACACGTGTACCGTGTCCGGGTGTACATGGTCTCGCGTCACAGTACCAAGTCTTCGTTCTGTCCTCTCAGTCCACGCAGGAGGGACAAGGGTCAGTGATAGTTCATCACTATCTCTTAAGTGGTGGTGACTAGTGTACCGTACACGTGGCATGATCGTCTCCGATTTAGACGGTCCAAACCCTTGGACCCCAAGTGTGCGGTGTAATATTCGGGAGCGGACTATCTGTGGGGTCCACAGAGAAGTTCGTGACAAATCCACTCCGTCCATCTGTTTTGAAAGACTACAATAGGACAGGACTGTATAAATCATGAAGATCGAAAGCTTAGGTTCGCCACACTAACAAAACAGTGGGAAAGTAACGTCCACTGTTGAAAGCTTCTTGGAGCTGACCATGATGTTTATATACCATCCAAACCGTTTATAGAATTATTACCACTCAGATAAAATGTAGCAACAAATATCATCCTGATATAAAACTTCTGTCACTGACAAGTGTTCAATCTCCACTGTTTAATGTGGTATGGCCCACCTGAGTTTTGGATGTGCCTATTTTTATAATCCTGTTCTATTGTCGCATTTCAAAACAGATGGACGGAGTGGATTTGTCCCGGACATCTCTATGGTCCCGCAGAGCTCCGGGCACAGAGATATCACAGTCGGTCAATCCGCTCCCGTAATTTTCAACATGCCTTTTAATGGACGTAAAGTGATTGTCCACCTTGCACAAGCGGCCGCATATCCGAGCCGTTAAAAGGTTGACAGATGGGGCCCACTTTGAAAGCTCACCTCGCGTAAAGATCGGACCACTTCAATGTGGGGCCGGCCAACATATATGCATGTGACACATTGGTCGCGTGTGCAACATAGATGGTACCCTCATTATTCATTCACATTTATATGCAACACACCGAGCTATGTGGTGTTGGCTCTTTGATGCCCACTGTGGTGTATGTGTTTTGTATCCACGCCGTCCATTCATTTTTACAGCTCATTTTGGTGGAGGAGTCCAAAAATGAAGCAGATCCGAAACTCAAGTGGACCACACCACAGGAAAATGTGAACAACCACCGTTGAAACCTTCCTAGGGCCCACCAAAATGTTTATATTCCATCCAACCTGTTGATAAGGTCACACTGACGTGGATGAAGGGAAAGCACAAATATCAGCCAGATACAAAACTTCCATGGTCCAAAGAAGTTTTTAACGGTGGGCGTTCAGTCACCACTATTTCCAGTGGTGTCGTTCGCTTGAGCTTTTGACCTGCTTCAGTTTTTAGCTCATTCGTTAAAATGAGCTGACAAAATTGATAAACGGTGTGGATAAAACACACATATCACGGTGGGCCCCAGAGCACCCAAGTCCACCCAGCTCGGTGGCAATGGGGTCACCAACCAATCCGCTTTATGATCGGTCCTTCTGTCCAATAGTCGCAGTGACGGATGGATCGTAACCATTGAATCGGTGTCTATCAAATGGATGGCTGATACAAAATGGTAAATGGTCCCTATTCGGTGGGATAATTAAGATCATCAAACCAATGGTGACATTTTATCTATGCTTCACCCACAATGGGATCCGATTTGAACGGTCCAGATTACCGGACACGTGTGGCCATTGTTCGGTGGACAAACCACCATCATTCTTGAATGGGTGCTGAACTATCACCGTACATGAGACATGGACACGTCACCCATGCCCAATAAATAGTGAAGAACTGATCACCTGCAGACAAGGGTATCAGAACTTTTGGTACCATACCGTCTTTCACTGCAACAGGCCACTCGTGCAGGACATCAGTACCATCAATGCCGTATGGCCCACCTCCAAGATCACGGATGCAGATTGCGTGGAAGCTAAGTGGACCCCACCGTGATGTCTGTGAGAAATCCACTCGGTCCATCAGTTTGCTAGATCATTTTAGGAGATGGCCCCACAAATAAAGGAGATCCAAGACTTAAGTGGGCTGGACGACTGAGGCCCATTATAATGTTTTGTTATATCAGTTTTTCTGCAGCATCATACACATAATATATATCTTTTAGTAGATATTTTTACCCGAGGGATTATTTTTGGTCCTTACATCTTAAATGTCTCTACATTTGATTTACCCATTTTATCTGACAGTTCGTATAAGAACCATTTTTCTAACCTTGATCTATTTTCCATTAATTTTAAGTATTTCAATTTTTTTTATTGGCTACATTCATAGTAATGGTAAACCTCCTGTCATGAAATTGGCGAGCTACCTTTTGTGATGAATCAATTGGATCTCTATGATCTAATTGTCATGGTTGTACTACCAGTGATAGACTTTAAGCTACTATATTCACAACCAGTTGAACTTAAGTCATCAAAGGTTGGCCCCTACCTCGGTGGTGGATGATGACCATGTGGTTTTACCCATGCTCGCTCTTGTTGGAAGATCAGTCAGTCTCTCTGCCCTTAAGACCACTGGATACTTGTTTGTAGACTGGCGGTTTGCAGGAATGAAAACTTTTTGAAAAATGCTTCGATTAACCAGACAAATTTCTCTGCTTTGATCGTATTGTCTTCTGCGATTTGTCATATCTATGTTGTGGAGGTGGTTCATTTCTTTACTTGGCATGACAGTTGGTTAGGAAAAGAAGCCTGCATCCACGTAGAGTGGCTCTTCTACATCTTTAAGGGGATTACTAGTCTTTTATTTTGATCTACCAGCGACATTACTTTATTGAGAAATACCAAAGATAGTATACCACTGTCCCATCGAGCGTGCATAAAAATTTGATATTCAACCAGATACGAGGCTACAAGTATTAAAAATGACTCGTGCTCAATCAAATGTGTGTGATTAGGATAGTTCGAGCATGCACCAAAGGCACATTTGACTCGAGTTCAATTGAATGCTGGTGACCACATGTGCCAAATCAACCATAGGATCAGACTATCTAACCACCAATGTTGCAGTAATTAGACGATTTAGAAGTGAAGGGTTGCTCATCCCAAATGGATTCTTTTTACTTCCAGCTAAAGACTTTTCTTTTAACAATGATCATGAGCCTTCGATTTCTTGGTAATGCAATAATTCGCCAATTTTATTAATTAATATTGGAGTTCAATATAATCAGCGAGAAAATAAAAAAAAGTAGAGAAATAAATAAAAGATAAATACATACGATTGCATGTATGGACAAACAATTGAAGCGGATGGTCAATTGGTTGTGACTGGGGTGCAACCTTCCAAGTAAGGACTCGATTGATCTGGGATCCGACAACATTGAGTCATGAATATTTATACTACTTCTAGGCATACGATGACGATGATGCTAGAAAATAATAATATAAGCTTATTCTAAACTAGACGTTTTATAGTAACGCTGAACAGAAGTGGAGAAACTAAAAGTTATAAGTGAGATAAGCAGCATTGCGCTATTGTAAACACCCTACCCTAGGCTGACAAGCTAATCAAACCCAGTCAGCTCAACTGGGTCAAACTGGACCAAACAAAATAAACCCAAGAGGACCAAGGGGCTGCATCCATTTTCAGTGGCCTCCCTACTAAAGTAGGGATCATGTCGCGTGGCCAGTGGCACCCAAGGCACCACCAACCACATGACAACTCTCTCGCCTTGACAAGAGGGGGTGCAAAGCATGCGGGGTATTTCAAATCAAGTTATAATCATGTAAAAATGTGAACTACCCCAGTTGTCCCTCATTTGAGCCAAATTTACCAACTTACCACCCATCCAGCCATTGAGATCTTTCCATGTGATGATCTCAAATCCAGTCCATTGAACTTTTTAATTTTACCCTCAACTTTCCCAAGAATTACCAAAAATGGGCCAAGATGCTATAAATAAACCCTTCCTCTTTCATTCTAAGTAAGCAAGCAAGACTTAGAAAAACCATTAATTCAGCAATCCCTTAGGTCCCTTAGAGAATTACCATCCCAACACCAAGGGAGAGAGATAGAGTAGGAGGAAAGGAGTATAGCACAGCCCAGCCCAGCCCATCTTCCAGTCACCAGAGCAGCCAAAAACTCTGATCCAAACTACTCAATCTGACCCTCGCAAAACAATTGTCTGTTTTGATTAGCTTCGTCCAAATCGCATTAAGCATTAGGCAATACCCATTCCCTTCTCAAACTCATTTGCAATTTATCTAACTCAAGCTACTATTTGGTGGCGATGGTGCATTAACACAACATTCTATACACTTATGCATCTATAGTATGCAAGAGTTAACTTTCTTTCTTTTTTTACACACGCACACACACCCCCACACACTCACGCCGTAGTGGAATTTCACCACCCATGGGTACTCGAACCCTTGACCAGGTGTTGAAACTCCTAAGAGTCTACCACCGAAGCAAGAGTAAGGACCCTGCAAGAGTTAACTTTGATTCTTAATAGTTTAGTTAATCTTGTGAAGTTGAGATCGTTCATCTGTACAAGCAGAGAGGGTGCCTAACACATTTCTTCTTTGTAACCGTGGTCCCTTTGTACATACCCCACCTCAGGTTGATGTGTTGATTGAGATTGAACAAACCCTTATTCATACTATCAAACCTAATCCAAACCTTATTCATACCCTCAAACCTAATCCAAACCCTAAACCCTAAATCAAAATCCTATAAACTTTAAAACCCTAGGAATCGACACTAAACCCAATCAACTAAGTTATATAAACTTATCAAAAACCTAACCCTAAGCCTAAACTCTAGGAAAACCTAACCTATCAATTCAACCCATGAGACAACTCATTGAGTCAACTCACCCGATTAGTCCACGTGGCCTACCCAGTTAACTCACCTTGTCAAGATAGGTCCATAAAATTATTTTAGCCCAAATTGATGCCAAAGCCCAATTGTTGTATAAGAGGATACAACAAAGTAGCTTCGAATGACCAAAGATGTCCACGTGTATGGGATGAGTCTCCTTACGAAGCTTAAGCAAAACCAAATGAAGAGTAGCCCTCAGGATGTCGCAACGTGTCACTGGTCGTGCTTTGGTCAGCTACTCACTTGTGTGCAACTGACCTCTTTTCTAATCTCATGCATGTATAGAATGCTGAAGTTATTCCGATGTCCCTCTTTTGAGTTAAAGTTACACCTTATGCCATTAGCCCAACCCATGAGATATTGCACATGGCAATCTCAAATTTCAACCATCCAAACCCTTTCTAGCCTTAGCCCTTTACAGGGTTAGTTGAATTAGCCAGTGAGTCATCCAAGGGCACCAGTAGAAAAAAAAAAAAAAAGCCAATTTAGATGGCATTTGACACCTTGAGTCGGGTCATTATCAGTCATGGTATGCAATGTTAGCCTACTAAGGGTCCATCGAAAACCAAAATTATAAAAAATATATATATATAAAAATTTAAAATCCGCAAACATAAAAAATTTGAGCATTTCAAAAGTACAAAACAACATAAAATCTTTCATAATTGGTATGCAATAATGTGCTAAGTTCATTTGTTATGCCGCGTGAGTTCAAGAACAATTTCAATGATTTCGAAATCGAGTTGAATTTCGAACTCATGGGCCTTAACGAAGTTTTGGATGAAGAAGATGATGACATAACTTTTGAATTAGAAGGTCTCCTCAAAAAGTTTGTAACTAAGGTTAATGTTGTAGCAGCCGAGTTTGAAATTATAAACTTAGGGACTCTCGATGTTCTTAGGGAAGTGCGCATTGGGAAATTGTTGTCTCCAGAATTTAAGCAAAAATGATAAACTTCCTAACTTTGAGACTGTCCAACTTCACGTTTTCCTATGAAAGCATGCCCGGGCTCGATGAAGAGCTCGTTATATACCATTTGCCGACTAAGCTAGAGGTGAAGCCAGTAAAACAGAAGGTGAAAAGAATGAAGCCAGAATGGACCCTGAAAATTTGAGAGAAAATCATCAAGCAGTATAATGTGAGATTCTTGACAGTCTCCAATTACCCTGAATGACTCGCTAACATCATGTCAGTACCAAAGAAGAACGACAATAATCGAATGTGCATTGATTTCCGTGATCTAAAGAAAGTCAATCCTAAAGATGATTTTCCTCTACCGCACATTAACACTTTGGTTAATAATGACACGAGACATAAGATTTTCTCATTCATGGATGGATTATACAGTTATAATCAGATCAAAATGGTCGTAGAAGAACATGAGAAGACTTCATTTATCACGTCATGGGGAATGTTCCTCTACAGGGTCATGTTGTTCGGTCTGAAGAATGTAGGGGTTATATATCAGGGAGTAATGACCGACTTGTTCCATGACATAATGAACAAGGAGATGAAAGTATACGTAGATGATGTGATTGTCAAGTCTCACACAATTGAAGGAAACTTTGAAGATCTGAAGAAAACGTCTAAAATGGTGGAAAAGATAAATTGTAACCTAAGTATTAGAACAGCAGACTTCCGTTGCGCTAAAAAGGTCACATGCACACACCTAGATCTGGATATTTGCATACCTTAATCAAGTCCAAGTCGGCGTAGTGAGTTTCCCGTTAGGGCACAAAAAGTACAAGACAACTAATCACTTTAACGATCAAGCAAAACCAGTACTCAAATCTCAACCATCTAAACCCTTTCTAGTCTCAAGCTTTGTAAGATTTACCAGAAAACCAAGTTCGGGGTTATAAATACCCCCTCTTCCCTTCACATTTCAAGAATCTACAAATTTACCCATTTCAAGCCTTTTCAATCTCCCCTTTAACCTTCACCTAGCCTACCCCTCCACCAAGGAGAGAAAATAGCTATAGGAAATAGTCAAGCCCATGTTTAGTTAAGTCCAGCCAAATCCAAAGCCACCTGAGCCATCCAAGTCTTGATCCAAGCCTCTCAGCCCAACCCTTGCAACACTACTGTCCATCCAACCGTTCGATCTTCAATTAAGCCTCATCTAATTTAAGCATTTGCATTCTGCAATACTCATCTCATTCATACAATACACACTTACACAAAATCGGCTTGAAAGTATGCTCTGCAGCTTGCCGATATAATCGGATCCTGTCAATCAGAAATCTTGTTGATTTAGTCGAGCATTGCATTCCATACAACATTGGCATACGAAAACTAATCCTTAACTCTTAAGAATAGTCAAATCCTGTGAAGTAGAAATTGCACGCTAGTACGGATAGAGTTGATGCTTAATACCTTCCCTCTTTATAACCCCTATCCCTTGCTCAGAATCTCTGATCACAAATTGCATAACCACTTTAGGGTTAAGAATCTCCTGATCTCATATCCTAGCATTTCTATAATGTCTAGCCGACTATAGGAACAAACAACTGGCTAGTAGCGACTCTGGTCAAATTTAAACTCTCCGTTACAACCTAATAAGCCCTCGATAGAGGCACCCGTGGAAAGGGAGTCGATTTCGTCCCCTGACATTTAGCATCCATACCCTTACTTGAGATTTCGGTTACAAATCAAGGAGTCATTTTAAAATAGAAAATCTTCGAATTATTCCTCATAACATTTCTATAGGGTCTAGCTGACTATGGAATTGGAGTAACTAGCTAGTGACAACTCTAGTCGAGTATAATACCCCCATATTTCAATCAGTTTACACACGCCTACCAAACGACACCTATGAGAACGACTCACAATCGCCTTATTGCGAATTCAACGTCCATAATTATGTATTAAGATTGTGTTTTGGCAAGAGCCTCAAGTTCTTCTCAGCTGATTCTTATATAGATTTTGAAGGGTCGTCGCTGTAATATAATTTCTATATTGTGAGAGATTTGGATAATTAGTTATGTAAATTTTCTTGACTTTCCTCGTAAGTAAAGCTAATTATATTAGTTTATGTGTATAGGAAAGATCTCGTAAGCATTTTACTATTGTGGTCCTTGCTTTGTAAAGAATTATTTTTCATAAACTCTAGTAGCCTTTTGGCTTTGACATTCATCCTCACCGCATACCGCGTGTCGCATAACCTCCACATGACACCCATTCAATTTGATTTTAATTGGCTGGTTGATGGTACCTAATTTCTTTAGCATTTATATTCATGGACTAAGCTTTCTATTGAACTTGAAAGTGACCCACTTGCTAGTTGAGGGTTATTTTCTCATTGAGGATGCATTTGGTTACACCCAATATAACAAAATTTCATGACATTTCATGATTAATCAGTCTAATCTAGGCTAAATTTTATGGCATTTCATGAATTTTGGTCCAACCGAACACACCTTAAACAAAGCTATAACAATTCAATTCAGTTGTGCATCCAAATAGGCCTTTTAGGAACAACAACGTATAATTTTTTCTAACACTTGTAGACATATAGGTGATCCAAACAAACCATTAGGTAGGTCCGCGTTGGATGGGCCATGATCCCAAAACAACTGATCTGAAATGCCTAATTCTTCAATCAGATTATGATTTTTTTTTAATGAAAAACTGGATGGCCATTGTAAAATTTGTTGATTCTTTTATAACCATCCATCTTCTTTTTCCAAAAATCCTTCATCAAATATGACCCATCTTAGAAGGGTCTATCTGATGATCGGTTCAGATCATGCGGACACATGCCATGTGGACAACAATCTAAGTGACTGTTAACTTTAAAAAGTCACAAACAATGTGACTTCGGTCCAGCTTGACAATGGTTAATATTAATGATGGTTGGTCCACCCATTAGTGAGGGTCTGATTCCAAAGGGGGCCCATGACTTGGGTCCCTAAGCTCAGCCCAAGGGCTGGGCCTAGGCTTGAATTCTAGTCCATGTTAGGGCTAGATGGGCCCAGGCTAATGCTGAATGGCCCGACCTTACCAGTTGGCCTCCTTCAATTCTGCGCTTATTTTCATTTGGGGCCCAGCTCAATCTTTAACCTGGGCCCATTTATATCTGCCATGGAAGGGCTTGAACTAGGGGTGTACACGAACCGAGCTAGCCCGGTTAGCTCGACTCGACTTAACTCGGAAAAGCTTGATTCGACTCAGTTCAAAGCTGAGTTCGACTGAGTCGAGCTGATTTTTTGAGCTCGAAAATGAGTTCGAGCCGAGTTCGAGCAATCCTCAGCTCGACTCGACTTGGATCGAATCTGGCTCGAATTGAACTAGTTCGGTGACTCGGTTACTTTGTCATTGATGTTGCTCACCAAGTGTTTGATAAAATGACTCAACGAAGTGTGGCTAGTGGCAAGGAAGGTATGTACATGAAACAAATACCCTTTTTTTCTTATTTTTTCTTATTTTTTATGTTGCTTAGAAGGTGTTTGATAAAATACATGTAAAATCATTGCTTCTGTTTCACATACAGAGGGATTTTGAAGGTGTTGTAACTTCTCAAAAAAATCCATACAAAGGCCCGAGTACCGTGTTGAGGGTCAAATATTACATAATAGACCCTAGTTATTACCTGGATTTACGAACATTGTACTGTCTAATAGCCCGATTTAATCGTGTTTGTGATGCAGGGGTCTTTATGAGCTTGAACTGAAAATGGGTGTTAAAAATATGGTTTTAGCGCTCAAGATGCACCAAGGCAAGGGACACACTCCAGGGGACCAAGATCGACTTAAATTACACGCCAGGGATCCGAGAAAATCAAAGAACTGAAGCTCAAATGGCCTAAAACTCATCCAGAATGCAAGATCACATGTTTTCCACCATCCGTTCGGTTTGAAACTTCATACGTGGCCTAAGGACAAGAAATTAACCGTACACATCAATTTTCAGCCATTCGATCCCTGTGAAAGTGGCCTAACGGACAGATCAGCCAATGAATCTCTGATTTGGGGCCCACATGGTATCTGAATATGCCTAACTTTGGTCTCAACCCCTCAATTGAAACGAGGAAAGGAATGGACGGAGCTGATTCATTATTTACATCAAGGTGGGACCCACCTTGAGGGTGCGTGTGCACAGCATACGTACGGTCGCTGTGCACCGAATTTCCCAAAGTCGGTCAGTGCACGCTGACCGACTCTCATCTTCTAAATCGGAGAAGGAAACAGCGTCTTCCACGCGACGTTCGTTTTTGCGTAGTGGCCCCCGCACATCAATCCTTGGGTAAATCTGAACCGTCCATCACGTCTAGAGTGAGGCTAAAACCCTTGTCAAGGTCTCTTTTTCGTCCCATGCATACACGCACAGGTAAATCGTGACCCAAAAGTGAATGGACGGCGCCATGGAAAATGATGTGGGCCACACCTAATCCGAAACAAATCAATAGCTTTCCAAGGGGTTTTTCGTCACGAATCTAATGGACGAATTGGATTTCCCTGCCTGCATCAATCGTGGGTCCACTAGCTATCTCAGTGCAGGGATGCGCAGGCTCTGTTTCGCAATAGAGCATGTGGACGATTTTAGTGGCCCACCACTATTGTTCCAATGAAAGATCTGGACCATCCATTAGACCTACGTGGCCCATATTACCACTGCCTAGGTGGTAGTTACTCAAATGACAGTGAAGACCGGGTTTTGATTGGCCAAACGAAAGATGGACGATAGTCTAAAAAAACTCAGTAGGCCACACCAAATCCAATAAAATACCATCTGTTCCAGCTGATTTTTCGTACTGAATACAATGGACGGAGTAGATTTTGTAGACATCAGAAGGAGTGGGCCCCACCAAGCATCAGCGCAGCCCCCTGCCTAATGTTTCGCACATCCGTGAAAACCGGATGATGTGACACTTTCGCTGGTTATAAAAGGAGGAGAGCAAGAGCTTGGACGGAGTTCATGGGAGGAGAAGAGAAGGAGACAAGGAGAGAGAGAAAGAGTTTGAGTTTTCTTTTCTTTTTCTTTTTATCTTTATTTATTTGGATTGAGACCATTCATGGCTGGCTAAACCTCTTAGCTAGGGCTAAGAGGTGAAGCTTGTAGCGTGATGGGAGAGAATTTGTTTGTTCATTTTATTTAAGATTGAACTGTGATTGATTGTAGTTTTATTAATGAAATATTTTTAGTCTTTAATGGTCTGTTGTGACTGAAATTACAGTGGGTCTGTAATGGCTTTGAATATTTCCTTTCCTCCTATGTTTATAACGTCAGGACGTCCCATTGTTCACCATAGTCTCCTGGGCATGGTCGGATGACGATACCCTTCCTAACCTTTATACATGTGATTGGTTGGTAATTAGTTTAATTCTGTTATTTTCCATAGTCTCCTGGGCATGGTTTGGTGATGGAATCCACTCTAATTCATATACCTTTCATCTCTTGAAAACTATATCAATGACAGTTCAGTTAATTTCCATAATTTTTAAAGCAAGCATCAGATCTCCCTGACCTCTACGAGTGGATCCTCTGAATCCCTAGTTTTCCATCTCTGATTTCTCCTATAAATTTTAGATTAATATTTTCATCATTATTCCTCAAATTACATTCAGTTTAGATTTCATCTTAGCCTAGTTTTATTTCTATTTGATTTTAGATTACGTACAGGTTTTAGTCCTTTGGGATTCGACCTCGGTCTTACCGAGTTATTATTACATCACAACCTTGCACTTGGAGAGTGAACATACCGCCTCAGGAAAAAATCCCTAATGACCGTATTCTACAGAAATGTAGGCAAAATTAATTAAGTACTAAACTAAATTAATCGGTGGATCTATCTGAAACCACCATTTACACAAATGACAAGATCCAAAACCATCAAAATCGATAACTCAACACTACTTAAAAACCTAGGAGAAATTCCACGAGCCTGTCGCTCTCAGGAGTACATTGAAACTCCGTATCAGACCTGAACCGCACGTCGAAAGTCCGATGACCGCGAAATTATAAGGTTATGATCGTCTTATTAGGCTTAACAACCATCGTGGGAATCGAACCCAAAGTATCCATAAACGCATAACTTGAGCTTTAAGTAAAGAGTGTGAGAAACACGAATATCTATAGAAAATGAAGTTAAGCTTAAGTAAATTGGGTCGTTCGCTTACGCACGAAATTGAGAATTTTAGACCGTCAGTTTCTGACTAAACTTCATCCAGGGGAAAAAGAAATTTTTCTGCTCATATCCGTATACTTGTGGCCCCGATCGAGTAAGCATGACCGTTGATCTGACGCGGGTCTTTCACGGTTGATCGGTTTATCCAATCGCACTGAAATCACATCCTGACATATATTCATTATCAAGGAACTTATTCTGTGACATAGGTGAGTAATGGGCCTTCCTACGAGCCCAGTTTGTCAAAAACAGACACCCTTAGGTTATAAACTAAGTATACCATGGCCCTGGGGCCATATGATCAGTTCTTGGCCTATATAAAGCCCTTAAACCACTCCATTTCTATTTCATACGAATTTGCTTCAAACCCTAGGAGAGAGAAGAGACAAAAGAGTGAGAAGTGAAATGAAAGTTTGGGGGATTGTTGCTGTGATTCCTCCCCACAACTACACGCACTGAATTACCTTTCCATCCAGCTAACCAATCTGTTCGATTACTATTTGGGTAAGAAATCCTAACCCTAATCTTGATTTAAAAATCCTGATTGAGTAATCGATAAACTAGCTAACTTATTTCATGGTTTAGGTACCCGTTATTTTATATTCAGGAACGTAGTGTTTGAACTGAGTCCGAATTGAGTATTCCGACGAAAGGTGCGGACTATTAATGTTTTGATTATGTTTTTCAATGCTTTCAATGTCAACTAATGATTTATGTTTGACTTGATTGCTGTCATATTGTTTTAAATATAACGTATTCGATATATTATGCGTGTGTAAACTATGTTGAATACAAGATGCATCCCATGTGTTTGTTGAAATGTTTAAATGAACATGAAATTGTGATTTGTGCTTGGTATGACTATTAATCTAGGATACATGTTTTTCGTATGTACGATGATCTCTTTGTGTAAGGAATTGTTATAATATATGTCATAACTAATCTAGTCTATGTGTTTGGTGAAGTGTAACTTAAGTATTTAATAAAATGTCGGAATGAGAAAATGTTAATGATTTGTATTTATTAAGTATATTAAGATAGGATTCTTAATTACCTTAATCATATGTACAGTTTCTTTTATGTATCATATTTACCACTACGCAATTTATGGATAAAATGCAAGTGCTTGGTGACATGTTCAAAGTGTTTGATGAAATGTTCAAATGAGGGATTTATTTGGATTGTTTGTTAAATACTGATATGATTATCACATATGTCTACCTATTGCATCTGAGTAAGATTGGGGCTACAACGTGGTCCAGGCAATCGATAATAATCCTTGTACAGGTGGCTGAATTACTCTTGCCACATTGGGTAACTCGACGAATCCGTGTTGCACGGCGATTGTCGACAGTGGTTAGGCCACAAGGGTGCTTATGCGCTCCATGTCGATTGAATCAACATGTGCTCATACTAATCGAACTTAGAAAATAAACCGATTGACCTTTTATGTGTTTACCATGTATGGACATCACTGCTTGAATCTAAGGTACCACTTACCAATATAAAGACCCGTTTCAACAATGGTACCACGATCCGCTAAGACTCATGAGCCGGGCACGGTGGTATGGGACACCGTGATCGAGCTATTAGATACGCTGGGGTGACGAGCCTCCCCGTTGTGATCAATGAGCAACCCAGACTTCTGAGCCGGGCATGGTGGTATGGGACACCATGTTCGAGCTGTCAATCTACGCTGAGGTAACGAGCCTCCCTGTAGTGACCGCAAGTATAAACTTTTGAATTTGCCTATCCACTACTTTTCATCAGGAGTGATGCCGTACAACTTACCTATCGTATATAATTAACTAAGATTAACAACCCTAGATGGATGTTGTTTGAGTTAATGATATAAAGGGAGGTACTTTAGCTTCCCAATCTGTTGTATGAATAAGCTTAATTAAGTACTCGGCTAACACGAAAATGCACCGCCTTGCATGTGCTTTGGCGAGGAAGTTGCAATTTAGGGAGGTTGTTATGCACGAATTTAGTTGTCGGAGTCGCTTGTGAGGGAGCTTCGTGCGAGGGCATGCATCATTAATGCATACCATCCTTGCATTAACAAGAGTATTTAGGATATGATTATTGTATTACTTTATCATTACTGCTTGATTGACTTGCTAACATGTTAACCTTTGTCTTATGGTACCACTGAGTTGATCACTCACTCTCACCCTGGGAAGGTGTTTTAAAACACCAACCAAACTCTGTTATAGATGCAGGTGATGATGAAGTCTATGCAGCTGAGTTGGACTTCATAGATGAGGAAGAGAAATTCTTCTATATTCAGCTATCAGGCGGGTCTATGTAAACCAAGTGCTGATTCGACGGGATTATAGGGACACATGGATTAGTTGAACACCTAGATTTTGACATTTTGTATATTTTGAAACAAACCTTGTATATATTAAACCCTATTACATCATCATACTTTGAAGGCTGTGAATCACTTACTTATTTCAATACATATATTTCAGTCTTCCACTTGCTTAATATAATCATATCTGGAGTATGATATGCTGTTTTAGTATTATCTCACCCATGTTTAATACATTAATATAGACAACATTTAAACATTATCATTCATATTGCATAAGTGATGTGTTGGATCTCGGGAGCTGGGCTTTGCTCGACGCTTGAAATCCGGTGCGTTACAGGTGTAGTCCAGGTGTTCGTGGAAATACCTCAATGGTGAACTTAGCTCGATCTTGGCTTGAACTCAGCTCGAGCTGGCCCGAGCCACTGACCAAATCGAGCCGAGCTGGCTAGTCAGGCTCTAGGACTGAGCCGAGCTGAGTTCGAGCTGAGGTCAGCTAGTGGCCGAGCCGAGTCGAGCTAGGGCCAGCTCGACTCAATGTACACCCCTAGCTTGAACCTAACTTCTAGGACTGTAGTTCTGGCCCAGGCCTAATCTTAAATAATGGGCTTGGCTCGGGCCTAGCCCATTGACAACCTTAGTTTCAAAAAAATTTCGAGCTCCAAAAATTAGCTCGACTTGGCTCAAACTCAATTTCGAACCAAGTCGAATTGAGCTTTTTCGAGTCAAGTCGAGCGAGTTAACCGAGCCAACTCAGTTCGTGTACAGCTCTATTGACAACCCTAGTTTCTATATGTTCTTTTCTTTCCTGACTTTTTCTTTCTTATAATTAATGAGCTTGTGCAACAAAAAGCTCTATGAGGTCCACCATAATATTTGTGTGACATCCACTCCGTTCGTTTTTGTGCCACCTTATGTTAGAACATGAATAAAAAAAATTGGGCCAATTTAGAAGTGTGCCACACCATAGGAGGCATTAGGTATGGAGACTCCCACCATTGAAATCTTCCTGCCCTAGCGTGATTTTTATACGCCATCCAACTCATTATAAGTGTAAGACCCGTATCTTAGACCGTACCGTTCTGTTGACTTCCGCGATCCTTCCGGTCGAATTCCGACAATCTTCGACCTGTATTCGATGTTTACGCTCGAACCTAAGCCGAGTCCCACATATCAGAGTCGACTCGACCCGAAACTTATACCTTAGCGACCACGCCATCGCCACGGTTCTAATGCCGCGACTCGCGCACCGACCCGATACCCTGGGTAGAAGATATAAACCGGCGTTCAATTCGAAGAAACACCGCACTTTGCCGATTACGAGAGAATCTCTACGAGATGTCCCATCAATCAATCAATCACTCATGTCAAGTACAAGTCAAGTCACTCCATACCCAAGTACAACAACTCATACCTTTCTCTTACATAAGCAAGCCCAAGGTCAACCCTCACATCACTTCACCTCTCTCTCCACCCATCCCTTCTTACAACACACCACTCCACTCATCACCCATCACACCACATCACTCCATCACCCTTTTTCACCCATCACTCCCCTCTCTCTCTCATTCATTCTAAAAAAAAAAAAAAAATCACAAGCAAAAGAGCTTCACACGTCCAAGATCTCTCTCCCTCTCCCAAATGCCAAGTGTGGCCCACCTTCCCTACTCTCTCATCTCTCATCTCAACCGTTGATCTATCATCTACCACTGTTAAAAGTGAAGCAAAGGAGCTAAGGAGGCTAGGGGAGCAAGGAGGAGGCTTAAAGGTGGATGATTTACCGTTAAATTCTTTTTAGGGACCACTAGTTGGTGGGACCCATTTTTTATGTATGATTTGTATTATGTGGGGCCCATAGTGGCGGGGCCCCATCATCACCGTCTCTTGTTCTCTCTTTCTCTCTCTCTCTCTCTCTTTCTCTCTCCTTATCCTTCTCCTAAAATAAAGTGGGCCCCACCGATTCATGATAAATCTACTCCATCCATTAAATGGTGTGGCCCACTACATCTTAGATAAATGATATATATATATATATATGTACATGGAAGGTGGGCCACGATCGTGTGGGACCCACCTTGGTGAATGTGGACCATGTCCCTGTGGGACCCACCGTGTTGTATCTGTTTAAAGCACGCCGTCCAGCATCTCTGGACGCTGGACTGGCAGCGTTAACACACTGCACTTTTTTTTTAAAAAAGGGGAAAAGTATACTTTTACGGTGGGCCACTGATGCAGGCCCCACCTTGAGGTATTTGCTTGATCCAAGCCGTCCATCCTTTTTCTCAGATTACATTAGGCGTTGAGCCAAAATTTGGGACCAATCCGACTCTCAGGTGGGCCATACCATCTAAAAACATGTGGAGACATGCCTGAATATATAAAAGCACTTGGTGGGACCTACTTGAAATTTGGGCGCATCTTAAACTTGTACTGAACGGTCCACCACGTGGGACACACATATTAGACGATTTGGATCATCTTATTGTGGGCCCCATATTTATAAAAAAAAAAAAGAGAAAAGGAAAGAAAAGGGAAGGGAAATGGTGGGCTGCTCCATCATGGCCCCACCTTGATGTATATATTTAATCCAAGCCATCCATTTTATTCTCGGGATCATTTTAGGCGTTGAGCCAAAAAATGAGACCGATCCAATTATCTGGCGGGCCGTGGCATTAAGAATGCTAGTATTTTTCTTTAAAACTTGGAAAAATGATTGCTGGGGTCCACCAGAAGCTTGGACATACCTGAAACTTGTTTTGGACCCCTATTTTTGTGGGAAACATGCAATGGATGGGGTAGATCTGGTTAATGTGGGTCTCACCTAGGATAAATATATATATATATATATATATATATATATATATATATATATATATATATAATTTTTTTGGCATGACTTTGTGCCATGACGTCTAGAGACGTCCACGTTAAAAAGGGTGGCAGCATTGGCCCACTAGTAGACTCCACCATGATGTATGTTTTACATCTATACCATTCATTTAATAGGTCCTCTTAAATGGTGCGTTGACTTCAAAAATCATCCACAAACTGAACTCAGGTGGGCCATACCATCCAAATCATGTGAAGACATGCCTAAATCATATAGAAACACTTGGTGGGGCCTACCTGAATTTTGAATGTGGCTGAAATTTGGTGTAAACCCTCAAACAGGTGGGACACACGTAATGGACGGGTTGGATTGCAAATAAACACTTTGGTGGGCCCTACATGGGACCCACTGTGGTATGTTTGGCTTACCACACCGTCAAAACAGTGGGTGGTGACACCCACTGTGATGCAAGTGTTTCACTCACGGCGTCCGTCCACGGCAGTGGACGGTGGCCCCTACTCAGATGTATATATTGTGTCCACGTCATCCATCACGTGGGCCCCTGGCCACGTGACGTTATGAACAGGTTTGGATGGCAATAAAAATTACAGTGGGCCCTAGGCCATGTGATTCTATGAACAGTTTGAATGCAAATAAATAGTACAGTGGACCCAGGTTGGGTAGAAAATATACATTACGGTGGGCCCTGGGTCTATATGACCTTATCAACAGGTTTGAATGGAAAATAAACATTTTGGTGGGCCCCTTGCTACATGGCCTTATCAACAGGTGAGATGTAAAATAAATATTTTGGTGGGCCCCTTGCCACACGGCCTTAACAACAGGTTGGGTGGCAAATAAGCATTTCAGTGGGCCCAGGATTGGATGGAAAATAAATGTTATAGTGGGCCCACATGAGAGTCTACCATGATGTATGAGTTTCATCCAAACTATTTAACCATTTTGAGATCATTTTAAGGCCATTGTTGAGGCCCATCTTAATGTATTTGTGGCCCGCCCACTAAGGCCCACTTTGTTATATATGGGCCCATGTGTGTAGGCCCATTTGATGTATTTGTGGCCCAATGTTGAGGCCCACTTTGGTATATATAAGGCCTATGTGATTAGGCCCATTTGATGCACATAAAGCTTATGTGATTGGGCTCATTTTAATGCATTTTAAGGCCCATGGGTGATGGCCCATTGAAAAGTACCTAAGGTCCATTAGTAAGGCCCATTGAGGTGGCCCACTTGATGAATATAAGGCCCATGAGATACGGCCCATTTGATGTATTTGAGGCCCAATGGGATGTACCTAAGGTACATTGCAATGTGTGATTCCGCCATGATTTATTTAATGATATTTAAGGCGAACCGAGCCTTGGGAGCAATGATGGTTTGACATCCACATTGTAAGATTAATGTTGATTAAATGTCTGCATTGTCACTCTCCCTAGGGCCTACTGATAGGCCTAACTCTTTGTGTATGAGGTCCATGTGCAGGGCCCACCTGTGACGTATATTAGGCTCATGTGTAGGGCCCACCCATTAAGTATCGGGGCCCGTGGATTGTGATATATTTTCGGCCCAGATGGAAAGACCTGATATTATGTATGAGAGACCTAAGGGATGTGGCCCATTACGATGTGTTCGGGGCCTATGGATATGGTCCATTATACTGTACATGCGGCCTGTATATGGGGACCATTATAATGTTACATATGGCCTTATGTGAGGACTAATGTGGTACATGTCAGGCTTAGGTGATAAGGTCCACTTTGATATACTTGTGGCCCATTAGTGCGCCCAATTGATGCGACTCACTTAATGTGTATGAGGCCCATTAGTACGGCTCATTGATGCAGCTCACCTATTATATATGAGGCCCTTAATCGAGGCCCATGTGATGCGGCCCATTATGATGTATATTAGGCCCATGATGCATAGCCTATTTGATATATTCGAGGCCCATGAGCAGGGCCCACCTATTGTGTATATATGACCCTTGAATAATGTCTAATGTGTCGTATATTAGGCCGTTGTGTAAGGCCGTAGGCCCATTATATGTTTAGATCTATGTGGACCATTCCTTGGGACAATGTTGGTTAAATGTCCACATTGTTGAGGCCGATTGTTGATACCGACTATGAGTATGTGACAACATAACATCATGATACATGCCCATACGCATCATCTGCATGTTTGTTATGAGATGTGATTGACCATTGCATATGTCATTGGGTAGGATGATATGAGACTCCCTGATAGGCGAAGGTTATCTCACATGAGTGCACGGCATGCGCAGGATTGATGCATGACTGGATTGTATGACTCATGCATCTTGCATTGTGTGTTATACGCCCTAGCGACTCAGGGTCGTAGCCTCCACAGGCATATTGTGGATGGCCAGATGAGACACCGAAAATATTTGGTTCTAGCATACGGGCGTCATAGATGTCCCTGGGTAAAAATTCCTAAACCTCCGTGGCCAGAAGATGACTCCAACGTCGAGACCGAGTGGATATATGAGCGCACGAGGGCCAAATACCAGGAGGTCGCGTCTCCCACTATGTCGTGGTCAGTTGGAAAGGGATGTGACCTTACTCGCCTGAGTGAGGGGGCAATGTCTACGTTGAGTTTGATCAGCTTGAGGAATGGGTCCGCTATCGACGAGCTGGGCCTGATATTGGCAGGTGGATAGGGAGGTCTCTTCCACTTACCCAGTTGTGCGCTTGGATATGGGCGACAAGCTAGCGTAAAGTGTAATAGACCCCGGTGATGATCCTAGAGATGAACTGTACTGATATGTGGACTTATTGAGTAGGAGTTGCATACTCATTCATTCATTCATTCACTATCCACTCGGGCTGGTGGTGCACAACTAATTATTATGTACCTTCGTTATGGCAAGGATTTCGGTTGGGGCGCGACTAACCTGAGATCAGGAGTTTACCACATTGTGTCTGACTATTCAAATTTAGGTATGAGACTGGTTTGGATAGAAGTCCCTTGTGATGGACCCCATAGTCTGTGATACTTTGTACCGTCATCCCGACTTCACATTCCAGCATAGTTATTTCATTCACACCGCATATTACATTGCATCCACTGTACTTGGTATTTTGGGTTACGATGTTTTGCACTTGTATAGCCTAGATGAGGTTGATGGTATTTATGGCTTGTCTGGATTTGCATATTGCATTGTATCTTCAGCATCTGTTAATGTCTTATTAAGTTTTGTATTACATGGCCATAGTATGGCCAATAACATTCATGCCTTGCATCACATAGTTTTGGTACAACTGATTGAATTCATGGACTTACCGCATATTTCCGCATCACTCTGATATCGTATGATTCTTGATCTTGTTAGAATTTCTGCTTATCCCGATGATATATGATTATGAGCTTTATTATATACCTGACACTTACCTTACACACACTTACACCACCCTCTAAGCTTTTGTAAGCTTATGCACGATAGATGCGTGCATGTGGCGTTAGGTTGCAGCAGCGTTGAGCTTGGAGCGTGCAACAGTTTTCAGGAGCTCTGATTTTGATATATGTATTTTCCTTTCAGTATTGTATTCAAGTGATTATATTAGTGGATATGTGATGATGATGTTTCCTTTATAATTTGGATAAACTTGTGGTTATGCTTATTACAAGACAAATGTACGTTCGAAAGATCCTCCTTGTAGGATTCCAGGATCGGAATCTGGCGTATGTTGCGCTGGGAGCCGAGAATGGGGTACTACGGAGGCTGTCGGCATCGGATTCGGCGATCGAGATTCCTGTGAATCTGATTTCTGAGTTTGGGACATGGTAATAAGGGTAATCAAATAATTTGGGTATGACCCAAGACAATTCCAATGGTGGTGTCCTCATCCTCACTTTTTTCTTGTGTTGTGACTCACTTGAGTTTTGGATTAACATTAGATATGGGGCTTACATGGACGTAAGTTGATACATGAGGGACAGACTGAATGTCAAACACACATCACATTGGGCTCTACATAACGTTTTTCTTTGCACAGCTCTTGCAACAATTATTGTAGGAGATTTGCATCCACATCTACGTGCAATGGCATCTTGCACATGCATGTGCATGTTTCTATTAAAGTCCCTTGCAATACATTGATACACCACTCTCTATCCGCTCGAGCTTTTATATCAATACTGATAATTTAACATGGTATCAAAGTAGATTCTTTATTTAGATCTCGAAGGTGTCCAACAAGCTTAGGTGTTTTACATGTAAACTGAGTTTTGAATCAGTGTGATATTTAGGATCAAGTCTTAACATCAGGTGGCAAACCTGATGGATGAGCTGGATCTCATCCACATGAATCTATCTATCCATCCATGTTAGCATGCAACAACCCATGTTATCACCAGAATAATATCTATAATTTAAAAAAATGGTATTTTATTCCTTTAAGGCCCATTTGGATATCAACTGATAAGTAACTTTTTAATAAGTTATATTTTATTATTATTATTTTTTTAAATTAGTGTGGTAAACATAATTATAAAAGTAATTTTCGTGATCATTATAAGCCTTTTTTTTTTTTTTTGGCTTCTTTCTTCTTGACTTTTTACTTTCTACTTTTTACATTATCAAAATCATCATTGTATTAAATGAGGCTTACCACGTTGAATAGTCTACATTGAAGATGGGGTCCACACAATGAATGATCTACATCAAAAGTGGACCCCACATGATAGATGACCCATATTCATGTGGGTCATTTAATAGATGGTCCATAACAAAGGTCAACCTCTAATGATAAATGGCTCACATCCGAGGTGGGCACCCTATGATGGACGACCCACTTCAAAGGTGGGCATGTAAGATGGATGTTCCACATCAAAGGTGGGTTCCACATAATGGTTGGTGGACATTTATGGTAGGCCCCATATAATGGTCAATTAAAATTAATGGTGGGCTTACATGATGGATGGTCAATTAAAATTAATGGTGGGCTTACATGATGGGCAGTCCACATCAATAGGCTGGCCTAATGATGAATGGCCCACTTCCAATGATTTTTATAGGGCCCTAATGATGGACATTTATGGTAGGCCCCATATGATGGTCAATTAAAATTAATGGTGGGCTTACATGATGGATGGCCCATGTCAAGGTGGGCCCTACATGATGGGCAGTCCACATTAATAGGCTGGCCTAATGATGAATGGCCCACATCCAATGATTTTTATAGGGCCCATCGTAATTTTATAGGTATAGATAGAGATGTCGATTTTTATGGGGCCCACTAATGATTATACGAAAATCACTTCAGGTTGCCCAAAAATATACCTACCCTTCTTCAGGTAGGCCACCAAAAGGGAAACATTTCGAAGATTAAAATTCAAGTTAGAACCCTTGAGCTGAGTTATGTTCTAACATGTGTCACGTAACTGGTGGTCATGGAGCTCACCTGAACTGTGTACCCCTTGCTTGCTCTGCCGGCTCTGGGGGGCTGTGATGTATGCACTTTATCCATATTATCCATACTTTCTTTGTATCACTTTAGATTATGACCGAAAATAATGTAGATACAAGGCTCAAGTGGACCACATAGTGGAGATTAAATGCTTACAGTTGAAAATGTATTGCAGATTACTAAAGTTTTGGATCAAACTAACATTTGTGTTTTCCCTTCATCCAAGTCCATATAACCTTATAAACAGGTTGGATGGAAAATAAACAACATAGGAGCCATAGGAGCCCTACCTTGTACTAAGCTTAGAACAAGCGGGGTAGTACCTAATCTTAATGGGAAGCTTGCTTAGAAAAAAAAAAAAGAAAAGGCACTCTCATGTCTAATTAGTTTGACTAGAGTCTGCAGTCCACTCAGTAGTTTGCATCCAGTATATTAAGTTATTGTGACATCTAATCCTCCTATTCTCATCATGAGAAACATTCCATTTAAAAATCATCCGAACCACTGGCCCAGTATACCACAATTGTATTTTTCTATTAATCAATGGTTATATACTATTTTCTATATTGTGGCTTACCTAATAATTGGATAGAGCTTTTTTTTCTTGCACTAAGTGGTCCTCATGGTGGGGCCAACCTAATAGGAGGATTTGATTTCACAATAAATTAGCATTTTAGAAGAAATCCACTGGGTGGATCGAAAACTGAGGTCCAACCAATTGTATTTGAGAGTGACTATTTTTGAAAAGGTACTTGTCACGCCTCAAAATTCGAGCACCTTCATAAGTCATACCTGAGTTTCGAGTCTAACTCATACACAAAGTGTAATAACTTCATTCCATTATATAATTATTAATAGTCAGAAGTAATATTTATTTTTACATTTCAATTAAGTCCATTCACAATCACTCACACAAATGATTTAAGCACCAACATCTTTCATTTCTCATCATACATAAACATTTAATTAGCATAAATTAGACATCATTCACCAGTTAATATAGCTTAGTAATGAATACTCGCTACAAACATAGAACAATTCAATTAAAAAAACCAATCAAATAGTTAAAAATCTTATAACTAATATCACCATTCATTATATATAAATTAGATCATCATAATAAAGAAAATTCTAATTAATTAATTAGGAACGGTCCAAATGCGGTCAATTTCTCTCCTTACAGATACGACCATATCTCACGTGTGTCGTGCACCAGTTTAATCACAACTTCTTGTTCCTATGCCAACTCATTGGCTAATTACTTATTTGTACGGTTTTTTCATCAATAAAAAGGTAAGCTAGTCAGGTTTAATGAAATACCCAGCATGGTTTATATTTATTGAAATTAAAATATAATAGAAACATAGTACGAATAATGATATGGATGTAATGATGTATAAATACATCAGATGGGATGATCGTCCATCTATTTGAGTTAGAGGTCGTCAACATATATCCACCATTTTGGTAGGCTTCCACCTTTCGGTAGGCTTACTCATAACCCGCATCTAGTAATGTTATACCAAGATCGACATTTCTTTCATGGAGAACCCCTAAGATCGATCATGCATTATGTAAATACAACAAATGATGGATTATGTAAAAATGTATCATTTTCATAAATGTCATAGATGCTTGTCTTGATAAGTAAAATCAACGTATAATTATTATAATTTATGCAATTTGACACGGATTAATATATAATTTACCGTATCATACAATGTTACAACAAAACACTCAAATTAGTACATCAATAAATTAAACAATCACAAATAATTTGTTTTAATTCCAATGAATTACGAGACACGTTGAGTTACTTACCTAAGTGTAGAATCCACAAGACAATTAGATTGATTTGAATTCAGAAATCCCATCAATTATATCAATGATATTATTACTCATCTAGTTATATAACACAGTGGGGCCCACCTTTGATTAACACCCTAAGTGGTCACACCCTAAATAGTAAAATAATTAACATTTTAATTACAAAAATTTAAATTTTTTATCTTTTCTTTTAAAAAAAATTTATGCAATTGAATAAAAAATATTTGATAGGGATGACCCATTGAATGATTAGATCGTCCAAATTCCCAGGTCTTGACATATTTTGTCTCTACACATTATATGAATGGTGTAGATCTAGCCACACATATACCGATAGCCAATTTCAACCTTATATGTCAAGTGATGCTAACACTTGTGTAGAAATCTAAGCTTTCATTATTAAACACTTCTATATCTAGCTAACATGACCCATCTGATGATCAAATTGATTTGGGAGTTAGGGCCTTTGTATATTTTGGCCTTAGGGATCGTATGATCTGTACAAATCTAATCTGATTTGACTAGATGCACATCAATCACAATTAGAAATTTTGCATAGAATTTTACACTTCCATAATCTTTGCATCGGATATACTCACATATCAATGCAATGAACATGTGGCCGATCCATATTGTTCATTACATATATCGAGTCAAAATTATATTAAATGTATAAAAAAAGGTAATGAGATAATAGACAATAACTTACTAGATCTAAGCCTTCTAAAATTCTCTACTCCTCTCTCTTTCTCAGTTGTCACAGGGTGCCTTTTTTGTCAATATCTAAGTTGTAGTGGAACTCCTCTTACGGTATAAATATCTAAGTTGGAATGGAACTCCTCTTATGGCACCTCCGTAAAAGGAAAATTATTTGAGGAATTAATTAAGACTTAGAGATATGAGGAGGGTTAAGGGTATATATAAGGAAGAAATATTAAGGAAAGATATAAAATAATAATAAAATAAATAATGATAAGATAGAGATAAGATAAGATAAAATAGAGAAAAGATAGAGATAAGATATGGTAAGATATATATAAGATAATAAATTTTTTTTATTATTAGTTTATTATTAAATTTGAAGTTTTCGCGGGCATTACAATACTTGAATGTAAATACCGAAGTAATAAAGTCATGTTTAGCAATGAGCGTAGACATCATATCCTTACTGTGGTACCTGTAGATGTGGAACCCACATGATGTCTTCGCACCATCCAACCCATCCATTAGATGTGTCGTCTCAAGAAAAACTTAAGTCCTAATATTTAAAAATATCCGAACCATAAGTGGGGCGTAGCAAAGAGAAAAAGCTAGGAAACAACCCATACCCTTGAATTTTATAGGATTATATATAAATAGTAAAACGACCTGGTTTTTTGTATGACTTAGTTCGTCCTGGACCAATGGTCTCAACGAACGAGTCGGATTCTTTATGTTTTGAATTTGGACTATTGAAATTTTTTTTAAAGAGAGAACTGGACTTCTTTTTTTAACCTTGCATTGTTCTCATTCTAGCTTAATTTGCCTTGTTTAAGATTATGTTTGTTCAATGGCAAGTTGTGACTGTACTCAACTTGATGAATGTCCTGAATCTCTGACACATGCCATCTGCCTGGATTTCTGACAAGTGATCCTTCTCCCCACATGAGTGGCCCCTCATTGTATCATGATCTTTCTCATAGCTTTTTCCATTTAATTTCAAAGGTTTGCTAACTTTCATCAAAATTTAGGGTTTGTTAGGTGTTGTATTTACAGACATGAATATAAGTTAGGGCCTGTTTGGCCGGGCAGATCCCATGGTATTAGGAGGGATGGGATCAATTTTAAGGTAATGATGGTGGTGTCAGTGGATTGTCTTAAGATCCATGGAATTGCTTATATCCAGGGACAAGTTCACTGGGTCTGTTTGGTATGCCCCCATATCCCGAGATTTTACCTTCCAATCCATTCAACCAAGGGATAGGATCAATTTTAAGGTAATGATGGTGATATCAGTGGATTGTCTTAAGATCCATGGGATGGCTTATATCCCGGGACAAGTTCATCGGACCTGTTTGGCTCGTCCTGCCTATCCAAGGATATTGCCGATCCCATCCCTCCTAATACCGTGGGATCTGCCTGGCCAAACAGGCTCTTAGTTTTCAAGGTAAATCTTGGTTAGAATGAGTGATTGATGGGAGGTTTATAGCTTTTTGGGTGGAAGTACTTAACATATTCAGTCCATTTTATCCATAAAAATTACTATTTTAAGGTAAATGGTTTAAATCATAGTGCCATATCGACACAATATATATTTTCTTCCCATGGTTTGATATCCCACCTGATCAAAATGTAGTGTATTGTTTAATTTTTGTGACGGGCTACTGCATTTCTTAGTTTCTGCCTTTAGAGTGTCTCTATCTTTTACAATCTAAATACAAAATATTACTATCTTATCCATAGTATAAATACTTTAGATATGTCATCCCAGTGATCTTATCTTTTATTACTAGCAAATTTCAATTTAACAAATTTGTTCAATTTATCAATGGCATACACTATATCGCATCTAGTATAATTCATTAAGTACATAAGATAACTTATTACATTATAGTATTCAAGTTGGGATGTGATATTTCTCTCATTTTTAACTAATTTCGAATGAGTATCTAAAGCAATATTGGCAGGAGTATAGCAAAGGAGTTACACTTTTTCATATCTTCTCAACATAGTGAAATTAGGAAAATGTAAGATATTGCATTTGACTCTTTAAAAATTTTCATTTCAAAATTAGATTATATAAAATACTCGATTACAATTTTCAATTTGTATAAAAATTTAACACGTTGTCTACATACAGGCATATAATAACACAAGCATTATTTACAATTTGCTATGTAAGTAATTATCAGTTTCACTAATCACAATAATTAGTTAGTAATATTTGATCAAATTTTTTTATATAACTGTTTTAAAGAAAGTTTAAAATTATATAGGACTTAACTAACTTGCATATTTTCTTCTCATGTTCAAAATATATTTTAGTTTCTTCTAATCTCTTAATTATTTCAAATCCTGATATACAAATAAACATTAGAAGTAAAAGTTAGAAAATGATGCTTAAAATTTACAAAATAAATAAATAAGTATGAATTAAATAATAATTCCACCATTTTTATTTTCGATCAAAATCAAATAATATTTTTTTAAATAAATGTAGATGCAAAAAATTCAAACTCACATGTTTCATAATAATCAATTAAAATATTAATTTGCAATCATTATCACAAGTTGGAAGATTTTATGGGCACCTTTTTAACTTTCATACTCACAGTCTTAGTTAAATTTGTTGCAATCATGCAATTCCAAAGTTAAGTCATGTTTTTCCAACTCACTTATATCAATGCTACATGCATGATGAATGTTACTAGAAAGTCTAGAGTCTATCAACCTATTGGTCCACCTGTTGAAATGGTTCAATAATATCACCCATAAATTATTTTCAATGTTATTATTACAACTGCCCTGAGATCCTACCGAGATGGAGAATATTTAAAAGAAGATTTTCAACGGCAGGTTCAAATTCATAAATTGGTGACCACCAATATAGAGTGATTCTCAATCTCTGATTATTTATTTAACAGTGAGAAAATAGACCATTCAAATCATGATCATCTAAAAAATTTCGCTGCAAAATATGTTACTTGACGATATATTGGGTATACCAAAGGCAAACATAAAATAATAATTAATTAGATTGGCAGCCATGAAACAATTGATAGAGAAAAATTAATGGTCTGCATTCAACAAGCAAAACTAGTGAGATTGGTCGATGAAGATCATCCACTCATAAAAGGAAAAGAAAAAAAAGCCCATCGTCAAGGTGCGTTATTTTATCAGCCACCAAATCATTAAAACGGGCGTGGACTGGAAACTTACAGGGTCAGTTGCCAAATTGCTACTGAAGTGACATCACCAAGCTCTATAGGCCCCACCAAGATGCATGTGATGCATGTGCTGTTTTCATACTGTCCAACCACTTGTAGAAATTGTTTTATGACATTACAAAGAGAATGAGATAGATCTAAATTTTAAGTGGACCCCACCATAGAAAATAATGAGGACAGTGACATCTATTGTTCAAAACTTCTTAGAGGCCACAGTAGTCTCCGATTAAGCTGATATTTTTCATTTTTACTCCATCTATCTTTATGTTAACCTATGAATAAGATGAACCTCAAAAATATATCACTGGGCCTTATAAATGTTTCAATCGTGGGTGTGACAGCTCCCATGATTTTATACTGTGTGCCCACTTAAAATTTAAATCTATCTCATTCTCTTTGTAATGTCACAAAATGACTTCTGCGGATGTTTGAACGTGGGGATACAGCTCATGCATCATGGAGTGGTCCACGGAGCTTGGTGACGTTAGCCACCTCGCTACTGACCTTGTCAGTATCCATTCCGCTCCCCAGCAAAACAGGCTCGAGAAAAAGTACGCTGGGTGATATGGCACTTCTCCCGTCACGGCGCGCATGTGTGGTAATATAGACCATCCAAAAGTATGGGTCCCTGATGAATGGAGCACATCCTGAAAAGAACAGTGACAAATCGATGTTAGCCATCCACTTCGAATAGAACTTCGACAGGTGACGACTTTCATTTTGACCGTCCATTCGGTAGCACCCAGTTCCATTGTTAGTATCATCTTATAATGCACCAGTGTACAGTTGATCATTTGACCCATCGTGCCCACGATGATGTATTTATTATACTCGTACCATTTATCTATTTTTTGAGATAATTTTAGGGGATTAGACAAAAAAAAATAATCACGTCTAAAACCCAAATACACCACACCAAAAATAGCAACTTAAAATATTTGTAGGGCTCACCGTAATGTTTATTTTTCATTTAGTATGTTAATAAGGTCAAAAATACATAAATGAATAAAAAAAATAAATTTCATATTAATCCGAAACTTTTGTAACCCTCAAAAGATTTCAACGGCAAACGTTCAATCTCTACTATTGTTTACAGTGTGGTTCAATTGATCTTTAGATTTACCTTATTTTTAGCCTCAAACATTAAGACAGGCTTCACAAATGGATGAACGGTTTGGAGATAACAAAAACCTTATAATGGGACCTATAAAACTTGCTGACATCAATATATTAGCTATATAGCTGGTATATGGTATACCAGCCAAGCCGCTTCCAAAAAACCAAGCCAATCCAGTGGTTTGACATCGGGCGCCCCACGCGTGTAATTAAATGCCAATAGTTGTTGTACACGTGCCAACGTTAGACGTCCGTACACTAATCAAGCGGGCCACACGTATACATTAAATCTGAACCACTTGCAAGTTTCATCAAACCGTTCTTTTTGTGGACGCGGATTACGTCCTGCCCCGTCCTTCTCCAGCCACGAACGGAAAGTTGTGTGGGTAGGCCCACCGTGATGTATCTGTTTATCCACGCCGTTCATACCTTTCATGGGATCATTTTAAAGTATGTTTTAAAAAAATGAGGCTGATCCAATGATCAAGTGGACCACACTACAGATGACTCTTGCATTTAAAGTTGTCAGCCTTTAATGCAACACAAACTTATTATTTGGTGTGGTCAACTTGATTGTTGAATCTGCCTTATTTTTTGACAAACTTTAAAAATGATCCGAGAGAAAGGACGAACGGCGTGGATAAACAGATACATCACGGTGGGCCCACCAACAGAACTGACCGTTCGCGGCTGGAGAAGGGCAGGGGCAGGACGCAATCCGCGTCCTCTTTTTGTATACCAGTGGCCCACCTGATCAGTGGACCGGTCCGATTCCCGGGCCGTCTTCTTCGCAATGGATGCTGATTCATGTAGTGGGCAGATATCACACACGACTGCGACGTCGGCACGTGAAAGGGCATTTTGGTTGTTTTAGGAAAATATCAGGGTCATTTTCGTAATATCAACGCAACATCCCAAGGTATAAAAGCCTCTGCTTTTCCCCGCGCATTTTGGTATTTTTAGGGATTTGCCCCTCAGAGGGAGAAACCGGAAGCTCGCCATGACTCCGACGCGAGAAGAGCTCCTCGAGGATGATCTCGAACACACAGAGATGGATGTAAGATATCTCCTTTCTTGATTTCATTCATTTTTCTATTTTTTTCTTGAATCTTTCTCTCTCTCGTAGAATCTGTAGATCTCTCTAGGCTTTCGTACTTCTTTTTAGGGTTTCGCTAACGTGCGCCTGTGGCATCTGTGTACTGTATGTGTTTCCGTTGGGGCAGGTCATTAAATGGCGCACCCATCGTTTATTTTAAGATTTAAACAGTATCTTTTTCTTTTGACTGTAGGTAGTCCCCAAGGCTACTCAAATTTGTTGTCCCTGGGGATCTCCACCATTCATTCATGTGTACCCATTGATTTGATCTGGTTGGCTCCACCAATTAATGGCCACAGTAGAGAAAAAATGCCATTGGCCTTTTGTTTTGACCACTCGTTTGGAGGGGAGTCATGGTAGGGCGAATTGGATCATCCAACTGATTGGATTTCTGAAACACAACGAAAATTGTTTTTGATAGTGACTAGCACCGAGTTGACTCAGTGTTGGTAGAGAATAAATGAGTTTCTGTGACGAAGCCTTACATCTCTACTGACTGAGTCTGGTTTTTATCCCTTGGTGAGTCGCACTTCGAAGCCGTTATTTATGGCCATGTACAAGTAAGACTAGATCAGCAAGAAAACGAGTAGGGTTTCTTGATTCACCCTCTGTAGTGAAATCGCCAAATCATGGAACTGTCCCTCCACAAGCGAAGAAGACGTATTGATTTTGTAAAAAAAAAAAAAAAAAAAAAGCTTCTTCTAAATATTGTTTCATGATAAAAGAACTTTTCTTTGCTTTGGACTCCTCTGCTAAGGCACATTTTAACAAATCATTGATATTGCCTTAAGTAATCATTTATTTGGAAAATAAAGATGTGAAAATTTTCAATCCTTCTTGCAACGTTTTAAATTCTGGCTCATGGACCAGGCTGAAGAAGGTCATTTATGCATTTGGGCAGTCATATAATGAGTGGCCCTAATTTGGGGAGTGGATTAGGTGTGGCTCCGGCCTCACCCAAGATGGTGCGGCCATTACCATGGGGCCCGCCTTGATGTATTTATTCTATATCCATGCCGTCCATCTGTTTTGCCGGATCATTTTAGGGCATGCACACAAAAATGAAGAATATCCAAATCTCAGGTGGACCATTGATGCAAACCCGAAAGGGAAAGCAAATAAATCAGTAAGAAAATAAACAGATTGTGGAAAAGATCCAACAATCCTCTAGTTGGATGCTAGAGATCACAAATGCAAGACTGTTGAGCTTGCTCACAGTCCTCTTGTCTAGAACCAGAGATCACTTTCCCTCCCTTCAACAACCACCGTAGAGAAAAGAAGGAAATTTCATAAAGAGAATATTGATCAAGTTGTCTTATTCCATAGGACAGAAGTCCTATTTATAATCAACCTTACAATACGTAATAAAAGATATAAAATCTAAAAATCTATGAAATAGGAAAGCACGTAAGTTACAAAGCATTCTATAATTAAGAAAATGCTTAAAATAATAAGATACTTAGATAAGAAAATATTTAAAGTTATTCCCTACCCAAAACTAAAGATATGAAAGAAAGAGTAGATTTCCTAATCGAAAAAAGAAGAAGGAAAGTGAGGATGGTTAAAAAAGGTAGGTGGTCCTTATCTTGTACACACGTGCACGCTCTGCTCTCGTTTGTATGATGTCCAAGATAAATTGTAAGGTCTTCCACATTAAAAATGGGGCTGATCTTCATTTCAGGTGGTAGCTTGATTAGGTATGCATTATCACCTAGCTTCTTCAAAATGTGGTAAGGACTTGCCTTTCTGGAGCGGAGCTTTGTATAAGGGCCCGCTGGAAAGCGCTTAGGTTTAAGTCACACCATGACTCTATCTCCTTCTTGGAATTGTGCAAAACGTCGTCGAACATGTACATATCCCTTGTAATTTTCATTACTAAGGGTGATCTTTCGCCTAACTTCTTCATGTATCTCCTTAACATGCTGTGCAAAAGCTTCGGCGTCCTGGCTTGATCGAGTCACACTAGGAAGTGGGACTAAATTGATAGGTTATCACGGTCGCATTCTGGTCGTAATTTCGAAAGTAGAGAGTCCCGTAGTGTGGTTCATAGAACTATTATAAGCGAACTCAACTTGTGGTAACACGATGTCACATGAGCTTATATGATCACCAACCAGACATCGAAGTAGATTCCCAAGGCTGCAATTTATGACTTTAGTTTGCCCATCTATTTGCGGATGATACACATTGTAAGTAGAATACTTATTTCGTGCCGCATTGAGCTTCTCATTGAAAAGGCCACCGGATGTCCTTCCTGGCTAAGAACACCTCCTATGCCTACGTGTGATGCATCACAGGCAACTTCAAACACCTTTTCGAAATCAGGAAGCCTAAGAACTGGAGCCTCTGTCATTTTCTGCTTGATTTCTTGAAATGCCTTTGTTGCTACTTTAGTCCGCTCATATGGATTGGAGTTCATACATTTAGTAATTGGTGCCACAACGGAACGAAAGTTCTGAATAAACCTTTGATAAAATGTCCCAAGCCCATGAAAACTACGAACCTCATGAATGTTTACGGGAGTAGACCATTCAACAATAGCCTTTATCTTTTCTGAATCAGCCTTTATGCCCTCTGTTGAAAGGATGAACCTGAGAAATTCCACGCTAGAACTCATGAAGGTACACTTCTTCAAATTGATATAGAGTTTCTCATGGCGCAGTACTCTCATCACTTGGCGAAGATGGTCTAGATGATCTTCTTGTGAATGGCTATAAATGAGGATGTCATTGAAGTATATGACGACAAACTTGCCAATGAATGGCCGTAGAATTTGTGTCATCACCTGCATGAATGTGCTAGGTGCGTTCGTCAAGCCGAATGGCATAACTAGCCATTCATACAATCCATTCTTTGTCTTGAAAGCAGTTTTCCATTCATCGCTATGACAAATTTTTATTAGATGGTACTCGCTTCGCAAATCAATCTTAGAAAAAATTTGTAGCATTTGCCAACATGTCCAGCATATCATCTAAGTGTGGAGTGGAAAAGTGGTACTTTATTGTTATCTTGTTGATGGCGCGACTGTCAACACATATTCGCTAACTGCCATCCTTCTTTGGTGTCAACAATGCTGGCATAACGCACGGGCTGAGACTATCACGAATGAACCCCTTTGTTAATAATTCTTCCACCTGTCGATGACTTGTCGACGAAGCTTCGCATGTTCTATTGGGTTCATTCGATATGCTGAAAGATTTGGTAATGACACTCCAGGTACAAGACTAATAGTATGCTGAATGTCGTGCATGGGTGGAAGCTCACTTGGTAGTTCATCAAGGATCAAGTCTTGAAATTGGGACAGAATGTCCAGAATCTCGGGTGGTTGAATAACAACATTATCAACTGGATTGATCTTGCATCCTACCAGAGCATACATGATTCCACGTTCATGACTCTCCTCCATGAATCGGGCCATGCTCAACACTGTACAAGCCGACTTTGCCTCTTCAAGTTTGTCATCTTTCATAGGGTTAAGAGTAATGGGCTTTCCTTTGTATATAAAGTTGTATGTGTTCTTGCGACTCTTGTGAGTTACATCCCTGTCATATAGCCATAGGCACCCTAGTAATATGTGTGACCTTCATTGAAACGATGTCGCATCAAAGCGATTTTTCATAACGACCCAGAGAGAAGTTGACTAAGCACCTCCTAGTCACAGGGATGAACGTGTCATTCACCCACGTAATCTTGTATGACTCGGGATGCGTTTGAGGTTTCAGTTTCAACTTGTTCACCATGCTTCGTGAGACCACGTTCATTTGCTGCCTTCGTCAATAATGACCTTGACAACCTTTCCACCACACAATACTCGTGTATGGAAAATATTTGTTCGTAACTAGTCTTCTTGGGTCTCCTCCTTTGTTGCTATCAAAATCCTTCTGACCACGAATGATAACTTGTTTTCATTTAGGCCATCGAGGCTTTAAGTTCATGCTCATCATCTTCTGGATCATTTGTGTGTTCATCTTTCACTTGGTCTGCAATGAAGTCTTTTGTCTAAAAAAATTGGAGATTGCGAGAGGGACACTCAGTCATGTAATGTCCACGACCACCACACTTAAAGCAATTGTTAGTTGACCTTCCTTGCGTTATTGCAACAGACATTCCCTTGGTATCACCATTTTGGGGAAGAGGATTGGAAGCAGGTTGGGCGGAGTTCTGACCAATTTTGTAATCCCGAGGTAAGTTAGTGCGGGGCACGAATGGTTGTGGGCGCGAAGTGGAGCCACTAGTAGTGGAACGAGTGGATGCATAACCCTTGCCTTGAAGATTACCACGCCTTATCATCAACTTCTGGTCCTGCACTTTTCGGGCCATTTGATACTTCTCGTCTACGCTGTTGAGTCGAACAATTACCAACTCTCTTTGAATCTCAAACTGTAGCCTATTACAATAACGCGCCACTTGTTGTCTTCCCGTTTATGTTAAGTGGCATTGAATGACTAAGTCATAATAACGCTGTGTATACTCCTCCACAGTCAAATTGTCTTGTTGAAGCATGAGGAGCTCTTGAAAAGAGGTCTTCTCATAATCTAGCGGCAGGAACGTTCGCTTCATTCTTGCTTTCATTTCCTCCCAATTGCTTACGGGAGGAAGGCCACGCTATTGTAGATCTTCTTCGATGGCGTACCATCACTCTTGAGCTGCACCTTTAAGTTTCAAGGTAGCGAAACACAACTTGACAACTTCTTCCATTTTGTGCCAACGAAAATATCGCTCCATCGAGTTTAACTAGTTATTAAACACTTTGGGATCCAAATTACCATCGTAATCTGGAATATCAATCTTGATATGCTTGGCAGGATCCGAAGTGTGAATATTCCTCCCTCCTTTGGGATAAATTGGATGATCCCGTCGGAGATTGTTCATTCCTCTGGCTTTTGGTTGCGCATAGCGATGTTGTTGGGCCCCCGTAGCTAGGCTCATATTTTTCGTCTTGGAAATTACCATTTTGAGTAGGATGCCTTGAGTCAATATTTTTGGACTCTAATTCTCCAGCAGGGTCTATAGATGGTCTGGATTGATTCTCTTGCTTGTGTTTTTGAGAATAATAATACGTCCTTCTAAATCATTCATTCTGGCTATGGAACAGGCCTCTAGGTCATCCATTTGTTTTGTGAGCAAACCAACCACTTGTTGCAGGGTTGTGACAGTTTCTTCTTGAGGTTGTGTGGCCGTCTCAGGATTGTAAATCGTCCCTCTTTTAGTGTGGCGCGTAAGATAACGGGCTTTGGCAAGCAAATAAAATAAAAATTTCTCCTTCTCTCTCTCTCTTTATTTTTATTTTTATTTTAAGGAAAGAGAGGAGGGGGAAAGAATTGATATGTTGGGACGGGATTATGATGTGATAGGGTTGGAAAAGTTTTTTTTTTTTTTTCGGAGTTAGGGTTTGGTGATTTTGAGATGGGATGAAAAAAAAGAGAAAAGAAAAAAGAAAGATGATGATGGATGGATGAAGGGGAATGATGGTTAGATTGAGATGGGGAAAAAATTACCTTCTAATTTTCCCAAGAGCAGAACTTGCTCTGATACCAATTTTATGCAAACCCGAAAGGGAAAGCAAATAAATCAATAAGAAAATAAAGAGACTGTGGAAAAGATCCAACAATCCTTTAGCCGGATGCTAGAGATCACAAATGCAAGACTGTGAGCAAGCTCAACAGTCCTCTAGTCTAAAACTAGAGATTACTTTCCCTCCCTTCAATAGCCACTATAGAGAGAAGAACGAAATTTCATAAAGAGAATATTGATTAAGTTGTCTTATTCCATAGGACAAAAGTCCTATTTATAATCAACCTTACAATATGTAATAAAAGATCTGAAATCTAAAAATCTATGAAACAGGGGAGCACCTAAGTAACAAAGCATTCTATAGTAAAGAAAATGCCTAAAATAATAAGAAACTTAGATAAGAAAATATTTAAAGTTATTTGCTGCCTAAAACTAAAAATATGAAAGAAAGAGCAGATTTCCTAATCGAAAAAAAGAAGGAAAGTGAGGATCATTAAAAAAGGAAGGTGGTCCTTTTCTTGTACACGCGTGCAGAGCGTGCACGTGTGGGATGCGGGACATTGCATCAACCATACTACAGGAAACAATAGTAATTGAATGCCCTACCATTAAAAACGGATTGGGGCTGACCGTAATGTTTATTTGCCATCCAACCTATTGATAAGGTCGCATAATACCGGATGAAAGGAAAAAGCAAATATGAGCTCGATCCAAAACTTAAGTGACCCATTAGTGTTCAATCATCGCCGTTTCCTAGGTATGGTCCATCTGAAATTCTGATCTTCCTCATTTTTGGCCAACGGTGTGGATATAGAATACACACATCAAGGTGGGCCCCACGTGAATGTTCACACCTAAACCTAATCCACTCCCCCTAATGTGATGGGGTGGATGGCATATGTTCAAAGACCCGGGCCAATCATCACCATTTCCTAGGTATCGTCCATCTGAAATTCCGATCTTCCTTGTTTTTGGCCAACGGTGTGGATATAGAATACATGCATCAAGGTGGGCCCCACGGTAATGTTCGCACTTCGCACCTAATCGGCTTCCCTTAATGTGATGGGTTGGATGACATATGTTCAGAGACTTGGGCAATTCATATGCATTGTGCACTGCGAGCGTGCAATATAACAAAGATAAGCTAGTAGGCTTATTACATCACATGTATTGAATTTGGACTATTGGACTTCTTTTTTCTTTATTTTTATTTTATTTTATTTTTTGAGAGAATTGGACTTCTCTTTTTCTAACCTTGCATTGTTCTCATACCAGCTCGACCTGCCTTGATTAAGATTATGTTTGTTCAATGGCATGTTGTGAGTTGTGACTGTACCCAACCTGATGAATGGCCTGAATCTGACACATGCCATTTGCCTGGATTTCTGACAAGTGTTCCTTCCCCCCAAGGTGTCCCGTATCGGTATCAATTGGTATAACGGTGACCTCCAAAACCGATATGGATACGGGGGCATAACGGCGATACAAGGGTGTAACGGCGCAAATTTTTTTTTTTGTCAAAAAAATATGAAAAAATATGGATTAAATCCGAAATATTCTAAGCATTACAAATATGCATTCATTTATAAATTGGAACATGTTTATGGTGGTGTAACGGTTTACTCTTTGGTGAGAAGTTGTATCGGACTGTCTGATGAATTTATGAACCAGATAACCTGAATTTGACTACAAAATTCATATATTTAATTTTCTAACTATCTACTATCAATGATAGATATATTAGAATGAATGTAATATGAAAATATCTTACATTAGGTGTTTGCAATTATTTTTGAGGAATTTCTCGAATATACCTGTGCATGTGACTGTGATTCATGTCCATGACCTGTCATCCTCAAGTCAAGAATATTTTTTTAAAAAAATAGTAATGTCTGATATACTCCCCTGCAACTTGATTAAGGATTACTTGATTGGTTGTTAGGGGAGCTATTTTAAATGCAAGTTCGGCAGTGTCAAGTGTGTGCATGATTGCATGGCTTCTTGCAATAATATTGTTGTGAGCTGTCTGCTGCAAAATGCAAATACTTACCTTAATACAAATATATACTCACAATCACAAGTCACCACCAAAATGAAAATCTGCTTTTTTGTGGTTGTTTGACCTCCACATCATTGTTATCGTCACCATCAGGCTAGGGTTGCCCAATAGGTGTAGGTGCTGCATATCCATAATATCTAGTGCTAGAAGGAAATACTGGATCAATGAAACCAGAGGATGACTGATCCTGACTAGGTAACGACTTTGACCCCGAGTAAGGATATCCACCAGTGCCCGTCGAATAGCCATACTGGTGCCTATACTCAGGCTATTGAGAATCTTGAGATTGAGAGTGCGTCTGCTGTGATGAGTAACTTGGATTTGGATCTGGATATCTATAATCATATGGATATTGATCGGGAGAGCTACTCCAATATGAATGTGATGGAACAGGCTCAGTATAACCATCATAGTCACAATCCAATTGACCATAAGAATATCCATCATAATAACCAAGACCATGAGCTTGCTGATGTTCTGGACCTCCCGGATCCGGTGCACCACTAGATGTACCCTCCTCCTCCTGGTTGTATCGTGACTCGGTACACTCATAGGTCCGACCTCGTGTACCACCTCGTCGATGTTCATCGGCATCGCGATCTGTAGATGACTATATAGGGCGCTGAGCAACATCAGAAGTGCTAGCACCAGGGGCAGGGGGGTCATTGTCACCATCATCCGACACGGTTAAGCTACCACTGCTCGTACTCTTTTATTGATCTTGAGTCGTACCCGTACTTGGCATAAACGCTGCCCCTCTTATTGGGTCCAACACTTCTCCACGATTTTCTTGTTGCGCTCTACGTATTTCTGGGTCATCAATTTTCAATTCTTCACTATCCTCTTCAATTTGCTTTTCCCTTGTTTCCAACCAAGGTATAAGCGGGTCATCTTCATTATAAATATTGTCCAAGTTTATTGGACAGTAGTCTCCGTCATCGACAGCTGTAATGCTCTTATGATGTCGTCACATTCTTAGTTTTATATTGTAGTGCATGAAGACAAGTCTATCTAACGTTCTAGTATGCAATCTATTCCTATTCTTTGAATGAATAAGCGCAAAACAACTCTAATTCCTTTCGCAGCTAGATGAAGATGCTATCTAGCTTAAAACTTTTATTGCAATTTTTTGGAGAGCCTTTGTACTCTCTCCGAAATTAATCCACCATTTGTCCGATTGCAACCTAGATACTGCATGTTGTGCAAGATCATCTCCAAAGCTATCAAGGTTATTTCCAAATGTATCTAATTCATTCAACGTCTTTATCTGCACATCTAAGTCAGGCTCTAATCTCTTTATCACATTTTTTAGCCCAACACGAACTTCATCATCCTCAACAAATGATTGAGCATATATATACCTAGGATTTAAATAGTAATCTGCTGTATGAAGATCATGATGGCGTTGTCTTGTTCATCTCCTGTTGATCATCTTTCAATAAGACCCCAACTTTTATAATCACGTTGAATTGCCAACTTTGCCTTATGCATGACATCGTATAGGAAATCCATGGTAGGTGCTTCGTTGGTTTCAACAAGACGGAGTACCCTCATTAGTGGCTCCATCACCTTTAGGATCGACTTGACCTTCTTCCAATACTTGTTGTCCCGTATGATGTTCACAACTTCAACCGGTGTCCCTGATGTCTTCTTCCTATGTTTTGTGTTGAGCCATTCTCGGGAAGCGAACATCTCACTCAACTCTCTCCTGTGCTGGAATAAACTCTCTAATGCTATAAAGTTTGTTGCGAATCTAGTCGCCACAGGCCTCAACAACTCTCATCCTTTCGTGAACTTTCTCATTATTGCGATTACTTGATTATGGTTGTAAATAAACGTCGTCACTTCTTTTGCCCTTTCGACCATTTCCTTAACATTCTTCTTCTTCCCAATATCTTCCAATATAAGATCAATACAATGGGCAGCACATGGTGACCAAAAAAGATGTTCTCTCTTTTTGATTAACATGTCCTGCAAGCTTATATGTTGCTTCATTATGTGTCACAATCTGCACTATATTCTCCTCTCCAATCTCGTCCACAACTTTATCCATTAGTTCATTAATATAAGTAGAATTTTTTGTTTCCTCTGAGGCATCAATTGACTTATGGTATATAGTTCCTAAGTGGCAATATACCATGAAGTTGATTATGCTGCATCTGGTTGGGCTAGTCCAACCATCACACATGACTGTGCATCCTCTGGCTTGCCATACAAGTTTAAAGGTAGCCACGTATGCTTTCACATCCGCGTACTTTGCATCTGTCCATTTCTCCCTAATCTCCTTAGTCGTGGGAGCTTTTATTTCTTCACCTGCTTCTGCTGCTGCATCAATTACCATCTGCCAATATGGAGAATTGGCCGCGTTAGGAGGTATGTTGGCATGTATAAATAATTTTGCTGCTACTCTATCTAATTTCTCAACGGAAGTTCTACTCCACATTTGTTTTATCTTCCTTTGTTTAGTTGATTCTTTTCTAAACAGGATTGGATCAATAGAAGGTCTCCTAGGCTCATTTACTTCTTCATCCAAACGTATATGGGCATCATGTGAAGATGCCTATCGTCGGCTCCCAAACATACGTCGTAACCCACCAAAGCTACCCTCTTACCCCCACTTGCAGAAGCAGTTGTGCTTCCAGTTGCACTCCCACTCCCACTGCTCCCCCTGTATTATGCACCGACCCATGCGTGCCAAACATGCTACGACGCTCTTCCTCTTCACGAGCTAGATGCAAGCTCTCTCTCCTAGCTATAGTTAATTCTCGATCTGAATCTTCGTCAGAATCAATAATATCTTCATCATAAACGCTCATATATTTAAGACCAAACACCTCTTGTCGAGCTGAATCCAAAATATCATCTTTCTTATTTTGTACAGCAGCACGTTTACCCTTCGACTCATCCAGACTAGCTTGAATTAAAAGCATTATCTCTTTCGGTACTCTACTACATGGCGCAACTTGACCCTTTCGATGTGCCAAATGTTGTTTGAGACGGGTAATTCCACCAGTCACTAGTCTATCACAATACTTGCACTTCATTTGGTGCCTAGCACAGTCAACCCTCTCACAATGTTGCCATCCAATATCCTCACTTGTTGTTGGCTAGACTTAGACATTTCTTTAAGTTTAGGTAGATACTATAATTAGATATGAGTACTATGAGTGTATGTCTGTATGACTTATGCTAATAAAGATGATTTTATATTCTAACTAAACCTTAAGAAGCTCCAAGGCAAAACCTGTCCAATATAAGCAAATAAAAACATAAAGTCACTAATTCGAAAATAGAAAACAATTATAAAATAACACCACAAATCTGTAAAATGCATATTAACATGTTCTACTATAATTAACACATCAAATTCTATGATTAAATCAGCAAACTATTCATTAAAAAATGATTTTTCGAATTTAGAAAAAAATGGCCAAAATTAATGCGTAAATAGAAAAAAATATAAAATGGCACCCCAAATCTGTAAAATGCACATTAACATGTTCTACTATAATTAGCACATCCTATGACATGATTAAAACAGTAAAACAACCATTAAAAATTGATTTTTTGAATTAAAAAAAAAAGGGCCAAAATTCATGCGTAAATAGAAAAAAATATTTTTAAAAATATAAAATGGCACCCCAAATCTGTAAAATGCACCTTAAAATGTCCTACTATGATTAACACATCATATGACATGATTAAAACAACAAAACTACCATTAAAAATTGATTTTTTGAATTAAAAAAAGGGCCAAAATTCTTGCCTAAATAGAAAAAAATATTAAAAAATATTAAATGGCACCCCAAATCTGTAAAATGCACATTAAAATGTCCTACTATGATTAACACATCATATGACATGATTAAAACAGCAAAACAACTATTAAAAATTGATTTTTTGAATTAAAAAAAAAAGGGCTAAAATTCATGCGTAAATAGAAAAAAATATAAAATGGCACCCCAAATTTGTAAAATGCACATTAACATGTGCTACTATAATTAACACATCATATGACATGATTAAAACAACAAAACAACCATTAAAAATTCATTTTTTGAATTTAAAAAAAAGGGCCAAAATTCATGTGTAAATAGAAAAAATATAAAATGGCATCCCAAATTTGTAAAATGCACATTAACATGTGCTATTTTGATTAACACATCATATGACATGATTAAAACAGCAAAACAACCATTAAAAATTGATTTTTCGATTTTTTTTTAAAAAGGCAAAAATTCATGCATAAATAGAAAAAAAATATAAAAAAAAAATTAAATGGCACCCCAAATCTGTAAAATGCACATTAACATGTTCTACTATGATTAACACATCATATGACATGATTAAAACAGCAAAACATATTAAAAAAAGTATAAATACCTATTTTTGACGAATTTCTGAAAAATGGCCCACCGAGCTTTGATTCAACCAAATCCGTTTGTTAATGTGTTTTTATCTCAAATAACTAGCCAAGGTTAGTCGAAATTAGTAGTAGGAGAGAAACAGTTTGGAAGCAAAAAGTTTCAAAAAAACAACAAAAATGGAGCTTAAAATGAAAAAAAAAAGTTACCGTTTTTCGACCGTTACGGGTCTGTAACGGCCGTTACGCTCCGTAATGGGCCCGTATAGGCCGATACGGGTATAAAAAATTGAAACGGCCGATACGTCCCCGAAACGCGTAACGGTCACCCCCGTTACTGTTACGTATTGGCCGATACATAACCGTTTTGGCATACCATGCTTGCCCCCCACATGACTAGCCCCTCATCATATCATGACCCTTCTTATTGCTTTTTCCATTTAATTTCTAAGGTTTGCTAACTTCCATCAAAATATAGGGTTTGTAAGGTTTTGTATTTATAGATACGAATATGAATTAATTTTCAAGGTAAATCTTGGTTAGAATGAGTGATTGATTAGAGGTTTACATTTTTTTTGGGTGAGGTACTTATTAGATTCGGTACATTTTATCCACAAAAATTACTATTTTGAGGTAAATGGTTAAATCTCAGTGCCATATTGACACTTATGTATTTTCTTCCAATGGTTTGATATCCCACCTGATCAAGACGTAGTGTATTGTCTAGTCTTTGTGACGAGCTGCTGTTCTTCTTGGTGTCTGCCCTTAGAGTGTCTCTATCTTTTACAATCTAAATACAAAATATTACTATCTTATCCACAGTATAAATAATTTCTTTTATGCTCGTCATTATCTTTTAAAATTGTTTCCACATCTTTGTCTGTTTAATGAGGTATGAGGTGTGCCTTCTAAAATTTATTAATGCTGTTGTTGTGCCTGAAGTTTGGTGGGTGTTTATTAGTTGTCTGCTTTTTCATAGACACATGACCCATCTATTGATTGGTCTAGCCTTGTGTTGTACCGAGGGCACATAAATGTGTGGTACATCGATTTTTGATAAATGACACATATCTTGCATAGTGTAGAGTGTGTGTGAGTGTAGCATCCTAAGTCCTATCTACTCTCATGACCAAGTGTCTCTCTTCTAGTGTGAATTTTCGTTCATATGATTCTTTATCCTTATGGCCCACCGTCACTAACAATATGTACTTCACGTATTGGTAATAACTAATATTAGTATCTTGATTTTCTTCATGGTTCCTATATAAACCTGCATAAATAAAACCATTTTTCTCAGTGTTATTGCCTTTGCAGGGGTTTCTTAGGGTGCTTAATTTGATGTTTTACTAACATTTTCAATGACTTCTGTTTTGCAGCCTGATGAGCCTGTTGTTGAAGATGAAGTTGATGACGATGACGATGACGACGATGATGAAAAAGATGATGAAGAAGGTTGAACTTCTTTCAATGCCCCCAAAAAAAAAACCCCAACCATTGTTGGTGATCCAAACCATCATTCTGTCATCCCAGCCATTGATGCTATGGTTTGGGTCACCGAACTAATAAGGCCCCCACTTCTATAAACAGAAAGCAGGAATGCACTGTAAAATCCTTCAGATAAAGCATTTTACAGTACTCCGTACGCTAATGAAAGTTATAAGCACCCAACCACACATGCAATCTAGATCTTTCATCAGTTGGGCCCTTTCATGGATGGGCCATACACCAAATTGCACTAGTTAATGATGTTAGTTGCAAATTGGAAGACTTTTGTTAGTGAATTTTCACTGCGTTTTAGACCATTTCCCAAAACCCCAAATGTAATCGCTAAAATCCATTAGTCAAGCTCTAGAATTATCTGAATGGTGTGATTTTTTAGTACCTCAATCTAAGCTATGGACCAAAAAACAAATCTTCTGGATATCACACATGCGTGCCTTGTGTAAGGAGATTAGTGCTGCTTGATAAGTAATCGACTTAGATACCGTTTGACCCTGTTCTTTTCTCTCTCTTATTTATCAAATAGGACTGATTGTCTAGTTGGGAAAATAGAGGTGTTTCCTATCTGATTGCTCTTTAAATCCGATGGAGTAATGACATCGGAATTCAATAAAAAAATAGAAAGCAAAATTGAAGAAGAAAAGGAGAGAAAAAACTATTCTGTAAAATCCCTAGTTTTACCCTATAGAAACCCTAACCATGATCAAGAAGCCCTAAAAAATTCGAGGGAGTAATGACATCGAAATTCAATAAAAAATAGAAAGCAAAATTGAAGAAGAAAAGGAGAAAAAAACTATTCCATAAAATCTTTAGTTTTACCCTAGAAAGTAGAAACCCTAGCCATGATTAAGAAACCCTAAAAAATTACTCAAAAATCAACGAAATCAAAACCTTAACCTTCTTCTTCAACCTTATTCTTGATCACCATCATCTCTTTCTTCGACGGCTTCGGTGTCTTCAACTCCCCTAATGCTCCATTTCGATCTCATTCTCATATGCAAATAGAAAAAATAAAATCAAAGAGAATGAAGAAAATTCAATTGAAACAAGAGAAATTTCGAAGAGAAATCGATCATTACTTTCATCGTTTGAGAGCACAGCTCCTCCGCCCATGTCGAGAATTGGAAACTAGTAGAAACCCTAAGGGTCTGTTTGATTTTCCATGATACCAGTAAATCCTAATAAATAAGTCATTATTACTTTTTCACCTAGTTTGAAAATGCGAGAGATTCTACCTCGAAAATTGATACAAAAGTGTTGGCTTAAATATGTGGACCCCACCATAATGTATATGATATATCCGCATCGTCCATCTATTTTATGAGAGCATAATGGGCATGAGTCGAAGAATGAGCAGATCCAACACTTAAATGGCCCACATGAAAGGAAATAGTGGCCTTAATTTGTCTACCGTTGAAAGTTGTTTCCTTCATTGGGCCCACAGTGCGGTTTTTTCATCATCTAACCTGTTCATAGGGTCACAATGACATTGATATGGGGAAAACACAAATATTAGCTTGATCCAAAACTTTTAAGGGTCCCAAGAAGTTTTTAATGGTAGGCATTCGATTGCCACTATTTCCTATGGTGTGGTCCACTTGAGCTTTGGATCTGCCTCATTTTTTTGCTCATGTCCTAAATTTAGCTAGCATAACAAATGAGTGGTGTGGATAAGTCACATACATCATGATGGGCCCCACATTGATTTTGTAAATTTCTCAATTTAAGTGTTAAAAAAGTAAGTTGTCACATTTGCATTGGGAAAGATGTGGTAATTATCAAGATAAATAATTATTACCCATTTACATGGTAATTACGGTTGAGCCGAAAAATCAAACAGGCCCTAACCCTATAGGCGAAAAGATTGCAGTTTTTGTAGCAGCGAGAAACCCTAATACTATAAATTTAGAGCAGAGGGGATTTGCGAAGGAACTGGGAAAATACATATGGGTGAGAGAAAGAGAGGTGGTTTGGGAGTGAGAAGAGGATATGAATGACGTTTTTTCTCTTTACTATTGCTTGGTGCCTTAGATCTCAAATTGATACAGAGCAAGGGCTAACATGTGCCGGGAGGGTAAACAATTTAACTGGAACCAAACTGTGATTGGATAAGAGCCACGCTGAGTAAACTCCCGCTAAATACTTGCTTTTGCAAATCGAGAGCCACGTGGGTATAACCTTCATTAGATCTAATCTGTCCATCAGGTATGCTACCTCACTATAACCATTAAAACCAAAATTCATCCTGATTAAAAACTTAGGTACGCAGTATGCTAACCATGGAGAAGAGTTGGGATGAAACACCTATCGTTTCTATATAGGACCCACCTTGATGTTTATATGTCATCTAATACATTCATCTGAAGTACCTCCTTGGAGTAAAAGCATTATACAAAAAATTTATTACTATAAACCCTGATGGGCATCCTACATGAATTTAGAGGTTTTAGGTATATATATTGTTGTGGTGGTCCATTGAAGTATTGAATCATTGTGATTTTTTAGAATCACAGCCCAGCGAGGTGTGCTTACTTAATGGACGACGTGGATTTTACAGATGTTAGATCATTTTCCCATGAAGGTGAAAGTTACCGCCATAATTATCTGGTGCCAGGGACCTAGGTGCTTTCCGTATGCGGATTCCTTGCAAAATAGGGATTTAAATGGTTTGGGCTCGGGCCCGAAAATCAGAAATTTGAATAGGCCCGGCCTAAAGGCTCAGCCCGAAATAGTTCAAAATCTGGGCCGAAATCTATCATGGCCGGCCCGTTAACAACCTTACAGTAAAAGGCTTTCGCTAGAGCTGTACACACTTTGACTTAGCTTTGCCAATAGCCAACCTCATCTCGAACTCGGCTTGGCTCGGTCCTCGAGCTTGACTGGCCAGCTCGGCTTGTTTCGTTTAGTAGCTCGGGCCAGCTCGAGCCTGTTCGACATTTTCTAAAACACATAGATCGCATCTTTAATATCCCATACTTCGAATGCAAAATAGTAAGAATGTTTTGTAGGCATTTCATCTAACACTTGACAAGCAGCATCGAGATTAAGATATGAGGGCAGTTGTACAATGTAAAGTATTTGTAAAGTATTTTTGTGGGGATTTGTTTCTTCAATCTTTTCTCGAATACCCATTTCAAGAATACCCTTGATATAAGGGCAGTCCAAGAAACAACACTTCGTGTCGAGCCGAATTGAGTTTATTTAGTAAAATTTGTAATTTTGAATTTGATTTTCATATTGTCACCAAAATGTTGATGATCTAAATTATATTTACCATTGTTTTTATGGTATGATCAATGTAACTTATAGTTTTTAACTTATAATTGATTCAAATGCAAGTTATTCAAGCATAACAATGGTAATTCTCGATAAGTATAATACTAGGGTTTTGCGATACTTGATTATTAAAATCTTCAAGTCATTCATATATAGGGGTGGCAATGAGTTGAGTTGACTTGCGTTAGGTTCAGGTCATAACTAGGATGGTTCTAACCTAAACCCAACTCACAAACATCATGGTGGGCCCTGCCTAGATTCCTAGCATAGGAACTTTGTGCGAAAGCTAGAGTTGTACACAAGTCAAGTTAGCTCGGTCTGCTCGCTCGACTCAACTCTCCTTGGCTTGAAAGTGGATTCGGACCATGGTATGCCAAAACGGTTACGTATCGGCCATTACGGCCGATACGTAACGGTAACGGGGGTGACCGTTATGCGTTTCGGGGCCGTATCGGCCGTTTCGATTTTTTGTACCCGTATCGGCCGATATGGGCCTGTTACGGACCCGTAACGGTTGAAAAACGGTAACTTTTTTTTTTCATTTTAAGCTCCGTTTTTGCTGTTTTTTCCAAACTTCTTACTTTCAAACTGTTTCTCACTCCTTTTACTACTAATTTTGACTAACCTTGGCTGAGTATTTGAGATAAAAACACATTAATAAACGGATTTGGTTGAATCAAAGCTCGGTGGCCATTTTTCAGAAATTCGTCAAAAATAAGTATTTATATATATTTTTTTGTTTTGCTGTTTTAATCATGCCATATGATGTGTTAATCATAGTAGAACATGTTAATGTGCATTTTACGGATTTGGGGTGCCATTTATTATTTTTTTAATATTTTTTTCTATTTACACATGAATTTTTGCCCTTTTTTTTTTAAAATTTGTAAAATCAATTTTTAATGGTTGTTTTGTTGTTTTAATCATGCCATATGATGTGTTAATCATAGTAGAATATGTTAATATGCATTTTACAGATTAGGGTGCTATATTATATTTTTTTCTATTTACGCATGAATTTTGACCATTTTTTTTAAAATTCGAAAAATCAATTTTTAATGGTTGTTTTGCTGTTTTAATCATGCCATATGATTTGTTAATCATAGTAGGACATTTTAATGTGCATTTTACCGATTTGGGTTGCTATTTAATATTTTTTAAATATTTTTTTCTATTTAGGCATGAATTTTGACCCTTTTTTTTAAAAAAAATTCGAAAAATCAATTTTTAATGGTAGTTTTGCTGTTTTAATCATGCCATATGATGTGTTAATCATAGTAAGATATTTTAATGTGCATTTTACAAATTTGGGGTGCCATTTTATATTTTTTTCTATTTACGCATGAATTTTGGCTCTTTTTTTAAAAAATTTGAAAAATCAATTTTTAATGGTTGTTTTGCTGTTTTAATTATGGCATATGATGTGTTAATCATAGTAGAACATGTTAATGTGCATTTTACAGATTTGGGGTGCCATTTTATATTTTTTTTCTATTTACGCATTAATTTTGGCCATTTTTTCTAAATTAGAAAAATCATTTTTTAATGAATAGTTTGTTGATTTAATCATAGAATTTGCTGTGTTAATTATAGTAGAACATGTTAATGTGCATTTTACAGATTTATGGTGTTATTTTATAATTTTTTTTCTTTTTTCGAATTAGTGAGTTTATGTTTTTATTTGCTTATATTGGACATGTTTTGCCTTGGAGCTTCTTAGGGTTAGAATATAAAATCATCTTTATTAGCATAGGTCATACATACATACACTCATAGTACTCATATCTAATTATCTAGTATCTACCTAAACCTAAAGAAATGTCTAAGTCTGGTCAACAACAAGTGAGGATATTAGATGGCAACATTGTGAGGGTTGGTGGTACTGGGTATCAAATGAAGTGCAAGTATTGTGATAGACTAGTGACTGGTGGAATTACCCGTCTCAAACAACATTTGGCACATTGAAAGGGTCAAGTTACGCCATTTAGTAGAGTACCGAAAGAGATAGTGCTTTTAATGCAAGCTAGTCTGGATGAGTTGAAGGGTAAACGTGCTGCTGTACAAAAGAAGAAAGATGATATTTTGGATTCAGCTCGACATGAGGTGTTTGGTCTTGAATATATGGGCGTTCGTGATGAAAATATTATTGATTCTGACAAAGATTCAGATCGAGAATTAACTATAGCTAAGAGAGAGCTTGCGTCTAGCTCGTGAAGAGGAAGAACGTCGCAGCATGTTTGGCACGCGTGGGTCAGTGCATGATACAGGGGGGGGGGGGGGGGGGGGCAGTGGGAGTGGGAGTGAGAGTGCAACTGCTTCTGCAGGTGGGAGTGGGTAGGTTTGGTGGGTTACGACGTTTGTTTGGGAGTCGACGACAGGCATCTTCACGTGATGCCCTTATACGTTTGGATGAAGAAGTAAATGAGCCTAGGAGACCCTCTATTTATCCAATCCTGTTTAGGAAAGACTCAACTAAACAAAAAAAGATAAAACAAATGTGGAGTAGAACTTCCGTTGAGAAATTAGGTAGAGCAGCAGCAAAGTTATTTATACATGCCAACATATCTCCTAACGCAGCCAATTCTCCATATTGGCAGGTGGTAATTGATGCAGTAGCAGAAGCAGGTGAAGGAATAAAAGCTCCCACGGCTAAGGAGATTAGGGAGAAATGGACAGATGCAAAGTACGCGGATATGAAAGCATACGTGGCTACCTTTAAACCTGTATGGCAAGCCAGAGGATGCACGATCATGTGTGATGGTTGGACTGGCCCAACCAGACGCAGCATGATCAACTTCATGGTGTATTGCCACTTAGGAACTATATACCATAAGTCAATTGATGCCTCAGAGGCAACAAAAAATTCTACTTATATTAATGGACTAATGGATAAAGTTGTGGACGAGATTGGAGAGGAGAATATAGTGCAGATTGTGACAGATTATGAAGCAACATATAAGCTTGCAGGACATGTTGATGGAAAAAAGAGAACATCTTTTTTGGTCACCATGTGCTGCCCATTGTATTGATCTTATATTGGAATATATTGGGAAGAAAAAGAATGTTAAGGAAATGGTTGAAAGGGCAAAAGAAGTGACGACGTTTATTTACAACCATAATCAAGTAATCGCAATAATGAGATGAGAAAGTTCATGAAAGGACGAGAGTTGTTGAGACCTGCAGCGACTAGATTCACAACAAACTTTAAAGCATTAGAGAGTTTATTCCAGCATAGGGGAGAGTTGAGTGAGATGTTCGCTTCTCGAGAATGGCTCAATATAAAACATGAGAAGAAGACATCAGGGACACCGGTTGAAGTTGTGAACGCCATACGGGACAACAAATATTGGAAGAAGGTCAAGTCGATCCTAAAGGTGATGGAGCCACTAATGAGGGTATTCCGTCTTGTTGAAACCGATGAAGCACCTACCATGGGCTTCCTATACGATGCCATGAATAAGGCAAAGTTGGCAATTCAACGTGATTGTAGAAGCTGAGAGTCTTATTGGAAGATGATCGACAGGAGATGGACAAGACAACTCCTTCATGATCTTCATGCAGCAGGTTACTATCTAAATCCTAGGTATAGATATGCCCAATCATTTGTTGAGGATGATGAAGTTCGTGTTGGACTAAAAAATGTAATAAAGAGATTTGAGCCTGACTTAGATATGCAGATAAAGGCGTTGAATGAATTAGATACATTTGAAAATCTCCTTGGTAACTTTGGAGATGCTCTTGCACAGCATGCAGTTTCTAGGTTGCAACCGGACGAATGGTGGATTAATTTTGGAGAGAGTACGAAGGCTCTCCAAAAAATTGCAATAAAAGTTTTATGCCAGACAACATCTTCTTCTAGCTGCGAAAGGAATTGGAGTTGTTTTGCGCTTACTCATTCAAAGAATATGAATAGATTGCAATCTAGAACATTAGATAGACTTGTCTTCATGCACTACAATATAAAACTAAGAATGCGACGACATCATAGGAGCATTACAGTTGTCGATGACGGAAACTATTGTTCAATAAACTTGGACAATATTTATGATGAGGATGACCCGCTTCTACCTTGGTTGGAAACAAGGAAAATACAAATTGAAGTGGATAGTGAAGAATTGAAAATTAATGACTCAGAAATACGTAGAGCGCAACAAGAGAGTCATGCAGATGTGTTGGACTCAGTAAGAGGGGCAACGTTTATGCCAATTACGGGTACGACTCAAGATCAACAAAAGAGTACGAGCAGTGGTAGGTTGACCATGTTAGATGATGGTGAAGATGACCCCCCTGGCCCTGGTGCTGACACTTTTGGTGTTGCTTAATACCCTATACAGCTGTCTACAGATCGCGATGCCGATGAACATCGACGAGGTGGTACACGAGGTCGGACCTATGAGTGTACCGAGTCACGATACAACCAGCAAGATGAGGGTACATCTAGTGGTGTACCGGGTCCGGGAAGTCCGGAACATCAGTATACTCATGGTCTTGGTTATTATGATGGATATTTTTATGGTCAATTGGATTATGATTATGATGGTTATACTGAGTCTGTTCCATCACATTCATGTTGGAGTAGCCCTCCTGATCAATATCCATATAATTATAGATATCCAGATCCAAATCCAAGTTACTCATCACAGCAGACGCACTCTCAATCTCAAGATTCTCAACAGCCTGAGTATGGGCACCAGTATGGCTATTCGACGGGCACTGGTGGATATCCTTACTTGGGGTCAGAGTCGTTACCTAGTCAGGATTAGTCATCCTCTTGTTTCGTTGATCTAGTATTTTCTTCTGACACTGAATATTATGGATATGCAGCACCTACACCTATTGGACAGCCTTAGCCTGATGGTGACGATGACGATGATGTGGAGGTCGACCAACCACAAAAAAACAGATTTTCATTTTGGTGGTGACTTGTGATTGTGAGTATATATTTGTATTAAGGTAAGTATTTGCATTTTGCAGCAGACAGCTCACAACAGTATGATTGCAAGAAACCATGCAATCATGCACACACTTGACACTGCCGAACTTGTATTTAAAATAGCTCCCCTAACAACCAATTAAGTAATCCTTAATCAATTTGCAGGGGAGTATATCAGACATTACTAATTTGTTTTTAAAAAAATATTCTTGACTTGAGGATGACAAGTCATAGACATGAATCACAGTCACATGCACAGGTATGTTCGAGAAATTCTTCAAAAATAATTGCAAACACCTAATGTAAGATATTTTCATATTACATTCATTCTAATATATCTATCATTGATAGTAGATAGTTAGAAAATTAAATATATGAATTTTGTTGTCAAATTCAGGTTATCTGGTTCATAAATTCATCAGATAGTTCAATATAACTTCTCACCAAAGAGTGGACCGTTACACCACCATAAACATATTCCAACTTATATTCCGGATTTAATTCATATTTTTTTGGCAAAAAAAATAATTTGCGCCGTTACGCCCTCGTATTGCCGTTACGCCCCCATATCCGTATCGGTTTTGGATGTCACCGTTATGCCAACCGATACCGATATGGGACACCTTGATTCGGACTGAGTTGGGCTAGTTTTTTTAGCTTGAAAAAATTTCAAGTCAAGTTCGAGTGCCCAGGCTTGACTCAACTAGGCTCAAATTCTGACTTGAATCGAATCGACTTGGTGACTCGGTCTTTTTGATCTTGATGTTGCTTGCCGAGTGCTTAATGAAATGCCTCAACGAAGTGGTGTTTTTTGGTCTGCCCTTATATCGGGTATTCTCGTAATGGGTATTCGAGTGAATATTGAAGAAACAAATTCAAAAGACAAAAAAAAACTTTACATTGTACGACTGCCCTCAAATCTTGATCTTGATGCTGCTCGCTAAGTGTTTGATGAAATGCATGCAAAGTGCTCTTACTGATTTGCATTCGAAGTGTGGAAAATTGAAGATGCAATCTATATGTATGAGAAAACGTCGCATATGCTTGAACTCGCCTCAAGTTGGCCCGAGCTGCTGACCGAATCGAGCTAAGTTTGAGCTACGTTTGCTGCTGGCCGAGCTATGCCAAGCTTGACTCGTGTATAGCTCTAGCGAAAGCCTTTTACCGTAGGGCTGTTAACGTGCTGAATTGGATAGGTTTCGACCCGGATTTTGAATTGTTTCGGGTTGAGCTATTGGGTTGGGCCTATTCAAATTTCTGATTTTTAAGCCCAAGCCCTGCCCATTTAAACCCCTATATTGCGGGGAATTCGCGTTCGGAAAGCACCTGGGTCCTTGGTGCTATATAACTATGGCACTTGGGTCCCTGGCGCTAGATAATTATTTCGCGGGGAATCTGCGATCTAACATGCTTAAAATCCACACCGTCCATTAAGTAATCACACCTCATTGGGCCTTAATCCCAAAACATCACGATGATTTATGCTTCCGTGGACCATCGCAACAATATATACTTAAAACCTCTAAATTCATATGAGAAGCCTGTCAGGGTTTTATAGTAGTAAAATTTTTGTATAATGCTTTTACTCCAAGGAGACTTCAAATGAATAGATTAGATGGCATACAAACATCAAGGTGGGTCCCACAAAGAACTAATGGTAGGCGTTTCATCCCAACTCTTCTCTATGGTGTAGCATGCCTAAATTTTTAACGACCTTGAATTTTGGTTTAACAGTTAAACTGAAGCAGTGTACTTGATGGACAAATTGGATCTAATGATGGTTACACCCATGCGGCTCTCAGTTTGCGAAAGTAACTCGGGTAAGTACTTAGCGGGAGTTTACTCAGTGCGACTTTTATCCAATCCCAGTTTGGTTCTGGTTAAACTGCTTGCCCACCCGGCATACGTTAGCCCCCGCTCTGTATTGATGTGAGATCGAAGGCACTGAGCTGTAATAATGAGAAAAAACGCCATTCATTTCCTCTCTTCACTCCCAAACCGCCTCTCTTTCTCTCACCCATATATATTTTCCCATTCGCTCTTTGCAAATCCCCTCTCTCTAATATGAAATTATAGTGTTAGGGTTTCCCGTTGCCGCAAAAGCTGCAATCTTTTCACCTCTAGGGTTAGGGTTCATGCCAATTTCCAATTCTTGACATGGGCGAAATAGCTATGCTCTCAGACGATGAAGGTAATGATCCAGTTCTCTTCGAAATTTCTCTCGTTTCGGTTGAATTTTCTTCATTCTCTTTGATTTCTTTTTTCTATTTCCAGATGAAAATGAGATTGAGGTAGAGGAAGAAGAGAGGTGAGTTGAAGATACCAATGTCGTTGAAGAAAGAAATGATGGTGATGAAGAAGAAGGTTAGGGTTTTGATTTGGTTGATTTTTAGGGAATTTTTAGGGGCTTCTTGATCATGGTTAGGGTTTCTAGGGTAAAACTAGAGATTTTAGGGAATAGTTTCTCTTCTTTTCTTCTTCAAATTTGTGTTCTATTTTTCTGATTGAATTCCATTATCATTACTTGCTCGGATTTTGAAGAACAATTGTGGTTTTTTATTCCCAAATTCTAACCTGTGTGCAGAGCTCTGTCTACCCTATCTAATGCGTTACGCTTGAAGTTGAGATATTGCACATGGTTTATGATCCGTACCGTTCATTGGTGGTCCATGTACTCTGTGGACTACCATCTGCGAATTGCATGGATTGGATGACCCTTCCTTCCGATTGGTGGACCTTTTCCTCTACACCGCTGGTGTTTCTAGTCTTTTCTACCATTCAATTTTTTGGTTACTGATAGGATTGTTAAGATTATATGATTGGGAACTGTCCTACTGTGACTTATGTATCCATAATCTGTCTTGTTGACTTCCAAGTGCTTGGGATTGCACTTCCATTTTGTAGACCTTTCCCCATTCAATGCCCACATTGCCATATTTTTCTTCCCACTGTTCAGTTTAGGTTATTGATCAGAAGGCTGAGATCTTACTGCCAGTGTGGGTGTACTGCTGTGGCCAATCCCACATTGAATCCTCCCAGTGAAGACTCTGGATGATGGACCTTTGTGCCGTTTTGTCAAATTTCAGTGCAACATAGCAGAGAAGCAAATAGCCAAATGGGTGCACAACTCAGAGGCCATGACTAACCTTTTGATTAATATTATTATTTTTTGAAAGATGATACTTTATTAGGCCACTGTCGGAAAAAAGAAAGAAAGAGAGAAGCAAAACAGAAGCTAAAAAAGCCAAAACAATACAAAACCAAACAAAAACGAAACAAACCTAGGAAAAAAACTACAGAAAACCTAACCTACTAAGAGTACAATAACAGCCAGCCCCCTGGCTGGGAAACCCCCGAGAAACAACCCAATCAAGGTGCCCAATCCCGGAAGAGCTGAACGACTCGCATATAGGGCAGCGGTGGTCCAAGGGTCCGGACTGTGCTAAATCTTTGTAAGACGTGTGCATTGAGAATGACCTAGATGTGGATAACTTCCAATAGTCTTGCTGATTCTGGGGCATGGAGTGGCCTGCAAATGAGATGAGAGATATTAAGGCTTCAATTTCGCAATCACACAACTTTCTCTTAAAAGGAGAAAACCTGACATTTTCTTCACCATTTAAAGAGAAGCAAGAAGCCACAGGGATGTCAATATCCAGGCTTAGGGAGGCGAGCTCCAGAAAAAGAGAGATCAGGGGCTGCCAAGCTAGGGATCAACCCAAATTTGATTATTATTTGAACTAACCAATATGTATTTTGTTTGGAGATGATTTAACATAGGTTGCTGCATGCCAGCAAGCTATACCATTGAATCCATAGATGGGGAATCATGGCAGCTAGCCTATTGATCTGATGGACCCCATTGTGCGATGTAGGACAATTAACCGCTTGCTCTAAAAGCTCGAACCGTTAGAGCATGGCGAATCAATCCCTTTATCTCATAGCCCGGGCCCGACATCTCATGGGTTAGGACCTCGGACGAACCCCCTTCGTAGGGCCCCAAATCACATGGGTACCGCCTCACATGGGCCGCCCACCTCGAGTGTGTCCCCGCATCCCATAGGCTACCCCACTCGAGCCCGGTGTGAAATGCGCATTAATCACCCCTGGTGAGGAGTCTCGAACATGAGACCTCCCCCGTGGGTCCCACTCACCCCGAGTGTGCCCCTGCATCCCATAGGCGACCCCACTCGAGCCTGGTGTGAAAATGCCTATGCATTAATCACCCCTGGTGATGAGTCGAACACAAGATCTTCCGCTTTGATACCAATTTGATGCAGTTTGCCGATACGTACTGGTTACGTGTGGCAACCGTTACGCGAATCGGCCTCGTATCGGCCGATTCGGTTTTTTGCACCGTATCGGCCGATACGGGGCGTATCGGCCGATACGGGCCGTTATAGGCCCGTAACAGGCCCGTATCGACATTTTTCCATTTTAAGCTCTGTTTTTACTATTTTTTTGAAACTTCTTGCTTCTAAAATGTTTCTCACTCCTACTAATAATTTCGACCAACCTTGGCTGGGTATTTGAGATAAAAACACATTATATTATGGATTTTCTTGAATCAAAGCTCGGTGGGCCATTTTTCAGAAATTCGTCAAAAATAGGTATTTATACTTTTTTTAATATGTTTTTTTGTTTTAATCATACCATATGATGTGTTAATCATAGTAAAACATGTTAATGTGCATTTTATAGATTTGTGGTGCCATTTAATAATTTTTTTATATTTTTTTCTATTTACGCATGAATTTTGGCCATTTTTTTTAAAATTCGAAAAATCAATTTTTAATGGTTGTATTGCTGTTTTAATCATGCCATTTGATGTGTTAATCATGGTAGAACATTTTAATGTGCATTTTACAGATTTTGGGTGCCATTTTATATATTTTTTATATTTTTTTCTATTTACGCATTTATTTTGGCCCTTTTTTTGAAAATTCGAAAAATCATTTTTTAATGATTCTTTTGCTGTTTTAATGATGCCATATGATGTGTTAATCATAGTAGCACATGTTAATGTGCATTTTATAGATTTGGGGTGCCATTTTATATTTTTTTCTATTTACGCATGAATTTTGGCCCATTTTTTTAAAATTCAAAAAATCAATTTTTAATATTTGTTTTGTTGTTTTAATCATGCCATATGATGTGTTTATCATAGTAGAACATGTTAATGTGCATTTTATAGATTTGGGGTGCTATTTTATATTTTTATTTTTTATTTTTTTCTATTTACGCATTTATTTTGGCCCTTTTTTTGAAAATTCGAAAAATCATTTTTTAATGATTCTTTTGTTGTTTTAATGATGTCATATGATGTGTTAATCATAGTAGAACATGTTAATGTGCATTTTACAGATTTGGGGTGTCATTTTATATATATTTTTTTCTATTTATGCATTTATTTTGGCCCTTTTTTTGAAAATTCGAAAAATCATTTTTTAATGATTCTTTTGCTGTTTTAATGATGTCATGTGATGTGTTAATCATAGTAGAACATGTTAGTGTGCATTTTACATATTTGGGGTGCCATTTTATTTTAGTTTTTTATATTTTTTTTCTATTTACGCATGAATTTTGACCCTTAAAAATAATTGCAAACACCTAAATGTAAGATATTTTCATATTACATTCATTCTAATATATCTATCATTGATAGTAGATAGTTAGAAAATTAAATATATGAATTTTGTAGTCAAATTCAGGTTATCTGGTTCATAAATTCATCAGACAGTTCGATACAACTTTTGACCAAAGAGTGGACCGTTACACCACCATAAACATGATCCAATTTATAAATGAATACATATTTGGAATGCTTAGAATATTCCGCATTTAATCCATATTTTTTCATGTTTTTTTGGCAAAAAAAAAATTTTGCGCCGTTATGGGCCGTTACGCCCCCGTATCGCCGTTACGCCCCCGTATCCGTATCGGTTTCGGAGGGCACCGTTACACCAACCGATACCGATACGGGACACCTTGGGCACACTATAATATTATGTGCTTTATCCGTGCCGTCCATCTATTTTGTAAGGTCATTTAAGGGCATGAGCCTAAAAATAAGTCATATCCACATTTCAAGTAGACCATACCAAAGGATACGGTGGTGATTCAACGCTTACCATTAAAAACTTATTTGGGCCCACTATAATGTTTATTTTCCATCCAACTTATTCATTAGGTCACGCAGACTTGGATGAAGGGAAAACATAAATATCAGCTTGATCGAAAATTCTGTGGCCCCTAGGAAGCTTTTAATGGTGTCCATTTAATGACCATTGTTTTCGGTGGTGTGGTCCACCTGAGATTTGGATTTGCCTCATTTTTTGCCTAATGCCCTAAAATGATCTGAAAAAAATAAATGTATGGCATGGATATACAATGAAATGCATCTAAATGGGCCTGCTATCAGGGTCCCACGAACCTCCCCAATGGATGGATTGTCTGAAAGCTTTCTCGGGAACTTCCTGGCAGAGGAGCGTGGCTTAAGTTGCAACTCGAAACCATCCAAGTGGATGGAACCCTAACTATTGGGCCTACTTCGATGTATGAATTGTATATCCATGTAGTCCATTATTTTGGCCAAGTTATTGTAGGGCATAGTCCGAAAAATGAAGCAAATACAAATTTTAGGCGGACCACGCCACAGGAAACAATGGCCATTGGACACTCACAATTTATAACTTCCTAAGGTCTACTCTTTATTGACCATCAAACCTACTGATAAGGTAACATAGACCTGGATGAAAGGCAAAAACAAATATCACCTTGAGCGAAAATTTTTGTGGTTCAAATTATGTTTTTAAAGGTGGCCATTCAATGACCACTTTCATGTGGTTTGGTCCACCTGAAATTTGTATCTGCTTCAATTTTTGTACCATGCCCTAAAATAGGTTGGCAAAAAAGATGGACGTCATGGATATACAATACATATATAGAGGTGGGCCCTACCATTGTGGCAAGCGACTCACAGCCACAATGTTGGTCGATCAAATTTTTTCGCATGCCTATTTGAGGATTTCTATCTCATATGCAGACATATTTTTACAATCTGAGCTTCATCTTGAAAATTGAATGGACAAGTCACAACCTACAACTTTAAATCCAAAATTCTTAATGAATGGATGATTCTACATATTTTTTTAAATAGCTGAGTACTCGCCCTCACACATGAAATCCTTTTGTGAGATCCGAGCCACTCACCAGATTGGACCCACTATGTAGATGCATTATGTCAAATGATAAGCCATTCTCATCATGTAAGACAATTATATGAATTCCCACCAATCTGATGTCTCAAGTGGACCACCCCACATGAAATAGTGGTCACTGAATGCCCACCATTAAAAACTTATTTCGGCCCACAAAAGTTTGGAATGGATGCATAGATTGGATGGTTGGATGGATGGATACATGGGATGGATGGATTAGATGGTTGGATGAATGGATTAGATAGTTGGATGAATGGATTAGATGGTTGGACATGATGGTTTGGATGGATAATAAAATTTTGGTTATTATTGAAGTGATTTCTTATAGTAGCGCATGCTTCGAGGTTTTCATTAAATGAAAACTTATTATGCATGCATTCTTTTTATAATTTTTTTAATTCCTAAATATGCAAATATATGTATTTAGGCATCTCTTGAAGTTTTACTAAAAGATTCCGACGTTTTCCTCATGTTTTTCCTTGTTTCCCCTGCATTTCCGGTTATCAGCGATATTATCGGCGATAACTATATTATATCTTTATCTCTGGCCAGCGAAACTTGTAACGATACCGATAACTCGAACACTGGCTGTGATGAGTAACTTGGATTTGGATATGGATATCTATAATCATATGGATATTGATCGGGAGGGCTACTCCAACATGAATGTGATGGAACAGGCTCAGTATAACCATCATAATTATAATCCAATTGACCATAAGAATATCCATCATAATAACCAAGACCATGAGCCTGCTGATGTTTCGGACCTCCCGGACCCGGTGCACCACTAGACGTGCCCTCCTTCTCCTAGCTGTATCGTGACTCGGTACACTCGTAGGTCCGACCTTGTGTACCACTTCGTCGATGTTCATCGGCATTGCGATCTGTAGACGGCTGAATAGGGCGTTGAACAATACCAGAAGTGTCAACACCAGGGGCAGGGGGGTCATCATCACCATCATCCGACACGGTTAAGCTACCACTGCTCGTACTCTTTTGTTGATCTTGAGCCATACCCGTACTTGGCATAAACGCTGCCCCTCTTACTGGGTCCAACACATCTGCACGACTCTCTTGTTGCGCTCTACGTATTTCTGGGTCATCAATTTTCAATTATTCACCATCCTCTTTAATTTGCTTTTCCCTTGTTTCCAACCAAGGTAGAAGCGGATCATCCTCATCATAAATATTGTCCAAGTTTATTGGACAGTAGTCTCCGTCACCGACAGTTGTAATGCTCCTAAGATGTCGCATTCTTAGTTTTATATTGTAGTGCATGAAGACAAGTCTATCTAATGTTCTAGTCTACAATATATTCCTATTCTTTGAATGAATAAGCGTAAAACAACTCTAATTCCTTTCGCAGCTAGATGAAGATGTTGTCTGGCTTAAAACTTTTACTGCAATTTTTTGGAGAGCCTTCGTACTCTCTCCGAAATTAATCCACCATTCGGCCGGTTGCAACATAGATACCGCATGTTGTGCAAGAGCATCTTCAAAGCTACCAAGGCGATTTTCAAATGTATCTAATTCATTCAACGCCTTTATCTGCATATCTAAGTCAGACTCTAATCTCTTTATTACATTTTTTAGCCCAACACGAACTTCATCATCCTCAATAAATGATTGAGCATATCTATACCTAGGATTTAGATAATATAACCTACTGCATGAAGATCATGATGGAGTTGTCTTGTCCATCTTCTGTCGATCATCTTCCAATAAGACTCCCAGCTTCTACAATCACATTGAATTGTCAATTTTGCCTTATCCATGACATCGTATAGGAAGCCCATGGTAGGTGCTTCGTCGGTTTCAATAAGACGAAGTACCCTCATTAGTGGCTTCATCACCTTTAGGATCGACTTGACCTTCTTCCAATATTTGTTGTCCCGTATGGTGTTCACAACTTCAACCAGTGTCCCTGATGCCTTCTTCCCATGTTTTGTGTTGAGCCATTTTCGGAAAGCGAACATCTCACTCAACTCTCCCCTATGCTGGAATAAACTTTCTAATGCTATAAAGTTTGTTGCGAATCTAGTTGCCGTAGACCTCAACAACTCTCGTCCTTTTGTGAACTTTCTCATTATTGCGATTATTTGATTATGGTTGTAAATAAACGTCGTCACTTCTTTTGTCCTTTTGACTATTTTCTTAACGTTCTTTTTCTTCCCAATATCTTCCAATATAAAGATCAATACAATGGGCAGCACATGGTGACCAAAAAAGATGTTTTCTCTTTTTTATCAGCATATGTCCTGCAAGCTTATATGTTGCTTCATTATCTGTCACAATCTGTACTATATTCTCCTCTCTAATCTCGTCCACAACTTTATCCATCAGTCCATTAATATAAGTAGAATTTTTTTTTGCCTCTGAGGCATCAATTGACTTATGGTATATAGTTTTTAAGTGGCAATACATCATGAAGTTGATCATGCTGCGTCTGGTTGGGACAGTCCAACCATCACACATGATCGTGCATCTTCTGGCTTGCTATACAGGTTTAAAGGTAGCCACGTATGCTTTCACATCCGCATACTCTGCATCTGTCCATTTCTCCCTAATCTCCTTAGCCGTGGGAGCTTTTATTCATAAACTGCTTCTGCTGCTGCATCAATTACTACCTGTCAATATGGAGAATTGGCCGTGTTAGGAGGTATGTTGGCATGTATAAATAACTTTACTGCTGCTCTACCTAATTTTTCAACAGAAGTTCTACTCCACATTTGTCTTATCTTCTTTTGTTTAGTTGATTCTTTCGTAAACAGGATTAGATCAATAGAGGGTCTCCTAGGCTCATTTACTTCTTCATCCAAATGTATAGGGGCATCACGTGAAGATGTCTATCGTTGGCTCCCAAACATACTTTGTAACCCACCAAACTTACCCCCCCCCCTCCTGTATCATGCATTGACTCATGCGTGCCAAACATACTGCGACGTTCTTCCTCTTCACGAGCTAGACGCAAGCTCTCTCTCCTAGCTATAGTTAATTTTCGATCTGAATCTTCGTCAGAATCAATAATATCTTCATCACGAACGCTCATATATTTAGGACCAAATACCTTCTGTCGAGCTGAATCCAAAATATCATCTTTCTTCTTTTGTACAACAACACTTTTACCCTTCGACTCATCCAGACTAGCTTGCATTAAAAACATTATCTCTCTCAGTATTCTACTACTTGGCGCAACTTGACCCCTTTCGATGTGCCAAATGTTGTTTGAGACGGGTAATTCCACCAGTCACTATTCTATCACAATACTTGCACTTCATTTGGTGCATAGTACCACCAACCCTCTCACAATGTTGCCATCCAATATCCTCACTTGTTGTTGGCTAGACCCAGAAATTTCTTTAGGTTTAGGTAGATACTAGATAATTAGATATGAGTACTATGAGTATATGCCTGTATGACCTATGTTAATAAAGATGATTTTATGTTCTAATTAAAACCTAAGAACCTCCAAGGCAAAACCCGTCCAATATAAGCAAATAAAAACATAACGTCACTAATTTGAAATTAGAAAAAATATATAAAATAACCCCACAAATCTGTAAAATGCACATTAACATGTTCTATTATAATTAACACATCAAATTCTAGGATTAAATCAGCAAACTATGTATTAAAAAATGATTTTTCGAATTTTGAAATAAATGGCCAAAATTAATGCGTAAATAGAAAAAAAAAAGATAAAATGGCACTCCAAATCTGTAAAATGCACATTAACATGTTTTACTATGATTAACACATCATATGGCATGATTAAAATAGCAAAACAACCATTAAAAATTGATTTTTCAAATTTTTTTAAAAATGGCAAAAATTCATGCTTAAATAGAAAAAAATATAAAATGGCACTCCAAATTTGTAAAATGCACATTAACTTGTGCTACTATGATTAACACATCATATGACATGATTAAAACAGCAAAACAACCATTAAGAATTGATTTTTCGAATTTAAAAAAAAAGGGCAAAAATTCATGCGTAAATAGGAAAAATTATAAAAAATAAATATAAAATGGCACCCCAAATCTGTAAAATGCACATTAACATGTGCTACTATGATTAACACATCATATGACATGATTAAAACAGCAAAACAACCATTAAACATTGATTTTTTAAATTTTTAAAAAAGGGCAAAAATTCATGTGTAAATAGAAAAAAAATATAAAATGGCACCCCGAATCTATAAAATACACATTAACATGTGCTACGATGATTAACACATCATATGGCATTATTAAAACAGCAAAACAACCATTAAAAATTGATTTTTTGAATTTTAAAAAAAGGCAAAAATTCATGCGTAAATAGAAAAAAATAAAAAAAAATATTAATGGCACTCCAAATCTGTAAAATGCACATTAACATGTTCTACTTTGATTAACATATCATATGGCTAGGGTGTCCCGTATCCGTTACGATACGGCCGTATCGGCCGATACGTAACGGTAACGGCTGACTCCGTTACGCGATACGGGGTCGAAACGGCCATTATAGAATTTTGTGACCGTAACGGCCGTTACAGGGCCAGCCGTTACGGGCCATAACGGCCGTTACGGACCCGTAACGGCTGTTACGGCTTGAAAAAAAAAGAAAAAGAAAAACTTACCTTTTTTTTTTCTTTTCTTCTTCTTCTTCTCTTTCTTCTTCTTCTTCTTCTTCTTACAATGCTGCTGCGGCACAGCTGTGGTGCTGCTACGACTGTAGTGGCAGCCCTCTCTCTCTCTCTCTCGGTTCGGTTCCCTCTCTGCTTTCCATCTTCTTTTTTTTTCATTTCCCTCTCTTTTCTTTTCTTTTTCCAGCAAAACCGAACAGAATGGCGTGGCAGTTTCACAGCCACGCAGTTTTCTCTTTTTTTTTTTTTTTTTGTATAATCTGCAGTGCACGCTGCATAGTGTACACTCACTATTTTATTGCCTGCGGTGGGGCCCACCTTGATTTATGTATGGTAAAGCCATGCCATTCGTAATTTTTCAAGTTCATTTTAACGCATGATCCTTGAAATGAAGGGATCAAAATCTCAATTGGACCACGCAATTGGGATTGAATGCTCGCCGTTAAATCTTCTTACGGCCCATTTTGTGATCCACCTAAGATTTGGATCAGCCTCATTTTTTGGTCCATGCCCTGAAATAAGTGGGCAAAAAGGATGGACCACATGGATATACACCAAATGCCATTTATATATATTTTATATTTTTTTCTATTCACGCATTAAATATGGCCTTTTTAAAAAAAATTCGAAAAATCATTTTTTAATGATTGTTTTGCTATTTTAATCATGCCATGTGATGTGTTAATTATAGTAGAACATGTTAATATGCATTTTACAGATTTGGGGTGCCATTTTATATATATTTTTATATTTTTTCTATTTACGCATTAATTATGGCCCTTTTTTTAAAAAATTCAAAAAATTATTTTTTAATGATTATTTTGCTGTTTTAATCATGTCATGTGATGTGTTAATCATAGGAGAACATGTTAATGTGCATTTTACAGATTTGGGGTGCCATTTTATATATATTTTTCTATTTACGCATTAATTATAGCCCTTTTTTTAAAAATTTAAAAAATCATTTTTTAATGATTGTTTTGATGTTTTAATCATGCCATGTGATGTGTTAATCATAATAGAACACGTTAATGTGCATTTTACAGATTTGGGGTGCCATTTTATATTTTTTAAATTTTTTTTCTATTTACGCATTAATTAGGGCCCTTTTTTGAAAAATTCGAAAATTCATTTTTTAATGATTGTTTTGCTGTTTTAATCATTCCATGTGATGTGTTAATCATAGTAGAACATGTTAATGTGCATTTTATAGATCTGGGTTGCCATTATATATATATTTTATATTTTTTTTCTATTTACGCATTAATTATGCCCTTTTTTTAAAAATTCGAAAAATCATTTTTTAATGATTGTTTTGATGTTTTAATCATGCCATGTGATGTGTTAATCATAATAGAACGTGTTAATGTGCATTTTACAGATTTGGGGTGCCATTTTATAATTTTTTTATATTTTTTTCTATTTACGCATTAATTATGGCCCTTTTTTGAAAAATTCGAAAAATCATTTTTTAATGATTGTTTTGCTGTTTTTATCATGCCATGTGATGTGTTAATCATAGTAAAACATGTTAATGTACATTTTATAGATTTGGGGTACCATTTTATATTTTTTTAAATATTTTTTTCTATTTACGCATGTTCGTGAAATTCCTCAAAAATAATTGCAAACACCTAATGTAAGATATTTTCATATTACATTCATTATAATATATCTATCATTTATAGTAGATAGTTAGAAAATTAAATATATGAATTTTGTAGTCAAATTCAGGTTATGTAATTCATAAATTCATCAGACAGTCCGATACAACTTCTCACCAAAGAGTGGACCGTTACACCACCATAAACATGTTCCAATTTATAAATGAATGCATATTTGGAATGCTTAGAATATTCCGGATTTAATTCATATTTTTTTGGCAAAAAATTTTTTTTGCGCCGTTACGGGCCGTTACACCCCCGTATCGCCGTTACGCCCCCGTATCCATATCGGTTTTGGAGGTCACCGTTACGCCAACCGATACCGATACGGGACACCTTGCATATGGCATGATTAAAACAACAAAACATATCAAAAAAGTATAAATACCTATTTTTGACGAATTTCAGAAAAATGGCCCACCGAGCTTTGATTCAACCAAATCCGTTTATTAATGTGTTTTTATCTCAAATACTCGGCCAAGGTTGGTCGAAATTAGTAGTAGAAGAAGTGAGAAACAGTTTGGAAGCAAGAAATTTCAAAAAAACATCAAAAAGAGAGCTTAAAATGAAAAAAAAAATGACTGTTTTTTAATCGTTACGGTCCCGTATCGGCCGATATGGGTACAAAAAAACGTATCGAACGTGTAACGGTCACCACCGTTATGTATCGGTCGTAATGGCTGATACGTAACCGTTTTGGCTTTCCTTGGATGCAGGACAATTAATCACATGCTCTAAAAGCTCGAACTGTTAGAGTATGGCGAATCAATCCCTTTATCTCATAGCCCAGGCCCTACATCTCATGGGTTAGGACCTCGGCCGAACCCCCCTCGTGGGCCCCAAATCACATGGATACCGCCTCTTATGAGCCACCCACCCTGAGTGTGTCCCTGCATCTCATAGGCTACCCCACTCGAGCTCGGTGTGAAATGCGCATTAATCACCCCCAGTGAGGAGTTTCGAACACGAGATCTCCCCTGTGGGCCCTGCCCACCCCGAGTGTGCCCCTGCATCCCACAGGCGACCCCACTCGAGCCCTGAAAATGCTCCTGAATTATTGTGAATGTGGTAGGCCCCAGAAAGGACCGACTAACCTACTTCATGGAGGCTACTTTCACAAACTGAAAGCCATGTGGGTGGAATTTTCATGCAATCCACCCCATCCATTAGGTTAGCTACCTCATGTTCACGCTGAGTGCTGAATCAGCCTGCTTTTGGGATCAAGGCCAAACAAGAGGTGGTGTAGTGTGCCTGATGAATGGGTTTGATATGTTATTCATATGCAATGTTTTAAATATCGTTATCGCGTAATGTATCACACCCTTCGGATATGAATACATATTAGTTGTATTGCATAATGTATGATTGTATCGTTGTTGTTGGAAAGCATAGGAATATTGGGAAATTGGTCGATTTTTTCAATGAAACTTGAGGGATTGTTGAAAAAGACACCAATACACACTTAGAAATCAAAAGATTACAAAAAGAAAGTGTACATAATAGGGTTTCCTTTGTATGGGGTCCTAATATTTGCGCTTTTCAACTGAACTGATGCAAGTGTATTCAAAGTCTATTAATATAATTTATAAACGTAAGAAGACATGCATGGAAACACAAGCAATACATTCAAAAGAAAAAGAAGAATCACTAGATCAGGTTACATATATGTTTAATTTTGTGTTTGGATATGAAGACTGCAACTAATTTGCGAGAAATTGAGAAAATTTGAATTTTCTCAATTTTCTGCAACTTGACCCATCTCTCCCAAATCTCGAAATTGAAGTTCCAAATTCATGATTTTTCATGGAAAACATGAAGAATCATAGATTTGTAACCATTGGACACTGGTTTAATGTGATTTACGACAAAAACATGGAATGAAAATGCTCGCTGGATTGAATAGGTGGGATATATTGTCACTAGTGTGTTTCATATCGTACAGGTGGGATACAAGATATATCGTGGGATATATTGGCTGATATCGTCGATATTTAAAACACTGTTCACATGAAATCATTTCTCCCATGTTAGATAAAGTGATGCTCTCTCTGTACCTACTTGAGTTATGCCAGCATTTTCGCCCCAGAAAGTCTCCTAGATTGGGAGATGTTGACCCTTTTGCTCAGTAGTCTTTTTAAGAAGATGATTAAGAACTCAATCTTCATTCAACAGGGAAAGGCCAAATGTTTGAAGGTTGGAATCTTCCTGTTGCTGTGATACTTGTGGCGTCTGCTGGCTGCCATGGGGCCCATTAGATCCATGCTCCAGATCACCCAACCATAGGCTTCACATGTACAGAATTGTGTGCATCAGCAAACTTGACATTTGCTGCTAATGTGCAGTGTTCCATTTATTTCATCTGTTTTGGATGCTGATATGCTTTTTTCTTGGTTTTGATGAGGGGCGCCGGCAATGTCGTTGTTTTGTTTCTGATACTTGTATGTTATTTTTTCTTTGATCTCAATACTCATGTTATTTTGTCTTATATTGGGTTGCTTTGGTGAGTAGAAGAGGGCCAGGATGATTATGAGAAAGATGGGTTTATAGTGGATGACGTGGAAGAAGAAGAAGAAGAACAAGACGAGGAAGAAGATGACAGGGGAAGTGATGAAGAGGAGAAACATAAGAAGAAAAAGAGGAGGAAGAGGTGAGATTTGTATTTTTCATCTGTTCTCCATTTCTTATATGATTAATCACTATATATATATATATAATGCGATTTGTAACCTGTTTGTAATACTTGATTTTTGTGTACTTTCAGAGAATCCGAGAAGAACTATGTCCTGGATGAAGATGACTATGTGTTGCTTCAGGACAACAATATTACTGGGTTTCACCGGCCCAAACCTGTGAGTTATTGAGCTATTTTTTGTACTTGTTTGGTCCTCTGATTTGGCTTTTGAGCTAATTGCCAGAGAATGGATAGAGTTCTCTATTCATCTCATAATCTTGTCTTCTTAATATGAGTAGGGAAGCAAAAAGTTTAAACGTTTGAAAAAAGCTGGGAGGGATACTGAGCGAGAAGAAGGATCTGGATTTTCTGATGGAGAAGAAATTGATAGAAGTGGTCACAGTGCCCGGACTGATGAGGAAAAACTTAAGCACAGCTTATTTGGTGATGATGAAGGTTCTCTTGAACACCATCTCTCTGATTTTGTTCCTTGTTTTTTCCCCATATTTTATTGAATGACAGAATCCATCTCAATGTTTTCAGGGGCAGCACTCGAGGATATTCCAGAAGAGGAGGAACAGCCAGAAGAAGAGGATGGGGATATTGGTGAAGATGATGAGATGGCAGATTTTATTGTGGATGAAGAAGAAGTTGATGACAATGGCGCTCCTGTGAGGTATATTAATAAGGGATCCATATTTGTTGGTTATTTCTGATTTCTTGTGGCTTTTTTCTAACTGGTAATCTTGCTTCCTAGGAGGAGGAAACCAATTAAAAAGAAGTCAAGGCAAGCACCTGGCGTGTCCTCATCTGCATTACAGGAAGCTCATGACATATTTGGGGATGTTGATGACCTCCTATTGCTTCGCAAGCAAGGTCTTCAGAAAGGTGGCAGTTATGATGATTCTGGAGAGTGGAGGGAAAAGAGGCTCGAGGATGAATTTGATCCCTCTATTCTTATAGAGAAGTATATGACTGAAAAGGATGATCGGATACGAGAAATTGATGTGCCTGAGAGGATCCAGGTCACATTATATGTTACTTGCCACATCCTCTTTCCTTCCTGAGATGTTGTGATTGTTCATATGCTAGTTGTCTTTAGGCTTCTCAATGAATACCTCACACCAATTCAATAAATAAATAAATCTTAACTGCAACATGCTTTCCCCCCCTTTTTTGTGCAGTTATCTGAAGAAGTTACTGGCCTTGTTCCGACAGATGACACAAGCATAGAAGAAGAGAGCACCTGGATATATAACCAGCTTACTGTCTCTGATAGTTCCCCATTTTTTGGCAACATGCTTCTTGTGGATGAAATTAACAAGGAAGACATTGGAAATGTATTAGGGATGCTACATGTCCAGAAGTTTGATGTAAGGCTTCATTGTTTTACATTTCGGAAGATTCTTGACATTAACATATGGTTAGAGAGTGATATTGGCAATTTTGAATCCAATATTGTAGATTCCTTTTATTGCTACTTATCGGAAGGAGCTCTGCCTTAGCCTACTGAAAGACCCTGAGCAAGATTTGGCAGATGGTGAAGATAGAGCTGAGAGAATGCCTAAGCTGAAGTGGCACAAGGTAATTCTCTTGCTCATGCATAGAATATGACTATTGCATTATGAGCTCATGGAGTGCTGAAGAGATAACTGCTACTTCTTTCCTTTTCCAGAAACTTTGGGCTGTCCAGAACCTTGATAAAAAGTGGTTGCTGCTTCAAAAGCGGAAGAATGCTCTTCAGTTGTACTACAATAAGCGCTTTCAGGAAGAAGCTCGAAGGATTGATGATGAGACCAGGCTTGCATTGAATCAGCAGCTTTTCAACTCTATTCTTGAGTCTCTTAAGGTTGCCGAATCCGAAAGAGAGGTTGATGACGTTGATGCAAAATTTAATTTGCATTTCCCTCCAGGTGAAGTGGAAGTGGAAGAAGGGCAGTTTAAGAGGCCAAAACGAAAATCTCTGTATAGTATTTGCAGTAAGGCTGGTCTATGGGAAGTAGCAAACAAGTTCGGGTTTAGTTCAGAACAATTTGGGTTGCTCCTAAACCTGGAAAAGATGGTATGTATATTCTTATCATAACCTTGCATTGGCTTTGAACATAAATTGTAACCATGCCCCACTTCACTTGATTCCAGCGGGTGGATGAATTGGAAGATGCCAAGGAAACTCCTGATGAAATAGCTGCGAACTTTACTTGCGCGATGTTTGAGACTCCTCAAGATGTGCTCAAAGGTGCCAGGCACATGGTATGAATTCTACTTTATTGTTGCCCTGAATTTTAAGTTTCAATATCCGTGTGGAATTTACTGCATATTGTGCTTGGCATTTTTAGCATTTTCATCATCTTCTTCTTCTTCTTCTTTTTTTTTTTTTGCTGCATGCTCCAGGCGGCAGTAGAGATCAGCTGTGAGCCATCTGTCAGGAAACATGTTCGCAGTATATTCATGGAGAAAGCTGTGGTCTCAACTAATCCTACACCTGATGGGAAAACTGCAATAGATTATTTTCATCAGTTCGCAACTGTCAGGTGGTTGGATGAGAAGCCATTCTATCGATTCAAAGATGCACAGTGGCTTCTTATCCAAAAAGCGGAAGAAGAGAAACTCCTTCAGGTTACCATAAAATTGCCGGAAAATGTTCAAACTAAGTTAATAAGTGATTCAAATGATTATTACATCAGTGATGGAGTTAGTAAGTCTGCTCAGCTTTGGAACGAGCAGCGGAAGTTGATATTGAAGGATGCTTTCTTTAGTTTTCTTCTTCCTTCAATGGAAAAGGAAGCCCGATCCCTCTTGACTGCAAGAGCCAAGAACTGGCTGCTTATGGAATATGGGAAACAGTTGTGGAATAGAGTATCTGTTGCGCCATATCAGCGGAAGGACACTGATGCTGGCTCTGAGGATGATGCTGCACCAAGGGTCATGGCCTGTTGTTGGGGCCCTGGAAAGCCAGCAACTACTTTTGTGATGTTGGATTCATCCGGAGAAATGCTGGATGTGTTGTATACGGTGTCCCTCAGTCTTCGCTCTCCAAGTGCTAACGAGCAGCAGCGCAAGAAAAATGACCAACAACGTCTATTGAAGTTTATGACAGACCACCAGCCTCATGTTGTCATTTTGGGAGCAGTGAATTTGAATTGTAAACGTCTGAAGGATGACATCTATGAGGTATGCATTCCAAAATCCTGATTTCTGCTGAATTTATCTAAAGTGATGATGATGACTGACTTGGCTTTATTACTAATGTGCGCGCGTGCGCACGATCTGTCTCTGTGCATCTGCACACGTCTAAAATCATAAAAGACAAGTTCTAACATATATTATATGAAAGGCTTTTATCTTTATTTGGAACCATGATTTTGAGAAACAATTGCACAAACTTTCCCCATTGACTTGCTCTCTCCACTATTCTGTCTTTTTGCTTCTCATCTGAATTAAACTTGGGCAATCATATTCTGACATAATTGCCTTTTATAGGCACCCTACTAAGTTGCCTGCTCCTTTATTATTTGTTTGTTCAACAAATAGTTTTTTCGGTACCCAACGAGGTTTGGGCGAGCGACCATTACGGTGGGTTTGCTCCCTACAGGTGTGGGTTTGACTCCCCTCCTCAGCGTTACCCGGTACATGTGGTTGTGGGTGATTATGTGTATCCGCAGGGAATAGTCTCGCCTCAAAGGGGGCGGGGACACCCTGTGTCTTCAAAAAAAAGTTTTTTCAGTAATGGTTCTTTCTACCATATTGTTGGTTGTATTTTATTAGTTATTGTGATGCAGTATTTGTGGCTAGATGTTGGGAAATCTTGCCAACAGAGGTATTTTACAAGTGTTGATGGATGTTCTTCGTTTATTCTTCATAAAGAAATTGATAAAGGTGCATAGCCTGCATCTATGAACATATAAATGGAGTTGATGCTGTTCTTTATTTAATTGTTTTTAGATGTAAAAGGGTACTTTGCTTAAGTTAGATACTGACTTGTCTTTCCAAAGTATCTATACAAGCTATAACATGTATTCCCTGTTAATTTTTTTCCCACTCAGGTCATTTTTAAAATAGTCGAGGAGCATCCTAGAGAAGTAGGTCAAGAGATCGATGCAGTAAGTGTTGCTTATGGAGATGAATCCCTGCCTCGTCTTTATGAGAATTCACAGATTTCTTCAGATCAGCTAACTGTGCAACCAGGTAACTGCAATAGTCTTTTGCTAATTACTGAATGTTTGATGACCTTTTGTCCTGAATTATGTTCTATTATGGATGCAGGCATTGTTAAGCGTGCAGTGGCTCTTGGTCGTTATCTTCAAAATCCTTTGGCCATGATTGCTACGCTATGTGGGCCAGGGAGAGAGATATTGTCATGGAAGCTTAATACTTTAGAGCACTTCCTTACCCCTGATGAGAAGTATGGGGTGGTTGAACATGTAATGATAGATGCCACCAACCAAGTAGGTGTTGACATTAATTTGGCTGCAAGCCATGAATGGCTGTTTTCTCCTTTACAATTTGTTTCGGGGCTTGGACCTCGAAAGGCATCTTCTTTACAGAAAGCGCTGGTAAGAGCTGGGGTCGTTTTCAGTCGAAAAGAGATTCCGATGAACGGAGTTCTTAAGAAGAAGGTGTTCATTAATGCAGTTGGCTTTTTGCGTGTCCGTCGGACTGGGCTGGCAAATGCAAGCAGTCATTTTATGGACTTGTTGGATGATACGAGAATTCATCCAGAGTCATATGACCTTGCAAAGAATATGGCCAAGGTTGTCTATGATGAAGATGTTCAAGAGGATCCAAATGAGATGGATGATGATGCTCAAGAGATGGCAATTGACCATGTCATGCGTAACCCAAGGCTGCTGAAAGTTCTTGATATTGGTGAATATGCTAACAGTGTTGAGGAGCGGCTAGGGACTAGAAAAAGAGAGACACTAATGGACATAAAGTTGGAGTTGTTGCATGGATTTCAAGACTGGCGTACTCCTTACACTGAACCTAGTCAGGACGAGGAGTTCTATATGCTTTCTGGTGAAACTGAGGAAACCCTTCAAGAAGGAAGAACTGTTCAGGTGATGGTTCGCAGGGTTACACCTCAACGTGCAACTTGTGGGCTCGACTCTGGCTTGACGGGTGTGATTTTGAGGGATGAACTTTTGGAAGATAGTAATGTTGATCCAATGGACAGCATAAGTGAAGGCAGCATACTTACCTGCAAGATTAAAGGAGTCCAAAAGAATAGATTGCAGGTGATTCTAACCTGTAGAGGAGATGATCTAATTATTAAACGGTTAAGGAAGATCCAGGAATTGGAATCGTTCTATCGTGAACCAAGGGGCAATTCACAGAGTGACCAAGATACTGCTCGCAAGGAGAAGGAGCTTGCAAAGAAGCATTTCAAGCCAAGGATGATTGCTCATCGCAATTTTAAAAATTGGACCACTGATGAAACAGTGCAGGTACATTTTTAGTACTGATAGAATCCACCATTAATTAATTTATTTATTATTATTTTCAAGTATGGGTAGCAGTTCCTTGCTGATTTACCTTCAAAGAGGAGTAATAAAAAACAAATCAAGTTCCTTGCTGCTGCCCTGAAGCATGTTTCTTACTGTCTAAATGTGCTGAGCAGTTCCTTTCTGACAAGGATGCTGGTGAAAGCATTATTCGTCCAAGTTCCAGAGGGCCATCGTATTTGACTCTAACTCTGAAAGTATATGATGGAGTTTATGCTCACAAAGACATAGTTGAGGGTGGAAAAGATCACAAGGACATCACAAGCTTGCTTCGTCTTGGGAAGACATTAAAAATAGACGATGAAACATTTGAGGATCTTGATGAGGTTGGTACTCTTCTCCGGTGCATTTGAAAAAGATCCAATCTTTTGCAATTGTTATCTTATGATTGCTCTTTGAAACTGACCATCCTCAGAACAACTTGAGCTGCCATTGGCAGGGCATGAGACCTACAATTTTATTTTATTTTTTCTTTTGACAGGCATACCTATTCAGTTTTGTAATTGGTTCAAGAAAATTTGTTGCATTTTCTGACAATGGCTTTTTTCTTTTGGACTGGTTTCTAACCCTCTTAAGGAACTTGTCTTGATTTTTATTTATTTTATTTTTTAATTTTAAATATTAAAAAAGTCATCCTTCAAAAAAAGAAGAAGAAGGCTGATGTACTTGATATCTGAAAGATAGTGTATTTATTAAACTAAATATCATTGTTTTGTAAGGAGCTTAATTCAAATTTTCTCTTTGTTTCTTAAACTCTTTGGAGCTCTCCAATTATTTAGGAATGATGCATTAGATAGTTTAAGAAGCATATTATGATCCTACATAGGTCACACAGACAACCCAAAGTAAGTAGGGAGCCGGATGATGATAAAGATGATGTATTGATAGTTAATCATGTATAAAAGATCATGAAAGAAAAGAGTACAATTTGCATGGATGATGGAATGATGTGTCAACCATATGGGAGACTGGATACTGAGACCTAATGATGGAATGATATGTCAACCATATGGGAAACTTGATATTTTAGATAACTTTGCAACATGTGCGTATGCTTTGGCACTCGGTCTAGGATTCAGGCTTGGCATTTGAAACTCTGTTCTGGTCCAGTTTTGTAAAATTGCCGTATTGTTGGCGCAACAGGACGGTAGCTCATCTGACTAAGGTGACAAGCTGCCGTGCTGCTTCGTTCCCCACAACATACTGGGGTCTCCTGTTGTGTCTTGCTAAACCCCCTCTCGCTTTATGGGATAGGATGTTAGAGAGAATGGATAGAATAGTGGATCCATGGAAAGGGAAGTTGTTATCGTTAGGAGCTAGGATCACCTCGATCAAATCCTCTTTTTCTAACCCGCCCACTCATTTCTTCTCCCTTTTTTGTTGCTCCAAATCTGTTCTGGCTAGGATGGGCGGAGGAACTTTCTTTGGCAAGGAGGGAATCTGAATTTCAAGTTCCACCTCATCTCTTGGGGAGAGATTTGCAAACCGGTTGAAAATGGGGGGGCTGGCATCAAAGATTTAGAGCAGTTTAATAATGCTCTGTTAGGCAAATGGGCATGGAGATTCATGGTGGAAGCAAAAAGCTTATGGCGTGAAGCCATAGCCAGCAAATATGGTGTCTCAAATCTAGGAAGATGGACCATAAACTCGTCTATGTATAGGGCCACCTGCTGTTGGAAGTCGATGTCAAGAATGGCTAGTAAAATATTCCCTCAGATTGGATTCTCTTTAGGCAGAGGGGACACCATTTGCTTCTGGGACAATATTTGGCTGGGGGACTCTAGCCTCAGGTCCCAATTCCCCCTGATTGCCGCTTTGAGCCCATGTCAGGGTGTCTGTTTCAGATTGCTTCTTGGTCGTGGATAAGGGGGTGGGGGGTTCATGGACTCCTCTATGTAGGTGCAATCTTAATGACGCAGAAGCTGAAGAGTTGCTCAGACTGCTCTCTTCTGGAGGGTGTGCATCCTTCCCCTGACGAGAGAGATGCTCCATATTGGCATGTGGACAAATCAGGCTGCTTCTCAGTTTGTTCAATTTTGAAGGTGATTGATCCAGTTGATCAAGGATCCGGGTTCAGTTTCTTAGCACCTATTTGGTGTATTCAGGCTCAATTCAAGGTTGTAGCTTTGTCTTGGCTTGTGGGAAGGGGTAAAATTCTCACCCTGGACAACCTTCGTAAAAGAGGTATGATCTTACCAAATGTTTGCTCTCTTTGTATGCAAGCAGCGGAATCAGTGGACCATATTTTCTTACACTGCTGTTTTACAAAAGGAATATGGGACTCTATTCTTTCTATGTTCAAGGTCGTCTGGGTAATTCCTGGGACCAGAGAGTTGATGACTTCTTGGATTGGGGGTTGTCAAGAAATGGCAGCAGACTATGCTGGCAGTATTTTGGAGCATATGGAAGGAATGGAATGACTGCTGTTTCAGAGATCTCAGTCTCCCCTTTCATCATGTTTTCGCTCAAGTCTCTTTGCTGCTCAAGGAGTGGGGTTGCTGTTTAAGAAGTGGGATCCTTGACCAAAGATCTGTTCTGTTGTAATTTTAGTTTTCTGTTCGGCTTCTCTGCTGTTTTTCTGTTGTTCTCTGCTGTTTTTTTTTTTTTTTTTTTGAAAATTTGCTGCCGTTGCACCTTTTTAATAAAGTTTATCCTACAAAAAAAAAAAAAAAAACACACACACACACACACACAGAGGAAACTTCTTCACTTTCAGTGTATTTGTTCAATGTTTTATGAGTTTCGACCATACAACAATTACATTGTATTTGTTCAACAATTTTATGAGTATCCAACTATACAACAATACCTGGACTGTTGAAGCATAGGAGAATGCTTGATCATCTTAGTTGCCTTGTTTGTAGTGTGGATTTATTGGTGAGTTTCATGCTCATTAATGCATGCATATAAGAAATACATGCTTAATTCCCATTGCTTTTATATGTAAATAGTTCAATTACTGGGTTAATCATGATTTTGTTCTTCTTTTTTGTCTGTCAACCTCCTTAACCCTCAACAGGTCGTGGATCGATACGTTGATCCGCTCGTAACCAACCTGAAGGCCATGCTTCAATACCGCAAATTCAAGAAGGGCACAAAAGCGGAAGTCGATGATCTTTTACGGATGGAGAAGTCAGAGTATCCGATGAGGATAGTTTACTGTTTTGGAATTTCTCATGAGCATCCGGGAACCATTATTCTGTCATATATACGGAGCACAAATCCACATCACGAGTATATTGGTCTGTATCCTAAGGGCTTAAAGTTCCGGAAGCGGATGTTTGAAAGCATTGACCGGCTTGTGGCATATTTCCAGAAGCATATTGATGATCTGCAGCACGAATCAATGCCATCAATCCGATCAGTGGCTGCGATGGTGCCAATGAAAAGCCCTACGACTGGGGGTTCCTCTGGCGGGGGATCTGTAGGCAGTGGTTGGGGTGGTTCCACAGCCAATAGCAGTGATGGGGGTTGGAGAGGTTCGGACAGGGACCGATCTTCTACACCGGGTTCGAGAACAGGTGAGCAAGCAAATAGATGCTTTCTAACTCCCTCACTGTCCCTCTCTCCCCCCTTGGCTACAAAGGGGTTATGTTTTTTTCTTCTTCTTCTTCTTCTTTCTTTCTTTTCTTTTTCTCTTTCCTTCTTCTTTTATTTTTTTTATTTTTTTATTTTATTTTATTTTTTTATTTTTTCTGTGGGGGATTTCCAATTTGAGTTAGGTTGGAGTACTGAAAATTTGTCCTCCTTTTTAATTGAATGCAGGTAGAAATGATTACAGGAATAGCGGTGGTCGTGGCGGACACCCGAGCGGGCTGCCTAGACCATACGGGCGTGGCCGGGGGCGTGGGTCATACCACCATGGAAGAGGAAACCACCACAGTGGCAGCGAGGGACATGATTCTGGTTATGGTTCTTCTTCCAAATGGGGCTCAGGTGCAAAGGAAGACGACAATGAGCTGAGCAGCTTCCCCGGTGCCAAAGTCCAGAATTCACCTGGTAGAGAGGCTTTTCCTGGTGGTTGGGGCAATAGCGGTAGTGGCAGCGGTGACAACTGGGGCAATGGTGGAAATGACGGTGGCAGCAATTGGGGCAATGGTGGTAGCAGCAGAGGAGGCAGTGGTTGGGGCAGTGGTAGGGGTGGCGGCGGTGGTTGGAGTGGTGGCAACAGTGGTGGTGGAGACGGATGGGGGGGTGGGGATGGTGGCAGCGGCACTGGTGGTAATTCTAGTTGGGATGCTTCTAAAAGAGCAGGTTCCTCACGGCAGGAGAGTGGCAATGATGAGGGCTGGAGCCGGGGCAGGGCATTCAGCAGAACATAGTGATCTCATTTCCTCGTGTAACTAATTCTCATTTCCTCTCTTTTAAAATTTTTTTATACAGAGTGACCTGCAACAGTGGTGAGTGCAAATGCCCTCATGTTTTATGTTGCAGAAATGATCTCATCCCTGCTCTAATTTCCATCAAATCATATAAACATTTTGATTCTAAATGGAGTAGTTTTTTTTTTTTTTTAGGGCATCCTAAATAGAGTTGTTTTGATGACTAGCTATAAAAACATGGTATTTTCTTCAAAAGTTGGTATTGGATCACCTGTTTTTTTGTTCAATGGCTGATGTAACAGAAACCCCTTGTTAATGTATAGGTAGGTTGAGAAAGAACAATACGAGAGCAGTTCACATTCAGTTGGTAAATTATCCTGGCACCTGTACTAACACTGGTTTTCGTCTGCAGTGGTTTATGAATGAGAAAATGCTGGTACTATAGAGCTTCTAGACTCATCATATACCTGATAAACATCAGCGATGATAGCGACTTGATCTGGTGGGGCCGTCTTGTCGTAATCCAAAACTTGCTAACCTACCCATATGATGGCTAGCAATTGGGTGGCTTTCAGTGTCAGATGCCCTTGCTTTCAAGTGATGGCCTACCACATCAACAGTCCTGATCACAACATGCTTTCCATGGGGGAGAGGAAGAGGATGGTGAGGGGGCAGGGCATTTGTACCCCAATTAAATTAAAATAGTCACTTTCTGATAGAGTATGAGCTGATGCTTGATAAGCACAAATCCTAATATTTTTTTGACTTGTTCACTTAAATGTAAATGTCATTCGAGTCTCTGTGGGGTCTACTGTTTTATGAATGCCACTGGACACATTGCATCAAGTGAGCCCCACCTTGATGATGGGATGCCACAGAAATCTAGTCTATCCACTTCCGTGGTACACGATTCTACAATGGGCTTTTTTCGAGCATCCAACCTCATTGCTGTGATTCATATTCATAATACTATTCCCGTAAATGATTGTCGAATCCTAAATCCAGGATAGGAAGTCCACCTACTAGATCCAATATTACCTTGTTTTTAACCGTTGATTACTCATGCTACTCGGGCCAATGGTCCCTACTTCTGTGGTTTGTAAAACAAAAATCTTGCCATGGAAAGTTGCTAGGTGCCCAAGAAAATACAAAAAGTATATATTTAATTGGACAAAAAGGCCAAATGATCTACACCGTATGGTCTTGTTGGGTGCATGGTATTAGGTAGCATGGAATTGAATTTTGTTCGTGCAAATTTCAACTGGTGTTTGATAACAATAGGATTAATCCCGATATCACATATTTTTACACGTGACATTCAAGTTTTTATTTTATTTTATTTTTTATTTTTTATTTTTTACACACGCACACACCCCCACACACTCACGCCACATGCACACACTCCACACGCACGCTGGGGGATTTCACCACCATGGGTACACGTGACATTCAAGTTGCATATGCATACTTGTGATCGACGTCAGTTGTGAAATGTGGTTTGTTGATTACGAGTATGCATTTTTTTTAAACTTTGTTGGAATCAAAAGAATGTATCATACCATACCAGGTAGATCATACAGACACCAGATGGAATGAGAGACAATCCACTGCTGCCAGTAGCATTAATTATAAAAAGTCATTTCAATTCAATGCAATTCATCTTAACCCCAAGATGGAATATTAGCCTTAACATCGGTTTGGATTGATGGGCCATCATCTTATGTATAGGAAATCTGCTCCGTCCATCAGGTGATAACCTTCTATTAACCATACCTACAAAAGATCAACCCTATAAAAAACTCAGATGGACCATAAACCAATGGGAGTAATGTGAATTACCATCTAAAACCCCTACCTTCACCCGTTGTAGTCCACTTAAGTTTCGAATCAAGTTATATTGTATCTTCTCTTTAGGTTTTTAAAAATATACCATCTCGGCCCCACACAAAAACCTATGTTTGGCATCTCATCGCCATTGTTCCCTGTTGTGTGGCTCAAATGAGTTTTGGATATGGATGGTTTATGTTCATATGGCCTGGAGATGAGGAGCACACCCGTTGGACAGAGTGGATTTCACATATACAACACGGTAGGCCCTAAAGCGCTTCGGTCTTTTAACGCCTGCCTAGAACAGGTGGTGGATAGAGTTGTACACGAACTGGGTTAGCCCAGTTAACTAGCTTGACGCGACTCAGAGAAAGCTCGCCTTGACTCAGCACAAAATTAGGTTCAAGCTGAGTCAAGCTAATTTTTTGAGCTTGAAAAATTTTGAGCCAAAGTCCAAGCTATCCCAAGCTCTCGGCTTGAAACTTGGCTCAAGCTTGACCGAGTTCAAATTGGGTTAACTTAATATACATATCTATATATTAAAAATCTCAAACTTGAACTCAACTTATAGGCTTGAACTCGAGCTTGGCTTGAAAGATCGAACTCAAGCTTAGCTTGAACATGACTCAAGCTGGCTTGAGTTGATGACCATGCAGAGTCAAACTGGCCAGTTAGGCTTGTGGACCAAGCCAAGCTCAGTTCAAGCTGGGCCAAGCTTGACTTGGCTAGGCTCGTGTACAACTCTGGTGGTGGACGATTTCGGTCACATAGCTTGACTTGGCTAGGCTCGTGTACAACTCTGGTGGTGGACATTTTCCGTCCTATATGTGAATAAGCCTTCACCTGCATGCTTTTAGTCAGCCATCCAAAACAGATTTTTATTGCAAGGAATTATTGAATCCTCAAACCGGGGACATCCACACGAAACTAGGCTCTTCAGTTTGTACACGTAAGATTCATTGTTCGATGATCCACACCGTGGGCTTAGTGGGCACCCCTATGGAAGGACCATGCGCCCGAATATTTCCTTGAAAGGACAATCCAAACCTTTCAAAATTTCAGCAGAAAATAGATGATTAATAAGTAAGATAACATCAATAGTTCACATTCATCTAGAAGAAGCCCAAAGGCTGGTGGATAGGATCCTTTCACCTTAGAGATTTTAGAGGCATAGTCCATTCCCTGCAGATTGGTTAAACAACTCAGCAACTTAGATCAACTCATTGTGCCCCGAGTCAGACTCCTGAATAACCCAGCTCACATGAATTCATTGAGCTCTCAGTCGAGTCCTGATTAACCCAAGTTGGATTGACTTGGGGTGACTCATGGTGTCAAACCAGATTAGGTCCACTAGGTCCGAGTTGAACCATCGTGACTATTTGACTCAGCAAACTAGACTTGTCCAACTCACTTGATCCAAACTGAGTCGATCTGAGTTGGGTTGACTTTGTCCAATTCAAACTCAACTTGACTTGACTCAACCCGTAATTCAATTCGGTGCTGACTCAACTCAATTCGAAACTTGACACGTACATATATATTTAAAAAAACTTAGATTTGAAAATGCAGCAATTCTGACCAGTGATTTTAGGTTTTGAGTTGTAATTTCAGCTCGTGTATACCTGTTGCACCTGGCTAGACTCAATGCCAACTCAGCCTGATTCGGTACATGTGATTGGGTCAAAGTCGGTCCAGATTAGTCTAAGTTAGACCCGGACTCAGACTGGTCATGCAGGACTTGGTACCGAGTTGGGTCAACTTCAGGTCAGGCTTATTTCAAAACTGGATCAAGTCATGTCAACCCTAACTCGGTCTGACTCGACTCGATGCCCTGCTCTTGTCGCAGCTGACTTGGAGGAGTCTAAAAACCATGATTCCACAGTCCAAACTGATCGGATGATCTTAACCATTGAATCTGTAGCCCCTAAACAGAAGTTAACGAAGTAAAATAAGCGACCGTTCAACAGAAGCCTTCAGGAGCACACCTCAAGAGTACAAGCCAACGTCGCAAGCATGCCGCACATCTAAGCCGTTCATGAGATGACCCCACACAAAAAAAACAAGCCAATCCAGTGGTTGGACATCAGCCACCCACACGTTTAATTAAAATGTTGTTGCACGCGTGCCAGCCTTAGACATAATGTGCCCCAATGGTGAAGATGACCGGAGACAGATAAGGTCCGTACATTAATCAAGTGGGCCATACGTATACATTAAATCTGAACCACTAGCAAGTTTCATCAAACCGTTCTTTTTGCATATCAGTGGCCCACCTGATCAGTGGACGGTCCGATTCCTGGGCCGTCTTCTTCGCAATGGATGCTAGTTCACGCATTGGGCAGATATCACACGAGTGCGACGTCAGCACGTGGAAAGGACATTTTGGTTGTTTTAGGAAAACATCAGGGTCATTTTCGTAATATCAACGCAACATCCCAAGCTATAAAAGCCTGTGCTTTGCCCGAAACAAGCCCCTAGCAGCTCGCATTTTGGGATTTTTAGGGTTTTGGCGTCTCTTAAGAGGGTAAAATCAGAAGCTCGCCATGACTGCTCAGACGCAAGAAGAGCTCCTCGCCGCCCATCTCGAGCAGACAAAGATTGATGTATGATTTCTCCTCTCTTGATTTCGTTTCTTTCTTTCTTTCTTCTTCTTCTTCTTCTTTTTTTTTTCCCTTAAATCTATCTCCCTCTAGTAGAATCTGTAGATCTCGCTAGGTTTCCGTACTTCTTCTTAGGGTTTCGCTAGCGCCTGTGGCATCTGTCTACTGTATGTGTTGCCGTTGGGGGCAGGTCATTAAACGGCGCACCCATTGTTTATGTTAAGATTTAAACAGTATCTAAATCTTTTTGTTTTGACTGTGGGTAGTCCCCACGGCTACTCAAATTTGTAGTCCCTGGTGATCTCCACCATTCATTCATGTGTCACCCTTGATTTGATATGGTTGGCACCACCAATTAATGGCCACAGTAGAGAAAAAAAATGTAATGCAAACCCGAATGGTGAAGCAAATGGATTAATAAGAAAAGAAAGAGATTGCCTGAAAAGACCCAACAATCCTCTAGCCAAATGCTAGAGCTCACGAATGCAAGACTGTGAGCAAGCTCAACAGTCCTCTAGTCTTGAACTAGAGATCACTTTCTCCCCGTGGTAAGGTTCGCACCTAATCCGCTTATGTGACCCATTAATGGTCAATCATCACCGTTTCCTAGGCATGGTCCATCTGAAATTCTGATCTTCTTCAATTTTGGCCGACGGTGTGGATATAGAATACATACATCAAGGTGGGCCCCGTGGTAAGGTCCGTCCCCCCCCCCCCCCCCCCAAAAAAAAAAAAAAAAAAAAGTGATGGGGTGGATGGAATATTTTCAGAGACCTGGGCCATTCATATACATTGCGCACTGTGAGCGTGCCATATAACAAAGATAAGCTAGTAGACTTATTACCTCACATGTATTGAATTTGGACTATTGGACTTTTTTTTTTTTTGGAGAGAGAGAGAGAGAGAGAGAGAGAGAGAGAGAGAGAGAGAGAGAGAGAGAGAGAGAGAGAGAGAGAGAGAGAGAATTGGACCTCTTTTTTACTAACCTTGCTTTGTTCTCATACCAGCTTGACCTGCCTAGACTAAGATTATGTTTGTTCAATGGCATGTTGTGACCGTACCCAACCTGATGAATGGCCTGAATCTCTGACACATGCCATCTGCCTGGATTTCCGACAAGTGTTCCCCCCCCCCCCCCCCCCCCCCCCCACATGAGTGGCCCCTCATCGTATCATGACCCTTATAGCTTTATCCATTTAATTTCTAAGGTTTGCTAACTTCCATCAAAATTTAGGGTCTGTTAGGTGTTGTATTTATAGACATGAATATGAATTAATTATCAAGGAAAATCTTGGTTAGAATGAGTGATTGATTGAGGTTTACATTTTTTTTGGGTGGAAGTACTTATCATATTCGGTACATTCTATCCACATAAATTACTATTTTGAGGTAATCTCAGTGCCATATTGGCACAATATGTATTTTCTTCCAATGGTTTGATATCCTAGCTGATCAAGATGTAGTGTATTGTCTAATCTTTGTGACGAGCTGCTGTGCTTCTTGGTGTCTGCCTTTAGAGTGTCTCTATCTTTTACATTCTAAATACAAAATACTACTATCTTATTCATAGAATAAATAATTTCTTTTATGCTCGTCATTATCTCTGAAAACTGTTTTCCACATCTTTGTCTGTTTAATGAGGTATGAGGTATGCCTTTTAAAATTTATTAATGCTATTGTTGTGCCTGAAGTTTGGTGGGCATTTATTAGTTGTCTGCTTTTTTCACAGATGCATGACCCATCTGTTGATTGGTCTAGCCTTGTGTTGTGCTGAGGGCACATAAATGTGCGGTACATTGATATCTGATAAATGGCACTGATCTTGCGGTGTAGAGTGTGTGCGAGTGTAGCATCCTAAGTCCTATCCACTCTCATGACTAGGTGTCACTCTTCTAGTGTGAATTTTTGTTCATATGATTCTTTATCCTTATGATCCACCCCCCTCACTAACAATGTGTACTTCACATATTGGTAATAACTAATATTAGTATCTTGATTTTCTTCATGTTTCCTATATGGACCTGCATAAATAACACCATTTTTCTCTGTGTTATTGCCTTTGCAGGGGTTTCTTAGGGTGTTTAATTTGATGTTTTAGTAACATCTTCAATGACTTCTGTTTTGCAGCCTGATGAGCCGGTTGTTGAAGATGAAGATGACGATGAGGACGATGACGACGATGATGACAAAGATGATGAAGAAGGTTGATCTTCTGTCAACGCTGAAAAAAAATAAAAAATCCCAACCATCGTTTGGTTTCAAACCAGTATTCAATCATCCCAACCATTGATACTATGGTTTGGGTCACCGAACTGATAAGGCCCCCACTTCTACAAACTAGAAGCAGGAATGCACTGTAAAATCCTTCAGATAAAGCATTTTACAGTACTCCGTATGCTAATGAAAGTTATAAGCACCCAACCACACATGCAATCCAGATCTTTCATTAGTTGGGCGTTTTCATGGATGGGCCATATGCCAAATCGCACTAGTTAATGATGTTAGCTGCATATTGGAAGACTTTTGTTAGTGAATTTTCACTGCATGTTAGACCATTTCCTAAAACCCCAATTGTAATCCCCAAAATCCATCAGTCAAGTGCTAGAATTATTTGAATGGTGTGATTTTTTGGTACCCCAATCTAAGCTATGGACCAAAAAACAAATCTTCTGGATATCACACATGCGTGCCTTGTGTAAGGAGATTAGCGGTGCTTGATAAGTAACTGACTTAGACACTGTTGGACCCTTTTCTCTCTTGTTTATCAATTAGGGCTCTGATTGACCAGCTGGGAAAATAGAAGTGTTTCCTATCTGATTGCTCTTTAAATGTGATTTTGTAACTTGTGTTTTGGAACTGGTGGCATGTTGAGAGGGGATGCCTATCCTTGGTTAGCATTGCGGGCCCACTGTGATGTTTATTGGAAACTATGTTGTCCAGACCTAATAGGACAAAAATAGGCTGTGCTGCAACTTCATTGGGCCCCAGTGAGAATCAAGGGTGGCCGTCCTCTACCACCTTGTTCCTTCTGCTGTGGCCCTCCAGAGTTTCGGATGGACTTGAATCACTTGATTTTCAGTTCCTGCGGGGATCTCTGATGGATGGGTTGGATATCATACATACCATGTGGCCCTACATCTGCCCGGTACCACTTTAAGATTACGGCGGTACCTATACTTTGGTGAATAATTTGGAATTCGAGAAAAAAATGTAAGTTGAACACTTTATGCTTCCATTCATTGTGCTGACTTGGGATTTTGCCTTGGTGTTTCCATTTCCATGCTTGCAGGGCAACAAGATGGTGATGCAAATGGTAGGTCAAAACAAAGTAGAAGCGAGAAAAAGAGTCGCAAGGCTATGCTAAAACTTGGAATGAAACCCATCCCTGGTGTCAGCCGTGTTACTGTAAAAAAGAGCAAGAATGTAAGTTCTCCCCTCTCTGCAACTGAGTTCCACAAGTGTTTCATTTGGATGCATGGAAGTACTAAAATTTTTGCTTTATATGGAAAGTTGGTTTGGATCTCTAATTGGTTCATCTCATTTTAGTTAATCATAATCATATCTAGGAGATCATGATCTCTAATACATAATTATGATGAACTAAATGGAATTATGTTTTAGAGATCGTGATCTCTAATAATAACTATGATGAACTAAAATGAGATAAACTCGTTTTCACACATCTATTAAACAGGCCCTCAAGGGATGGAAATCTTCATCTTTTAGGGCTTCTTGTAGAATCTTGGAATTTTCATGAAACTTGGCTCCTTTCAATTGAATTAATTTCCATTCCCTTCAAGAAAGACTTCTAATTTGCATTTTTTAAACCCTAAGATGTACACTCCATTTTTTCTCTTCTTCACAAACCCTAGGTCTCTTCCTTTCTTCCTCCTTCTGAACACCCCTTGGCCCCTTCCAGCCCCAAGTGGGCCATGATAGCGTCGTAGAGTACTGTGCTTTTGTGAGACCCAACTCGAGTTCGCATGTGTGCATGTGTGTGAGTATGCATTTCATTTATTTGGGTCCTGCGGTCCTATCGGTCAAATTCCGGCGACCTACGACCTTCGGGTAGTGTTTGCGGTCATCCTTGAGTTCGGTCACGTAGACCCGACTCGGATCGACCCGAAAACTATGCCATTGCGATTGTATCGTCGTTGCGGTTCCAACGACGCATCATATGCGTCCATCCGATGTATAAATCATAAGTTGTGTGTATCTCATGTTATAGCCCTTGATTATAATCGCATGGCCCACCTAGGAGTGGTGTGCATGTTTTCCTAGATGGTCCCATCCCTAATGCACAAGTTTCAACATACATTACCCAACACCATCCCACTCAAACACCACCCACATGCTTATTAACCTATTGAACCTACAACTTTGGTTGTAACTCCCTACTTGTAATCATCTCCCCTCTCTAACCAAGGTGAGAAAGCAATGATTACTTAGCTTAAAAGATGTTTCTCTCTTTTCCTCTCATTTCTCTCTCTCTCTCTCTCTCTCTCCTCTTCTTCCCTAGCAACTTTCCTCCATTATTCTAGCCCATCTTCCCTCCATTCCAGCCCCATTTCCCTCTAATCTTCTAAATCTAACCATCTAAATCCAATCTCACTCATTGATATGGATCCCTTGGTGCACTAGGAACTAGGAGGTCCAAGTTTGGAGCAATCTAAGGTGGGTGTATTCCTAGGATTTAGGATTTCTATTTTCATGTTCTTAGATCTTTTTTTATTATTTTTATTTTTTTAATGAGAAGTGTAGGACCCACCAATCTCCAGGCCCACCCCATTGGGTGCTTAACCATGATCTATCAAGAATTCTGCACTTAGCAGAATTTCGAGACAGATTGTAGTTCCGAATTTAAATAAAATACTTATACTACCTCAACAATTTTAAAATTTTGCAGAGAGGTGCCCCACCCATGATAGGACCTACCTATAAAATTTTAGGGCCAATGGACCCCATTTGGGCATCCAAAAGGGTGGGCCAACATAGTGGGCTGCCATAAATTCCTGCTGTGTAGTCCAACAACATACTTCCATAAAAACAAAATTTTAAAATTTTACATTTTCAAATTACAACCTTGTTGGAATTACGGCAGAAAGCCCAGCAAGTACCCATACTGGCCCACCCTTTTGGGGACCCAAATGAGGTCAATTAGGGCTGGAATTTGGCATGCTTATAGGTGGGATACCCCATCTTCAAAAATCATATTTCACTTGGTATACAATTCCCCACCAAAAGCCCCAAATCCTGGCCTCAAGTCGGCACAAAAATCTGTCCAGACAGATTTGGACAGCAACATATAATAGAAAGAATTAAAATATAAACATTGTTTTTCATGGGATTTAACCCTAGGAATTTGTGTGGTGGACCACCCTAGTGGGCCTAAAAAATGTCTAGACCTTCCCCATCATCAAATACCCCTTGCATGTGTCCCATTTAGGTAGATTTTGGGGCCACATGTCAAAGGGTGGATCGCTATGGGCATCCAAGCTCCATGGTTGGTCTGAATTTTTGTTGGCCTACAAGGTAGGCTACACATGCAAGATCAAAATTCTATCATAAAGAAAAAATAAAGAATCGGCCATAAGAGGAGGGGCTCCGTGTTGAAGCGATAAATTCCCTTGATATACATTGATACACCACACTCTGACAGCTTAAGCTTTTGGAGTAAATGGTTGTTTGACATGGTATCAGAGTGGAAGGTCCTATGTTCAAATTTCGAGAGCAGCAAATATGCCTCGCTAATATATTATTCTCCCATGGGGGGTCAAGAAAATCAGGTCCGGCCCGGGGACCGGGAAATCGAGCCCAGCCTATCTATGGTGTGAGTGTCCCTCCATCCTTGTTAATATGTTCTCGTGCGGAGTTCCCACCCCGCACGTGCGGGGGGGTGTTGAAGTGATAAATTCCCTTGATATACTGGGGTGTACAGAAATCGGGCTAGCCCAATTAGCTCGCTCGACTCGATCCGAAAAAGCCCGACTCGGCCTGACCCGGAACTGAGTTCGGGTCGGGACGGGCCAATTTTCTCAGCCCGAAAGTGAGTTCAGGCCGAGTTCGGGTATGACCCAGTTCGGCCTGACTCGGTCCGAAACCCGACTCGACCCGGCCCGCCTCGTTTCGACCCGCCTCGTCCCGACCCGGCCCGCCTTTATGTATATATACCTGTTTTTTTAATAAAAAACCTTACATTTCTGATTTCACTTTCCCCCTTTCCCTTTCGCTGAAAACGCTCGACCCCACCAAAACCCTCTCCTCCCCTGCTCGCTCCCTCCCTGCCCGACCCCACGGTCCCCACCAAATCTCTCTCTCTCTCTCTCTCTCTCTCTCTCTCTCTCTCTCTCTCTCGGCCCTCCACCTCTCTAATCTCTCTCACTCGTCCGACGGCTCCGACCAGCGCCCCTCTCTCTCTTGTCCGACCAGCAGAGGCTGTTCGCCTCTCTCTGCTTGTCCGTCTCTCTCTGCTCGTCCGTCCGTGCAACCACCGTCCGCCTTTTTCTGCTCGTTCGTCCGTGCAACCACCAGCCGCCTCTCTCTGCTAATCGTCTCGCCGTCCGACCAGCAGAGCTCGCTCGTCCCTCTGTCCAATCGCAACCAGTATGATTTTTCTCTCTCTCTCTCTCTCTCTCTCTCTCTCTTTCAGTGTATGATTCCTCTTTCAGTAGATCCGTGTAGATTAGAGATTATTATTTTTATTTGTTTCTGGATCTCAATAATTGGGTAGAAATGTTTATGATTGATCTGTGCTCAAGGGGAGTCATGCATAGTATGATGAATGGGCCAGGCTGAGTGGTGGTGGTGGAAATATTTTAATCATCACTCGTCCGACCAACTCGCTCAAATGCACACATCCACTGTATATATGGCTCATGTACTTCGATCCACACCATCTATTTAGCTGGTCCACATTAAGATCAGAAATGGATAGTGGAAAGCATAACCGCCTATTAGTGTAGGATTGTTCGTTGAGTCTATATTTTGGACCATGTTGATTGTCCATTTGATTGCCAGAAATTTTAGAGTGGACCACACCAATCAGGGGATCCGTTTCTGTCAGTCAATGGCCATAAAAAATGACTGAAAATAGAAGTATTATTTTTTGGGTAGACTACTATGTTAGTTTTGCACCATTGAAAAAATTGTGGTGATCCTTCACCGCACACCATTGGCATAGTTTCACTAGAATACAGTCCGTCCATAACTCTGACCCAAACATGGACATAATGTAATTCAAAAATTACATTCGACAGGTTATACAAACAACCTATTTTTCTTCCCTTCACATACAGATCGCTCATCAATTTTATTTTACAAAACATGTTTTTGGGACCGGATTCTCGTGTAAAACACTTGTTTAACAAAACGTGTAGCTACACAGCATGGTTTAATTGCTAGGTGACCCCAACATAACCTAGTTTGATAGTGTTGATCAGATATGAAAAGATATGATTGATTTGTAAGATTTAGGCTACGTAAAGCATTTTTAAAAGTTGTTTAGTTGAGAATATACTTGACCAGGTCATCTCTATCAACACTTGGAGCAGCAAGTGACTCAATTAAATTTTATTTATTAGGAATCTTATACACGTGTGCCACACACATGGCATTAGCTTTTATCAACACCACGTGTGGTACTAAAGTATGGAGAAATCATCCAATGCTATTATAGCCATACATGTTATAGTGCTCCTTGAAAGGTGGCAATTGGACAGTTTAAGTAAGTATTAGTAGACAGTAATTATCCTATCAATAGTTCGTAAATGGACGGTCAAGATCATTTGTATAAAAGTATGCCCCACCAACAATTTGAGCCATCTGTTTCTTGGAGTCCATCATGTACAGGTCATGATTACAAAGAATCGCTTTTGTCAGGCAATGTAATCATCTCATCCAAGAGTTGAAAAATGAGAGGCTAGACAAACCACCTTACATATGGATCATCTGATTATCCAATGGATTTGATTTTTACATGAAACTCCCCATAATGTGTCTTGTTGTAACTGAGAGATGATCATGCAAATGTCTAAATGATCACCACCATTTCTTAAATAGTGCAATACTGACATGAGAGTCTAGCCATGATTCTCACTGGGTTGCACCAATTCACTCAAACATGATTTCCTCCCACCTTTTCAACTTCATTTTTTTTCTTTCTTTGAAAGTAGGGGTGGGCAGATAAGGTGTTCAAAGGACAATCTATATGCATCATGGTCCCTAAATGCTTTCCTCTCCAACGACAAATGTTCTCAAGGAATTATGGATTTGACTACTTTTGAAAGCAAGAATAAGCTCATGAGTGGCTGATTGGTGGATTTCAACTGAAAACATTCATCATGAGGATTTCTAGCAGAAGGAGAATAGGTGGGGAGTTTCTGGAAAAGGTAGAGAGAAATGAAGGCCTGGGAAGCAAGAAATATAATGCTTGGCAGGCTCCTCCAACCTTTTCTTTTTCTTTTGCTATTGTTTAAGCTTTAAAATATTAATTAACTTAAAGCTCCTCCATCCTTTTTCCTTTTTTGGGTTGTTTAAGCTCTAATTATTAACTCGTAGTGTCCTGAGGCTTCGGTTGATTCCATTTTCATGTATCCTAAGAACCATGGCACCCAAACAAGCCACGAATGCTACAAGAGTAAGAAGAGTTCTTAACTTCTAAGTATTTTGCCAAATATACATAAGTTACTTTTGAAGTATGTCTATCACAGTCTAAGGGCCAAATATACATAAGTTACTTTTGAAGTATGTCTATCACAGTCTAAGGGCCTGTTTTCATAGACACCTCAAAATGAGTTCATCTCATTTTAGTAAATAGTAATTGTGTATTAAAGATCATGCGTCTTATTATCATAATTACTAAAACAAATGATCTCTAATACAAAAATTATGCTTAACTAAAATGAGATGAAGTCATTTTTAGGCTCTAAGACTTCGTTATTCAACTTAGAGCATAGAAATTTGTTATTTACCTTATATTCTTATGTTGATTTTTTTTTCTTTTGTATTCTTTATATATATATAAACTCCCATTCTTGCTTCTGCTTAACAATCTAATTTTCATTTATTAGATTTCCTGCCACTCCATTCTAATCTTTTTAATGCATATTAAGTAGTTATTTATATTTTTGTAAATGCTGTTAATAGTTAGTTTGATGATAGAATTATAGAATTGATATATATAAACTCACATCTATGCTTATACCAATTGCCTATTAGATATATATATATATATATATATATATATATATATATATATATATATATATTTATTCTTGTTGTTGTGGTATAAGATAATTAGTTATCCATTTGAGGATTTCTATGTTGCCAGACATAGATTGAGTGTGTTCATGGATGCATAGAAATTCTCAAATTGTCCCTTTTTGGACAGTTCAATGTTGGATAGATAGTAATGTTTTCATTTATTCTAATTTAAATGCACATGTCTGTTTCGGTTTGTCTCTCCTAATTCTCTCTGGATATATTTCTTGCATTTACTTCCTCATCAAATATCCACACTTTGTGTGGATAGTTGACGTGTGAATCAAATCCAAGATTAATATATTCTGGAGAGATAAGGGGAGATGCTGACGAAAGTTTGGCGTGACATTTAAATTGAATAATGAAAGCATTACCATCTATTCAATATTGAATGGGTAACTGATTTAATTATTTTTTATGTTGTTGTTGTAGTATAGGATAATCAGTTACCCATTTGAGGATTTCTATGTTGTCAGACAGATTGAGTGTGTTCATGGATGCATAAAAATTCTCAAATTGTCACCTTTTGGACAGTTCAATATTGGATAGACAGTAATGTTTTCATTTATTCTAATTTAAATGCACATGCCTGTTTCGGTTCGTCTCTCCTAATTCTCTCTGGATATATTTCTTGCATTTACTTCTTCATCAAATATCCACACTTTGTGTGGATAGTTGACGTGTGAATTAAATCCAATATTAATATATTCTGGAGAGATAAGGGGAGATGCTGTCGAAATTTTGGCGTGGCATTTAAATTGAATAATGAAAGCATTACTATCTATCCAGCATTGAATGGGTAACTGATTTATCCGCTAAGGAAATTCTTTACTAAGGTCCAAGGATAAATGAAATTGTTTCATATCTTTAGATATGGCTAGTGAGGATGAAGTCCGACCTAACCCTAGTGCCGGTGTCGGTGCGTCAGCCACCTCACCACTTGTTGTTGAGGGAGAGGGGTCTTCAATTGCAAATAAAGGAAACAAACGGTTAGCTGTCTGGGATGATTTTGAAGAAGTAGTAGTTAACAATGTCCCCAAGATCAGATGTATGCACTGCAAAAGTCTATACACCAAAAGTGTCGAGGGGTCGACGTCTCAATTAAACAGACATAGACAAAGTTGTGCAAGGAGACTTAGACTTTCACGTTCAGGCCAACAATTGCTATCGTTTACAAAGTCCGGAGGATCTGCTTCTGAAGGTACACTTACCACGCATAAGTTTGAAAAAGGGAAGCTGAAGGAGTGGTTTGCAAAACTTATTATCATTGACGAGCAACTATTTAAGATGGTGGAGTGAAATATTTATGGGATACAGTAAATACCTTAATTCTCAGTTTGAGGTCTCCCGTGTTACTGTGAAGAGGGAGTGCATGAAGATGTATGCCAGTGAGAAAATGAAGCTGAAAGCAGTTTTAGATTCGGTTTCAAGGGTAAGTTTGACGTCTGATATGTGGACGACGCAAAATCAAAGAAAGGGTTACATTTCATTGACTGCACAATATGTTGATGAAAATTGGAAACTCTGCAAGAGAATATTGAACTTTCGCCACCTTTTACCTCCCCATTTCAGTTTGGTTATTTCAGATTGCATTTATAACTGTCTACGAGATTGGGGCATTGAAAAATAAGTCAGTTCATTAACTTTAGATAATGCTTCGACAAATGACAGTGTCATACAATTCTTACGTAACCAGTTCAAGGCAACCGACAATTTATTTTTTGAGGAAAAATATTTCATGTTCGGTGTTGTGCACACATTCTCAACTTAATTGTACAAGAAGGGTTGAAATCAATTGACCAAACTATAGAGAATGTGAGGGAGAGTGTGAAGTACATAAGAGGCTCGCCGTCAAGATTGAGTATATGGAATGACATCGTTTAACGTTTGAATTTGACGTCTCCAAAAACGTTGAAGCTAGATGTATGCACACGTTGGAATTCTACTTTTGAGATGTTGGATTCAGCCCTGGAATTGGAACATGCCTTTCTAGAATATGCAGTGCGTGATAGAACATATGCTTGGTTGCATACTGATGATGATTGGAGCAAAGCGAAAGAAGTTCACAAATTTTTGAAAGTTTTTTATGACTGTACGAAAATATTTTCTGGCAATAAGTTTCCTACAGCAAATATGTTTCTTCCATCTGTGTGGAAGATCAAGGATGCCCTGAAGAAAGCTGCTGATGACGGTCCATTTTTTCTCCAAATCATGACAGGTGGTATGCAAATGAAGTTCGATAAGTACTGGGATGATTGCCATATGATAATGTCCTTAGCTGTTGTTCTTGATCCTCGGCGCAAGATGAGTTATGTTAAGTACATCTTCACGAGGATTTATCCTACTGAAAAGGCAATATCTGAAACTTCGAAGGTTCGTGACGCAATCGAAGCATTGTACACAGTGTCCACAACCACAGTGTCCACACCAAGTGCTTCTAAAGTTAGATCGCAAGTTGCTTCAAGCTCCGACGATGCTGAGTTCATGTCCTTCTTAGCAAAAGAAAATACAGACACAGACACGAAAGAATCAGAGTTAAACATGTATCTCAAAGAGTCGGTCGTACTACGACAGGATTCAGAGTTTGATGTTTTAGAGTGGTGGAAATTGCGAGTTAGTGAGGGAAAATATCTTACACTATCGACGATGACACGAGATATTTTATCAATTCCTATTTCAACAGTGGCATCGGAATCTGCGTTTAGCACATGGAGCAGGGTCGTGAGCAAGACTAGAAGTTCCCTTGCACCAGATACAGTGGAAGCATTAATTTGTACACAAGATTGGTTGCGTTCGAGTCTAGGAGGTGATCTTGATGAGGAAGAGGAGGAGAACGTGAATGAAGCCGCAACACCAACACATGAAACAACAGCAATATGATGGATGTTATGATCTTTTTAGTTTATTTGAATTTGCAAATGTTGTAATGGGTACTCTTTTGACTTTTATTTTTATTTATCTGTTATGTTGATGGATGTTATGTAAGTTGCACAATGCATTTCTATATCTATTTGCTGACTTTTATTTTTATTTATCTGTTATGTTGATGGATGTTATGCAAGCTGCGCAATGTATTTTTACATCTGTTTGTTGACTTTTATTTTTATTTATCAGTTATGTTGACTTTTATTATTTTTTAATCCATAAATTGCTTTTATCTTAATGTCGGTATTTCATTATTGTTAAAAATCCTAAAATACTTTTCCAACACAATATGTAGATATGTCTTCAAGCGAACCATCGGTTAACGTTTGGGACTATGGTTCCTTAGTCCATTCTCCAAAGTCTGGAAAGTTCAAGATTTTGTGTAATTTGTGTGGAGCCAAGTTTGTTAATAAAACTAATCGGCTTAGATTACACTTATCTTGTCGGGGTGGAGATGCAAGACCATGTCCTAAAGCCTCAAAAGAAATCTAAGTTTTTTTCCAAGTAGTTCTTGATTCAAACAAAAATGCTTCCACTCCCCAATCCAGACTTTCTGAGGCAGAGAAGGAAGCTAAATTATTAGCATTGGAAGAAGAACAATTTCAACTCGCCTTAAAACGCAGTATGGAAGAGGCTTCTACACATCAGCAATGTCCTCCAAGACCACATGATGTCAAAGCAGGTTCAAGCTGCACGGGTAAAAAGAAAAATAGTAAGAATTCGGCTAAGTTTCTCTCCAGTCTAGGTGCGTTTTACAGGACGTTGAGATCTACGTATAAATCTTCTCACAAAAATAGTTTGAAAATCTAATTCAAACTATACAAGAGGAGGGCGATAAAAACCTATCTCCACCTTCTGAAGAGGGAGATGTGAATGAGTATGTATATGAAGATTTAGATAGCAGCTCGGGCTCAGATGGTGTTTGACTGTATTCAGTTTGTATAAAAAGTTTTATTTTATGATTTGTCAAATGTATGTAAATGTAGTAAAATTATAATATACCCTCTCTCATGAAGTTATAAAATTGTAATGGGACGCGGATTACCTGCCAAAGGCCCAAAGCCCTTCCCATAAACTTGCCGTAAGGTTCGAAACTGGCCCGAACTCGCCTGGGCCCGGTTCGGACTAGAGATGTTGGCCCGGTGACCAGGCCCGGTCGGGTTCAGGCCTAGTGCGGCTGTTGAACGGGCCTGGATGGGCTGAGGCAAGTTCGACTCGGCCCGACCCGTGTACACCCCTAGATATACATTGATACACCACACTCTGACAGCTTAAGCTTTTGGAGTAAATGGTTGTTTGACACTCCGCCACATTGAGGCCCTTCCCTTCATCAATCACACCATTCCTTCTATTTATATGTTACAACAAAGATCCACCACATGCATGTCCTAAATTCAAGATCAATGGTTGGGATGCCATCCTAACCATGATTCTTAGGTTTAGATGATCTATCATGACATGGAATCCAAGTAATCCTTCATGATGGGGGCCCATAGAGGGAAAACCCCATACATGGGCATGCATGCATCAAATAGGCCATTTGGCCACAACTAAGGGATGATGTAGGATCTCCACCATTGATTGATAGGTCCTACACTTCCCATATATAAAAAAAAAGATCTAAGAACATGAAAATAGAAATCCTAAATCCTAGGAGTACACCCACCTTAGATTGCTCAAAACTTGGACCTCCTAGCTCCCAGTGCACCAAGGGATCTATATCAATGGGTGAGATTGGATTTAAATGGTTAGATTTTAAGGATTAGAGGGGAAATGAGGCTAGAATGGAGGGAAGATGGGCTGGAATAATGGAAGGAAGTTGCTAGGGAAGAAGAGGAGAGAGAAATGAGAGGGAAAGAGAGAGATACATCTTTTAAGTAATCATTGCTTTCTTACCTTGGTTAGAGAGGGGAGATGATTACAAGTAGGGAGTTACAACTAAAGTTGTAGGTTTAATAGGTTAGTAGGCATGCGGGTGCTGTTTGGTTGGTGGGTAGTGTAGGTTATGAAATTTTGGGTGTTGGGTAGTGTGTGTTGAAACTTGTGCATTAGGGATGAGACCATCTAGGAAAACTTGCACACCACTCCTAGGAGCCATGCGATCATGATCAAGGGCTATAATATGAGATACAATTTATGATTTATACATCGGATGGACGCATAAGATGCGTCGTTTGAACTGTAATGACGATGTGATCGCAATGGCATAGTTTTTGGGTCGATCCAAGTCGGGTCTACGTGACCGAATTCAAGGATGACCACAAACACTACCCGAAGGTTGCGGGTCGCCGAAATTTGACCAGTAGGACCACGAGACACAAATAAACGAAATGCATACTCACACACACATGCACACATGCGAACTCGGGCCGGGTCTCACAGCTTCACTCATCCTCATGCTGAGCAACTTATGGGTAATGTTACCTAAAATATGAAACACCCTTGGTTTTTTGTCCTAGATAGAGCATTCTGGATTATAGGTCATTTGTGATCTAAATCATTAATTTTAGTGACTTTAAATTATGGCTTTTTCTTCATAGTATTGATTAAGTTAGTGCAAATTTCTGTTTACAATCGAGAGATCTATGCTTTTTTGTTATCCAGTTATAATATAACACTAAGCATGCATGGTCTATAATATAACACTAAGCATGCAAGGTCTATAATAATAACATTCTTCATTTTATATGTAAACTGCAATGTACAAAACTATATTTCATATGCATTGTAATTGGTGTGTATTGGAGTGACGCCCATAGTTGGAGGCAGCATACTGCATGCCCTTCCTCATAGCACATACCAAAGTGACCCATGATCTCGATAACATTGCTTATTAGCCATTATGGTATGGAAGGTGTCGATTTGAGGAATGTTCCACTTCAGTAAAATCCAGTTCTTCACCCCATTATTGCTTGTGAGATTTACCATCGGCCACCATGAATGATCTAAATCTTCTGATAATCATCCATGGAGCCCTTATGGGACCCACACACACCATGCCTAATGATCTAATGATCCATTTGAATCTCCTAGCTTGGAGGTTCCTAGCCATACAAATGTTAGTGGTTGTTCCTCTCAGTACAAATAACCCAAAGAACCTCAAGGAGACAAGTCTTCAAGACTTCCTTCCAAATGAACCTCCATCATCCGCTTGCCAAGAGTCAAAGAGACCCTTTATAGACGAGGGCATCACCCAGTGGACACCTGCACGAACCAGCAACCTTTACCAAATGTCCCAGGTAAAGGAGCAGTGGATGAAGAGGTGATCCATCGATTCGGCTCCTTGAAGGCGTAGATGATAGATGTTGGTTATAGGCATTCCTCTTTTTCAGGGATTGCCCACCGTGAGGATGTGGTTCTTTTCAATGAACCAAATGAAGGCTGCGACTTTTGGGGGGGCACCGCAGAACTAGACTGCTCTAGAGGGATTGCAACTAGCTGGGAGAGAGTTAGAAATAAGAGTCTTGTAGAAAGACCACACCAAAAATGTTTCCGAACTAGCTAAGCCCCAAATCAGAGTATCCTCTATCTTGGGGGAAGGAGCATAATCCTGAAATTGAGACAGGAGAGTTGTTAAACTCTTTTATTTCAGCCTATTACATTTCTTCTAAGGGCCTGTTTGATTTTCCAGTGCACTGGGAAATACCAGGTAAAAGAGTAATAATTATTTCCCCGTGTATTTACAACATACCTGATTTGACTACTTACTTTTTTGACACGGACGCTGAAAACATTACAAGATATATATGGGTCCCACTGTGATGCATTTCGCTTATCCACACCGTTCATCCATTATGCCATTTAAATTTATAGTATGAGTAAAAAAATGAGGTATATCCAAAACTCAAGTGGACCACACTATACGAAAAAGGGAATCGAATACTTATCGTTAAAAACTTTGTGGGGTGACTATTTCTTTTGGTGTGGGCCACCTGAGTGTTGTATCTGCTTCATTTTTTGGTCTCATGCTTCAAAATATTGTAGTAAAATAGATGGATGGAATGGATATATCATATACATTACCGTACCATTCAAAAATTAAAATTATCTCTTTTGAACTAGTTTCAATGGCACAAATACCTATGAATTTTCAAACATGGGAAACCGTAATAATTACCTATTTCCAGTGTATTTACACTGACTTTGAAAAAACAAACAGGCCGTAAATGGTGGGATCCAAACCCCATTCACACCCTCACCCAAATAACAATATGCCACTGATACATTGATCTCACGGCTAATAGCAGCCAAAGAAGGGAAGTCCAAAATGAGGGAAGAATCCCTGTGCCAATTGTCAGCCCAGAATCTCAAGGACCAGCTGATATGGTCATAAGCTTTTTCAAGACAAGGCACATGACTAAATTCATCCTCTCCATTTGACCCCGAAACCCATCCTAGTCATCATACAGTCTAAGAAGGACCAGTCGATATGGTCATAAGCTTTTTCTAGATTGATTTTGCATGGCATCCCCGGACGACTTGATCTACAGCAAGAGCCCAAGCATTCATATGCAATCAGTGTGCCGTCCACAATCTGTCTACCAAAGATGAAGGCGCTTTGACATGGTGATATGAGGTTCGGAAGAACAGATCTCAGTTGTTGACCCAAAATCCTGGTGAGGATCTTGATGGGACTGCCTATCAAACTAATTGGATGAAAATCTTTTAAGATTCACTGCAGCTTCAAGTTTGGGAATGAGGGCAATGAAGGTACTGCTCATCTCTCTACTAGAAGGCAACTGGACTGAATAAAGGTCGTCACAAAATCAAGCAGATCTGACCTAACTGGATTCTAGAATGATTGATAGAAATTTAAAGGGAACCTATCTGGTCCAAGATCTTTGTCCCTACCAAGGTCGCAAACAGCAGACTTGATTTCCCATAAGGGGATAGGCTGTTTGAGAGAGTCGGTTTCCTCATGAGATGACCAATTGACATTAAGATCATCAATGTTTGGCTGATTTGTACCCCCTTCCAAAAGCAGTCTTGAGCAAAAGCCGACGATGTAATCACAAATGTGATCCTTATCAGACACCCTTTCACTGTCAACCATTAAAGAAGAAATAGAGTTGGCACGCGCCTTGGCATTGGCTATCCCATTGAAAAAGTTTGAATTGCGATCACCTTCTTTGAGCTAAATTGCTTGGGACCGCTATCACCACTATTTATTCTTCCATTAAACGAGAACTGTAGTCTGAAATATACTTTGCTCAGGTGGAAAACTCTTCTTCAGATAGCTAGCCTCCTTTAACATCCGGAGTTTGATTCTGGTTGAGAATGGTATAAAAGAATAAAATTATTAAAGGATTCCTGAATTTTTTAAAGGTATTTTTTTTTTTGAAATACAAAAAACAAAAACAAAGGAAAAAGAGAAGAATCATTTACTTTCGTGATATGTATACCATATACATTTTCTCAATTGATAATATATCATGATATGTATTAATCTTTTGGTACATAATGATGGGAAATGGATGATTGATGAGTTCTAAATCTTTTTATGATTTATATTTTTTCATATGTTGTATATATTAGGAAAATCTTACAATTTATGATACAATTTCAGCTTCGGTACAATTCAACACCTTTACGATTTGTGATATGCTTAACAATTTTGACAACATTGGGCTATATCATTGCATTGGTGCATGTTGTAGATGACTCTTACACCATCCATCGCATGGATCCTGTGCATGTGTGCACAGTTTGCAACCATTATTCATCATAAGTTCCTCAGGATTTGTGAGTTGTTACCTGTGACTCTGTAGTTACAAATCACAGTCTTTGGAGCTGTTATCTGTGACTCCATGATTACAAATCCATGGATTTTTTTTTTCTAGTGTCATCCATACCACAAATATTTTTTCTTGGAATTCTCATTCCATGATCCAAAAAATCATGGAATTAAAATTCCAACAGATTTTTGGTTTCGTTGCATCCAAACCACTCTCGGAGAGTGATAACTGCTAGTGGGATTCTGATTCTGAATCCAACTCTCCCACATTCTGCATGAAAGATTTGGGATGTGCACCAGATGCAACCACTCTCGGAGAGTGATCACTGCTAGTGCGAGTCTGATTCTGAATCCAACTCTCCCACATTCTGCATGAAAGATTTGGGATGTGCACCACCATGTGTCTGTTGTGGCATCAATCATACTGGTCTGAGTCCTGCGTATGGAAAAGGTGGATACTAAACCACACACGTGGTCCACTTGATGACTGAACCTGCAACTTTGTGTGCAGTGTGAATGAATAGCATGGATCTCTGCACGGGACTGGTGTGCATGGGGAGATACAAATACAAAATTTCATTGCTCGTAGTGTACTAATTGATTTCTCCGTTCAGATATTGTTCGTGATATCGAAACCAGATGTTTTCAAGAGCCCAACTTCAGACACCTATGTCATTTTTGGGGAGGCAAAGATTGAGGACTTGAGCTCACAACTGCAGACACAGGCTGCCGAGCAGTTCAAGGCTCCTGATCTGACCCATGTGATCTCCAACAAGCCCGAATCGTCAGCCATGGCTCAGGATGATGAGGATGTTGATGAGACTGGTGTGGAGCCGAAGGACATCGAATTAGTAACGACACAGGCTGGAGTTTCCAGGTCCAAGGCTGTCAAGGCGCTTAGGGCGGCGGATGGCGACATCGTTTCTGCCATCATGGAGCTTACAAACTAGCAAGGAGAAGTCCTCGCCTTTCTATGTGAGTTTCTTTCTGTTGCGTTTTCCTTCTTAGATGCATGTGATCGGAGTTACTGTGTTTTTTTTTTCCCCCTATCATTTTAGCCCTTGTGTTGTATTGGTGTACAAGTCCAGCATTGAGATAATGGAGTTTTAGTTTTAAGTATCAATGAGAGTTTGATTTCATTATCAACAATCAAAATCTTCCATGGCATGTCCGAAGAATGTTGCCATTCCTGTCCCACGATTTGTGGATGACATCTCTACTGTTATGTGGCACTTGTGTATGGTGATCAGGGCCTCTGATTTGGTGGCCTACCTTGTGGGTGGGCATGCCAAAATGTGAAGTGGACTGAGAAAGTTGATCGGACCATGTGAATGGGGTCATAGGCCAAAAAATCATGGCACAGTTCTGGCCCATCGTAAAAATTCACCTGTACGCGCAGTGCATGTCACTTCATAGGACACTTGTAGAGTTATTTTACACTCAGGCTGCGGCCGATGATTGATACGCAGCCTCTCTTAAATCGTGTACTTGGCATATATTAACTCAAAGTAAACCAACTAAATTCTGGAACTCAAGATTCACTATGTCAAAAGTCCTGAGATCAGATTGGCTGAATAATGCTCGGCTCGTTTCGTGGACACTCGTTTCTTGAAATGGGACCTCTTGATATTTTCCATCTTCGACCGTCTAATAAATATCAACCAATCTGATAGGTTTTTTGGGTCATGATACACCTAAACTTCTACCTAAAAGTTGGACACTTAATTTGGGTTGTATTTGTGAATATGCAATTTGGAGGTGGCAGGTGATGGCGTGTCATCTATCACACTCTGCCAGACTATCAAAGTACCCGGTATTTCAGTTTATCTTTCCCTGTTTTTACCTGCTTATGACTTGAAAAGCCTACACAGTTTTTTCAGTTTGCGCAAGTGGCTGCGAACATGATTTGCAAATAGGTTTTGGACCTTTGGTGCACTGCGATGGTCACCATCAATAAAGGGTTGTATTGCCATTTGGGGCGGGTTGTTTCAGAGACTGAGAGAGCTGTTATCTTTCATGGATGATACCAGTACACACCAGATGATATGACTAGTTTCGTCGACAACCATGGTTTGGTAATCAAAATGATTCATTGGTCTGTTGGGAGTCACAGTTGAAGTCCCCGACAGTGGGGCCCACCTTAATGTATGTGTTATATATCCATGCAGCTCGTCAGGTGGACCATATATTAGGGATTGAATGCCACCATTAAAAACTTCTTGGGGCCACACAAGTATTCGATCAAGCTTATATTTGTGTTTGCCCTTCATCCTGGTCTTGTCACCTTATCAACAGGTGGCAAATAAATATCAGTGGGCCCTAGGAATTTTTAAATGGTGGGTGTTCAATGACCACTGTTTCCTGTGGTGTTGTCCACCTGAGATTTGGATATCCTTTTTTTTTTTTTTTAAGACCATGCCTAAAAACGAGCTGGAAAAACTGAGCACTATGGTAACCCTGGACTCACCTAATTCATACGAGAACCTCTCGAAATTGATTTGCCCGACTTGGCCTAAGCCCAAATGAGTTAGGAGATGGATGCGTATGAGATGATGATGAATGTTGATCCGCTGAGTCACTGGCTTGTGGGAACTGGTTCTCATTACTAAAACATGTCATAAATGGGGAAATGGATTGTGTTCTACCTCTGCCCGAAGGCCTTTGTGGAGCCCACTGTGATGTATGGATTTTATCCATGCTGTTCATCCATTTTTACATATCATTTTAGGGTAAGAGCCAAAAAAAATGAGGTAGATCCAAGGCTCAAGTGGACCATAGTAGCTGATTGAACACTCACCATTAAAAGTTATTAGGGGCCCCAGAAGTTTTGGATCAAGCTGACATTTGTGTTTTCCCTTCATCTAGGTCTATGTAACCGTATGAACAGGTTGGATGGCAAATAAACATCACGGTGGCCCGTTGGAAAGTTTCAATGGTGGGTGTTGTTGTCATTGCTGCTTCCTGTGGGTTGGTACACTTGAGGCTCAGATCTGTCTCATTTTCGTGCTCATGCCCTAAAATGATTTGGAAAAATGGATGAATGGTGTGGATAAAATCCATAAATCACGGTGGGCTTCAAGGGACCCTTCTTGGCCGATTTCCATTGATGCCAGGGCAAGTCATGGTGTGGTTTATTTCTCCCCATTGTTATTACCTAGTCCTGAAGACGATCTGAATGCCCAGCCCATTGGACTTGAGGCTCAACCTAAGTGGATGGGTGACTCCATCAAGGAAGATAGACTGAGTGCTATGTGGGCCCAGCATGATATATACGTGTTCTATCCAAGCTGTCCATCTATTTTTCCAAATCATTATAGGGCATTAGCCCCAAAATGAGAGACCCAAATCTTGAGTCGATCACACTGCAAGAAAACAGTGGCAATTGAATTCCCACTATCAACCTATTGATTATGTCATGCACGCCCGCCTAGATGAAGAGAAAACACAAATGCCAGCTTAATCCAAAACTTTTGTTGTTCCTAAGTTGTTAATGGTGAGTGTTCAATCACCACTCTTTCTTAGAAGTGTACACGAGTTGAGTCGAGCTTTGCCTAACTCGTGCTCGACTCGGACAACTTGAGTCTCGGCTCAGCTCGGCCTTCAAGCTTGGAACAGTAGCTCGTGCTCGGCTTAGCTCGACCTTCAAGCTTGGAACAACAGCTCGTACTTGGTTCGGCCAGCAGCTCGATCTAGTTCAAGCCAAGTTTGAGTTAAGTTCGGATGTATTCCGTTATTTAGACGGACGCTACTCGCCAGAAAAAATGGAAAGAGTGGAGGACATGACTCACTTTGGGAGAGGAGATCGTTCGGACAAATGCTGGAAGAAAGAATTTCGCCGGGTGGTGGAGAACGACGAGAGTATTGGGTGAACGGACGACCAATTTGGACGAAAGGGAGGGAGAAATGGGTTAGGGTCGGGTGATTCAGGCGATTTGGGTGAAATGGGTAGGATCGGCCGAATGAGGGTTTTATTTATTTTAAACTCTTATATACTCACTTAAAACTCGATCCGAGTCGAGTTTGAGCCAAGTCGAGTCGAGCTCAATACCGAGTCAAGATAAGTCTAGCTTAGACTCGACTTGAAATGTGCTGAGCTTGCAAAAAATGGCTCGACTCGGTTCGTACAAAGTTTCGATCTGAGTCGAGTCGAGCTTTTTCGAGCTGAGTCGAGCGAGTTACCGAGCTAAGTTTGCTCGTGTACAACTCTACTCTTTCATGTGGTGTTGACTATATGAGATTTGGATCTGCCTCTTTTTTGGGCTCATGCTATAAAATAATTTATAAAAATGGATGGAAGCCGTGGATAGGACACACACATTATGATGGGCCAAGAGCATTGTCAATAACCACCTTGCTACTGACATTGTCAATATGCAGTGGCATCTAGGGAGGACATTCCTCAACATTAACGGTGGACCTAAGAGTGCATGTATGGCGTATATTGACATGGTTGCCTCACCAAGAAAATGGGACCCTCAAAATAAGTAGTTACTACCATTGGTTAGATGATAATACGAATTGGGGTGGTGATAAATTATTTTCTATGATTTTGCAAACTTATTGATTCAAATTTACCTCATTTAACTAGCAGTTGATCATCATCCAGATCGATTTTTTTTTTACTTGACCTACACTTAAAGAGCATGATAGGAAAAGCTTTAGTGAGAGGATCTGCTATCATTTACTTTGTGCCGATGAATTTTATGGACACTTGATGATTCTAAACTCTCTCATTCATAAGAAGGTACTTAATGTTAATACGCTTTGACATCGAGGAACACTTATTGTTGTTGGAGAAGTTAACTATAGGTAAACTACCACAATAAATTTTCGATGGTTTTTGAATTATTTGCACAACCTCTAAACTAGAGAAAAAACTCTGATGCCAAATTGCCTGACTCGTGGCTTCATGACAAGCTACATACTCTCCTTCTATGATAGAAGATGCTATAATTGACTGTTTTACGATTTTCAAATATATGATTTCACCAACCATAATAAATACGTAGCCTAAAGGTGGACTTATTCCTGTCAAGACAGCCCACAAAATTTGCATATGTATATCCAACAAACTCCAAATAGTCAGATCTCTTATACGTGAGTGTGAAGTCATTTGTCCCTTGCAAGTAGTATAACATTTTCTTAACAATTATCCAATGGTTCATACATGGATTGCCAATGTACTTGCCCAACATTCTAACTACAAAAGTAATATTCGACCGTGTACAGGCCTGAGTATACATGATATTCCCTACTACTGACGCATGCGGAATATCTTTCATCTTGCCATTTTCTAGGTTATTCTTAGGACATTGAAATTGGACAAACCTGCTTTATAATAGGTACTTGGCTAGGAGCGCAACCTTGCATGTTAAATCTTTTAAGAATCCTATCAATATAGACACTCTGTGATAGGCCAAACAGTTCACGTGATTTGTCTTGACTAATATGAATGCTGATGACAAATGATGCTTTACCAAGATCTTTCATATCAAAATTTTGAGATAGAAATTTCTTAATCTCACGTAATTGTCCAATATCACTAATAACCAATAAAATGTTGTCAACCTATAAGACTAAAATAATAAACTTACTTCCACTGACTTTCACACACACACACACACACACACACACACACACATATATATATACTTATTTGCAGTGTTATCAATGAAACCATACGAGGAAACAAATTCATGAAATTTTATGTACCACTATCGTGATGCCTGTTTCAACCGATAAATAAACTTATCGCGTTTGCAGACCAGATGTTCTGAGCATTCGTCTCTAAAACCTTCTTACTGCAACATATACATGTTTTCACTTAGATCTCAGAAGGGTAGGCTTAAACTGACTTGTACTATTGATGTTATGTTTTAAAGGATTGGACCAAATCGAAAACTTTACAATTTAATCATTTTGGGTATGTATATTGTGGCTTGTATAATCTCCATTTGGGCGGACACTATATTTTAATTGTACTTTTACTGTTAGCCATTTATTTATTTAATTTTGTTATCTTTATCTTGTTTTGGATTCACTAATTTGAATTGTGCTAATCTAATTGTTTTTGTGTGAAAAGAATGTGAATTTGAATGAGATCACATGCGCATTTTTGTTTGGTTCACACCTAAGAACTCGTGACTGAGGTTTTTGTACTCTGGTGCCGATTTTTAGGGCGTTATAAATTCGTATCAGAGCGGAGTATTGAGATAACCAGGACCTTGGGAATGCGTGTAACGCTCTGTACTTTTCAGCACTCAGGTATTGCCATGAAGACGTATATTAGTATAAACACAAATCTAACTAAATAAAATGCTCACCTTTATTTTAACATGTAATTGATTATTTGGAGTAATTTTTAGCCATAGACCAGGCCATTTGATCGTGGGTTATCAAATTAGACAAATCAAACCATCCGTTGTCCACATCAGACCTTGAACAAATTTATTTTAAAATGGACTACTGACATCGAGCACCATTGACGACGAGATTTGACTGCAACCTAGCCATTAGATTGACATGAATCCATGATTAAATACCCAGATCTAAAACTATGGCCCACAACCCCCAATCTAGTAATCCATCATTTAATCATCACCGTTAGAACACTTAATCATTTACGTTACCATTGCTTACAACGTGAAAAGCCATCCATTAGAGGCCCTGGGAGTTGAGTCGAAGCCTACAACAGCCCCATTAGGGTAAGCTTGACTGAACTCGTCAAGTTAAGCAGTGTGTGAATCATCTAAACGAAGGGTATTGGAACAACACATTAATGATCGGCCTTCGAAGGCTAGTGAACAGACAACCAAGCATTCACTGCCCCTCAAATTTATAATTGACCGTTGAAATCAAGCATCAAATCAATCCAGCCGTTGGATCGACTTGTATGGACTGTAAAGAGGCCTAGGATGTGTGATACAGCCCACTTGGGCCTCAGTCCCGCCCCAAACTGGGCCAGGACCCCTAAGTGGGGATCCCAAGACCATTGGACAGAGCGGATTTATCACAAACATCACAGTGGACCCCACACAAAGTGCGTGTGTACCTCTTGCATTGGACGAGCCAGGTAGGTCAAACTGGCTTTGACCGAGCCTTCCATGAAAAATCGAATTTCTCCCGCCAAAACGCCGTTTGAAAATGGAAGGACGACAGACCTCAAAGTGGCCCACCCCGGCCACTATCTAGATGATCCGATCTGTTCATCAGATTCGTGGGGCCCTTCTGACCAAAACCCTATAGGCTTTCAAGCCCATGCAAAGGAACGACGATTTTAGAATGGAGCCGATCAAGAGTTCACGTGTGGCTGGGATCCAGAATGGTGGGCCAACCTATGGCCGTATGGGCGGTCCACGATCGGTCTGATCGAGCTATCCCAGTCATCCATCTTCCAGCTGAGAGCCACGCTCTCCCATTTCCGAAAATGGCCAAGCAACAACTGCACCAAGAAAAGTTAAAAAGGAGTCTTTCCTTTCTGGGAAGTAGGTGTTGGGATGGTCCTAACCGTTCCCTGGGCCACGTGGGGCAATCCTGGCCCCTCACCTTAGGGCAGTACGAAATAATGGAGAGAAGTGCTCCATCTCATGAGAAAGTGATGGGAATCGGAATATCTCGTGAGATATTTTGAAACTCACGTTAGAGGTCCAAAAAAAGTGGGCCCTGCAGTGATTAGCAGCCCCATCCGGTCCACTCAAACGAACCAGATCATGCGGAAGTACCTTGTACAAGGATCTGCCATGGGCGGTCGGGTTTTCTTCTTCGTTAACCCATCTAGCCATGATCGCGAGATGGGCCCCATTAGGGCTAAAAACATGCTTTTCTGGTGGGTCAGGGTAGCAGCAATCCATCCCGGGGAGCGGATGGACCCCATGCATAGCAAATCGTCAATCATGGCCGTTACAAGTGGAATTTCTTTCCGAGCTGTTGGTAGCCTCTCCCCCACACCTATAAAAGGGCACTGTTGCCCTCGGGATTCGAACGAGAGAGAGAGAGAGAGAGAGAGAGAGAGAGAGAGAGCTTGGGTGCAAACTCGGTTCTGCACTGAGTCGACCCAGCATGATCAGATTTGAGTCGAGCTAGTGCAGACTAGTGCGTCTCCGAAGGCGTTGAGAGCAGCCACTCGAATCCGAGAGCTGGAATCAAGACCCAACTCCGACAGGTAATAGATAAAACTCTGACTCATCATAAGAGTTGGGCTGAACTCTAGCACCTGAGTTCAAGCCCAACGGGCCACGTCCTGCACTGGTATTGTGGGTCGTGCACAGGGCCGAAACCTAGCCTCCATCAGGCCATGCACAGGGCCGAGACCAGGCCTTCATCAGGCTATGTAGGGGGCTGAAAACGTCCTTCAATTCGGGCCTCCAGCTGGGCCAAGGTTGGACTGAAACCAAGCTGAAAGCAGCCCTCAAAAGAGCCGTGATGTGGACTGAAAATCAGACTTTTGGATGGAAACGACTGGGCCATGAAGACAGCTTTCAGCTGTGCATGTTGTGGGTCCAAAGCCAGCCCACATTCTGGGCTAAGATTGGTCCAAAGATTGGGTCGGAACCGGTCCTTTGATAGGCTGCCATCTGGGCTGAAAAAACCCTCTGATGGGCCATGAAAATGGTGAAATTCGGCCTCAGCTGGGCCAGAAATATGGCAGAAAACGGGCCTTTATTTGGGCCCCTAAATGAACTGAAAATGGCTGGTAAACGGGCCATGTAAAGAGCTGAAATCAAGCCCCAACTGGGCCTTGATTTGAAACAAAATCAGGCCTCAAGCAAGCCCTGCTTGAAGTTGAAATGCAAGCCTCGGTTGGGCCGAGAATCTGAAGTGAAAATAGGCTTTTGGTGGGCCACACAAGGGCTGAAATCAGGCCTCAGGACCTTGGAAACGTGTTGAACACTAGGTTGGAACCAGCCCAAGACCAGGCTGAAATCTAGCAGTGGGCCTATGTCCAGGCCTTGCAAGTTTGCAGTGGGCCTGTGTCCAGGCCCTGCACGTTACAAGTGGGCCACATTCCAACCATCTCAAAGGGCCGCACCAAGTCCAATGGGTGGGTCGCACTTGAGCTTAAAGCTCAGTGGGCGGCACCACACTTAGGCAGTGGGGCTTGCCTAGTGCAGCCCGACCACACGCAGGTGGGCTAGACTGTCAGCCCAGCCACACACAGGCACGCTGCCAGTAGGTGGGCCAGACCATCAGCCCACCACTCGTCTCATGGGCTGTTAGTGGGCAGCCAATGCTGGGCCTAGTACAAGCCCAATTCAAGCCTTGTTGTGGAACAAACCCAGGCCCAGATTTGGGCCTCGATAGGTAGCAAGCATTGGGGCCAGTTCATGCCTAGTTCGGGCCTTATCCTAGAACAAATTCCAGGCCCAAACAGCCCTAATTATGGGACCGCTTTAAACCCGCACAACTTCAATGCATTAACCTTGGAAATATTTGACTATAACCTTAAGAGGCTGTTTGCGTGATTTGGGCCATAATGTGTACATGAGGACGTGAATCAAGAACGGTTATATGACCTTACAAGGTGATGATTTCTTCCCCTTGAGCTTTTCATTTTTCCATTAGCTTAAGTGATAATTTTTATTTTAATTTTTGTTGATAATTGATATCTCCATATTATAATCACATGCGTTAATTGTTGAAATTGAATTGCTAAATTACATGCTTAATATTTATCCTGCATATGTTCTTATTCTTGTGAATTACTTATGGAACTAAACTAGTACATTAGTAGAAAACCTTTACTTATAAATGTACACCCATACTTTGGAACTCGATGGATTGTTATTGTAATGGACCTTCGACTTAGTGGTTATTGAATGGTAGTTTAAATTGAATATTAATGTGGGCCTGCCATCCAGGGGTTGCCGTGTCTAGATGGTTTTTAAAGATGGTCTTTCATTACATAGTTCTTAATATTTGCCCTATATGGCTTAGTTTTGATATTCGCCCTATGTAGCTTTGTTTTGGTGTTTTTCCCTGTGTGTTCGAAGTTTTATTTTGTGCAACCATATGATGGCAAGCCCCATATACTAAATATGATTGACCACTAGTCGACGGGTTTCATTAAACATTGTAAGATGGTAGCCTCATGATCCAGGGATGGTGGAATGAGACATTATGCCTGAGTTGTCGGCCTACGCTGGGTGGTAAACCTCCCGTAGTGACCTTTAAGTTTATTAAATTGACTGGTTGTAAATGGAATAATAACGAATGTGTTAATCTTATATTCATAGCATTCGGGTAATGACGGGTGGCTAATTCTGGATGCTGTAGCACGTGCCCAGTAGGATTTAGTTGGGGTATCATTTCGCTAGCTCCCAGACCATCGACTATTGACCCACATTCGGTGAGTTTGACACTACGCATGTACTCTATACTTTCGTTGGTGACCAGGCACATTAATGAGTTTGACACTACGCATGTACTATGTACTTTCATTGGTGACTAGCCACAGTGCATGGGTTTTGCCCAAAAGTCAATTGGATGAGCATTCCCAGTTAATGTGCACTCATGCATCCATGCATTTAATAAGACCGCATCATGTATTGTTTTATATGTCTTGTTATGTTTTTACGACTATGCTTACCTAATGCGGCGGTGTATAATCTTGAGGAGAATCACACTAAGCTGACCACTCATTCATCGAATATATAATCATACAGGTAGCACAATTGGCCTAGATGATATTCGTGTCCATATTGATGAAGAGCAGTATACTATCATCAAGGATGCATGATTGTATTTGCTAAGGGTTGCTACAAGATTTTATAGCTTAGGATTTTACACTGAGCTGGTCACTCATTCATCGAATATATAACTGTACATGTACGACAGGTGGCCTAGACGATATTCATGTTCATATTGATGAGGAGAAGGGTATTATCGTCAAGGATGCATGATTATATTTACTAAGGGTTGCTATAAGATTTTACAGCTCAAGACTTATTATAATTTACCTTGTTCATGCATTAAATTGTTTATTCTTATATCTATTGGTATGAGAGATTGATTTGTATGAGTCATTATGGGCAGCCTTTTGTATATTCTAAGTGTAAATATAAATTTTTCTTTATATTGATTTGTCCATTCTGCGCTTAACTGCTAACTTTGAAAGAAAAAAAAAAATTGAAAGAAAGAAGAAGAAGGAATTTGGCTCTATATAGGTTAACACTCAGGTTTTTAAAAAACGGGTCATATACTTGGGTTCTGAAAATATAGGGCGTTAAAATTCGGGTTGTACAACCCACAATAACCAGGTGTTAAGAAACTTAGGATTTGAGGTTTTTTAAATTTTAGGAATATCCGACTGTGTAAGAAATCTATTAAATTAGGAACAATGAACCTTGACCAAACTCTCTTGTTTACTTTGCTTTGAAACTCAAATTTTAGGAGTATTCGTCATAAATTGACTTTTGTCCCTGCAACAAATTTTTCTTTTTCTTTTGTAGAATATGGTAGAAAATTATGTTTTATTGTAGTCTAATAAGTGTTTTTTAATAAAATTTTAATAGTTTAATTGTATTTATTTATATCTAAGATTATTTTTGTATCAATTGATTGAATGCATCGATTTTTTTTTTTGCATGTTTTTATATCAAGTGATTGAAAATTATTATTATTATTATTATTATTTTGCTTTAAAACTAATATTTAAATGCTTTGAAATATCACATGAAAAATCCCACTCTACATACTTTGTATTTCATTAAAAATCAAGAGTTTAGAAAATAAAGTTCGAAAAAAAATTGAGATTAAAAAAATCAAAATTTTGATATATAATTGACATTTTGAAAAGGAGAATTGAGAAGTTAAAAAAAATTATGATTTAAAAAAAAAAGTAGTTAGAGAAGTTTAGAAAAACAATTAACAATGTTTGAGAAAAATTCAGATTTTGAAAAAACCTGTGATTTAGTAAAAATCTAGATTTTCAAAAAAAAATTTAAGAACTTTGAATAAAGTTGATAATTTTGGAAAAAATTAGATTTCGAAAAAAAATGATATTTTGAAAAGATTAAAAAAATTGTGAAAATTTTGACAACTTTGAAAAAAAATATATTTTGAAAAAGAAATTGGGATTTTTTTTTAAAAAAATTTTTATTTTGAAAAGTTTGATAACAAAAGTGAGATTTTGAAAAAAAAAGATAAAAAAAATTCAATATAAAATTGAATTTCGAAAAAAACATCGAGATTTTAGGAAATGACTTTCAAAGAAAAATTGAAAAAGAAAATGGAGAAGTTCGATAGAATAGAAATTTTGAAAAAACATTAGAGTAAAAAATCAAGATTTTGACCAAAAAACTGACATTTTGAAAAGAAAAATTGAGAAGTTAAAACAAATTTGTGATTTTGAAAAAAAATTTGAAAAGTTCAAGAAAAATTAAGATTTTGAAAAAAAAATAGTGATTTAGAAAAAACACCGAGATTTTAAGAAAAAACTGTCATTTTGAAAAAGAAAATTGAAAACTTGAAAAAAATGATTCTTTTGAAAAAAAATTTCGCATTTTGAAAATTTTGAGAATAATAAATTTTAAAGTTTGAAAAAAAAAGGATTTTGGAAAATAATTGAGATTTTGAAAAAAAATTCAGAATTTGAATTTTAAAAGAATTGAAAAGTTTGATAACAAAATGAGATTTGGTTAAAAATTTTGAAAAAAAAAAGTTTAAAAAATAGACATTTGGACAAAAAATTGACACTTTGAAAAAGGAAATTAAGTAAAAAGAATGATAATGATTAAAAATGAGATTAAAAAAACACTGCGTTTTGACCAAAAAAAAAAAAACATTTTGAAGAAGAAAATTGATAAGTTTAGTAAAAATTGTGATTTTGAAAAAAAAAAAAAAAAGGTTCAAAAGTTTGGAAAAAAAATGAAAATGTGTGAGAAAAAAAAAAAAGAGATTTTGAAAAATTTTGAGATTAAAACAAAAGGATTTTGAGAAGTTTTAAACAAATCATAATTTTGAAAGGCAAAGTTGTAAAGTATGAAAAAAAAAATAACAATGTTTGAGAAAAAATTTAGATTTTGAAAAGAAGTAAAAAAAAAAAAACCTAAGATGTTGAAAAACAAATATCATCCCCCAAGTATAATATAAGTGTAATTACGAGACTAACTTATAATGATGAGATTGATCAAATTTTATAATCAGGCCATCTTAAAGTTGATTTGAACGACCAGATATGTTTGGAATGTGCTAATTAGGATAGAGAACAAAATTGAGCCCAATCTAACATGAAACCAATCTGATCCATCCAAAACACTTTTTAAATAGGTATGATTAGTTTGTCTAGATATAAATGGATTTTAGGAACAAATGAACGGTATTGATATACATAAAATACATCAATTTGGTTCACATGGTTATTTATCACTACTTCTATTAGTATGGCCTACTTGTGATTTGGAGCTTCACAATTTTTGGGATCACTTCCTGGAATGAAATGGTAGAATATATGGATCAGGATGGTGCGGATTTAGAAAAAATACATCAAGGTGGGCCTTACATGGTCACGTAACACCCACTAAGGGAAACTCGATTAAGTGCAGCCCCAACCTCACCCACATAGTGCGGCCATGATTGTGGGGCACACCTTGATGATGTGTTGTATAACCAGGCCGTCCATCTGTTTCTCCCGCTCATTTTTGGTCGGGGTAAAAAAAATTGCGCAGATTTAAATCTTAGGCGGACCACACCACCAGAAAGATTAGTAATATAGTGTCTCACCATTAAAAGTTACAAAGAGCCCATCGTATGGTTTTGGTAGTGTTTATTTGCAACCCAACTTGTTGACAATGTCAAGAAGATGTGGATGAAGGGAAATTACAAAGATCAAATTGATCCAAAACTTTTGTGGCTGCAATAGGTTTTTAATAGTTATTCATCACTGTTTTAATTAGAATGGCCCACTTGATTTTTGAACCATCTTCTGATTTGGAATTATATCATAAAATATGGTGCAAAAATATATGGACGGTGTTGATATACAAAAAATGCATTTAGATGGGCCCTACACAGTTAGGATAATACCCATGAAGGAGTTATGTAAGTAATATATAATCTGCTCCCATTTTCGACTTGGAGGTGAATTAGCTACTGATGTGATGTCACCATGTTTTTTGGGCCCTTTCATGATGTTGTAATTGGATGTCTTAAATCTATAATTCCTGCACTGCTCAACCGGTCGAGGGGGCTGCTCGACCAATCGAGGACAACTCGACTTGAAGTCCAGCGTGTTTTTACTTTTAGGTGTCCGAGCCGCTTGACCATTCGAAATTCAGGCTTGACCGGTCGAGGGTGTCGTTCGACTAGTCAAGGACCTGACTCGACTAGTCGAGGATTACGCAGATTCTCGTAAAGGTGTGGAAGAGCAGTTTCCTAAACTATAAATAGGGGTCCTTAGGGCTATTTTAGGGCATGTTAAGGCTTTCTAAAAGTTTTCCGAGGGTTCCTAAAAGGGTTTTAGGGTTTTTAAAGGGTGTAAGGGTGAGATTCGAGGTTGTTCGAATCGAGTAAGTTATCTTTCTTCATAATTTATGCTTTCTTAGGGGAATTCTGTCACTTTGTTCCGTGATTTTTTTCCGCAAGGGTTTTCTATGTTAAATCTATGTGTTATCTTGTGTTTGCTTAGTGCCATTAGATTGCTATCCTAGATCTAGATCTGTGTGATTCTGCAACACAAATCCCCAACATGTGATATCAGAGCAATCGTTAGGGCACACTGATCTAAATATGCGGGATTAGTAATAATGACAAGCACCAGGTATGATATTGAGAAGTACACAGGGAAAAATAATTTTAAGTTATAAAAGATCAAGATGATGATCAGTTCCTTAATCAAGTAAGACGAAGATGGTGCTCTTGAGGAGCGAAAGTCTACTATGACTGATGATGAATGAAATACTCTTGTTAAGAAGGTTTTATCATCGATCCATTTATGTCTCACGGATGAGGTTCTCTACAATGTCATGAGGGAGAAAATTGCTGATAAGTTATGGTCGAAGTTAGAGGATGTCTATGCGAAAAAATCCTCTGAAAATCGCCTACACTTGAAGCGGCAGTAGTATAACTTCAAGATGGCAGAGGGTGGAGATTTGGAGGCTCACATCAGTAACTTCCATAAATTGGTTTGCAAATTGCTGAATATAGAGGAAGTGATGAAAGATAAGGAACAAGCGTGTATGTTGTTGAATTCTCTTATAACATTTTATAAGTTATTCAAAGACACAATATGCACCATGAATAAAATCCTGAGTGTCGACACTATTATCTCAGTCCTTCAAGGGAAGGCTATGAGAAAGCTTAACGTCAACATGGGGATATCTTCTGATTTACTGCTTATAAGGGGTAAGAATTCTAAACAAGGTGCATATTCTTTAGGTTCTAGATCCAAATCTAAGGGTAAGGGCAAATAAAAGGTAATGTGCTGGAATTGTGGGATGGAAGGACATATGATGAAGGATTGTGAAAATCTTAAATCGAAGAGAGAATATTCTAAGGCTTCATACATAGAGGCCAATGCTGCCACATCAGATGGATCAAGTAAATGTGATGGTAATGTTTTGTCTGTGTCTACTATCAGATGCCCAGACGATAATCATAAGGGCAATTGGATTCTAGACATAGGGGCATCTTTTCACATGACTCCTCATCGGAGTTGGTTCACTAGCTAAAGAGAGCGTGATGGTGAACAGGTGTTTATGGGCAATGATAATGTCTGTAATTGTGTGGCTGTTGGTTCAGTGCACATCAAGATGGTTGATGGTGTGGAGCGTACCTTGATTGATGTCAGACACGTTCCTGATTTGAAGAAGAATTTGATTTCTCTTGGTGTACTTGAGGCAATGGGTTGCAAGTTCACCGGTATTGATGGTGCTCTTAAGGTATCTAAGGGGGCACAGGTATTCATGAAAGCACAATGACTCGGTAACATGTATAGGTTGATCGAGAATACTTCAAAAAGTGGAGCTGCAGTGGATGTAGCGGATTCTACCTCTGCACGTGTGTGACATGTTGAGCATGGCCACATGAGCGGGCAGGGCATGAAGGTTGAGATGCGCGAACAGGGATATAGAGCAGGTGGAGCAACCATTTGTGAGAAGAATCACACAAGATATTGGCAAGGTACATGGATGACTTTAATATCACAGGGGATCCATCTTCCATTCAGATGACTCTAGGTGAGCCGGGTGCTGAGAAGTGTAAGGTGACTATAGGCAATGTGATGGACTTGTTGTACCAGACTGACATATGGGAGCTGGTGCAGGCTCTAGTGGGTCGAAAAGGGGTTGGATGCAGGTGGCTCTTCAGGAGGATACAACATAAATATAAAGCAAGGTTGGTAGCGAAGGGTTCTGCTTAAAGAGAAGGGATCGACTTCTTAAAGATATTTGCATCAACAGTATAACAAATGTCTATTAGATTCATGATTGGCGCTGGTTGGCCAATGTGATCATGAGCTAGAAGGATGAATGTGGAGTTTATACTTCTGTATGAAAAATTGGAAGACCAGATCTACATGAAGCAACTAGAGTGATTCGAAGTTAAAGGGGCTGGGAGAAAAATTTACCGGAGGTCGGTGTACGACCTGTCACCTAGGCAGTGGTTTGATTCTTTCATGGTAAGTCAGGAATTGTATATTGATGACATGCATATCGTCAATTATGACATGTTTGGGATCAATGTATTAAAAACTCTGTTAAGTGGGACATTTAGAATGAAAGATTGGGGGGGGGGGGGGGGGGGGGGGTTGTAAAGATGGTTCTCAGCATTGAGACTGGAAGAGTAGGTTTTGGTAATCACGGGTAAAATACCTTGGGTAAGTATTGATCAAGTATGTAATGGACCAGACAAAATCGAAAAGTGTATGTCCCAAAATAGATGAGGAAAAGTAGGATATATCTCGAATGCTGTTGGCAGTGTATGCAATGGTTTGGATTAGAATGGTTATTTCACAGGCCATCAATGTTGTGAGAAAATACCTCGGTAAGCAATGTTGGGTAGCGATGAGATGATAAGAAGACTTTGTCTTTACTTTTAGAAAGATAGGGACAAAGTTAGTTAGGTATGTAGATTCAGATTACGCAGGCAATGTGGATTCTAGAAGTTCAACTTCAGCTTACTCATTTATACTAGCGGATAGAGTAATTAGTTGGATGTCCATGTCATCTAACAAGTGCTTGAGGAAGGAGGCGTAACACCGGAGAAGGCTTACGCCAGCGTGAATCCAGAAGACATGATCACCAAGGTCGTTCCTATAGAGAAGTTCAAGTTCTGTACAACTTCTCTGGGCTTGGCGATGATAGAAAAAAGGACGGAGTGTGCACAAGAAACTATGATATGATGTGGAGATAAGAGAAGAGGTCAAGAAGCTACACGGTTGAAGATTGAAGATATGGTGGAGATTGTTGTAATCAAATATCTTAAATCTGTAATTCCCGTGCTGCTTGACTAGTCGAGGACAGCTCGACTCGAAGTCCAGCGTGTTTTTACTTTTAGGTGTCTGGGCCGCTCGACCGGTCGAGGGTTAGTCTCGACCGGTCAAGAGTACCCTTCGACCAGTCGAGGACCTGGCTCGACTAGTCAAGGGTTACGTAGATTCTGGGCAGACTACGTAAATTTGAGGCAGTTTCGCAAAGGTGCGGAAGAAGAGTATCCTAAACTATAAATAGGGGTCCCTAGGGCTATTATAGGGCATGCTAAGGCTTTCTAAAAGTTTTCCAAAGATTCTTAAAAGGGTTTTAGGGTTTCTAAAGGGTGTAGCAAGGGTGAGATTCGATGTTGTTTGAATCGGATAAGTCTTCTCTCTTTGTAATTTATGCTTTCATAGTGGAATTCTGTCGCTTTGTGCCGTAGTTTTTTCTTGCAAGAATTTTCCACATTAAATGTGTGTGTTCTCTTGTGTTTGCTTGGTGTCATTGGATTGTTATCCTAGATCTAAATCTGTGTAATTCTGTAGCACAAATCCCCAACACATGATGTATATGTTGTATCCACACCATCCATCCATTTGGAGAAATCATTTTAACACATGAGCTAAAGAACAAGGCAAATCCAAAGTTCAAGTGGACCCCACCATAGAAAAGAGTGGGATAATGAAGGGAGTTCCTAGGACGGAAGCTAGGTGGAGCCCACGATGACGCTTGTAAGAAATAGACTTTGTCCTGCATTTTTTTAAAATCATTTTAGAGTACATGGGATAAAAATGAGGTAGATCCAAAACTTAAGTGGTCCGCAAGATAAAAAACAGTAAGGATTGAACATCTACCATTGAAACATTCGTATGTTGACAAAAGTTTGGGGTCATGTTAATATTTGTATTTTCTGTTCATTCCAATAGGAGTGACCTTATGGACATTATACATGATTTATAAGCATCGTAAGTCCCATGGAGTTTTCAACGGTAGGCATTTCCCTACCCATTATTTCTTGTGTTAAAATTTGTGGTTTTTTTTTTTTAAAAATCAAATATTTGAAAATTTTAAGATTTTTATTTTGCCGCCAAAATGATTTTTGAAAATTTTAAATTGAAAGTGCGGTGTGTGCTTTAGCCCCACATCAGAAATGAAAAGAAGAAAATCTTGGTTTATATGTGGAGGAGTGTGTAGTATCTTACTTGGAGCTTTTAGAGATTGAGACGCTAGGGTTATGCAAGCTTGGGCGTAGGCGAGGGCAGTGTGGCTGTAGTGGTGTGCGTCGTGTCGCAGAGTGGTCGCTCCCTCGCGACCTTATGTGAACAGTCGTGAGACGGTGCGATCGGGGTGCGAGTGGTCTAGTATGAGCCTAAGTGCGATGGGTCTGAAATGAACTAGAGCTTTATAAGTGATGAGAACAGTTAGATTATTAATCTGAAACAGTCAGCCATTTCTTAAAATAGTTAGCAGCCTTGAAAGCCATAACGTTTTTGACCTAGTGAAACGAAATTATTAAACCTTATTTTATTTTTATTTTTCAGTATGACCAACACTTTTTTTTTCCAACTTCCAGTAGTGCAGTTCACTTAGTTTTGGATATACTTCATGTTTTCCATGGTTGGGCCCATGGATAGATCAATTAAATTGCCCATATGGTGTGGCTCACTTAGTTTTGGATAGATCATTTCATACTGGTGAAACGCTAATACCAGAGGACCCATCTCCAAGCGCTCAACTTAAATGGACCACACGTTTCAAGATTGAGTATGTGAATGGAATCTATGGCATCTATCACTCGTTTAGCTCACTCTCCCATATTAAAAGAGGGATGGCCCACCTATCAGGCTAGTAACATTTGCATTTTGAGTGTAGATGTCATCCAATTCACCAACTATCGAATCTTCGTAACTCCAGGGTGGCCCATATGATAAATGGATGAGAACTATCTTGTTGTACTAAACAACCACCTTGGGTATCACTATATGAATGTACCGGATTCTACACACATGTGCGAAGTTGTTACGGGTGATGCTCTTGTGTTTGGCACTTGAAGATGAGGGCGTCTGGAAATAGAAGCCATCATTATGCGTTTTGACTGATATTATATATAGGGAAATTGACTGTACTCGCCTCGAAGTACGGTCACACTACCCGTGATATATGGGTCGTGGTATACGTGAATCATTGGTTGTAGTTGATATGGGACGTAGCTGTAATGTTAAATGAGTCATGGTCACAACTGTAATGGATCGTGGTTGTTGTCCTTGATGATCCGGCTCTGACAACCGTGACCTAATGAGAAAGACGACCCATATGACATTTCAATCACGATTGTATTGTCATGACAACTACAACCCATTGTTAAGTTCACGTTTTCCTATATGGGTCGTGGTTCAAATGTACAGTGGATCATGGTTAGCATACACATTAGAAAGTGGTTAACATGCACCAAAGTTGATGAATCAATAAATAATATGTGTGTGTGTGTGTGTGTGTGTGTGTGTGTGTGTGTGTGTATTACAGTTTCACATTACATTATCACAAGCAATAAAAAAGGAGAGTCATCATCAGCCTCTGCCTCCTTTTCAGCCAGTAGGGACGAAAGTGTATTGAGGTCAGTTGTCACCTATTCGTTTGCATCTCCAGCATTTGGGTGTTGGCCTATCTCCTCGCTGGGATGTAATAAAAACCTTTTTGGTTCTCTCATTAGATCTTTCAGTTTCTGGAGGCTTCATATTCTCACATAAAACCTTCACTTTGGTTGAAATGTTCCTTTGTGTCTTCTCAAGCACTGTATAAACTGACCGCATGCACACTTTATTTCTCTTACATTCACTACGTCGGTCGTTCCCTGTGCGGTGATGCACTTTCAAGTTGCATCGCTGTACACAACTTTAATTATCAAATCGAATTCAACCAACGTAGTCTTCATAATCTTATGGTAACGAAGCAAATTGGGTCGTAATCTTATGGTAATGACGAACAGTGGATCGTGGTTGTCCTATACGTTGGATCGTGGTAATGATTCACACTGAGTCGTAGTTGTATCAGTGTTATATCCCTGACGAGCATGATCCATATAACATCACAACCGCGGTTGTGACAAGTGGCAGCCACGATCCAAATACCGTCACAAATATGATGCCGTGGTTGTCTACTATCCAATGGTGGAGGTTTTATCAAGTTATGTGTTCACTCCCCAAGTGCAGGGTTGTGATGCAGTAATAAACTCGATGAGACCGAGGTCGAATCCCAAGGGACTGAAACCTGTACGTTATCTGAAACTAAATAGAACTAGAACTAGATTAAGATGTACTCTGAATCAAATAGAATTTAAAAAATAATGATGGAATATTTATCTAAAACTTAGGAGAATTCAGAGGAACGAAAACTAGGGGTTCAGAGGATCCACTTGTGGAGATCAGGGAGATCTTATGCCAGCTTCAAGAATCATGAAATTTAACTGAACTGCTGTTGATATAGTTTTCAAGAGATGAAATATATATGAATTAGAATGGATTCCATCACCAAACCATACCTAGGAGACAAAGTAAACAACAGAATTAAACTAATTAATAACCAATCAGAGGATATGAAGGTTAGGAAGGGTACCGTCATCCGACCATGCCAAGGAGGCGATGGTGAACAACAGGACTCCCTAACGTCATAAACATAAAAGGGAAAGAGAAATACTCAAAGCCATAGCAGATCTATTGTAATTTCAGTCACAACAAACTATTAAAAACTGAAAGCATTCCCATTAATCAAACTATAATCAAGGTAATTCAAAAATTAAATCAAAGGCATAAATCACAACTCTCCCATCATGCTACAAGCTTCACCTCTTAGCCCTAGCTAAGAGGTTTAGCCACACATGATGAAGCTAAAACACTCAAAAATTCAAATAAGATAGAAAAGAAAACAAAAATCCTAAACTAATATCTCTCTCAGCCGTCGATTGAATCCCTTCTCTCTCTCTATTCTCCTGCTTATATGGCTTCTGGAGGTCGGCTGGGAACACGGGGACTTCATGCAGAAGTCTCGGTTGCTGCAAAAGTCGGTTGCTGGAGAATTACGCAGCCATGTGTTTACGTAGCACGTTCTTACGCAAGCCATTTGTGCGTTGAACCTTGGTGGGACCCATGATCGGTTGTCAGTCTATAAATCCATTCCGACCATTGGATTGGCCTCGAAAAAACGGTCGGGATTGATGTTATTCGGGTCGTATTTGGTGTGGCCCATCAAGAATATCATTCTACCGTCCGAACTGCTTTTGATCAATGATCTTCTGAGTATATGTGCATGGGTTTGAAACAAAACCCCCTTTGTACGGTCTTTTTGACCTCATAATTCCAATGAACAACTTGGATCGTTGAATGATACGATGATAGTGGCCCACCGAGCTTCGTCCGCAGCTCTGTTTCGCAAACAGAGCTTTGGGGACACGTTGCTGCGAAATATGTTGGGCCCGTGATTGGTATCAGATGAGGGATCCATTCCATTCATTTGAATTCTCTCGAAAAACCATTAAGGAAGGAATGTTTTTGGAGCATTTTTTTTTGTGGCCCACGAGAATCTTCATTCCGTCGTCCATCATCCTTTTAACGGCTAGGATCTTGCAATCGCCTGCATGGAAGAAAACGGACACCTAGGCGTACGTTACACCCGCTCTCTGGGACGAATGGATGGTTCTGATCTGGCCATTAGATCACCAGTGGGTCCCACTAGCAAAAAATGGCAGACGGCGTGCGAGCGCTGTCCTACGCAAGAAGAAGACGGGTCAGCACTTGCTGACCCGTTTTTAGTTTTTCGGTGCACGGCTGGTGCTCTTGCACCCTGTGTACATTCGTCGTACATATGAGGTCTTCTGTGATGTATATAAGCAATCCGCTTCGTCCATCCTTTTTGTTGTCGACTATGAGGGGTTGAGACCAAAATTGAAGCTTCTCTAGATCTCAGGTGGGCCTTAAATCGGAGATTCCTGAGATGATCTGTCCGTTGGCCCACTTTCACGATGATCGAATGACTGATTTTTGATATGTATAGTTAATTTATGGTCCTCAGGCTACGTATGGAGTTTTGAGCTGAACTGATGGTGGGAACCCTATGATCTTGCACTCTAGATGTCTTTCGGGCCACTTGAGCTTCAGTTTCTCGGTTTTCTTGGATCTCTGGCATGTAATTCCGTCGATCTTGTCCCCCTGGAGTCCGTCCCTTGCCTTTAGTGTCGTCAGAGCGTTAAATCCATGCTTTTAGCACCTTATTTCGATCTAAGCTCGTAAATACACTCTGCATCACAAGAATGATAAAACGGGCCATTAAACAGTATCATGGTCGTAAATCCAAGTAATAAATGGGGTCTAATATGCAATATTTAACCCTCAACAATATGCTTTACAATACACTCCCTTTCACGTGACAACTGGAACCCTCGGCTTCTCGACTTTGTCCTTCCTTTACCTTGGCAAATGCCTACTCGCAGTTGAAACATAATAAAATACTAGCCTCATAGTGGAAGAGGCTTTCAGACGAGTGAAACGACAAGGAGAAACAATGTCGCTCTCTGGCTGTTGTTCCCTAGATCTTGGCTTCTGTAGGAAAACAAAAGAAGAGGAAGGAGAGGGCCTTTCAAATGTACATAAGTGCGACATTTGCCCCTTCCGAAGCTCGTGGTGCAGGTGATCGGTGGTCTGTGGGCCCCACCGTGATGTATGTGCTTTGTCAAGTCCGTTCGTCCAGTTTAAAATATCATTTTATGGCTTGAACCGGAAAACGAGAGTGATACAACTCTCCGATGGACCACATTGCAGGGAAATTATAATTATTGGATATCCACTATTAAAATCCTCTTAGGGCGCACCATGATTGGATTATGCTCTTTTTTGGTCTCCTACCATAAAATGATTTGGAGAAATATATGGATGGCATGGATGAAACACGTATGTGGTGGTGGTGCCCCAGAGCGTCGTGCACCAGCCATTGGCCGGTGTCCTGGGGAGTAGCCGATCTGTCCGTTTCTTGGGGGTTGCGACAATGGGTGACTTCTGCTTCACTCTAGGACCATACAATTCCTGAACCAAGGTCAGGGGCATTTTCATTCGGAACAAGGTCCAAAAGCTGTCAGAAGGCCCTTTAGGGAATATATGGAGTGCCGTAATGATTGAGGTAGTTTGCCCAAACTTTGAGGCAAGTACGGTCAATTTCCCTATATATATATATATATATATATATATATATATATATATATATATATATATATATAGTAAAAGGGCGTGGATTAAGTACTACCCGCACCTGTTCGGAGCTGGGGATAGGCGGAGGCTCCGAGGGCCACCTTGATTTATGAATTTTATACATATAGTCCATCCAATTTTCCATATAATTTTAGTATATGAACCTAAAAATAGTGAATATCCAATTCTCAAATGGACCACACGGTGGGAATTAAATTCCTACCATTGAAAATTTTTTAGGGACCAAAGAAGTTTTGGATCAAGATTAGATTTGTTTTTTCACTTAATCCAAATGTATATGATCATATCAACAGGTTGGATGGAAAATAAATGACACAGTGGACCCTAAGAAGGTTTCAATGGTGAGCATCCTTAGTACCGCTTATTTTTGTAGTGTGGTCCACTTGAGCCATGGATCTTCCTTATTTTTGATTGGATAATCTAAAATGATATGGAAAAAAGGATGGACGGTGTGGATAAAAGTAATACATCAGGGTGGCCCCTGTGGCCCTCAGAGCCTCCGCCTGTCTCGAGCTCCGAACAGGTGGGGGTAGTACCGAATCCGCGCCCATAGTGAAAACGTACAAATCGCATCAATCACGACACACCAGCATATAACTGATGTATTGACATCAGCAAGTTTTGTGGATCCCATCACAAGGTATGTGTTATATCCAAACCGTCCATCCATTTGGCGAGATTGTAGTAAAGTTTAGACGAAAAATAAGACAGATCTAATTATCAAGTAGACCACGCTGCAAAAAGAAGTGGGGTATTGAATGTCTACCATTGAAACCCTTTTGGGGTTGCAGAAGTTTCGGATGAATATGATATTTGTTTTTACTCATCATCCAGTATCCGTGACCTTATCAACAGATTGGATGGAAAATAAACGTTATGGTGGGCCCTGCGAATGTTTTAACTGTAAAAATCATTATCCACACTGCTATTTGTGGTTTGGTCCATTTGAGCATTGGATATGATTTTTCTGAAATAATGCTCTAAAATAATATCGAAAAAATGGATGAACAGTGTGGATATAATAAATACATCATTTGAGGCCATTTAACTTTGATCTCCTTTTACCGTTAGGAGCCGAAGGATTGTTAGCGCTAGTCTCAGCACAACAGGTATAAACACCGCCGCTATCGGACGCAGATTGCGTCCTACCCCTGCCCGGACGGTAATCTGTCCGGGCAGGGCTTTGTGACACCCACTGTGATGTAAGTGTTTTATCCACTCCGTTCAATGCTTTTGGAATATCATTTTAAGGTATAATACAAAACATTAGGAATGTACACAGCTCCAACGAATCACACCAAAGAAGACTGTGTTGATAATGACACCCACCATTGAAACGTTTATAAGGGCCAACGTGGTGTTTTTTTACCATCCAACCTATTAATAATGTCACATATATGTGGATGAAGTGAAAACACAAATATCAGCTTGATCTTAAGCTTTTCCAGCTCCCAAGAATTTTTTAATGGTGGATGTTCAATCCCGACTTTGTGGTCCACTTAATCCTTAGAGGTGCCTTAATCCTTAGAGGTGCCTCATTTTTTGGTTCACATATTATAATTATCTGATAAATGCGTTTAATGGCGTGGATAAAATAATTACATCATGGTAGGCCCCACAGAGCCTTGCCCGGATGAATTACTGTCTGGGCGGGGGTAGGACGTAATCCACGTCTGCCACCTATCCACTTCCATTCCATCCACAGAAGCCTCAATCTCTCCGAGGTGTATGAACAGTTCAAAGGAAATCAAAGTTACATGGCCCACAATGATGCATTTATTACATTCAGGGCTGTACATCGAGCTGATTTGAGTTGAGGTGGGCCAAGCTTGGCTTGACTCGTCCATGCTATACTCAAGTTTGAGCTCGAGCTCGAGCTTTCCCTCGAGCTCAACATTGAAGCTTGGCTTGTTTACCAAGGCGTTCGAGTTGAGCTAATGGTTCGAGTCGAGTCAAGTTTACCTCGGTAGGGTAAGGGAAAGAAAAAGAGGGAATGAGGACGGGTAGGGTCGAGTAGGATTTTTTAGTAAAAACTTTTAACTTTTTTTTTAAACTTAAATATATATTATATATATAATATATTATTAAAATATGTTACTCGAGTTGAGTTGAGCTCGAGCTCGAGCTTCGAGTCAAGTCGAGTTGAAATACATCATGGTTGAACTTGGCTTGAACTCAACTCGAGCTTTAGTAAACAAGCTTGACTCGCCTTGAGTCGGCCTTTCAAGCCGAGTCAAGCTACCTTTTCGAGCTAGGTTGACTCGTGTACAACTCTAATTACATTCACATCATCTATTGAAATTTCCAAATCATTTTAGAACATTAGTCAAATCATACCCCAAACTCAAATGAACCACACGAAAATATTTTCACTGTTAAAAAATTCGCAGGGCCACCCTAACATTTATTTTTCATCTAATATGCTCATAAGGTCACAAATACTTGGACGCAGAGGAAAAACAAATTTCTTACGTGACCCCAGAAGGGTTTCAATGTAGACGTTCAATCCCCCGCTTCTTTTTACAGTGTGGTCCACTTTATCTTTAGATCAATCTTAGTTTTGGACTAAAGCCTTTAGTCGATCTCTCCAAATGGATGAACGGTTTGGATATAAGACATACCTTATGATGGGACCCACATAATTTTCTGACGTCAGTACATCAGCTATATAGCTGGTGCGTGGTACACCAGCCAATCCGCTTCCTCCATCTACCGTCCACGTGGTTAAAAGTTCAATATACACATGCTACGGCCGCCACCGATTGACAACGGTCAAAATGTCAAAATTGGCTGGAGGCTAAAAGGCAAAATGTCAAAATAGAAGGCAAGAACATTCAACGGTTGAAATTCAGGGTAGGAATAATCAACAATGACTTTTCTCTGTTACGTTTGCTTCAAATCACAGTCCATCAAGAAAGATCACACCAGATGATGGACGGTGTAGATCTACTTTGTCATCGTACACGCTTACAGTGGAAGTGGTGCCCCTCCATAACTGACAGAGACGGCTCTATTATATCAATTAACTACCTTCCTGACGCTCGTCAGCCGTTGCGCATGGCCTGGATTTTACTCACCAAAGTCCTGAGCAAAACTTTGATACTCCGGCGGAGTGAAAGGATGATGCACGCACCTAGGCCTACATGGGAACCAATTAATTTTATAAACCGTCAAAATATAAATGCCAATTTAAATGTATCAGGAATAGAACTTTACACTTGGTTGCCTGATTATCAGATTGGTGGACATTTCATAGAGGGATAAAAATGATAAAGATCCAACGGTCATATTTCACTAAACTGGTGTCCGAGAATCAGCCACTTAGAACCAATCTGAATTTGCGACCGCGACTCTGAGACAATGAATTAACAATTTAGTCAGTTTAGTTTAATTTATTGTTATCAAAGAAACTTTTGTTAGGAAACACAGACCTTTTTTTTTCCATGTGTGAATGGATGAGATTAACAATGTAAAAAATTTAATGGATGAAAATTACTTCTAATGAAAACAAAACCATCTGATGTGAAGGGAAAAAGCAGGAGAACTAATCTGGTACAAATTCACTATATTCCAAATAATAGAAATATAATTGATTACAACTATATTATTCCAACAACATCATCCAAAGTCAAGTTACAAGCAACCCGGATCCTTGCTTCTGCTCAGGTGTTACTCTTGGGAGTTTCAATACCTGGTTAAGGGTTCGAGTATCCATAGGTGGTGAAAGCCAACTATGGCGTGAGTGTGAGGGGTTGTGTGTGCATGTAAAAAAAGAAAAAAAAAAAAGATTACAAGCAAGATGTTAGAATGAAATTTCTCATCAATTAGGAGTTGTAAAACCCCCCAACTCATTTTTATCAATTAGTAAAGAAAAAATCTGTGTTGTGGACGGATTTATATGAATTAGAATGCAAATTTTTTGTAAATAGGAGTGTCTTGATTTTCTCTTCTACAAAACTCTTTGCTTTCCTCTTTTTCATCTTTTTTCTCTTAAGAAGAAAACTTTCAAATGTTACGCTAATTCTCTCACAAAATAATAGAGCCAATTTTTATTTTTTTTTGGACAACGCCAAAGATAAGAATAGAACCCGCACCTATAGGGAACAAACCCACCACAATGGCAGTCCACTCAAACCTACTTGTTTTCTTATTTTACTTGGTTAAAAGATCAAAATATCTCAAACACGTGCTAAAGAAAACACTACTTACACCACACATGTAGGAAGAAAAGACTCCTTAAACCCACACATGTAAGTCCCACCTCTACATGAAGAGGGAACCCACAACCTTTTCTATAGAATGTAATTTTCTAGCAAGGCTCTCGCCTCCAAGAAAGTATGGCCCATAATAAATGATTCATTGCCCGACCTCAACTTTGGCTTGAGCCCAATCACACCCACATGCTCATGTGCAAGATCTGAGCCGTTTATTAAGTACTGCCCTCCCATTCATAATATATAGGTCTGTCATTGGTTCAGCTTTATTTGGCTTCGAGCCAGATATTAAATTTTTTGGGCCAGGCCTAATCAACCAGCCTATCAAATTTTTATTTAGCTGATGGGTTGGGATTTAACTTAGCATGCAAAGTCAAAATTTCGAATAAGTATAGCCCGAATATACAGTTCAAAATCCAGGCAGACTATGGTGGGGCCATGGTTTTTGAGATAACCCAAGCCGGACACAATCATATACATTGACTTAATTGTAAGAAATCCTCTGAAAGCAAACAAACAAACAAATAGTGGTGTAATGTTTCAATTCAAGTGCAGTCCAAAAGGTAATCTGAACCGTTGATTGAGAAATTCCTAGTGTTCCATTATAGAAATGGTCTCAATAAGTGAGATGACATCATCTATTGCGAGAGACATTGAACTCAGGTATGAATCAAACGTTGTTGATCATCTATTACACCACTTACTATGAGATCTTGAATATGCACTGTCTGGATCATCACGTGGTGGATGGGGGAAGCCGATTGCCTAACTCAGTACGCAGCGGCCCACCATTGTGTGTGTGTCAAATCCACGCCATCCATCCGTCTTATCAGCTTATTTTAATATATGAGCCAAAAATTGAAGCATAAGAAAAGCTCAAATGGACCACAACCAAAAGAAAGAGTGGGGTAAAGATGTCTGTATGCTTGAATTTTGGGCCCATGGCCAAAAATGATCCGAAAAAACTGATGGACGGCTTGGATAAGACACATACATCCATGGTGTCCACACAGAGTTTACTAAGTACGCAAAAACCAAAGCCAAGCCTGTTATAGACGAATTTGATAGTTCACCACCATTCTGAACGGTGGTGATTCAACCTCCTCACGTGATATTTATTCACGGCTATCCAGACCATTCAATTCGTCGGGTACAATGTAGATGAAGTATATCCCCAATTAATACTGATTAAGAAATCCTAAACACCCAATTGATGGAAATCAAGAGACGTGCAAAAATTCAAAATAGTAGAAAATTAGAAGATCAATGTAGTTTTTCAGCATAATTTTTTATTTATACTCCATCCACAATTGTTCGACGAATTTGAACGGTCTGGATTGCGATACGAATTTTTCATGTATACGGTTGGAGAGTCACCACCATTTATAAAATACTGGTAAACTATCATAGGAGTCAACGCGCAAGCGCATTTGCCTATCACGCCATTACATGAGAGAGAGACTCCTGAGAGAGAGAGAGAGAGAGAGAGAGAGAGAGAGAGAGAGAGATTTGAAATGGGGAGAAAAGAAGAAAGTAAGAAGCTGGTGTTCGCATTGAATGGAAAGAGATTGGAGGTCTCAAGCGTAGAAGATTCATCGAGTACTCTTCTTGAATTCCTCAGGACTAAAACCCATTACACAGGAGCTAAGCTTGGGTGTGGGGAAGGTGAGATTCTAGCTACTTTTTTTTCTTTTCCCTTTTCTTTTTCTTTGCAATTTTTTATGGTTATTTTGTTTAATATTATGGGTTTTTATTTATTTATTTATTTATTTATTTTTGCATAAATGATTAGTGAGACGGGATGATTTGTGATTTTGTCATGGTCTATTCTTTTGTTTAATTTTGAATTTTGATTTGTTTGCAATGATGACCAATCAAGCAGTTGCACGGTCCGCAGCATATTTTTTTAGAAGCTAAATATAAATTTATTACCAACCAAGAATCGGGTGAAAACTACTGGTAGTTAAATGACTTAGACCTGAGTAGCCGGGAAACTCAGAACTAGTATAATGGGTTGATGGGGTTCAAATTTGATGTAGAGTGGGTCATGGGCACTTTCATGGCCAAGATGAATCAGAGAAGGCCCGATAAGAGACAGAAGTAATCGGGACCATCAGAACATTAAGATAGACTTATTTTGCAAATCGAAATGTGTTATTTGACTTACTATATATGATTTTGGGTAGGAGAAGCTACTTTAGCTAACCAACCCTACTATGCCTAGTAACCCACTATGAATTTGTGAGATTTTATTAGATTAATGGTTAAAAGTCTATTTTATTTTCATTTTTAATATTTATAATAAATTTTAATTCAACCATAACAGTTGATCTTTGAGTTTTAGTGGTCGTGCCCAACAAGAAATGGGCTTAGAAGAATTAGGAGCACAAAATGATTAAGCTAAGTTGAACATTTATTATTTTTAACCGAAAACCATGAAGTCTAGTAGAAATCATGGCCGTCTATAAATAGGAAGTTTACTATTGATCTAAAGTCTCGATTTTTAAGGAGTTTTAGTTGAAGTTTGATTCTTAAACTTCTTCTGAAGGGTTGAGATTACTATTTAAAGGATCGTAATTTTGGTTTTATCATTTATCAATTTATTTTTGAAATAAATTTTGAATTGAGAAAAATAGCAATAATTTCTAATAAATTCAAATTGTATAAGATAGGACTCCAATTCTAATTGTGTTACTTAAAATAATGAAAATTCATATTTGATTTTATTAATATATTTTTGAATTAGATAGGATGTGACTCCAATTCTAATTGTATTACTTGAATTAAGCAAGAAGGCTCCCTGATCACTACAAGTGGATCCTTGACATTCTAATTCTCACATTTAAATTTTTAGTTTTAATTACTTAATTTACAATTACTCTCTCAATCACTTTAAAATTAGTTTAATTTACATCTTCTTCTAGTGTTACTTCTAGTTAATTTCAAAAACCTACATGATCAGTTCTTGTGAATTTGACCTCAGTTTTACCGAGATTATTACTATCTCGCGAGCCTACACTTGGGGTCATGAATAGTAGCCCACACCACTCTTAAAGTATCCTGATTTTCGAGGGTATGGCGTATCAGATGAGTAATTGGATGGCATAAACACACCATGGTGGACCCTACATGCAATTTGGAAGGTTATAATTAGAGTCCCAATTACTCAACTATTTTCCATGTAAGACTCTTATCAAGTGTGCCACACATGATCACAATTTTATATTTAACTGTTGGATTATTTAGATAAAACGATTTAGTGGGCTCCACTACAATTATGATAATTATAAATAGGTTTTGAGCATGACGCTTGAACATAACCATGGTCTCTATACACGAACAATTATTAAGTTGGATATGGAAACCTAAGGTGTGAAGATGCTATAGAAGAGAAGTGTGATGAGTAAGTTTCTTTAACCTTCTTTCTTATAAATATATCTTGATCCCCTCACCCACACGAGAGAAAAAATCTTAATTTCATTGAAAATTCTCTGAAAAGTGTAAGCTACAAAAGATCAAGATTTCCATCAGCTACATTGAAGAATCACATATCTTTTTTATCAGTACACTTTAAAATTATTACATTAAATTTCCATCATTGATGTATTGACTATCTTACAATTTCACAATTCAGATATAACATTCCATGCCCCTTGGTATTGAATCGGCATTACTTTTCTTTTCTTGCCTCCGTCTACATCTACTGTGGCTCACCTGATAGATGCGTGGATCTCATCCACATGAAGTCCTCCATCTACGTCAGTGAACAGTGACGCCGCCGTGTTTTCACTCGCGTTACCATTTTTCTTGTCTTAATTAAATAGACACCGGGGCGGCCGCTTTCACTCACGTCAATATAATACGATAGAAACGCATCTATGGTAGTACGATAGTCTCCATCCTTCATTTTCCATTTTCATGTATAAATTTTGAATCTGAACTGTAAATCTAATGGACCCGACCTGTATTATAATAAATATTCATTTATGGCCGCTAATTAGTAAGCCCAAAGAAAAGGAAAGGTTTAGCAGTTAATTTCAGAAAGCATAGTTGGAATAAAGGGCGAGATTGAGTATCCTATTACTGTAGTTTATGAACCACACGCCATCTGATGTTGGTCCTACTAGTTGGACGGTGTTGTTGCACCATATGCATTTCCATTACACGTGGATGGTGGAAAATGACTCTATGGCAAAAATAGAGGTGGATTCTTACCCTTGCTAATGAAATCAAAGGAAGTTCCCACGCAAACCTAGGTGGGGCCACCTTCATTTTTTGAGAAATTCACTCCGTCCATCCGTTTTCTGAGCTCATGGCTTGAGAGTAAAAGTGAATCCGATCCAAGATCAAGTGGGCCGCACTAAAGGAAAAGGTGGGTAGGAAATTTCCACCGTTGAAACCTCCCTTGAGGTCGACAGTGATGTTTACATACCATTCATACCGTTCATAACGTCACAAATATTAAATATTAGACTGATTCAAATACTTCTATGGCCACACGAATATTTGAACTGTGGAAGTTCAATCCTCACGTTTTCGGCCCACTTGAGTATTGGATCCAGTTTATTTTTGGCCTCATGTCTTAAAATGAGCTCAAAAACTAATGGACGGAGTGGATTTCTAAAAAACATGACCGTGGCCCCCACCTAGGTTCCCAGCACAAGAACTTCCCGCGGAATGCCGCAGGAAATCCGCGTCACGGAGGAGGTAGATAAACTGTAGTTTGTATAGCTCGAGTGCACTTCGAAGTTGCACACGTGTCACTAGTGGGACACGGATCAGACCTCCAAAAGATGAGAACAGCTCTACAGGCGGTACTGACGGTGTGGATTTCACGCTATAATGACATAAAGGTGAGATAATATGACCATGGAGTGGGCCAGATCAATGCCCAAGACTAGAACCATTGTTCAATGTCTTTTAATCGTTTCATTTTTTTAAGGCTGATGTGATCACCTAAAAAGCGGCTATGATCTCACGCATGTTTTGTGCGTGTCGAGGTCTGGGGTGAGTGCACCCGGGGAGCGGATTCGGTCAGATTAGGAAAACAGACTTCTGCCGGGCCGTGACTGTGGGGCCCACGTTGATATTTGTGTTGCATATCCTCGCTGTCCATCTGATTTTCCCAATGTATTTCATGACATGGCTCAAAAATGAAGTAGATCCAAATCTCGGGAAAATCACACCATAGAAAACAATAATGATTGGTAATTAAAAATCAATAATGATTAGTAATTAAAAATATTTTGTGAGCCACATAAATTATGGATCAAGGTGATATTTGTGTTATCCCCTCGTTCAGTTACTTCTTCTTCTTCTTCTTCTTTTTTTTTTTTTTTTTCCAGTGACCTAAATGAGTTGGAAAAAGGGACAGACAGCATGGATATATAATACATATATCAAGGTGGGCCCTGCCATCAGGCCCGACCCAACTCGGTAGGAGCTTAATACGGACGGGAATTAGGAATTCTAGCCTTAATCTATTTTTTAAAACTCTTGGGAGGATGAAAATGCCCATTTACTATAATTTCCCTGGTACTACGGGCTCTCGCCTTACGAAGTGAAAAGTCATTTTAAATAGACATGTGCCCCATCTAAAATCTAAAACTGAAATTCGGCTCATCCCATTGCCGAACTGATTCATTTATTTTAATCGGATTGCCATAAACCCACTAAAGGGTTTATTGGTGTTTTTTAAAAAGACATGTGGCTTACAACTACCCTAACTTTGTATATCAATATTGATCTCTTCCTTAAGTATGGTCCATTTATGATGAGATTTGACATCAAACTTAGACTAATGACATGAAATTAAAATCCCTCGTAGATGGGTTGAATTTGCCTGAAGACAACCCAGTGAGCCCCACATTAGATGTGGATGGGTTCAAAACCTAAGGTCGTTTCTTCTTCATTTTTTTCACTTCCTGGGACTACATGAACATGACAGTTGGTAGTTATATGGCCATAGTTCGCACAATGACTAAAACCTCTAGTTAAGCTTTAGTGAAGTTTAGACAACTTTCTGGATTTATTTTTATTTATTATTTTTCATTATTTTAAGTTTTTGGGCCACAATCTCCAAAGTAGAAACTATGGTGAGCAGAGGTAAGTTTTTGGTATTTCTTTATCTTGTCTTTGTTGGTGGGCATGAATGATAGGAGTTAGTAAAAGAGAGAAGGGTGTAGTGGGAGTTTTGGAAAATGGAAGAGGGTGTGGTGGTTTCTTGATAAATATGTAGGTTTATTTATTTGTATGAATAATGGAAGTTAGTGAAAGGGAGGAGAGTGGGGTTCCCAGATTTTTGTTAAGTTATATGAATGATGGGACCACATGGATCGTGGATATTCACTGCTATTCACTAAGAATTGCGGATATTCACAAAAGACCACTAATATTCACAGAGAACCACAGATATTCACTATGAATTGCAGATATTGATAGAGTACCGCTGATATTCACTGTAGGAGGTCCTCTTCAATATCTGCGAACCACAGTGAATATATCATGGTCTTCTGTCAATATCCGTGATTCACAGTGGATATCAACAGTTCTCTGTGAATATCTGCGATTCATAGTGAATATCAGTGGTCTTATATGAATATTCGCTATCTACAATAAATATACAGTATAGATAATATCTTTAGATGAATTGGTATAATTATGTTTAAATATAATACTTTTATCTTTCATCTACTATAGAATCCTTTTACGAGGTAAGGGAACTTGACCTTTGCCTAAAGTACCACAATATAAATGTACTTTCGAAGTGCTCAACAACATTTCTTAACATTGTGAATCATGATTTCAATGACTCTCCGCATAAGATGTATATGGGTTTAAAACGTACGGCCCTTGTTGTACGAGGGCTATATGGTCGTTTCCTTCTTCCTTAGTTTTTTTTTCATGAGAGGGGAGGAGGGCATGAGAGATGGTGTTTTTTCATTCCCTTTCTTCTTCCTTCCTTCTTTATTTCTTGCTTTTCTTTATAATTATTTTTTGAGTTTTTTTTTTTTTCAAATATATTGGATATGAATAGTGGGAGTTTGTGAAAGGGAGAAGGGATATGGAAAAATGCTCTAATGGATGAATTTTTTATAATGGAATGATGTTGTAAATGATAAATTTTGTAAGGGAAGAATGTTATAATAGATGAATGTGATGAATATTAGAATAAATGAATGTTGTAATTGATGACTATTGTAATGGATGGACTTTTATAATAAAAGAATGCTAAAATGGAAGCATGTTGTAATGGATGAATGTTATATGATGGATCATCAATATTCACTGTGAATCGCCCATATTTACTGTGGATTGCCGATATTTTCACCATGAATCACCGATATTCAGTGTAGCTCATTGATATTCACCGTGGACAACTGATATTAAGAGTGGACCGCTAATATTCACTGTGAACGGCTGATATTTTCACTGTGATCGCAGATATACATTGTGGGGTACTCATTCGTTACATGTTTGATTTACGTGATCTTGTACTTATTGGAAATGTAATTTGATGAACTTTCAAATGGATTTGGAATCGTATCATTTGAAAATCATTTGATTGCTCAAAAAGTAGAATAAAATTTTATTAAGTTTACTATGGATTGCTGATATTCACTATGAGGTATTGATCTGACGAAAACAACCATAAATCCTTCATTATGTGTTTGATTTAGGTGATATTATGTTGTTGGAAAGTTAATTTCATGAAATTTCAAATGAATTCGGAATAATCTCATTTGGATACCATTTAATTGAACAAAAGTGGACCCAAAGTTCATCAAGATCATTGTGGATTGTTGATATTTACTATGGGATATTGGTTCGAAGAAAATGGTCAGAACTCCCTAGTTACATGTCCAGTTTGGGTGATTCTATGCTTGTTGGAATGATAATTTGATGAAATTTTAAATGGATTTAGAATCATTTTATTTGGATACTATTTAATTGTCCAAAAATGGGCCTAAATTTTATCAAGATCACTATGGATCGTTGATATTCACTGTGGGTCATCGATCTAATAAAAATGACCATAAGTCCCTCATTATATGTCCGATTTATGTGATTTTGTACTTGTTAGAAAGGTAATTTGATGAAATTTAAAATGGATTTACAATAATATCATTTGGACACCATTTGATTACCAAAAGTGGGCCTTAGTAAATATCAGATATCCGTAGTTAATAATAAACTTTAAGCCCACTTTTGGCCAATGAAGTGGTATTCAAATGAGACAATTCCAAATTCATTTGAAATTTTATCAAACTAACATTCAAATGAGCACAAGATCATTAAATTGGATATGAAACGAAGGATTTATGGCCGTTTTTCGTCAAATCGATGGCCTACAGTAATCTTGATAAACTTTGGGCCCACTTTTAGTTAATAAAGTGGTATCAAAATGAGATTATTCCAAATATATTTGAATTTTCATTAAATTATTTTTCTAAAGAGCATAAGATCATCCAAATCGGACATATAAAGAGAAAGTATGGTCATTTTCGTCAGATCGGCAACCCACAATGAATATCAGCGATCCGCAGTGATCTTGATGAAATTTGCGCTCTCTTTTAGGCAATCAAATAGTATCCAAATGAGATGATTATAAAGTCATTTAAAATTTGATCAAATTACTTTTCTAATTAATAAGTATAATATCACCCAAATTGGACATATAATAAGAGATTTATGGTCATTTTCGTCGAACCGGTACCCTATAATGAATATCATCGATCTACAATGATCTTGATGGACTTTGGGCCCACTTTTAAAAAATCAAATGGTGTTTAAATAAGATTATTATAAATCCATTTAAAAGTCATCAAATTACATTTCCAATGAGTATAGGTTCACCTAAATTGAACATATAATGTGGGAGTTATGGTTATTTTCATTGGACTGATACCCCGCAGTGAATATTTGTGGTCACAGTGGAAATATCAGCAGTTCGCAGTGAATATCAGTGGTCTGCTCTTAATATATGTGGTCCATAGTGAATATCAGTGGTCCATTCTTAATATCAGAATTCCATAGTGAATATCAATGATGTACACTAAATATCGGCAATCCATAGTAAAAATATTGACGATTCACCGTAAATATGGGTGATTCACAGTAAATATCAATGATCCATCATACAACATTCATACATTACAACATACTTACATCTTAACATCCTTTTATTACAAACATTCATCCATTATAATAGTCATCCATTCCAACATTCATTACATTCATCCAGTATAACATTATTCCATTACAATATTTTTCTATTATAAAATTTATCCATTACAACATTCTTGCATTATAAAAAGTCATTCATTACAATATTATTCCACACCCTATTTCCTTTTACAAACTCACACCATTCATACCAAATTTAAAAAAGTAATAAAAAAACAACTATAAAGGAAACCAATGAGGGAGGAAGGAAGGTTAAAAGGCGAGTTCCACAAATTGATGAATATTTTTGAATTGTTTTGGGGGGATTCCAATGATTCTAAATCGGCTTGACACTATTCATCCTAATTTTATTTTATTTTTCTCCCTAAAATTCTTGAGGAAAATGATGTCAAAATGGTTAGGGATTTGCATTAGTGGGATGAGTTCCACAAATTGGATGAATTTCAGACTGTTTTGAGAACACATTTGAATGGTCTTTATATCAGCCCAACACTATTCATCCAAATTTAATTCTTAATTTTGTCCTCAAATTTCTTATAGTGACATGATTGGTGAGTAATTTTTTGTATTTATATCTGTCATTCGACATCACTTTATCGCTTATGAGTTGACTTTGTACTTTATCCTATAACATCTTATGGATCCAATACAACTATATTGTTGCGCAGCACGCCAACAACGCAGTGAGCCGAGATCCAATCTCAGGCCTTACCCACAAACGATAAACGGATGAAAATATAAACTAGAAACAGATCAAAGCAATCCAAACAAACCACAAGAAAAGATATACGTGGAAAAACCCCAAACTAGGGTAAAAAACCACGGATGCAAACTTTCACTATGAAGAAGAACAAAGATTACAAGGCAAAATACTAACCCCTCCCTTGGTAGAATATAGAAAACCCTTAGCCCACACCTTTGAAATTATTTTTCAATATTCCTAATCACCTAGAAAAGCCGTAGGAACCCCTATTTATAGTTTAGGTAACTTCCCTTCCGCACCCTTGCGAAAGGCGACACCAAAATCCGCAGTCCGCATCAGATTCAGAAACGAATCTGCGCAACCTTCAACTGGTCGAAGGAGAGCTACGACCAGTCGAAGGACTCCTTTAACCAGTCGTAGAATCCCCTCGACCAGTCCTAGAACCTGGACACCAAAAAAACAGCACATTGTACTTTGAGTCGACACCAAAAAAACAGCACATTGTACTTTGAGTCGAACCGGTCCACGACCGGTCGAACAGGCCCCTACAACCAGTCGAAGGCGGCCTAGATGTGGCTCTACATTCTCAACATATACTATATGGTTGTTTGTGGTAAAATGATTATATAAATATAAATATATAATTGTCTCATAATTAGATTGATGCTCATAAAATCTTATTTTCATTCAATCATTGACACTAGCTATTTAGAAAAATAAATATAGGAATTTTGAAGTTAGTCTAACCCTCTCAGGTTAATAAAATTATTAGGCAACACAAGGCAGTATTTGATTGCTTGCCTCCAAGTGCAGAGGTTCGTAAGTAGTATCCTGTGAATACGAGGTTGATCTCATAGGGAGATGAATTGTGAGAAGAAAAAAATCAAATACAAAACAAACTAAACCAATGATTTGATTTTGGGACTTTTGAATGGCTGTAATTCAATAAATTAAAATAACACCCAAGCTTCAAAGTTCCACACATAGGTTAATGTTCCAAAATCATTATGACTTGGATAACACAACTAGGATCTGAGCACTATGGTCAGCCTAATCGGAAAATAAAACAGTTTAAATATTAAAAAGTGATATAAAATATTAAAAAATCATGGATCTGCATCATTGACATATATTCTCAAGCGCCAGTGATTTTAAGTATTCAATATCTATAAGATAATGAATCTCAAAGAAATATAACAGGTTGAGAACCTCTCCTATTTAGGAAATCTGATTGATCTAGGCTAAGCCTATCCATCAATATGGATCTCATATGATGAAAACATATGGATCTTACATGAGGATAAAAAAATAAAACCTAAATAATATATAACATGCATACACCATTCTTCTCATCATTAAAACAATCAATCATCATAATCTTAAAGAACTGTTAAACTCATGTGCTTCCCTTCTAACTTGGGCTAGAAGGAACTTAGAAAAACATAATTAAATTGCAGAAATAAAAAGCAACAAGAAAAAAATACAAATAGAAAAGATCTAAAAAGAACAACTTAAAAGCTTTAATAAAACTAAAAAATCTTTAAAAACCTTAAACTTTGCTTTGGGATGCCTTAAATGATGTTTTAGAATGCCCTAGGAAGCCCTATTTATAAGTAGGGAACTCTAATTTTCGCACAAAGTTGAAAACCCTAGAAACCGCATCAAATATACGTATTTTTTTAAAATAGACTTCTCGCTGCTTAGTTCATTTAAAACAGACTTCCTGCTGTGCAGTTTTTCAAAATAAACTTCACAGCTTCAAAATATACTTTTTCAGGACGATTTAAGGATTCTTCACTTCAAATCGTCAATTCTCTTCATTCGCCACTTGGTTTTCTTAGATCTTTGGCACGCGAATACTTCAATCTTGGTCTCCTAAGATTCATCTTTTCCCTTGATAAATCTTGAGCATCAAATTCATGCTTTTTAGCACCCTTTCAATCCAAGCACTTAAATTTACCTTGCAAAACATGCATAAGTAAAATAGAATATTAAGATGATTTATATTCATAAAATCAAGAGATAAATGAGGAAAATTATACAATATTTGAGTCTCAACACATCCCCCAACCAACATTTTACTAGTCCCGAGCAAAATAAGCGAAGAAAAATAAAAATTAATTCTAGAAACAAAATTAAAATGAAAACAAAATTCTAACTACACCACTTTCGCAGGTAATCTCGATTGCATTTAGCATATGCAATAAGCCTTTAAACTCCTAGGTTTCCCCTAGTGGACGAGTTATAGTCTCGTGAGGATTTTCAGAAATGTTACCCACAAACATTGACAACATGAAAAATAATTCTACACTCAAAAATTTATACAATTATGTCTCCATTCATCATATGAATTCCAAAATAAAATAATACTTACCCTAAGTCTGAAGTTAGTTAGAATCTCAATTTCCTAATCTATTACATCATTGAGTTCAGAGACCTAATCAAAATTTAGAATAGTTATGATCCAATATCCTTAGGTGCTTCGTGACACTAGTCTAACTTTGAAAAATATGCATGTTCTCTATCCTAACTCCTTTCAATCATTCCAAGAATATGAAATCTTTAGTCATCTCATTGTTTCATGTCATTTCTTCTTTTATCATTATATCTTCATTTTTATAAACCACCTTTAGATGAAGATTTCCACTGGGTTTGCTTCATAATCTAAGGTATCGTACTTGTAATGGTAACAGTAATGGATACTTAGGTATCCTTACTCCAGTTACTAACACGATTGTTGTGGTCATTACATTCATGCTCTATAATAAAATTTTCATTTTCCATCACTCTTTTTTTTTCCTTCAATATTCTCTCTTTTAAGCATATATCAATGGTACTAGTTCATTCAACCTTGTATGAATCAAAAGTTGTTATTTTAATTCACATATCATATTCCTCACTTAGTTAGCTCGGGTGTATTGTAAATTCAGTATATCAAATTACAACTCACTTTAAACTAGTGATTAGATAATTGAACTCAAGTATATAATTTTCAGTTGTCAGAATTCTGACTACTATCGACTGAGAATAAATAGTAACTTTGCCTTTGGAATTTGCATAATATCATGTTCACATTCTTGTATATAAATATATTATTTTGAAAATGTTGAAAAAAAATTTCATAAACCTAAAGAAAATAAAAACTGAAACCTAAAAATAATAAAAATAATAATATAATAAATTGAAACCCAAAAAAAATTCATATGGATGACTATCCATACCCCCCAACCTAAAATCTACATTGTCCCCAATGTAATGATAATGTAATGCAGAGAACAATAAAAATAAAAGAAAGGGTGAATAGTACCTACCATGAAAAACTCACCTGCTATGTGACACTAAAAAGAATCAAATACGATATAGATCTAGAAATGCTCCGTCAGACTAGGAGCATCAATCTGAATATTCTGGCTCATGAAGAGGGACAAACTCCTCTCCCAAATGAAAGTTTTCCACATAAGGCTTCAATCTCTGACCATTAACCTTGTACACATTGACATTACGTGGATTTTCAATTTCAACAGCCCCATGAGTATAAACATTCTTCACAATGAAGGGGCCTGTCCATCTTGATCTTAACTTTTCCGGAAAGAACTGGAGACGGGAATTGTACAATAGGACCTTTTGCTGAGGTTCAAAATTTTTCTTCAGGATATTTTTTTCATGAAAAGCTTTGGTCCTCTCTTTGTAGATTTTAGAATTTTCATAGGAGTCTCTCCTCAGCTCCTCTAATTCATTCAATTCTAATTTCCTTTGTCCACTTGCTTGATTCATGTTAAAGTTTAATTTCTTTATTACCCAGTAGGCTCTATGTTCCAATTTCACGGGTAAGTGGCAAGCCTTCCCATACACCAATCTATATAGAGACATTCCAATCAGGGTCTTATAAGCAATCATATAAGCCCATAAAGCGTCAGATAGTCTGAGGGACCAATCCTTCCTATCTGGCCTTATAGTTTTCTCCAAAATGTGTTTGATTTTCCGATTAGAAATCTTAGCTTGCCCACTCGTTTGTGGGTGGTATGGGGTGCTCACTTTATGCTCGATGCCATATTTCTTCATCAAAGCCTCAAATGTTCTATTACAAAAGTGAGACCCGCCATAACTAATGATGGCCTTTGAAGTTTCAAATCTAGAAAAAATATTTTCCTTTAAGAATCGTATGACCACTTTGTTGTCATTGGTCCTACTTGGAACTGCCAATCCACTTTGAAACATAGTCCATACCAACCAATATATAAAGAAATCCAAAAGAAGATGGAAATGGGCCCATAAAATCAATACCCCAACAATCAAAAATCTTTAATGGTAAAATTGGGGATAAAGGCATCATGTTTCGCCGGGACACTCTTCCTAACCTTTGACATCTATCACAAGCAACACAGAAAGCATGAGTTTCTTTAAACATGGTGGGCTAGTAAAAACCACACTGCAGGATTTTTACAGTGGTTTTCTTAGCATAAAAATGGCCACCACATGCTTTCATGTGACAAAAGGAAATAACACTCTGAACTTCATCCTCTGGGATACAACGTCTAAAAATTTGATCAGTCCCATATTTATATAAATACGGGTCATCCCAGAAGAAGTTCCTAACCTCAGTTTCAAAACGCTTCCTATCTCGCGACTTCCAATGATATGATATTTTTTCCGTTACAAGATAGTTCACTATATCCGCATACCAAGGCAATTTGGAAATCGTAAATAATTGTTCATCAGGAAAAGTGTCCTGGATATGCATCTCCTCAGTAGAATCATCTAACACTAATTTGGAAAGGTGATCGGCCACTACGTTTTCTACTCCCTTCTTATCTTTTATCTCTAAATTAAATTCTTCGAATAGGAGAATCCATCTCAAAAGTCTCGGCTTTGCATCCTTCTTAGATAACAAATATTTCAAAGCCGAGTGGTCCGTGAAAATGACTACTTTGGATCCCAGCAAGTAGGACCTAAACTTATCCAAAGCAAAAAGTACTGCAAGTAACTCTTTTTCAGTTGTTGAGTAGTTCACTTGGGCCGAGTTTAGAGTTCTACTCGCATAGTGAATAACGTAGGGCCGTTTATCTTTCCTTTGGCCCAAAACAGCCCCTATGGCATAATCACTTGCATCGCACATTAGTTCAAAAGGAAGTGTCCAATCTGGTGGACGCATGATAGGTGCAGTGGTAAGAGATGATTTAATTTTATTAAAAGCACTGCACACTCATCTGTCCACTTAAATGGAACATCCTTTTGAAGAAGATTAGTCAAGGGCCTAGTAATGACACTAAAGTCTTTAATGAATCTTCTATAAAAGCCAGCATGCCCTAGAAGTAATCTAATATCTCTAACATTCGGGGGATAAGTAGATTAGATATAATGTCGAGTTTTGAGCGATCTACCTCGATTCCATTTTTGGAGATAACATGGTCCAAAACAATTCCCTTTTGAACCATGAAATGACATTTCTCCCAATTTAAGACAAGGTGTTTCTCTTCACACCTAGACAAGACAAGAGCTAAATTGTTGAGGCATTCCTCAAAACTACTCCCAAATACAGAAAAGTCGTCCATGAAAACCTCAAGAAACTTTCCAACCATATTTGAAACTTAACATGCACTGTTGGAAAGTTGTTAGAGCGTTACACAATCCAAATGGCATCCGTTTGAAAGCAAACGTGTCAAATGGACAAGTGAACGTGGTTTTCTCTTGGTCTTCTAGGGCTATCTCTATTTGGTTATATCCGGAATATCCATCAAGAAAACTATAGAAGGAGTGACCTGCTGTCCTCTCTAAAACTTGATCAATGAATGGTAGAGGGAAATGGTCCTTCTTTGTGACCTGGTTCAATTTTCTATAATCAATGCAAACACGCCAACCTGTGGTAACACGTGTTGGTATGAGTTCATTATTAGAATTCTGCACAATAGTTATTCTAGATTTCTTTGGGACTACTTGAGTTAGACTCACCCAAACACTATCGGATATTGGGTAAATGATTCCCACATCTAACAATTTGATCACCTCATTTTTTACAACTTCCATCATATTTGGATTGAGACGCCTTTGAGGTTGTCTAATTGGTTGGGCGTCCTCATCGAGGTGGATCCGATGAGTGCATATGGAAGGGCTTATACCCTTGATGTCAGAAATGGCTCAGCCCAAGGCTCCTTTGTGGTTTCTTAGAACATTCAATAATTTAATCTCTTGATCCTTATCTAAAAATGAAGAGATCATCACAGGATAAGTTTTATTTTCACCTAAGTATACATACTTAAGCTCATTTGGTAGTGGTTTTCAATCAAGCTTTAAAAAATTAGTTGGTGATGGCAGAGGTCCCGAGTCCTCGATAGATAGGATTTGAGGGCGCGGTCTCCATTGGTACATACCAATGTCCTGGGTGGTAGTGCTCTCATTATCATCACAAATTTCAGCAAGCACTTTTTCTAAATCAGAATTTTTTAAGTCCCCAATGACTTGAATCAATTCCTCAATTAAACTAGGTTCCAATTCCTCTTCTTCTATCAAGCAGTCCATGAAATTCAGCTCATGGATTTCATTATTATCAATAGGCTGCTTACATAGATTGAAAATATTTAGCTCTAAAGTCATGTTTCCAAAAGACAAGTTCATCATTCCATTCCTACAATTTATGATTGCATTTGAAGTTGCTAGGAATGGGCGGCCTAAAATGATATGAACTTGAGCACTAGCATTTACACATGGTTCAGTGTCTAGTACAATAAAATCCACGGGAAAGTAGAATTTCTCCACTTGTACTAGCACGTTCTCTAAAATTTCTCTTGGTATCTTAACGGAGCGGTCAGCGAGTTGGAGTGTAATCATGGTTGGTTTAAGCTCCCCTAACCCCATTTGTTTATAAATCGAATAAAGTACTAAGTTGACACTTGCACCCAAATCTAGCAAAGCATGCTCAATTTGAAAATTTTCAATAATACAAGGAATAGTGAGACTTCCCGGGTCTTTGTATTTGGGTACAGCCCTTTGTTGAATGATAGCGCTCACTTTCTCGGTAAGGAAGGACTTTTTGTACACATTTAATTTTCTCTTTACAGTGCACAAGTCCTTGCGATATTTAACATATGATGGAATTTGTCTAATGGCATCAAGTAGAGGAATATTGACAGTAACCTTTTGAAGCACATCCAACACCTCTTGATATTTCATGGGGACAATCGGATTCTGAAGTCTAGATGTGAATGGAACTGGATGCTCATATGACTTAGTCTCTTTATCCTTTTGCTGTTGCGGCTCTTGAACCATAGCCGGTTCATCATTTTCTTGAGACAGTGGCTTATCCTCCAGTATTTCTACCGGTTGCGTTATCTTGTTATCAACCTCTTTTCCACTTCTCAAGGTAATGATGGCCTTAGCTTGTTCATGATGTAGCTCATTTGAATTTGAGTCTCCAATGAAATGTGTATTTCTAGGGTTTGGCACAGGTTGAGAAGGAAGGGTACCTTTTTCCCTATCATTTAGTTGAGTCTCAATCCTAGCCACAACTGTCTTTAATTCCTGATTTGATTGGATTAGAGACTGATTCATTTGACTTTGAGAGTTTATGAATGCGGTCAATGCATCCTCCACAGATGATTGCTTTGGTGGGGGCACATATGGTGCATTGTTAGGTGCCCCAAAAAAGTTATTTTTTGGAGGCATTTGAGGTGCATTGGGCGCATTAATTTGTGGTCCATTCCTCCAACTAAGATTAGGATGGTTACGCCAATTTGGATTATACTTGTTTCCCATTGGTTGCATAGCTGACCTTTGGTAGTTATTTATAGCATTTGCTTGATCTTGCTCTTGCGTGATATTTTGTACAACTGAGATTATTGGACAATCCTTTGTGTCATGGTCTGTACCACCACAAATGCTACAAAAATTACCTAAGGAAGTGTTTGCTTTAATCATATCAATCTTCTTAATTTCCAAGGCTTCGACCTTTCTAGCCAATGCAGCGAATTTTGCATTAAGGTCGTCTTCCTCTCTTAGGACATACATCCCCGCTTTCTCTCTAGGAATGGGTCTAGTTTGGTCTGATTTTGCAGAGACATCCCATGTTTGCGTATTCTCTGCTAACATATCTAGAAAATCCCAAGCTTCATTATGATCTTTGTCAAGAAAGGTTCCACCACACATCATCTCTATGAACTGACGGGTATTCATGGTGAGCCCCTTTCGAAAAGCATCGATCACGTGCCATGGTTCATAATTATGATGTGGACAAGTAATTAGAAGGTCTTTGAAGCGCTCCCAAGCTTGAAAAAATAGTTCATTCCCCTTTTGGGAGAATGACATGATTTCTTATTTTAATGCATTTGTTTTGTGCTCAGGAAAGAACTTTTTCAAAAACTCTCTACTTAAGGCTTGCCATGAAGTGATGGTATTAGGTCTTAGAGAGTTGAGCCATGCTTTGGCCCGATCCTTTAGAGAAAACGAGAATAACTTAAGCTTAAGTACATCCATATTGCCATTATTTACTTGTACCGTTGCAATTACTTCCTCAAAGTCCTTGAGGTGCAAGTAGGGGCTTTCAAAATCCAAGCTATGAAATTTAGGAATTAATTGAATCACACCTGGTTTAAAATCAATGTTCCCTGTGTGAGCAGGGAACACTATGCAAGATGGTAAAGTTGATCTCTCAGGGTGTAAATGTTCACGTAAAGTCCGTGGTTGGTTTAACACATTCCTATGAACTTCATTTTCATCCTCAAGAGGAGGATTAAGTTGATTTTCTCTGTTTTAATTTATAGTTGGATCTGGCAGATTTGGATTTGGATTATCAACTAGGTCTACCATGGAATCCAAGTGATGTTGAGTGCCTCTTCTAAGTGAATGATCAAGGCCTGGAACTAATCCGCCTTCGAAGGAGAGTCGATTGTTTTGATCCCTACTCCAACGGGACATAAATCATCCACACCACACAATAAATACCACTAAATTAAATAGTAAGTATGATATCTAAAATAAAAATAAAAACTTAATCAACAACCCAGGCGGCAGGGCCGACTATGAGGGTTCAGTCCACAAAAAATAATAATAAATAAATAAATAAAAATCAACAAAAGGAAAAACTACTGCAGAAATTAAACTATGCTAATCTGGAAAATAGATTCAGCGGATGATCTTTGTGATCAAACAGCAACTGTAGGACAACCGTATCACTTGGGTGATAAAATCCCAAGCAGGGAAACCTTATGTCACAGTTAGTGCTTGAAAGACCCAATTGAATTTATTTTTAAAGAAAAAAAAAATCTATAGAAAATTTGGAGGGTTTAGAAGAGAACTTACCTTAGTTATCTTGCACAAATCTGATCTATCTCAGTCTCTCCCCGGCAACGGCGCCAAAAACTTGATTGCTTGCCTCCAAGTGCAGAGGTTCGTAAGTAGTATCCCGTGAATACGAGGTCGATCCCACAGGGAGATGAATTGTGAGAAGAAAAAAATCAAATGCAAAACAAACTAAATAATAAAAACTAAACCAATGATTTGATTTTGGAATTTTTGAATGGTTGTAATTCAATGAATTAAAATAACACCCAAGCTTCAAAGTTCCACACATAGGTTAATGTTCCAAAATCATTATGACTTGGATAACACAACTAGGATCTGAGCACTATGGTCAGCCTAATCGGAAAATAAAACAGTTTAAATATTAAAAAGTGATATAAAATATTAGAAAATCATGGATCTGCATCATTGACATATATTCTCAAGCGTCAGTGATTTTAAGTATTCAATATCTATAAGATAATGAATATCAAAGAAATATAATAGGTTGAGAACCTCTCCTATCTAGGAAATCTAATTAATCTAGGCTAAGCCTATCCATCAATATGCATCTCATATGATGGAAACATATGGATCTCACATGAGAATAAAAACACAAAACCTAAATAATAGATAACATGCATGCACCATTCTTCTCATCATTAAAACAATCAATCATCATAGTCTTAAAGAACTATTAAACTCATGTGCTTCCCTTCTAGCTTGCGCTAGAAGGAACTTAGAAAAACATAATTAAATTGCAGAAATAAAAAGCAACAAGAAAAAAATACAAATAGAAAAGATCTAAAAAGAACAACTTAAAAGCTTTAATAAAACTAAAAACTCTTTAAAAACCCTAAACTTTGCTTTGGGATGCCTTGAATGATGTTTTAGAATACCTTAGGAAGCCCTATTTATAAGTAGGAAACTCTAATTTTTGCACAAAGTTGAAAACCCTAGAAATCGCATCAAATATACGTATTTTTTCAAAATAGATTTCTCGCTGCTTAGTTCGTTTAAAACAAACTTCCTGCTGTGCAGTTTTCCAAAATAAACTTCACAGCTTCAAAATACACTCTTTCAGGACGATTTCAGGATTCTTCATTTCAAATCGTCGATTCTCTTCATTCGCCACTTGGTTTTCTTGGATCTTTGGCATGCGAATACTTCAATCTTGGTCTCCTAAGATCCATCTTTTCCCTTGGTAAATCTTGAGCATCAAATTCATGCTTTTTAGCACCCTTTCAATCCAAGCACTTAAATTTACCTTGCAACACATGCATAAGTAAAATAGAATATTAAGATGATTTATATTCATAATCAAGAGATAAATGAGGAAAATTATACAATATTTGAGTCTCAACAGTATTCTTTACATTAGCATTAACATGTTCAAAGCCAGAAAAGAATACATACTTGGAATCTTCTCATTTTTATAATTTTTAATATTTTTTCAGACTTTCTTTATTAAAAAAAATTTGACCATGTTATTCTTAACATCCTTATTTCTTAAAAAATATCACCGCACTATTACCATTATTGGATACCTTGATCTCCATCTTGATTTCAACTATGCTTGTTCTATGACCATGTTGTTCTTTAGCTGCTCAACATTTTGTCCCATAAAGTATGGCTAGAAGTTGGCTAATACTAAAGTATAACAATCTTAATTTTTCAAGCTACATCGAATGCACTGGTATTTTCACACCAGGCTCCAATGAGATGGACTGTGGGATGCAGGGGCACACTCGGGGTAGACGGCCTGTATGAGATGGGTGACTTGTGTGAGGCGAGCCCTACCCATGTGAAGCGGGTGGCTCGTGTGAGGCGAGCCCCACCCGTGTTAAGCGGATGACTCGTGTGAAGCGGAACCCATGTGAAGTGGGGGCGACTAGGGGGGTTTGGCCGAGGTCCTAACCCATGGGATTTGGGGCCTGTACTACGAGATAAAGGGATTGATTCTACATGCTCTATTAGTTTGAACTTTTAGAGCAAGTGGTTAATTGTCCTGCATCAAAGTAGTATCAGAGACCAAAAGTGATAAGAAGAATCTAATTTTATCTATTATAGTTCCTAAAAAGGTGATCTTTGTTTTTCAACAGAATCTTTAGATCCTTGGAAAAATGTATGGAATTTGTCATTCACTAGTGCCTAGTTAATCTGAAGCACTAGAGTCTTGTTTTGCTTCAGTTAAAATCAAATGGTTGCATTCTTCCACTAAAATCACAGTTTTGATTAATTCAACATGTGAATCCAATTCATGTAGTTCTAGAGGCCACTTCAAGTCCAAGTACATTTCTTGTGTTCTAGTCTCTATGAGACTACCCATCTCATGAACTGGAGCAACACCGACTTAGCTAGCCATGTTTGGCAACTTTGAGGATTGGAATGTTACAATTAACAGGCGAGCCTTAGTGAATTATAAGAGTGGGGAATTGGCTAATTCATTTTGCTTAGTTCAACACGAATATATTCAATTGGCTTGATTCAGGCAGCAAGGTTTATTTCAACATATTTACAGGTGAGAGTGCTCAAAACCAACCATTTGGTCTATTAATTTGTCATCCAACCAACAAATATTTGTCATTCTATGGTGTTTGTGTAAATCAAGGTATTCAAAATTGGTTATATAATGGCAGTTACATAAGGGTAATGGTCATAACCTGCAACGGTCATTACCCAAAAAAAAAGAAGAGACCGTAACAGTCCTGTAACAGCCTGTAGTGGTCTCATAACGATCCTGTAACAGTTTTTTCAAAAAATTAAAAAGAGCTGTAACAACTGATATAGTGCCGTAACATAACGGATGTTCGGCCGTCATGGCAACCGTTACCATTTTGGAACACCTTGGTGTAAATTCAACAAGTCCAAAAGGTTGGCCCCACCATGTGGTCACCTTAATGCAAAAATGAGCCTAATCCACCCAGTCGGTGGGGCACAACAATATTTCTTTATTATATCAAAGGTTATTGTTTTTTTTTTTTTGTGGTGTGGCCCACCTAAGGAATGGAATGGGTTGATTTCTGCACTAGCCAATCTTTATGGTGGGACCAACCGATACATTGGATGGTCTGGATTCACAAACACATGAAAGGTTGAACTTGAAAATTGCTTGGACAGTAACATCTCATCCAACCGGTTGGATGTGAGCAGTTCTCTTTAGAAGCTACAGGTTGGATTGACTGAGTTTTGGGCCTTTTGGTTTAGGCGATGGCCCGTTTGGATGTTAAATCAGATTGGGATTGGTCTAGCAGCTTCAGAGGAAACCATCTGATTTGCATCTAGCGTTGCATTGAAAGCAGAAACTGGATGAATCAGGAATTTTTTTTCCCTGCCTTCTCCACCCAAATTTGATAATGAGATGAGAACTGTAATCATCCCACTACCAAGGTGATGCTCCCACTTGCTTCCTAGGCTATTAGGCCGTCTGATTTTTTATTTTTTATTTTTTTATAGGAACAATGAGAATTACATCAAGGCATGTTTGTATGCATGGATTCGAAGGCAAAGGACAGGAAAAGCTAGTAATAATTCAAAGATGATTTCCATGAGATTTTTTTATTTTTATTTTTATTTTTTTGGAAAGGTAACACTACCAGGGTTTGAACCCTATTTCCATGAGAACTACTGAAACATGGTTTCCAATTTTAAATTCTTGTTCAGATAACAGGTGAAAATCTCATATTCCTCTCCCAGCACTCACCCAGTTTCTTGTGTCATGAATTCAAATTATGGAAAAGTGTAATGATTGCTTGGTGGAGTCCTTATCTACTCCTTTCTTTGCTATCCAAACAAAACAAATAGTCATATTAGGGCCTGTTTGGATCGCATTTTGAGATGTATTGTATTGTATTAGAAGTTATGATTTGATGTTTACCGTGTTTGGATTGGAGTGAATAAGAGTTGAATACCATGTGTGTGAATACAAACTCCAGCCAAATTTTCGAACCGACGGTAGAGTATTGTCAGTGGGTTCTATTGCCGTAAATACTTCATACTCATTGCACTGTATTTGGCTGCGGATGGAAGTTCGAAATTTGTATGATTACAAAATATCTGGTACCTATGCAGTGTAAGATCGGGACCGTTTATTTGGTACATTTCAACGTGAAAATCATCTGGGCTAGAAATTAGAAAGTTTCATATGTCAAACAGGCCATCCGACCCAATTAAGGTTGTACAATACGCAGACATAATACGTCCTATCCAAACATTGATCTGTATAACGTATTGTATACTATGTCAAACAATACCTCCTATCCAAACATTGATCAGTATCTGAGTGATTCGGATGTATTCTGAAAATCGTCCAATGTATACATGAACAGTACCCAAATACAATACAATACATTACTATACGCGAATCCAAACGGGCCCTTAAGGAAAACTAATGCAGGAGTATTTTCACATCAGGCTCGAGTGGGGTGGTCTGATGCAGGGGCACACTTGAGGTGGGCGGCCTGTGTGAGGTGAGTGGCTCGTGTGAAGCGGAACCCATGTAAAGTGGGGCCCATGAGGGAGTTCAGCTGAGGTCCTAACTCATGCGATGTGGGACCTGGGCTATGAGATAAATGAATTAATTCGCCATGCTCTATCAATTCGAGCTTTTAGAGCAAGTAGTTAATTGTCCTGCATCAGAGTGGGAGGTCTCACATAGAACTTTTGCTGAGCAATCATGAGAACGTCCGACCCCAAATAGCTGGGACACAACTATGAGTGATGATGGTAATGCAGTTTCTAAGATGACGATAAAGTAGTTTCAATAAAGCTATGATGCTGATGATGATATAGTTTCCAAGATTGTGGTTTTTAAGACCCTGTCTTTCTTCTTTTTGGCTATAGTGTTTCTTTGGAGGGAGGGAGGGAATTTTTTTATGTATTCTATTTACTTCAGGACCTCTTTGCATGGAGGAAACTCATTTGGATATTAGTCCTTTTTTGTAGCCAACAATGTATGATAAGGACGCCACATCATGTCATTTTGAAGATAAGAGTGGTGAATTTCTGATGGGTTTTGTTTCATTTTCTCTTGGAAACAAGATTCATTGCAATCTTGATATTCTACTCTACAAAATGACAAGGGTGCTGCTGATGTGGTGCCTTGTCAACGATTGTTGACTACAGAAAAGATTGATATCCAAATGGGTGTTGTCTATGCAAACAGGTCCTTAATGAAGAATGCTGTATTCAGTTGAAAATTTATTATCTTTTCTGTTGCAGGTGGTTGCGGAGCTTGCGTCGTTCTTCTGTCCAAGTATGACCCTGTAAAGGACCAAGTTGAAGAGTTCACAGTGAACTCATGCCTAACTCTTCTTTGCAGTATAAATGGCTGTTCAATTACAACAACTGAAGGCCTTGGAAACAGCAAAGATGGGTTCCATTCAATTCATCAGAGGTTTTCAGGTTTCCATGCTTCTCAGTGTGGCTTTTGTACTCCTGGCATGTGCATGTCTCTCTTTGCAGCACTTGTTAATGCTGAAAAGACTGAAAGGCCTGCCCCTGCCGATGGATTTTCAAAGATCACAGCATCTGAAGCTGAGAAGGCTATTGCAGGCAATCTCTGCCGGTGCACAGGATATCGACCCATTGCTGATGCCTGCAAAAGCTTTGCAACAGATGTTGATATGGAGGACTTGGGTCTCAATTCCTTCTGGAGAAAGGGGGAGAATGCGGATGCAAAAGTGAATAGATTGCCCTTTTATAATCGTGAAGGGATCTGTACATTTCCAGAATTTCTGAAAAATGAAATCAAAGCATCCATGAATGGCTTTATTGACCTGCCAGTGAAGAATCCTAGTGATTTTATGTGTGCAAAACTGGAAGTTCCGGGTAATTGGTATAGCCCTGTTAGTGTTAAAGAGCTTCAGAACCTCTTGAAATCCGAAGTAGCTGAGAATGGAAACCAGGTGAAATTGGTTGTTGGCAATACAAGTGCCGGTATTTATCGAGAAACAGTTGAATATGATAAATACATTGATCTAAGACACATTCCTGAGCTTTCAGCTATAAGAAAGGACAATACAGGGATTGAAATTGGAGCTGCCTTATCGATTTCCAAGGTAATTGGAACATTAAGGGAAGAGAGAGGGAGTCCTTCAAGGTCCAATGAAAGACTGGTGTACACGAAAATTGCAGATCATATGAATAAGATTGCATCTCAAAACATCCGAAATACTGCTAGTTTGGGTGGTAATATAATCATGGCGCAACGAAATCCATTCCCCTCGGATATCGCTACCATTCTTCTCGCAGCTGGTTCGTCTTTAAAAATCCATACCGGTTCAGACACCGAATTGGTTACATTGGAGGATTTTCTCCAAAGACCTCCTTGTGATCTGAAAACCTTACTTTTAAGCATTCAAATCCCAAGCTGGAATTCTATAGGAAACTCTTCATCTGAAACCAAATTTCTGTTTGAGACTTATAGAGCCTCTCCACGTCCCCTTGGAAATGCAGTGGCTTATGTCAATGCAGCTTTCTTGGCTACTATTTCGACCCAAGAAATGTCGGAAAGTCTTGTTTTGGAAAATCTAAGGCTGGTTTTCGGTGCTTACGGGACTAAGCATGCAATCAGAGCAAGGAAGGTTGAGGAATTTTTATCTGGGAAGTCTGTTACTCCGGCTGTGCTGCTTGAGGCAATCAGACTACTTCGAGCAACCATTGTACCTGCAGAAGGCACTTCCCATGCTGCTTACAGATCAAGTTTGGCAGTTGGGTTTCTCTTTGATTTCCTTCGACCCTTTGTCAAAGCTCCGACAGGACCTGAAAATGATTTATGGATGAGGATCTCCAATGTTGTTGATAGCACTGAAATTCAAAATGGTGGCCTCAATGGATATTCGAATGTTTTTGCAGATGAGTCTTCTGAAAACGGTAATCTCTCTTATAGAAAAGACCATCCGGAGAGACCAGTTCCACTCTTATCTGCAAAGCAAGTTATAGAAATCAGCAAAGAGCATCATCCAGTGGGTGAGCCTACTAAAAAAGTGGGGGCCGAGATTCAAGCTTCTGGTATGTTTCCCTACACACTGTTTCTTACTATTCCAACTTGATCATGAAGCTTTATTTAAAACTCAGCAACTCTATGCTGCTATGTAAGAGGACACTCCCTTTTATTTAGAACTCTATTAGTGAAAAACTTCAGTGTATCTTTTACTTCTTTTAGAGGTTTGCTAAGCCCACATGTAACGTGGCCCTCCTATAGCCATCCAATGTGGCACAAGTATGCAAGATCTAAGCAGTCCATCACCAACTGTTCCATTAGGTGGTTACATCTTATGAAAAAATGGATGGCTAAACGAAATTTGGTTAGTATCTTCTATGCTGTTGACTTGTCAGCCTGATCTTTGGGCCAGGGCATCTGCACCTTAGTACACACCTGATGGACGCTTGGATCTCACACCATCTATATAGTATTTATGGTAACATACTATGTTTTGTGATTTTAAGATCTACTATTATGTAACTATCAACATTTCGATATTATCATTCAACTGTTCAGTTTCTAGATTTGTCAACTTATCAGGTGTTTCATGATCCTGTTTTGACACCTCAGAGTTTGTGCTGAACATGGATGCATGTGTCCTTGTCTTAAATTAGACCAGGAATATGTTAATTGTAGAAGTATGCAGAAGTAGAGAGAAGATAGAAGAGTATCTTCTCTCTCCTCAAGAATATTTAATTTATGATTTCTTAATTACAGAGATAATCTTCTGTATACAAAGTGGTATTTACCAAAAGAAACCAAATAACCAAAATATATTTAAAAGATAACTAAAAGATACTAACTGAGAGATGTGCATCAATATGGTGTTCATTAGGAAAATACAACTGTTCACCATCAATATGATGCTCTGTAGGTATGCACAGAACTGAGTACTCTTAACATTAATGAATTGGGTTCCAACGAATCATAAAACATGTTGATTTTGGGTCGGGTTGTGAGGGTCCTTGGTTTGGGTTAGCATTAGAAAGCCCTAACCCGATTGGAAAACAGGTGGGGTTTGCAAATTAGGGTTGCGTTAGGTGAGGTTTGGACTTGGGAATAATCACATGTTTTTGGGTCGGGTCGGGTTAGATTAGGGTTGGGTATAGAGGAATTTGGTTAGGAACCTTGGGTTGGAATTTGAGTTGTGGCCCTTGTGGGTTGGGTCCTCTTGAAGAGGGTCAATTTTGGGTCGAGCCTCAATCCAACCCAACCCATGAAGTCGCACCCCTAACTCTATGAAAAATAAATGGATACATAAAGCAAGTGTACATTTGTTGAGAGATTTGGAAACATCATTTGAATAGTTATGATCAAATCATGTAGGTGAAGCAGTGTATGTAGATGACATTCCTGCTCCCAAGGATTGCCTTTATGGAGCATTCATCTATAGCACAAGGCCTTTGGCACATGTAAAGGGCATTGGATTCAAATCTACATCAGCAAGTGAAAAAATAGTTAAGGTTATTTCTGTTAAAGACATTCCGCAAGGAGGAGTTAACATAGGCTCTATGTGTATGTTTGGTGAAGAACCTCTATTTGCCGATGATCTTTCCCAGTTTGCCGGTCAACCTCTTGGTTTTGTGGTAATTCGATGACCTCTCATGCATGCACATTTTCTCTCTCTCATGTATTTAAAATTTTCAATTTCACATGCAAAGTTAATGGAAAGGTTGGTTTAGATTGCAGAAACACAGAGATATGCCAACATGGCTGCTCAGCAAGCGACAGTTGATTATGACATGGAAAGCCTGGAACCTCCAATTTTAACTGTAGAAGAGGCTGTTGAAAGGTCCAGCTTTTTTGAGGTACCTCCTATGGTTTCCCCAAAAACAGTGGGTGATTTCTCAAAAGGAATGGCAGAAGCAGAACAGAATATTCTCTCTGCCAAGGTATTTCCCTTATACTTTAGGGCATGTTCTACATTGAATCCAAGCAAAAGAAAGGGAAAAAAATAAATAAATCCAATGATGATTTCCATGAGAACTATTGAAATATGGAATCCAATTTTTATTTCTTGTTTGAGTAGAAAGTGGAAATCTCATATTCCTTTCACAAGCCAAGAATCCAAATTATGGAAAAGTGTAATGATTGCTTGGTGGTATCCACCCTTTTATTTGCTATGCACACGACACAAATCATCATATCCAAGGAAAATTCTTTTGCTTTTCAGCTGTTTGGCATGGAATCCATGGTTTTCAAACATTGTCTTAGTGTCTTTTTTATATCAAGGTCAGAAAACTCAAAACTTGACTTGGACTTAAGGAGCATCAATGTGACTAAAAGCTCGGATCAAGTACTCTATTGAGTTTTCTCGAGTTTAAAAGCTTATGGTCCAGTACTTTTTTAATTTTAGAAGTACTGGATTGAGTTTTCTGGGTATTTGAGGAAGTTCGCTTGTTCTATAGAAAAGCCAAGCAACATATGCCTGTCGTGATCAAATGAACTCACTGACTTCTAGAATTCACTTGAAGAAAGAGTCATGAGGAATGTGGAACTACCTTCACTCTGTTTGTAATAGACTATTTCCTGAATTGCAATTAGTATCATTTCTAATCCAAATACAAATTCGTAAATGTGCATTAGGAGTTTTGTTGTCATTAATTATTAAAATAGTGCTACCCCACATTGGTCATCTCCTTTATAATGAATTAAATGAATTCCAATTTAGTTGAATTGAGTATCCAAATGCAGACTTTTCTTTTGCTGTTGTGTATCTCTAAAAACAGGTTCTTCATAGTCCATAGAAATGTTAACGAATGTGGCAATGGTTTTCAGATTGAACTTGGATCTCAATACTATTTCTATATGGAGACGCAAACAACACTTGCTGTACTGGATGAAGATAACTGCATGGTGGTGTACACTTCGACCCAGTGCCCTGAGCTCTCACACCGTGTAATCGCAAAATGCCTTGGCATTCCTGACCATAATGTTCGTGTAATTACAAGGAGGGTCGGTGGAGGATTTGGTGGGAAGGCCTTTAGGGGTTTAGCTGTGAGTATCATTAGCATCATTTTCATTGGGCATGAATTTTGTAGACATTGTTGTTTTCTCTACTATTTGTTTAGATAGATGTAGATTGCTTTCAAATGAAGTAGTCTTTCAGTCTTAGGCCCTGGAATGTTACCCATGTAGAACTTCCCTAACCTTTCCATAAGAAACCAAAATACTTTGATGTCTTCTGAAACATCATGACACCCATGCATGAAACGTTATTCATGAACTTGAATGAGCCACTTGGTTTAGCAAGGCTTCAAGTGTTACAGAGTCTGATTAAAAAATCAGTAGAGATGATGATTCCCCCTTTTTTGTAATAAATTTAGTGATTTTTACTATGATTCATTGGAGTCAAACTTGAAACAGTTGTTACAAAATTTGGGTTTGGAAATTTTTTTCAGTGAGTTAATTAGCTGCTGATTTTGGGAAAAGCCAGAGATTCTTTCATTTTACCGAACCAGTTTTTTGTTTTTTGGTTTTTGATTTCTTTAAGGCCACATGTGGCTCATGGTGATTTCAAGAGTGGAGAAAAATAAATTGAGGTTTTGGAATTTTTATTCTTAGTTGAATTTCCAAAAACCATGAAATTGGTCTCTCTTTTGTGTGCGCATTAGCATCTTTTCATGATTTTTGTAAATTCAAGTAAAAGCAGAAATCCTAGAGTGGTGTATTATTTTTCTATAGGCCAAGCCAAACGAAGCCTAACCATTGAATGATTCATGACTAAATCTTGAATGTGAATCTTTAGTGAACTGTTCAAAATTCTCAAATTACTTGCGTGGAACTCTTTTCTAAGAGTTCTCTAACAATGGTCAATGTACCGTGTTCTCTTTTGCCATTCACTTTCTTTTTTCAACTGTATACTTCTGTCTTCGACTTTATGGGCCACCAGCTATTTGAGAACATTGTTGTACCAAGCTATCTGTTTTGCAATATATAGTCTCAGTTTAACTAACAAATGATTTCTTGAATGCATCCATGACCTCACAATTAAGGGAATGTGCAATGTTTAGGTTGCGACTGCTTGTGCACTTGCAGCATACAAGTTACGCCGCCCTGTTCGAACTTACCTTGATCGAAAAACCGATATGATAATGGTTGGTGGACGGCATCCAATGAAGATAAACTACTCCGTTGGTTTCAAGTCCGATGGGCAGATTACAGCTCTACATACCGATATATTACTCAATGCAGGGATATCGGAAGATATAAGCCCAGTCATACCATCGACCATTGTGGGAGCATTAAAGAAGTATAATTGGGGAGCTCTCTCTTTTGACATTAAGGTCTGCAAGACAAATCATTTGACCAAGTCAGCCATGCGGGCCCCGGGAGACTTACAAGGGGCTTACATTGCCGAAGCTGTAATCGAGCATGTTGCTTCAGCTCTTTCCATGGAGCCTGATTTGGTTAGGAAAAGGAATCTGCATTCATTCGAAAGCCTCCGGTTGTTTTATGGAAATAGCGCTGGTGAACCCGCTGACTATACTTTACCTTCAATTATGGATAAGTTGGCTGCATCTGCAAGTTTCCATCACAGGACTGAAATAATCAAGCAATTCAATGGTCATAACAAATGGAGGAAACGGGGCATTTCTCGTGTACCCATTGTGTATGGAGTGCAGCTGAGACCAACACCGGGCAAAGTGAGCATCCTCAATGATGGTTCAATTGTTGTTGAAGTCGGAGGGATTGAGTTAGGACAGGGGCTGTGGACAAAAGTGAAGCAGGTTACGGCATTTTCCCTGGCTCAGCTATTGAGTGATGGAAGTCAAGAACTTCTGGAAAGAGTTCGAGTCATTCAGAGCGATACTTTGAGTCTAGTGCAAGGAGGATGGACTGCTGGGAGCACCACGTCAGAGTCAAGTGGCGAAGCAGTTCGGGTTGCATGCAATATCCTAGTTGAAAGGCTTACGCCGCTCAAGGAAAGGTTGCAGGAGCAAATGGGTGCAGTTTCTTGGGATACTCTAATCCTCCAGGTGATTATTTCAAAATTCTGAAACCATGTCTGACTTTCTGATGATCAGTTTGCAATGGGAGTTGTACTCCTGGACACAAAATCTGAACGGTCCATGTGATGTGCACCCCATGAAACCCCCAAGCACAACTTTCACCCTGATCCAAAACTCTACTGGGCTGTAGAAAAGGGAGGAGAAATCAAGGTAGGAAACTATTTCCTTTTTCCATGACACAGCAGAGTTTTGGATCAGGGTGAAAGTTGGGTTTTAGGGGTTTCATGGGGTGCCGCATCACATGGAGGGTTCATATTTTGTGCTCATATCACGTGAGATGATTTCACAGTATATATATATATATATATATATATATATATATATATATATATATATATATATATATATATATATATATATATATATATATATATATATATATATATATATAGTTGAGTGATTCTATAATTTGTGAATTTTTAAGCTGAAATATTTATGTACAGCTGAACCATATTTGACATGGATCCTGGACTCATGACATGCCATATCCAACCTGGGTACACTTTTAGCATTTGAAGGATCCGGGTATCATATGTTGTGCTTGAGAAATCCACTTGAAATTCACTTCAACTCTTCTCTAGATATTTCCACATTAGTTTCCTTGTCTTATGGCCATTGTATTTATATACTACTAAAAGGTAGTATTGTGTGACTCACCATTCGGCCATTTGTTTGTTACCAGTTCTCATGAGATAAGTGGCTGTAACCCTTTCTACTTTCCATGCTAATATCTAAATAGCAAAATTATCACTCCACTCCAATTTCAACTTTGCAGGCGAATCTCCAGGCAGTGAACTTATCAGCACATACCTTATGGGCCCCTGACTACAGTTCCATGGAGTATCTAAATTATGGGGCTGCTGTAAGCGAGGTAATTCATGGCCCATTTCCACCATCAATATTTTAAATGGCATCTAAGACTTATGACTTGAGGGTTAGTTCATGGTTTAGTCCTTTGAGATACAGGCTTCAAGCTTTGATGTTTATTCTCAACACTTGTCTCTCACTCCATCACCGTTGATTTATCATTATATTTAAATGATGAGTACACCCTTCTGGATGAATTGATCCCCCATGTTTTGATATCTTTAATAGGAAAGCAGAAATCTTAAATGGGTAAAAATGTTTTTTCCTTGAAAGGCTAAAACCTACATGTTTCTTAAGAACTCGAGTCATAAAGTGTTTTGGTTTGTTTTAACTTCATTCCACCATCATGCCACCGCTCGACCTCATCCAACTTGCAGCAACTAGTGACTAACGACAACTGAGTAGCTTGGCGGATAAACAACCTACTCAGCATACAAACAAGGATCAACAACCAAGATTGAAAAAGCCTTTTCTTTATTTTATTAGGTGGCACTGACAGAGGATTTTTATTTCATAAATGGTAACATGTTCCTATTTTCATAATTTTCCATAATGTTCTGTTTTATCTTTAATTTTTATTGAAAAAAAAAAATCATGAGATTTCCAACCTGAAGCTTAGGCTTGTGTAGCAGGAGGCCCAAGCACTTCACCTCTACCTTACACATTTATAAAGCTGATTGCCAGTCTTTTGAATCGCAACACTTCCAATTTTCTGATAAAATTTGTGACTTGCTGATCACCCCACCTATTTTTCATAAACTAGGCTGATTTAATGAAAGCCCTTTTTAAAAAAAAATAAAAATAAAAATATCTCTTGGTCATGCCCAATATTTGATTTTGATCGCTCCTTCAAAAGCATTCTCTGGTCACTCAAATGTCAACCTTGCTTGTCTAACAACTACCAGAAGGCAGCTTCATGCTTCTCTTCCCTTCTTCTGAGTTCTCCTTCAAAAATGCTCACAAAGATTTCCAGAACCCATCTCATCATCATTGTCGTTATTGTCATCACCATCATTGCCACATCCCAACTGTTTGGGGCTAGCTTTACATGTCTTGATTTGCCAATCATTCTTAAGGTCCCATGCTCGACAAGTGAACAAACCTCCATATCCCTTCTCACCACCTTGTTCCAGTTCCTCCTTGGTCTTCCTCTCATCCTCTTTCAAGGCTCTAAACCCATCAAGATTCTTCTCCTTAATGGAGCCATCTCTGGTCTTTGTTCCACATGATCGAACCATCTCAGTCTGCTCTCTATCATTTTATAACTTGCTGGGACTACCCTGACTCCCTGAGGCTTCTTCTTTCTTTTATTCTTCCTAGTCTTCTGACACATCCACCTCAACAATCCCATCTCTACAACACTCATTCTCTGCTCACCCAATTGCTAGCCAATAAAGCATAGCCGGCTGAATAGCCGTCTCATAAAGTTTCAAGTTGTATCAGCATGCAGTGCAGTGATCCTGCTGCACTCTGGAGGCAAATCCATCCGGCTCTAGTTCTATGTGAAACATCCTCATTGAGGTGAGGATATATTTGGGTGCCACAGAAGAAATTTGAAAGATGAAGAGGTGGATGATTTGGTCAGGTTGTTAGCTATGCTCTCTAATTGCCGTCCGTCTTCTGCAAATTCAGATGCTTTGGTGTGGTTAAAAGAAAAATCTGGAAAAATCTCAGTTAAGTCCTATAAGATGGTTGTTGGGGGTCATAATGAGCAACTCGAGTATCATATGGCCCACATTTGGCGTTATGGTGCCCCTACAAAGGTGAGAAGAAACAAGGTTCTCACAATGGACAATCTGTGCCAGCATCATATGATTATTCCAAATGTGTTTATTATGTTTCCAAGATGAGAAATCGGTTGACCATCTCTTTATTCATTGTCCCTTTGCTTCAAAGATTTGGATTGGTTTTTTTCGAATTGTTTCAAGTTTCATGGGCTGTTCCAAGCTCGAGTAATCAGTTCTTCTTGGCATGGAAGGAGCAAAGTGAAACTTGGAAAGCGGGCATGGCATTTGTGCTTACCAGCAGTGTTATGGTACATTTGGTTGGAAAAAGACAATAGGTGTTTCAGAAATTGAAGGGACCGTTTTTCAGAAGTTTTCAAACAGGCGAAAAGGAATGGGCGCAAGCAACAAATATTTTAGTTTTTTTTATCAGTTTCTGGATAGTTGGTCAGAGTTGTAGTGGGTTTTTAGTTGTATTTTTTCTTTGTTCCTTTCTTTGTATTCTTTGGCTACGGCCTTTTCCTAATAAAATTGGTTATCGCTTCAAAAAAGAAAAAAGAAAAAATCCTCATTGATTTCTCTGTCCTTCTAAAAGATAGAGCCAAAAACCAGTCGTTGTGAGGAAGCTCTCATCCGTCAATTTTGAATAAAGATTTGCCTCTAAAACTATTCCTATTAAAGATGCACACCCAATACCCCCTCATTTTGATATTTTTGAACAAATATTGAAACCCATCTATTTTGACATCAAACTCATGCATAGCAGCTTCTTTCACTGTCATCTCCAATTCAAACCTTCAAAACCCCTCACAAATGTTGTCAAAATCAGACTTTATTTTTAGCATCAAATTCATGCAAGGAAAATTACTGAACAGTGAACACTTATTTCTTGCATTTGTTTCCATTTTTTATTGTTCAAGTAATTAGTTTTTGAAAAAAAATGGCCCAGTCATGCTAAGAAATCAGCTGAGTGATATCTGGGTTAATTATGAGGGAGAACTATAGGGTCCTGCTTATCAGTCTATACATTTGGGGTTGCGATTCAGTTATACAAACCATTCATCCAATGGGCACTAACTGGGATGAGGAATACCTTGAAATTCTTCTAAATTTGGAGATCCTGACCATTTGATCAGTGGCCTACAAATATATATGGTTAATAAGAAAATACAGCAGCAATCCATACTCAGCAAAAACATTCCAACAACCAAGAGGATGTTTATAACATAGATCGTCACTAAGAATGCCAAGGAATAAAATTGAAATCTGTTTATTCCAAACTTTTTTTTTTTTTTTTGGAGAAGCAACACAATTTTATTAAAAAGAACCAAAAGGATGACAAGGTGTCATCCAGAATACAGAGAAAACAGGTGCCCCTGAAACCCAACACAAAACCTCATTAAGAGTCCCAACAGCATAGGACAAGGAAACCCATTTACTGACTAGGTGTTTTGCATTTAGGAAAATCACATCCAGAGAACATGATTTATCACGAAACAAATGATTGTTGTGCTCCCTCCAGACTGTCCACATCACTGCTAGAAGGGAGAGACACCAATTAGCCAAACTCTTCTTGACAGTCAATTTTCCATGTGGAAATCTGGTTATCTCGACTTTATGGGACTAACAATTGCAATTGAAATCGACCAAGCATAAAACTCACCATTAGTTTCTTAAGACATCCAAAGTAACATCCATTGGTTGAATACTAATATGAAGTTTTTGTGATCCCAGGTGGAGATAGATCTTCTTACAGGTGGTACCACGATTTTGCGAACAGATCTTATCTATGACTGTGGACAGAGCTTAAACCCTGCTGTGGATTTAGGACAGGTCAGCTCGATCAACTGCTATTTATACTAGTCTTGTTTAAGTATTTATTTTCCTGTTCTTTTATTCTGTTCCTTGAGCCATGAAGATGCACTGGTTGTGCTTATCCGGTGAATAGCACGTCTTATGTGTCCATGGTAAACATGTGCCCATGCCCTTCTCCCCATTCTAGGAGTCAAGCAAGCTCACTGGGTGGCAGTTCTAATAGATGAGCTCTTGGGGGTTCTTAAAGGCCTCTGATAGAAGCATCCATGCTTCTCAATGCATCTTTGAACATTGGCTTGAATTGGTATGCTTGGAATTGCATGGATTGTCCATATGGAATCATGTTTACAAGAGCAATCGTGCATCACTCCATTCATGCATGCAAATGTATTTGGTGGTAGTCTTCATGGATATTTTGTGTATGAGCTCAAAGACAAGATAAAATCACATGTTCATGTCAGTGCATCGAGTAGTCTGACATAGTTCTAATGCGATGCATGTGTGCATGCATGTCCATCTCTCACAATGATATTAGGTGGACTATTGGGCTCTCCTAAAAATGCACAATAAAAGCATATGTACATGTCAATGCATCAATGAACATGGTCCCACACGTATTTGGCCGTGGACATTTTCATGCTGAGAGGCACAACGTCCTCATTGCCATTACAAACTTTGAATAGCGACAAGGTTCTGTGGTTTGCATCCTTGTTAGAATATCCTAGTTTACAGCTTATACGAATGCATAGACACCTTACATTTGAATAAACTTCTTACAGATTGAAGGATCTTTTGTCCAAGGAGTTGGATTTTTCATGCTGGAAGAGTATCTAACAAACTCAGATGGGTTGGTGGTTTCGGACGGAACATGGACATACAAGGTCCCAACGATAGACACAATCCCCAAAGAATTCAACGTCGAGATACTTAACAGCGGCCATCACAAAAATCGCCTGCTCTCTTCTAAAGGTATCACTTTCTCATCCTTTTTCATATATAGGGAGGCACCTGATAAGCGCAAAACAAATAGAAACATATCTAGGTGAGTTGAGTTGCAGAAACTGCATTTTTATTTTGGTAGTTGGTTCAATTGAACCTGCAATATCATGGTTCTTCAGTTAAGGGCCCAATGAATACATTTTGGAACTACATGGTTAGTGGATACATATATGAATTAACCCAAGTAAGAGAGGAAGTTTGATGTCTGGTTGGACACCCGGCCCCTCATAAAATTTTTGCAAATCTAAATATTAAAAGCCGATACTGGATTGTTGGGAGAAGGCTAAGATGATGATGGTGATGATGGTGTGTGAAAAACGCAATGAAAAACACCTACAGTGAGAATTTTTTACAGGTGAACATTATCATTATCCAATCAAGGTTGGGGAGTGTGTTGAAATGGATTTCAATTGATCCGACCACACACCTAAATTGATTGGATGCATATAGGACCTCCCTCCCTCACCAATTGATTGTAATCAGCTTGTGATAAGGTTCGGCCATATGGACTTCTGTTGCGTGTTCACATCCAATCATTTTCTCTATAAATACTACTGAAGAACAATAGAAATAAATAAATAGAGGCTCATTTGTCTTAAATGAATAGACAACCATTCAAGAATATTACTAGTGTTGACACGTCTAACATGCTTCTCTAGCATGTGTTTGATACAATAATTTCTTAAAAGGGGGTCTTGGTGACTTTTTTTTTTTGGAAGATGACATAAAAGCACATCTAATTTTTCAAAATGTCACTGAGAGCTATTTACATGGTGAAGCGTCGGTGGGTTATAAGGTTCTCTTTTTGACATCCAAGTCGTTTATTAGGTGGGCCTCAGCACATGAATGCATGGCTGATTTCAAAGCCAATCCTCTAATTTGTCTTGAACGTGAGAAAATTAAAGAAGTATCATTATTGAGAATGATGGCGAAGGAAGAACTACCTCTTTAATTGATAAACTGCACTTGACATGAGAACTCTGGTGGGTGCACTGCATGCATGTTAAGTATTGCACAACAATTGAAACCAATGGAGGACTGTCTCGAGGAGCCAAAGCATGAAGAACCCATGGATACCTCAAATCAACAAGAGATTTGGGAGGATGAGCCACTTCACTCGCTTTACCCAGCCAGGAAATGCACTTCCATCTTTGTGCTTCAGCCCAAAATTGAAGTGGATCGGTTCTACTGAAATAGCAGAACCAAACCCAATTTGGGTTGATTTCCAAATGCAACCATAACTTGTCTAAATATCAAAGTTTTCTAAACAAGCATAATTTTCTTTTCTTTCTTTATCTTAGTTAAGATTTTGAACTGTTCATGCATCATGATTAGCAATCTTGATAATCTTTTGCAGCTTCTGGGGAGCCACCGTTGCTTCTAGCAGCCTCGATTCATTGTGCAACTAGACAAGCCATCAAAGAAGCAAGGAAAGAGCTCCTTGCAACCAACGGCCATGATCATCCTTCTTTGACATTCCAAATGAAGGTCCCAGCAACCATGCCAGTGGTCAAAGAGCTCTGTGGACTGGACAACGTGGAGAGGTACTTAGAAACCATGATTTCTCACCAATAAATACCATTCTGCTCATCTATTTCCATATTCTCCATATGTGAATACATGCTTGATGAACTGACATATAGACTTGTAAGTTGGTGATATACAACGCTACAAGTGGGGCCTGCTGTTACCTGATCCAACCGTTGATATGATGGGCCTCAACATGGATGGCCTATGAATTGAAAATCTCATCTATTCGAAGATCTTAAATATAGAAACATTTGGCATTTCCTTTTTCAAATGTGTCTGTTTGTTAGACACATTGAAGTGTAAGAACACTTCCAATAAGCTGGCCTGTCCACAGTGGGGATCATAATATCAGCAGTTCTGGATCAATAAACCCCCTCCTACAAATTAAATACCCAAATGGTACTTACAAAATTTCAGTCCAAGCATTTGTACGATGTCTATATGAAGCTTGAGAAAAATGTGGTGTATGGATTATATACATGTATGCATGGATTGTAGTTTGCCAGTAATTGATATTGTTGTTGTTGCTATTAATCGAAAAAAAAACAAAGGCCGCGATTGAGCGAGTCAACTCACTGAGTCAGCCGGCTACAGCTTAGCCGATGCAAAAACCGAGAATGGTCCCACTCGGGGCTTTTTAAATAGCAATTGTAAATCTTCGAGGATTGCGTCCTGCCCTCTGTGGGGCCCACCATGATGTATATGTTTTATCCACACCGTACATCCATTTTTACAGATAATTTTAGGGCGTGAGCTCAAAAATGAGGCAGATACAATGCTCAAGTAGACCACGCCACAAGAAGCAGAGTTGATAATAACATCCACCATTGAAACCTTTCTAGGGCCCACCGTGAAGTTTATTTTCCATCTAACCTGTTCATAAGGTCATGTAGACCTGGATGAACGGAAAACGTAAATATCAGCTTCATCAAAACTTCCTTGGCTTCCAAGAAGTTTTTAATGATGGGCGTTCAATCCCTGCTGTGTGCTCCACTCTAGCTTTAGGTATACTTCATTTTTTATGCAAATATCCTAAAATGATCTGCCAAAGGACAGAGTGGATAGAAACCATACACCATGGTGGGCCTCACAGAGCCCCTGCCTGTACAAGTCCATCTAGGAAGGGCACAACGCAGGGATTCTATAGATATCCTATGTCATACATAGTTTATCTTGATTTCTACTTAATCAAAACAACATACTTATCATCAACAAAGTAGAAAAACATATTTAGTTTCCAACATCATAAATAATTATCCCAAAAGTCTGTTTGGTTCCCTTCACATCCACTGTCTATCATGTAGGGCCCACATTGGTTGGGGTCATTCATCATTAAGGATTGATCTTTAATGTGCACAGCTCATTTGGTAGGGCCCAGTTTTAATGTTAGTCAACCATCATGTGAGGCCCACTATAAATGTTATTGTCCATCACATGGGGCCCATCTTCAATATCCACTGCCCATGATGCGGATCCATCCTTTGATGTGGACTATCTATCATGTGGGCCCACATTGGATGTGGGCCGTCCATCATGCGGGACCCATTATGGATATGGGCCACTCATCATTAGGCCAACCTTTAATGTGGATTGTCCATCATGTGGGCCCCATCTTGATGTGAATAATCCATCATGTGGGTCGCCCATCTTGCAAAGCTCGTCTTGAACGTTGGCCCTTCATCATTAGGGGAAAACCTTTGATGTGGATCGTCCATCATGTGGGGCCACCTCAATATGGATCATCATTATGTGGGACCCACTAAATCATCTAGTCATTCATTGGATGATTTTTCAATTTCATGAACTTAGAAGTAGTTCTTGGTCACAGTGTTAGGAAGGATTCCATCATTCAACCATGTCCAATGGGCGATGGTGAATAACAGGGCTTCTTAACTGCATAATAACATTAATAAAAAGGAAATACTCAAAGCCATCGCAGATCCATTGTAATTTAAGTCAGAACAAATCATTAAAAACTGAAAGCACTTCTATTAATCAAACTAAAATCAAAAGAGAGTTTAAGTAACATGAATCACAACAGTAAAACCAATTCCATCACACTACAAGCTTCACCTCTTAGCCCTAGCTAAGAGGCTTAGCCAACCATAAGCTTGATTAACTAAAACTCATAAAAACATTAAAGGAAAACAAAGAAGAAAGATAGAAAATGATGAAGAATGAAGAAGCCGGCCGCCACAATCTTTCTTTCTCCTTTGTTCTCATGTCCTAGGAATGCCTCCACGGCAGATCTGATAATGCCCCCCTTTCCACGTTCTCCCTCTCCTTTTTATAGCCACTGGAAGTCGATGGAGTGGCTGAAAATTGGTGGCCGGTGACTCGGTGTGTGTAAGCTGTTTCGCAGCCAAGAAGCGCCTGAAAAAACTCCCACTTCCCTCACTTCTTTTCCAAATAAACAATGTTCATTGGGACGGTGGATCAAAGATGGTGGGACACAACCGCTCGGAAAATCGGATCTCCTAGTACATGCGTAAAGCTTAGGCATCACACCGATGTGTTTGGTGGGCCCCACAGTGATGTTTTTGGAAGAATTTACCCCGTGCGTTGGATTCCTGATGAAAAATCATCTGGGGAGGGGTGGTTTTGGTAGGTTCTTGCATGGCCCACTGTACCAACTCAAGGTGCCATTCATCCTGCGTTTTCTGACGATCTAGGTACGTACACGTGTATGAGAAAAAATGAAAGCTAGACGAGGGTCTTGGACCCCCTATGGAGTGAATGGACGGTCCAGATCTTATATATGTGAGATGAGTGGGGCCCACAGTTGAAAAACGGACGGACAATGTAAAGACGCTATACGTTTTTTGAATTTTTTGGATTTTAATCGGTCAGCGTTCGCTGACCGACTTGAGATTTAGTGCATCGGTGCACATGTGGGATCCACTGTAATGTGTATCCAACATCCGTTTCGTCAATTCATTTCTCCGCATAATTTAAGATGTTAAGACCGAAATTGAAGCATTTTTAGATACCAGGCGAGCCCTAAATCAGGATTTTAAGGGCTAATCTGTCCGTTGGGATACTTCTACAAAGATCAAATGGCTGAAATTTGACGTGTACAGTTAATTTATGATCCTCAGGACATATATAAATTTTGAACTGAACGGATGATAAGAACCTTGTGATCTTGTATTCTATACGAATTTCAAGCCTCTTTAATATGAAATACTAGATTTTCTCTTAATATGCAATATTTGACCCTCAACACAGAGCATATTACCTTTAAATAATTTTTTAAATTAATGTGTCAACAATGAAAATAAAAGAAATAAGTTATTTTTAGAAGTTGAAAAAAATAATAATAATAACCTATAAAAATATTGTACTTTTAAAAAAAAGCTAATTATATAAGTTTAATAAATTAATTAACTTATTTAAGGAAAATAACTTATTAACCTACATAGTTAAAAAAGCCACTTATTTGGTAGCATGTACTTGCTCAAAAATAATAATAATAATAATAATAAATCCAAAACAGGAAATGCTAACACATGGGTTTGGCATTTGTACAAGTGATCCGAAGCATGTCTCCTGGGTCCCACCTTGGATGGACCATAATTAAAAGTATCCCTCACTTGAACACTCTGCTTACCAACCTTGTACCATTTTTGAGTTGAACGTTGAACATTATCCTGACTGTTTATTTGAATGGCATCAACTGAAAAGTCAAGATTCTTCACGAGTATTTCAAGAGATGTGCGGATGGGACCACAAACCAACTGTTTTACTCACTTGGAATACTTTACAAGTTCAGCATATTACATAAATCCTTGTCGATGGCTAAGTACCAATTCATCTAAACTTTTAATTGGAGCCAATGACTTTCATGGCTTACATTATGTTGGAAATACCGAAAAATAAAATAAAATAAAATAGTTTATTTTCTTGCACCAGGCTGAATCACATAAAATATACGTTATACTTAAAGCATGATTCACCCCTTATCAAATTGCTGATGGTTTATAGGTGAATTGCTTCCCGGATAAGACAAGCTTATTTGGATCCTACGTTCAGCGATAACGAAGGGTCCACCTAGGAAGCATGAGAGGTGGGCACTGGATAATGTGATCCGGATCAGTTTAATTTACTTTATTGTATGTTCTTAGCACAATTTTTGAGTACCTGCATATGAAACATTAAAGGCGGGCATCGGACAACTTGATCCGGCTAACTCCACTTGTTCAAATCTGGCTTGACCCGAACCAAATGGGTGAGTCGGTCCGAACCGAGTAGATTTTACCCAATTTGAACTCAAATCGAGTCGAGTTCAAGTTACCTAAACTCGACTCAATACTGGATCTGGTTAGACCTGACTCGATCTAAAACCCGACTCTCTAACCCTACCCCGACCTGATCCCAACCCCGACCTGATCCCAACCACGACTTGATCCCAAAATCTCTCTCTCTCTCTCTCTCTCTCTCTCTCCCTCATCCTCTTCATCTTCCAAGCCCAGTTCGGCCTCTCTCTCTCTCTCTCTCATCCTCCTCATCTTCCAAGCCCGGCAACTATCCACCACCATCACCCTCCTCTCTCTCCTTTCTACTCTCTCGGTCTCTCCATCCCTCATCTCTCAATCTAACTCGGTGCCAACTCAACCCAACTCGGTATTTCTGACCGGATTGGACTCGGTCCGGATCAATCCAAGCTAGACCGGACTTGAATGGAGTTAGGCATGCTAGACTCGGTATCAAGTCGGATCGAGTTTGGGTCAGGCCTATTTCAAAATTGAATCGAATCGAGTCAGCCCTAACTTGGTTCGACTTAACTCGATGTCCAGCTCTGTGGAGCATTATGTGTAGCCAGCGTATCAAAGAAATCTTTGTTGAGGAACCATACAACTTTTTCTTCCATACATAAATCAACAAAAATCACTTCTATCAAAAACAAAATCTTTTGATATAAAGGGAAGGAAAAATAACGAGACTTAATCTTGCATAAATTCACTATATTCAAAATAATAAAAATATAATCATCGAATTTTTTCTTAGACATTCCAACTACATTATGGTACAATCAATATGGATGAAAGAAATTTCTCACTAATTAGGAGTTGTAAAAAAATTTCAATATATTTTTTGAAAAAGACAACCAAGGAAAACGGTGCTGTAAATGACTTATCACGAATTCAAATGCTAAAATTGTTATAATAGAATCTTCTACAAAACCTTTTCTTTTCTTTTATTTTTCATCTTTTTTTCTCTAAGAAAAAAAAACTTCCAAATATTGCTCTTAACTCTCTCACAAAATAAAAGACCAAATCTCTTTGGTCTCTTATTTTACTTAGTTAAAAGATCAAAATATTTCTCACACCAGTGTCAAAGAAAGCACTGCTTACACCACATATGTAGGAATAAAAGACTTCTTAAACCACGCATGTGGGTTCCACCTCTACATGAGGAGGGAACCCAGCAACCTTTTCTATAGAATGTAATTTCCTAGCAAGGCTCACACCCACAAGAAAGTATGGCCCATGATAACTTATTCATTGCCCGACGTAAATTTTGGCTTGAGCCCAATCACACCCACATGCTCATGTGCAAGATCTGAGCCATGTATAAAGTACCGAACTCCCATTCATAATATATACGGCCCTCGTTAGTTTGATTTCAATCCAAATATTAAAATTTTCAGGCCGAGCCTAATCGACCAACCTATCAAATTAGCCTAGTAAAGTCAAAATGTCGAATAAGCGTAGCTTGAACAGCTCAAAATCCAGGCCGAAAGGCTGGGCCCACAACCTTAAATAGAATATGGTGCGGCCATGGCTTTTGAGATATCACAAGCCGGATACAATCATATTCATTAGCTTTATTGTAAAAAATCTTCTGAAAACAAACAAACAAACAAATAGTTGTGTAATGTTTCAATCCAAGTGCAGTCCAAAAGGTAATCTGAACCGTTGATTGAGAAATTCACAGCGTTCCATTACAAAAATGGTCTCAATATGTTAGATGACATCATCCATTCCGAAAGACATTGAACTCAGATTTGAATTAAACGTTGTTGATCATCTATTACACCACATGCTGTGAGATCTTTAATATGAACGGTCTAGATCATTACGTGGTGGATAGGGGAAGCCGATTGTGTAACTCAGTACGCAGCGGCCCACCATTGTGTATGTGTCATATCCACGCCATCCATCCGTCTTATCAGATCATTTTAGTAAATGTGCCAAAGATTGAAGCATATGAAACAGTGTGAAGGTTTCAATGGTAGACATCTTTACCCTACTCTTTCTTGTGGTTGTGGTCCACTTGAGCTTTTTATATGCTTGAATTTTGGGCCCATGGCCAAAAATAATCCGAAAAAACGGATGGACGGCTTGGATAAGACACATACATCCATGGTGCCCACACAGAGTTTACTCAGTCCGCAAAAACCAAAGCCAAATAGTTCACCATTATTCTGAACGTTGGTGATTCAACCTCCTCACGTGATATTTATTCACGGCTATCCAGACCGTTCAAGTCGTCGGGTACAATGTAGATGAGTATATCTCCAATTAATACTGATCAAGAAATCCTAAACATCCAATTGATGGAAATCAAGAGACTTACAAAAATTCAAAATAGTAGAAAATTAGAAGATCTTTGTAGTTTTTTTCAGTATAATTTTTTATTTATACTCCATCCACATTTGTTTTAAGAATTTTAACGGTCTGGATTGTGATACAAATTTGTCATGTGTACGGTTAGAGAGTCACCACCATTTATAAAATGGTGGCAAACTATCATAGGAGTCTGATCTCCAGGAATTTGCCTTTCACGCCAACTCTTTACATGAGAGAGTGAGAGAGTGAGAGAGAGAGAGAGAGAGAGAGAGATTTGAAATGGGGAGAAAAGAAGAAAGTAAGAAGCTGGTGTTCGCATTGAATGGAAAGAGATTGGAGGTCTCAACCATAGAAGATTCGTCGAGTACTCTTCTTGAATTCCTCAGGACTAAAACCCATTACACAGGAGCTAAGCTTGGGTGCGGGGAAGGTGAGATTCTACTCTTTTTTCTTTGCATTTTTCTATGGTTGATTTTGTTTAATATTCCGGGTTTTTTTTTTTTTTTTTCATTTTTGCATAAATGATTAGTGAGATAGGATGCTTTGGGATTTTGCCATGTTCTGTTCTTTTGTTTTTGAATTTTGATTTGTTTGGAAGGATGACCAATCAAACAGTTGCATGGTCGGCACTATTTGTTTTTTTTTGGAAGTTAAATATAAATTTATTACCAACCAAGAATCCGGTGGAAACTACCGGATGTACTCAACGTGTGATGTATCATGAGACCTGGTTGTTAAATGACTCAGACTTGAGTCGCGGGGAAACGTAGAACTCGGATAATGGGTTAATGGGGTTCAAATCTGATGTAGAGTGGGTCGCAGATACATTCATGGCCAAGATGGACCAGAGAAGGCCCGATTGAAGGCAGAAGTGATCAACCTCAGAATATTAAAACAGACATAACCGAAATGAATTAGTCGACTTATCATATATGATTTTAGGTAGGAGAAGCTACTTTAGCCAACCAACCCTGCTGCTAAGCGTTGCTCATGCCAGATTTGCGAGATTCCATTATATCAATGGTTGAAAGTCGATATTATTTTCATTTTTATTATTTATAGTAAGTTTTAATTGGACCATAACTTTTGAACCTTTGAGTTTTACAATTCATGTCCAACATGAGCGAAAATTTAAGAGAATAATGTGGTTATGCAAAATTGATTACTTATCATTTTGGCTGAAAACCATGAAGCCTAGTAAAAATTAGTAGAAATCATGACCATATATAAATAGCAAGTTTACTATTTATAATAAGTCATAATTTTTAGAGAGTTTGAATAGAAGTTTGATTATGAAACTTCTTATGAGGGGTGAGATTACTATTTAAATGATTTTAATTTTGTTTTTATCATCTATCAAATTTTTTTCAAATTTAATAAAAATTATTTTTATTTTCTCTATTTTCGTTATGTATTTGAAGAATAACTATGAGAGTTCAGAGAAGCACTGTGGATTCAGAGTAATTATCCCTTGAGAAATACAATGATGACGACTTCGTCGCATCCATCCCGGCGTCAAAATCCCAAATCTCTTTATTATTATTATTTTTTATATTATTTACTTCTAAGATAAATATAACTATATATTCTAAATATTTTATCTTTTGCCTAACTTAAAATTTAATAATAAGTAAACATCCAATTGAGTTGGGCCAGGTCGAGCCAAGCTTTTGGTTCTGTTGGTACACCTTGTGCAACTCATCAAACCAATAACGTCAAGAGTGCATATCGACTCATCAAACCACTACCTTATCCAAAATGGCAGCTTTGGTTAGTATATATTAATTAATCTCCTTCCCCATTTCTTCATGAATGTCTATAATCCTAGCTTTAAGTACCTCCACATACTCACCGTGTCGTTGCCCACATGTATTATGGAATATAATCTGATGGAAGGAATCGACTGACTTATGGAATATTCACATGGGGGCCCAACGAATGAACGTTCCAGATCCTACACATGTATGCCATGTTAGCACGTGTGGTGTGCTTGTTTTCGCGCTTGAAGATGGGCGTCTCGAAGTATGTTCATCTTGATGCTTTGTCTTAGGAACGTTGTTCTGAAACGGCTACTTAGGGCGCTTTCTTTCCTGCCAACGTGTCACTTTTGGAGAACATCTCATCCGTGGGAAAGGTGGACCCTGCCGTAAAGATCACTTGCAGAGAAAAGCAGACCAATCCACTCGTTATACGGGCCATTCAAGTATTAGATTAATGATTGTCCATTGATTTAGACGGCGTAGTCCAAAGATGAGTAGACCATCCTAGTTGGATTGGCTACTCCCCTGCCAATGCCTCGGTGGCTGGTGCTCTGTGGGCCACATCATAATGTATGTGTTTCATCCATGTTGTTCATCCATCTTTACATATCATTTTAGGATTTGATCCCAAAAATGAGAGGGATATAAATCTCAGGTAGACTACACTACAAGAAAATAATAGTGATTGGATATCCACCATTAAAATCCTCCTAAGGCCCATTGTATTGTTTATTTGACAACTAATCTGCTAAGTAGGTCATGCAGACCTAGATGCAGACCTAGATGAAGGGAAAAAAACAAAAATTAGCTTCATCCAAAACTTTTATGGCCCGTAAAAAGCTATTTAATGGTCGACATTCATTCAACACTGTTCTATATAATGTGTTCCACTTGAGATTACGATATACCACATTTTTTGTCTCATGCCATAAAATGATTTAGGAAAATAGACAGACGACTGGATGAAACACCGTACATCTTGGTGGGGGCCACAGAGCATGGGCAGGTGGCGAGGAGTAGCCAATCCGTTTCCCCTTGTTTTTGCCTTTAGACAACCTTTATACCGGAACGGATGGGCCACTCACACTGCCACTAGCCAATGGCTAGTGGACAGTGGTTGTGGCCCCAACATGATGTATGTGTCTTATCCATGTTGTCCATCTATTTTTCCAGATAATTTTATAGTATGAATCCAAAACTAAGGTAGGCCAAAATATCAAGTGGGCCACATTGTTTATTGAACTCTCATCATTAAAAACTTCTTGGACTACAAAAGTTTTAGATCAAGCTGATATTTGTTTTTTGCCTTTATTGATGTCTGTATGACTTAATCTACAGGGTGGGGGTCAAATAAACATTACAGTGGGCCCCTGAAGGTTTTTAATGGTAGACATTCAATCAATACTGTTTTCTCATGATGTGGTCCACTAAAAATTTGATCTACGTCATTTATAGGATTTAGTATCAAAATGATGTGCAAAAATCAATGAACGGTGTGGATAAAGCACATAGATCATGTTGGGCCCAGGTAACACCGTATTGGGTGTTTTCTTGACTATAAGGCCTACTTTAATGTATGTGTTGTATTGAATGGAGCCAACATTTGTGTTTTCCCTGCATTAAGGTCTGTGTGATCTTTTCAATGGGTTGGATGGCAAGTAAACATTAAGGTGGTCCTTGGGAAATTTCCAATGGGCATTCAATGACCACGGTTTCTGTGGTGTGGTGCACTTGAGAACTGGATCTGCTTCATTTTTTGGGGGCCATGTACTAAAATAGCAGAAAAAAATGATGGATAGCTTAGATATGCAACACATGCATTAAGGCCTCACATTAGGGCCCACTGTGTGGTTACCTAGGTAACACCTAATCCGCTCCCAGCTGGAAATTTCTAATACATTACAATGAAAAAGTCAATGGTAGATTATTATTTTTTAATTTATGGATTGATAATATATTTTTTCTTTTCTACATTTCAACCTTTGAATTGGAGGATAATATTAAAAAAAAATGATATGATTCAGCCTCACATCAATTTAAATGCAGCGGACGACCGTGACATTCAGGGAATTCGTGTGTATCCAAATCAAAGTAGGTAAACAGCTACTCATGTAATCAATGACGTTATTAGTATCGTAGTCCAACAAGTAATGTTTAATATACTTTTACATTGTTGTCAAATAAGTAATGTTTAATGTAATTTTCAAAAGATTAAAAACATTTAAGCCTTTATATGTAAATTTTATAGAAAATTGAAACCAATCAGTGGAGTCATGCATAGAGTATGGAGATCAAATAAATTGAATAAAAAGCATACCCAATTGTGAAGGTAATTGGCGGATTCTTCCATACCTTACACCCTTTAACAAACTACTAAGATAGGAACAAAAGCTTTAATCATGTAGGCATGCATGAGGACCCAGCCCTGTTAATATGGTTTATAAGGTTAAGGAGTTCAAAACCCATTGAAACTCCTCCTTGCAGGCTTCACGAGAATTTGCTAGTCCTTAAAAAAATAATAAATAATAATAAATAAAAAAAACTGCACACACACCCCACACACGCCGTAGTGGGATTTCACCACCTATGGGTACTTGAACCCTTGACCAAGTGTTAATCCTAATCTAACTAGAATATTGTGCGTGTGACACAGTTTTAACTACACCACCCCTTACATGATTATAGATGAATCATAATTGAGTGGGATATATTGGTACTCCCGATCACACTATCTAACCCTTAGGGCAATCTAGACCATTGATCAATAAAGCCTACATTATAGAATACTTACATAAAGATGATGGGCCATAAGCTAAGGATCAACTTAAGCAAAAGTTGGAACAACTTGAGTGGGTCACATACATTAAGCTAGACCATTCATCGGTTGTCTATTTTAAGTGTATTACCCACCAGATAAATGGACCATTCTTGTTTTTCCTCACAGTGGCTTTTATTATGTGTCCCACCTATTGCATGCCTAAGATTGGACTGCACTCTGAATAGCGGTGTAGAGGAGTGCCTACAGCTAACCAAGCAGGGAGAATGTGCATCAGACCCAACCTTGTTTTCATCACGGGTCCTAAAACTCATTCCAATCCAAATCTTAAGTGAGCCACAATGTAAGGAAATATTATAAGATCATGTCTAAAAACTGTAAATTTCACATGGTGTACACCACACCCTAAGACCCCACACCACTCTTAGGGTGTGGTGTATCAGATGAGTGATTGGATGGCATAAAAACACCATGGTGGACCCTACACGCAATTTGGATGGTTATAATTAGAGTCTCAATCACTTGGTTGTTTTCCATGTAAGACTTTTATCATATGTGCCACACATGATCACACATTTAGATATGACCGCTAGACTATTCACATAGAGCAATTTAGTAGGCTCCACTACAGTTATAATCATTGTAAATAGATTTTCGAACATGATGATTGAACCATATTTTCTATAGATTGGATATTAAGTTGGATATAAAAACTTATAGTATAAAGATCTTACAGGAAAGAAGTGTGATGGATAAGTTTTTTTGACATTATTTCTTATAAATGTTTTGGAAAATATTTCTTATAAATGTTTTGGGAAAGAAGTGTGATGGATAAGTTTTTCTGGCATTATTTCTTATAAATGTTTTGGTCTCCTTACTTATATAAGAGAGAAGATCTTAATATCATTGAAGGTTATTTTAAGGGTTTGAGGTGCAGGTAATTAAAATTTTCGTTTACTATATCAAATAATCAAAATATTTTTTCAGCTTTAAAATTATGGCACTATTGAATCTTCATCATTGATGGATGGGCAATTCGATAATTTCGCATATATGCTCTCTAGCATTAAATGGGACTTCCTTTATTTTTATTATTATTATTATTATTATTATTATTATTATTATTATCATTTAATGCCCATGTTTACAAATTGTTTCAGCTCACCTAAGGGATGGTGTGGATCTCATTCACATGAAGTCCTCCATCTACGCCAGTGAAGAGTGATGATTTCATACATCATTACTGTTCACCGATGATTTCATGTTTTCATACGCCGCGATGATTTCATATATTACTCACGTTAGCAATTTTCTTGTCTATCATTCACGTCAATATAATACGGTAGAAACGCATCTATAGTAGTACGATAGACTCCATCCTTCATCTTCCATTTTCATGTATAAATTTTGAATCTGAACCGTAAATCTAGTGGACCCGACCTGTATTATAATAAATATTCATTTATGGCCGCTAATTAGTAAGCACAAAGAAAAAGAAAGATTTAGCAGTTGAATTTCAGAGATCATAAAGGGAGAGATTGAGTAACTTATTAGTGTAGTCTATGAACCACACGCCATCTGATGTTGGTCCCACTAGTTGGACGGTACCGATTCAACCATATGCATTTCCATTCCACGTGGATGGTGGAAAATGAGTCACCTCTAAAATAGAGGAGGTTAAACCGTATATCATTTTATATTATTATTTTCTTGCGCACTACGAATGATATCACAAGAAGTTCCTGCGCATGGAACCTAGGTGGGCCCACTTTCATGTTTTTGAGAAACCCACTCTGTACATATGTTTTCTGAGCTCATCTCAGGACTTGGGAGTAAAAGTGAACGGCATCAAGGACTCAAGTGTGCCGCACTAAAGGAAAAGGTGTGTAGGGAAAATTTCTACCATTGAAACCTTGCTAGGGTCGGCAGTGATATGTACATACCATCCAAACCGTTCATAACATCATTCCCACTAGAACTATGAACACAAATATTAGACTAATTCAAAACATCTATAGCTCCATGAGTATTTCAACCGTGGAAGTTCACACGGGTCCATGCTCTTGCCCGGGTGGTAGACTCTCAGGAGTTTCAACTTCCCGTCAAGGGTTCAAGAACCCATTGGTGGTGAAATTCCACCAGCGTGAGTGTGTGGGAACAAAAAAAAAAAAAACAAATAATACAGTGGCACATTAGTTTTGAAACCATAAAAGATTCAAAACTTATATGGCCCCAAAGAAGTTTTCAATCGGAAGTATTCAATCCATGTTGCTTTCTATGGTGGGATCCACTTGAGCTTTAGATTTATCTGATTTTTTGGCCCATGCTCTAAAATAATCTCAAAAATTGGATAGACAGTGTTGATATAGCCCACACATCATAGTAAGACCTACACAACTTGCTAACATTGAAAGAAATTGTCACGGACCTAATGTAATTCCATCAAATCTAATTCCAAGCATTTTCATTCTTCCCAAGCATGTAGTGGAATTGGAAGAAGATCATGCAATTCCATCCCACCTAATCCCTTCTAATACAACCGCCCAAACATGCCGTAAATGTTTTTCATAGCTCGAGTGGGGTGCAGAATAAATACTCAGTAGCTAAATCAAGTCACATCACCAAGCTCTATGGACCCACCATGATGCGTTTGTTGTATCATGCCGTCTAACCATTTGTAGAAATGGTTTGATGGCAAGAGAAAAAATATGAGATAGATCTAAAGTTCAAGTAGACCCATGGGATCAGTCACACCCACCATTGAAACATTTATAGGGCTCACCATAATGTATTTTTAAAATTCAGCTTATTCATAAGTTAACATAGACATAGATAAAATGAAAACAAAAATATAAGCTTGATAGGAAACTTCTGTGGAAGTTTTGAATGGTGGATGTCACTGTCCCAACTATTTTCTATGGTGGGGTCCACTTGAACTTTAGATCTATTTCTTTATTTTTTTTTCATGCCATAAAACTATTTCTCCAAATGATGGGAAGTATGGATACAACACATGCATCATGGTGGCGTCCACAGAGCTTGGTGACGTCACTTTGGTCGTGATTTGGATACTGACCTTGTCAGTATATAATCCGCGCCCGCTCGAGTGCACCTCGAAGTTGCACACGTGTCACTAGTGGGACACGGATCAGACCTCCAAAAGATGCGACCCGCTCTCCAGCGGTACTGGCGGTGTGGATTTCACGCTATCATGACGTAAAGGTGAGATAATACGACCATCGAGTGGGCCAGATCAATGCCCAAGACTAGAACCATTGCTCAATGTCTTTTAATCCTAGGCTGATGTGATCACCTGAAAAGCGGCTATGATCTCACGCACGTTTTGTGCGTGTCGAGGTCTGGGATTCGGTCAGATTAGGAAAACAGGCTTATGCCCGTGACTGTGGGGCCCACCTTGATATTTGTGTTGCATATCCTCACTATCCATCTTATTTTCCCAATTTATTTTATGACATGTCCCAAAAACGAAGTTGATCCAAATCTCAGGAATACCACACTATAGAAAACAATAATGATTGCTAATTAAAAATATTTCGTGAGCCATATAAATTATTGATCGAGGTGATATTTGTGTTTTCCCTCGTTCAGTTACTGGTGACCTTCTCAACAGGTTGAATGGCAAATAAACATTCCGGTGGGCCTTAGAAAGTTTTTAACGGTGGGCATTCAAGCACCAATGTTTCCAATTGGATCAGCTTCTTTTTTGTTTTTTTTTGTTTTTTTAGTTATTATTTTGAGTCTGAAAAACAGACATACAGTATGGATATACAGTACATATATCAAGGTGAGGCCTATCATCAGGCCCGACCCAACTCTGATGTTAGTACAGTGGACCTAGCAAGTGCCATGAGCATTCGGGTTATTTGTATAGCTACGTGGCCACGTGGCGTGATTGTCGTAATAGCTCTGCATGGACAAGAATAAGAAATTTTAGCCCTGAGTCTACTTTTTAACTTTTCGGAAGACAAAATGTTACTCTGTTACGGTTGTCTTGATGAGCCACGCTTTCGCCTCAGGAAGTGAAATGTCCTTTTAAAAATAGACGTAGGACTCACCTAAAACTGAAATGCGGCTCACCCCATGATCAAACTTATTCATTTATTTTAATCAGACTATCGTGAACCCACTAAAGGGTTTTATTAGTGTTTTTTTTTTTTTTTTTTTTAAATGTATGTGGCACACAACTACACTAACATTGTATATTAATAATGAGCTCTTCCCTTTAGTATGGTCCATTTATGATGAGATTCAACCTTAATCATTAGTTAACAACCTTAATTAAAATCCCTTGTGGTGGAGTATGTGGTGGAAAACACGGTATGCCGAAAGAATGTTCGATGCTCTGAGGTAACTCGTCGGCTCCTAATGCTTGTTCTCTCCATAGAGGAAAGTGGTCATCCCTTCCTTGCGCCTCAGCCTCGACGAATCCTTTTTCCGGATAGAAATCCACCCACGATGTACTCCAAGGGTACTGGTGATAGCGTCAATGTCAAATTGGTAGATACGTCCATCACACTCAACATCAAACCTCATAGGCTCCAGTTGTGAGTTCTATATAGTGGCGTGCAACCTCCACACCAATGCCTCGGTTGCATTTTCTCTGGCCACTAAAATTGTGTTCCAACCAAGTGTGGACAGCCATTCGAGTGACGAGTTGTCAGTGAACACATCATCACTAACCCGACGCTTGAAACAAATGGGGTCGTTGGCGAACCTCCCCAAATCTACGGAGGGATGGGAAGGCGTTTCCTCTTGGGAAGCCGATGGTCCACCACGACTACAACCCTCGACCTTCTTAGTGTGAGTCGTGTCGGGGCTTGACGAAGATGCCCTTGAATTGTTCTTCCTCTTTGCCTGATGCTCTCATTCCCCTTTCTATTTGGATCAAGATCGAGGATTGCCCTTTTCGATTTCATTATTCCTTCCTCTTGCAACCAACACATTTGTAAAGGCACCTCCATTATTGTCTTTATTTCTCGACTGTTACTCATGAAGGGCTGAGATGACGGTTTCCATATCGATGGTACCCCTACCATGGTTTAGCATATATACCAGATTCTCGAAAGATAGTGGAAGCAAACTCAAGAGAATCAATGCTTGATCTTCTTATTCTTCTTATTTATTTAATATTTTAACCTCTATATTCGTCAGTTTATATAACAATTTGCTGAAAGTGCTCTTGTATAATTCATTAATGTTAGACCCATCTGTCATCTTAAGATTATAGAATTGCTTCTTAATATATAAATGCCTACCCAAGGATTTCTTCACGTACAAACCACCCCCAGTTTCATTCATACCTTTGTAGTGGTCTTTTGATCCAGGACATTATATAGGATATTGTCTACTAGACATTATTGTAACAATGTTATAGCCATGTCATCTAATTCATCCTACTCTTCATCAATCATAGATGTAAGACGCTTCGCATTGCCAAGGAAAGCGTGTTGCAATCCCTGCTGAACTAAGAGACTTCTCATCTTAATCTTTTATAATTAAGTTATTTCTCCCAGTGAAATTCTCTGTTTCATACTTAATATTAGATTCCTTAGAAAATATATTTTCAAATTCATAAAACTCAAAACACTAACGTTAGCTCTAATACCACTTATTGGAGGGACATGAGGAAGCATACCCCAAGTTAGAATCAAACAATAAGAGATCAAGCAAAAACTAAACACATAGAGAACACAAGATTTTACGTGAAAAACTCTCGAGGGAAAAAATTACAGTACAAAGCGACAACAAATCCACTATGATAAACAATGTTACAAGAGATGGAAGAGCTTATCGATCCGAGAAGACACCCCAAAACTACAAAAAAAACTCTAGCTTTGATCTCCCCTTTACTCACAAAAGCCCTAAAACATGTTTTCTCATATCCTAATCCTTGATTACAAACCCTTAAATAGAGTTAAAACCGAAATAGGAAACAAATTGTGCAATTCCATAAAACCCCATGCACCATCAATGAGACCTTTGATGGCATCGACTAATATTGAAGATCAGTCAATGATATCGAAGCCACCTTCGATGGCATTGAGTAATAACTCCAAAAGTGTCCAACGAGTATATGGAAAAAAAAAAAAAAGAAGAAAAATTTTCTCTATGGCATCAAGAGGTCTGTTAATGGCATCAACAGACCCTGTTACCTGTTACAAACATATTTGAAACATTTGAAAACAACCACCTACACTCAAAATTTAAAATTAGAGTATACATGATGATCATTTCATCAAATACTTGGAAATTAGTCTCAATGATGAACATAAAGAACCAATGGATATCAAAATCAAAGCTCCAATTCCATGATTTTTCATACATAACATGAAAAATCAATGGATTTATAACCATTTGCATTGATTTAATATATTTCAATAAAAAAAATGGATCAGAAATTGAAAATACTCTCCGTATCGAACATGTGAGATGTATCTAGTGGAAATCGAATCGCATAAATGGGATACAAGTCACAAGATATATCAGCCGATATCGTCAATATTTAAAACATTGGTTATTAATATTACCGCTAAGAAGTTTTTAAATTTTTTTAAAATTTTTTTTAGAGTTTGCATGTTAGTACACACCCCACCGGGGAATCGATAACATTTTGGAACACCTTGGTGTGAATCCAACACGTCCAAAAGGTTGGCCCCACCATATGGATAACCTTAATGCAAAAATGAGCCTAATCCACGCAGTTGGTGGTTCACGCCAATATTTCTTTATTATATCAAAGGTTATCCTTTTTTTTGTGGTGTGGCCCACCTAAGGAATGGAATGGGTTGATTCACAAACACATGAAAGGTTGATTCACAAACACATGAAGGGTTGAACTTGAAAGGTTGATTCACAAACACATGAAAGGTCTACACTAGGAAATCCTTCCAGTGGGACCAACCAGCACATTGGATGGTTTGGATTCACAAACACATGAAAGGTTGAACTTGCAAATTGCTTGGACGATAACATCTCATCCAACCGGTTGGATATGAGCAGTTCTCTTTAGAAGTTACAGGTGGGATTGACACGGATGAGCTTTGGGCCTTTTGGTTTAGGCGAGTGTCCGTTTGGATGTTAAATCAGATTGGGATTGGTCTAGCAGCTTCAGAGGAAACCATCTGATTTGCATCTAGCGTGCATTAAAAACAGAAACTGGATGAATTAGGAATTTTTTCCCCCTGCCTTCTCCACCCAAAATTGATAATGAGATGAGAACTGTAATCATCCCACTACCAAGGTGTTGCTCCCACTTCGACTCCTGCTTCCTAGGCTATTAGGCCTTCTGATTTTTTAATTTTTTTTATAGGAATAATGAGAATTGCATCAAGGCATGTTTGCATTCGTGGAATCGAAGGCAAAAGACAGGAAAAACTAGTAATAATTCAATGATGATTTCCATGAGAACCTTTTTTTTTTTTTGGAAAGGTAACACTACCAGGGTTTGAACCCTATTTCCCTGAGAACTGCTGAAACATGGTTTCCAATTTTAAAATCTTGTTCAGATGGCAAGTGGAAATATCATATTCCTCTCACAACACTCACCTAGTTTCTTGTGTCATAAATTCAAATTATGGAAAGGTGAAATGATTGCTTGGTGGAATCCTTATCCGCCCATTTCTTTGCTATCCAAACAACACAAATAGTCATATTAAGGAAAATTATGTAGGGGCATTTTCACATCGGGCTTGCGGGCTTGAGTGGGGTGGTTTGTGGGATGCAGGGGCATACTCAGGGTGGGCGGCCTGTGTGATGCGAGTGGCTTATGTGAAGTGGAACCCATGTGAAGTAGGGCTCACGAGGGAGTTCGGCTGAGGTCCTAACCCATGTGATGTGAGGCTTGGGCTATCAGATAAATGGATTAATTTGCCGTGCTCTATCAGTTCCAGCTTTTAGAGCAAGTGGTTAATTGTCCTGCATCAAAGTGGTATCGGAGTGGGAGGTCCTGGGTAGAACTTTTGCCGAGCAATCATAAGAACCACAGACCCCAAATAGCTGGGACACAACTATGAGTGAAGATGGTGATGCAGTTTCTAAGATGATGATAATGTATTTTCAACAAAGCTATGATGCTGATGATGATATAGTTTCCAAGATTGTGGTTTTAAGATCGTCTCTCTTCTTCTTTTTGCTATAGTGTTTCTTTGGAGGGAGGGAAAATTTTTTTTTTTTTTGGTGCTCTTTACTTCAGGACCTTTTTGCATGGAGGAAACTCATTTGGATATTAGTCCATTTTTGTAGCCAACAATGCATGATAAGGACGCCACATCATGTCATTTTGAAGATAAGATTGGAGAAATTCTGATGGGTCTTGTTTCATTTTCTCTTGGAAACAAGATTCATTGCAATCTTGATATTCTACTCTACAAACGACATGGATGCTGCTGATATGGTGCCCTTGTCAAGGATTGTTGGCTACAGAAAAGATTGATATCCAAATGGGTGTTGTACATGCAAACAAGTCTTTAATGAAGGATGCTGTATTCAGTTGAAAATTTATTATCTTTTCTGTTGCAGGCGGTTGCGGAGCTTGCGTCGTTCTTCTGTCCAAGTATGACCGTGTAAAGGACCAAGTCGAAGAGTTCACAGTGAACTCATGCCTGACTCTTCTTTGCAGTATAAATGGCTGTTCAATTACAACAACTGAAGGCCTTGGAAACAGCAAAGATGGGTTCCATTCAATTCATCAGAGGTTTTCGGGTTTCCATGCTTCTCAATGCGGCTTTTGTACTCCCGGCATGTGCATGTCTCTCTTTGCAGCACTTGTTAATGCTGAAAAGACTGAAAGGCCTGCCCCAGCCAATGGATTTTCAAGGATCACAGCATCTGAAGCTGAGAAGGCTATTGCAGGCAATCTCTGCCGGTGCACAGGATATCGACCCATTGCTGATGCCTGCAAAAGCTTTGCAGCAGATGTTGATATGGAGGACTTGGGTCTCAATTCCTTCTGGAGAAAGGGGGAGAATACAGATGCAAAAGTGAATAGATTGCCCTTTTATAGTCGTGAAGGGATCTGTACATTTCCAGAATTTCTGAAAAATGAAATCAAAGCATCCATGAATGGCTTTATTGACTCGCCAGTGAAGAATCCTAGTGATTTTATGTGTGCAAAACTGCAAGTTCCGGGTAATTGGTATAGTCCTGTTAGTGTTGAAGAGCTTCAAAACCTGTTGAAATCCGAAGTAGCTGAGAATGGAAACCAGGTGAAATTGGTTGTTGGCAATACAAGTGCCGGTATTTATCGAGAAGCAGTCGAATATGATAAATACATTGATCTAAGACACATTCCTGAGCTTTCAGTTATAAGAAGGGACAACACAGGGATTGAAATTGGAGCAGCCTTGTCAATTTCCAAGGCAATCGGAGCATTAAGGGAAGAGAGAGAGAGTCCATCAAGGTCCAATGAAAGACTGGTGTTCATGAAAATTGCAGATCATATGAATAAGATTGCATCTCAAAACATCCGAAATACAGCAAGTTTGGGTGGTAATATAATCATGGCGCAACGAAATCCATTCCCCTCGGATATCGCTACCATTCTTCTCGCAGCCAGTTCGTCTTTAAACATCCATACCGGTTCAGAAGCGGTATTGCTTACATTGGAGGATTTTCTCCAAAGGCCTCCATGTGATCCAAAAACCCTACTTTTAAGCATTCAAATCCCAAGCTGGAATTCTATAAGAAACTCTTCATCTGAAACCAAATTGCTGTTTGAGACTTATAGAGCCTCTCCACGTCCCCTGGGAAATGCAGTGGCTTATGTCAATGCAGCTTTCTTAGCTACTGTTTCGACCCAAGAAATGTCGGAAAGTTTTGTTTTGGAAAATCTACGGCTGGTTTTCGGTGCTTACGGGACTAAGCATGCAATCAGAGCGAGGAAGGTTGAGGAATTTTTATCCGGGAAATCCGTTACTCTGGCTGTTCTGCTTGAGTCAATCAGAGTACTTCAAGCAACCGTTGTACCTGCAGAAGGCACTTCTCATGCTGCTTACAGATCAAGTTTGGCAGTTGGGTTTCTCTTTGATTTCCTTCGACCCTTTGTCAAAGCTCTGACAGGACCTGAAAAAGATTTATGGATGAGGATCTCCGATGTTGTTGATAGCACTGAAATTCAAAATGGTGGCCTCAATGGATACTAAAATTTTTTGGCAGATGAGTCTTGCGTAAATGGTCATCTCTCTTATAGAAAAGACCATCCGGAGAGACCAGTTCCGCTCTTATCTGCAAAGCAAGTTATAGAAATCAGCAAAGAGCATCATCCGGTAGGTGAGCCTACTAAGAAAGTAGGGGCCGAGATTCAAGCTTCTGGTATGTTTCCCTACACACTGTTTCTTACCATTCCAACTCGATCATGAAGCTTTATTCGAAACTTAGTAAATCTATGCTGCTATGTAAGAGGACACTCCCTTTTATTTGGAATTCTATTATGGAAAAACTTCAGTTTATCTTTTACTTCTTTTAGAGGTTTGCTAAGCCCACATGTAATGTGGCCCTTCTACAGCCATCCAATGTGGCAAAAGTATGAAAGATCTAAGCTGTCCATCAGGCAGGTTCCACCAATGCTGTAGCTCAAAATTCAGGTCATGCCACCTATCAGGGGGTTACATCTTATGAAACAATGGATGGCTAAACGAAATTTGGTTAGTATCTTCTATGCTGTCGACTTGTCAGCCTGATCTTTGGGCCAGGGCATCTGCACCTTAGTACACACCTGATGGACGCTTGGATCTCACACCCATTTATATGGTAGTTATGGTAACATACTATGTTTGTGATTTTAAGAACTACTATTATGTAACTATCTACATTTCAATATTATCATTCAACTGTTCAGTTTCTATACTCGTCAACTTATCTGGTGTTTCATGATCCTGTTTTGACACCTCAGAGTTTGTGCTGAACATGGATGCATGTATCCTTGTCTTAAATTAGACCAAGAATATGTTAATCGTAGAAGTATGCAAAAGTAGAGAAGAGAGTATCTTCTCTCTCCTGAAGAATATTTAATTTATGATTTCTTAATTACAGAGATAATCTTCTGTATACAAAGTGATATTTACCAAAAGAAACCAAATAACCAAAATATATTTAAAAGATAACTAAAGGATAATAATTGAGAGATGTACATCAATATGGTGTTCATTAGGAAAATACAAGACTGTTTGATGGGGTTTTCCTCCTCAGTTCAGAGGAGAGGCAGTGCAGATCGGATGCCTCAAATCTTGGCATTACCATGCTGCTCAGCCAGTTGAGTGGGCTGCTCGACCGGTCAAAGGGAGCTGCTCGACTCTAAGTCCAGCAAACTTTATTTTTTTGGTTCGACTAGTCGAGAGTCAGGCTCGACGAGTCGAGGGTTACACAGATTCTGCGCGGATTTTGTGCGGACTGTGTAAATTTGAGGCAGTTTTGCAGAGGTGCGGAAGAGGAGTTTCCTAAACTATAAATAGGGGTCCCTAGGGCTATTTTAGGGCATGACTATAAATAGGGGTCCCTAGGACTATTTTAGGGCATTTTTACGATCAAAGTGAGAGAGAGGAAGCTTGTGAAAGGGAGAGAGGAAGCTTGTGGAAGGGAGGATTCTGCTCGTAGAGGTGATCTACTGCGCAGTTGACATCTCAGCGCTTCTACGTCCTCGTGATCGGTGAGATCTCTCCGTTTTTCATTATTCTCTTATTGTTTATCCACTCCTACGTGAGTGAAGAAGGTTAGATCCAAGCGGTGTGTGCTTGTGATCGGTTGTAACGTTCTACTTCATAGTGAATTGTTGCTCCAGACTAGGTCCCATGGTTTTTACCTCTTCGAGGGTTTTCCACGTAAAATCTCTTGTGTCATGTGGCTTGTGCTTTGATTTATTTCATTGCTTTATTACATCCCATAATTCTAGCGTTTTTGGGAGGCGAGATCCTAAGGTTTTTGTGCAACGCTCCCAACACTATTCACCATCAATATGGTGCTCTGTAGGTATGCACAGAGCGGAGTACTCTGAACATTAATGAATTGGGTTCCAACGAATCATAAAACATGCTGGTTTTGGGTCGGGTTGTCAGGGTCTTGGTTTGGGTTAGCATTAGAAAACCCTAACCTGATTTGAAAACAGGTTGGGTTTGCAAATTAGGGTCGCGTTAGTTGAGGATTGGACTAGGGAATAATCACATGTTTTTGGGTTGGGTCGGGTTAGTTTAGGGTTGGGTATAGAGGAATTTGGTTAGGAACCTTGGGTTGGAATTTGAGTTGTGGCCCTTGTGGGTTGGGTCCTCTTGAGGAGTGTCAAGTTCGGGTCAAGCCTCAATCCAACCCAACCCACGAAATCGCACCCCTAACTCTATGCAAAATAAATGGATACATAAAACAAGTGTACATTTGTTGAGAGATTTGGAAACATCAGTTGAATAGTTATGATCAAATCATGTAGGTGAAGCAGTGTATGTAGATGACATTCCTGCTCCCAAGGATTGCCTTTATGGAGCATTCATCTATAGCACAAGGCCTTTGGCACGTGTAAAGGGCATTGGATTCAAATCTACATCAGCAAGTGAAAGAATCGTTAAGGTTATTTCTGTTAAAGACATTCCACGAGGAGGGGTTAACATAGGCTCTATTTGTATGTTTGGTGAAGAACCTCTATTTGCCGATGATCTTACCCAATTTGCCGGTCAGCCTCTTGGTTTTGTGGTAATTCAATGACCTCTCATGCAAGCATATTTTTTTCTCTCTCATGTATTTACATTTTTCAATTTCACATGCAAAGTTAATGGAAAGGTTGGTTTAGATTGCAGAAACACAGAGATATGCCAATGTGGCTGCTCAGCAAGCGACAGTTGATTATGACATGGAAAGCCTGGAACCTCCCATTTTAACTGTAGAAGAGGCTGTTGAAAGGTCCAGCTTTTTTGAGGTACCTCCTATGGTTTCCCCAAAAACAGTTGGTGATTTCTGGAAAGGAATGGCAGAAGCAGAAGAGAAGATTCTCTCTGCTAAGGTATTTCCCTTATACTTTAGGACATGTTATACATTGAATCCAAGCAAAAGAAAGGGAAAAAAAATAAAATCCAATGATGATTTCCATGAGAACTATTGAATGATGGATTCCAATTTTTATTTCTTGTTTGAGTAGAAAGTGGAAATCTCATATTCCTCTCACAAGCCAAGAATCCAAATTATGGAAAGGTGTAATGATTGCTTGGTGGTATCCACCCTTTTCTTTGCTATGCACATGACACAAATCATCATATCCAAGGAAAATCCTTTTCCTTTTCAGCTGTTTGGCATGGAATCCATGGTTTCCAAACATGGCCTTAGTGTCTTTTTTATATCAAGGTCAGGAAACTCAAAACTTGACTTGGACTTAAGGAGGATCGACGTGACTTAAAGCTTGGATCAAGTACTCGATTGAGTTTTGTTGAGTTTAAAAGCTTAAGGTCCGGTACTTTTTCAAATTTAGAAGTACTGGATTGAGTTTTCTGGGTATTTGAGGAAGTTCTCTTGTTCTATACAAAAGCCAAGCTACATATGCTTGTCATGATCAAATGAACTCACTTTCTTTGAAGACTTGATTGAGTTTCGAAAGTCCATCTGAACTGAATTGCTAGAATTCACTTCAAGAAAGAGTCATGAGCAATATGGGACTACCCTCACTCTGTTTGTAATAGACTACTTCCTGAATTGCAATTAGTATCATTTCTAATCCAAATACCAATTTGAAAATGTGCATTAGGGGTTTTGTTGTCATTAATTATTAAAATAGTGCTGCCCCACATTGATCATCTCCTTTATAATGACTTACATGAATTCCAATTTAGTTGAATTGGGAATCCAAATGCAGACTTTTCTTTTGCTGCTGTTTATCTCTAAAAACAGGTTCTTCATAGTCCGTAGGCATGTTAACGAATGTGGCAATGGTTTTCAGATTGAACTTGGATCTCAATACTATTTCTATATGGAGACGCAAACAACACTTGCTGTACCAGATGAAGATAACTGCATGGTGGTGTACACTTCGACCCAGTGCCCTGATCTCTCACATCGCACAATCGCAAAATGCCTTGGCATTCCTGACCATAATGTTCGTGTAATTACAAGGAGGGTCGGTGGAGGATTTGGTGGGAAGGCCTTTAGGGGTTTAGCTGTGAGTATCATTAGCATCATTTTCATTGGGCATGAACTTTGTAGACATTGTTGTTTTCTCTACTATTTGTTTAGATAGACATAGATTTCTTTCGAATGAAGTAAGTTTTCAGTCTTAGACGCTGGAACCCATGTAGAACTTCCCTAACCTTTCCATAAGAAACCAAAATATCTTGATGTCTTCTTAATCATCATGACACCTATGCATGAAACATTATTCATGAACTAGAATAAGCCACTTGGTTTAGCAAGGCTTTAAGTGTTTCAGAGTCTGATTAAAATATCGGTAGAGATGATGATTCCCCCCCTTAAAAAAAAAATAAATAAATTTAGTGATTTTTACTCTAATTCATTGGAGTCAAACTTGAAACATTTGTTACAAAATTTGGGTTCAGAAAATTTTTTCAGTGAGTTAATTAGCTGCTGATTTTGGGAAAAGCTAGAGATTCTTTCATTTTACCGAACCAGTTTTTTGTTTTTTTTGTTTTTGTTTTTGTTTTTTGTTTTTTGTTTTTTGTTTTTTTGTTTTGTGTTGTTTTGTTTTGTTTTTGTTTTTGTTTTTTGTTTTTGTGGTTTCTTTAAGGCCACATGTGGCTCATGGCGATTTCAAGAGTGGATAAAAATAAATTGAGGTTTTGGAATTTTTATTCTTAGTTGAATTTCCAAAAACCATGAAATTGGTCTCTCTTTTGTGTGCGCATTAGCATCTTTTCATGATTTTTGTAAATTCAAGTAAAAGCAGCAATCCTAGAGTGGTGTCTTATTTTTCTCTAGGCCAAGCCATGAAGCCTAACTATTGAATGATTCATGACTAAATCTTGAATGTGAATCTTTAGTGAACTGTTCAAAATTCTTAAATTTCTTGCGTACTCTTTTCTAATAGTGCTTTAACTATGACCAATGTACCTTGTTCTCATTTGCCATTCACGTTCTTTTTTCAACTGTATACTTCTCTCTTCGACTTTATGGGCCACCAGCTATCTGAGAACATTGTTGTACCAAGCTATCTGTTTTGCAATATATAGTCCCAGTTTAACTAACAAATGATTTCTTGTATGCATCCATGACCTCACAATTATGGGAATGTGCAATGTTTAGGTTGCGACTGCATGCGCACTTGCAGCATACAAGTTACGCCGCCCTGTCCGAACTTACCTAGATCGAAAAACTGATATGATAATGGCTGGCGGATGGCATCCAATGAAGATAAACTACTCCGTTGGTTTCAAGTCCGATGGGCAGATTACAGCTCTACATACCGATATATTACTCAATGCAGGGATATCTGAAGATATGAGCCCAATCATGCCATTGACCATTGTGGGAGCATTAAAGAAGTACAATTGGGGAGCTCTCTCTTTCGACATTAAGGTCTGCAAGACAAATCATTCGACCAAGTCAGCCATGCGGGCCCCGGGAGAGTTACAAGGGGCCTACATTGCCGAAGCTGTAATCGAGCATGTTGCTTCAGCTCTTTCCATGGAGCCTGATTTGGTTAGGAAAAGGAATCTGCATTCATTCGAAAGCCTCCGGTTGTTTTATGGAAACAGCGCTGGTGAACCCACTGAGTATACTTTACCTTCAATTATGGATAAGTTGGCTGCATCTGCAAGTTTCCATCACAGGACTGAAATAATCAAGCAATTCAATGGTCATAACAAATGGAGGAAACGGGGCATTTCTCGTGTACCCATTGTGTATGGAGTGCAGCTGAGACCAACACCGGGCAAAGTGAGTATCCTCAATGATGGTTCGATTGTTGTTGAAGTTGGAGGGATTGAGTTAGGACAGGGCTTGTGGACAAAAGTGAAGCAGGTTACGGCATTTGCCTTGGCTCAGCTATTGAGTGATGGAAGTCAAGAACTTCTGGAAAGAGTTCGAGTCATTCAGAGCGATACTTTGAGTCTAGTGCAAGGAGGATGGACTGCTGGGAGCACCACGTCAGAGTCAAGTGGTGAAGCAGTTCGGGTTGCATGCAATATCTTAGTTGAAAGGCTTACGCCGCTCAAGGAAAGGTTGCAGGAGCAAATGGGTGCAGTTTCCTGGGATACTCTAATCCTCCAGGTGATTATTTCGAAATTCTGAAACCACGTCAGACATTCTGATTATCAGTTTGCAATGGGAGTTGTAGTCTATGTGAGTATGGTACTAGTCTGGGTTCAGGCATAAAACTTGACTGAATCTCTCTCTCTCTCTCTCTCTCTCTCTCTATATATATATATATATATATATATATATATATATATATATATAGTTGAGAGATTTTAATATATTTTTATGGTTTTATGATTCTATAATTTGTGAATTTTTAAGCTGAAATATTTATGTACAGCTGAACCATATTTGACATGGATCCTGGACTCAGGACATGCCATATCCAACCTGGGTAAACTTTTAGCATTTGAAGGATCCGGGTATCATATGTTGTGCTTGAGAAATCCACTTGAAATTCACTTCAACCATTCTCTAGATATTTCCACATTAGTTTCCTTGTCTTATATGGCCGTTTGTTTGTTACCAGTTCTCATGAGATAAGTGGCCATAACCCTTTCTACTTTCCATGCTAATATCTAAATAGTGAACTTATCACTCCACTCCAATTTCAACTTTGCAGGCGAATCTCCAAGCAGTGAACTTATCAGCACATACCTTATGGGCCCCAGACTATAGTTCCATGGAGTATCTAAATTATGGTGCTGCTGTAAGCGAGGTAATTCATGGCCCATTTCCACCATCAATATTTTAAATGGCATCTAAGACTTACGCCTCGAGGGGAAGTTCATGGTTTAATCCTTTGAGATACAGGCTTCAAGCTTTGATGTTTATTCTCAACACTTGTCTCTCACTCTATCACTGTTGATTTATCATTATATTTAAATGATGAGCACCCCCTTCTGAATGAATTGATCCCCCATGTTTTGATATACTTAATAGGAAAGCAGAAATCTTAAATGGGTAAAACTATTTTTTCCTTGAAAGGCTAAAACCTACATGTATCTTAAGAACTCAAGTCATAAGCGTTTTGGTTTGTTTTAACTTCATTCCACCATCATACCACCGCTCGACCTCATCCAACTTGCAGCAACTAGTGACTAATGACAACTGAGTAGCTTGGTGGATAAACAACCTACTCAGCATACAAACAAGGACCAACAACCAAGATTGAAGAGGCCTTTTTCTTTATTTTACTAGGTGGCACTGACGGAGGATTTTTATTTCATAAATAGTAACATATTCCTATTTTCATAATTTTCCATAATGTTCTGTTTTATCTTTAATTTTTATTAAAAAAAAAAATCATGAGATTTCCAACCTGAAGCTTAGGCTTGTGTAGCCGGAGGCCCAAGCACTTCACCTCTACCTTACACATTTTGAAAAGCTGATTGCCAGTCTTTTGAATCTCAACACTTCCAATTTTCTGATAAAATTTGTGATTTGCTGATCACCCTACCTATTTTTCATAAACTAGGCTGATTTTATGGAAGCCCAAATAAAATTTTAAAAAAATAATAATAATAAAATCTCTTGGTCACACCCAATATTTGATTTTGATCGCTCCTTCAAAACCATTCTCTGTTCACTCAAATGTCAACCTTGCTTATCTAACATACTACCAGAAGGCAGCTTCATGCTTCTCTTCCCTTCTTCTCAGTTTTCCTTCAAAACTGCTCACAAAGATTTCCAGAACCCATCTCATCATCATTGTCGTTGTTGTCATCGCCATTGTTGCCACATCCCAACTGTTTGGGGCTAGCTTTACATGTCTTGTTTTGCCAATCAATCTTAAGGTCCCATGCTCGACAAGTGAACAAACCTCCATATCCCTTCTCACCACCTTGTTCCAGTTCCTCCTTGGTCTTCCTCTCATCCTCTTTCAAGGCTCTAAACCCATCAAGATTCTACTCCTTAATGGAGCCATCTCTGGTCTTTGTTCCACATGATGGAACCATCTCAGTCTGGTCTCTATCATTTTATAACTTGTTGGGACTACCCTGACTCCCTGAGGCTTCTTCTTTCTTTTATTCTTCCTAGTCTTCTGACACATCCACCTCAACAATCCCATCTCTGCAACACTCATTCTCTGCTCACCCAATTGCTAGCCAATAAAGTGTAGCCGGCTGAATAGCTGTCTTATAAAGTTTCAAGTTGTATCAGCATGCAGTGCAGTGATCATGCCGCACTCTGGAGGCAAATCCATCCAGCTCTAGTTCTATGTGAAACATCCTCATTGAGATGAGGATATATTTGGGTGCCACAGAAGAAATTTGAAAGATGAAGAGGTGGATGATTTGGTCAGGTTGTTAGATATGCTCTCTAATTGCCTTCCGTCTTCTGTAAATTCACATTCTTTGGTGTGGTTAAAAGAAAAATCTGGAAAAATCTCAGTATAAGTCCTATAAGATGGTTGTTGGGGGTCTTAATGAGCAACTCGAGTATCATATGGCCCACATTTGGTGTTATGGTGCCCCTTCAAAGGTGGCTTGCTTTTGCTTGGTCAGTGAGAAGAAACAAGGTTCTCACGATGGACAATCTGCGCCAGCATCATATGATTATTCCAAATGTGTGTTTATTATGTTTCCAAGCTGAGGAATCGGTTGACCATCTCTTTATTCATTGTCCCTTTGCTTCAAAGATTTGGATTTGTTTTTTCAATTTGTTTCAAGTTTCATGGGCTGTCCCAAGCTCGAGTAATCAGTTCTTCTTCTTGGCATGGAAGGGGCAGGGGGAAAGTTGGGAAGCAGGCATGGCATTTGTGCTTACTAGCAGGGTAATCGTGCATTTGGTTGGAAAAAGACAATAGGCGTTTCAGAAATTGAAGGGACCATTTTTCGGAAGTTTTCAACCAGGCAAAAAGGAATGGGCACAAGCAACAAATATTTTAGTTTTTTATCAGTTTCTGGATAGTTGGTCAGAGTTGTAGTGGGTTTTTAGTTGTATTTTTTCTCTGTTCCTTTCTTTGTATTCTTTGGCTACGGCCTTGTCCTAATAAAATTGGTTATCGCTTCAAAAAAAATAAAAATAAATCCTCATTGATTTCTGTCCTTCTAAAAGATAGAGCCAAAAATCAGTTGTAGTGAGGAAGCTTTCATCCGTCAATTTTGACTAAAGATTTGCCTCTAAAACTATTCCTATTAAAGATGCACACTCAATACCCCCTCGGTTTTGATATTTTTAAACCAATATTGGAACCCATCTATTTTAACATCAAACTCAAGCATTGCAGCTTCTTTCGCTGTCATTTCTCATTCAAACCTTCAAAACCCCTCACAAATGTTGTCAAAATCAGACTGTTTATTTTTAGCATCAAATTCATGCAAGAAAAATTACTGAACAGTGAACACTTATTTCTTGCATTTGTTTCCATTTTTTATTGTTCAATTAATTAATTATTGAAAAAATTGGTCCAGTCATGTGAAGAAATCAGCCAAGTGATTCTGGGTAAATTATGAGAGAGAACTATAGGGTCCTGCTTATCAATCTATACATTTGGGGTTGTGATTCAGTCATACAAACCATTCATCCAATGGGCACCAACTGGGATGAGGAATACCTCGAAATTCTTCTAAATTTGGAGATCCTGACCATTTGATCAGTGGCCTACAAATATATATGGTTAATAACAAAATACAGCAGCAATCCATACTCAGCAAAAGCGTTCCAACAACCAAAAGGATGTTTGTAACATAGATCATCACTAAGAATGCTGAGGAAGAAAATTGAAATCTGTTTATTCCAAACTTTTTTTTTTTTTTTGAGAAGCAACACGATTTTATTAACAAGAACCAAAAGGATGACAAGGTGTCATCCAGAATACAGAGAAAACAGGTGCCCCTGAAACCCTACACAAAACCTCATTAAGAGTCCCAACAGCGTAGGACAAGGAAACCCATTCACTGACTGGGTGTTTTGCATTAAGGAAAATCACATCCAGAGAACATGATTTATCACAAAACAAACGATTTTGTGCTCCCTCCAGACTGCCCACATCATTGCTAGAAGGGAAAGACACCAATTAGCCAGACTCTTCTTGACAGTCAATTTTCCACGTGGAAATCTGGTTTTCTCCACTTTATGGGACTAACAATTGCAATTGAAATCGACCATGCATAAAACTCACCATAAGTTCCTTAAGACATCCAAAGTAACATCCATCGGTTGAATACTAATATGAAGTTTTTGTGATTCCAGGTGGAGATAGATCTTCTTACAGGTGCTACCACGATCTTGCGAACAGATCTGATCTATGACTGTGGACAGAGCTTAAACCCTGCTGTGGATTTAGGACAGGTCAGCTTGATCAACTGCTATTTATACTAGTCTTGTTTAAGTATTTATTTTCCCGTTCTTTTATTCTGTTCCTTGAGCCATCTGTTCCTTGAGCAATGAAGATGCACTGGTTGTGCTTATCCAATGAATAGCACATCTGATCTGTCCATGGTAAACATGTGCCCATGCCCTTCTCCCCATTCTAGGAGTCAAAGCAACCTCACTGGGTGGCAGTTCTAACAGATGAGCTCTTGGGGTTCTTGAGGGCCTCCGATAGAAGCATCCATGTATCTCAGTGCATCTTTGAACATTGGCTCGAATTTGTGTGCTTGGAAATTCATGTATTGTCCATATGGAACCATGTTTACATGTGCAATCGTGCATAACTCCATTCATGCATGCAAATGTATTTGGTGGTAGTCTTCATGGATATTATGTTTATGTGCTCAAAGACAAGATAAAATCGCATGTTCATGTCAGTGCATCGAGTAATCTGACATAGTTCTAATGCGATGCATGTGTGCATGCATGTCCATCTCTCATAATTAATGATATTAGGTGGGCTATTGGGTTCCCCTAAAAATGCACGATAAAAGCATATGTACATGTGCATCAATGAACATGATCCCACACGTATTTGGCTGTGTACGTTTTCATGCTGAGGGGCACAACTTCCTCATTGCCATTACAAACTTTGAATAGCGACAAGGTTCTGCGGTTGGCATCCTTGTTTAGAATATCAAAATTTTCAACTTATATGAATGCATAGACACCTTACATTTGAATAAACTTCTTACAGATTGAAGGATCTTTTGTCCAAGGAGTTGGATTTTTCATGCTGGAAGAGTATCTAACAAACTCAGATGGGTTGGTGGTTTCGGATGGAACATGGACATACAAGGTCCCAACGATTGACACAATCCCCAAAGAATTCAATGTCGAGATACTTAACAGCGGCCATCACAAAAATCACCTGCTCTCTTCTAAAGGTATCACTTTCTCATCCTTTTTCATATATAGGGAGGCACCTGATAAGCACAAAACAAATAGAAACATATCTAGGTGAGTTGAATTGCAGAAACTACATTTTTATTTTGGAAGTTGCTTCAATTGAACCTGCAATATCATGGTTCTTCATTTAAGGGGCCAATCCATACATTTTGGAACTACGTGGTTAGTGGATACATATATGAATTAACCCAAGTAAGAGAGGAAGTTTGATGTCTGGTGGGACACCCCTCATAAAAGTTTTGCCAATCTAAATATTAAAAGCCAATACTGGATTGTTGGGAGAAGGCTAAGATGATGATGGTGTGTGAAAAACGCAATGAAAAACACCTTCGGTGAGAATTTTTTACAGGTGAACATTATCATTGTCCAATCGAGGTTGGGTAGTGAGTTGAAATGGATTTCAATTAATCCGACGACACACCTAAATTGATTGGAAGCATATAGGACCTCCCTCCCTCACCAATTGATTGTAATCAGCTTGTGATAAGGTTCGGCCATATGGAACTTCTGTTGTGTTCACATCCAATCATTTTCTCTATAAATACTACTGAAAGAACAATAGAAATAAATAAACAGAGGCTCATTTGTGTTAAATGAATCGAAAACCATTCAAGAATATTACTTGTGTTGACACGTCTACCATGCTTCTCTGGCATGTGATTGATACAATAATTTCTTAAAAGGTGGTCTTGGTGACATTTTTTTTTTTTTTGGAAGATGACACAAAAGCACATCTAATTTTTCGAAATGTCACTGAGAGCTATGTACATCGTAAAGCGTCAGTGGGTTATAAGGTTCTCTTTTTGACATCCAAGTCATTTATTAGGTGGGCCCCAGTACATGAATGTGTGGCTGATTTCAAAGTCAATCCTCTAATTAGTCTTGAACCTGAGAAAATAAAAGAAGTATCATTAATGAGAATGATGGCAAAGGAAGAATTACCTCTTGAATTGATAAACTGCCCTTGACATGAGAACACTGGGGGGTGCACTGCATGCATGTTAATTATTGCACAACAATTGAAACCAATGGAGGACTGACTCGAGGAGCCAAAACATGAAGAACCCATGGACACTTCAAATCAACCATGCATTTGGGAGGATGAGCCGCTTCACTCTCTCAAGCCAGCGATGATGATTTGCTGGTAGGGATGACCTGGGGAAACTAGTGAATGGAGCCCAACCTCTCTCTCCTTCTTTTCTTCTTTTTCTTTTCTCTCTTCCTCTCTGGGAGCATTTATTGGAGAGGGGTAAGTGAGATGAAGCATGGAACCATTGGGAAGGAGGACGTCCACACCTTACGGGCCCCACCTAGGTGTTGCATGACTAACATCTTCCACTCTAACGAATGAGGCCATACAAATTTGAGTACACAATCGGGGGAGTTGGACCTGCCAGGATTCCAGTGTCTCTATTCCCAGTCAACTATATTATAGTTAGTTGAAGCATGAAGTGTAACAAATTTGGGTACAGGAGTCAGCAAGCGTCTATTTCAAAGAGTTTTTTTTTATAAAAAAAAAACACATGCACACACACCCTACACATTCACGCCGTAGTGGAATTTCACCACCTATGGATACTCGAACCCTTGACCGGTTGTTGAAACTCTTGAGAGTCTACCACCCGAGCAAGAGTAAGGACCCTATTTCAAAGAGTTAGCAAGTATTATCCTTAATTGACTACACTCTAGGAGTCTATTATATCTTTCAAGCTCTCTCAAAAAATGCATTGAGGACTTCTTATCTTAACCAACTTCTACTAAATAGGACTCCTTGGTCTAGGATAACTCACCAAACATGCTGACCAACTTAAACAAGGAAAGTTACTGATTCTAAAAATGGCAACTTTAGAAACTTTTAGATGTTCAGTAACTTTGAAACAAATAATGACTTAAAGGTTTTCTGTGAGCTCCAAAGATGACTTCGAGACCTAAATTCTCGTACAACTTTGTATGCTCGTCCATAAGTCAGCCATAATTTGCTCAAATATTGTCTGGGTCATGCAATCTTGGCCATTGACTTGATGGGGTATCAAACAGGACCAATTTCATATCGTTTGGGGATAATTTAGTATGTGAAAATCAGCCAAAACCCAGAGACATGAAAATCAATTTGCCTCAGTTTCTCTCACACATAGAGCCCTTTTTGCCCATCTCCTTGGTGGTGACTAACCTTTGGGTTACATCAACTGTGTTAGCATCAAACATCAAGCCAGACAAATCATTGGGTGGACCTCATGCATGACATCAGTGATCAGTCATAATTTGCTAATATGCTTGACACTTGAGTCGTGCGCTTATCCCAATCGACTAGGTAAATTTTTGAGGAACCTCTCTATAAACGTGTTAGGTTATCACTTCCATACTGTTACACTGCCCAGATTGCTTGTAAGATCCATTTATATCCATAGTTCTAACTCTGACTGTACAAAGTAGACCAAGTCAACTTGACTCAACGAGATTTTGAGTCTAGTCATGATGTAGGACAGGTAGAAGATGACTCAATGGAGGACACAAATTCAGGTCGAAGGGGCCCCAATTGGACAAAAATGGCCTAAACACGCACTATAGTTTATAATCTTCGATGGCCATAACTTTGTTACTGGTTATCCGTTTCAGGCGTCTAATATACCATTGGGAAGCTATCAATGAGCTGTATGACATAGAAACTGATAAAGTCTGTTTCCTCTGACAGATATCTCAAAGAAAGGCCATTTCTGGGTTAAAATTATGTTTTTAAAATTGTGTTTCACTCCAAAACTTGCTATGTTTAAGGTTTTAAGAGTCCAGTTGTGGTCTAGATTCTTTTTTTAGTCATCCAAGGATTCTATATGAGTTTTGGTAGGATTATGTCTTTTTTCTATTTTTGGTAATTTTTAGTGTATAGGGAAAGTTTCCTATGTCGAGTCAAATTAGTATCGCGGGTTTCTTTTGCTTACATCAGCACATTAGACACGTCGTAAGTTAAGTCACTAGGAGACCCATGCATGAGTGTAACGCAGTCTTGACTTGGAAAGACTCATTGAATTGGCTCACTAATTCAGTCGACCCAGCGCAGCTCAGCCGAATCACTTGCTTGTCTACTTTTCTTTATTTCTTCTCTCTCTCTCTCTGTCTCTCTCTAAAAATAAAAGTTGAAGACACCCATGAGTTCCAAACTCACAACCACAACTCGAAAGGCAAAGGTCATGTAACCAACATGTCGAGAGCTGGGAGTCTATCTGACTTGGTTGTTTTATGTATTTCACCTAATCACAACAATTTAAAATATTTACTATAAATATTTCTTAATTTGATTGCTCCATATCAAGTCAAGCATCATCAAACTTCAAGTGGACCCCACCCAGCTAGATATGGAGTTGATTTGAGTTTTCAGGTTTTGAGCTGTGGTCTTATCCCACTAATGACTAGGATGGGAAAGCCAGGAAATGCACTTCTTGCTTTGTGCTCGAGCCCAAAATTGAAGTGGATCGGTTCTACTGAAATGGCAGAACCGACCCCAATTTGAGGTGATTTCCAAATGCAAACATGACTTGGCTAAATATCAAAGTTTTCTAAACAACCATAATTTCCTCTTCTTTCTTTATCTTAGTTAAGATTTTGAACTGTTCATGCATCATGATTAGTAAGCTCTATAATCTTTTGCAGCTTCTGGGGAGCCACCGTTGCTTCTAGCAGCCTCGGTTCATTGTGCAACCAGACAAGCCATCAAAGAAGCAAGGAAAGAGCTCCTTGCAACCAAGGGCTATGATCATCCTTCTTTGACATTCCAAATGAAGGTCCCGGCAACCATGCCGGTGGTCAAAGAGCTCTGTGGGCTGGACAATGTGGAGAGGTACTTAGAAACCATGATTTCTCACCAATAAATACCATTTTGCTCATCTATTTCTGTATTCTCCATATGTGAATATATGCTACAAGTGGGGCCTGCTGTTACGTGATCCAACCGTTGATACGATGGGCCTCAATACGGATGGCCTATGAATCGAAAATCCCATCTATTTGAAGATCTTAGCTATAGAAACATTTGGCATTTCCTTTTTCAAATGCATCTGTTTGTCAGACACATTGAAGGGTAAGAACACTTCCAATAAGCTGGGCTGTCCAGTGGGGCCCATAATATCAGCAGTTTTGGATCAATAAATCCCCTCCTACAAATTAGTACTTTTACAAATTTTCAGTCCAAGCATTTGTATGATATGTCTATATAAAGCTTGAGAAAAATGTGGTGTATACATGGATTATATACATGTATGTATGGATTGTAGTTTGCTACATTGAGTAATCTGTCGGGTCCAAAGTATTCTATTAAGCATTATAGAGGAACCCGCTTCTTATCATTATGCTACTGCTGATATTGTTGTTGTTGCTATTAATCGGGAAAAAAAAAAAGAAAAAAGAAAAAGAAGCTGTGATCGAGCGAGTCAACTCACCGAGTCATCCGGCTACAGCTCAGCCGATGCAACCACCGAGAATGGTCCCAGGTCCCACTCGGGGCTTTTTAAATAGCAATTATAAACCCACGAGGATTGCGTCCTGCCCTTTGTGGGGCCCACCATGATGTATATGTTTTATCCACGCCGTACATTGATTTTTACGGATCATTTTAGTGTGTGAGCCCAAAAATGAGGCAGATACAAGGCTCAGGTAGACCACCCCAGAGGAAGCTGTGGCGATAATAACATCCACCATTGAAACCTTTCTAGGGCCCACCGTGAAGTTTATTTTCCATCCAACCTGTTCATAAGGTCAGGTAGACCTGGATGAAAGGAAAACATAAATATCAGCTTCATCAAAACTTCCTTGGCTTCCAAGAAGTTTTTAATGATGGGCGTTCAATCCCTACTGTGTGGTCCACTCTAGCATTGGATATACTTCATTTTTGTGCAAATATCCTAAAATGATCTGCCAAAGGACGGAGTGGATAGAAACCATACACCACGGTGGGCCTCACAGAGCCCCTGCCTGTACCGAGTCCGTCCAGGAAGGGCAGAACGCAAACACAGGGAAGGGATTCTATAGATATCTTGTGGCGAGGACCATATACAAGTCCTCTTTCAACGCTTGCTTTTAGTGGACCTTTGTACTTTGGCTACATTCAAGAGCGTGTTTAACGGTCCACATTCATAGCTATTACTGTCACTGGAGATACATACAGACAAGAAGAAGAGAACATATTTCAAAAATTCGTTGAATCAGCTAAAACGTAAATTTATGCAAATCATGATTTAACTTTTTAAGAGTTAATCATCGTCTAAGGGTTGACTCGGGTAATGTAATTGGTGTAATTGGTATGAATAAGTGGTAATGGAGATGTTTGGAGGAGTGTACCCAATTCATATCAAATATAACAAAATCCCTTTTTTAGAATCACAATAAAATTACACAAGCCTAATTCAAAGGAATTCTGCTTACCATCAATTACTAAGTTATTGACCCATTTCTCAATCTCTATTCAAGAATGATTTCTATATAGGCTACCAAACACATTTATAAGAATTTCAATGGATTCTAAATATAGGTTGTCAAACACAACTAGCAATTTCAATCTATATATATATATATATATATATATATATATATATATATATATATATATATATATATATATATATATATATAGTCATGCTCCCCAACGCACCTATACACGTGAGCACCTTTGCACATGTGCCATGGGTGTCTAATCTGAACGTTTTATGTGATGCGGAATCCCATGAAACCCCATGTGATAAAGAGAAATGCAAAGAGAAATTTTGGTGGGCCATAGCAAAGAGAAATGCAAATCTAAGGGAGGAAACTATTTTTATTTTCATTTTTCATGGCCCATCAAAGTTTTAGATCAAAGTAAAACTTTGGCCTGGGGGGTTTCACGAGGTGCTGCTTCACATGAATGGTTCAGATTTTAGATCCACATCACGTATGATCGGTTCTCAAAAAAGTTCATAGGTAGTATGTACGAATTGATTCGCAGGTGAGCGTTTCCGTGTGTGTGTACCCATGCATATCAAATACACACTCACAAACGGCATTGAGGTATGTCATGATAATGTGAATAAGCTACTTGTGCCATAAGTAGCCTATCTTGATTTATACTTAATCAAAACAACATACTTATCATCAACAAAGTAGAAAAAAATATTTGGTTTCCAACATGACAAGTAATTATCCCAAAAGTCTACTTCTTTCCCTTCACATCCACTGTCCATCATGTAGGGCCAACCTTTGATATGTATTATTCATTGTGTCATGTAGGGCCCACCTTGGTTGGGGTCATTCATCATTAATGTGCACAGTTCATTTGTTAGGGGCCACTTTTAATATTAGTCAACCATCACGTGGGGCCCACTATAAATGTTATTATCCATCATGTGGGGCCCATCTTCAGTATCCATTGCCCATCATGTGGATCCAACCTTTGATGTGGACTATTCATCATGTGGGCCCACATTGGATGTGGGCCGTCCATCATGTGGGACCTGTCATGGATATGGGCCACTCATCATTAGGCCAATCTTTGATGTGGATTGTCCATCATGTGGGCTCCATCTTGATGTAAATAATCCATCATGTGGGCCCCACCATTATTAATTGCCCATTATGTGGAGCCCACCTTCAACGTGGGTTGCCCATTGAATATAGGTCATTCATCATTAGGAGAAAACCTTTGATGTGGATCATCCATCATGTGGGGCCACCTTGATATGGGTCATGATCATGTGGGACCCACTAAATCATCTACACATTCATTGGATGATTTTCCAATTTCATGAACTTAGAAGTGGTTCTTGGTCATAGAGAGCATATTACTTTAAATAATTTTCTAAATTAATGTGTTAACAATGAAAATGAAGGAAATAAGTTATTTTGAGAAGTTAAAATAAAAATAAAAATAATAACCGATAAAAATATTGTACTTTTTCTAAAAAGCTAGTTATTTAAGTTTAATAACTAAATTAACTTATTTAAGGAAGATAACTTATTAACTTACGTAGTTAAAAAAGCCACTTATTTGGTAGCATGTCCTGGCTCCAAAAAAATAAAAATAAAAATCCCAACAGGAAATGCTAACACATGGGCTTGGCATTTGTACAGGTGATCCGAAGCATGTCTCCTGGGTCCCACCTTGGATGGACCATAACTAAAAGTATCCCTCACTTGAACACTCTGCTTACCAACCTTGTACCATTTTTAAGTTTAACGTTGAACACTATCCTGACCGTTTCTTTGAATGGCATCAACTGAAAAGTCTAGATTCCTCCATTGAAGAGTATTTCAAGAGATGTGCGGATGGGACCACAAACCAACTGTTTTATTCACTTGGACTACTTTACAATTTCAGCATATTACATAAATCATTGTCAATGACTAAGTATCAATTCATCTAAACTTCATATGAGCCAATGACTTTCATGGCTTACATTATGTTGGAAAAATGTGTTGGAAATACTGAAAAATAAAATAAATTATTTTTTTGCACCAGGCTGAATCACGTAAAATATATGTTGTACTTAAAGCGTGATTCGCCCCTTATCATATTGTTGATGGGTTACAAGCAAATTATTTTTAGGATAAGACAAGCTTATTTGGATCCTATATTCAGTAATAACAAAGGGTCCACTTAGGAACAATTTCAACACAACAGATCTTCTGGCAGAATCAAAATGAGAACGTGTTAACAGTATTCTAAAATGGAGACGCAATCCTTGGGATCTGATGGATGAGGAGAGATGTGAGTTTGAGATGATGAAATTTGGACCGTAATGGTCCAATTTATATAGGCACTTGGGATTGGATTGTTGTCAGGTGGCTATCAATGATTCAATACATTTGACAAATGTTTCTAACCATTGATCATTAATTTCAGCTGTTTCTAATCGTTGGATCGAAAGATCTAATCGTTGGATTATCATTGGCCCATCTGTTTTCGGACCTTGTGGCTTTCAAGGTAGCTAGCTGTTTTCAAAAATGTCTGACTGTTTCGGATTAATAATCTGATTGTTCTCAGTCGCTTATAAAGCCCTAGCTCATTTCAGACCCAAACCCATTGCACCTAAGCTTTCTCTAAACCACTCGCGATCGCATGGTTTCACGACGGTTCACGTAAGGTTAGTGCAAAGTGCGCCAACTAGTGCCGCTACAACCACACTGCCCATGCCCTCGCCCGAGCATTGTAGTCTTCAAAGCTCCAAGTAAGGATACTACACAAACATCCTCATATAAATCACGATTTTCTTCCTTTCATTTTCGATGCGGAATAAAAGCACACATCACACTTTTCAATTTGAAATTCTCAAAAAGTGTTTTGAAGATAAAATCCCGAAATTTTAATATATTTGATTTTTTTCAAAAAACCATATATCACAATAATCCCTCATTGGTTCTTTTTTTTTTTTTAAAAAATAAAATTTTACAATAAAAAATATCTACCATAGATGAAAAATAGTTATTATGCATAGAGAAAAATATCCAAATCTCAAAACATTATGGTAGGCATCCAACCGTCAGATGGCAGCTCATGTCCAACGTGGAATTTTTACTAAAAATTTGAGAAAATTTAATTCTATACTACACTTGCCTCTCTCTAATTGCATGTCTACTATAATACAGTACTTCATAACCTATTGTATCATTTCCGTCGACCTAACCCAATGTGACTTTATAAGTTTGATTAGCGGTGACTCCCAAGTCTTTCAAACTCACTACTCTGAATCCACCCCCATCCATCCAGAATCAAGCCACAACTCGGTATGCATTTGGGTGCACGAGCCGGTATCGCGAGGTTGACATTCCACAAAACTAGATCAAAACTTCTAAGGCTCCCAAGAGTCTTTTTATTGTGGACATTCAATCCCAACTATACGGTCCATTAGAGCCTTGGATATACCTCATTTTTAAGCTCAAATCCTAAACCGGTATGGAAGAATGAACGGATGACGTGGATAAAACACATACATCATGGTGGGCTCCACATAGCCCTTGCCTGGACCATGTTGGGTGAGGAAACAGTCTGCTTCCACATGCATCAACTCACTCGCACTTCTTATGGCTACATTTAATTTGGTGAAATACTATTCCCAGAGGCCCCATCTCCAAGCACTAAACTTAAATGGACCACACGTGCCAAGATTGTGTATGTGAATGGAATCTGTGGCATCCATCACCCGTTTAGTTCACTCTCTCATATTAAGAGAGGGATGGCCCACCTATTAGGCTAGTAACACTTACATTTTGAATGTAAATGACTCCGGGGTGGCCCACATGATAAATGGACATGAATTATTATGTGAAACTATTTAGCTCTAAATTCGGTCATGTGTGGGCGTGCTAGAGCCAGTTGCGGCTTGATTCGAATCAATCGCCTTTAACCCCGACCATTGAGATAGATAGAGAGACTGAGAACGATCATCTATGGCCAAGAACTGAGTATATTGATTGTCCATTCATCCAGTTATAAAAGAGATCAGGCAATTTATGAAGGAAATGATTCATCCTTTCAAATGAAAGGACTTCAATATTCTTATATATGCAACTATTGTTCAACAATAAAACAACAAAGAAAGAAGAGAACTCTTTGAAAGTTGAAAATAATTTTATTAATGATTTACAATAATCACATTTATAATCAATTGGGATAAGTAATAGCAATTTGTTCACCGCTCGGCATGAACTGAGCTTCATATGTGAGAGTCGTTGGCACGAGAAGGCCGTTTGTTTGTTGCTCAGGGCGAGCCAAACTTTGTAGGCGAGATAGTCGATGTAGGGTGGATTTTTGACGATCTGTTCAGTGCTTGACTTGAGCTTTGTAGGTGAGGGAGTCAGTGAGGTTAGTAGTTTATTAATCATTTGGTGGAGACTAAGCTTCGTAGGCTAGACGGTCGATGGAGGCGACTATCGGTTAGCACATGGCAAGAAAGCCTCATAGGGAGTGATCTTCCTTGTGATCATGGATGAAGGGTGTGGATATAAACTATAGATAAAAACTAATGCTAATATAATTGAGAGTTAAACTAAAATGAAATATATATTTTTTTTTAAAAAACAAAGAAAGAAAAAGAAAAAAGAAGATATGCATATTTAAGAAATGTAGATAAGTAGCTTCGTGCTAGATTTTGGTTGTGTTGGCAAAGGGCCCAAGGGCTGTTTGGGAGCGTGGATTTGGAACCGAAATCCTCCAATTGTGTTTGGCGCATTGGATTGTGAATCAACTTTAATCCAAAAGTAGCTATGCATAGTATATTCACAAGGGCTTGAATTTAATTACTAAATCAACTTTTATATCTCTAATTAGTGAATGTATGTAATGTTTAATACAATGGTTGCAATAAACCCGCTGAAATATGTACTTTGCCCGAAAATGATGAAATTACAAGTCTCGGATGGGCCACAACCGCAAAATCATGTCTGAGTGACTAACTAACGATTTTTAACCGTTGATTCGCATGGACAATATTTGGACGGTGCTGATCATCATACTAAAATAATTATAGTGATGCATTTGATAATCTAATTATTTTGGGACATCATTAGTGGGCCATGTGCGTAATAGAATAATAGTCCAGTGACATACATGTTATACATGCAACTCTTGGAAGGATTTTAGATATAATCCAAGCTCTCACCCTTGGATTTAAAACAACACCCATTTACTTTATAGTATCAAATAACTAGGGGATTTGAAATTCCCTCAAATCCTCCCAAATCCATAATGCCAAACGACTCTTAAAATTCTTCATTTCTTTTCTTATTTATAAACTTTACGCGTGGTTGCCACATATATGAAATTTACGTGACCCTTTAACCATTAACTATTTGTAACTTCTTTTATGTCATGTGTAAATGATAATTACATCTAAAACTATGGGTTTTTTTTTTTTTTTTGTAAAATTCACCATTTTGTACATTTTTCTCATTATTTCTGTTGGTAAAAAATCAGCCATTAGCCACAGGCCACAAATTTAGTTGCAAATTGATTGTAAAAGTTGTTATAAATGCTAATTTTATATATTTATGATCAAGTGTATGTTGAGAGCGTTGCACAAAAACCTTAAGATCTCGCCTCCCAAAAAACACTAGAATTATGGGATATAATAAAGCAATGAAATAAATCAAAGCACAAACCACACGGCACAAGAAATTTTACGTGAAAAACCCTCGAAGAGATAAAAATTACAGGACCTAGTCCAGAGCAATAATTCACTATGAAGTAGAACGTTATAACCAATCACAAGCACACCCCACTTGGGTTAAACATTCTTCACTCACGTAGGAGTGGATGAACAATAAGAGAATAATGAAAACGGAGAGATCTCATCGATCATGAGGACGTAGAAGCGTTAACACATCGACTGTGTTGTAGATCACCTCTATGAGCAGAATCGTCCCTTCCATAAGTTTCCTCTCTTTTCTCTCTCTCTCACCTTGGTCGTGAAAACCCCTTAGCCTGCCCTAGAATAGCCCTAGGGACCCCTATTTATGGTTTAGGAAACTCCGCTTCCGCATCTCTGTGAAACTGCCTCAAATTTACGCAGTCCGCACAAAATTCACGCAGAATTTACTTAACCCTCGACTAGTCAAGCCAAGTCCTCGACTGGTCGAAGGACCCCTTCAACCAGTCGAGCTTGACCCTCGACTGGTCGACACTAAAAAATCTAGCACACTTAACTTTGAGTTGAGCTATCCTCGATCGGTCGAGCAGCTCCCTTTGATCGATCGAGCAACGCAGTGAAACAAGATTTAAAACATCCATTTCACAACAGGCTGCACTACCTCTCCTCTGAACTAAGAAGGAAAATCCCATCAAATCTTTCCTTTTCCAACTCAGGAGGAATTCGTCTTCTTCAAGCTAGTTAGGTTTCTACAAACCTCAAACTTGCCCTTGAACAATGCCTTGGTCATCATGTTTGACCCATTATCATCCAAGTGGACCTTCTCAAGATGTAACACCTTTTGTTCCAAACTATCCTTGATCCAGTAATACTGAATCTTTATGTTCTTCGACTTAGAGTGCTGACTTAGATTCTTACTCAAGTGTATAGCATTTTGACTATTATAATAGACCACGTGCTGCTCATGCTTCAGGCTAAATTCCTATAGAAACTTATTCATCCAAAGCATTTCTTTACATGCCTCTGCAACTGCAATGTACTCGGTCTCTATCGTCGACAATGCTACGACCTTCTATAGCTTGCTCTACCAAGAGACCACTCTCCCTGCAAACATGAACATGAACCTCGATGTAGACTTACTAGAGTCGATGTCACCTGTTATATCTGCATCTGTGTAGCCGTCTAACACAGGTTTTTCGTCACCATAGCATAGATTCAACCTGGATGAGCTTCTTAAATACCGTAGTATCCATTTCACCACTGCCCAATGTTCTTTGCCAGGATTGACAAGATACCAGCTGACAACACTAACCGTATATGTTATGTCTGGACGCGTAAACACCATAACATACATCAAACTTCCTACTACTGATGCGTGGGGTATCTTCCTCATCCCATCCACCTCTGCCTTTGTCTTTGGACACTATTTATCGCTCAATTTGAAGTGACCATCCAGTGGAGTATTGACTGGCTTCACTGCATTCATATTGAACTGCTCTAGGACTTTATCAATATACCGCTCTTGTAACAACTAAAGCTTTCTGCTGCTTCTATCATGGGTTATCTCCATTCCTAGGATCTATTTAGCCGGGCCAAAGTCTTTCATCGCAAATGACTTGCCAACTCCTATTTTAGCTTATCAATCTTCTTGATGTCTTTACCCATGATGAGCATGTCATCAATGTATAACAGCAAAACTAAGAAATCACCATCTGAGAACTTGCGCATAAACACACAGTGGTCCGACTCCGTTCTATCATATCTATACTTTAATATGAACGAGTCGAACTTCTTGTACCATTGCCTTGGAGTTTGTTTCGGCCCATATAAGCTCTTCCTAAGCTTACACACTATATGCTCTTTTTTCTTGACTTCGAACCCCTCTGGTTGATATATGTAGATCTCTTCTTCCAGGTCACCATGGAGAAAGACAGTTTTAATATCTAACTGCTCTATCTCCAGATCCATGCTAGCCACCAACTTAAGTAACACTCGTATGGATGTCATTTTCACCACTGGTAAGAATATCTCCTCGAAGTCTATACCTTTTCTCTGATCAAACTATTTCACCACAAGTCTGGCCTTAAACATCATTTGTGAATTTTTCTGCTCAATCTTCTTTATGAACACCCACTTGTTGCTCAGAAGTTTTTTACCCTTAGGCAATTTCACCATATCATAGTTGTGGTTCTTATGCAAGGATTCCATCTTCTCTTGCATAGCTTTCAACCACTCTCTTTTATGCTTGTTGGTTAGGGCCTCAGAATAATCTTCTGGCTCTCCCCTATCAGTGAGCATAATGTACTCATGCGGTGAGTACTTCTTGGACTGATGTCTGTCCCTAGATGTTCTCCTCACCTATGGCTCAACAGGTGGATTAAGTGGGGGCTACTCCCCCGATCCATCTTCTGTAGGAACTCCCCTCGTCCTTTACACCTTGTTGTACTCCCCCGTCATCAGACACCACAGGAGGAGTAACTGGATCCATGTACTCTAGCTCGCCTGAACTAGGCTGAGTCTTCTCTGTCTTACAAATGTCTTTTACACATTAATCTTCAAAGAAGACCACATCTTTGCTCCTAACGAGCTTCTTTTCGGTCGGATCCCATAGTTTGTAGCCGAACTTTTTATCACCGTACCACAAGAACACACATTGCCTGATCTTTGCATTGAGCTTGGACTTCTCGTCCTTTGGTACATGAACGGATGCCCTGCATCCAAACACCCTGAACTACTTGTACGATGGATCTTGTCTAGTTCACACTTTCTTAGACACTTCTCCATTCAACAGGGCTAATGGAGACTTGTTTATCAAATACACTACCGTGTCCATTGCTTCTCTCCAAAACATCTTGGGCAACTTTGCACGGGATAACATGCATCTGATTCTCTCTACAATGGTGTGATTCATTCGTTCAGCCACACCATTATGCTAGGGGGTCTTGGAAACTATCTGTTCATATTGTATACCCAGGGACTTACAATACTCATGGAAGTCATCAATGTATTCACTACCATTGTCAGTGCGAATGCACTTTAATGATCTACATCTCTCTCTCTTGAACATAGCATGAAACATTTTAAAGACACCAAAGACCTCATCCTTAGCTTTCAAAGCACAAATCCAAACCCTCCTAGATGCATCATTTATAAAAGTGATAAAATACAATGACCCACCTAAGGTTTTTGTCCTCATAGGACCACAAATATCAGAATAAAATCAAATCTAATGCATGCATTTTATTAACATGGGAAGTAGATTTAACAAATGAAAATCTATGTTGTTTTCCTGATAAACAGTTGATACAGGTTTTGAGAGGTATACCTGTCACTTTTGGAAGGAGTCGCTTCTTTGATAGTAGATGAAGCCCTTTTTCACTCATGTGGCATAGACGCCTGTGCCACATGTCAATAGCCGAATCTTTCCTTGTGTTTAACCCACTCTTGCACACATTGATGCTTGCCTTGTAAAGGGTACAATACTTCTTCCCTCTGGTTGCGATCAACAAATCCTTGATGAGCTTCCAACGCCCACCAACAAATCAGCTTTCATAGTCATCATCATCTAACCTTCCTATTGACATCAAGTTGAGGCGAAGATCTGGAATGTGCCTCACATTCCTGAGAACCAATGTGCAGCCCACATCGGTCTTCACACAAATATCACCGAACCCAACGATCTTCGATACGCTAAAATTTTTCATCTTCACGGTCCCAAAGTCACATGACTTGTAGTTTGTGAAGAAATGCCTGTTTGGAGTCGCATGAAACGAGACTCCCGAGTCTATCACTTAGTCGGTGTCCTGACTCGTAGTCGTGAGACAAACATCATTATCTGCCGAAAGAATAATTACAACGTCGCCATCTAAAGTGACCGCAGTGGAGTCTGATTCATCTTCCTTCTCATTTCATTTTCCTTTCTTATCATTCTTCTTCTTATGACATTCATGCTTGTAGTGGCCCTTCTTGTCACAATTCGAGCATTCAACATCCTTCCTGACACTCGATTTGCCTCTTGATTTATATCGGGCTTCCCGCCCTTTCTGTTCTTTCCTCTCCCCCATCTTGTGTCACAAGGGCCTCTTGTTGAGTAGACCCCTGAGACTTCTTCCTTGTCTTCTCATTGAAGAGACAACTAGTTACATATTCCATGAACACCTTTCCATTTGACGCAGAGTTACTCAGAGACACCACCAATGTCTCCCATTAACTGTTAGGCAATGAGCTAAGCAATAGTAAAGTTTGTAGTTCATCGTCCAGAACCATCTTCATAGCGGAGAGCTGGTTCAATATGTTGTCGACCTCATTCATGTGCTCAGCTACTGTTGAGGGTCAAATATTGCATATTAGACCCCATTTATTACTTGAATTTACGAGCATAATACCGTTTAACGCCTGGTTTTAATCGTGTTTTGTGGCAGGGTGTGATTAGGAGAGTTGACTGAAAAAAGAGTATTAAAAGTACTGATTTGATGCTCCAGAGGCACCAGATCAAGGGACGGACTCCATGGGACCAAGATCGAAGAATTTACATGCCAGGAACCCAAGGAAATCAAGTTGTTCACATTTAAAAGGCCCGAAAATGGTCCAGAATGCAAGATCACGGGGTTCCCAATATCTGTTCGGCTCGAAACTTCATACGTGGCCTAAGGACCATAAATTAACCGTACACGTCAAAAATCATCCATTGGATCATTGTGGAAGTGGCCTAATGGGCAGATCAGCCCATCAATCTTCAATTTGGGGCCCACCCGCTATCTGGATATGCTTGAAAATTATTCTCGACGGTTAAAATAATATGAGAAAGAGGATGGACGGAGCAGATCTCACGAATACATCACCATGGGACCCACAATGTGGTGCGTGTACACTATGCTTAATAAATCCTGCCGCACACCGGACCGCGTTTTCGGTCAAGGGTCCTCTGACCTGTGAATTCTTTAAAAAACAAGAAGACGCAATAGTGTCTTGACATCCGCGGCTGTTCTCAGTAGTGGGGCCCATCTCTCATCCATATCATGAATCTGGACCGTCCAAGACATCCAGAGGGCGGGTGTAATCCATGCCTAGGTGACCGAATTGCAAGAGACATTGAGGATGAAATCTTAGAACTTCAAACGCAGGACGGACGGTGGAGCAAACCATTCTGTGGGCCACACTGAAATCAATATGAAACCAACCATTCCTTACTAATTTTTCGACGTGATTTCAACCGACGGTATGAATTCTCCATGTAACGACTTTCTGGGGCCCACCAACCATCACAACATTCGACAGAAGCTCTGTTCGCAAACAGAGCCTACGGTCCTCTCTTGTGGGCCACCATCAAGGCCCATCGGTCTAATCTAGACCGTCCATCAGAAGTATAGGGTCCATATTACTAGGACCAAGATGCTAGAACTTCAAAAAGACAGGAAGAATGAGTTTTCTACCGTTCAAATGCAAAATGGACGACTGCGTATAAGAACTTGTGAGCCATGCTGAAATCAATCCAATCTCGTCAGTTCCAAATGATTTTTTATTGTGAATTTACTGAACGGTGTGGATTTTTTCATCACCGTCAGTATTGGGCCCCACCAAGAACCAGCGCAAGAATTTGCGTAGCCTGGACCGTCCTAACGTTGTCCGTCCGCTGGGAGTTGAGGTGGCCCACCACGATCACCAAAGGGATGATCCAAGACGTCCATCATGTCCAGGGGAGGGCTTAGACCAAAACCCAGTCAGTTTAATGCAACCATGCACGAGAATAAGATTGAAAAGCAAGGAAGAAGTTGTCGCGTCTATTAGTAGTGTGGTCCACCCAGAATTCGAATCTACTTAAATCTTGACAGAGTGGCCTAAATTGACACCACGAAACTAGTGGACAGACCTGATTCTTCAACAAACACAAAATATGGACCTCACCAAGCATCAAACATCAAGATGGCCTCTCTCCTGCGTACGTAATTTGCTGCATGAAGAACTTCCACAGGAAGTCTCCCGTGTAAAGAAGGTCGGCGACTGACCTAGCATCTCCTTCTGGGCTCTATAAAAGGAGAAGAAAGGAGAGAAGGAAGGGATCATCCTCGGCTTGGGCAGGAGAGAGAGAGAGAAAGAGAAGAGTAGTTTTTTTTATTTTTTCTTTGTTTTCTTTCTTCTTTTCCCTTGATTTTTGAGAGAGTTTTAAGCCCAATCATGCCTGTGATTGGCTAAACCTCTTAGCTAGGGCTAAGAGGTGAAGCTTGTAGCGTGATGGGAGACGTTTGATTATGCCTTTTGTTTAATATTAAACTGATTTTGATTTAATTTTACTATAGAAATATTTTTAGTCTTTAATGGTCTGTTGTGACTGAAATTACAATGAGTCTGCAATGGCTTTGAGTATTCCTTCTTCTTCTTTATATTTATGACGTCAGGAAGCCCTGTTGTTCACCATCGTCTCCTGGGTATGGTCGGATGACAGTACCCTTCCTAACCTTCATACATGTGATTGGTTGGTAATTAGTTTAATTCTGTTGTTTGCCATAGTCTCCGGGGCATGGTTTGGTGATGGAATCCATTCTAATTCATATACCGTTCATCTCTTGAAAACTAGATCAATGACAGTTCAATTAATTTCCATAAAACATGCATAAGATCTCCCTGATCTCTATAAGTGGATCCTCTGAATCCCTAGTTTCCTATGTCTGATTTTTCCTAAGTTTTAGATTAATTATTCTACAAATATTCCACCATTGCTAATTGATTTAGAATTCATCTTAGCCTAGTTCTAGTTAGTTTTAGATAACGTACAAGTATCAGTCCCTTGGGATTCGACCTCGGTCTTACCGAGTTATTACTACATCACAACCCTGCACTTGGGGAGTGAACAAGTTTTTGGCGCCGTTGCCGGGGACTGATGGTTGCGTTTCTGAAATTAATTGGTTTTAGAATTAGTTTAAGATTAAGATTTTTACTAACTTCAGTTTAGGTTTAGATTTTCTTGATTTTTTAGAACTAATCTGTCTTTCCTGTTTTGTAGGATTTTGAGATAGAAACTTCTAATTTGGTGATATCTTTCTAATTTCTTTATTTTTTCTAATTTTAGAATTAGAATTTTATTTTTAGAGATTTTCTAATCCTACACTTTCTCTTTTTAGAAACTAACGTGTTTTGTTTTATTTTACAGGATCTTAACATAGTACTCCAATCTGGTAACTTCTCTCTAACTTCTCCTCTACCTACTTTCCATATTACTGTAGGATCTTTTCTTCTACTCTTTAGGATTAGATTCAGATTAAGGGTTTCATTATGTATATGAATGAGTGGGCACGTCCGTATGTTGAGATAGCTTATGGAAAACAACCTATGCCTCAAAATTTTTCTGAAAATATCTTCAAGAACCAATCGGAATATGATGCTCCACCGATTAAGAAGACTTTCGGTGATTATCTGCAGGAGAATAATTGCATTCCACGAGTTAAGAGAACATTACGTGATTATTGGAATGATGTTGCTTATCAACCCCCGACAGATGACCCGTATGATTCTGATCAGTGGAAACAGAAATATTTCGAAGATGAGCCAGTAAAACATCACGGTAATAACTCCCGTGGATCAACCACTTATGAATATCCACCAGAAACGATCCAGGAAGAGTTATCTCCGAGCTATATAGACTATATTATTGGCATGAGGAAATTTGTAGAAGCACTTGAATCAAGCCTTGATAGGCTAATGGAGGCTAGGTCGTCTCAGCCCCAACCCAATCCAAAAACACAATGCAAGAAAAGTGATCCGCATTTACTTTTAAAAGAATCTGGAATTTGGAATGAGGAGTGGGATTCCCTTAATGAGCATGTGGTTCAATTTCCTGAGGAGTCAATCTCGATGACTGTTCGAAAGAATGGTAAAGATACATTGGTGTCTTTTAAATACATTGATGATGACACATCTTCCTTACATGACACGCAAGATTTCAATGATGAGGAGGTTAGTTTATTCGAACCTCAACCGAATTTAGGAATAGAATGTGAGGAAGGCGATCCCATCCCAACTGTACACTGCACTGGACTAGAACATGATTGCGATCCTGAATGTGCAGCCAGTCTCCCTGGAATCCCTCTCAAGTTTGGTCCAAATCACTGATCATGACGTACATGAAGTGGTCGGTCATAATGAGCCACTCCCATCACTTGACATGTCTGATTTAAAGATGGAGGATGAGCCCCTCATGACCGACCCTTCTAAATCTTGTGAAACACGTTTGGACCACTCCCCTGAATTGAATGATGATATGATTCGGGAAAAGGAGGAGTTGCCTGCTATAACTCTGGAATTTGAAACTACTCAGTTGAGGCCACCATCTGAACTGCACATATTTGACAATTCAACGCCTCAATTGAGTAATTTCAATGAACAGATGATCACATCGATGCTTCTCTGATTGATTTTCAATCTGTCTGTGTAGGACTGGAGCAAAAGAGCATACATCCATCCATTTTCAAGGATAATGGATCCCTTGGGCAGATCATCACGAACTTCAATGACAAAAACGAGTCACGCTCATCTGAATTTCTCAACTCGTGGGATTGCTTGGCACACTTTACGGTTTCAAACGATCCCATGTTAAAAGACAAAGTGGATGCCTTGCGGGACAACATCTCGGTAGTCATCACTAACCGAACGAACCCTTATTCTGAAACCCTCTCTTCCCCTGATCCTAAACGTCTACTAGTAAAGGAAGATGAGCTGAAAATTGAACCAAAGTTTGGAGCTTCGGAATATGTTGAGACTACATCACTTTTTAAGAAGTTTTCTAAACTTTATTTACTTGTAGTCTTTGATTCACCATGCAATACTAACATTGAAACTTCTTCTGTCACGGGTGAATCGTATATATTATGGATACCTCAAACAATTCAATGAAAAATTTCTTATGAGGTACATAAGTCTCTCTGGAAAGTCATGCTCCAGGGCGCCCAAGCCTATTGCAAAAAGGGCTTTTGGATGATCCTGTTGAGGAACTTACTGAGAAACTTATCAAGATATTGGCTGGAAGGGGAATCTTGCAGCATGATCGATTTAATGTTTGTGGGTAACATTACTGCAAACCCTCACGAGACTACAACTCGTCCATTAGGGGTAACCTAGGGGTTTAAAGGCTTGTTGCATACGCTAATTGCAATCGAGAGCACCTGCGAAAGTGGTATAGGTAGGATTTTATTTTTGTTATTTTTGTTTTACTTTCTCTCTCGTGCTGACCAGCTTCCATGTTGTGATCTCTTAGAAAGTCTCTCTCTCGATTCATTATCCAAGTAATATCCTCCCATCACTTCTCAATTATTTTCGTTGTCCCATGTGCATTGCATGCTCATATATCGTTTACATTGAGGACAATATAGATTTTAGGTTGGGGGTGGGAGATTAGGTAACCCAATCAGTATTTTCTTGGTCTTGAGCAAAAATTGTGAAAATTTTTAAAATTTTTTTTGAAAATTCCTATGAATTCGAAGTGATTTTGACAGATATTCCTACTTAGATTTTCAAGATACATGATGTTGGTCATGTATGACTCTTGACTTCAATTATCTGTTAGATTTCACAATTAAGTACGAATTATTAATCCATGATTAGAAGTTGTGAACATTGATTGAGTCATGATTTCACATGTCACCTCTTGCTGTCACATTAAGGTTTCAGTCTGATATTGAAAGGTTAACTTGGTAATCACTAAGCATGTGAGGAAACCGCTTGAAATTTACCCGTCGTGATCATTTAAAAAAAAAAAAAAAGAAGCTCAGATACCTTTGGAAAGGGTTGGGCGAATAATCTTCACCATAGGTTTGCTCCCTATAGGTGTGGATTTGATACTCCTTGAATGATATGTGAAAAAGAGTTGGGTGTACAGTCTTCACCATAGGTTTGCTCCCTGTAGGTGAGGATTTGATATCTCTTCTTGACGTTACTTTTAAAATCAAAGGCTGAAAGAAAACTGAAAAGATGATCTATAAGGCAAACTTTGGGTATTATGAATGTTCTTGTGATTACCAATGATATCCTGAAATAGAGAAGTGAATTTTAATATTGATAAGTCGAGATTACACTATACGCTCATGGCTCTTAATGCTTAGAAATTTTTTAATTAGTGGATTAATATTTTGAACTTGACTAGGAAGTTTACCAGGCGCTCGAGTCCAGGAGAAAGTAATGCCCAACATCCATGAATCTTAAAAGTCTAATGCTTGGATTATTTTTCAAATATCACTTAGGTTTACAGAATTTCTTATATCAATCTCAACTTAATTTTCACATACCTTACTCGGGACTAGCAAAATGCTGCTTGGGAGTTGTGTTGAGGGTCAAATATTGCATATTATACCCCATTTATTACTTGGATTTACGAGCATAATACCGTTTAACGCCTGGTTTTAATCGTGTTTTGTGGCAGGGTGTGATTAGGAGAGTTAACTGAAAAAAGAGTATTAAAAGTACTGATTTGATGCTCCAGAGGCACCAGATCAAGGGATGGACTCCATGGGACCAAGATCAAAGAATTTACATGCCAAGGACCCGAGGAAATCAAGTTGTTCACATTTAAAAGGCCCGAAAATGGTCCAGAATGCAAGATCACGGGGTTTCCAATATCTGTTCAGTTCGAAACTTCATATGTGGCCTAAGGACCATAAATTAACCGTACACGTCAAAAATCATCCATTAGATCATTGTGAAAGTGGCCTAACGGGCAGATTATCCCATCAATCTTCAATTTGGGGCCCACCCAATATCTAGATATGCTTGAAAATTATTCTCGACGGTTAAAATAATATGAGAAAGAGGATGGACGGAGCAGATCTCACGAATACATCACCATGGGACCCACAATGTGGTGCGTATACACTATGCTTAATAAATCCTGCCGCACACCGGACCGCGTTTTCGGTCAAGGGATCTCTGACCTGTGAATTCTTTAAAAAACAAGAAGACGCAACAATGTCTTGACGTCCGGCGGCTGTTCTCAGTAGTGGGGCCCATCTCTCATCCATATCATGAATCTGGACCGTCCAAGACATCCAGAGGGCGGGTGTAATCCATGCCTAGGTGACCGAATTGCAAGAGACATTGAGGATGAAATCTTAGAACTTCAAACGCAGGACGGACGGTGGAGCAAACCATTCTGTGGGCCACACTAAAATCAATATGAAACCAGCCATTCCTTACTAATTTTTCGACGTGATTTCAACCGACGGTATGGATTCTCCATGTAACGACTTTCTGGGGCCCACCGACCATCATAGCGATTCGACAGAAGCTCTGTTCACAAACAGAGCCTACGGTCCTCTCTTGTGGGCCACCATCAGGGCCCATCGGTCTAATCTAGACCGTCCATCAGAAGTATAGGGTCCATATTACTAGGACCAAGATGCTAGAACTTCAAAAAGACAGGAAGAATGAGTTTTCTACCGTTCAAATGCAAAATGGACGACTGCGTATAAGAACTTGTGGGCCATGCTGAAATCAATCCAATCTCGTCAGTTCCAAATGGTTTTTTATTGTGAATTTACTGAACGGTGTGGATTTTTTCATCACCGTCAGTATTGGGCCCCACCAAGAACCAGCGCAAGAATTTGCGTAGCCTGGACCGTCCTAACGTTGTCCATTCGCTGGGAGTTGAGGTGGCCCACCACGATCACCAAAGGGATGATCCAAGACGTCCATCATGTCCAGGGGAGGGCTTAGACCAAAACCCAGTCAGTTTAATGCAACCATGCACGAGAATAAGATTGCAAAGCAAGGAAGAAGTTGTCGCGTCTATTAGTAGTGTGGTCCACCCAGAATTCGAATCTACTTAAATCTTGAAAGAGTGGCCTAAATTGACACCACGAAACTAGTGGACAGACCTGATTCTTCAACAAACACAAAATATGGACCTCACCAAGCATCAAACATCAAGATGGCCTCTCTCCTGCGTACGTAATTTGCTGCATGAAGAACTTCCGCAGGAAGTCTCCTGTGTAAAGAAGGTCGGCGACTGACCTAGCATCTCCTTCTGGGCTCTATAAAAGGAGAAGAAAGGAGAGAAGGAAGGGATCATCCTCGGCTTGGGCAGGAGAGAGAGAGAAAGAGAAGAATAGTTTTTTTTTATTTTTTCTTTGTTTTCTTTCTTCTTTTCCCTTGATTTTTGAGAGAGTTTTAAGCCCAATCATGCCTGTGATTGGCTAAACCTCTTAGCTAGGGCTAAGAGGTGAAGCTTGTAGCGTGATGGGAGACGTTTAATTATGCCTTTTGTTTAATATTAAACTGATTTTGATTTAATTTTACTATAGAAATATTTTTAGTCTTTAATGGTCTGTTGTGACTGAAATTACAATGGGTCTGCAATGGCTTTGAGTATTCCTTCTTCTTCTTTATGTTTATGACGTCAGGAAGCCCTGTTGTTCACCATCGTCTCCTGGGCATGGTCGGATGACAGTACCCTTCCTAGCCTTCATACATGCGATTGGTTGGTAATTAGTTTAATTCTGTTGTTTGCCATAGTCTCCTGGGCATGGTTTGGTGATGAAATCCATTCTAATTCATATACCGTTCATCTCTTGAAAACTAGATCAATGACAGTTCAATTAATTTCCATAAAACATGCATAAGATCTCCCTGATCTCTATAAGTGGATCCTCTGAATCCCTAGTTTCCTATTTCTGATTTTTCCTAAGTTTTAGATTAATTACTCTACAAATATTCATCCTTTGCTAATTGATTTAGAATTCATCTTAGCCTAGTTCTAGTTAGTTTTAGATAACGTACAAGTATCAGTCCCTTGGGATTCGACCTTGGTCTTACCGAGTTATTACTACATCACAACCCTACACTTAGGGAGTGAACAGCCACATGATCACTTTCCTCGCATTGTATTTTTGGATTGGGTTGTGGTTGGGATGAGCGAGATTCCTCTATCCTTTCGAGGCGCGAATTGAGTGTTTCCATTATTTTCATTGCTTTTCTAATTTTCACAAAATAAGCCGAAAAAATATTACACTGATATGAATCCTCTTAGATCGTTTCTGGTTGGATCTCACAGGTAGGGGATCCAAGAGAATAATCATCATAACATGTTGTTCGTTCATTTTTTCAATTTTAATGTTTCCACTGGTTATAGTCATACTAATCATAAGTGGGAGAATTTGATGGTTGGTAATAGTTATTATCACTCATGATATAATCACGCATTATTTTCTTTTTATTGGATGGGTGATAATAATTCTTACAACCATAGTTATGATAACCCCAACAGTCATGTACTATTTTGTTAATCTGTGGGGTATAATTGTTCTCCTACATAAAATCATGTAAGGACTTCTTAGCCGGTGAATCTTTATATTATGATCGGTTCTCAATGATAGTTTCAGAAAAGTTTTGAGACATAGGTTGATTTATATCATCATTATCTCAAAATAGGTTATTCTTCTCAGCATACTGACGTTGTCACTCATGCATATACATAATGAAACCCTTAATATGAATTTAATCCTAAGAAAAATAGAAGAAGAAGAGATCCTACAGCAGTGTGGAAAGTAAGAGGGGGAGAAGTTAGAATGCAATTACCAGGTTAGAGATTCCTAAGCTAAAATCTATAAATGGAAATAAAAGAAATTAGTTTCTACAAATAGAAATTTCGAAAATTTGAAAGTTTCTAATACAAGAAAGTTCTAAACCTAAAATTAAAAAGTATGTTAGTTGCTAGAAATAGAAGAAATTCTAGAATTAGAAAGTTAATAAAATAAAATAAAATAAGGAAAGATGAGTTAGTTTCTAAAAAAAAAGAAAAATTCTTAAAAATCCTAATTCTAAAAATAGAAAAGGTAGAGAATTTAGAAAGTGATTACCAAATTAGAACTTATGTCAGGATCTTACAAAACAGGAAAACAGATTAGTTTCTAAAAACAGAAAAAGAATTCTAACCTAAAATTAGAAAATCCTAATCTTAAACGAATCATAAAACTAGTTAATCTCAGAAAAACGTAGCCATCAATCCCCGGCAACGGCGCCAAAAACTTATTCACTCCCCAAGTGCAGAGTTGTGATGTAGTAATAAACTCGGTAAGACTGATGTCGAATCCCAAGGGACTGATACCTGTACGCTTTCTGAAACTAAGTAGAACTAGAACTAGACTAAGATGTAATCTAAACTGAATAGAATTTAAGGATTAATTATGAAATGATTATCTAAAACTTAAGAAAATTCAGAGGAGAGAAACTAGGGATTCAGAGGATCCACTCGTAGAGATCAGAGAGATCTTACGCCAGCTTTAAGAATCATGGAATTTGACTGAACTGCCGTTAATATAGTTTTCAAGAGATGAAAGGTATATGAATTAGAATGATTTCCATCACCAAACCATGCTCAGGAGACCAAGCAAACAACAGAATTAAACTAATTACCAACTAATCAACATTCTATGAAGGTTAGGAAGGGTACTGTCATCCGACAATGCTTAGGAGATGATGGTGAACAACAAGGCTTCCTGATGTCATAAATATAAAAATGAAAAGAACATGCTCAAAGCCATTGCAGACCCATTGTAATTTCAGTCGCAATAGACCATTAAAGACTAAAAATATTTCATTAATTAAACTAATATCAACATTAGTTCAGTTCATAAATTAAATTAAAGTCATAAAATATAATCTCCCATCTCACTATAACCTTCACCTCTTAGCCCTAGCTAAGAGGTTTAGCCACACATAGATGGGATGAACGTCTTAAAAGAAAACAATTAAAAATTGAGAAGAATAGAGAAGAAACGGAACCACTAGCCTAACGCTCTCTCTCTTTCTTGCTCTTCTTAGCTTCCAACGTCCCAAAGATCTCCTCCAAACTCTGATCTCTCTATTGGGCTACTTCCACATGGATCCAATGGCTGAAATTTGACGTGTACGGTTAATTTATGGCCCCCATCAAGTGTATGAAGTTTTAAGTCAATCAGAGGGCGAAAACTCTGTGATCTTGCATTTTAGACCAATTTCGGGCCACTTGAGCTTCAGTTTCTCGATTTTTGCAGATCTCTGGCGTGTAAATTCCATTGATCTTGGTCCCCGGGAGTCCTGTAATTTGCCTTAGTGACTTCAGAGCGTCAAATCCACGGTTTTAATATTCTTTTTCAGTTCGTCCCTTAACTACATCCTGTAATAAAAACACGATTAAAATATTCCATTAAGCAGTGTCATGTTCGTAAATCCCTGTAATAACTGGAGTCTAATGTGCAACATTTGACCCTCAACAATGAACAATAAGAGAATAATAAAAACGGAGAGATTTCATCGATCACGAGGACATAGAAGCATTGAGACATCGACTGCGCAGTAGATCACCTCTATGGCCAGAATCCTCCTTTCCACAAGCTTCATCTCTCTCTCTCTCTCTCTCTCTCTCTCTCTCTCTCTCTCTCTCTCTCTCTCTCTCACCTTGGTTGTGAAAACGCCTTAACCTGCCCTAGAATAGCCCTAGGGACCTCTATTTATAGTTTAGGAAACTCCCCTTCTGCACCTCTGCGAAACTGCATCAAATTTATGCAGGCCACACAAAGTCTGTGCAGAATCTACGTAACCCTCAACTAGTCGAGCCAGGTCCTCAACTGGTCGAAGGACCCCTTCGACCAATCGAGCCTAACCCTCGACTAGTCGACACTAAAAAATCTAGCACACTGGACTCCAAGTCGAGTAATCCTCGACTGGTCAAGCAACGCGGTGAAACAAGATTTAAGACATCCGTTTCACAACAGGCTGCACTACTCCTCTGAACTGAGGAAGAAAACCCAATCCGTGTATTGTTTTAACAACAGTAAATATTAACAATGAAATAAAATTATCACATGGCATTTCATGAGGGGTTTGATTTGACTGCATCATTTCTAATCTAAAGAGATATCGAACGGCCACCTCATATACCAACACATGAACATACGGAATTCCACACACATTTGTGACATCAGCACACGTCATGCTTTTGTGCATGGCGCTTGATGATGGAGCGTCTGGAATGGAAGTCTTCGTTAAACCTTCAGATAGATATTATATTTCTTACGTCAAATGTCTATTTAATCGTGTATAATCACCGTTCAACACCGGCCATCCCATCCGCCGTCCCCTTGGCTTGTTCAAATGTTAAAATGTCAAAAACGTCTAGAAGGTGAAAGCCCAAACATTAATTGAAGGTTGAAATTCAGGATTAATTAATCAACTAACGTTGATTGATAAGATTCTTCTCTGTTACGTTCGAGATCACATCAGATGGACGGTACAGATCTAATTTATCATCGTAGACGTGCCCCACCGTAAATGATAGAGACGGGCGCGGTTTGGGTGGATCGAGGTGAGTGGGACCCCTAAATATGGGGTCCACTTTGATGTATGTGACTATATCCATGCCATCCATCCATATTCAAAGCTCTGTTTTTGGTCATGATCCCAAAAAAAATGAAGCAGATTTAAATCTCAGATGGACCATGGTACAGGAAGCAGTAATTGACCATCAAAACCTTCGTGTGGGCTACAAAAGCTTTGGATTAAGATGATATTTGTGCGGTCTCTTCATCTAGGTCTTTGTGACCTTATCAACGGGTTAGATGATAAATGAACATTTCGGTGGAATCTGTGAAGTTTTTAATGGTAGGGATTCGATCAGGACTTGTTTTTGTTCGGGATGATCCATTTAAAATTTGGGTCAGCTTTATTTTAGAATCCTTTCCTAAAATGAGCTGTCAAAATGGTTGAACGGTGTGGATTCAATGAACATTCATAATTGTGGGGCCCACAGTTAGGGTCCCACCCAATCGACCCCAAGCGGCGCCCAATAGAAATGACTTGCAAAAAACATACGTGGCAAACAATTAATTCAATCTAAACCGTTAAAGTATGAGAATTTAGATGCATATGAATAAAAACAAAAAATTAGTGTTAGTTGATTGCCTGATTATCAGATTGATGGCCATTTGTTAGAGGGATAAAAACAAAAAGATCCAACGGCTGTATTTCACCAAACTGATGTCCATGAATCAGTGGCTAGAAACCTATCTGAATTGGAGACAGCGACTCTGAGACAATGAGTTCACAATTTAATCGATTTAATTTAATTTAATGCATATCTGGTGGACGATTCTTTGAGTGCATGCACATGAAGTATCATGCGCAGCCGGTGTACCTGAGAAACCTTCTCCTGTGGATTAAAGTTTCGGGACGCGGTTTGGCTAGTGACCCTTATAGCAGCCGCGTCTGGCTAGTGACCCTCATAGCAACCGGATAGCTGACTTCAAAGATCTTTGACCCCATAATGATACGATGCATGTATTTCATGCACACCATCCATTTATTTTACCAAATCATTTTAGAGCATGGGACGAAAACAGGCACATCTAATGTTGAGAAAATTACATAATTATATTTTTTGTAAAATATGAAAATTAAAAAATTAAATTGATCCGACATAAGGATAGGCTGAAGCACGTTTAGAACGCCGTCTTTAAACTGCTATTTACCCCTACTCAAGTAAATTGAGTATAGTGAAAAGGTTACAGACAAATTGTTTATAGGATACAACGAGCCTGGTGTAAGTCTGCATTCAGTAAATACGAAGACCCACTAATGGAACTCTATTACACATTATCTGTGGTAAAAGATAAAAGGAAAATTTCAGAAAAAGAGAGAAGAAGAAGAGTTGTGAATTAGATCACTGCACTGGTTTATTCTTCAACAAATGGTTTAGATGAACCGTTATTAGACCACATTGCTGGTCTAATCTTCAAGCAATGATTTAGACGAACCTTGCTGTCTTGTTAGAATTTCTGTATTTTAGGAGTGAAGTGGCTATGGTTCATATGGGTTCTACTGGAGTGAGTTGAGATGGAATGAAAACCCATCCAGGCCCAGTTTCTAGCTATTGTGTATGTAGTGTGATGACTACTGCATGTAGTTGTTTCTGACCGTTGTGAGACACTGGCTATCCGTTTCTAGCAGTTGGGCTAGCCACATGCAATAGTTTTTGCATGGTCAGCAATCAAGTGTATGAGCATTTACACCTCCCTGCAACAGCTCTTTTCCCAGCCTCTATATATTCAAAGGGACCTCATTCAATCCTCTAGTATTCTCGTCAGTTTGCATAAGTGCAAAGTACATTACTAGCGCTTCTACAGCCACACTGTCTCATAAGCCCACGCTCTCGCACCAAGCCCGTGCTCGCGACCGACCTCGTGCTAGAGCACGAGCGCGATTCTCCTCAGACTAAGTGGGTAAACATAACTATGTTCCACCATTCTCATATATACACAAAATTCCTCTTCTCTTTTTCTAATGTGAGACTATTCCCGAAACTCATGAAAAAAGCATTTTTGCAAACATTTATTTTTATATATTATATAATATTTTTTTATTAAAATATATTTAAAATCAATATATTATAACATTTAAATCTCAAGTAAACCATAATTCTGGAAAACAATGTTGATTAGACGTTTACCACTAAAAACTTCTTCTTCTTTAAAAGATAAAAAGATAATAAGAATAAAAATATCAAATAAATAAAGCAATTTAACTTTTTTTCTTTCTTTTTCTCTTTTTTTTTTTTTTTTTTTTTTCGGAAAGAGACAAATAAATTAGAAAAATTGCATCTTTGATATCTTCTTATTCTTTAGAAAATAAAAAGAGAATAAAAATAACAATTTCAAATAGATAATCTTTTTCTTTTTGTTCTTCCAACTTTAAAAAAAGAAATAAAAGAAAGATGAGAAAATCAACGAATAAATAAAGTTTTTTTTTATAAAAAAAAACACTCTTAACCTTTCTAAATAAAAAAGAACGAAAATATAAAAAAAATGAAAATGAAAAATATCCTGTAGATAAAGCAACTAACCTATTTCTTTTCGTTTTTCTTCTCTTTATTTTATGAAGTTACAAGGACAATTAAACTGGGGCAAGTACCCGCAAATCGAGACCCTGTCCTCAAGGGAAAATGCCAACTACGAACTGACACATGTAGATTGAGACCTCTCTGTACTGTTAGGGTCGTAGTTCTCTGTTCAGTGTCAGGGTCTTAGTTCTAAGTTGGTGTTAAGGTCTCAATTTTCTGTTTAGTGTTAGGGTATTTATTCTCAGTTGGTGGTCTCACATCTGGGATTGGTCTCACATCTTGTATTATTGTTGGGGTCGTAGTTCTCTGTTGAGTGTTAGGGTCTCAATGCCCTATTGAGTTACCCTAGCTAATACTCAACTGAAAATTGAGACCTTCATTCCCATCATAGAACTAAGACCCTAACACTAAATTAAAATCTAGGAGCCTAATTAATAATCATCTGAGACATAAGACCCCACCAATACAAATAATAGAAATCCCAACATTTAACAGAGAATCAAGACCTTAATACTCAACAAAGAACTTAGACCCTAACGAGAGAACTAAGACCCTAATAATATAGAGAAGTGAGACCCTAGAACTCAACGGAGAACTGAGACCCTAGTAATTCACCAGTCTTGGTTCGCAGTTCACAGTTACCCTTGTAAGAAGAAGAAGAAGAAGAAGAAGAAGATATTAAATGTGTATTTTTCATGATTTATTTGTCTTTCTTTTTTGTTTTTTAGAGAAAAAGAAGAAAATGAAAGAAGAATATTAGTTACTTTATTTCTTTGATATATATATTTTTTAATTTTTATTCTTTTTTATTTTTCTAAAGAAGAAAAAGATGAAGAAGATATTGAAGGTTTTTTCTTATCCATTTTTCTTTTTTAGAAAAACAAGTAAGAATAAAAGAAGAAGAAGAAAACAAAGAGCAAGGGCATTTTGTTAAGTGAAAATGACCTACTTTTAGAAAAATAAGAAGGAAGAAAAAAAAAAGAAAAATAGGTAGGGCATTTTTATCCTTGAAAAAGATCCATTGGTGTCAGAGGTTTAAAAGAAAGTTTTGAAAAGAATACCTAATTACTTAATAAAGGCATACTTGTTGTAAAATAATGATTAAAATTATTTTACACACACACACACACACACACACACACACACATATATATATATATAAGTGTTTTTTTTTTTTGGTAAAAATCCATGTTTAGTGTTTTTGGGAATAGTTCCACATTGAAAAAGAGGCAAGAAAAACTTGAGTTTATATGTAAGGTGTGGAGTACCATTATATTTCTTTAGTTGATCTGTGAAGTATTAGAGTTTGCGTGTTCCCGCACATTCGGGCTCAGCGCGAGGGCGTGAGCATGTGATGAGGTAGTATGGTTGTAGAGGCACTGGTGGTACACTTTGCACTTGCGCGATCTTACATGAACCGGTGTGAGTCACGGTGCGACAAAGAAATGGGTCATGTGGCCGGGATAAGTACTAGTAGTCTGAATGATACTTGTGTGGCTTTTACAAAGGCCGAAAAAATTAACCCTTGGAGTAAGGTGTAACTCCTCATGCACATAAATTCTGACTATGTAGAAACTGATGCGTGTAGCTAACCAATGAGTCTAAATAGCCAGCATGCAGCAGCTATCATTCTACATGCATAACGGTTAGAAATTATTAATAATGACTGGTTTTTCACCAAGAAACCTATCACATTGTTTAATGGCCTTGGACCAAAACGGTAAGCCACCTTAACTTATATAAATAGTGCCTGGATGATTTAATAATCCATCACCAATACTTGAATCACACTTGCATACTAACTAGAGAAAAAAGAGCAACAAGTGTACTCTAAGCAATTAGCAAGGTTCATATGAACCTTGGCCAGGAGACCTCAAGATACAAACCGGTGCAGTGGGTTAAAATTTTCTATTCTCTTTTTGATTCTAGGATTTTATTTTTATTTTTTTTCTTTTTTATTTATCTAAAGTTCCATTCGTGGCTCTTCGTATTTGTTGAACCCAGATCCATACTCATGCTCGTTATATCGTAGAAGTTGTTTGCCTGGAACCTATCAGCATTCTCAATCTGATTGAGTAGAGACAAATAACACTCTAATGACAACGTAATCATACGTGCTTCAACCTTTTCTAATATTTTCGGTTTAATCATTTTACAAATATTATAAATCTATAATATTATTTTCAACAATATTGAAGAAAACATTAGGAAAGAATGCCTACCCTTGAATTTAACAAAGGCAAACATAAATAGTAATATGGCTTGGTCTTTGGCACGATTCGTGAACGTCCTGGACTCCATACATACAACACTGTAGGCTCCCCATTCTAATTAATGTTGAGTATTCTGTCCTGATATATGCCTTGTTCAATAGTTTACTTGAGTTTTGGATCGAGTTGATTTTTGGGACGAAATAAATGGCAACGACATGCAATGTACCAACATTGGTTAGCTGTAACTAACCGAAGAAGTCAACATATCAGCTGGAGAATTCAAGGAACTAACTATCTTTCTTCCCAGCAAGAATTTTCACGGCACCCTCGTTCCACACATAAAAATCGTCTTCCTATTTAAAAACGAGAGTTACAGCTCGTCTGTCTCATAAGAGTTCATTTGTTTTCTTCCATCTTTAATGCCCGTTCGTACTATCTCTGCGCATCTCCGTTCTACGGAATTCAATTTTCTTTCTTAAAGCCTTCAAATAAAGACTTCAGCTTGGTAAATCTAACTTTCTTTTTTTAGCTAGTTTGTTTGTTTTTCACTTATAACAGCTTGCATTTAAGGGCTTATCGACAGGAAAAATGCTGGGATAGTGACGGCCCACCATTGAAAACTTTCCCAGGCCCACCGAGACGTATGTATTTGATCAGATCTCAGTCAGAGGTGGACCTCACCTAACCTAACAGAAGGGATCTGGACATCCAACCTGTTGATAAGGTCACACAGACCTAGGTGAAGGGAAAATATAAATATCAGCTTGATCTGAAAGTACTGTAGACCCAACAAGCTTTCAATGATAGGCATTCAATCACTACTATTTCTTATGGTGTGGTCCAACTGTCATACACATCTGTTTCTTTTTTGGGTCCATTGCCTAAAATGATATGGAAAAAATGGATGGACGGTATGGATCACGCATATACATAAAGGTTAGCCCCTTTGAATCTTCCACAGCCCACCCTTCATCGCGGGTATAATCAATGAAAAGGGAAGGGAGTAACGGCAAACTGGAAGCGGATTGCGTAGTTACTGCGCTTAAGCCTACTGAGTAAACTTTGTGAGGTCCACCATGATTTATGTATTTTATCCGCTCTGTCTATCCGTTTTACCGGATAATTTTATAGCTCAAGATTAAAAATAAGATACATCCACTATTTAAATGGACCACACCACATGAAAGAGTTGAATTGAATGTCTACCATTGAAAACTTCTCGGGGGCCACAGATGTTTTGATCAAGATTATATTTTTGTTTCCCTTCATCCATGTCTGAATGATCTTCTGAACAGGTTGTATGACAAATACACAGCACTGTGGGGCCTAGAAAGGTTCCAAAGGTGGAAATCATTATCCCCACTGTTTCCACTGGTATGATCTATCTAATCTTTGGATATGCTTCAATTTTGGGCTCAACCCCTTAAATTAGATGGAAAAAAAGATGGATGGTGTGGATAGACCATATACATTCAAAGTGATCCCAAATGAGTTTACTTAGTACAATAAGAGCGTACCCAGTAACTCAGCATGCTATCCGATTTCAAGGTGGCCTTTTTGATGCATCAGGATTTAGGGGCGCTATGTGGACTAGATGCATTAGGATTTAGGGGCGCTTTTTTCGTGATTGGAAGTCCCCCAAAGTCAAAATGAGCGGTAATTGAAAAAGATAGTTGGGTTTATTGAATGACTTCAAAGGCCGTGTTTTGGTGATAGGACATGGTTACAGATAAAAAGTCCTGGTTTTGACGGTTGGTAATTGTTAAATCTTCCTAATCTATCTATTGCCGTTTGGACGGATAACATTAGGTGTTTAGACACCATGATGGTTTGGTATCTCAAAAATCAGACGAATCCAGCCATGAGGTGGGCTACATCAATGGGAACAATGAAAAATTACCTACAATCCATCCAAATCTTAAATGGTCCCAACTCACACGATGCTTAGATTGACATGATTTTTAGGGTCTCCCGTATTCATGGCCCAGCATAACTTCTGGATGGGTTAGATGCCAAACAGATATCATGTGGACCCCACTGCATGATCCTGAGGGCTTTCGTACAGGTATACAAGATCTCTATGGTGGGGCCCACCTAAACATTTGACTTATATATATATATATATATATATATATATATCGCGGAACGCTCACCTGCGAACTAGTTCGTACGTACATAGTACGAACTTTTTTGAGAACCCATCATACGTGATGTGGATCCAAAATCTGAACCGTTCAAGTTAAGCAGCACCTCGTAAAATCCTCTGGGCCCAAGTTTTACTTTCATCTAAAACTTTGATGGGCTATGAAAATTGAAAACAGTTTCTTCCCTTGGTTTGCATTTATCTTTGCTATGGCCCACCAGAATTTTATATTAGGGTGAAAATTTTTCACATAAGGTTTCTTGGGATTCCCCATCACATGGACCGTTTAGATTAGATACTCATGACACGTGTGCAAAGGTGCACACATGCGTAGGTGCGTAAGGAAGCCTCTCTCTATATATATAGTCCCAATCTCCCGCGCACAAGGCTGCACGGAATTTTAATGCGAGCTTGTATATGAGCGGTTAGATTCTACTCACGGTTAGAATTCGGCAACTGTGAGAATAAGAGAGTCTGCAAAATAAAGACTCGTGCCAAGATTTTCGCAATCTCACGAGATTGCATATCTAGTACCCTTAGCGTACTATGGGGTTTACTATTATTTATTTATTTTATTAACTCCGTTCATCCATATTAACAAATAATTTTAAGGCTTTAGCCCAAAATGGAAGCATATCAAAATCTCAAGTGGACCACACCACAAGAAACAGTGTGATTGAAACTCTACCAACGAAAAATTCTTTAAGGCCACAAAACTTTTGGATCAAGTTGATGTTTGTGGTTTCTATTCATACATATCCTTTTCATCTTATGGATAGGTTGGATGATAAATAAACATTATAGTGTGCCGTAGGAAGATTTTAACGGTGGAAATCATTATTCCACACTGTTTCCTGTGACATGGTCCACTTAAGCTTTGAATGTACTTCAATTTTTGGATCAACCCGTAAAAGTAGCAGGAAAAATGGATAGATGGTTTGGATAAACTACATACGTTCACAGTCGGCCCAACCGAGTTTACTCAGTACGATAAAAGCATACCGAGTAACTCGGCACGCATTCTGAAATTAAGGGGAGGTGGCAACCGACCGCGACTTTCCAGTAACACAAAGATCTGTGGACCCACCACTATATTTTTGTTGCATCCAATCCGTCGATCTGTTTTTTCACCTCATTTTAGAACATAAGCCCAAACATGAGGGAGACCCAAAACTCAAGTGGGGCCCACGAGTGAAGATTGAACGTCCGCCATTGAAAAATTAGTGGGTCCACATAAGTTTTGGATTAGGGATATAACTGTGTTTTCAGTTCATCCATGTAGCAATCACCTTATGAACAGTGTGGATGGCATATAAACATCATGGTGGTACCATGAAGGTTTTAACGGTGGTACCATGAAAGTTTTAACGGTGTAATGGACAGTGCTTTGTGGGCCGATCATGATGTATTAGTTTTTCATTCATCCATGTCTATATAATCTTATCGAGTAAAATAGATGGATGGAGTGGATAAAATAGGTAAATCATGATGGGCCCCACAGAGTTTACTCAACATGTTAAGCATACTTAGGCCATGTTTGTTAACGTTGAATTTTTGCACTTAAAAATTTTCGTGTTTAGTGGTGTTTGTTAATGCGTTATTAACGCGGAAGATAGAAAGCGCTAAGTAGTTTTTCACTGAATTCTTTTCATGATAGGAGTTTGGCTTAATAGTGAATACGAAATGTGCTCTGTGATTTTTTATTAAACAAAAATTTTTACTCTCTAAAGTATCCTTTTTCAAATAATTACGGCAATTTTTTCTTCTATTTGTTTGCAAAATATAAAATCAACCTTTAACCTATGAAACTTTTTTATGCCTCACCATGATTTATGTGTTTGATCCATACCGTCCATCAACTTTTTTAGATCATTTAAAGTGTGAGCTAATAAAATAAACATGTCCAATGATTAATTGGACCATAAGGTGGGGATTGAGTGTCCACCATTAAAAACTTCTTGGGAGCTGGAGAAGTTTCAGATCAAGTTGATATTTGTGTTTTCACTTCATCCACATCTACGTGACCTAATGAATAAGTGGATGGTAAAAAAAAATCCCAGTGGCCCTTAGAAAGGTTTCAACAGTGGATGTCATTATCATTGCAGCATCCTTTGGTGTGGTTTATTGGAGCTTTAGACACGCTTCATCTTTAGGATCGCATATTAAAATAATATGAGAAAAATGATTAACGGCTTAAATAGAATACTGACATCATGATAGGCCCTACAGAGCTCTTCCGTCCGGTCAGGGATACTGACAGGTTGAGTGGAGCGTCTACTAAAGTAACGTCACCAAGTTATATGGGCCCCACTGTAATGTATGTGTTTTATCCACACCGTCAATCCATTTTGAGATATCATTTTAGGATATGATCCAAGGAATGAGAAAAATAAAAATCTGTAGTGGACCTCACCACAGAAAACAGTGGGGAGAGTGATTCCCACCATTGAAACTATCCTAAGGCCCACCATAATGTTTATTTGAAATCCAACCTGTTCAAAAGTTTAAAAAAAGACATGAAAGAAGGAAAACACAAATATCAGGTCGATCTAAAACTTCTATGGCTTTTAGAAGTTTTTAATGGTGGGCGTCACTTGCCCCCACTATTTTCTATGTTGGGGTCCACTAGAGCTTTGAATTTAACTCATTCCTTAGATCTTGCCCTAAAATGATCTCTCCAAATAGATGGACGGCATGGATACAAAACATACATCATGGGGGGCCAAGAAACCTGACAACATTAGTTACTCAACCTGCCAATAGCTAATCCGCGCTAGGGTTGGAACGCAATTGGGAAGCGAATTTTTTAATGGTGAAAATCATTATGCCGCTCCTATTTTTGGTGTGGCCCATTTGATTTTTGGATATGATTCATTTTTTGGATAATGCTCTAAAATGATCTCAAAAATTTGATGAACGGTGTGGATATAATAAATACATTATTGTAGGGCCATGTAACTTTGATCAACTTTGACTTTTGTGAATAATAATATTTCAATTTTCTATTAGGACTTCATATTTTATTTGAATTAAATAGAATAATCTTATTTTTATTTAATAAAAAATAATTTCTTTATAATGTAAAATATTTCCAAATAAAAGATAATCTTGAATTTTTTTTAACGGTGAAAATCATTGTCCCACTGTTATTTTTGGTGTGGTCCATTTGAGTTTTGGATATGATTCATTTTTTGGACAATGCTCTAAAATAATCTTAAAAAATTTATGAACGGTGCAAATATAATAAATACATTATTATAGGGTCCATGTAACTTTGATCTCCGTTGAAACCTTCATATAAGGTGGACCTTGATGTGCGTCTTCGCATTCCACGTATCAACGGATTGGCTACTCCCCCAGCCACCAGCCTGGTGGGTAATGGTCAGTGTTGTGAGGCCCCATGGTGTATGTGTTTTATCTATTCAGTTCATTTATTTTTTACATGTTATTTTATTTCTCTATCTCAAAAAATTCCACCACACTTATATATACAAATCATTAATTTGCAATTTGTATTCATGGATAATGATTTTTAATTTTCTATTAAGTATTTTATAGTTTATTTGAATTAAATAGAATAATTTTATTTTCATTTAATAAAAAATAATTTCTTTATAATATAAAATATTTTCAAAAAAGAAATAAAGGCAAATGTGTCAAATCAACATATTTCAAATAATTTATATGTTAGTTAGCAAACAGATTGTTTCAAATTCAGTACTTAATATTCAGACTTCAGCCATAATTATCAAACAAGTTTTTTGGCTTCAGATTTCAGATTCAGCTTCAGATTTCAGATTCAGGCTTTAGACTTCAGATTTAACAAACGGGGCCTTAGTTGCTCAGTACTTGTAATCCGCTTCCAGTTATGATGGAGGTGGTACCGGTGCGTTCGGCGACTCGGATTGCCCTCTTACTTTGCCAGTCGCTGGGTGGCTACTGTAAGGTACTTTGTGGGCCCACCATGATATATGTATTTAATCCACACTCTCCATCCATATTGAATGATTATTTTAAGGCATGATATGAAAACGAGGTAGATCCAAATCTCAAATGGACCACACCACATGAAACAGTGGTGATTCAACGCCCACTATTAAACAGTGGTGATTTACCTATTTTATCACTTCATTCATCCATTTTATTAGATAAGATTACACACGACATGGATGAATGGAAAACACAAACGTCAGCTTGAGCCAAAACTTCTCTGGCCTGAAGAATTTTTCAAAGGTGGACATTCAATTCACACTTTTTCTTATGGGGTGCTCTACTTGAGCTTTGGATATGCTACAATTTTGGGCTCAACCCATAAAATGAGCTGGGAAAACGGAAGGACAACATGGATAAACCACATACATTAATTCATGGTGGGCCCAACATAATTTTGTGGAGCATGATAAAAGCCTATAGAGTATCTCAGTATGCAATTTTATCTCCTGGGACCCTGCTACAGCCGGATGGCAAATAAACATTACAGTGGGCTTAGGAAGTTTTTAACGACGGCTGTTTAATCACAACTGTTTTCCTGTGGTGAGGTTTATTTGAGATTTGGATATACTTTGTTACTAGGCTCATAATTGAAAACAATCAGAAAAATTAAATGGATGGCATAGATTAAACACATACATTATGATCAACCAAAAGAGCACCATCCTATAACTTCCTAGCTATGTACAACATGCTCGCGAATCATTGTTTTACAAACTCTCTCTCACGGCTGTCGAATCTCAGCCGTGAGTGGAATCTAACAGTGCATATACAAGTTCACATTAAAACTCCATGAGGTCTTGTGTGCAGGAGACCATTTCTATATATATATATATATATATATAAAATACAAGTTCTTATTAAAACTTCGTGAGGTCTTGTGTGCAGGAGACCATTTCTATATATATATAAAAGGTACTATGCGCTCGACCTCACGATAAGCTCCCGTGAGGTCGAGCTGTGTGGGACCTACCATGATGCGTGTCGACCATCAACATCGTGCATTTGATGGGTGCCCTTTAAATTATGGGATATCACAAAAATCAGCCGTATACGGAACTCAGGTGGGCCATACCATCTAAAATCATGTGAAGACACCGTTAAAACATTTAAAAGCACTTGGTGGGGCCCACCTGAAATTTTCATGCGCCTGAAACTTGGTCTAAAACCTCATCCAAGTGGGACACACATAATGGATGGGTTGGATTTGCAAATCACTTCTCGGTGGGCCCTAAAAATGATTATGAATGTTTTAATGGTGCACAGCCCCTCTCCACTTTTATATGTGGTGTGGCCCGCACAAGTCACGGATTGACTTGATTTTTGATACCTAGGCCCATGATGGAATGGTGCATCTGACTGATGGGGTAAATGTTCGAAACGCATCACAGTTGGGCCCACATAGCTCGACCTCACGGAAGCTTATCGTGAGGTCCAGCGCATAGTGCCTTTTCCCACATATATATATATATATATATATATATATATATATATATATATATATATATATGGGAAAAGGTACTATGCACTCAACCTAATGAGTTCGTCCCATGAGGTCAAGCTGTGTGGGCCCCACCGTGATGCGTATCAACCATCAACACTGTGCATTTGATGGGTCCCCTTTAAATTTAATCAGCCGTATATGGAACTCAAGTGGGCCATACCATCTAAAATCATGTGAAGACACCGTTAAAACGTATAAAAGCACTTGGTGGGGCCCCCCTGAGTTTTGAATGCTACTGAAACTTGGTATGGCCCCTCATCCTAGTGGGACACACATAATGGATGGATTGGATTTGCAAGCCACATCTTGGTGGGCCATTAAAATGATTATGAATGTTTTAATGGTGCATGGCCCCTCTCCACTTCTGTATGTGGTGTGGCCCACAAAAATCACAGATTGACTTGATTTTTGATACCTAGGCCCACAATGGAATGGTGCATCTGACTGATGGGGTAGACGTTCGAAAAGCATCACAGTGGGGCCCACACAGTTCACCTTATAGGATGGACCCATGAGGTCGAGCGCATAGTACCTTTTCCCACACACACTGCTCACACACAACTAGTTGGACATTGCATTTTCGTCCAACTAGCCATGCATTTAATGAAAAAAGACAAAAGAAAAACTCTCTTACTTAATGTAAGTAAATGCTTCCATGGTAGACTAAATACATTTTGGGATGAAAAAAGGCCCATAGCTTGAGTGGGCCCATCATTGCGTTAATGTAAAATCAACCCCGTCCATTAGGTATGTCACCCCATGTTAGATCAAGGTCTCAATTTTCATTCCTATCCTTAGTTCAGTGAATCAAATTATTAGAAAGTGCATATGGAAAGGTTCACCCTCTAAACTATTTCTATCGATGTGGCTCACATGAATCATATATGGACTTCATTTATGGGACTGAGGCTTGGTGTGATATCTAATGGCTGAAACGGATTTCATAGTTTCTTTACAATGGACGTTGAAAAAAAAATCAAGGGCGGATGTCTCTCTCCTAATTGTTCCTATTGGTGTGGCCCATCTAAACCACTGATCAGCCTAATTTCTTTGACCTGAGCCTATCACCGGATTACACGTTTAATGGTCGGAGTGGATCTTACATACATTTACAAGTGGGCGTGTAAAATATCTGAGGTGAGAGTTGGCGTAATTTAAAGTTGTAATTAATGCTCAAAATGCTGGCATAGAGGTGGGTTGTTTTGGTAATTAATCTTCTAATGCCAATCTACTCACTCAGCTTTGAAAAAGAGTGGCCCCTTCTGGTAGGTCGATTATGATTTTAATTTTAAATCTACCCTGAACATCTGATGGGTCACCTCACTTTACACCTAGGGATCAAATTTCAAGCCCATCTATGCTTCAGTGGACCACAAAACTGGAAATAGTTGATAAAGAAAAGTTCGCCCTCCAAACTATTTATGTTGGCGTGGCCTACTTAAAATATGAATGGATCTGAATTTTGTCCCCATGCCTAATTTTTAGTGTGGTATCTAATGATTTGAGTAGATTTGGTATAATCTCCATGGTGGGCCGTATAAAATTCAAGAGTAGAAGTCTTTGTTCCAACTATTTTCTTTGGTGTGCCCCAACTGAATCATAGATGGGGTTGATTTTTAGGTTATGTGTCCAATATAAGATAACACATCCAATGATTGGAGTGGATCACAAATACACATCAAGATGGGCCCCATAAAAAAATTAATAAAGAGTGTCTGTTGAAATTCTTTTTTCCAATTAAAAAAAAGTCCAGGTCCAGCAGGCTGGAGTATCGTTGAATGTTCAGCCAACACATATCATCCAACCTTCTATGTAAATATGACATCCAACTCGTCTAATACGGTTGACCCATTACACGCATTACTTTTTGTAAAAGAACACAACTACCATATATACAAATCAGTAAGCCACACACAATTTCGATCGTTTTAATAGTGGGACTTTCTATCTTAACTATTTACCATGGTGTAGCCTAATCGAGCGTTGAATCGGCCTTAGTTTTGAGGCCCTATCTAAATACGAGGTAGCTCACATAATGGACGTGGTGTATCTACTTCACATGAACTCTTTTTTTATAAGTTTAGGAAAGCAATATTGCTCCCGTTGCTCTTAGAAAGGTCATGCAAACGTTATCCCAGTATTTGGGAAGAGACATATGAAGTAAGAGTGAATGTAGAATGGATTACACATTGATTATAGATTTGGACCATCCAACTAAAAATCAGATCCGTAGATAAATTACATTATCAACTTGTTAGGGGCACAAAAAATAAAATGATGATCTTATGATAAAAAATGTCAAATACTTATGAAAATAATGAGTTGTTAATAAAATAGTCCAATGATCTAGATTTAACATGCACATTGTACTTTTCTTAAAAGTGTAGTTTCTTAGTTTTTAGCATATAAGTTCTCCTTAGTGGATCCTAACTGAAAAATGGTTCTCTCTTTCTCTCTCTCTTAGCATATAAGTTCTCCTTAGTGGATCCTAACTGATAAATGGCTCTCTCTCTCTCTCTCTCTCTCTCTCTCTCTCTCTCTCTCTCTCTCTCTCTCTCTCTCTCTCTCTCTCTCTCTCTCTCTCTCTCTCTCTCTCTCTCTCTCTCTCTCTCTCTCTCTCTCTCCAATGATCAAGCTCTTGGGAACTTTCCATGAGGTCGAGCTGTCTGGCCCCACTATGATGTTTGTTGAATATCAACACTGTGCATTTGATGGCTCCCCCTAAAATTATGGGATATGCTAAAAATCAACCGTATACAGAACTCAGGTGGGTCATACCATTTAAAATCATGTGAAGACATGTGTAAAACATATAAAACCACTTGGTGGGGCCCACCTGAAATTTGGATGCATCTGAAACTTGGTCTGACCCCTCAACCAAGTGGGACACACATAATGGATGGGCTAGATTTGTGAACCACATATCTATGAGCTCAACAATGATTATGAATGTTTTAATGGGAGGGTAGCCCCTCTCGACTTTTGTATGTGGTGTGGCCCACGAAAGTCTTGGATTGAATTGATTTTTAAACCTGAGATCCACCATGGAATGGTGCATCTAACTGATGGAGTAGATGTTCGACCTGTATCACGGTGGGGCCCCATGAGGTCGACCGCATAGAACATTTCCCTATATATACTATAAGGTCGACCGACAGCTGTGTGGCTCCAGCTTGATATGTGTCGAATAATATAACCACGTTTGGTGCCTTTGGACTTACCTTACATAAGCTACTTATGCCTGGAGCAACTTATCTGATTTCCAATATAAGTGCTTATTCTTGTCTTTGTTTGGCCCACCGTTGACAATCAACGTCCATCTATGGACCCAACCTTTGATGTGGAGCTTCTTGTCCCTATCTTCATTGTGCACCGTCCATCATGTGGGACCTGCCTTCAATGTGGATCATCCACCTTGCGAGGTCTTACTTCGATGTTTGTATCCATAATATATACGAGGCCCCATCTAGGATATGGGCCATCTATCATGTGCGCCCACCTCTTCTGTAGACCATCCATCATGCAGGGCCCAACTTCAAAGTGGACCATCCATCAGGGGCCTGCCTTGAATGTGGGTCATTCATTATTAGGGGCTAGCATTCGATGTGAATTGTCCTCATATCTGGCCCACCTTGATATGGGTCATCTATCATGTGGGGCTTACCTATAATATCCACTGCTCATCACATGAAGACCACCTTTGATTTGCACTATCCATCATGTGGGCTCCACATTTGATGTAGGTCATCCATCATTCAAGGCCCACCTTGGATGTAGGTCATTAATCATCAAAACCTTTGATGTATACCGTCCATTATGTGGGGCCCATGTTGATGTGGGTCATCCATCATGTGGGCCCACCATCAAAATAAATTGTCAATTGTGTGGGGCCCACCTTCAATGTCCATCGGCTTTTATGTGGAGACTACCTTTAGTGTGGAGTCCATCATGTGTCCCCACCTTTAATGTGGGTCGTCCATTATGTGAGGCCCACCTTAAATGTGTCCCATTCATCATCTGGAGCTGACCTTTGATATCGATCATCCATTATGTGAGGCCCACCTTCAATTTTATTGTCCATCATGTGGGGCCATCTTCAAATCCACCACCCATCATATGGAGCTAGCCCATCTTTGATATGTATCATCCATCATGTCAGCCACACCTTCAATGTTGGTTGTCCATCATGTGGACTACTTTGGATGTGGGCCATTCATCTTTTGGGCTTACCTATAATGTGCACAATTCTTTATGTGGGCTCACCTTGATGTGGGTCATCCACAATGTGGGGCCCACTTTAATGTGGATCGTCCATCGTGTGGGCACCACCTTTGATGTGGACAACCCATCATGTGGGGCCTTCTTTGATATGGACCATTGAGAGAGAGAGAGAGAGAGAGAGAGAGAGAGAGAGAGAGGGGTAAAAATAATAATAATTTAATTAAATGAAAAAAAAATTAATAAAAAAAGAGGAGGAGAAGAATTAAGTAAACTTCATCACATAATTTACTTATACAATGGTGTTACCAAATTAATTTAAGTTAAAAACATAATTTATTAACTCAACATAAGTTAAAAAGTTACCTATTTTATTAATTAATATAAGTTAAAAAAGTTACTTATTGGGTAGTATCCAAACTGAGCCCTTAAGTCTTATTTTTGTCATGGTAGCCCTTCAAATGTGTTCTGGGTTCAGTGGACTATTTATACATCTTTTTGAGCTACCTAAGTTATGCGATGCAACTAGAAACACTTATCACTTATGGTGCTCTAAGAAGATTAAGAGCATGCCTCGTTTAGTTTTATTCCTAATACTAATAAAAGTAGCTTGGTCAACTCCAAACTTGACCGGGCTAACTCTAATACGATAAAATTCCTATTTAGTTCTCAATATTTCATGACCTTATACAATAATATGTAATGATTTATGTCATGCCTTAAAATTCAGGTACGACATCCACTACCCAAGTAAGGTTACTCAAGACATGAATTTTGATAACATGATTTATATTAATTTGATTTTCATCACATTATACACTTTCATTTAATTTAAATAATATCCGCACGCAAACTAAATGAAGAATCACTACTACATCATAGTTAATTGTTAGGATCCTTGCTCATGGCTAAATTGTAGTCCCTATGGGTTTTAACATTGAGGTCATGGGTTCGAGTACCCATGTGGTATGCATGGGCATGAGGGGGTGTGTGTAAAATAAATAATCAAATAAACATTCAATTCACATAATTTCTACTTAATTACACTATGAACTCTAAAATTTTAAAATAAGTCCTAATAAATGAGAAGAAATCTAATAATAAAGGCCCACCCGGTCATAGTACTCTTAACTCTACATTTGAAACATTAGTTAGGATGGGATGGGATTACACGCTCAATGGGATCACTTCTTTATTGGAATTTGAAATTTTCATATTATCTCGAATTTATATAAACAAATGAAATGTATAAATTAAATTTTAGAGATTTAAATAATATGAATTAAAGTACAAGAATTGAAAAGATGCTATAATGCAATGCTCTTTTTCTTTTTCCATAAATTTTCATAAACAATTACTGGAACAAATATCATCTTTAATTTACAATATTGTGCATAATGGATGGCCACGTTGCATCAAATATTATATCTTACAATGCCATATACAGTGAATGACCTCGTTGCATTAATGCTTACACACCAATACTTTATGCTGAAGAACACATTTATACATTAGCTAGTTAAACTATTGCTTTGGTTGTATCTCTAATATACGTCTACATTCACACTTGCACTCATACCCCGTATACATAGGAGATTTCAACGAATCTAGTCCTTTCTAAGATCTTTCACCTAAGGGACGTAATCGTCTACTTATTAACTTTAAGGTCTCTCAAACTAGGGACACGATCACCCTTCTCATTGGCTTTAGGGACTTTAACCCAAGGGATACAATCGTCTTACCTTCTTAAGCCTTTTAGGAATATCTACCTGATAGCATACCTACATTCAAGTCTCAATTTACAAAGAAAATAAATGTACATATGCCATGAATAGTGATCTAACAAACTTTAGTTCTCTTATAAAATACAAAGACTTCCTCAACTTAAATTTTAGACATCCTTACTATTCTTAAAGTAATGTTTTTAATTTTCTTCAAGTACTAATAATTAACATAAGTCAATTTCTCAAAAATGCTAAATAATACTAAATTTTAATTTCTACTTAATATTCTAGAAATAATTAAAAATCTTAAATTTAATAGTTTAATTATTTGATCTAGAAATTTAAAATTTATTGAGACTTAATAAATTTTATTTTATTAATATTTAAGAATAATTCATAAATCGGATTTCAATTTAAATCATATTTGTCAATAATTTTTTAATATTTTAAAAAATAATAATAAATCATATTGTAAGGGGCCTTGCACAAAACCTTAGGATCTAGCCCTCCAGAACAAACAAAAATTATGGAATAACAAAGCAATGAAATAAATCAAAGCATCAATCACACACCACACAAGAGATTTTTACGTGGAAAACCCTCAAAGAGATAAAAACCACGGGACCTCATCCAGATCAACAATCTACTATGAAGCAAAACGTTACAACTTTCTTCACTCATGCAGGAGCGAATAAACTGTGAGAGAAGAAAAGAAAACTGAGAGATCTAACCGATTACGAGGACGTAGGAGTAGGGGTGCACACAGTTCGGTTCGGTTCGGTTTTGGGGTAAAACTGGAATCGAACCGTTACTAACGGTTCTGGGATTTTCGAAATCGGAACCGGACCGTTAGCATACTAGAACCGAACCGTGAAAACCGGTTCAGTTCCACGGTTCTGGGTTTTTAGACAAAAAGAAAGGTGAAAAAAAAATCATCTGACGTAGTTTTGCTAAGTGTACAGGCGTGTGCAGTAGAGTTCATCTGCTCACCACACATGTGCCATCATGCACATAAGTGCGAGATCCAATCCATCCATCAGGTTGGTCAAACCTTCTACATGTTTCCCCAAGTAAAAATAATCTGGTCTTCTTAGCATGTGGGCCCCAACATTGCAAATAGAAGGATGAGTTGGAGCTGTACATTTGTTTTACAAAGGGTGGTTTGCGGCAACCTCTTTAAGTAAAGAGCAGTGGATCAACCCTGATGGTTGGGTTAGTCATCAGTGTAATCTGTCCTTTCTGATGGATGGATTGGCTCAGATCTATCATGCCATGATGGCACATATGGCATGTACATAAGATTTTTGCCCACACGAGTGTGGTTAGCAAAACTCTTCATGCATGAATGAAAAAGTCATCTCAGGCATGGTACATGTGTATGCGTAATCAATGGTCCAAAACGTGGTCCCCATGCTAATAAACGGACAAGATTTAAGATTCTTAACCATCTTCATTTAACTTCCCATTTGACGGTTAGCATTAAATGGTTCTGGATCAACGGTTCAGATCCACGGTTCAACGGATCAGTTCCACGATTCGGGTCCACGGTTCGGTTAACGGTTTGGTTCGGTTTTACATGCCCCTGAACCGGAACCGAACCATTCCTAACGGTTCTGGAATTTTCGAAACCGGAACCGGACCGTTAGCATACTAGAACCAGACCAAACCGGACCGATCCAACGGTTCCGGTCTGGTTCCACGGTTCTACCGGTTAAATGTGCACCCCTACGTAAGACGCTGAGATATAGATTGCATCGTAGATCACCTCCACGAGGATAACCTCCCTTCTATAAGCTTCTTCTCTCTCTTTCTCTCTCTCACACCTTTGATATCCCTAAACCCTTTAGGAAACCCTCTTGTACTTTTTTTCACACTTCTCATACTTTAGAAAAACTCTAGGAACCCCTTTTTATAATTTTAGAAAACTCATTTTCGCATCCCAGTTACGAAAGGACTTGCGACATGAAATCCGTACAAAATTGTTGAACGAATCTGCGTAGGTTCGACTAGTCGTCTGGAGTCCATGACCGGTCGAGCGCCACCTACGACCGGTCGTGGACCACCTATGACTGGTCGAGCAACTCCGAAAAAAATGTCTGCACTCGCTGGACTTTGAGTCGTGCAATCCACGACTGGTCGAGCAATGACCCACGACCGGTCGAGCGGGGCTCTCCCGGTCGAAGACGGGTCAAAAAACCCATCAAATCTCTCCCTTTTTGACCCAGGAGGGATTCACCTTCTTCAAGTCAGCCTGGTTTCTACAAACCTTAAACTTGCTCTTGAGAAAATCCTTAGTCATCATGTCTGACCCATTATCGTCCGTGTGGACCTTCTCAAGCTGTAATACCTTATGTTCCAAAGTATCCCTAATCCAGTGATACCGAATCTCTATATGCTTCGACTTAGAATGCTGACTTGGATTCTTGCTCAAGTGTATAGCACTCTGACTATCGCAATAGACCACGTGCTCTTCCTGCTTCAGGTTAAGTTCCTGCAGGAACCTCTTCATCCAAAGCCTTTCTTTATATGCCTCTGTGACTGCAATGTACTTGACCTCTGTCATCGACAATGCTACGACCTTCTGTAGCTTGCTCTGTCAAGAAACCACTCTCCCTGTAAACGTAAACATGAACCCCGACGTAGACTTCCTGGAATCTATGTCGCCCGCCATATCTGCATCTGTGTAGCCCTCTATCATAGGTTTACCGTCACCATAGTATAGGCTCAACCTGGATGAGCTTCTTAGATACTGCAGTATCCACTTCACCGCTGCACAACGCTCTTTGCCAGGATTGGCAAGATACCGGCTAACAACCCCAACCGCATATGCTATGTTTGGGCGTGTACAGACCATAACATACATCAAACTTCCTACAGCTAACGCGTAGGGTATCTTCTGCATCTCTTCCACCTCTACCTTCATCTTGGGACACTGCCTGTCGCTCAATCTGAAGTGACCATCCAGTGAAGTACTGACCGGCTTCACTGCATTCATATTGAATCGCTCTAGAATTTTCTCAATATACCGCTCTTGTGACAGCCAAAGCTTCATGCTGCTTCTGTCACGGGTTATTTTTATTCTTATGATCTGTTTAGCCGGACCCAAGTCTTTCATCGCAAAGGACTTGCCCAACTCCTGTTTTAGTCTGTCGATCTTCTTGATGTCTTTTCCCATGATGAGTATGTCATCAACGTATAATAGCAGAACTAAGAAATCACCATCTAAAAACTTGTGCGTGAATACACAGTAGTCCGACTCCGTTCTATCATACCCATGCTGTAACATGAACGAATCGAACTTCTTGTACCATTGCCGTGCAGCTTGTTTCATCCCATATAAGCTCTTCCTCAGCCTACACACCATATGCTCTTTGCCCTTGACTTCGAACCCTTCTGATTGGTGCATGTAGATCTCTTCTTCCAGGTCACCATGGAGAAAAGCAGTTTTAACGTCCAACTGCTCTATCTCCAGATCCATGCTAGCTGCCAACCCAAGCAACACCCGTATGGATGTCATCTTCACCACTGGTGAGAATATCTCCTCGAAGTCTATACCTTTCCTCTAACCAAACCCTTTCACCACAAGTCTGGCCTTGAACCTAGTCTGTGAATTCTTCTGCTCAACCTTCTTTCTAAACACCCATTTGTTGCTTAAAGCTTTCTTGCCCTTAGGCAGTTTTACCATGTCATAGGTGTGGTTCTTATGCAAGGATTCCATCTCCTCCTGCATAGCTTTCAACCACTCCTCCTTATGCTCGTCAGCTAGGGCTTCAGAATAGTCTCCGGCTCTCCCCCATCGGTTAGCATAATGTACTCATGTGGCGAGTACCTCTTGGACGACTGTCTGAAAACTAGATGACCTCCTCACCTATGGCTCAACAGGTGGATCAAGTGGGGGCCCCTCCCTTGGTCCATCTTCTGAAGAAACTCTCTCATCCTCTACACCTTACTGTACTCTCCCGTTTTCAGGCACCATGGAAGGAATAATCAGATTCATGTTCTCTATCTCACCTGAACTAGGTTGGTTCTTCTCTGGCTTACTAATGTCTTTTATATACTGATCTTCAAAGAAGACCACATCTCTGCTCCTGACGAGCTTCTTCTTGGTCGGATCCCACAATCTGTAACTGAACTTTTCATCACCGTACCCTAAGAACACACACTGCCTGATCTTCATATCGAGCTTGGACCTCTCGTTCTTCAGTACGTGAACGGATGCCCTGCATCCAAACACCCTGAGATGACTGTACAATGGATCCTGTCCAGTCCACACATTCTTAAATACTTCTCCATTCAATGGGGCTGATGGAGACCTGTTTATCAGATACACTGTCGTGTGCACTACTTCTCCTCAGAACGTCTTGGGCAATTTCGCATGGGATAACATACATCTGATTCTCTCTGCAATGGTGCGATTCATTCGTTCAGCTACACCATTATGCTGGGGGGTCTTGGGAACTGTCTGTTCACGTCGTATACTCAGGGACTTGCAGTACTCATGAAAGTCGCCGATGTATTCACCACCATTGTCAGTGTGGATGCACTTCAATGATCTACCTGTCTCTCTTTCGACCATAACATGAAACAATTTAAACACACCAAAGACCTCGTCCTTGGATTTCAAAGCATAAGCCCAAACCCTCCTAGATGCATCATCTATAAAAGTAACAAAATATAATGCTTCACCCAAGGTTTTTATCCTCATAGGACCACAAACATCAGAATAAACCAAATCTAATGCATGCATTTTATTAACATGAGAAACAGTTTTAACAAATGAAACTCTATGTTGTTTCCCTGATAAACAATCAAGACAGGTTTTGAGAGGAGTACCTGTCACGTCTGGAAGGAGCCGCTTTCTCACTAGTAGCTGAAACCCCTTTTCACTCATGTGGCCTAGACGCTTGTGTCATATGTTAATACCTGAATCTTCTGCTGCGTTCAACCCACCCTTGCATACACTGACACTTGCCTTGTACAGGGTGCAATACTTCTTTCTTCTGGCTGCGATCAACGAACCCTTGATGAGCTTTTAGCGCCCACCAGCAAATTGGCTTTCATAGTCATCATCTCCAACCTTCCCGTCGATGCCTCACATCCCTGAGAACTAAGGAACAGCCCACATCGGTCTTCACACAAATATCACCAACCCCTACGATCTTCGATATGCCATAATTCTCCATCTTCACGATCCCATAGTCACCTGACTTGTAGCTTGTGAAGAAGTCCCTGCGTGGAGTCACGTGAAAAGAAGCTCATGAGTCTATCACCCAGTCGGTGTCCTGACCCGTAGCCGTGAAACATACATCGTGATCTGTGGAAAGAATAATAACAACGTCACCATCTGAAGCGACCGTAATGGAATCTGATTCATTTTCCTTCTCCTTTCCTTTTCCTTTCTTGTCGTTTTTAACCTTACGACATTCATGCTTATAGTGACCCTTCTTGCCACAATTCCAGTATTCAACATCTTTTTTGTTACTCGACTTGCCTCTTAATTTATCTCGGGCCTTCCCACCCTTCCTGTTCTTTCCTCTCCTCCGTTCCTGTGTCACAAGTGTCTCTTGCTGAGTAGACCCCTAAGACTTCCTCCTTGTCTCTTCATTGAAGAGACAGCTAGTAACTTATTCCATGGATATCTTTCCGTCTAGCGCGGAGTTACTTAGAGACACCACCAATGTCTCCCAACTGTCAGCCAATGAACTAAGCAAAAGCAAAGCTTGCAATTCATCATCCAGGACTATCTTCATAGAACAGAGTTGGTTTATTATATTGCTGACCTCATTCATGTGCTCGGCCACGGAACCACCATCCTTGAACTTGAGATTCACAAATCGCCTTATCAGAAAAATTTTATTACCTGTTGTCTTCCTCTCATACAGCCCTTATATTTTCAGACATAGGCTAGCAGCAGAAGTTTCCGTGGACACATGGTGGAATACAGAATCATCCAACCATTGTCTAATAAACCCCACTGCCTTCTGGTCCAACTTCTTCCAATCTTCATCAGACATATCCTTGGATTTTGCTGATATGCCTAAAATTGGAGAGTATAAGTCCTTGCAATAAAGCAAGTCCTCCATCTTAACCTTCCATATGGTCCAGTTAGAACCATTGAGGCTAATCATCCTTGATGAGCCACCTTCCATAATTCTAAACCGATCCTACCCGTTCAATGAACTTAGCGCTCTAATACCACTTTGTTGGGGGCCTTGCACAAAACCTTAGGATCTAGTCCTCTAGAACAAACCAGAATTATAGAATAACAAAGCAATAAAATAAATCAAAACATCAATCACACACCACATAAGAGATTTTTACGTGGAAAACCCTCAAAGAGGTAAAAACCATGGGACCTCGTCCAGATCAACAATCCACTATGAAGCAGAACGTTACAACTTTCTTCACTCACGCAAGAGCAGATAAACCGTAAGAGAATAAAAGAAAACTGAGAGATCTAACCGATTACGAAGATGTAAGAGTGCTGAGATATAAATTGCACCGTAGATCACCTCCACGAGCATAACCTCCCTTTTACAAGCTTCCTCTCGCTCTTTCTCTCTCTCTCACCTTTGATATCCCTAAACCCTTTAGGAAACCCTCTTGTGCTTTTTCTCACACTTCTCATACTCTAGAAAAATCCTATGAACCCTTTTTATAGTTTTAGGAAACTTCTTTCTGCATCCCAGTTGCGAAAGAACTTGCAACACGAAATCCGCACAAAATCGCGGAACGAATCTGCGTATGTTCCACTGGTCGTGTGGAGTCCACGACCGGTCGAGCGCCACCTACGACTGGTCATGGATCACCTACGACCAATCGAGCGCCTCCGAAAAAAATAGTCCGCACTTGCTGGACTTTGAGTCGTGCAATCCACGACTGGTCGAGCAACAACCCACAACCGGTCAAGCGGGGCTCTCGACCGTTCGAAGACGGGTCAAAAAACCCATCACATATTACCACTAACTTAACAAAAATTAATTTTTAATTCATTAAATTATAAATTTTAGAAATTTAATTAAATTACAGTATAAACTTAACAAATTAATTTTTGAACATTCTAACATTAAGTCTAAATTTCACAAATTGATATAAACCAAGTATTTCTACGATTAAAGGATTGAAATCATATTTACATTTAAACTTTGACAAAATTAATTTAAATCAATCAATAAAAATTAATGCAAAAATGAAATCTAATTATAATCTAACACATTAATTTAGAACAATAAATTCCAAAACTTAGAAATTGGATTAATTTATCAGTTTATATCTAATAAAATTAATTTAAATTATTAAAATTTTAAAATTTCAGAACTAAATTACAATTAAAATTTATAATTATTTTAAAATTTTAATAAGATTATCGTCTTGACAAAATCTAAATTCAATAATTTAGTAATAAATTAGGTTATAATCTAAGCTAAATAAAATTTAATTTTTAATAATTTGAATATTAAATCATGATTATAATCCGAACTAAACATATTTAATTCAAAACATATTTTAAAAATATATTCAATAAATATTTCAAAAATTCAATAAATAGTTTTAAAATTTTCAAATTGGAAAAGGATCACCCGTATCAATAATTTTATAAATAATTTAACATAGTTATAATTTAAAATTGTGATTACAATTCAGTCAAGTTTTAAACGTTAAGGTTTAACATAAAAAACTAAATAATTAAGATGATCTAAAATCAATTTGAGTAATACTATTATTAAATTCTAAAATAAAATAACATAAATAAAAAACTGAAAATTTTAAATTTTGGATTGAAATCACCTACCTTTCCAAAAGCTTCATAATTTTTTTTGTTTTTCTTCTTCTCTCTTTTTTATTTCTCTTCTTCTTCTTCTTCTTCTTCTCTCTCTCTACTAATTTTCATGGCCAAAACACACCCACAGCCCCATTTATAATAAAAAAATCCCACCATCCCTACTTCGAATATGTGGTTAGACACATGTGAAGTAAACTTCAAATGACAATCTAAGTAGGTTACATCACCCACTAGAGGCAAACCTCACTCCTAAAATCTATGAACTTCAGTAATGGCTACACGTGTGTATAACGTAATGCTTGTGGTGTGTGTATAAAGTAATGATTGTGGTGTATGGCAGTGTTTGTGCATGGTGCTCACGTGTAGGTAGCATGTATATGGATGTAAGCATGCAATCATGTCTGTATAATGGACGACTAATTATATGGCTGGGTTGATGGACCGAATGGATGGATATATTTGGGCTGCGGATGGATTTTGAGGGTGAGTTGAAAAGTTTTATGGAAGATGCTAGATTCGCGTATGAATTTAATGGTTGCATGATGTTAGTTTATATTAACGGATGGGTGATCCACTGATCTTGTAATAGAAGTTGGACAGTTTGTAATGGTTAAGTTGTTAGTTAAGACGGACGGTCTAGCCCTAGGATGTTTCAACGGTGGATTTGAATCTCTACTCTTTTATGTCATTTGGCCCACTAGAACTTTGGGTCGACTAATGTTTTTAGGACCGTGCTATAAAATGAGATGGCAAAAATTAAATGAACAGGGCAGATTTCTCACCAAAATCAAAGTGTGCTCCGCTATGTATAGGTATCCCCGGTGTGGTGGGGTTATTACAACAGGTTCACAGTCGGTTGCCATGGGAAGCGGATTGCGACCTCGTGGTATGTTGACGTCACCAAATTTTGTGGTCCCACCATAATGTATGTACCATATCTACACTATTCATTTATTTTTTTGAGATATCATTTTAGGCCATCAACCCAAAAATGAGATGGATTCATATATTAGGCAAACAACAGCACATGCCCTTGAAAACTTCTCAGGGGTCCAAAAGTTTTGGATCAAGCTGATATTAGTGTTTACCTTCATTTAGGTTGGATGACAAATAAACATCATGGTGGGCCCTAGGAATGTTTCAACAGTGGGTTTCATTGTCCCCGCTGCTTTCCGTGGTGTGGTCCACCTTAGGTTTGGATCTACCTTATTTTTGGGTTCATACCCTAGAATCATGACCTCGATAAATGGATGGACGGCATAAATATGGCACAAATCATGGTAGGCACCACAGAATTTTGTGATGTCAACACACATGAAGGTCAGTAGTGGACACAATCCACTTCCATTGTTGTACAATCCTAACCCCGACTACACGCGGAGCTCAATGTTTATTAGAAATCCACTTTGTCCAACTGCTTTTCCAGCTCATTTTAGGGCAAACACGTAGATCCAAAGATTAACACGGGCCCCACTAGCCTCAAGATGTTTCAAAGATGGAGTTCAATCTCCACTGTTTGATGTCATTTGGCACACTCGAGCTTTGGAGCAGCCATATTATTATTATTATTTTGAAAAAATGAGGTATATATGACACTCTTATTACTAACCCAGGTTAAAAGCTTGAAAAATATAGACGAGAAGCAAGCCCTAAAATGGGATAAGAAAATGGGATAAATGAGAAAAACTACCCTAATTTTTTTTGGCCTATGCCCTAAATAGGGCATGGGATTTTAAAAAAAAATAAAAATAGATGAACGGGGTGGATTTGTTAGCATCCTACAACCCAACGCATATTGTTTCAACGGTGGGTGTTTAATTCCCAATATTACTTGTTATTTTGGCCCACATGAGCTTGGGATCAATTTCATTTTTGGGCCAATGTCCTAACATGAGATGGTAAAAAAGATGAACCGAATGGATTTCTCACTAACATCAAGGTAGGCCCCACTATATTTAGGCAAGCCAGGCACTGTGCATTTTTTGGTCTGGAGAAATGATATATATATATAAGGGCATTCGCATCTTTTAAAAAATGCAGCATTACCAACCAAGCATTGCAAGGGCCATGGAAAACAGTGAAAAAGTGGGGCGGAGTTTTGGAAAGAGTTTAAAAGCAAACTTGTATTTGGAAATTGCCCAAAACGTAGGTGGACATCTGACATTGTCTCTAATTATAAATATAAAAATTTGTGATTATTAAATATCCAGTCTAAATTGGATCTAGTCTCGGAGTTGACATAGCCCAAATGGACATCAATAACTTTTAATTTTACATTTCTAAGTTGCTGTTGCAGGAGTGGCTATGGACTTCATCTTGGAGATTGCCAAGACCGCATGGGCTGAATTCAACTACTCTAGAAGCCTCGAAGACAATCTTGTTGTTCTGAAAACTGAAATGCAAGAGTTGAGTAGCCGGCAGTCTGATATAAAGAATGCACTGAACACAGCGGAAGTAATGCAAGCAAAGAAGCCGAAAAGAGAGGTGAGTTTATGGCTGGAAAATGTGGAAAAAATTACAAGAGAAGTGACTAAGATAGAAGAGGATTCTAGGAAAGCAATGACATATTTCTCGCTCTCGCGCTTGGCACTGGGAAAGTTCGTCGTAGAGAAGATTGAAGAGGTGGTGAAGCTTAAGGAGAAAGGTCCCAAATCAGAAGGGTTACTTGCTGATCTAATACTCAAAAGTGGAAGTATGCCCATGGTAAAACTTGTAGGTGGAACGACAGCTGAAAAAAATTTGCAACGGATTTGGGAATCCTTGATGGATGATGAGATCAGAATAATTGGTGTCCATGGTATGGGGGGAGTGGGTAAGACGACCATCATGACTCACATCTATAATAGAATAAAGAGCTCTGATCTATTTGGCATTGCCATTTGGGTGACGGTGTCTAATGATTCTAATATTGAAAGATTGCAAAATGGTATTGCACGAGAAATATGATTGAAACTTTCTAATGAAGACAATGAAATGAGAAGGTCAATGAAATTATTTGAGGCTTTGAAGCGTAGGGGGAAGTTCGTTATCATCTTAGATGATATGTGGAAATCATTTCCACTGGAAAAGGTAGGGATTCCCGAGGGCAATGCATACAAAATAGTATTGACCACTCGATCAAAAAATGTGTGTCGAGGCATGCAATGTCAAAAAAAGTTTGAAGTGGAGGTTCTTTCAAGAGAAGAAGCATGGGAATTGTTCAAGGAAAGGCTTGGGGCTAATATGGTGCTTTCTCCAGAGGTAGAACGGATTGCGAATCTTGTGACTGAAGAATGTGGTGGTTTGGCGCTTGGAATCATCACAGTTGCAGGTGCAATGAGGGAAAAGGATGACATTAGAGAATGGAGAAATGCATTAGAGGAGTTAAAATGCTCAACAATGGAGATAGAAGGCATGGATGATCGAGTTTTTCCAATTCTGAAATTTAGTTATGATCGGCTAAAATCTGAGAGGATTCGATCTTGTTTCTTATATTGTGCTTTGTTTCCAGAGGACTATGTACTCCATGAAAAAGTGTTGATAAAGTATTGGATAGTGGATGGATTGATAGATGATATGGGAGACTGGGAAAAGGAACAAGACAAAGGCCATACAATATTGAATGGACTGATAGATGTATGTATGTTGGTAAGGAAGTATGAAGGTTGTATAGTAATGCATGATTTAATCAGAGATTTAGGCATTGGAATTATAAGGAAGAGCCCTCGGTTTGTGGTCAAAGCTGGGATGGGGATAAGGGGATCAATTGGTGGAGAAGAATTTACCGACGAGACTGAAAAAATCTCATTAATGAGAAACGAAATTGAAATGCTTTCAGGCCAACCTAACTGCCCAAAACTCACCACATTGCTGTTGCAAGAGAACCCTCTCTCAAGCAACATTTCTCATGAGTTCTTCAATCGCACGAACAGCCTCAGAGTTCTCGACCTCTCTAACACTAGTATCGAGTATCTGCCAGAATCAGTTTCCAACTTGGAGAACTTGCATATACTCTTACTAAATAGTTGTAAGAGGTTAAGGGAGGTACCTTCCTTAGCAAAGCAAAAGCGTCTAAGGCTTTTGGACCTCTCTCATACTGGCATCAAAGAAGTGCCACATGGGACAGAATGTTTAATTAACCTCAATGAGCTTCATGTTTCATCCGCTGAAGAGTGGATTGCTTGTAATTCCTTGCTGCTTCCTGATGGTATTGTCACGTTGACTATGCAGAGATGCGAGCTGTCAAGCTTATGCTGCCTGTCTCGCTTGCAACACTTACGGACATGTAACATCCAGTTTTGTAGCATGAAGTGGTTGTTGCCGATAGGAGAGGACAGCATCATAATGTCTTTACTGTCAATAGAGACTCTGTTTCTAATGGATCTTCCGAATTTTAGTGGTCTATGTGAAAGAGTCTTGCTGCCTGGCTCATTTGCATGCCTTAAATTCCTGGAAATCCGCAAATGCCCTGTATTGAAGAATCTCATGTCACTTGAATTGCTTCAGCACCTTCAATGCCTCGAATACATCAGTATTACACGATGCATTGAGATGGAGAAGGTGATAGGAGGAGAAGAAGCTATGGTTGAAGGAGGTGATAACAACAACAATACCATCCTACTTCCAAACTTGAAGGAGTTGTATTTGGGAAATTTATGGAAATTGGAAAGCGTTTGTAAGCCGGTACTCATTTGCCCTTCCCTTATTAATGTTGCTATAATGAGTTGTCATCGGCTGAAGAAGATCCCTCTTTCCTTGGGTAACTCAACATCTTATGTGGTTGGAAATATCGTAGGAAGCAAAGATTGGTGGGATGCATTGGAGTGGGATGATCCCAACACCAAATCACTCCAACCTTTTTTCAAAGAAGAAGGACATGGAATGAAAAGAAAAGCACAAGTAAAAGATGTTGCTTCAACGTCATCACGACAGTGAGGATCTCCTCGTTAATTTGGAATTTGGCCTTGTACGCTTTTTTATTTATCTATTTCGTCTTTTATATTTCAAGTATATGTAGTTGAAGAATGTAATATTAGTGAGAATGTCTTATGTTCTTCTTCATCTTCTGCTTTCTCTATGGAAGTTTACCACAAAACTCAGACGCACATAATTTTACATTGTTCCCAATGATGTGGCTCATCTGATATTTTTATTGCTTTGATCTCTTACATGTACAATGAAAACAAGGGTTATCACCCGATGGTTGGATTAGATTTTACATGCTACCATGGATCCCAAAGAGCTTTTAAGTGCTCTCAGACCACCATTTGAGCGGAATCGCTCCATGAATTATATTAAGTGGGGCCTTGGTTCAGTAATCCAAACTGTTGCTACCATGGACCCCGACATGGATGGACATGTATTCAAAAATCACATAGCTCGAGAGATATCGAGTAATCTTGTCTGAATGTGAACTGTTGTTTCCCTTTTTGCCTAACCTTTTAGTTATTACCTATTTAAAGGCTAGGACGCTGCTGACTGATGGAGTTTTGATAGACAATGAAATGGGAAGCGACTGTTGTAACCTATTTTTGTCTATCCAACGCCAATAGAAAAGTGAAATGTGGTATTATACAAGGAATTGGAAGCCGATAAAAAAATCTTCAAAGATTTAGAATGCTTTTTTTGCGGGGATTACAGCCAATGTAAATCTAGTTATACATATCAGTAGATGGTTAACGAAGTATTGTTGTCTACGTATAAGAAATGTGGTCGAGCTGTCACTATGCCAAATTTGTAAATTTGTCCATTGCAAAAAAGTCTTAGTTTAAACTGAATGTCCGTTGCGTGCTTCTTTCAATGGATTATGGCGGTTAGAAGTGGCAGGATTTAGCAACAGACCAAAATCCGTCGCTAAGATGAAATTTATGACAGACTTGATCCGTCACATACTGCCCAAAAAACTTGAACATTTAGCGGTGGATTTTATTTGCTTTTGCAACGGTTCGTGGTCCATTGTAAATTGACTTTAGCCCCTTCCACTTGTAATGTAGTTGTATTTAAGCATGCATTGAAGTAGCGCCTTTTTTTGAAGATCTACTGAAGTACCAAAGGTGAAGCATATATATTTTTTTAAAACGTTTGTGTAAATTTGTGTTTTATTGTAGTCTAGGAAGTTTGTTTTTAATAGAATTTCAGTTATTTAGTTGTATTCATTTGTATCCAAGTTTATTTTTGAAAAAATTGATTGAATGCCTCATTTTTATATTAATTGAGTGGAAATTATTAATAAATATATTTTGTTTTAAAATTGATATTTAAATGTTTTTCAATATCACATGAAAAATCCCATTCTACATCTTTACTATTTTATTAGAAATCAAGATTTTAGAAAATGAAGTTTGAATAAAAATTGATATTTAAAAAATCTAGATTTTGTTAAATAAATGACATTTTAAAAGAGAAAAATGAAAAGTTTAAAATAATTATGATTTTGAAAAAAATAGTTGATAAGTCTTTAAAAAAAAAAAAAACAATTAACAATGTTTGAGAAAATTTGAGATTTTGACAAAAAAAAAAACTGTGATTTAATAAAAATCTAGATTTCGAAAAAAAAATAAAATTACAAGTTTAAATAAAATTGATAATTTTGAAAAAAAAATGATATTTTGAAAAAGGAGATTGAAAAAAATTGTGGGAATTTTGACAACTTTGAAAAAATATATTTGAAAAAAAATAAAAGAAAATGAGATTTTATATTTTGAAAAAACATTGAAAAGTTTGATAAGAATAGACATGTTAAGAAAAAATACATTTTAAAAAAGAAAACGGGAAAATGCAAAAGAAAAGAAATTTTGAAGAAAATTGAGATAAAAATCAAGATTTTGACAAAAAACAAAATAATGATTTAAAAAACTACTAGATTTTGATAAAAAATTGTCATTTTGAAAAAAGAAAATCGAAAACAAAATGGTACTTTTGAAAAATAAATTTGGCATCGTGAAATTTGGAGAAGTTTGAATAAATTGTTATGTTTGAATATAAAAAATAGATTTTGGAAAAAAAATGAGATTTTGAAAAAAAAAAATTTAAAATATTTATGACAAAAATGATATTTTGTTAAAAATTTTGAAAAAAAAAAAATTTAAGACAAAAAGAATGGACATTTTAACCGAAAATTGACATTTTGAAAAAGAAAATTTAGTTAATTTTTTTCCTAATGATTTTAAAAATAGGATTTTTTTCCTAATTGTCATTTTAAAAAAACTGAGATTTTGAGAAAAATGTAATATTTTGAAATTTTAAATTGATAAGTTAAAAAAAAAAAAAAAAACGTGATTTTGAAAGAAAAAGTTCAGAGGTTTGGAAAAAAAAATGACAATGTTTGAGAAAATTTGAGATTTTGAAACTTTTTGAGATTAAAAAAAATGAGATTTTGAAAAACAAAGTGATAAAGTTAGGAAAAAAAAAACTGAGATGTTGAAAAACTGATATTATAACCGAAGTATAAAAGAAATATAATTACAAGAATAACTTATAATGATGAGATTGATCAAATTCTATGATCAGGCCATCCTAAAGTTGATTTGAACAGTCAGATATGTTTGGAATGTGCTAAATAGGATTGAGAACAAAATTCAGCCTAATCTAACATGAAACGAATTAGATCCATCCAAAACACTTTAAATGGGTATGATTAGTTTGTCTATATATAAATGGATTTTATGAACAGATGAACCAGATTGATATACATAAAATGCATCAATTTGGCTCACACGGTTATCTATCACTATTTCTATTAGTATGGCCCACTTATGATTTGGGGCTTCACAATTTTTCGTATAATTTCCTAAAATATATAAGATGGTAAAACATATGGACGACAGTATGGATTTACAAAAACTACATCAACCCTATACAGTTACGCAACACGCATTAAGAGAGACTGGATTAGGTGCGGCTCAAACCTCACCTAACACAGTGCAGCCCTGACTGTGGGGCCCACCTTGATAATGTGTTGTATATCATGGCATCCATCTGTTTCTCCAGACCATTTTTAGGAGGGATATTGAAAATTGTGCAAATTTAATTCTTAGGTGGGCTACACCAGAAAGAGTGGTAATATATTGTCTCATTATTAAAATTGCAAAGGGCGGTTGTAAGGTTTTAATAGTATTTATTTGCCATCCAACTTGTTAATAATGTCAAGACGATCCGAATGAAGGGAAATTACAAAGATCAAATTGATCCAAAACTTTTGTAGCCTGAAGAGGGCTTTTAATGGTTATTCGTCATTGTTTTGATTGGTATGGCTTACTTGAGATTTGAATCCTCTTGTGATTTGGAATCACATCCTAAAATATAATGGAAAAACATATGAATAGCGTGGATATACAAAAAAACACATCAAATGTGTTCGGAACCTATAATTGTTTACACGTATACAAGGGTCTACTTGTACAAAAAATGATGGCCCGAGTATAATGAAGTGCAATTGCAAGAATAACTTATAATGATGAGATGATCAAATTTTATGACCGGGCCTTCCTAAAGTTGATCTGAACAGTCAAATGTGTTCTGAAGTTGCTAATTAGGACAGAGAACAAAACTCAGCCAAATCTAACCTGAAATAATTTAGATCTATCTAAAACACTCTTTAAATAGGCATGATGAATCGAATTCACTCAAATCCGACCGTTGGGTCGCAAGATATATATGGCACACTATATTATTGATCACTCTTGTCCACCAAATATCTTTCTCATCTTAAAGTCGATCAAGGTGAGTGACCAGTCAAATTGAAGCTCTTGATGAGTAGAATAGAGTGACTGGATCATACTTCCAAATTGAGTGAAATTTTTAGGTTAAAATTGCGTGACAATTTACTAACTTTGTGAAACCAAAGAAATGTGTATTCATTGGACCTCAAACTCTAATCTAGCCGTGACGATTTGGATCTTGTTATGGTTTGGTATTGTATTCCAAAATGATATTAAAGAATAGATGGACATGATAGATATACATAAAATACATCAACTTGCCCGACACCCTTAGGGTAATGGATGACGATTGGCTAGTGACCCTGCAACTAGCCAATGACTAGTGGTCGGTGCTATGTGGGCCCCACCTTGATGTATGTGTTTCATGCATGCCATCTGTATATTTTTTGAGGTCATTTTATGCTATGAGCCTAAAAATGAGATATATCCAAATCTCGAGTAGACCACGTCATAGGAAACAAGGTTAATTGAACGCCCACCATTGAAAACTTCATGGAGCCATGAAAGTTTTGGAGATAAGCTGATTTTCTTTTTTCCCTACATCCAGATATGTATGACCTAGCCAAGAGGTTGGATGTCAAATAATCGTTACAGTGGGCCCAGGATGTTTGTAATGGTGGATAATCAATTACCACTGTTTTTCTGTGGTGTGGTTCATCAGATATATAAATCTGCCTGATTTTTTAGATAAAGCTGTAAAATGATCCGGAAAAATGGATGGATGGTGTGGATAAAACACAAACATCATGATAAGGGCCACAGAGCATCGACTACTAAGCCACATACATATCTTGTTAGTTTTGATTCTAAATGTTATAGTTTTGGGTGCAATGTAAGATGGTGGTGACTCATTCATCCACTAGTGGCAATGATGTAAAGTTATCCAGACCAGCCAAATAGTAGGTCCTCTTGTAGATGGTTAATATTTGTCTTGTGCCCATATAAGACAATATTAACTATCTACTGAATAGCCCCCCCTGTTTTTTGTTTCCCTTTCTCTAACTCACCTTCTTTCTTCTTCTGTTTTTCGAGTATCATTCATATATGGGGCAAAGATGTATACGACCAGATTTCGGGCAGGCCCTTAAACAAAATGAAGAGTATGCCTGTCTATCATATGAGAGAGCAACAAGAAGAAAAGGAAAGAAAAAATTATCCCTGCCTCAGGAAACCTAAACCAACTCTATCCAGGAAGAGGAGGCCATTAATTGGGTCAGGGAGCTCCCCTGGAGATTGGAAGAGCCCGTGAGATCAGCTTCCACTTCCCCTGCGGGCTAGCACATCTGCCACCATGTTAGCTTCCCTATTGAGTATGGGAAATGACAACTTCCATGTTAGCCATGAGAGATTTGATCATGGCCCACCAGTAGTACATGGCCCAAAGTGGGGAGGAAACTTTAGAGAGGGACCCGATCACCGTTTTGGAGTTACTGGCCACCTCCACCTTAGAAAAACCCAAGGTAGCACATATGGAAAGGCCCCTCCCAAATTGCCCTGATCTCAGTCCGGGTGTTCGAGCCGAAACCATAACCAGAGCAGAAAGCGAAAAGAAGGTCGCCCACATTGTTCCTACCCACACCACCACCCCCGGATGGGCCTGGGTTGCTAAGAGAGGAATCGTCTATGTTGATTTTGATCTAGCCCAAACGCGGTCTAAACCATTTGACTACATGGACAGACCTCGCAGCCGCTGCCACCCCATCAATCCCCATCGCCGAAAGTGTCGTGGCTGAGGAGCTTTTGATCACCTTGGGAAGGGGGAGGGGAGGGAAGGGCCGAGACAGATGATCTTGTGATGGATCCTGGCGATCACATTGGCTACACTGATGGATGAGTCTTCAAAGTGAACTGCCTAGCCAACCATATTTCCTAGAAGATGAAAGAGGGGGTGAGGCCCTTTAAGATTGAGAAGTGGTTGAAGGATCCAGCAGATGACCACCATCTGGATGCTCTGCCTGTCACCAAGGTAGGTGACGACAAATGGATATTGAAGAGGAGCTCAAAATTGTCCCACACTTTAACGACCAGGGTACCAGAAGAGAAAACATGATCTATCGTCTTGGGCATGGGGCCCATAGGTGCGAGGGCAGCAAGCACATCTAGACACCAAAGAAATCCCTCTGGTTTGAATTGATGCATCCATCGGGACTACACCATGAATGATCTTCCAAGTGAGGAGGGCAACTATTGGCGGGAGCTTTGGATGCCACACCCACCTAGGCCACTCTTTCCTATATCATCATGTTGGTCTAGAGTTCTTCCAAGCCGAGCTAACAGTGAATATCCAGATCTGCTTGTCCTTAGACCTTGAAGTGCAAGTTCCCTCATCCGTAACATGGTCCAGCACCACTTGGGGGAGGAGCCACTGGACCCCAGCTGGATCGCGCCAACTAGAAGGCCTGATCAGCTCAAGGACGGATTGAGGCTGAGGGGAAGGCAAATGGGGGATCCAATCCTTTAGAGGTCCTGAACCTGACCAATCGTCCTCCCAGAAACTACATTCCCCGCTACCGATAATCCAGCAGCTACGGGGGCAGCGACTACAGGGAATAACTTACATAAAACCTTCATAGAGGTGAGGCAAAGGGGGCGAGTCTCATACCACCAGCAAGTGGGAGGTGGTTGGCATATTTTAGCTTCATGAAGGCAGCCCAGCAACTATCCTTTCCCTTATACCTAATGGTCCATGCCATTTTCAACTTGAAGGCCTTCATAATGTTGGTCAGGCTCTTCAACTGACCCCATGGCAGTGCTTATGATCTCCATCTCATCCCTAAAAGAAGTTGGAGAATGCTTTTTCCAAGCTGCTTAGTAAAGAAGGAACCTCCATTGCCGCCATAGTGTGAACTAGAATGCTGCCCAAAACGTGATAGGATCCTACTTTTCCAACCTGAGATACGGTGCTACATCTTCTCAATTAGAGCTTGGAAGTAAGATAATCGCGGTCTCTCCTTGAAGATGGGGACTCTAGGGTAGGTGAACGGGGCAACCCCCTTACAGAAGCCCAAGATTATCAGAACTAATCTGATCCACGTATCAGACTGAGAAGCAGAGAGAACGAAGAAGCTTTTCTTGGTGTTGATTTTTTTGGCCTGATGCCTTCTGGTACTGGGAGAGGAATCTCTTGATTTGTCTAATCGAATCATAGCTTCCGTTTACAAACAGGACAGTGTCATCTACAAAGAGCATATGAGAGATCAGTGGACAACTCCTACAATGGGCGACAGACCACTGGCTAACATTAGTTTATATCCTTTACTAAGGACCTCAACCGCTAGGATGAATAGGCTTGGCAAGATTGGATCACCCTAATAGAGACCTCTAGAGGATTTGAAAAAACCACAAGGTTCACCATTGATGATGACAAAGAATGAGGAGTTGCACCAGCATTTTCAACCATCATACCCATCTTGCATCAAAACCAAACTTGTAGAGGACTGCCTTGAGAAAGCCCCAATCAAGCCTATCGTAGGCCTTTTTCATATTGAGTTTGATGAGAATGTTGCCTCCTCTAGCCTTGCAATCAATGTCGCAGTAAATTTCTTTCATAAGAGCCCAGCTCTCTGCTATCGATCTCCCTTGGATGAAGGCCCCCTGTTGGAAACAATTCTAGTTAGAATCCTAGATAATATATTAGAAATTAATTTGGAGAAGATTTTATATACACAATTACAGTGTGAAAGTCAGGAAAAGTATCTGATGACGCAGATTTCGAGATGAGGCATGGTCGATGTGAAGGCCCTCAAGAGTGCACCACCGTTGAAAAGAGACCCAGCAGCTAGAAGGAGATCATGGCCCACGATATCCCAGCACCCCGTGAAGAATGCTCCAGAAAAGCCGTCCGGGCCTGGAGCTCCATCAGGAAGCAGCCCATTAGCAGTAGCAAGGACCTTGTCGAGCGTTGGTTCCTCCAGCAATCCTCTGTTATCTTCCTCTGTGACGCAGGACGGGATGACTTGTAGGATATCTCCCAAACAGGATGGCTGATCGGCTTTCAGGAGCGGAGAAAAACTCAATTGCGGTTGCCTTGATGGAAGCCTGATCAGCCGCAACTCCCCTTCCCTCCAATTTGATTTCTTTGATGGTGGATCTTCTGGCCCTCTCTGAAGCCATGCTGTGGAAGAATCTGGTGTTCCAGTCACCCTCTTTCAGCCATTGATTTCTGGATTTCTGTTTCCATAAAATCTCGTAGCAGAGTTCTAAATTGGTGAGCTTGATCTTAGCTAGATGCAGTTTACGCATTGTTATTGGATTATGGGAGTTTTGAGCTTCAATCTCAGCCCTGGCGAGTTTCCCTTCCGCACTATTCAGGTTAAGAAAAATATTACCTGTAGTCTCTTTGTTCCAGATTCTCAAGGCCTGTTTGAGATTTTTTTAGTTTGTTTTGGAGGACCAGCAACGGCTCCCCTAGAATGTCTGAAATCCAAGCTCTTCTTACTAGGTCCTGAAACGAGTCTTGGAGAAGCCACATACGTTTGAATCTAAAAGGCTTTGGGAAAGTCTGCTGCTATGCTGGGAAGGAGAGGTGAAGAGGAGCAGGGTCCGAGTTAAGTCTGGGCAGATGGGCAGAGAAAAGTGTCCATCCATAGGCTGTTGCAGCATGCTCGATTGAGTCTGGTCCAAATCTGACGCAGGGATGAACGTGATGAGGTCGATCACCGTCTTCCTCAAGGATAACTACTCCGAATCCACGGAGCTTCTCTGGACTCCTCACAGAGACTTCTCGAATCCACGAGGAAAGAAAGCAGGAAAATAGAAATAATTCTAATAAATTCGAAATTGATTGATGAATTATTAAAAACGAGTTTACACCCCTTTAAATAAGGGAACCAAGCAACATGAAAGAAATCAGACTCATACTACAACTAAAACTCCTAGAATTCGCAACTTACTATAAATAGTAAACTTACTATTTATAGACGGTCACGATGTCTACTAGTGCGCAAGGTTTTCGGCCAAAAATAGTAAGTGTCCTATTTGGCTTCAACAAACCGTTCTCCTAATTATCCTAAGCACTTTTCATGTTGGACACAACTCCTAAAGCCCAACGGATGAAAAGTTATACTCAAACTAAAACTTACTATTTATAGTAAAAACAAAATTAAAACGAGGAAACGACCGTCGATCAGGGGGTTTTTCGCAAATCCGGGCTGCGCAACCCGGCGTAGCGGGGTTGGTTGGCTAAAGTAGCTCGTTCTACCCCAAAATCATATATTTTACGTCGGATAACTCATTCCGGATTGTGAGATACGCCCGATCTAAGGTCCGATGGTCCGGATCACTTCTGTCGCCGACCGTGCCTTTTCTGATCCATCTTAGCCATGAAATTGTCCGCGACCCGCTCTACATCAGTCCCCTCCACTTGAAAAGAACTCGTCCTCGAGTTCTCCTCCTGCGCTGGTTCATGATACTCGGTCAGGTCCGCAACGTTGAAAGTCCGTGAGATCGCCATATCATCTGGAAGATCAACAACATAAGCATTGTCATTGATCTTTCGGATGATCGGTACCAGTCCAATCTTCTTATTCTTCAGCTTGTTGTACATCCCGGTCGGAAATCTTTCTTTTCGCAAATGGACCATTACCTGGTCGCCCACCTCGAACACCTTTTGTCGACGATGCTTGTCCGCTTGTTCCTTATATTTTTCGTTCGAGGCATGTAGCTTAGTCTGCACCTCCGCATGAATACCCATGATCCTGTCTGCCATATGTTCTGCTGCAATACTCATGCCTGGGATCTTGGGCAGAGGGACCAAGTCTAGTGTGTGGCGAGGTACTCGTCCGTAAATAACCTGGAATGGAGATTTCCCTGTCGAGCGGTTCACCATGTTGTTGAATGCAAACTCCGCTTGAGACAAGGCCAAATCCCACTGCTTCGGTTTCTCTCCTGAAATACATCGAAGGAGGTTTCCCAAAGTGCGATTCACAACTTCGGTCTGCCCATCAGTCTGTGGGTGGTAAGCACTGCTGAATTGAAGTCGTGTATCGAATCGAGCCCACAAAGTCCGCCAAAAGTGGCTAATGAACTTCGTGTCACGATCAGAAGTAATGGTCTTAGGGACCCCGTGTAGCCGTACGACCTCCCTGAAGAATAAATTCGCCACATGTGTTGCATCAAGGGTCTTCTTGCATGGGATAAAGTGCGCCATCTTGGAGAAACGATCTACCACTACGAACACCGAATCCATGCCGCGTTGTGTTCGTGGAAGACCAAGTACGAAGTCCATTGATAAATCCTCCCAAGGACCGTCAGGCACAGGTAACGGGGTGTAGAGGCCCGTATTCTGAGATTGTCCCTTGGAGGTCTGACAAGTATGACAACGTTGTACGGCTCTTCCCACATCACGTACTAATTGCGGCCAGTAATACCGCTCTTCCACAAGAGCTCGTGTCTTGTCTCGCCCAAGGTGTCCACCGAGGCCACCTCCATGTAGTTCCTGAATAATCTGCTCCCTTAGAGAACTTTGGGGGATGCACAATCGATTCCCTTTGAAGAGAAAACCATCCTGTATATGAAAGTCACTGGGGTGACCTTCTTGGCACTTCAACCAGGAATCTTTGAAGTCTTCATCCTCGGCATATAGCTCCTTGAGACAGTCAAAGCCGACCACCTCATTGCTCACCGTAACAAGTAGTGACGCACGACGGCTAAGTGCATCAGCCACCTTATTCTGCTGACCTGACTTATGCTTCAGAACAAACGTAAATTCCTGTAAAAACGCAACCCATCTAGCATGCACACGATTCACGTTTGTCTGACTATTAATAAACTTTAATGCCTGATGGTCGGTGTACAGAACAAACTCCCTCTGAATCAGATAATGCCGCTAATGTCGCAGCGCCTGAACAACTGCGTATAACTCAAGCTCGTAAGTCGACCACTTCTTTCGGGCTTCACTGAGCTTCTCGCTATAGAAGGCTACCGGCCTGCCTTCCTGTGATAATACTCCTCCTATTCTGACATATGAAGCGTCACACTCCACCTCAAATAATTTATCAAAATTAGGAAGCACCAAGATCGGTGTTGTAGACAAACGATGCTTGATCTCATGAAAGCTCTTATCAGCTTTATCGGTCCACTGGAACGGCCCTTTTTTCATGCAGTCCGTTATTGGCGCGACTATGGTGCTAAAATCTCGCACAAATCGACGATAGAAAGTCGCCAATCCGTGAAAACTCCTCACCTCATGAATGTTTGTCGGGATCGGCCATTCCCTAATAGCTCGCACCTTTTCATCGTCCACCCGAATTCCTGTGGATGTTACAACAAATCCTAAAAACAACAGGCTGTTAGTTAAAAAACTACACTTTTTCAAGTTGAGGTACAACTTGTTATCTTGTAGGACCTGCAGCACCTGCCTGAGATGTTTCTTATGCTCCGCCTCATCCTGGCTATATATCAATATGTCATCAAAATATACTACCACAAATCGGCCAGTGAACGGTTTTAGAACTTGATTCATCAAACGCATAAAAGTACTTGGTGCGTTCGATAGGCCGAAAGGCATGACTAGCCACTCATATAACCCTTCCTTTGTCTTGAATGCCGTTTTCCATTCATCGCCGGGTCGAATACGAATCTGATGGTACCCACTCTTTAGATCGAGTTTAGAGAACACTTTAGCCCCTTCTAACATATCGAGCATGTCGTCCAACCGTGGTATTGGAAACCGATATTTAATAGTAATTTTGTTAATTGCTCGGCTGTCGACACACATGCGCCAGCTTCCATCTTTTTTTGGCGTTAATAATGCTGGTACAGCACATGGGCTCATGCTCTCTCTCAATAGACCCTTACGGATCAATTCCTCCACTTGCCCCTGAAGTATCTCACACTCCTTCGGACTCATCCGATAATGAGGGCGATTGGGCAGGCTAGCCCCAGGGACGAGGTCTATGTGATGTTGGATGTCTCTCATGGGGGGCAATCCATCAGGTAAATCTTCAGGCCAGACTTCTTTGAATTCGTTTAGTAACAGTCTTAAGCTTGGAGGGATGTTTGAGGGTTCCTCCTTCTCGCCCTTCACCACTACGGCATATACCTCGCCGGTTTCCTTGGACTCCTCTATGAAATCCCGAATGGTCAAGAGAGAACTCCCCTCCACTTTAGAGGCTTCAGGGTGGTTCTCTGGTGCCATAGGGGCAAGGATTATTTTTCGACTATCCTTGACGAATATATAGACATTGTCTCGCCCACGATGGGTCGCATCACGGTCCGACTGCCAGGGTCGACCGAGTAGCATATGGCAGGCTTCCATGTCAACCACGTCACAAAGTATCTGATCCTTATAATGTTTACCAATTGAAAACGAGATAGTGCATTGTTCAGTTACCTTGGTCTCGTTCACTTTTTTTATCCAGCCAATTGAGTACGGGGAAGGATGTTTCGTCGTTGGTAGCTGCAACTTATCCACCATCACTCTTGAGACGATGTTCTCGCTGCTACCACTGTCTATGATCACATCACAGACCTTTCCGCTGACAGTGCACCGAGTACGAAATATATTGTGCCGCTGTGGATGTAATTCCTTTCGTGGGGTATACAGTAGTCGCCTCACAACGAGAGATTCGCCACGATCTTCGCCTGTCACTTCATCGCCACCTGCTATTTCTTCAGTGGTTTGTTCATATTCATCAAAGCCATGATCCTCTTCCACGGCCTCATCTTCAGTGCCCCCTTCGTTTATAGTCAAGTGCGCTGCCGGACGTTGAGGACAAGTGTTTGATAAGTGGCCTGGTTGGCCACAGCGGTAACAATTGTTCGGCCTTGGCCGAGCATAAGGATTCGGAATCCTACTCGGGCCCGCTGTTGTGGGTGCTGCCCGTTGAGGTCTGGATGGTCCGCTCCCCGTATCACGGTTCGCGGGTGGAGGAGGTTGAGGACGTTCTCCTACCGGATCTTTTCCTCGAACCAGCACTGGATCCTGTGTGGGACCTGTCATAGGGGGTCGATTTGAAGGATAGGGACGAGCAGGAGCTCTTGCAAGCTGTGTTTCTGCCCTTCCTGCCAATTGAACTGCTTCATCTACTGTCCCGACTAGGTACATCTGAACTCGATCCTGAATTACCGGTCGCAACCCACCTATAAATCGTGCCACTTTCTGTGACTCAGATTCTGACAAATCGTTTCGTGTAGCCAACCGCTGGAATTCTTCAGTGTAATCTGTAACAGTTCGATTTCCTTGTCGGCAATTCTGGTATTGCTGGAATAATATCTGCTCATAATCACTAGGGAGAAATCGTGAACGAAGAAGACGTCTCATTCGAGGCCATGATGCGATGGGCGCCTTGTTTTGGCGGGCTCGTGAGAGTTGCAATTGTTCCCACCATGCAGAAGCACCAGATTTTAATTTAAACGCTACCAACTTCACCCTTTTATGGTCTGGCACATCCATATAATCGAAATATCTCTCTACTTCGGCTAGCCAATCGAGAAAATCTTCGATACGTAATAAACCGTTAAAACTAGGAAGTTCAGCCTTACCTCGATAGTCTCTTTCAGCACGATCTAGACGATCGCCTCCATGGATTGGTCGTCGATCAAAACCCTCATTAATGTCCTCATCGCTGGAACTAGAATCATCTGGTGTAGCCCTACGATTTACCGCTGGTAGTGCTCTGCGATAATCAGGGTCACGTCGTACAGCAACCACAGGTGGTGGAGCGACCATAGGTGGTGGAGCACCGCCTAGGGCTCGGGGCGGAAGTAGCGCATCCGCAAGACGGTCGAGGGTTGCCTGCAGCCCTTGCATGGTCAACTGACTCTCCCGATGGAAAGCTTCCATTCTTTCCGAAAGATAACGAATCCCTGGATCATCGTCCACAGGATTTTGAGTCATACCTTCGTTGTTTGCCATCGGCCCGAGGGAAAACCTCGCTCTGATACCAAATTGACGCAGGGATGAACGTGATGAGGTCGATCACCGTCTTCCTCAAGGATAACTACTCCGAATCCACGGAGCTTCTCTGGACTCCTCACAGAGACTTCTCGAATCCACGAGGAAAGAAAGCAGGAAAATAGAAATAATTCTAATAAATTCGAAATTGATTGATGAATTATTAAAAACGAGTTTACACCCCTTTAAATAAGGGAACCAAGCAACATGAAAGAAATCAGACTCATACTACAACTAAAACTCCTAGAATTCGCAACTTACTATAAATAGTAAACTTACTATTTATAGACGGTCACGATGTCTACTAGTGCGCAAGGTTTTCGGCCAAAAATAGTAAGTGTCCTATTTGGCTTCAACAAACCGTTCTCCTAATTATCCTAAGCACTTTTCATGTTGGACACAACTCCTAAAGCCCAACGGATGAAAAGTTATACTCAAACTAAAACTTACTATTTATAGTAAAAACAAAATTAAAACGAGGAAACGACCGTCGATCAGGGGGTTTTTCGCAAATCCGGGCTGCGCAACCCGGCGTAGCGGGGTTGGTTGGCTAAAGTAGCTCGTTCTACCCCAAAATCATATATTTTACGTCGGATAACTCATTCCGGATTATGAGATACGCCCGATCTAAGGTCCGATGGTCCGGATCACTTCTGTCACCGACCGTGCCTTTTCTGATCCATCTTAGCCATGAAATTGTCCGCGACCCGCTCTACATCAAAATCCTAGCTTGGCCACTTACACCACGTGAATTTGCTGCCTAAGAAGCCAGCATCGATCAGACCAACTCTGTTCAGCCCATCTGAGAATTCGACAGAGCTGCAGGAAGCAAGAGGAGTGGTTCCTCTCCTCTCAGAGGAGCTGAGCACTGCATTGAAGTCTCCTGCCACCAGCCAAGGGATTGAGCAGCCCGTTGCCAAGAGAGCAAGTTGGTCCCATAATAACCTGCCAAGGGAGCGGTTTGGAATGGGACTTCTCGATTATCGTACTCCTCCTTTTCAGTTTTCCGAGCCTCCCATTCCAACCTGTGCGGGATTTTTCGTCACCTGAAAACATGCCATGACTGTCTCGGACCTGATTTGGCAGCAGCTTACTGTTCTTAGTTCTTCTACGGTAGCTGCAGCGATGTTTGGGGCCTTGCTCTATCACTCCCGCCCCACCTTCCCGAGAGAGAACTTCAAGGAAAGGCACTTCAACCTGTTCCATAAGGGGGATACGGGGAATGACGGATGCCTTCGGCAGTCCAGAAGTAGGGACTGAACCATCTGCATGGAGAGCAATTGAAGGAGAACCTTGCCTGAGTGCAGACTCAGGGATTGCAGAGGAATTGGGGGAAGAGGGAATGTTCTTTGGACTTTGGGAGAGCAGAGGAAGAGCGTCTGAGCTTGGAGAAGGCGGAGTAGGCTTCAGTCTGCTCGGGGGATGAATGGGAGCAGGCGCCATCTTATGGAAGAAAGGGGAGAGATCAATAAGAATCTGAGCATCTTCAAAAGCCACTTTCCTCCCAGGAGATGCAATGGGGTAGGAATTCCATGCTGCGGTATCGTCATCTTCCGAAGATTCTTCAAAGGATTTCCCAATTTTTTGAGGGTTGTGGCCCTCCGAGAGAGCTCTGGGACTCCTCTGCAATGGTTCGGCAGCTTGGAGATCGGAGAAGGAATGTGTTCTGTGTACTGTGTTTCAGGGATGCCAGATTCCAAAATGGGGTCATTTGAGTTACCAGGCCTGGGCGCAACCGACTGAGTTGCCGAAGAGGCATTTTCCCTAGCCCGTTGGATGGGGGATCCCATAGGAGAATGTTGGGCGTTACCACAACCACCTAGGATTGGGGGATTGCTGATGGGGTTTGGGATGTAATCCGAAGCACCAAGGGGGCAGGGAATTACCGTGGGGGATTCATTGGCATTTTCACAAACAGTTGGAAGGTGCAAATTCCTGGTAGTGACTGGGGTATTTACACAAACATCTAGCATGGTGGAATTCCGGGTTGAAGCTGCGGCAGGGCTAGTAGGAGTATGCAGGTAAGCAGATGGAGGTGGTGCTATAGGGGGGCCTACAGGGTGGCGGGCAGCTTCTGGGGGCGGTGGGGCTGGGTGGTGAAAAACCCTCTCAACCCACTGTCTAAATGTATGTCTGAAAGAGAAATTCATTATATAATTTGATTGTAAACTCACATTATTCAGATGTGAATCAAAAATTCATTTTGAAAGAGGGATTTCCTCTCTCTCTCTCTCTCTCTCTCTCTCTCTCTCTCTCTCTCTCTCGTTCTCTCTCCCCCTCGGAAGGTACTAGGGTTGTCTCTCATACACCCTATTCTTCCATTTCCCCCCTTCTTCAATGACCCACTTTCACATTCAAATCTCGGCCATTTGTGGAAAAAATGATTAGGGCATTTCAGATGGCTGACCTCACCATAAAAACCGTTGATGTTCCTTCTCTCATTTCCTATAGCAACAATCTTGTTTCGGCCCTTAAGAACAAGAAGGACATCAATAGATTGATTCACTCACTAGATGGGGCGAAGAAGCTACGATCTTCTTGCGAGGCTGATTGATCCGATCTTCATATCCAAATACAAGGTCAATTTCCCTTCCCTTATCTCTCTCTCTCATTACCTTTGGAATCATCCTTTTCAATTTAAATATAGATAATCTTGCAATATTCACTCCTAGTTGTCAAATGTTGGAATTAGAGTTTCCTAATCTTTGTATGTCATTGGTTAATGGTATGATTTTTCATCTTTTAGCATTATTTTAGGGGTTCCGACTTCTGTACACGATCGAGATTGAGAATAGGTGCCCATCAATGCCACACCTTCTACATCGCAAAACATTCGAAAATGGGATTTTCAAGACGAGCAGGAAAATTCATGTTACAAATTCCCCCGCTTGTCCATGGATGTTCAGAGGTACACATGCACTGTCACTGGGCATTCATAGAGTCTCCTGTCTATAAATTCATATTTTCTTGATGTTGTTTCACTATTTGGAGTTTTGGGTAGGAAGGATGATTTTCAATCTGACTATTCTTTGATTGGAAGTAGATGGATTGTGTCTAGCTTTGAAATGGAAGAGATGTATGTTTATTGCTTGAAGAGGAAGTATAAATGCTATTATTTGTACCTGAATTAGTCTCTGAACATGCTGCACGATTTAGACAGTTCATCTACTGGTCCAACCATGGATGAGTTGCACTCCAAAAGCCACAATATTTTATTCAGCCTAGCCACCCAGGGGAGGACTTTTCAATGGAGGTGTTGTGCAATACAAAAATAGTGAATATCTACACTGCGTCTGCATATTGGTTTGCATAGGTGGGATCCGTGCTTTAGTACAAATTGTTGATATAATGAGCCCCACTTTGGATGGCACATGCACCTGGATCTGTGTTTTTTTTCTTTCTTTTTTTGGAGTTCTTTGTAATTCATGAATTATTCATTAACTAATCAGCTACCAATTACACTACTCTGCAATGCTGGATTTTGACAAATGATACCAAAGATTGTAGCAGGTATGTCATCTGCTTCTAACTGTAGTTTCAAATAATTTGCTTCTAGTAGCAGTAATTAATCTACAATTAAGGCATGCATTTTCTCCTTTTAATGAATCTCTTTTCGTTGCTTCTAAAAAAAAAAAGAAAGAAAAAGGCATGCAGTTTCTGGTACTCAGGGAACAAGTATGTCATAAACCAGAATTTATGCTTGTGGGGTTTATGAACATTTTCGGACTGTTAAAAATGAAAAATATCCTATGGGCCTTTTTCAACAAATAGTTAGCTTTTTGTTTAATGCAATTTTAGTATTTTGGCCCATTTTCTATTTCTTTAAATATAAGACATTCTTATTGGCTGATTGACGCAGTGAAGTTGGTGTTTAAAGGAATATTTGTCAAGAGAAACGCAACTAATGCACTTATGCCGAGGATGCTCGGAAAGCAAATTGAGGCCGGGGATTTTTCAGGTTAGGCCAATTGACTTGCTAGTAAAGGTCAATATCCATTTCCTCATGCATTATAGTTGTAATATTTCTTTCTATGCTAAGGCTACTTGGTTCTTATTTTCTTTTTCCTTTATTTTCTCTTTTCAAGGATTTGAAATCTCACCTGCATGCTTTGTACTTTTTATTTTATTTTAAATAAAACAGGGTGTATATATATTCCAAAAAGGATTTACAGCAAAAAAGGACTCCTTAGGACAAAAAATAGCCAAGAGAGCCTGGGAAAACCCTATATAACTTCAACAAGATCCAAACACCTATCAATTGGTCTCGCTAATTGAGCCCAACCCCGCCTTATCTAACCTATAAAGGCCCCTGACACCAACTAGGAGGTCAAAGACAGATAGGAGAGTTGACTGCAGTTAATGCATCGCCGCTGCCTTTGCCAGACCATCGACAGGACCGTTTCCTTCCCTTGGAATCCAGGTAATCAAAAAAATACCCCTTTCCTTCAATCTACTAATCTTAGTCCACCAATAACGCCACTTCCACACTGGAGAGGACTTCCTAATAAAGGCATCCACCACACATTTGGAATCCAACTCCAGAATAACCTGATTGTACCCTCGAGTCACACATATAAACATCGCATTGTATAGAGCCCGAAGTTCCGCTATATTGTTCGAAGCAACCCCATAGCCAAAAGAGAGCGAAGAGGAGGGATCCAAAGGAGTCCCTACTGATCCCACCTCCCCCAGATGGGCCTGGATTTTCCAAAGCTGCGCTGTCCACATTTACTTTTATCCAACCTTCCCGCGGCCTGGACCATTTGATTATCTGAAACGACTTCGCTCTAGGAGGTTGAACACGGATTTCCAGGCTTTGGAAGAGAGTTAAATCTGACTTGCTAGTGGGCCTGGTACCAGATAGACTGATGTTGAGCTTTGAAAACCACCATCCCAGTCCACAATCTTGTACACATTGGGGCTGATCCCATCAAACCAAGCCGCATTTCTCGCCTTCCATAGCTCCCAAAAGATTAAGCACGGACCCAAACTCTGCATTCGGGAGGGGCTGTTGCGGGGGCACTGATTTCTCCACCAAGATCCGAGCCTTTCCCAAATCGTCTCATGGTGTGGAAGGTGGAACCTGAAAATGCCATTCAAAACCGACCACACTTTCATCGCAAGGTTCCCAGTGATGAAAAGATGGTTAATAGATTCAGAGTGGGGGGGGGGGGGGGGGGGTAGAAGATTGATCAAAATCACAGCAGGTGCATTTGGAGATGATATTGACGCCTTTACTTTGAATTTTTCATCTGTAGGAATTGCCTCTTGAAGCAGACGCCAAATGAAAACTATTTTGAGGGGGAGGTTTAGACTCCAGACCTTGTTTGCTCATACCGAATCTTGACCTCTTGTTCTACAAATGTCCCATCCAGATTTAAACGTGAATTCCCCTATCCGATCGAAAGGCCAGAAACGAATGTACAGATCAGACGAGATGCAGTAGCCACTAGCGTTGATGTGATGAATGATCTCCACCGGCAGTAGGTTGATGACAGGATGTAGATCTTGAAGGCCGTCATGATTCAGGACATCCTTGACTCTAAGGAGGAGGACGTCAAGTGGAATTGCATGAGTGATATAGTTTTCTAGGTGCCCAAGGCCGGTCCAGTTGCAGTTCCAAAAATCCATCTCCCCTTTTCCTACATGCCATTGGGTATGGATATCAATAATCTAGGTCATTTTTACCACTTGCTTCCAAAGAGGAGAGGCGCCATGAGGATGGATGTTGTCTGCATCATGTAAACGAAGTGGGCCATATTTAGAGAGCATAAAGTCAGCCTAAAGACTTGAGCCGTTGCTACTGACCAACGTCCACGCCATCTTTAGCCTGAGAGCTTTTAAAGCATCCTTAAGCCTTCTAATTCCCAGCCCACCCTCCTGTTTTGGCAAGGCGATTTTGTTCTAGTTTAACCAATTTAATTTGTTCTTACCATCCTGCCAACCCCAGAAGAAATCAGCCATCTTAGCTTCAACTTCTGCCAATACTTGAGCAGGAATAGTGGTAGCCGCCATCGTGTGAATAGGAATTCTGCAGAGGACATGATTGATGAGGGTGCATTTACCGGCTTGGGATGGATAGCGTGCTGTCCAGCTAAGGATTTTAGACTCAATTTTATCTATCATCTGCTGGAAGAGAAGGCTTCTTGTTCTACCTCTAATTAGGGGAACACCGAGGTAGGTGAAAGATGCTGCGGAGCCACAAATGCCAAGGACTCTCTCAATCTCCCTCATTCTACTAGTAGGGAGAGAGGAAGCATGATAGAAACAGCTTTTTGACATGTTAATATTTTGACTAGAAGCGGATTGGTAGGCGGATAGGAATTTGGCCGTGGCTATAATTGAAGCTCTGCCTCCGTTAACAAAAAGCACTGTGTCGTCCACATAAAGAAGGTGAGTGACCTGTTTACAGCCCTGCTTAAGCTTGAAGAGGGTACAATAACCGCTAGAAACCAATTTAGCAAATCTTCGGCTGGGAACCTCCGCAGCTAAGATAAAGAGGCTTGGGTATATGGGGTCCCCCTAGCGAAGCCCTTTGGACGATTTGAAGAAACCTGCACCCTCTCCATTAATCAAGACCGTGAACCAAACATTGTTCCAACATTTTTCAACCATTCCGATCCAAGGAGTATCGAGGCCAAAACGTTTCAGAACCTGCTTGAGGAATGCTCATTCAATTTTGTCATATACCTTCTCCATATCTAGCTTAAGGATAACATTACCACCGCGGACTTTCCGATCGACATCCTTGAAAATCTCCTGACCCAATGCGATACTTTCTGCAATCTATCTACCTCTCACAAATGCCCCTTGTTCAAGAGAGATTAATTTTGGAAGTAAGAGAGCAAGCCTACTAGCAATCACCTTGGCGAAGATCTTGTACACACAATTGCATAGGCTGATAGGTCTAAAATCTGAGAATTTCTTTAGGGCTGTCACCTTTGGAATCAAACAAATGAGAGTAGTGGTGAATGCTCTTGGAATATTTCCACCTTGAAATAGGTGGGAGACTGCTTTAAGTATATCCAAACCAACAATATCCCAACTACCCGCAAAAAATGTGCCTGAGAGGCCTCTAGGCTGGGGGGCCCGTCTCTCGGGATTGCCATTACTGCGTCTTTGACTTCTTTCAAGGAGGGGAGCTGCATCAACAGTGCGTTATTAGCATCAGTCAGCAGCCGAGGAATACCATCCAGCAGGTGGTCATCTTGGGCCTGATTTTCTGAACAAAAAAGATTGGAGAAGTAGTTCTTCGCTGCTTCCTTGATCTGCACAGTATCAGAGGTAAACACACCTGATTGAAGTTGAATTTCTCCAATGACAGCCCGCCGATCTCTCTGTGGCCTGTAGGTGGAAAATTTTGGTGTTTCGGTCACCTTCTATCAACCAATTGTTGCGTGCTTTCTGCTTCTAGAAGATTTCCTCCGCTAGTTCCATATTTGCCAGCTGAAGCCTAGCCTCCACGAGAAAATTCTTACTGATATCCATCAACCCAAGCTGAGCCTGGTTCTCCAGGAGTGATAAGTTTACTTCGGCGACCTTGAGTTGCTGGTACACGTTGCCAAAAACATTCCTATTCCAGTCCTTTAATCTGATTTTCAGCTTCCTGATTTTGAGCATTAGATTGATCATGGGTTGTTCAGAGAGGTCATCTGACCAAGCTTCTTCTACCAACTGGTTATACCCCCGATGGAGCTGCCACATACGCTGAAAACGGAACGGTCTAGCAGTGGGAATGGTGGTTTTAGGAACCACCAACAGCAGAGGAGAGTGATTGGAATTGACACGGGGCAAGTGCTCAACCTGAAACTGGGGAAAGCGAGAAATCCAGTCCCCATTGCAGAGAACTCTATCAAGCCTGGTCCAAACACGAGCGTTTCCTGCCTGATTGTTGCACCACGTGAATTTGTTGCCTGTATAACCTGTGTCCAGCTGAGCCGCATTGTTCATTGCCTCAGAGAACTCTGTTGAACTGCCGAGATCAAAGTTTCTGCTGCCTCTTCTTACGGTGATCGATAAGACTGCATTGAAGTCACCGCCAATGGCCCACAGGCCTGAGCTACTGCTCGCCAATGTGGAGATATCTGTCCACAAACTTCTCTGCAACTTAGAGCATTTTGCATAAACAATGGAAAGAAAGTAATATGAAGGGGAGTTATTAATGTGGACAGAAAATGAAATCATCTGGGATAGGGATTGTAAAACTGAAACAGCCAAGGAGCTATAGAAGAACCAAATTTTATCCCCAACCTCCACGTTGGAGGAGTGAAAGCCCAGCTTTAAACCTACTTGGGCTTTTTTTTCCTCCCTTGCCATGGGCTCCAGAATCGCTACCCACCATGGGTTGTGAATTCGAATCAGCCTACGCGCAGATCTTAACGTCGCGGAGTTGGCCACGCATCTAGCATTCCAAATAATGGCTTTATCCATTAGTAACATTGCCCGAGTTGAACACTCTCCTCTTTAGCCTTCGAAGTCTCCCATTCCATTCCACCGCAATCGCTATATTTCTGCCTTTCGAGATTTTTCTTCCTCCGGATCTTTTTCTTCCCCTGTTTGAAGCTCTCCATGATTCTGGCAACAAGATTCTGGTTCCAGCAGCCTTGCTTAGAGGAATCGCAACCTGCTCAGTGTGGGGAAATGTATTAGCCTCAGAGTTCTGGTCATCACTATCTTCTTCTGCTTGGACTAGTCTCTGTTGTAGCAGGTCCTGGCAGAAGAAGATAGTGATGACCAAGCAGGACAACCAGATCACTATTTTTGAAGTAGAGTGATGATCGGTGACTGCATTCTCATCCTCTGTATGAGGGGAAACTTCACAACCTGCAACTTGGTTGTCCTGTATCCGGGGTAGATCCACTGTCAAGTGCAGTGAATCTATCTCAGTTAGAGACAGTTGTGCCTTTTGCACTGCCTGAGTGGGAATGGAAATGTGTTGCTGATGATGAATAACCTGTATGGAGGGGTTCCTTCTCCTCCATGGGTTGATGAGGGAATAACCTACAGATTTGGACAGGAAAGGTGGGGGCCTGCACACGTTGTTCTCTTCCAGTCTGATCTGGTTGCTCGAGGAATAGACCGTCCTGTTTTCAGGAACAGTCTCTGCTCTTGTTTCGTTACCGCTGGCAATGCCCTGAAGTTCTTCAAATGACATAGCTGAGGATCCAATAGGGTCAGGAATTAACAGCCGATTAGCACCTAGCACAGGCAGGATATCAAGAGGGAAGTCTGATTGGGTTCGGGTGGGGTGTTGGACAGGGTTATCCATAGCTTCAGAACTTTGGAGGGATAGGGGACTAGGCCAGGTAGGAGGATGTAGGGTGGGGACTGATGATGAATCTGGATTGGAGTTGGAACAGGAAGGAGGGAGTTGGGTAGGGACAGATGATGAATCCGGATTGAGATTTGGAAGGGTAGGAGGACGTTGTGTGGGGGCTGCAGATGTTTCTGGACTGGGATTCGGACGAGTAGGGGGCTGTTGGGTGGATTCTGGAGTAGTGTGGGTGGGCCATAAGGTTTGAGGGGGCATCTGAGTATTTGGTGAATGCAAATTGGCTCTGTTCGTGGGTGGGCTGGGGGTTATGAGATGTAGTGGATGGGGGGAAATTTACAGGGTCATTAACACGAACAGGTTCCGGGTGTGGGGTGATGGTTGCTACTCCCTCCCTGAAGGTAGCCTCCACCCACTCTCTGGTAGAGCTAAAACCTGTGTGGTTTATCTTTGCCAACGAATTCCTTCCTGCCATAACGCTACAATCTTCAATGAAGCCCACAATAGGAAATGATTTACCATCCACATTGAGAGTTCTCACATATGCCACATCCAACCCAGGCTGGATCCTGACTCGAGCTCTAGCAAATCCTTGAAAGGTACCATTAGTCGACACGCTGTCAATCTCAATGACCTCTCCAAACGTCTTGGCAAGCTGTTGAATGGCATCCGGGTACCATGAATGGGCCAGAATCCCCATCAACCAAATCTAGATACCATTAGCAAGAGCATTTTTTGATGAGTTCCATACTTCCACCCCTAATAGCTTCATTTGGCAGTGGAGCTCATGTTCCACCAAGAAAGTCGACATCTCCTCCCTCGTTTGAAATTTTATGAGGAATTTATCTGCTGCTATCCTTATGAAGTTCGCCTGAAATGCCGAGAACTTTTGAGGTTCGGAAGCTATCAATGAGATGCAGAATGGAGGTGGAAACGTCTGCCACTGTTGCCACCAAAGCAGAGGACAAGTTAGCTCGCAGTCTTTCTGTTTCACTGGGATTCGCTGTCATCAGGAATCGGTCTGTCATAGCCAGTCCACTCGATTGTAGCCGCTCATTTCTGAGAATAGGGGCCTGGGCAGGGGTGGGTGGGCGAGGGGCCACCTTCTCCAGATAAGATCTTTCTTGGGAGAGGCCGATTTCTGTCTGCAATGTCGGAATGGGATTAGAGATTCGAGGAGCAGAAACCCCTCTTCTTTGTATTTTTGCATAGGCTATGGAAATAACCCGACCATCCATCCTTCTTCCGTTAAGGCATCGGATTGCATTTAAGGCATCTTGCTCATAGTGGAATCTGACGAAACCAAAACCCTGGGATCGATTGCAAATCCTATCCCTAGGTATGAAAGCTTCAAAAACCTTCCCGTACCTCCCAAATATCCGGTGGAGGTCTTCTGCAGAAGTGTTGAAGGTCAGATTACCTGCGCATATGGAGAGATTTGGGGGTGGAGGAGAACGAGAAGCAACGACTTGCCAAAGGTCACTCGTTTTCTTCCATTGCACCCTGCATGCTTTGTACTGAAATCTTAGAATCAATTGGAATTTATGTGAATCAACAACTTGTATCTAGAATGTATTAGTTGAGAGAGAGAGAGAGAGGACTATGACTTGTGAATTACCATGGACTATTAACAACTTGTATGTGAATTAACTCGTATTTAGAATGTCCTTTTTTTTTTGTAATATTATGGAGCTGGAATACATTCTAAGCTGTGGACTTGAATATTTCATAAATTTGTAGTTTTGAACCAAACATATCAAATTGTTAATTGTTTTATGTTGTTTTAATATATGATTTGTTTGTATCTTTGAAGATATCTTTTCTTTTTTCTTTTTCTTTTTATGTTATGTTTTGTAAGAATGATTAAATAAACTTCATATTGCATTTTGGCAAAAAAAAAAAGACTGATGGTTTTGTTTCAGTTTAAAATTAGGATGTACATGTTAACAACTAAACAAATGAATGTAGGCGGTGTTGGTAGAAAGAAGGGCGGTGGGCATACAGCAGCTCCTTACCCTACGAAGCTCTTAAATTATGGGACTGTCAACTTTTGACATTTCCTAAATATTCAGAACTGAATTTATTTGTGTATCCAAATATAGCCTACTAGATTTATATGGTTTCTTAAAACTTGCTTTTGTTCTAGGTATTCCTAACAAACATAAAGGGAATCGTTGGAAGCTTGGTGACTATGGTTACCTGGTGGCCGGTTTCATACACTTTCAACTTTTTCACAAGTTAGGTATCACCAGGTGAGAGAGGTCATGTGATCCTAATATAGTTGTTTGGTTAGTGGGTGGTTTTATACACTTTCAACTCTAGTACAAGATTTTGTTAGTATTTATTGCTAGTTGTTTACTCTATTTTTGTTAGCATGGATAATTTAGATTGTTCCAATGGACTACCCAAATGAACAGCTCCACGTGATTCAGATATGCTTTCTTGCCTTCATTTTTGTAGAATTCGCTTCATTCATTTTAATATTTTATTAAACTTGATAAAATGCTCGGTAGGTTTTCATTGACTATTTAAATTATGAAGTTTTCATTCAGTTCAGCTGGCCTCCAAACCACAAAATCGTGCATATGGACTAACATTCCTCCTAAAACATCTCAAAACAATTACTGGATATCCAAAGACAGTACCTGATTAATCTCTTAAAGGAAAAAAGTCAACTATCTTAATGTTGTTTACTTAAAAGTTAGAAATATTCAATATTCAGTTTTATCTTTGAGGATTTTTTTTTCCCTTTCAGGTATATATTCTGTCTTTATAAATGTCTTAGCTGAATGGATAAACGATAAAATCTTGTTGATTTGTGTATTTGATTGAGTGATTTATTTGCTTCTTCTGCCTATCATTTAACTGGAAGTGTATTTGAATGCAGTTATAATTCTTATCCTCGGATGTAGATCCACTTATTGTTGTACCTTTCTTTGAAAGTGATTTATTTTCCAGCCCACCTAGCATAGGAAGTGGCTGCTTGATCTGTTGGCCTTGTGGGTCTTAATTACTAGTAAGGAAACATTTAAAGCAGAGGATTTATTGAAGGACATGAAGTTAAGGTGAATGCCAAAATCTGTTGTCTTTATTTCTGTTGTTTATCATTATTTTGAATGGTATTGATTTATTTGATGAGTAAGAAGAAACAACAATTGAGGCAAAGAGGATTGTGGTATGCCTCATCTAATTTTCTGCCTTCGTAGTGAACTAATCCTACAAGATTTTTTTGTTAGGGCAATGAGCATGGAGTTATGATTAAGTGAATCTTTTATTATATACTTTACTATTTTAATCATTTTTTGTTAAAAAAAATATCTATTTTAATTGTGGAGCTTAATTTATATTGATTAATTATCATAAAAAAAAATTTTCAATATCACTGTTGCTATAAACGACACACTCGCAGTTAGAGTCTTTTCCCCAAGATTTATAAATTGAAAAAAAAAAAGAAAAAAAAAAAAAAAGGAGTTGCTTGTAGTGCAGGAAAATGTATTTTGAAATGGTTATAAACCGTTCCTACTATTGCTAATACTTTTTTAGTTGTTCTTAATTTTAGGAACATTTTAACACTATTCCTAACACGTTTCTATGAAATTAGGAAGGGTTCAAAACCCTTCCTAAAGAAGGCAAAAACTTGTTCCTAGAATATTATTCCAATTTGTTGTTTTAAGCCGTTCCCAATTTTTAGCCAATGGCCTTATTAGGGATGGCTCATAACCGTTCCTAAATTCTTCCAGAACGGTTTTCAAAAAATTGTTCATAATCAGTGATTTTAGTGTAGCACATGAATGACTTTATAAATGGAGTGAAGGGAAATGCAATCTGCCTAGAGGCTCAAAAAATTTTGGGGCTTGTTGTGGATGGTGTTCGATCAAAATCATCTTCCATTGTACAATCCCAACCATCCATTGATAGACCTTTGCATGCACATATGGCTTGTTAGCTATATTTTCCTTTTGACCAGCATTTTTTTGCCTTAACATCAATAACTAGGATGTTCCAATAGATGAATTACCTGTAGCGTCCTCAATCCATTTTGGGGATTGGGTATTTTCCTTGGAGTATGAGTTCAATTGGACATACTACATTTGACTGAAAGGAAGAATCTAGGAATTGAGATTCCATCCCTTCTTCTTTTTTTTTTTTTTTTAGTTTGAGATCTTGGTATGTTGGTTTGGTTTTGAAGTGAGTAGTACTAAGATTTGTTGACATTAGAAAACAAAGCATAGCTAGTTTGCATGACTTGTATTTAAATTACAGTAACATATCTATATGTTGGAGTTTCATGATTCACATGGAAATTCTTGTAAATTGGATTCAATGTTGTCAAGCATCTTCATTTTCAAAGACTAGTGCTTAAAAGGGTTGAACGGTGTATTGTAAAGTAACACAGTTTTGCTTTCTCGATAAGCGGTAGTTTTCATCTGGTTGTGAATATAAACAATTTGCTTCATTCTGATAGATTGATACAGAATATAGTTTGTTATTTCGGTTTGTGGGTTCCTTTTTCTGAATTCAGGATTATATATCTTAGTTTTGATGGATTTTCAGGAGCTGAACTCTTCAATCTTGAGTTGAAGATGAGAGATTCTTCTGCGCAGTATGAGAATGCATGTATCATATCCTTGAGAAATGAACTTAAACATTAATGCAAAATACAATGTAGATATTGAAAAATAATTGCATTTTACTAATAAGAATGTGTGCTTCTGTGAGTAGGATGTTGTTATAAAACAATTGCCATGGAGATGGGCTCAAGGAAACCAAGAATTTTTTGTTGAGGTTCTCATTGGAAGATGATCTTTGTGGTAAGATGTCAATGCTGCCACACTTCAATTTTGGCTATTTACTATATATTTAGTTTAGTTTCCTATTCAAGCCAATTAAGCATCCAAACACACCTAAAATGATATCTAATTTAATTTCTTATTCAGGCCAATATTTAGAATTTTGTGAATGGGTTCTTATTAAAGAATCTTTTGTTTTTTTTTCCGGATGACTAGCAAGTACAACATATTCCAAAAATATAATGATGTTTTTTTATTTGGGGAAATTTTAGCAACTGACCAAATCTGTCTCTAATTTATGAATTAGTAAAAAAAAAAAAAAAAAAAAAAAAGACGAATTTGAGGTAGGTCCTCCTAAGATCAGCGACAGACCATATCCGTCGCCAAATTTTATAATGACAAATAATTTAGGTGGGTTTTTCCACAGTTTGGTGATAGATTTATAATTTTTGTGATATATAGGATCCATTGTAGATCAGTCACAAATTTGCGACAATTCTCATCCATTAAATTTTTGCAATGAGACAAACAATGATGGACCATGTGACAGACTAAATCCATCGTTAATTTGGTTTTAAGATGGATCGAGGAAAACTGTTATGAAGAGAAACGTATTAAATGAATGATCTAAAAGAGAATTTAGAAAGATTTTTGGATTACTAAAATCATTGTAATAATAGAGGAATGATCTAAAAGAATAAGGTACAACAAAAATCTATAAATAGCAAAGGAATGCGACAGAGAAAAAACGAACCAATCCAACATAACAACCAATTAAAAAAAACTCATCGATTTATCTTTTATCTCAGTTTATACTAAGAATAGTTGTTATTAAGTAGCGGTGAATCTTAGTTGTAATGTTTAGTTGTAATCCAAGCCTATGCTTATGTGCTGGATTTGTGTTTTATCAAGCAATTCTTTTTAAGGGATGCATTCTTACACTTGCTCCTAGTGATCAATTGTGAGTTTTTTCTTTTGTTTGTTTGCATTGATATTCCGAAAGTCCTTTCTTCTGGAAGGAAAAAAAAAAATACATCTTTAGAGGAAGAACCCCTCCCTTCGATTATCACCAGATCGTTATCAAATTATGTAAGTGACTGAGTAAGTGACTGATCTTCTCAAAATCTGATCATATATGTTCATATTGGACATATTTGCTTATTTTGGCGTTTGGGTTTAAAGTTGATCAGTTTGAATCAAGATGTGGGGGCATTGATTTTATGCAGACTTTTTCATCATTATCTAATAAAGACTCATTTAGGATTATAATGGCTCTTGTAGCTCATATGGATTTAGAATTACATCATATGGATGTAAAAACTGCATTTCTCAATGGGGATCTGAATGAGAATGTATACATGTTACAACAAGTCAAACAAAGTGTTGATTCTTCTCGTTGGTTTGATGTCATGAAAGATGAGTTAAAATCCATGAGGGACAATAAAATATGAGATCTTGTTGAGTTATCCACTGGAATAAAGACGATTGATTGTAAATGGATATTTAAAACCAAGCTGGACTCTAAGGATTATGTCGAAAGATACAAAACCAGACTTGTTGCTAAAGATTTTAACCAATGTGAGAACATTGACTTTAAGGAGACTTTCTCACCAGTATCTAAGAAAGACTCATTCATGATTATAATGACTCTTGTAGCTCATATGGATTTAGAGTTACATCAGATGGATGTAAAGACTGAATTTCTCAATGGAGATCTGACTAAGAATGTATACATGTTACAATGCGAAGGTTTTGGAGCTAATGACTCGGAACATTTGATTTGCAAACTAAAGAAATCTATCTATGGGTTGAAACAGGTATCGCGACAGTGGTACCTAAAGTTTCATGAAGTAATTTCCTCATACGACTTTGTAGAAAACACTACAGATGAATGTATCTACATTAAAATCAGTGGGAGTAAGTTTGTTATGATGATTTTGTATGTTGATGACATTCTATTAACTAGTAGTGATATCAGGATAGGATATTGAGCGACACCAAGAAATTCTTATCTCAAATATTCGAAATGAAGGATCTCAGTGAAGCTTCTTACATCATCGACATTGAGATTTACCGTGACAGATCACTTGGACTACTCAGCCTGTAACAGAGGGCCTATATTGCTAGGGTAATCGAAAGATATGTCATGCAATATTGTGCTTCCGGACAGTCACCCATTGTGAAGGGCGACAAATTTGGCCTATTTCAGTTTCCAAAGAATGATTTGGAGAAGAATCGAATGAAGAAATTTTCTTACACATCAGCAGTAGGGAGCATCATGTATGCTTAAGTTTGTACACGACCAGATATTGCCTTTGTTGTTGGAATGTTGGGGAGATACATATTTAATCCATGAATGCGACATTGGATAGCTGCAAAGAAAAAGTATTACGGTATCTACAGAGAACGAAAGACTTAGGACTCATATATAGAAGATCAATTGGAGTTGATTGGATATTCAGACGCAGATTTTGCTGGCTACATTGACACTAAGAAGTCTACCTCTGGATACATCTTCATGATGGTTAGAGGAGCTATCTTGAAAAAGCGTGAAATAGTCTACCATAGCCTCGTCTACCATAGAAGCTAAATTTATTGTCTGTCACAAGGCATCTAATCAGGCATTATGGTTACAAAGTTTCTTCTCAGGTTTGCGGGCACTGGAGCATATTTTGAAACCATTGAGATTATTTTGCGATAATTTAGCTGTTATTTTCTTCTCTAGTAAAAAGAAGCAGTCATCAAGGTCAAGGCATATTGATATCTAATATCTTGTTGTAAAGGAAAGAGTTCAGAATCATTAGGTGTCCGTGGAGTTCATTAACACTAAGCAGATGATTGTAGATCCACTCACTAAAGGGCTTTCTATCACGCCATTTAAGGAGCATGTGACATCCATGAGAGTCATTGATCCCACAGATATTTTCAGTTAGTGGGAGTTTTACGTATTTTAATTTTCACAGATATTTAGAGATCTCATTTTATATAGTTTTTGATGATTTTGATATAAAGTTTTATTTCTGCTTCTCGCTTAGAATGCGCAATCTAATTTGAGTAAGTAGAACTTCAGTCATGTCTCGTTAGAGACATTTGAAAGCTTTAGGACCTCTTAAGGATAGGCCCACATCATCATACTAAGCGTGTAATCCTTATACCACACTTCTTAGTATCAGATCTATGTCTTCAAGATTGTTGGTACTTGCGACCGCGCTTAGCCTCACTTCGCCTAGATTAAATGTTGTAATGACTACCACGATTCGATGCTGACAATTTTGATGGACCAGATTGAATAGCATTACCCGTATTATCCAACAGTTGCATTGGTCAATCATTTGGATGTTTTCTTTAAATCAAAACTAATTTTTCAAAAGAATTTTATAGATAAACCATTGACATTGTTCAATACGACCCAAGTGGGAGAATGTAAGAACTCTATAAGGTGGGCTTTATTGATCAACTGTTTAGATTGACCAAACAATTAGACTGTGTGATCGAGTAAACCAGTGGACCCCACTTTAGTGTGATTTACGCAAAGTATCTGTGTATGAATGCATAAGGGGTTGGAGTGATATAACTTGATACGCAGAGCTGTTTGTGTTTGACTAGGATAAAACATTGTGGAGCCATGAGAGAGAGTTGTGATGGGTTTCAAACTCTCATCCCCACATAATGTATATAAGATAGCTGGTCCCCGATCCTGCACTAGGGTAGAAGCTTAAGTCTCATCTATTGTTCTACAAACGGGTGCGAAGGAGAGGAAGATCCTAACATTGGTTTTCTGGTATTTTGCTTCTTCATCCATGGTGTCTCAGTTAGGTAAGCCATCAAAATCCTAGATCTTTGTCCTATGCACAGCTAGATCTCTGGGATTTCCGCATCAAGTTAAAGTAATAGGATAAAGAAACAATATCGATATCATCAATAATTGGAAATGCAGGAAAACATGAGAAAAATTATGAAATTTTCAGCGAAATTTCAAAAGATGTTAAAATGTACATACTTGCATATTTAAAAATTTAAAAAAAAAATACAAAAAAGACCTTAAAAGCATATGTTGTTGTGAATTATCAACAACACTTGCTATTTTACGAAGAAATCATCAACAATCGGAAAGGAAAAGAAATATTGGGGTCTCAATATTGCTCAAGTTGCGATTTCACTAATATCGACATTATCAATGACAAATTGAACACTACATACAACCATGTGCCCATGAAAAAAAATTGAAAAATATATATATTTTTTTTAATTAACAAAATTTTGATGATATTAATACATTGGCGATATCGATATTATGAAAATATCGTCGACACACTTATGATACAAGCATTGCCTAGAATTTACATAGTAAAAAAATTGATAATACATTAGTAATATTGATGCTTGGCAATATAAGTGACACTTAGAATTTACATAGTTGAAAATATTGGTGATTACATTAGAGTTATTGATAAGTTGGTAATACTTAGCGATACATTGTTAATACTTGGAATTTCAGATACTAACAATGTTATCGGTATCGCTGAGCTAGAGATAAAAATAATATCGGAGATAATTCAAACACTGGTTGCACCTCAGCAACTGGCCGATGCAAGTTCTGTTGGAAATCAAGCACTTATACAACCAGTCCAGCCAATGCCACAAATATTTATATTACAGCGAAACGCACCACCACCTGTTTCTATCCCCGGTCCAATCCAGGATGTGTGAAATTCACAAATACCAACAAATTTTAAATATCCCAAACATATTCTTATCTAGGACATGCGAATTCACTGCTACCGATAAATTTTATACGTCCTAAACGTAAAAATAAGAATGTAATTCATGAAACTAGGAATCAAAGAATGCCTGGCGGACAGTCTTTGCCCACAAATCAACCATACAATTAAGAAAAGTATCAAGATGACCCTAAAGTACCGACAGTTCCTGCATAACAATATTGGGAGTGTAACCAAATTGTTCAATTGGTTCGGGAAGTAGTAAGTCAAGTTATCAGCCAAACTACTACTCCAGTTTATCATAAGTCATATCTTGACTGGATCGACTATCAATATCCATTGTCAAGGAACTATTCACTTGACTTTACATTGTTTACAGGTAATATGGGCCAATCGACCGTGGAACACAAGTTGATTTACTATACAATGTGGAGAATTGGAGAATAATGAGTATTATAAATTAAAGTTTTTTGGTCATTCACTCGCTAAGGTAGCATTTACTTGGTATTCTAATTTACTATCGAATTCCATAAAATTTTGACAAGAAATGAAAGAAAAGTTTCATTTTCAGTTCTTTTATAACGATAAAGAAAATTTCATAGCTGATCTTACTTATTTTCGGCAATTATCAGGAGAATTGGTCGAGAATTACATTGCTCAGTTTAAAAGGGCAAAAGCCGATATAAGGTACTTATAACCGATGCAAAATTTGTCCAATTGGCTTGAGATAAACTGGAATTCAAGTTTCGAAGGAAGTTTATCAGAACAAAATTCACAAATCTTTACGATTTAACTAGGAAGGTGTCCCGATATGAAGCACTGCTTCAAGAGTCAATGAGGCAAAAGAATTCATCAGAAAGGACATATTATTATAACATTAATTTTTACACTACAGTGGATCAAAATATAGGCTAAATATCCATTCATATATTCAGCTTTAGTTAAAGCAGAGACAATGACAACTTCTAATCAGAAAGTTTAAAGATCTTATACTTTTGATATTTCTCATGCTGATGAAATCTTTGATATTATATTAGTTGAAAAATTTATCAAAATTTTAGTTAATCATAAGATTTTGACAGCTGGATAACTGAAGAAAAATAATTACTATAAATGACATAGAACTCGGATGCATTTCACTAACAAATATGTTGTTTTCAATAATTTTATTCAGAATAATATCAATGAAAGGTTGCTAAAATTTTCTTAAAAAGAAAAAGAAGCAATGCTTATCAATACCGATCCATTTTTCATCCAATATAGAGATCAAGATAGCCACCATCAATCCTCAAAGACTAACTCGACCATGACAAAAGATTGATCTTAAAGTTCATATAAATCAGCCTAAGGAGAAAAACGACATGAGGGGCATGAGGCTTGAAAATTGCGGTCGACCATAAGGAAGCATATTCAGGCATAATAATGACAAATTCTCAACACTTTTGTGAGAAATGTGTGAGGTTGATTCGATCGAATGAAAGATCTTATTGACCAAAATATCTAGTGAGACAATCGGTCAATTAAAATTATAGGGAAAAAATGCCTTATATTCTTAAAAGGACAAATACTTTATAATAGTGTCCTAAAACAAATGAAGAAAAACAAGTTATGTCTCGTGTACTTTATTTGAGTGTAGTTGATAGCTTGATGTATTCCATGGTTTGAACTAGATTGGATATTTCACATATGGTTGGTGTTGTTAGCAGATATATGTTTAACCCTAAAAAGTAATAGTGGGAGGCAGTGAAACGACTACTTTGATACATTTGAGGTACGTAGGACTACGCTTTATCTTTTTAAAAATCAGGGGCCATGTTAGTAAGTTATGTGTAGTCTGATTATGTGGGCAGTGTGGATAGTAGAAGGTCGACTTTCGGTTACTCGTTGTGCTAGTGGATAAAGCGATCAGTTGGATGTTGAAGCTTCAGTTGTGATGACTCTTTTCACAATCGAAGCAGAGTATATGGTGGTGACCGAAGTGTTTAAGGAAAGTGTTTGGTTGATAGAGATGATTCTTAAGAAGGAAGTTGTACCAGTCAATTATGACAGTGAAAGCGCAATCAATTTGGCTAAAAAATTTGTTTATCACAAACATACTAAACATATTGATGCGCGTCACAATTTTATCTGACAAATACTCGAGGAAGGAGGCATAACTCTAGAGAAAATTCACATGAGTATGAATCCAGCCGACATGCTCACTAAGGTAGTTTTCTCAGACAAATTCAAGTTCTGTGCAACTTTTCTGAGCTTGATGAAGGCATAAAAGGAAGACAGATGATGCATGAGAAGCATTCGTGGAGCTATGATGTAAGGTGGAATTAGAGATAAAGAAAAGAAGCTATGAAGAATAACGATTGAAGACATGGTGGAGATTGTTGTTGATGTCTTAAATATGTAAAACAATAGGTCTGCCAATGCCATCGACATACAACTCAATATCATAGAGTAGACGTCGATGCCATAGACGGATGCTTGATGCCATTGATTTTTTTTTTGAAAAAACCATATTTTATCGTTAGACAGTTTTGGAACTTTCTCAATGCCATCGAAGGGGTTTGATGCCATTAACATACTGTCGATGTCATCAAAGTCCCATCAAAAGTGTCATTGAGCGTATATGCAAATCTACGTTAGTGTGGAATTTGTTTCATATTTCGATTGTGATTCTCATAAAGGCTCTATATATGAGTGTAATCGAGAATAGGGAGTATCTCAAAGCTTTCTAATTCTTTCTAGAGTTTCAAAAGTGTAGCTTGAGTGATATAAAGATTGTTCGGATTGGGTAATCTCTATCTTTTATAATTTCTAATTTCATAGTGTATTAATGTCGCTTTGTAGCGTAGTTTTTTTCTTACAAGGATTTTAGATAAGGGCTTAAAAATAAGGTAAATTTAACACTTGATAGCGCTATACTATGGTAAATAGTTACGATAGCATTCCCACAATTAAAATCAACCAAATTGTGTTTACCCTACTGGCTTTTATATATATATATATATATATATATATATATATATATATATATATATATATATATATACAGAGCCGTTTACCTGCGAACCAGTTCGTACGTACTACGTACAAACTTTTTTGAAAACCCATCATACGTGATGTGGATTCAAAATCTGAACCATTCATGTGAAGCAGCACCTCATGAAACCCCCTAGGCCTAAGTTTTACTTTGATCTAAAACTTTAATGGGTCATGAAAAATGAAACAATTTCCTCCCTCGATTTGCATTTCTCTTTGCTATGGCCCACTAAAATCTTAAATCACGTAAAAATTCACCTCCTAAGGTTTCATGGAATTCCGCATCTTATGGACCGTTCGGATTCAACTCCCATGACATGTGTGCAAAGGTACGCACATGTATAAGTGCACAGGGGAGCATGCCTCTCTCTATATATATAGTCGTTGTGGTGTTTTACAAAAAGTAATGCTTGTGATGGACCAACCTATCAAATGGGTTGGATGTCATATTTATATAAAAGGTTGGATGATACGTGCTGGCTGGACATTAAATGGTACTCCAACTTGGACTTTTATTGGAAAAAAAAGACTTTTAGAGGATGCATTATCTTCATTTTTTATGGGGCTCACCTTGATATATGTATGTGTGATCCACTCCAACCATTAGATGTATAATCTTATGTTGGGTACAGAACCTAAAAATCATGCCCACCTGTGATTCAGGTGGACGTCCACCGAGGAAAATAGTTGGAATAGAGACGTCCACCCTTGATTGTTATAAGGCCCACCATAGAGATTATATCAAATCTACTCCAATCATCGACGCCACCCTAAAACTTAGGCTTAGGGCCCAAATTCAAGTCTATTTTTCTTCGAAGTAGGCCACACAAACGTAAATACTTTGGAGGGTGAGCTTTTCTTTATCAACTATTTCCAGCTGAGTGGTCCACCTGAAACAAGGATGGACTTGCTTTTTGAACATTAGGTGTAAGGTGAAGTCACCCGCCTGATAGGTCGTTACTCTTGCTCGGGTGGTCGGCTCTCAGGAGTTTCAACACCCGGTCAAGGGTTCGAGTACCATAGGTGGTGAAATTCCACTGGCGTGAGTGTGTGGGGGTGTGTGTGCGTGTGTCTTAAAAGAAAAATAAAAAAATAAAAAAATCACCCGCCTGATGTTCAGGGCAGATTTAAAATTAACACCATGTGGGCTGACCCGAACGGTTGATGCTTTTCAAAAGTCGGTTTAAATCACTTCTCTACTGGCATCATGAGGATTAATTACCAAAATCACGCCACTTCTCTCCTCTGGCAAGCATTATGAGCATTAATTATCATCTTAAATTACACCAAGTGGCAGTGTGTTGGGAACAGGTACCAGAGGGACTCCCACATCTGATTTTCTATGGGCCCACCCTGACATCTATGTGAGATCAACTCTGACTATTATATGTAAAATCCGGTTAAAGACACGGAGCTAAGAAATTAGGTTAACCCGTGATTCAGATGGGCCACACCAATGAGAAAATTTAATAGGGGGACATTCACCCTCGATTTTTATAGGTCCCATCATGAAGTAACTGTGAAATCCATTCCATCCATTAGATTCCACACCAAAACCAAGCTGGGTTTCAAAAGTCAGGTCTATACATGATTCATTTGAGCCACACCAAAGGAAATAATTTAGTGGTGAACCTTTCCATGTACAATGTTTCCAATCGTGTGGTTGACCTGAAGTAAAGATGGGGATGAAATTTGATATCCTTATCTAATATGGGGTGACATACTTAATGGTCGGGGCTGATTTTACATTAACACAACGATGAGGCCCACCCAAGCTGTAGCCCTTTTCAATGCCAAAATGAAATTATTATGCGGTGGAAACATTTACTTTCATTAATTAAGAGGGTTTGCTTTCATTAAATGCATAACTAGTTGGACGAAAATGCAATATCCAACTGGTTGTGTGTGAGCATTACTTATATATATATATATATCGACCTCACGGCTCGTCCCATGAGGTTGAGCTGTGTGGGCCCCACTGTGATGGGTTTCGAACATCTACCCCATCAGTCAGATGCACCATTCCATCGTGGGCCTATGTCTCAAAAATAAAGTCAATCCGTGACTTGTGTGGGACATACCATATACAGCAGTGGAGAGGGACTGTGCACCATTAAAACATTCATAATCATTTTTTGGGCCACTGAGATTTTTTTTTCAAATCCAGACCATCCATTATGTGTGCCCCACTAAGATTAAGGGTCATACCAAGTTTCAGCAGCATTCAAAACTCAGCTGGGCCCCACCAAGTACTTTTATATGTTTTAACGGTGTCTTCACATGATTTTAGATGGTATGGCCCACCTGAGTTTCTTTTACGGTTGATTTTTAGGATGTCCCATAATTTAAAGGGGAACCATCAAATACACGGTGTTGATGGTCTACACGCATCACGGTGGGGCCCACACAGCTCGACCTCACGATAAGCTTATTGTGAGCTCGAGCGCATAGTACCTTTTCATATATATATATATATATATATAACATAATTGGCTGACTCTAATCAACGGTGGATATCTTCAAATGTGTCATGTTATATGACTCACCGGAGTTCTGGATGGGGCTGATTTATGGGAATTGATTTTTTTTTTTTTTTAATTTACGTGAAGCATCCGATGACGGGTTGAATGCACGAAACGCATCACTGGGCCCACATCTGGCTGAAGCGCACTCCCATGTACGGAGATATATTGCTGGGGACGGTAAGAACGGCCTAGACTGGCAATGTACCAACATGGGTACGTTGCGACTAACCAAACATGTCAACATAGTCACCCGCAGAATCCAAAGTAGACTTGCTTTATGCACCAAGCAAGAAATTTCAGGGCACCATCGTTCCAAACATAAGAATCATCATCAGCACACTCGTTAGATTGCATAATCAGAGAGAATTTTGGTATGCTGCAAGCACACTCGTTAGATTGCATAATCAGAGAGAATTTTGGTATGCTGCAACCTGTTTAATTTCTTCTATTTATTTGTTTTGCCATTTTATTTTTTATTTTTTGGGCTTTTTTAATACCCGTTTGGCTGCACCAATATTGTAAAATTTCATAAGATTTTGCACAATCAAGAAATATCATGATATTTGTGCAACAAACGCACATTGACTTTTGAGTTTTATCGAATTTCTTGTGAACAGAAACCAATTTGCTTCTGAAAGCCGTGAAACAGAGACTCCGGCTGGGTACAGCTTCCTTCCTTTTCTTCTTCTTCTTTATTTTTTTGGTAGAAATGATTTGATTTCCGATAATGGTCAGATCTTCCTAATTAACGTTTTGATGGGAAAGGAAGAAGTGCAGGACACGATGATGGGCAAAAATCAGATAGATCCAACCATGAGGTGGGCCACACTGTAGAGAATAATGAAAAATCACATAAAAAATCCCCAAATTCTCAGTGGTCTCGCCCCCATCTGACGATTGAGTTGACATAATTTTTAGGGTGTTCTATCATCATGGTGGGCCACAGCTTTTGGATGGGTTGGATGTGATACACCTACAATTGATGGGCTGTTCCATGAAAAAGCGTGTTGGGTTTGAACTGGATTTTAAGACTTTTGATTCTGCAATGCTGGTGTTGGGTTTCTCACAGGAGCAGACTCACCCAATTTGATCAGGCCATGACTCTGATCGCCTTGATGTATATGATGTATATCGAAGCTGTTTATTAGGTTAGTTCGGGCATTAGCTAAAAATGAATCAGATCCAAATCTTAGGTCAACCTATGAGAGAGCGCCTGCTTTTTGCACACAGGAATCACAAAACGGCCTGGTTTTTGGGGACGACTCTTAGTCTGGCCTGGACCAAGAGTCTACAAGGAATGGAATCTGTATATCAAAGCCCTGGTCGGTACTTGTGGAAGCTGTGGGATCCACCATGATGTATGTATTTTATCCACAATGTCTGTTCATTTTATGAGCTTTATTTTAGGGCAGGAGCCCAACAATGAGGGCTCAAGTGGACCAAACAATAAAAGGCAAGAATCCGGATCCTCTGCCTTTTTTTTTTTTTTGGGAAATCTGTATCCATTTCATTACAACATCCCTCCTGTACATTCGGGCACCCCAAGGTTTAAAAAGGGGCCTATCGTGAAAAAAAAAAAAACAAAATACAGGAAAACAAAACTTTCACAAAGACTTAATTGAACCAAGCCCTACCTTATCAAGAAAGATAAAACCTCTGACTTAGGGGGAAGTTGAGAGAGAGAATGGAACCAAGAATTTCTGTTTGTTGCAATCTGATTGGGCAACTTCATCACATACTACATTTATTGCAACATGAAAGCAGGAATTTTTTATTTGTTTCAAGCAAAGGATTCGGATTCATAAGGCAATGGAGATAATGACGACCACTGCTGAAACCGTTCTAGGGTTCACCAGATGTTTATTTGCCATACAACCTGTCCATAAAGTCACATAAACCTTTATAAAGTGAAAAAAAAAAAATAAATAATTAGGAAGAAGAAGAAGAAGTCATCTTGATACAAAACTCCAAGGCTCACGAAAAGTTTTCACTGGTAGGTGTTTAATCTCACTATTTCCTATGGTGTGGTCTATTGAGATTTTGGATCTCTCTTTTTTTTGGGCTCATGCCCCAAAATAATCTGGAAAATGGATGGATAGCATGGATAAAACACGCACATCATGGTGGGCCCACAAAGCTTCCACCCGTACCAACTAGTACTAAGCCTACGGTCAGTGCCAAGTGTATTAAGTAGCGCTCGTAGCATACGCTACATAGCGTAGCGCTGCCGTAATGCTATGTAGCGCACCAAATAGCGCAAATCCCCTGTAACGTACATGTAGCGCAGGTAGCATGCGCTACTCTGTGGTTTTTTTTTTTTTTTGTCTTTTTTTTTCATTGTTGTAAACATTGGTGAACTCACACCACAAGCACTTCAAGTAACTTATATATATATAAAAAAAACTATCGAACAGGGTATTCGAAAGCCCTTCCAGACGCAAACCGACGCTACTTCTTCTCCCCCTCTTCAATCTTGCAATCGAAAAGCCCTTCGAAGGGGCTTCTTTGGCCGATTGTTGGAGACTACAAGGAGCTCCATTTGATACAGTTTCATCAACAATGGAGAAGAAATGATGGAGAAATCGGATTTTCCCTATTCTAGTTGCGATCGGTTGTGGAGCTTCAACTTTTGCAGTTTTCATTAATTCAATCTCATCTTGAGACAAAAATAAGTACGCTTGTTTCTTTTTTTTAAAAAAAATTTTTTAATGTAAAATGAAAATAACTAGGTATTTTGAGTTTTTTTTCTCATTTTTTCCCTTTTAAAATGCCGGTTACTATGCGTTTTTTGGTTCTTTATAATTTTTTTCATTTCTTTTTCAATATCTCTGTAGATATTGATTGTTTTTTGTGGTATGGCCCACGTGGGCTCTACTGAGGTGTATGAAGGGGTGGATTTGCATTGTTTTCTATGATGTGGCCCACGTGGGGCCCACTGTGGTGTGCGTATGTGTGGATGTGCATTGTTTTCTATGGTGTGGCCCACGTGGGGCCCATTGAGGTGCGTGAAGAGGTGGATTTGCATTGTTTTCTATGGTGGGCCCACTATGGCGTGCGTATGTGTGTAAGTGTGTGCATTGTTTTTTATTGTGTGGTCCATGTAGGAACCACTATATTATGATTGTATTTAATGCTCTTTAACTTTAGGATTTTTATTTTGAAGAATGTGACATTTATATATTTTTCTTTTTTCTTACTCTTTAATATTTATCATATTAAAAAAAATAAAATTAAAAAAAATAGAAGTATTTTGTATCTTACGCTACACGCTATGCTATTTCGCTACATGCTACAGAGGGTTAAACGCTACGCAACACACTACCGCTATTTAAATTTGTTGATTGATCTCTCACATTATTCGAGTTTATGCATTGGTCCTACATCACTTGTTAAATACTATGCAATCTGAATCCTCCACCAGACCACATTTTCAAAGCGCAAATTGCCTCTGAAAGCCTTCCTAGGAGCTTCTTGCAATAGGAAGTTAGTTGACCCACTCGAAATCCACCTTGTCCATCTATTTTGTCACATGGGCCTAAAAGTGAGGCAAATCCAAAACTCAAGTGGGCTGCATGACAAGAAAAAGTGGGTAGGGAAATGCCTACCATTGAAACCTCCTAGGGGTCCATTGGGATGTTTATATGCAAGCCATACCATTCACAAGGTCATTCATATTAGTATTACTTGAAAACTCCAAACTATTAGCCAATGCAAAACTTCAGTGGTCATAAGAATGTTTCAACAATGGATGTTCAACCTCACTTTTTCTTGTCACAAGGCCCACCTGAGTTTTGGATCTATCTCATTTTTGGGCCCATATCCTAATATGATTTGAAAAAAATGAATGGATGGGGTGGATTTCTCACAAACATCATGGTGGGCCCCATCTAGAGTGTCATTCCAAAGCTGTATTGGATTAGTTGTTAGGGGAAACATAGGATCGTGGGGCCTACCTTGATGTATGTGTTCCACATGGTCCATCCATTTTTTAGGATCATTTAGGATATGGTCATAAAAACGAAGAAAATGCTAATCTCAAGCAAACTAGAGAAAACGACACAATACTACTCAATTTTAAGCAACCTGTCCGTCAAAAAAATCTGTTAATAGAAAATCCAACAAAGAAATATGCGGATTTTCTAATAGCAGAAAATTTAGCAGCCTATATCAGAAATTATGGACCTCTAAACAACTCTATATGATTATACTTAATGCATAATGGACACAAATAAACTAAACCCTAAACATGCAATGCATTCCCCTACAATAACCCTAAACATTGATACCAAATTTGATGTATGAAATGAAATTCAAATATGATGTGCAAGATTTTTAGGCTTCAGATCAAGTTAGTTCAGAAACAATTATACAAATTCCATATCCCACACAAAAAGTTCAACATTCCATCAAGGAGAATCTTATGCGAATTCAGTCCTACACATGCTAGGGTCGGATCAATCAAAATTATAGACTAAACAAGAATCAAAGGAGGGTAAGTTCATCTACACATGCACAAAAATAATTCTCCAATACAAGGAGTTCACAGATTTTAATTCGAGGAACCCTAAGGGTGAAGAAAGGGCATAAAATTGGGGATTTGAGTAATTTAGGATTAGGGATTTAGGGTGAAAGAAAGGAGAGACAAACTAGAAAAGTACCGCACGTGTGGACAACAGCAATGACCCAGACGCACGTATGTGGGGCCCATTATTCAAAAAAAGGCCACATTGGCCCTAGTCGGCCAGGGATGGACTTCAAAACCCCCAAATCTCAAATCGATCCGATGTACGGTCTGTGCATGGTACTTCGCCGAAGTTTCAGCCCTTCTGCAAGGCCAGATTCTGAAAATCTGCTGTAGAGAGAAAAATGCCTGTAAATATTGATGGATTTGCAGATGAAATGCTTGTAGGTGAAGAGAAATATGGATGGAAGAAGGTGGGAGCGAATCGGGATAGGTGTGGCTTCGCACAACGGTAGTCAGCCCTTCAAGGAAAGGAGGGTTTCCACCCAATTGAATCTCCACAACTTAGGAATTTAGAGGAGCAGAACAACGTAGCAATTTCGTTAATCTTCATTGAGAAAAAAGACTACAAGGGTTGCCTATTTATAATAAAACCTTATACCCCAAAACTCGCACCATGTGCGTCACCTATTACTTGGAGACGAAGTAATAAAAAATAACAATTAATTGAAGCAATCTAAACTGCCCATGATATTCCTAATAACAATAATAAGTAAAACCCAAAGTACTAGGTCACCTAGGATAGTGGGCCACGATCATGAGATCCAATGATGTGATCCACATGATGATTGGGTCCACCCCAAGGAACCAAAACACAGTCCTCTAGCTAGGAGGCCCTCCATGGATGTTGTCATCGATCCAGATAGAAGGTGGGGCCCTTCTCCTTGGGTACGTACGTAAGGAGGGCGTGCGTGTGTACGAGATGTCCCCATCACAGACCATACCCTAGGGATCAAATTCCCGCCATTAAAATTTTTTTGGGGGGCAACAAAAATTTTAGATCAAGCTAGTATTTGCTTATTCCCTTCATCCATGTCTATGTGACCTTATAAATAAGTTGCATAGCAAATAAACATTATGGTGGGCCCTAAGATACTTTTAATGGTGGGCGTTCAATGACCGTTGTTTCTTGTGGTGTGGTCCAATTGAGATTTGGATCTATTTCATTTTTAGGCCCACGCCCTAAAATAAGATAGAAAAATAGATGGATGACGTGGATATAAAATATATTTATTAAGATGGATCATGGTCACGGCAACACCCACTATCATGATACTCGGGTAACACCTAATCTGCTCCCACCAGAAGCCTAAGGACCCCAATTTCGTGGGAAGGCCTCTCGCATGAAGTTACTGCGACGGGAAGTTGGGTGAGACCTACGGTGATGTTTGTGAGAAATTCACCTTGTCCATGCATATTTTCTTATCATTTTAGGACATGAGACCAAAACTGGGGCAAATCGAAAACGCAATTGGGCTGCATGAGAGGAAACAACGAGGATTGAACGTACACCATTGAAACATTTGTAGGGCTAGAGAAGTTTTAAACTGGGGCAGATCGAAAACGCAATTGGGCTGCATGAGAGGAAACAACGAGGATTGAACGTACACCATTGAAACATTTGTAGGGCTAGAGAAGTTTTAAATCAGGCTAATATTTTTGTGTTTTTAGTTCATCCTAATAGGAATGATCTTAGGAATGGTATTGATGCCATATAAAAATTGTGGTGGACCCAAGGAGGTTTTAGTGGTAGTCATTTTCCTATCCACTATTTCCTATCATGCGGTCCACTTAAGTTTTGGAAATGCCTCATTTTCCATCTCATGACTTAAAATGATATAGCAAAGTGGATGGAGTGGGTGGATTTCTCAAAAAGATCACGGTTGACCCCACTTAGCTTTCCCTCGGTATAACTTGCAAAGGTTTTGGTAGGAAATCCACATTCAGAGGGGAACGGGATTGCCTAACATAACACAGCACCTCACAGTTTCCTTGTTGATGTGACAAAGTTCTGTGGGCCCCACCATGTTGTATGTGCTAGATCCAAACCATTTATATATTTTTCATTTTAATTTAGGTCATGAGCCCAAAAATGTGGCAGACCCAAAGCTTGAGTGGACAACACCAAAGCAACTAGTGGAGATTGAACGCCTACAATTAAAAGCTTCTTGGGGCAACCAAATTTTTGGATCCAGCTATTCATGTTTTCCTTTCATCTTGATTTGTGTGATCGTATGAACAGGTTGGATGGCTAAAAAACATCATGGTGGTTCTAGGAAGGCTTCAATAGTGGGAGTCATTGTCCCCACAACTTTTTGTGGTGCAGTCCATTTGAGCTTTGGGTTTGCCTATTTTTGGTTCCTGCCCTAAAATAATGTGGCAAGATGGACGGATGTAGTAGATATGATATGTACATTATGATGGGCCCAAAGAACTTAGCTACGTCAACACAGTAGTTACATATTTAGAACAGAAAGCTTGAACAAGGAACTATGAAAAAGGTAAAATTGTCATTTAGAAAAATATTTTAACTTGAAATCATTTTCTGCATTCCACGTCAACTTTTATCTCTCTCGAAGCAAGGGTTTTTTAGGGTTTCTTTTTTTAACATCACCGCTCTTGGTTTTGTATTGGATTTCTAGGGTTTCTTTTCGCTCCCTAGTTGCAATATTATCAATATTCTCAACTTTGAGTTTTCTCCCTAGGTCTTATCTTAGAGCTACAACTAAGATTTTTTTTCAATTTCATTTCATTTGTCTTTGCTATTTCATCCATTTATGCCATTTTCCTTTGAGGGTTGTTTAGATGCTGGTAAAGTTTTAAGTTGTGAACACTTTACACCTAAAAGGAGTTTCATATGTTAATAATTTACATGCTATTTTGTTTGGCTTTTAAGTAGTAATTTGTGTGCATGAAAAGTAATTATGAATTTGGCTTTTAAGTGGTAAATGTACTATAAATATCATGGTGGGCCTCACGCATCATGAATTCATGATTGTATATCAACATGGCATTTGATTATGTATAATGTCTTTTTTAAGTATAAAGACTTTACATGTAATCTGAAACATGGCTTTTTGTCAATTTTCAAAGTACAGTTGCAAGGAATAATGTGTTTACAGTAAGCTTGTAAAACCTTTATAAGCAAATATAGATATCCAAAGAGCTCCTACAATCAGATTACCTATAATCTCCTTACAACTAAAGGATTTTTACTAGCAATGAAACGGCCTCTTAAAAATTGCAAGTGGAGATAAGGATTAGTGTTTTGATTTTGATTGTAGGAATCTTGAAATCGATCTCATTAAAGAAGACGCACAGCTAGATTTTGTTGGAAATCTTTAATTCTATTACCCTTCTCAGAGAAGAAACATAGAGGGCTCGGAAGAAGAAAAAGGTGAGTTTGGTGGTAATTTGTAAATTTTGGTAATTTTGTAAATTTTGCAGCACTTGATCTAGTGTTTTCACGTTTTTATTCATTTTCTAGTTGAGATTAATTTTGGTTTTATATGCATTTGATCTATCGTCATTTTCTTCTTTATTCTACCTTGTTTATTACTCTCCTGTTTGAATTTGATGTGGATATTTTTTTAGTAACTTTTGCTATTCTTTATTGCTGTTTGATTACAGTAGTTTGTAATTGTACTTATTAGATCTTGGCTAGTTGTCATTAATGCCAAGTTATGAATTAGGTACATCACGGATTACAACTTAGCTAATCATGTGAAGTAAATAAATTGCGTATATAATCAAACAAGATGTTTGATTCTAAAATCCAACACATTAAAAATCTAGGAAGGCTCTTCTTCAAATGTCCCGTAAAGATGCTATCATTGAAACCTTTAGAACTACACTTATATGAAAATAATTATAGTGCTTTTATGCTATCTATTCAATGTATTGTTTAATATCATCATACGGCTTCAAATTTTATCATCATTTTCATTGGTGTGAAATTTATGAGCCAGACCAATTGGATCATAACCATCTGATTGCCTCTAATATGGGCAGCCAATATCATTTGTGATGCAGGGAAGGACATGATGAGGTCGATCATTGTCTTCCTCAAGGATAACTACTATGAATCTATGGAGCTTCTCTGGACTCCTCACAGAGATTCCTCGAATCCACGAGGGATGGAAATAAAAATAATTTCTAATAATTCAAAAATAAATTGATTGATGATTAAAAAAAATGAAATTAGGATGAAAATAGAAATAATTGCTAATAATTCAAAAATAAATTGATTGATGATTAAAAATATGAAATTACAATCCTTTAAATAGTGAACTCAAACGTAGGATGGAGTTTCAGACTCAAAACTCCCTAAAAATGTGATTTACTATAAATGGTAAACTTACTATTTATAGGCGGATATGATTCCTACTAGACTTCATGGTTTTCGGCCAAAAATAGTAAGTGTTTAATTTAGCCTAACCACATTATTCTCCTAATTTTTCTAAGCCCTTTTCATGTTGGGCACAACTCCTAAAATTTAATGGATCAAAAGTTATGATCAAATTAAAACTTACTATTTATAGTAAAAACAGAAATAAAATTTATAGTAAAAACAGATATAAAATGGACTTTCAACTGTCGATCTAATGGAATCTCGCAAATCCGGCGTGGCCTAGGTTGACTAAAGTAGCTTCTCCTGCCCCAAAATCATATATGATATATCGAAAAACTCATTCTGGTTTGCAAGATACGACTGTTTTAAGGTTCTGACGATCCTAATCACCTCCGCCTCCGATCAGGCCTTCTCTGGTTCATCTTGGCCATGAAAGTGTCCACGACCCGCTCTACATCAATTTGTATAAAAGTAGGTTTAACCAATGTTTAGATCCTTCTATTTGGTAGTCCAATCATGGATCACTTGTGATTTTAAGAATCATTAGTGATAAGGAGGCAGTTCAAAAACTCATATAAGCCAAGCACACGAAACAGTGGGGATCGGATGGCTGACAGTGACAGAAGTTTTGTATCAGGATGATATGTGTGCCTATAGTTTATCTGAGTGATAATTATAACCCTATGAACAGCTTGAATGGCATATAAAAATCATGGTCAGCACCAGAAAGGTTTCAACAGTGGACAATTCCACTCCCACTGTTTCATTTTGTGTGGCCCTACTGAGTTTTTATCTACCTGAGTTCTAGAATCCTATTCTAATTTGGTCTTTCAAAATAGATGGATGGAGTGGATTTGTCATGGACATCTCTGTGAGCCCCACACAATATCGGGGTCACAGGCAATCCACTCCATGTAAACAGTAGTTCTCCTTGCATCATGTACAGTAAAGTGGATATTTCCTAACTACCCTTAAGTAAGTGTATTTATGTCTGTCCATGAAAAACAGTCGAGTTGGGTCGACTCCCCAAGTTGACCTGCCCAAATTAACATTGTCTAGTCAAGTTTTTGCGTTTTTAGACTGTTATCAATACAAATTTTCATGAAATGTAGCGTAACCAAACACACCTTATTTAGTTTTTTAGTTCTATAATTTTTAAATTTACATTTCTAAGTTGCTATTGCAGGAGTTGCTATGGAATTCCTCCAGGAGATCGCCAGGAATGCATGGGTTCAATACGATTACTATAGAAGACTTGAAGAGAGTCTTGATGTTCTGAAAACCGAAATGCAAGAGTTGAGCAGCCGGGAGGCCGATGTAAAGAACGAACTGAACACAGCAAAGGTAATGAATGGAAAGAAGCCAAAGCAAGAGGTGAGTTTATGGCAGGAAAATGTGCAAAAGATTACAAGTGAAGTGACGAAGATTAAAGAGGATTCTAAAGTAGGGAGGGATTTGTCACTCTCCCATGTAGCATTTGGAAAGCTTGTCATAAAGAAGATTGAAGAGGTGGTGAAGCTTAAGGAGAAAGGTCAATTTTTGGAAGGGTTACTTGCTGATCTATTACCTGAAAGTGAAAGTATGCCCACGGTGAAACTCGTGGGTAGATCAACAGCTGAAAGAAATTTGGAACAGATTTGGGAGTCATTGATGGATCAGGAGGTCAGAACTATTGGTGTGTATGGCATGGGAGGAGTGGGCAAGACGACCATCATGACCCACATCTATAATAAAATACAGAGCTTTGGAATATTTGGCCTTGCCATTTGGGTGACGGTGTCTAATAATTCTAATATTGAGAGACTGCAAAATGGTATTGCACGAGAAATAGGATTGGACATTTCCTATGAAGATGATGAAACGAGAAGGTCAAGGAAATTGTTTGAGGCTTTGAAACGTAGGGGGAAGTTTGTTATCATCTTAGATGATATGTGGAAACCATTTCCATTGGAAAAGGTAGGGATTCCCGAGGGAAATGTATACAAAGTAGTACTGACTACTCGATCAAAAAATGTATGCCGAGGCATGAAGTGCCAAAAAAAGTTTGAAGTAGAGGTTCTTTCGAGAGAAGAAGCGTGGGAATTGTTCAAGGAAAGGCTTGGGGCTGATGTGGTGTTTTCTCCGGAAGTAGAACAGATTGCAAAACTTGTGACTGAAGAATGTGGTGGTTTGCCGCTTGGAATCATCACAGTAGCAAGTGCAATGAGAGAAAAGGATGACATTAGAGAATGGAGAAATGCATTAGAAGAGTTAAAATGCTCGACGATGGAGATTGAAGGCATGGATGATCAGGTTTTTCCAATATTGAAATTTAGTTACGATCGACTAAAATCTGAGAGGATTCGATCATGTTTCTTGTATTGTGCTTTGTATCCAGAGGACTATGAATTCTGTGATGAAGATCTGGTAAAGTATTGGATAGCAGAAGGATTGATAGATGATATGGGAGACTGGGAAAAGGAACAAGACAAAGGCCACACAGTATTGAATGGACTGATAGATGTATGTATGTTGGTAAAGAGGTCTGAACGTCGTGTGGTAATGCATGATTTAGTAAGAGATTTGGCCATTGGAATTACAAGGAAGAGGCCTCTGTTTGTGGTCAAAGCTGGAAAGGGGATAAGGGGATCAATTGGTATAGAAGAATTTACTGAAGAGGTTGAAAAAATCTCGTTAATGAGAAATCAAATTGAAATGCTTTCAGGTGAACCTAACTGCCCAAAACTCTACACATTGTTGTTGCAAGAGAACCCTCTCTCAGGCAACATTTCTCATGAGTTCTTCAATCGCATGAACAGCCTCAGAGTTCTCGACCTCTCTAGGACTCATATGGAGTCTCTGCCAGAATCAGTTTCCAATTTGGAGAACCTGTGTATGCTGTTATTAAATAACTGTAAGAGGTTAAGGGAGGTACTGTCCTTAGCAAAGCTGAAGCGTCTAAGGTTTTTGAACCTATATGCGACTGGCATCAAAGAAGTGCCTGATGGGATGGAATGTTTGGTTAACCTCAAAGAGCTTTATGTTTCATCTGCTGAAGTGACAAATAGAATAAATGCTGGTGGTAGCAATTCCTTAATGCTTCCTGATCGTATTATCAAGCTGAAAATGGAGAGATGCGAGCTGTCAAGCTTACACTGCCTGTCTCGCTTGCAACACTTACAGTCATGTGATATCTGGCAGTGTTACTTAAAGTGGTTGTTGCCGATAGGAGACAACAGCAACATAATTCCGTCTTTACCTTCAATACAGTGTCTGTTTCTAATAGATCTTCCGAATTTAAGGGGTCTGAGTGAGGGAGTCTTGATGCCTGGCTCATTTGCATGCCTCAGAAACCTGAGTGTCTTGGGATGTCAAGTATTGGAGAATGTCATGTCAATTGAATTGTTTCAGCACCTCCAATACCTCCAATACATCAGTATTATGGGATGCAGTGAGATGGACGAGGTGATAAGAGGAGAAGAAGGTTATAACAACAACAATAACAATACCATCATCCTACTCCCTAACTTGAAGCGGTTGGAATTGATAAATTTAGGGAAATTGAAAAGCATTTGTAAGCGGGTAATCATTTGCCCTTCCCTGATTATGATTCATATAACTGGTTGTCCTCGGCTGAAGAAGATCCCTCTTTCCTTTGGCAACTCAACATCTGTTATGAGAGGAATTATCAGAGGAAGCAAAGAGTGGTGGGATGCATTGGAGTGGGATGATCCCAACACCAAAACACTCCTCCTACCTCTTTTTCAAGAAGAAGAAGGAGAAGAAGGACGTGGGATGAAAAGAAAATCAGAACAAGTAGAAGAGATTGCATCGACGTCACAGCACCAATAATCCAGTTTGGCTTTCTATGCTTTTTTAATTTACTTATCTATTTCTTCTTTTTTATTTCAAATGTAATGTTACTGAGAAAGTCTTATCTTCTTCTCTCTGTAAATGATGTCAACGGAACTTTACCACAACTAATGGGAGAATCACATCACACGTTTCAATGTCGCACACGTTTATGAAAGTCTAACACACGGATCTTCTATAACACCTGTTTCATAGAAAGCGTGAAACCAGATTGCGTATTGAGTAAGCTGTGGGAACCACACGTGACTTAAATATCTTATCCACACCGTCCATCCGTTTCTCCAAATCATGGTAGTGATTAAATCCAAAATTGAAATATATCCAAAGCTTAAGTGTACCACACCACAGGAAACACTAGGGATAATGGCGTCCACTCAGTACAGAGTCCGTGTCCGCATGGAACAACCAAGCTGGATTGGACCCACCATGCTGCACATGTAAAATCCACTCCATCCATCCATCAGCATGATAGGTTTTTGTAAGGCGTTTCCATGGTGTCTATCTTTCATCAACCCTCTTGATCTATGCAAATCAAAATGATGAAGAGACTCTAGTCCACACAAATTTTACATTGTTCCCAATCGTGTGGCTCATCTGAGGTTTTTATTGTTTTGATCTTTTTGTATGCACCGAAATGCAAATCAAGGAGGAAATTGTTTCCTTTTTCCGTGGCCCACCAGGGTTTTGTATGGACTGAAATTTGGGCTTGCAAGGTTTCATGGGGTGCCGCATCACGTGAACCGTCCAAATTCTGTGGCCATGACACGTGCAAAGGTCCCAGTCGCCTGAGTCTTTTTAGCCATGCACCCTCATGCCCAAGCCCATGATAGCCGAAGCCATTGTCACCTCTCGATCCTAACCAATCACGTGGCCAAATTCATGAAAAGAGGGCCTCAATTCCAGGTGGGATCATGTAGTCAGTGTCCCCACCATGAGGTAGACCGAATTCCTGTTCCCCTATCTAAATGGGGCTCACCAAGATGTCTGTGAGAAATCCACTCCGTTCATCAGTTTCCCAAGCTCGCAATATGACAAAAGTCCAAAAATTAGTTAAATTAAAGACTCATATGGGCCAATTACAAGAAACAGTAGGGATTGAACATCCAGAATTGAAACCTGCGTGTGGCCACAAGAATTTATGATTATGCTAATAATTGACTTTTCAGTTCTTACCAGTGTCAAAATAACCTTTTGAACGGCTTAGATTATATATAATGATTATGCTAATAATTGACTTTTCAGTTCTTACCAGTGTCAAAATAACCTTTTGAACGGCTTAGATTATATATAAACATTATGATAAGATCCAGGAAGGTTTCAACGGTGGTCATTTCCATTCTCACTGTGTCCTGTCATGTGGCCCACCTCATTTTTGGACATGTCTCATTTTTTGGATGTTATACTATTTTGAACTTGCTAAACTGATGAACAGAGGGATTTCTCGAACAACACGGTGTCCGAACGCTGATTTCCTGCTAAAGGCTTTAACAAGAAGTTCCTCGCGGGAAACCTAAACGAGCCCACGGTGATGTTTGTGAGAAATCTATCCCATCCATCCCTTTTTGTGAGTTAAATTTAGGACTCAGCCCAAAAGTGACCAGGATCGAAGACTCAAGTGAGCCGAACTAAAGGAAAAGGTGGGCAGGAAAATTCCTACCGTTGAAACTTCTATGGGTCAACAGTTATGTTTAAATTCCATCCATACCGTTCATAAACTCATTAATACTGGGATGAATTTAGAACACAAATATTACCCATTCAAAACTTCCGTGGCCCAACAAATATTTGAACTTTGGAAGTTTAATCCTTACATTTTTTGGCCCACTTGAGTATTTGATACAGTTAATTTTTGGTTCCATGTCCTAAAAGGATCTAAAAAACGGATGAGAGGTGGATTTCTCACAAACATCACAGTGGGCCCTACCTAGGTTTCCAGCGCATGAACTTGCTGCAAATGGCTTCAGCAGCAAATCCCTGTCCGGACGCGGATTAGCAACTGACAGGTTGAAGAGCTAGACTGGCTATTGAAGTGACGTCACCAAATTCCGTGGATCCTATCATAAGCTTTGTGTTGTATCCACACCGTCCATCCATTTGAAGAAATCATTCTATGGCATAATCTAAAGAATAAGTCAGATCCAAATCTATAATGGACCTCACCACATAAAACATGAAGAGAGTGATGCCCACCGTTGAAACCTTCCTAAGGTCTACCGTGATGTTTATTTGAGATCCAATCTAACATAAATATTAAAAGAAGGTAAAAAACAAATATCATCTAAAACTTTTGTGACCTTTAGAAGTTTTTAATGATGGACATCACTCCCTCCACTTCTTTTTGTGATGGGTCCACTCGAGCTTTGGATCTTAATCATTCTTTGAATCATGTCGTATAATGGTCTCTAAAAATGATGAATGGTGTGGATGCAAAACATACATCATGGTAGGACTCAAGGAACTTGGTGATGTCACTTCTATAGCCACTTTAGCTACTCAACTTCACGTCACCAAGTTCCGTGGTGCCCCTGTGATATATGTTTTGTAATCAGGAGAGATCATTTTAGTGAAATATCTTTAAAACAATGAGTTAAACCCAAAGCTCTGGTGGAACAAGCATGAAAACAGTAGGGACAGTAACACTCATGGTTAAAAACTTTTAAAGGCCACAAAAGTGTTAGATAAAGTTGGCATTTGTGTTTTTCCTTATGTCATATCTTTTTTAACATTGGAACATGTTAGATTTCAAATAAACATTATGGTGTGGGCCCAAGATAGTTTCAGTGGTGGGAATCAGTCTCCCTATTGTTTTCTATGGTGGGTTCACTATAGATTTTTATGTACTTTACCGCTAAATGATATTTCAAAATGGATGGACTGTGTGGATAAAACACATACATCATAGTGGGCCCACGGAACTTAGTGACGTCAGTGGCCAACTCGACTCAACCTGTCAGTAACTAATCCGCGTCCTTGAGCAGCGTGCCTGCATGCGCGAATCGATCCACGCTTTTTTTTGGGGGGATGATTGATATCTGCTGCATCACCAAGCGCCGAACTAACCGCATCACAAATTGTGCCACGTATACAATTATCGGAGACTTTTGTGGGTTGGTTTCTCAGTGCATGCGTCCTGTACTGAAATCAGGGTGGCCCACTCTTCATATCAGCACCACATGGACGTTCAATGGTCTGTCCATCGGTTTTATCACTTTTCCTGACCGTCCATTTTTTTCCCAATGTGTTACCCACCTGATGGAAAGAATGGTTGATTTATGGAATATTCACGTGTGGATACAAGGAATTAACGTCTCCAATCCTGCACATCCATGCCATGTTGCACGTGTGGCACACTTGTTTTCGCGCTTGAAGATGGGATGCATCGAGCAAGGTTCTTGTAGTGAAACTTCTGCATCGAACACTTACTTCTCCGCTGGCGTGTATATTTTGTAGGAAATCTTATCCGTACAAAAGGTGGACCGCACCGTATGGATCACTTGTAGAGGACCAATCGAATCATTAGGTGGGCCACTCAAGTATTAGATTGTCGGCTGTTCATTGATTTAGACGGTCTAATCCAAAGATAAGTAGACCATCCTAGTTTTTACCTAAGCTGACTTTTACAGTGTCAGGCCTAATTTTTGCACAGCACAGATATTCTCAACTATCGTTGTATGGCTAGCTCACATGCTCAACGTATGTAACATTTCTAGTGTGAGTAGAAAAGTAGGAAGCAGTGTGCATAGAGAGCAACCAACTTTGTGGGGCCCACTATGATGTATGTTTAATCCATGCCGTCCATCCACTTTGTTATTTCATTTCAAGCATGAGCCGAAAAATGAAGCATATCAAAAGCTCAAGGAGGCCACACGAAGAGAAACAAAGGAGATTGAATGCTTATTGTTAAACGGCTTAAGATTGAATGCCTATGGTGGCTTTTATTATGTGTCCCACCTGTTGAACGGCTAAGATTAGACTGTGCTATGAGTAGCCGTTCAGAGGAGTGATTACAACCAACCAACAGCAGGGAGAATGGGCAACAGATCCACCTCGTCCATCGGGTGTCCTGCAAACTTTTCATCATAGGAACTTATTCCAATCGGAGACTTAAGTGGGCCACAACGTAACGAAATAGTGTAAAACCATGCCTAAAAACTGTAAATTTCACGTGGTGTGGCCCACACCACTCTTGAAGTGGGAAGCGGATAGGTTGGTGCGAGAACGTTTGATGCGAAGACAAGCGCTCACGCTCCTAGAGCACCCGGTTGTACCAACGGTTAAGAGGAGATCAAAGTTATATGGCCTTACAATGATGTATTTATCATATTCACCCCGTTCATCCATTTTTCGAGATCATTTTAGTGCATGAGCCAAAATAGTGAATCGTATTCAAAGCTTAAACGCACCCCATCACAAATAGCAGCTAATAATAATTTCCAGGTTTAAAACATTTTAAGTGCCCACCATAATGTTTATTTTCCATCCAATCTCTTTATAAGTTAAAAGACAGGGACAAAGAAGAAAAACAAATATGAAGTGGACTACACGAATAGTTTAACGGTGAAAATCATTCTCTGCTACTATTTGTGGTGTGGGCTACATAATCTTTGGTTTATTTTTTGAATAATACTCTATAATTAACTCTAAAAATATATAAATGGTATAGATATGATAAATACATCACAGTGGGGCGATATAACTTTGATCTCCTTTGAACCGTTTGTACAACACAGAGCTCGAGGAGCACCTGCAGCTCCAGGAGGCCAGACGTAGTACAGTGGTACTATGTACTGGAAATGGACAGGCTACTCCCCTTGCCACCGGATGTTGGTGCCCTGTGGGCCCCACCATGATGTATGTGTTTCATCCATGCCCTCCATCTTATTTTATAGATCATTTCAATGTATTAGAATAAAAATGAGGTATATTGAAATCTTAATCCACGTGAGCGAAGCCTGTAGGTCTAATCATAGGGTATGTGTTATATCAAAACTGTTCATTCATTTTCCTAGCTCGTCTTAAGGCTTGATACAAAAAATAAGACGGATTTAACTATTAAGTGGACCACACAAATGGTTTAACAGTGAAAATCATTCTCTGCTGCTATTTGTGGTGTGGGCCACATGATCTTTGGATATTATTTATTTTTTGAATAATACTCTATAATTATCTCTAAAAATATATGAATGATTTATATATGATAAATACATCATGGTGGGGCCATATAACTTTGACCTCCTTTGAACCGTTCGTACAACACGGAGCTCGAGGAGCGCTTGTAGCTCGAGGAGGCCAAACGTAGTACAGCTGTACTATGTACTGGAAACGGACGGGCTACTCCCCTTGCCACCGGATGTCAGTGCCCTGTGGGCCCCACCATGATGTATGTGTTTCATCCATGCCTTCCATCTATTTTTATAGATCATTTTAATGTATTAGAATAAAAATGAGGTATATTGAAATCTCAAGTGGACCACATTATACAAAACAGTGTTGAATGAATTTTGACCATTAAAAACGTTATGTGGACCATAAAAGTTTTCAATCAAGTTGTTATTTATTTTTTCCTTTCATCTGGATCCTTATGACGTGATAAATATATTTTATCCAATATATGTGTTTTATCCACACCGTCTATCCATTTTAAGGAAAGTTAAGGTAAAAAATAAAAAATCTATTTTATACTACCTGCCCGTCTATCCATTTTTTTTATATAATTATAGAGTACTATACCAAAAATAAGGCACATGTAATTGTCAGGTGGACCACACCATAGGAAGTTGTGGTACTAAGGACGCCCACATTGAAACCTTCTTATGATCCAATGTGGTGTTTATTTTCCATCCAACCACCCGAATAAAGTGAAAAAACAAATATTGATAAAAAACTTCAGTGGTGCCTAGGAAATTTTCAATGATGAGAATTTAATCACCACCGTGCGGCCCATTTAAGACTTCGGTCTTCACCATTTTTAGAATAATATTATAAAACAATATAAAAATATGAATGTACGTCGTGGATAACGTTCATACCTGTGTTGCTCGGAGCCTCTGCCTGTCCCGAGCTCCGAACAGGCGGGGTAGTACCTAATCCACGCGCGTGTTCATCCGATGGACGGCGTGGATCTCATCCACATGAAGTCCCCCATCCAGGTCAGCGAGCAGTGACGCCCATCGTGACCACGCTGTAGTTTCCGTACGTTATTTAAAGTTAACACTTTTCTTTTTTTAAACAGTCGGCTATCATTCACATCAACATGATATGAGAAATTTGCGACTGTGGACCCCACCTTTTATCCAACAGTTTTTACAGAGCAATGCAAATTTAGTTTGAAAACTTATACCTGCTCGTACAGACAACGAATTTGAGGACGAAAATACCCCCTCCTTCCCCGGAAAAGGATTGGGTACTCCCCCCCTTCCACGGAAACGGATGGGGAGTCTGCCACTAGCAAATGGCAGATGGTCGGTGGTCTGTAGACCCTACCATGATGTATGCTTTTCATACATGTCGTCCATATATTTTTCCATATCATTTTATGATACGAGACCAAAAATGAGGTATATCCAAATCTCAAGTGTACCACATTACAGAAACAGTGTTGAATGAGCGTCGACTATTAAAAACTTTTTGGGGGCTATAAAACTTTTTGGGGGCTCACTGTAATGTTTGTGAGAAATCCTCCTCGTCTAAGTTCATTCATAGGGTTACAAAGACCTGGATGAAGAGAAAAAATAAATTTCATAATGATCCAAAACTTTAGTAACCCCTAAATCAATGGTAGACATTCAATTCCCCACCGTCTTTTACAATGTGGTCTGCTTGATAGTTAGATCTATCTTATTTTTCATCTCAAGTCGTAATATGAGCTCGCCAAATAGATGGACAGTTTGGAAATATACTTCCGTAGGTGAAACTCATCTTTACCTACGTAAACGTTCGTAGCCAAACGGTGTTTTAAATATCCTAACCCATCTTTACCTACGAAACTGCTGGACAGGTAAAAACCCATCTTTACCTACGAAACTGTTCGTAGCCAAATGACGTTTTGAATTACCTAGTACGCAAGCAAAAAATCCTATCTTTACCTACGAAAATATTCGTAGCTAAATGATGTTTTGAATTCAAAACTTTACGAAATTATTTCGTAGGTAAAACCATGTTACCTACGAAAATATTCGTAGCTAAATGATGTTTTGAATTCTAAAAAATTGAAAACTTTACTTTTACCTACGAAAATATTCGTAGCTGAAGGGTCTTTTGAATTTTCAAAAAACCAAAACCTTACTTTTACCTACGAATTCTAATTTTGTAAGTAAAACCCATCTTTACCTACGGAAATGTTCATAGCTAAAGGGTCTTTTGAATATTTAAAAGAAGCAAAAATCGAAAACCCTACATCTTTACCTACGAAAATATTCGTAGCTAAAGGGTTTGGAAACTTACTTTTACCTATGAAATGTTATTTCGTAGGTACAAACTCATCTTTACCTACAAAAATATTCGTAGTTGAAGGGTCTTTTGAATTTTTCAAAATCTTACTTTTACCTATGAATTCTAATTTCGTAGGTAAAATCAATATTTACCTATGAAAATATTCATAACTGAAGGGGTTTTTTAATTTTCCAAGACAATAAAAAAATAAAAAATCTTACTTCTACTTACAAAAATATTCGTAGCTGAAAGGTCTTTTAAATTTTTCAAAACTGCCAATAAAACAAAAACGCTACTTTTACCTACGAAATGTAATTTTGTAGGTAAAACACATCTTTACCTACTAAAATATTTGTAGCTAAAGGGTGTTTTCAATTTTTATTAAAAACTAAAAATCGAAAACTTTACTTTTACCTACGAAATATGGCGACGTAGGTAAAACTCATCTTTACCTACAAAATTATTTGTAGCTAAAGGGCAAAACCACTCATTTACATTCTTTTAACTACGATCTATATATTCGTATGTAAACTCATCTTTACCTACAAAAGTATTCGTAGTTGAAAAGTCTTTTGAATTTTTTAATACTTATACCTACGAATTGTAATTTCGTAGGTAAAACCCATCTTTACCTACGAAGGTATTCGTAGCTAAAGGGTCTTTTCAATTTTATAAAAAAATAAATTTTCGCGGGGTGGTGGAAATGGTGGCGGTAAGACTTTTGCTTACAAAAAAGTTCGTCGGTAAGTGTTTTTCCTAAATTTTTTTCCGACAGCTAAAAACCGTCAGTAATAATGTAAAAATGTTTTAATTTTAAATGTTTTTTGCCAATAACCTAATATATATATATATATATATATATATATATATATATATATATATATATATATATATAACTAAAAGGTAATATTTAAATAATTTGTAATATCACATGAAAAAGAATATTGAAAAGGTTAGAAATTTTAAATATATTTAAGAAAAATTTTGAGAACAATATAATGCTTTTGAAGAGAAAAATTGGCATTTTAAAATTTTGAGATTTTGCAAATTGAGAGTATTGATTAGTAAAATAGAGTGAATGCACTAGACATGTAAAATGGGCCAAATATTCTGGTTAAAATTGTGACCCAACTTACTGACCTCGTGAGAACCTAAAAATTGATGTTAGTAAGTTTTATGGGCCCCATCATGATGTCTGTTGAACATCAACACCGTGGATTTTATGTCTCTCCTTTAGGTTATGAGATATCTCAAAAATTATCGGTAAATGAAACTCAAGTGGGCCATACCATTTAAAACTATGTGAAGACATCCTAAAAAATATAAAAGCACTTGGTGGGGCCCACATGAGTTTTGGATGCGGTTGAAACTTGGTCTGACCCCTCATCCAAGTGGGACACACGTAATGAGTGTGTTGGATATATGAATCACATTTAAGCAGGCCCAATAAAATGAAATGGAAAAATAGATGGACGGCAGGGATGAAACACATACATCATGGTGGGGCCCACGGAGCACCGACCATGTGACCCCACTCGTGAGAGAGACTTAAAGTCTCTCTCGCTCTGTCCCCTCTCACTCTCGCGCCCTCTCTCACTCTCTCGCTCTCTGTCCTCTCTCTCGCTCTGTCCCATCTCACTCTCGCGCCCTCTCTCACTCTCTCTCTCTCTGTCCTCTCTCTCTCTCTCTCGCTCTCGATCCTCTCTCCACCGCGCCCTCTCTCTCTGTCTCTCTCAGTGCTCTCTTTCTCTCTCTCCACCGCGCCCTCTCTCTACCGCCCTCTCTAAAGCTCGGTTGGCAGGTATCTTTCTCTCTCTCTCAATCTTAATACCGATTGAAACGATTTAGGGATTTGGAGATTTGAGATTTTTTGTCCATGAATCAGGTGGATCCATCAATCAGGTGGGCCACGCGAGAAGGAACAGTTGGGAGGGGGACGCCCATAGTTAATTTGCGTTGGGCCCCACCCAAGTTTCAGAAATATAGGGTCATTGATTTTTTGATGTAAAGCTGTGATTTTCATTGAATTTCGGTAGTCTGTGGGAAGTATTCGGGGTTTTTGATTAGTTAGTTTGATTTCTATTGTGCTTTTATTGAATGATGATATTTTTTCTTTATTTATTTATTTTTTTGTTTGAATTTCTATATATTCTGCAGATTTTTTTTTTTTCCTAATGTAGAGAAGAATCTTGATAGTTTAATGAAATGCAGTACACGTTGTTGAGTAGTTCAATAAATACAGGCCCTTTAAATCAATCTTGCACCTTGAACCCATTTTCTCTATCAACTTGCCTTCCATGGAAAGTGGTGTTATATGCTACTAAGTATTTGTTTATATAAAAAGTGTCCTCATACACCATTGCATGTAAACTACCGGAGTATTTAATAGCAAAAAATTACTTTTCTATCCCAAGTAATATACCACATGTGAGGATCTGTAATATCAAGTTTTATATAAGTATGATATAAATTATATGTCAAAGATCTAGCCTATCCATTAAATAGGGCTTACTAATTATATTTTATTTGCTAAATTTAATAAATGATCATCATCACTGAAGCCATACATACAAGTTAAATATGTACGGCTAAAATGAATTTCTAATAGCCTCATTTTCTTGTAAATAAATATCATACCATTAATCATTAAAAATAATAATTTACGTCCTTCACATGTTTAAAAGAAATCCTACCAAATTAATGGACCAGATTTCATATACATTCACTGCACCTTACAAATACATCACAAGTGTACAGCTTCCTAATTCATCCCATTTTCTCTTGAAATCCATTGGTAAATTACATATCCCACTAAAGTTAATAAATGATCCTGTAGGAAGAGAAGCGGCTAGATGTTACTTTATAAAAGGAGTACCCAGCTTGGGTGGGCCTCACTGCGGTGTTAAAGTGAAATCCACCTCAACCATTAGGTGAGTCAACCTTTGTTTGACCCAGGGCTAAAAAATCTGTCCATCTTTATTTCAGTTGGGCCACACTTATTGAAAAAATTTTAATAGAAAATCTAACTCTCTACACTATTCTCTAAATATGACCCACTTGAATCGCATTTGAGCTTAATTTTTTAGTCTTTAAGTCAATATTTTGTTTTCGCATCTAATGGGTGTAATGGATTTTACATACACATTATAGTGGCCCTGTAAAAATCGAAGGTGGATGTCTCTTTCCCAACTATTTTCCTTCGTTTGCCTCAAATTAATAACATCTCATCATGATTTAAAATGATCTCTCCAAAGTGATGAACGGTGTAGATATGATAAATACATCATTGTGAGGCCCATATAACTTTGATCTCCTTTAAACCCTTTGTGCAACTCGGAGTTTGAGGAGCGTCAGCACTCTCTTCCTCCCGGAAACGGATTGGCTACTCCCCCTACCACCAGTCACCTGTGGGCTCCACTGTGATGTATGTATTTCATTCATTCCCTTCATATATTTTTACTGATAATTTAAGGCTTGATCCCAAAAATTAAAGTTATAGAAATCTCAAGTGGACAACACCACATAAAAACAATAGTGATTAGATATCCACCATTAAAATCCTCCTAAGGGAAACGGTATTGTTTATTTGACATCCAATCTGTTGATTAGGTCATAGAGGCCTAGATTAAGGTAGAAAATAAAAATCAGCTTGATCTAAAACTTCTATAGCTCCTAAAATGTTTTTAATGGTGGATGCTCAATAATTTTTTTGATTGTGTGGTCCACCAAAGATTTATTTCAGGCTTATTTTTTTTGAATAATGCACAAAATGATGTTATGAAATGTATAGACGGCGTGGATGAAACAAATCGATCATTGTGGGGTCCATAGAGCGATAACACGTCCAAAGTTCAAGTTAACGTTTTCAGTCACTGGTTTTCATTGTTACTCTTGCATTTTATGTAAAATGGTGTTGACTCGTCCATAACATTAGCGGCTAAAATATAGAGTTATCCAGACCATTGAAATAATCGGTATAGTTGTAAATAGTAAGTATTTATAATTTTATTTTGTCAAACGATCTTAACCATCCAGAAAATGATCCCATGCATGTACGACCGTTAATAGAGTTAGTGTTATAAATAATGGTAAACTCACAATATACGTATTTTAAATTTTTATCTTCTTTACCAGACGAAACCCATCAAACGCCCGCTCCTCTTTTCCTATTTTCCCTCTCTTCCTCATCTTCCATCGACGAGAAACCCTCTCTCTCTCTCTCTGCTGTGAAAAGCCATGGCAGCAGCAACAGCAACAGTTGCAGCCGAAGCTTCTTCAGGATCTAGCGGTGGAGGAGGATCCGCAGATTCCTACATCGGCAGCGTGATTAGCTTGACATCCAAATCCGAAATCAGATGCGAAGGCGTCCTCTACAACATCAACACCGATGAATCCAGCATCGTTTTGCGGAACGGCACTCTCTCTCCCTCCCCATTTTTTTCTCCAGATTGGGGTTTTTAGGATTTGGAAGGGTTTTTGTGTGATTTTGGTATATAGGTTTTGATTTTTGTTCGATTTGGGGATATGGGTCTTGTTAAATCTGACGTGAGATTTGTTGGGTTTTTAGGAATTTGTTTTTTTTTTTTTTTCTTTTCATTTTATACGGGTTTTGAGTGTATTTTTCAGTTTTTTTTGAATATATATATATATATATATATATAAAATAATTTTATAACCAGCTAGTTTTTATTTATTTATAGAAGATTCTGTATGGTCGGTGGAATGAAAATGTTGAATATTTTTTTATGTTTTTCTCTTAATTTTTAATTGGGTTTAGGTTAAAACGTGGCTAGGCATGTTTTGGATGAGCATGGCTTCGGTGGATACAGGGATCAACTAGGTTGGGTGGATCCCTCGGATCCACATCAATGTATTTTCCTTGCATTCATTCTGTCTATCTGTTTTTACAGGTTATTTTAAGGGATAATCCAAAACATAAATCAGATAAAATCTTAGGTGCGCCACACTACAAGAAACGGTGTTGATTGAATACCCAACGTTAAAACTTACTGGAGCCAATTGAATGTTTATTTTCCATCCTGGCCACGCCTGTTTTGGATAAGAAAAGGTCGGTGGCAAGTCAATGTCACATCAGTTTTTTTTTTTTTTTAATCTCAATTATAACCATTAAAGGTTGTATATCAGGGAGCGGATTAGGTACGGCCCTGACTGTGGGGCCCACCTTGATATATGTTCTGTATATCCATGCTGTCCATCTGTTTTTAAAATGGTCTGTTTTTTTAATCGCAATTCTTTTCTCAGCTATTAGACTAGACCTGATTCATTGATGGGAAGGTTATGGTCTTCAATCTAGAAGATTAATTGTTGGAGTATCTTTAAAAGTCTATTTGTAGCACTAAATTGATGGGAAGGTTATGGTCTTCAATCTAGAAGATTTTCCAATGATTCCTTATCCATACCTTGTCCTATTAGATCAGTGGTTTGGATCACCAAGCAGTAGACCCACATCATTTCTCAAGCAAGACCTAACTCTGGATATGTTTTTTGGAGTGGACCTGTTCATATCAGCAAGGGTTGGGCTTGAGCTTTTCTGTTTAGGCCTGTCATAGGCTTTGGCCTGGAATTTGTATTGTCAACCAGGCTTGGGTGCGCCTTGGCCTAGCAAGAGCTGAAGCTATTGACAGCTCTACACAGTTTTGAACTGCAAACATCCAATCTAATCAAAAGAAAAGAACAAAAATCATTGATGTTTGCTAGTATTCATAATGAGAAAGTAGCCCTTAAAATGTAGTTTCGTGCCATTGGAATCCAACTTGAGCATATTTGGAGCCCATTCCCTCAATATGCATGCCTACAACTCTAATCATATTGAATGTTTTCTGCTTCACCTGATTAAAATGCAATTCGATGGTGCTAGAGTTTCTTAATATATTCCCTGTGTAACATGCATCTTGGCATTAATGCATGCAGTTGCAGATATTTTTGGAGCCACTTTTGTGGAGACGTGCTGAAGCAAAACATAACATCTCAAAGGTGTCTAATGGATGTTTACAGGAAAGGTGATTGAAACCATTTGAATGTTCATTATTTATATGGAATCTATGTTGTCTTCAGCGTGCTAAAATGTATTGTTAACTTTTGAATTCATTTGTTTGGGGAAAAGGGTGAACATATGGTAACTAGTTCTTATGGCCCAACTTTTGAAAGATCATTTCCATCACTTTGAAACACTTAATTATTGCTGGTATTTTGTTCACTTGCATGCTTTTCCAGTGAAAGAATCCAGATATGGCCAGCCTTGTATTATATGTGGTACCTACTAAACATGAACTAGGAAAAAAGGAGAACTACTATTCTAATGGTCAATCGGGTTATAAAAACCAAATCCTTGTATTATGTGTAACTACTAAACATGAACTGATATAGAAATGGAAATGGTGTATTGCTTTGTTGGCAGCTTTGTGGGGCATATGGGGGGAGAATTGCAAGAAATGGAAATGGTGTATTGCTTCTTCCAAGATGGCCTTTTCTGGAATCTCAAGAATTGCATTGTGAACTTACATAATGAAAATTTCAAACTTTCATTAAAAGCATATGATAGAAACAGCATCATTAGGGACATGCTATAGTTACAAAAATCACAAAGGTAAGTCGTTCATCTCATCTCATCCGATGGTCTTCCTCTCTTCTTATCTCTATGTGATGAAATTGAGGACCACTACCAACATCACCCAGCCAACTAGTACAGAACATAGACTCTGCTGCCCTAAACTAGCAGAAACCCAAAAAACAGTAAAGTCTGCCAACCAAAAACAGATATATCCCTTCTTCTTCTGTCCATGTGTACGTGTTTTTTTTTTTTTTTCTTTCTTCTTCTTCTTTAAACAAAAATTAAGGCCAGAAGATCCATCTTCAGAAACATCTATTCAGCCCCTCCCTTAAGAGATATGATCGTACATGCATAGAACGGTAATGGTAACAACCACTATAATTTAACAGAATTCTATTCAGCCCCAGATGTTTGTGCTTTGCACACGGCAAACCATTTTTTTTTTTCGATTGATTTTTTGCATTTTTCTGAATTCCCTAGTACATGTTTTAGTAGGGAATGATTTGTGTGAGAACACCCATAGCAAATACTTGTTGTAAGCGAATATTCTCCATTTTTTTTTTTCTTTTGATTGGTTGGTGAGGGTGTGTCCCATTTGTTTCTACTTCTTAAAAGCATCTGGGGATCAAATGGGACCCATTTCTCATCACTCTTAGATTTTTGTCCTTATGGCAGTAAGAATCACCTACAACAAAGCTCTGTCGCTATTAGTGCTTCTTATGCCATCATTTCCATTATGGAACATTCTAAGTTGATGCCCACCTGTCAAAGATTGGATTTTGGTATTCTTGCTAATGGATCCTTGTGGGACATGATCCTCCCACATAAGCTCATCAGCATGGCCTGATCAGATGTGAGGGCCATCCTAGCAGAATCATCCACAGCTTCTCTAGCAGATGGCAGCCACACCCGATCATCTGATCATCATAAAAAAATGGCAATGAAATATTTGTAGCATATGCCCTATACTTATAATTTTCTGATCTTAATCATAATTTTCTCATTGTTTTCTTAATTTTCAAAATCTATCTTATAGTGATAGCCAATTCTCTCTGAATTTTCCTTTTGAACTAGTTCCACATCTCTCATATTTGCAAGAGTAATAGACAAGCCCCTCAAGAACAACGACGATTTCGTCTGGGCAATCGAGACTCCACTTGCAGGGAAATTCATCATCGACGTTGAGTTCCTCAATTTGAAGATTGCAGATCCAGTAGTATGTTCGTATGTGCTTCCTTGTTTTCTTACTTTCAGTATCCATAATTAAGCACGTGGCCAATAAGCAGCCACATGTCGATGGATTTAAATAGGTAGGACGGTGGACTCCATATTCAGATATGTGGGCTCCACTGCTTATTTATACCAATCAAATATTCGTGTGCTTAACAAAACTCATTTACTTAATCAACGTTTGAAGAAACAAAAACCATGAAAATTGCTGATTTCCACACTTGAATTACAGTTTTTTTTATCTGTTTCTGCTTGGAATTTAGCTTCAGATCTTCTTTGATGGAATATTTTTCATTTTTTGATCTTGTTTTAGGTGGGATATATGAATCTTTACTGTTTTATTTGTTTTGATTGGAAAAAAAAAGATCATAGAATTAGCAAAATTTATAATGTGATTTCTAAGTTTAAGAAAATGTAGCGAGGATTTGAGTAATGTTTTAAATTTTCACTGCATTTGAATGATTTACTTCTGTTGTATTGTAGGTTTAGCTCCAATATCTGGTTGCAGGAATGTCCGAGGCCATTACTTCAACTACCTATGAATTGGCCTACATGAATATGTGTGTGATTGGATAAGTGACATCAGTCTGATTGCTCCCTGTTGATAGCGAACTTTTGACCATTTTGGCTTCCAGCATGAGGGCCACCATTCAAATAGCAAGAATGAGCTTGCCGGTGCTATTTTCGGACTCTTTTCTATCTGGGAAACGGTCCACTAGAGCAATGGTTATGATCATCTAAGCATGCAGCCACATGGACCGCTCTTAACATGCACAATCTTTTCTTTGAATGCTTAAGGATGTATTGAGATTTGAATATCTCAAGCCTTCACAATCCAACCGCTTTACACATGTGCCTAGATAGGAAACAAGAGCAAGATCTTAGCTGTCCATCTCTGTCAACGCGTGGCTCAGTGATCATTCAAGTGTAGCAGTTGATCCATCAGGTGAGCTATAGTGTGCAAAACAAATGAACAGATAAAACATGTCTATATGCACAGAGTAGAAGAGTATACAAACAATTATATATATATATATATATATATATATATATATATATATAGCTTTTCTTGCTTTAAGAATAGTATACAAACAATTTAAAGATTCATGTCATATGTGAGCTTCCCTTTGTTACATGTGCTGCCTAGATTAGAAGAGTGGAGGAATGTTATGATTATTGGCATAACAGATTGCAGGCTGTAGGATTTTAATGGATGTCAATGCACTATCCTTCATATGCACAGAGTAGAAGAGTATACAAACAATTATATATATATATATATATATATATATATATATATATATATATATATATATATATATATATATGTATAGCTTTTCTTGTTTTAAGAATAGTATACAAACAATTTGAAGATTCATGTCATATGTGAGCTTCCCTTTGTTACATGTGCTGCCTAGAGTAGAAGAGTGGAGGAATGTTATGATTATTGGCATAACAGATTGCAGGCTGTTGGATTTTAATGGATGTCAATGCACTATCCTTCATATTTACTTCTGTTGCATCCTTGAAGGAATTTTATGGCTTGGACTTCAAGGAAATAAAGGTGCACCGGAATTGAGATTCTTTATTATTGATTTGGTTGTGTCATTTTTACTAAGACCTGATATCATATTTAATTTGGTGAAGTGTGCCAAATACCTTTCTTTCAAAGGATGCATCTAATATTTTCTTTGTTTTTAGCTTGCTTTTATATGTTTCTAGGAAACTTTGAACGTATGCTATTGCTATGCATCTAAAAAGAATGCAGCCAACAAGTTGATTAATTTTTCCCTTTAACTTTATTTTGTAAGGATGTTGAGCATTCATACTTTTACTAGGGGTCATATTCAATCCATCAACAAGTTTCAGTTGGTTGTACCTTTGGTAGATCCTATTGTTTTTTTGAATATCTAGCAGCTTTGGCGGTGTGACCTTTGTTTATTCCGGATGTTCCATTTTGTCTAATATATTTAATAATTGTGGTTGTGGTTGTGGTTGGGATTGGATTTTTCATTTTTCTTATTTTTTTGAATAATTCCTTACCAAGTAGAATGTAAAATTTTAAAGTATGTTCATTCTTCCTTAGCTTACTTGTATGAGTATCCTTGAAAATTGATTTTATTTATCATCATTTGGTTAAGGTGGATGGGTACATATGATGTAGACCAAGTGGAACTCACTTATCTGAAGGCCAAGTGGATACTAAGTTTTGTCATGTTATGGAGAAAAGAAGTTCTAAGCCGATTAAACTGTGAGTTTCTTCTAAGATTGATATGTACAGTCACTTGCAAAAATTATCTCATTCTACCTTGAAACAAGCTTGCTCTTCTTTTTTCCTCTTCTTCTATATTTACAAATTGCAGCTGGAAGATCCAAAGGATCAGAGCCTTCCAAGCAAATGTAAGAGAGCTGTTATGGCTTCAATCTTTCAGTATGAGTTCATGATTTGAGTGCAGCTTACCTATTATATATGTATGTATGTATGCGTATGAAATGTAGGGATGTAAGTTGTCATGGTCATGAATAAAATCATTTTTGGCTCACTTCTTCTTGGAAATGAAGTGGAAATGAATAAATCCTCTCTCTACATGTGAAACTGTGGTTCTGTTCTCATCTAAACAATCTGGATATACATTGCATTGGCAATATTTCTACCTGTAAAAGCCTGGTTTGGGTTGTATCAAAGGTCCAATACATGTTGTTCCTGAGTTTCACAAACAATCCAAATACCCTTGATTTTGCAGCCAACCAAACTTCAAGGTGAAAAATTAGGCTGATTTCATAGAGCACAAACTGCTACAGTTTTGTTCTGGTCTAGTAGATGGTCAATACTCAACTGCTATTATATCCTTAGTTCTGTGATTTTGCCTATGCTCTTGAGTACCATAAGACACCAATTGCATCGGTGTGTTCTGAAATTGGCTTCCAACCTTTGACACTGTTAGTATACAGGCCATAATGGCCATTACGACCTTTTCTTTTCTTTTCTTCTTCTTCTTCTTCTTCTTTTTTTATTTTTTATTTTTTATTTTTAAGAAACTGTAATGGCTCTGTAACAGGCTGTTATGGGCCATTTTCTGTAATGGTCAGCCCTAGAAATCCTAACAGTGCACATCGTTACCGTTACACAACTGTTTTGGGATACCTTGGGGTACATGATTGTTTTTGCTTTATCACTAATTACGCTACATGATTTTTAAGCTACTTATTTGTACTCATAAACTGAAATGACCAAATTGTAATTTCCTTGCTTCTAAATATACACTTCAAGTCATGATGTATTGTTTGGGTGTTGATTATGTCAGAAAAATGAATTTAAAACATTGACTTTTGTTTTCTTAAATTGTAAATTTAGTTGCATAAGCAGGCAATATAAGTACCTTTTCTGGAAAGAAAATCTGCATGTATTGGTATGCAATAGATAAATCTGGATATATCTTCCAAACAAACTCACATGAATACGAGGAAACTATGAACAAACCCACCATATCCTGTAAGCTTTCATGACACATCTTGTTTATTTTCTATTTAGTCTAAACATTGGCCTAGTTCTTTGAAAATTTTTGTATCAGGAAACATCGCAAAGGAAACATCACATTGAAAAGATTGCACCGTTTGATCACTACCGTTCGATCGTGGTTAAGATTGTTTTCTTAAGAACCGTAAGAAATTCCAGGTGATGCCCACTGAAAATGATGGCTATGATTGATGATTGAACTCATTTTGTTGCCCTTATGGTTAAGATTATCCAATCAGTGAGATATTTCATCATGGCCCATATGGAATGGACTATCTAGATCAATGCTAGGATTGTCCACATGCACAAATGTAAATTGCATTTTCATTTCCAATTCTGTAGGAATAATTCTAATCTTAGGAACAATTAATGGTCCACTAGTGCCATCCTTTCACATCTTCATTGTGGCAGAATCATAGTTTAGAATAATATTTAAAAGGAAAATACGTTAGCGATCGACTCCTTAGATAACTGTACTTAGTTTAAAAGAAAAACACGAGAGGTATATGCTGAACTTATTTATGTTCGGATCAACTCCTTAGATAACTGTACTTAGTTATCTCAATTTACTTCCCTGAGATTTTAAGTGCTGGTGCTTGTTTCTGCATATCCATTTCATTATGTGGTTATGCTTTTTTTATTTGTATACTGATTACCTGCTTGGTATTGATTATTTCTAAAAGTTTGTGCTAGTATATTTGTTCCTTTTCCCAATTTAAGGAGTTGTTAAGTTCGGAGAGTGAGGACATGTTAAGCTGGTGACTTTTTTGTGATCTGCAATACGTCACATGATCTGTTGATGCTGCTATATTTCTGTTTTTAAAATGCAAATCCATCCAGTTTTTGGTTTTGTTGGGTTGGTTGTTTAGTGTCAAGCAGTTGCAGTTCCACTCATATTTGGCAATTGGAGACTTCATCCTTTTGAGCCCCTCAATGTGTAATCAAAACAGGTGTGGTCTATAGAATTTAGAATTCTCAGTTTGTGTCTCATGCCATGTCCATAAATCCATATCATATTCCATGTCCTGCCAATGCCAAGTATTTAAAGTTCTTATTATCTGTTGGTTCTGTAATAATTTGTCATGTAGTGAAGTCAATTTCCTGAATGAGATTTTCGTTATCTACCATCTCACAGAATTTGGTTATTGGATTCTTGCAGCTTTCCAATCATGGCTCTTCAGAACACTCGACAGTGAAGGTGGATCCTATGAGCAAAACTTTCCAATCATGTAAGTTGTAAGCCTGTAAATTATTTACAAGTTGGATTGCCTGTAAATTGATAGCCTGTAAATGAAATCACAGCTTTTTGCTTGTAAATTGTTTAAGTCTTTAAATGGATAGCCTGTAAATGAAATCACAGCTTTTTGCTTGTAAATCAAAAGGGGCTGAAAGCTATAAATGATTTATTGGAAAGTTTCAGCATCCAAACATAGACTGTAAACCATTAACCTGTAAATCATTTACAGTTAACCTCATTTACAGGCATCCAAACGATCTTGGTGCAGTATTACTCTCCTTGCTTGCAGATTGTTGTTAGTCTCCTAACGTGCCCAGCCGATCTTGGTGCAGAATGCAGCCATGCTGCTTTGGATGATGGGAAAGGCGAGTTCTTTCCAGACATTCAAAAAATCAAGTATGAGGTAAATGGTTTGAATCCCATGTCTTTGAAATATCCAGGTTTTATAATGTTTGATCGAGCAATTTGCTTGGCTGGACAAACCCATACGTGCAGGTCCCAGCTTTTACTGATTGAAACTGTTCTTATGGTAGCCCTTGTGCTGTATGGATATACCAAAAACAATCTTTCCCCTTGAATTTTACTTAACCGTCTGATTGGGCCTGCACTAAAGGTGGACCATTGGATATATTTGCCCTTCCACAAGCCACAAATCAACACAAATCAAAACGGCTCTAACTGTACCATTTCTGGATTGAACAAATTAACATCACTTCTTTTGTATAAGATTCTCTCTAATCTTTGAAAAAATTCATGAAGGAAGGCTCTAACTGTTCTTCTGTTGTATTATTGTATTTAAATCTAAAATAGCCAATTAAATATAAGGACCCAATTATGAAGATTGTGGCGGGTGTCATAGGAATAGAAAATTGAATTGCATTGAATCAATTTGTTTAGATGTCCAGAGGGGAAACATTATATTTGGTTTCTGATTGTAAATTGGATTCTTCAACTTGCTGGGCCCAGTTCGACTCGATCAAATGCACTGATTGGATTGAGTTTATGAGTCACCTTGACTGGGTTAAACTCATTGATACAGTCCAGTTTTGAATCACCTCTTGACAGTGTTATCTTACAACTGAAAGTGCTACTTATGCTTAAAATTATTTATCTTCTAAGGATGAATAAATGTACAGAACTGTTTAGTTCTGCATGTTACTTTTACGTGCTTCTTATCTCACAATTTTGGATTATGCAGAGGGTTTTGTGGCAGGTGGTGCTGCTGGTGTTGTAGTAGAAACAGCTCTATACCCAATTGACACGATAAAGACTCGGCTGCAGGCAGGTTAAATATATTAAAGCCTTTATAGGTGTCTTTCTGTTGTTTGATATTTACATTCCCAAAGGTCTAGAATTAGCCATAGAAACACATTATCCAGTATTATTTGTCATTTGATGTTTAAAATAGGTGAGATTTAACTCAAAAAAAAAAAGTGCTGTTTTCGTTGAAGAAAAAAACTAAAATAGCAAGTACTGTTGGTAGGAGGTAAATATGCATGTCGGTTGTGATTGGTACTGGATTCTAGTTGCATTTGGTGGGAGCAGAAGGAGCTGATTTGTGTGCGAGTTGGAAGTGTCATTTCTTGTAACAAGCACGAAGTGATCTGCCCAATTTTAGAACACTCTGGTTCACTGATGCACTCCATGGGGTATGTGGTTGTAATTTGCTAAATGTTCATGAACTCACTTGAAATATTAGGGTTAGTCCATCCATATTAAACCAGTTTTATGCTATTGCAAAATTGTCACATGTTTGTGTTTTCATGTTTCCTGTTTTAATTCTGAAACCTTTTAGTAAAATGATTTTGCGTTAGACTTAAATTTCGTGGTATAGGGCATGTGGTTAGAAAGAAAGTTTCTTTAGGCAAAAACCTCAATCCCACATCTAATGCAAACAATTGCAGGTTGGTAAGGTGCATGAACTTCTGAAAGGCATAAGAATAAGGCTCCAATGTTGTTCATATATGTAGGCAGTGGAAAAGATGTAAGAAATTAGTTTAACTATTAAAATCATCAAAGAAAAATAATTTAAATTGCGATGGGATCAAGGACAGGCTACTGGTTTTTACACTCAAAAGGTTGGCAAGGCTGAAAGGGCACATGGATGCTGATGAACACTTTCTCTTCCTGAGCTCTTGAACTTCTTTTTTTTATTTTTATTTTTATTTTTAAATAAAAAAATAAGTGAATTGATTTTATAAAGCCAAAATCAATCCTTCAATGAAAATTTAAGGAGAGGCATTATTATTATTATTATTTTTAAATGGCAAGAGGCTAGGGAAAGAGACAATGAATGACCTTCTCATCCCTCTCTTTGGGGCTGTCAGCAATGTCCATTTGGCGCCCCTCTCATCACTTTCTTTGGGACTGTCAGTAATGTCCATTTAGAACATTCTGCAAAATGGCAGGATGCACTAAACACTCCATCCACAAATGCACCCCAAAATGTGGATGTAATGATGATGTGTTAGACTTGCCAACGTTGCATTTTATTTTGGGAGGTGGACTCATGCTTCTGTCTAACATTTTTGGATATGCCCATATTGGCCCTTCGTTTTTGACTAGGGAGTTGATTGTTAAATATTTACTTTATCTAAGTATCCAAGTTTATCTTAATATTTTATGCAGGGATGCACTAAACACCCCCATCCACAAATGCATCCCAAAGTGTGGATGTGGTGATGATTTGTTGGAATCATTGTCATTGCATTTTATTTTGGGTGGTGGACGCATGATCCAGCCTAACATTTTACATTTTACATTTTACATTCGCCCAAACTGTCCCTGGGTTTTTTTTATGAGACAGATGTTCTTGTTAAGTATTTACTTTATCTAAGTCTCTAATTTTGTCCTAATGTTTTATGTTATTTCTTTAGTAAAACATTTTTGAACCGTTTGTACAACACGGAGCTCGAGGAGGCCAGACGTAGTACAACTGTACTATGTACTGGAAACGGACGGGCTACTCCCCTTGCCACCGGATGTCGGTGCCCTGTGGGCCCCACCATGATGTAAGTGTTTCATCCATGCCCTCCATCTATTTTTATAGATCATTTTAATGTTTTAGAATAAAAATGAGGTATATTGAAATCTCAAGTGGACCACATTATAGAAAACAGTGTTGAATGAATTTTGACCATTAAAAACGTTATGTGGGCCATAAAAGTTTTCGATCAAGCTGTTATTTATTTTTTCCCTTCATCTCGGTCCTTATGACCTGATCAATATATTTTATGTAATATATGTGTTTTATCCACACCGTCTATCCATTTTAAGGAAAGTTAAGGTAAAAAATTAAAAATCTATTTTATACTACCTGCTCGCCTATTGGTCCAAGTCTGTTCGGTGCGGTTCGGGTATTCGGGTCGGGTCGGGTCGGTCCGGATAGAGGTTTATTTGGACCCGACTCGAAAAAAATCGGATTTGGAAATCACAACTTGATCAAGTCTAATCTTGGCCGTCGGTTCTGTTTGGAATGAGCCGGATTGGGTCGGATCTGCCGGATTGGGTCACAAATGTACACCTCTACTTTTTCGAAGCTCAAGACAGGCGGAGGCTTTGACAGCCACTGAGAGGCCACTGTGATATATGAATTTTATCAACACCGTTCATACCTTTTTTTATATAATTATAGAGTACTATACCAAAAATAAGGCATATGTAATTGTCAAGTGGACCACACCATAGGAAGCTGTGGTACTAAGTAGGCCCACAGTTGAAACCTTCTTATGATCCAATGTGGTGTTTATTTTCCATCCAACCACCCGAATAAAGTGAAAAAACAAATATTGATAAAAAACTTCAGTGGTTCCTAAGAAATTTTCAATGATGAGAATTTAATCACCACCGTGCGGCCCATTTAAGACTTCGGTCTTCACTATTTTTAGAATAATATTATAAAATAATATAAAAATATGAATGTACGTCGTGGATAACGGTCATACCTGTGTCGCTCGGAGCCTCTGCCTGTCCCGAGCTCCGAACAGGCGGGTAGTACTTAATCCGCGCGCGTGTTCATCCGATGGACGGCGTGGATCTCATCCACATGAAGTCCCCCATCCACGTCAGCGAACAGTAACGCCCATCGTGACCACGCTGTAGTTTTCGTACGTTATTTAACGTTAACACTTTTTTTCTCTTTTTAAACTGCCGGCTATCATTCACATCAACATGATATGAGAAATTTGCGACTGTGGACCCTACCTTTTAACCAACAGTTTTTATGAAGCAATGCAAATTTAGTTTGGGAACTTATACCTGCTCGTACGGACAGCGATTTTGAGGACGAAAATACCCCCTCCTTCCACGGAAACGGATTGGGTACTCTCCCTGCCACCAGCGAATGGCAGATGGTCGGTGGTCCGTAGACCCCACCATGATGTATGCTTTTCATCCATGCCGTCCATATATTTTTCCACATCATTTTATGATAAGAGACCAAAAATGAGGTATATCCAAATCTCAAGTGTACCACATTATAGGAAACAGTGTTGAATGAGCGTCGACCATTAAAAACTTTTTGGGGGCCATAAAATTTTTTGGAGACCCACTGTGATGTTTGTGAGAAATCCTCCTCGTCTAAGTTCATTCATAGGGTTACAAAGATCTGGATGAAGAGAAAAAATAAATTTCATAATGATTCAAAACTTCAGTAACCCCTAAAAGGGTTTCAATGGTAGACATTCAATTCCCCACTGCCTTTTAAAGTGTGGTCTGCTTGATAGTTAGATCTATCTTATTTTTCGTCTCAAGTCGTAATATGAGCTCGCCAAATAGATGGACGGTTTGGATATAACATAGGCCTCATGATGGGACCCACAAAAGAAATGTGAATTTTGAAAGTTGGGGTCTCCTATTGCTACGGATTATAACCGTAGCCATAACCGTAGCCCTTGCTTTTTCAATATGTCTACCGATATATATCTAAGGTATTTTGGTATGTAGTTCGATATGTATCGAAGGTCCTTCGATATAATCGAAAAAGGTCCACTATTTAGTGAGTTTGCCTCAAAAATCCTGCAATTTTCAATACATATCAAAGTGTGTTCGATATGAATCAAAGGTGATTTTACCTATAGCTATAGATTATAACTGTAGCCATAACTGTGGTCTGTGTAAATTTATTTATTATTATTATTATTATTATTATTTTAATTTTTTACATGGAGAACTTTATTCTACCTACAATATTCTCAAATACAAATTTATATAAATATGTATATATGCGCATATAATTTTTATGTATTTATTTATTTATTTATTTCTTTATTTATTTAACAAGAATATCTTCTAAACCAAAATTAGTTACTTGACATACCCTATATGACTTTGGGGTAGGAGAAGCTACTTTAGCCAATCAACCTGGTTTATTTTCAAGATTTCATCAGGTCGATGGTCGAAAATTCATTTCATTCACTTCGCGGTTGGGCAAGCTAGTCCTAAGCACGAAGTCTATGTGATGTTGGATGTCCCGCATGAGGGCAATCCATCGGGTAATTATTTGGGCCAGATTTCTTTGAATTCGTTCAACAACGGTTTTAAACTTGGAGGAATGTGTAAAGGCTTCAATTTCTCACCATTTACCACCACGTCATATGCCTCATTAGTTTCCTTAGATTCTTCCATGAAATCCTGAATGATCAAGAGGGAGCTTCCCTCCACTTTAGAAGTTTTAGAGTGATTCTCTAATGCCATAGGAGTAATGATTGTCTTTCGACCGTCTTTAACAAAGATGTAAATATTAACTCATCACCGAGTAACATATGACATGCTTTCATATCGACCACGCCACAAAGTTCTTAATCATTATAATTTTTACCAATTGAAAACGAGACAGTGCATTGTTCAATTACCTAGGTCTTGTTCACTTTTTTTTTTTTAATCCAGGTATTCGAATAAGGGGAAGGATGCATTGTCATAGGTAGTCGCAACTTGTCCACAATCATCTTCAAGACGATGTTCTCACTCCTGTCATTGTTTATGATTACATCATAGACTTTGCCGTTGATGATACACTGCATACGGAATATATTGTGCCTCTGTAGGTGCACCTCCTTTCTTATAGTATACAATAATCGCCTCGTGACTAAGGATTCGTCATGATCCTCAGCCAACCATTCTTCGCCACCAGCTTCTTCCTCAACAGCTTGTTCATCTTCATCAAATGCAGGGTCTTCTTCCATTGCCTCACCTTCAGTATCCCTTTTGTTAATGACCAAGTGGGTTGCATGGCATTGAGGATAGCTATTTGATAAGTGGCCCGATTGGCCACAATGGTAACAATTGTTCAGCCTTGGTCGACAATAAAGATTTGGAATCCTATTATGATATGTTGTTGTGGGCGTTGTACGTTAAGGCCTAGATGGACCGCTCCCCATGTCACGGTGAGGTTGAGGACGCCATCCTACTGGTTCATTTTCTCTGCCTAGTGCTGAATCCTACATGCGACTCATCATGGGGCACCAAGTCAAAGGATAAGGCGAATAGGGACTCTTGCAAGATGAGTTTTTGCCTTACCTGCTAACTGAACCGCTTCATCCATAGTCCTAATCGGGTGTATCCGAACTTGGTCCTGAATTGTCGGTCGTAAATTACCTATGAACCGTGCTACATTATGCGATTCGATCTCCAACAAATCATTCCACATTGCCAAACACTGAAATTCTTCTATGTACTTTGTGACAGTTTGATTCCCCTACGGGCAATTTTGATATTACGGAACAATACCTGCTAGTAATCACTGAGGAGCAATCGTGATCGATGAAAGTGTCTCATCGGTGGCCATGATCGGATAAACACACTATTTCGTTGGGTACATGAGAGTTATAATTGCTCCCTCCATTCAAAAGCACCGGATTTTAATTTGAACGTTACAAATTTCACTTTTTAACCAATCAATGAATTCTTCTATACGTAATAAGCCATTAAAACTGGAGAGTTTGGATTTACCTCAATAGTCTCTTTCAGTAAAATCTAGTCGATCGTTTCCATAGACCGGTCATCGGGCAATGACGCCATTGACTTCCTCATCACTGGAGCTTGACTCATTTGGGGTAGCCCTACGATTCACCTCCTGAAGCGCTCTATGAAAATCGGGATTATACTATACAACGATTACGAGTAGCTAAACATCGCCTTAGGCTCTAAGAAGAATTGGCATCTGTAATACAATCGAGGGTTGTCTGCAGCCCTTGCATGGTCAACTGAGTCTCCCGGTGGGAAGCTTTTATTCTTCCCAATAAATAATGAATCTCTCAATCACCATCTATAGATTTTTGGTCCATTCTGTCCTTAGTTGCCGTCAGCCCAAGGGGAGTCTTCGCTCTAATACTAGATGTAGGGAGGGATGTGATGATATCGATCACCGTATTCCTCAAGAGATAACTAATCCTAATCCACTAAGCTCTTTGGACACCTCAAAGAGATCTCTCGAATCCATGAGGGATAAAAATAGAAATAATTTCTAATAAATTCAAAATAAATTGATTGATGATAATATATATATATTGAAATCATGATCCTTTAAATAGTGAACTCAAAATTAAAACGGAGTTTTAGACTCAAACTCCAACTCAAACACCCTAAAAAATGTGGCTTACCATAAATAGTAAAATTATGATTTATAGATGGTCACCATACCTACAACTCCGTTCTAAGTTTGAGTGTCCAATTTGGCCAAAACCCTATTGTTTGACGGTCACCATTGACTTCATGATTTTTGGACAAAAATAGTTAAGTGTCCAATTTGGCCTAACCACCTTGTTTTCATAAATTTTCTAAGCCCTTTTAATGTTAGGCACGACTCCTACAACTCAAAGGATCAAAGGTTATAATTAAATTATAATTTACTATTTATAGTAAAAATGAAAATAAAATGGACTTTTGACCATCGATTTGATGGAATCTTGCAAATTCGGCATGAGCAATCAGGCATAATTAGGTTAGTTGGATAAAGTAGCTTCTCCTACCCCCTAATCATATATATATATATATATATATATATATATATATATATATATATATATATATATATATATATATATGATATGTCCAAAAACTCATCCTGAAATTACGAGATACGCCAATTAAGGTTCTGACGGTCTGGATCATTTTTGCCTCTGATCAGGCTTTTTGTGGTCCATCTTCGCCATGAAAGTGTTCGTAACCTGCTCAACATCAGCATCATTATCCCCTTCATTTCTTGTGATTTGGTCCACTTAAGCTTTGCGTCCTAAATGTTGGTAGACCGGTCGATTGCTTCACGAAATAGGCCAATTAGTATTATTATAAATACTAACCAGAACATTTTCGAGTGTAAAATGAACTTTTGCATGGAAATCATTATTTTAAGATAAAAGATGTGGAATCAAATGGTAACAATAGGCAATGACAAATTTATTGTTATTATTTATTTCCCAATTGATAATATATATATTTTCTTGATATTTCAACCTTTGAATTGAAAGAAAATATTATAAAAAATGATATAATTCAACCTCGTATCAGTTGGAATGCAGCAGACAATAAAAAATGGTTAAACTCCGGAATTGATGTGCATTGGAATCACAGGAACCAATAGTCGTTGATGTAATTAATGACGTCTAATAAGTAAGGCTTATTCTAATTTTCAAAAGATGAAAATGTTCACGTATATATTTTTTAATTTTCTATAAATGAGCCACTTCCATGGAACATCTGAGCCGTGAAGATGATGAGTCATGAGAAAAAAGATCACCTGGAGCAAAAGTTGGAACAACTCATTAAATGTACCACATACATTAAGCTTAGACCATTCATCGGTTTTCTATTGATTTTAAGTGTGTTGCCCGCCTGATAAAAATGGGCTATTCTGGTTTTTACCCATGGTGGCCTTTATTATGTGTCCCAACTTTTGTACGGCTAAGATTGGACTGTGCTCTGAGTAGCCGTTCAGAGGAATGATTATAACTAACCAAGCAGGGAGAATGCACATCAGATCCACCCCGTCCATCGGGTGTGCTGCCACCTTTTCATCATGAGGTCCTAAGATTCTCTCCAATCGGAGATTTAAATGGGCCACACCGTAAGGAAACAATGTAAAATCGTGCCTAAAAACTGAAAGTCTCACGTGGTGTGGCCCCCACCACTCTTGAAGTGTCCTGATTTTCAAGAGTGTTGTGTGTCAGATGAGTGATTGGATTGCATATACACGCTATGGTGGACCCTGCACACAATTTGGATAGTTTTAATTAAGAGTTCCAGCTCAACTGTATTTCATGCCCAGGTGAGCGTTGTATCGGCCGGCCTATTTTTTTGGCCTTGGTCCACAACCAGAGTGCTCATCTGATGGTCAGCGTGGATCTCATCCACGTCAGCGTACAGTGACACCCCCGTGATCACGCTATAGTTTCCGTACGTCATTTAACGTTAACATTTTTATTTTCTTAAACATCGGGCTATTATCATTAATGTCAAAATGATACGATGGAAACGCATCCATGATAATGAGATAGACTCCATCCTTTCATGTTCCATTTATCTGAATATGTACCGTAATCCTAATGGACCCAACCATATATTATCATAAATATTCATTTATGATCGTTAATTAGTAAGCACAAAATAATAATAATAATAATAATAATAAATAAATAAATAAATTAGTGCTTGAAATTTGGAGATCATGGATAGTAAAGAAGGTTGGAAAGCATCCTATTACTGTAGTTTATGAACCATACGCCATATGATGCTGGTCATACTAGTTGGACGGTTTTGATTCTCCATATGCATCCCCATCCCACGTAGATGGTGGAAAGTGGCTCTATCATTAAGATAGAGGTGGTTCCACCGTGTATCACTTCCCGTTATTTTCTCTGTCATGCTGATGAAATTACAGAATCTCCCGAGCAGCAGAGCAGGTAGAGTGCGACACGGACACGGACAGCGTACAAAAGTTCGACCCGCTCTCCAGGTGGTCCTCACCGCGTGAATTCCACGCATGTAAAGGTGGGAAAATATGACCAAAAACTCATTCTGGTTTGCTAGATACAACTGAGGCCCTGATCATTTTCGCTTCAATCAGGTCTCCTTTGGTCCATCTTTGCCATGAAAGTGTCCGTGACCCACTCCACATCACTATGGCTCACCTGAGTTCTCGATGGGGCTGATTTTTAAGAATTGAGGTTTTTTTAGGTGAAGCATTCGATGGATGGGTTGGAATCCATGAACACATCACTGGGCTTATCTCGCTGATATCACCAAGCGCACTCCCATATACAAAGATATATAGCTTGGGACAGTATGAACAGCCTAGATTGTCGATGTATTGATGTAGGGATGAACATGATAAGGTCTATTACTGTCTTCCTCAAGGATAACTACTCCGAATTCAAAGAGTTTCTCTGGACTCTTCATAGAAACTTTTCGAATCCATAAGGAAAAAGTAAGAAAAATAGAAATAAATTCTATAAAATTCAAAATTTGATTGATTAATGAAAGAAATGAGTTCACAACCTTTTAATTAGGGATACCAAGCAATGATAGTAATTGTCCTATTTGGCTTCACCACACCGTTCTCCTAATTATTCTAAGCACTTTTCGTATTGCGCGCAACTCCTAAAGCGGATGATCTGGTGAGTTGCAAATCCGGCTTGCGCAACCCGGCATAGCGGGTTGGGTGGCTAAAGTAGTTCCTTTTACCCCAAAATCAGATATTTTATGTCCGATAACTCATTCCGAATTGCGTGATACGCCTGATTTAAGGTCTGATGGTCCATATCACCTCTGTCATTGACTGGGCCTTCTCCGATTCATCTTGGCCATGAAATTGTACAGGACCCGCTCTACATCATGTACCAACATCAGTCTATTGCGACTAACCAATCACGTCAACAAAGTCACCCCAATAAATACTGCAAAGTAGACTTGCTTTGCACCAAGCAAGAAATTTCAATCCAAAGCATTTTTGCTTCACACATCAAGCAAGAAATTTCAGGGCACCATCGTTCCAAACATAAAAATCATCACCAGCGTAATTGTTTGAGAGAATTTTGGTATGCTGTAACTTGTTTAATTTCTTCTATTTATTTGTTTTGCCCTCTTTTTTTTTTTTCCTTTTCCTTTTCTTTATTAATACTGTCTGGTTGCACCAATATTGTAAAATTTCATAAGATTTTGCACGATCAAGAAATATCATGTTATTTGTGCAACAAACGCACACTAACTTTTGAATTTTATATAATTTCGTGTGAACAGAAACCGAGTTGCTTCAGAGAGATTTGAAACAAAGACTACGGCTGAGTACAACTTCCTTCCTTTTCTTCTTCTTCTTCTTCTTCTTCTTCATTTTTAATTAGAAATGACTTGATTTCGGATAATGGTAAGATCTTCTTAATTACTGTTTTGATGGGAAACAAATGAGTGCAGGACACTATGATGGCCCAAAATCAAATAGATCCAACCATTAGGTGGGTCACAATATAAAGAATAATGAAAAATCACCTTAAAAACCCTCAGTGGTCTCGCCCCACCTGATGATTGAATTGGCATAATTTTTAGGGTGTTCAACCATCATGGTGGGCCACAGCTTTTGGATGGGTTGGATGTGATAAGCCTACAATTGACGTCCCGTTGCATGAAAAAGCATGTTGGGTCCGAGACGTTTGATGCTGCAATGATATACAGAGTCCATTGAACGATACTTTAGAATTGGAAAAGCATACGGTTGGTGTTGCGTTTCTCACAGGAGCAGACTCACCCAATTCGATCAGGCCATGACCCTGCAGGCTCACCTTAGATGTATATGTTTAATATCCAAGCCGTTTACTTGGTTATTTTGGGCATTTGCTAAAAAGGAATCTGCTTTTTGCACACAGGAATCACAAAACGGCCTGGTTTTTGGGTACGACTCATCGTCTGGCCTGGACGAGGGTCTATAAGGAACGGAATCTGTACCTCAAACCCTTGGTCGGTATTTGTAGAAGCTCCATGGCACCCACCATGATGTATGTATTTTATCCATACTGTCCATTCATTGTACGAGCATATTTTAGGGCACAGGAGCTAAAAAATGAGGCAGATCCAAACCTTAAGTAGACCAAACAATAGAAGGGAATGGAGATAATGATGACCACTGCTGAAAACATTCTAGGGTCCACTAGATGTTTATTTTCCATCCAACCTCTCCATAAAGTCACAAAACTTTTATAACGTGAAAACACAAAAATCATCTTGATCAAAAGCTTCTATGGCCCACAAGAAGTTTTCAATGGTAGGTGTTTAATCTCCACTATTTTTTATGGTGTGGTATATTGAGATTTGGATTTGTCTCTTTTTTGGGCTCATGCCCTAAGATGAGCTGAAAAAATGGATGAATAACTTGAATAAAACACATACATCGTAGCAGGGCCCACACAGCTTCCACCAAAACCAACCAGTACTAAGGCCATTAGAGGAGGGGTCACTGCTGAATATTGGTGTCTCTTATCTCTACATGCACGGAGATGCACTTACTTGGAATGGTATGAATGGTCAAAACTAGCCATGAACCAACATGGGTTGGTCGTGACTAACTAAAGAAGTCAACAATAAGTCACCTCGAGAATACGAAGAAGTTCCGTTTGGTAAATTGAAAGATAAATCTGAAAATTAATTTAAGAGTGTTGAATTTTCCAATGTATAAGTATGCAAAAATCTGCTTAGTATTTTATTTTATTTGAAAAAAGTTCCAGTATTTGAAAATAAGCACTTTTTTCATAAAACCTTATTTGATAAACCGGATAAAAAAAGGCTGAAAAGTTAAAATTAACAATTTCTCATATTTTCTCATATTTCCTCCTATTGTCTCAATTTCTATCTTTCATGTAGTACAAGATGAAAGTTGTGTGAGCCAACACAACTTTGCTACATCATCGTGCAACCGGCTTGGTGGCGTGTTATATACTATGCAATCTATATCCTCCACCGGACCACATTTTCAAAGCCCAAATTGCCTCGGGAAGCCTTTCTAGGAGCTTCCTGCAATAGGAAGCTAGTCTCACAAACATCATGGCAGGCCCCACCTAGTTGGTGTCGTTCCAAAGCTAGAGTGGATTAGTTGTTATGGGAGAAACATGGGACCGTGGGGCCCACCTTGATGTATGTGCATGTTCCACACGGTCTTTCTAAATAATTTAGAATATAGTCATGAAAATAAAGAAAATCCTGATCTCAAGTAGACCACAGCCCAAGATCGAATTCCCACCATTAAAGGCTTTTTGAGGGCAATGAAAGTTTTGGATCAAGCTAATATTTGCTTATTCACTTCATCCATGTCCATGTGACCTTATAAATAGGTTGCATGGCAAATAAACATTACAGTAGGTGTAAGATGCTTTTAATGGCGTTCAATGACTATTGTATCCTGTGGTGTGGTCCACTTGAGATTTGGAACTGTTTCATTTTTAGGTCCATGCCCTAAAATAAGATAGAAATAGATGGACGGGGTGGATATAAAATATATTTAACAAAATGGATCTTGGTTACGGCAGCACCCACTCTAAAAATACCCGGGTAACACCTAATCCGCTTCCACCGAAGGCGAAGGACCCCAATTTTGTGGGAAAGCCTCTTGCATGAAGTTCTTGCCGCGGGTTGTTGGGTGGTGCATACCGCAATCTTATAGAGAAATCCATGCATTTTTTTGGGATCAGTTTTGGAAACGAGACCAAAACTAGGGCAGACCCAAAACTCAAGTGGGCCACATGAGAAGAAATGACGATGATTGAAAACACACCATTGAAACATTTGTAGGGCTAGAGAAGTTTTAAATCAGGGTAATAGTTTTGTGTTTTCAGTTCATCCTAGTAGGAATGATCTTGTGAATGGTATGGATGCCATATAAAAATTGTGGTGGACCTAAGGAGGTTTCATTGGTAGGCATTTTCCTATCCACTATTTCCTATCATGCAGCCCACTTAAGTTTTGGATATGCCTCATCTTCTGTCTCATGACTTGAAATGATCTAGCAAAATGGATGGACCAGGTGAATTTCTCACAAAGATCTAGCAAAATGGATGGACATGGTGGATTTCCCACAAAGATCAAGATTTTGGATATACCTACTTAGCTTTCCCTCACAAAAACTTGCAAAAGTTTCGGTGGGATACCCTCGTCCAGAGGGGAACGGGATTCCCTAGCATAACACAGCACCTCGCGCGCAGTTGCCATGTTGATGTGACAAAGTTCTGTGAGCCCCACCATGTTGTATGTGCTAAATCCACACCGTTTATATATTTTTCATATTAATTTAGGTCATGAGCCCAAAAATGTGGCAGACCCAAATCTTAAATGGACAACACCACATGAAACTAGTAGAGATTGAACACTTACAATTGAAAACTTCTTGGGGCCACCAAAGTTTTGGATCAAGCTGATATTCGTGTTTTTCCTTCATCCTGATTTGTGTCACCTTATAAACAGATTGGATAGCTTAAAAACATCATGGTGATCTTAGGAAGGTTTCGATGGTGGGAGTCATTGTCCCCACAACTTTTTGTGGTGCGGTCCATTTGAGCTTCAGGTTTGCCTATTTTTTGGGTCGATGTCCTAAAATAATGTGGCAAAATGGATGGATGCAGTAGATATGATACATACATCATGATTGGCCCAGAGAACTTTGCTATGTCAACATAGTAGTTACACATTTAGAACAAAGCTTGAACAGGGAACTAGAAAAGGTTAGAGTTGTCATTTAGAAAAATATTTTAACTTAAAATCACTCACTGCATTCCATGTTAAGTATTAAGTGGAAGAAGGAAAGCTTAAAATTAATTCATTTGTTAGTGAAAATCCAAGTTAAGCACTTAAAATTTAAAATTTATCAAACCATCTTAATTAGGAAAATTCACTTAAAAAGGCCTATTTCAGTATTAAGTGCTGAAAATAAGTTTCGACAAACAGACCAAAGTCTCACTTCCTTTGAGCCCAACAAGAAAATTTTTGTACTTTAACCCTGCTTCTTCTTCTTCTTTTCACACTATTTTTCTTTTTTACTGCCCATTTAGTTGCACCAAATATATTGTAAAATTTCACCAGATCTTGCACAATCAAGAAATGTCGTGATACCGTGCAACAAACGCACACTATGTATTTGAATTATATATTTTTATTCTGCAGAAACCAAATTGCTTCTTAAGCTTTTAAAGAAAGACTTCAGCTGGGTACATCTTCCTTTCTTCTTCTTCTTCTTTGCTCCTTTTCTTTTTATTTTTCTTTCAACTAGTTATGATTTGATATTGGATGGTGGCCAGATCTTCCCAAGCAATTTCTGATGTTTTGATGGGGAATAAGTAGGTGTAGATGGTTAGGTAGCCTAATGACACAGGGATGGGCGTGATGAGGTTGATCATTGTCTTCCTCAAGGAGATAACTACTCCGAATTCACGGAGTTTCTTTGGACTCCTTAAGGAGATACCTCGAATCCAAGAGGGAAATAAGAAAATAGAAATAAATTCTAAAAATTTGAAAATTAATTGATAGATGCCCTTAAAATAGTGTTACCAAACCTTGGAAGAAGTTTCAGAATCAAACTCCTTAAAATTCATGGCATACCATAAATAGTAAACTTACTATTTACAAACAGTCATGATTCCTACCGGACTTCATGGTTTTCAGCCAAAAATAGTAAGGGCCTGTTTGTTAACGCTGAATTTTTGCACTTAACATATAATTTGGAAAATATTCCATGTTTAGTGGTGTTTGTTATTGTGGAAGAATTAAAGCGCTCCTCCATTTTATGCTAAAAATTTTCCGTGATAGAAGTTTAGCTTAATAGGGAATCAAGAATGTTCTCCATGATTTTTTATTTTTTATTTTTTTAAATCCAAAATTGTCCTTTACGACAAAGACTTTGATTTTCTCCCTTGCATTATACACATCCCAACTTTTAATATGAGGCACTTCTCTGAGCCCACCATGATTTATGTATTAGATCCACTCCGTCTATTAACTTTTTTATATCATTCTAAAACATGATCCGAAAAAAGATGCACATCCAAAGCTTAAGTCAACCACACCAAATAAAGTAGTGGGACAGGAACGACTACCGTTAAAACCTTCCTAATGTTCGACGTGAAGCTTATTTTCCATCAAATCTACTTATAAGGTCATACATACTTGGATGAACAAAAAATACAAAAATCAGCTTGATCAAAGCCTTACATGGCCATAAGAAGTTTTCAATGATAGGCACCCAATTCTCACAATTTCTTGTAATGTGGCCTACTTAAGCCTTATATTTGCCTTATTTTTTGTCTTAATTTCTAAAATAATATGAAAAAAAATGAATGGACAGTATAGATAAAACATATATATCATGGTAGGCCCTACAAAGTCATTGATTGTCCATATTTAAGTAGATCTTGGTGGGATAGTACACAATCCCCTCTTAGATTTGGGGTGCGTGCAAATGCCTTTCATAGGAAGTTCCTGCGCGCTAGAATCTTAGGTGGAGCCCACCATTATATTTATGATAACTCTAATCTATCCATCATGTTTTGATATCATTTTACGACTTAAGAGAAAAAAACGAGGAGAATACAAGACTTAAGTGGGCCAAACTAAAGGAAAAGGTGGGTAGGAAAATTCCTATCATTGAAACCTCTCCGGGGTCGATAGTAATGTTTACATGCCATCAATACGGTTCATAATGTCATTCCTATTGAATTGAACTCAAATCACAAATATTAGCATGAATAAAAACTTTTATGGTCCCACGAATATTTTAATTATGGGCATCCAATCCACACATTTTCAACCCATTTGAGTATTGGATACGGCTTATTTTTAGCAATATGTCTTAAAATGATCTCACAAAATGGATGTGACTACATCCATACCATTCATCTATATTGAAAGCTTATTTTAGGGCATGATCCAAAAAATAAATTAGTTTCAAATCTTATATGGACCTTTGTATAGGAAACAATGGTGATTGACTATTTAAAAATTCGTTTGGGCCACAAAAGCTTTGGATCATGTTGATATCTGTGTCATCTCTTCATCTAGCTGTTTGTGACCTTTTCAATGGGTTGGATGACAAATAACCATTTTAGTGAAACTCATGGAGTTTTCAAAGGTAGGGATTCAATCACAATTGTTTGATATGGGTAAATGTGTCAAATTAATATATTTCAAACATTTCAAACGTTAGTTAACAAGCAAGTTAATCTAGATTCATTATTAGTTTTCCGACTTCAGATTCATATTTCAGATTCAGACTTCAGATTTCATATTTAACAAATAGGCCTTGAGTGTCCTATTTAGCCTAACCATGTTATTCTCCTAATTTTTCTAAGCACTTTTCATGTTGGATACAACTCCTAAATCTCAAAGGATGAAGAGTTATAATCAAACTAAAACTTACTATAAATAGTAAAAATGAAAATAAAATGGATTTTCGACCATCGATCTAATGGAATATCGCAAATTTGGCATGGGAAACCCAACATAGCAGGGCTAGGTAGCTAAAGTAGCTTCTCCTACCCCAAAATCATAAATATTTTGTCAAATAACTCATTTCAGTTTGCGAGATTTGCCTGTTTTAATGTTCTGACGGTCCAGATCATATTTGCTTCCGATCGAGCGTTCTTTGGTCTATCTTGGAAATGAAAGTGTCCGCGAACCACTTTACATCGCTCCCCTCCACTTCAAAAGAACTCGTCCTCGAGTTCTCATCCCACTTCGGTTCATGATACTCGATCAGGTTTGTGATGTTGAAAGTACACGAGATCTACGTGTTATCTGGAAGATCAATAATGTAAGCGTTATCATTGATCTTTTAAAGAATTTGTACCAATCCAACCTTCTTGTTCTTCAATTGTTATAAGTCTTAGTTGAAAATGTCTCTTTGCGTAGATGAACCATAACTTGGTCTCCCACCTCGAACATATTTTATCGTTGATGCTTGTCGTCTTGCTCCTTATATTTATCATTCCGGCCATGCAACTTGTCTTACACCTTTGCATGAATGCCCACGATTCGGTCCGCCATGTTTTCTGTTGCAATGCTCATGCCTGGAAGCTTAGGTAAAAGGACCAAGTTAAGTGTGTAGTGAGACACTCGACCATAAATAATCTCAAACGGAGACTTACGTGTCGAGTAGTTTACCATGTTGTTAAATACAAACTCCACTTAAGATAAGGCCAAATCCCATTGCTTCAATTTGTCTCCTAAAATACATCGAAGGAGGTTTCCCAATATGTGATTCATGACTTCAATCTGCCCATCAACATGTGAGTGATAAGCGCGAACTGAAGTTGTGTACCGAACTAACTCCACAAAGTCCACTAAAAGTAGTTAATGAATTTCGTGTCATAGTTAGAAGTAATGGTCTTGGGAACTATCATGCCCCAAACCCGAAAATCGGATTCACAGGAATTTCGATCACCGAATTCGGTGCCGACAGCCTCCGTAGTACCCCATTCTCGGCTCTCAGCGCCCATATGCCAGGTTCCGATCCTAAGATCCTATAAGGAGGATTTTCAACATCAATTTGTTTCATCAGAAGCATAACCACAAGTTTGCCCAAATCACAAAAGCAACATCATCATCACATGTCCACTAATATAAACATTTGAATACAATGCTGAAAGGGAGATACATATGTCAAAATCAAAGCTCCAGAAGTTACCTACATGCTCCAAGCTCCATGCGGCTGCAACCTAACATCACTTGCACGCATCTATCGTGCATAAGCTTATAGATAGCTTAAAGGGTGGTGTAAGTGTGTGAACAAAGTAAGTGCCAAGTATTTAACACAAAACCATAATCATACAATATCGAAAATACTGGTAAGATCATGAATCATACGATATCAAAGTAAAGAAGAAATACTGACAAGTCCATGAGTCAAACAATATCAGAGTACGCAATACTGATCAGCTATGCAAATGAGGAGTCATAAAGAGTCAAATACTAGATGCCGATGATGCAATGCAATATAAAATTTTTAATGGGTTCACGTATAGCATCAGTCATACTTAGACTATATAAGTACAGAAACATAGTAATCTAAAATACCATAGTCGCGGATGTAATGCAATATGTGATGCGAATGGAATGACCATGCTGGAGTGTGAAGTCAGGATGATAGGACGTAGTATTGCAAACTATGGGGTCTATCACAAGGGACTTTTATCTAAACCAATCTCATACCTAATTTGGATAGTGTTCACTCCCCAAGTGCAGGGTTGTGATGTAGTAATAACTCGGTAAGACCGAGGTCGAATCCCAAGGGACTGAAACTTGTACGTTATCTAAAATTAACTGGAAATAGAACTGGAATGAGATGAAATCTGAATTGAATTATAAATTGAGGAATAATTGTAAACTATTAATCTAAAAATTATAGGAGAAATCAGAGGTAAGGAAACTAGGGATTCAGAGGATCCACTTGTAGAGATCAGGGAGATCTTATGCCTGTTTCATGAATCATGGAATTTACTGAACTGCCATTGATCTAGTTTTCAAAGAGATGAAAGGAAGATGAATTAGAATGGATTCCATCACCAAACCATGCCCAAAGACTATGACAAACAACAGAATCAAACTAATTATCACCCAATCACATGTATGCAAGTTAGGAAGGGTACCGACATCCAACCATGCCCAGGAGACTATGGTGAACAACAGGGCTTCCTGACATCATAAACATTAAAGAGAACAGAAATATTCAAAGCCATTGCAGACCCATTGTAATTTCAGTCACAACAGACTATTAAAAACCTAAAACATTCCCATAATAATTAACTAAAATCAACGTCAATTCATGCATTAAAATTAAAATAAAATCAAATCTCCCATCTCACTACAAGCTTCACCTCTTAGCCCTAGCTAAGAGGTTTAGCCAGACATAGATGGCTAAATCTCCACAATTGAAATAAACTAAAAAATAAAAAGAAAATACTCTTTTTTTCTTCTGCTTCACGTCCCTGCCCGAGCCTCCACGTCTCTCTTTTTCTTCCTTCCTAGACCTAAATGAATGCTCTCCACGTCCAAAACCTCCTTTTATAGCTACTGGAAGGCTGGAGTCAGTGACAGAGTTGTAGCAGGACACGGAGTGTAATTTTCGCAGCCAAGTTCGGTGCCTCGAAACACGTCACTTTTCTCACTCAAATTCAAAAGAAACACCGTCCTTTAGTACTTTCTTGGGTTCTCTACATGATAGACGGTTCAGATCTGCCATATGATCAAAGATGGTGGCCCAAAACTGCCTGGAAAAGTCAGTTTTCGCGGATGTGCGAAACCTTTCGCACCATTTTGCTGTTGTGATCGGTGGACCCCACAGAAGCATTTTCTGGAAAATCCACCCCATCCATTGGATTCAGAACGAAATTTCAGTCAAGAATAGGTGGTTTTGAATATCCAATGGCGTGTCCCAGAGAAGAAATAACTAAAAGATCAGATTTGAACGCTACCGGGCAACCCTTTTGTGGCCTCTGTATCTCCCACGTGTGCACGCATGGGTGAAAAGTGTCAACATGTTTTTATAGTATTCGAGCCCCTCTACACGGTGAACGGGTCATATTTTCCGTACGGTCAATGGGTAGGGCCCACAACCGTTCGCAAAAATGACCAGCGGTCGTGCGTTACGCGGTGCGTAAAATTTTTTTTTTTTTTTTTTTAAAAGAAGAAAGTCGGTCAGCGTCTTGCTTACTGACTTGAGTCGTTTGGTGCACGACGAGTGCACATGTGCACTGTACACATGCTACACTAGATGGGCTCTATTATAATGTTTGTGAGCAATCCAGTCCATCCATCTCGTAAATCAGATCTTTTTAACAGTTGGGACAAATTTTGAGGCATATACGGATAGTAGGTGGGCTCCAGATCGAGATTTAAGGGGCTGATCTACTTGTTAGGCTACTTCCACAATGATCCAATGGATGATTTCTGACGTGTACGGTTAATTTATGGTCCTCAGGCCACGTATGAAGTTTCGAGCCGAACGGATGGTGGAAAACATGTGATCTTACATTTTGGATGAGTTTTAAGCCACTTGAACTTCAGTTTCTTAATTTTTTCAGATTTCTGACCGTGTATATCTATCAATCTTGGTCCCCTGGAGTGTGTCCCATGCTTTTGGTGAATTTGGAGCATTAAATCCATGCATTTAGTATCCTACTTCGATCCAAGCTTGTAAAATCAACCTGCAACATAAACACGATTAAATCAGCCTTTAAACACTATTATGCTCGTAAATCCAGACAATATTTAGGGTCTAATATGTACTATTTGACCCTCAACACAACTCCCAACCAGCATTTTGCTAGTCCCAAGCAAAGTATGCGAAAAATAAGTTGAGAATTATAGGAGAACTTTCTATGAAATCGAGTGAGATTTTGAACAAAATACGAGAAATTTAATATCCATGAATGTTAGAAATTATTTTCTCCTGAGCTCAAGCGCACGATAGACTTCATAATCAAGTGTAAAGCATTAATCCATCAATTAGAAAAATTTTAAACATTGAGATCCATGGATGTATAGTCTAATCTCGGCTTATCATCATTAAGAGATCCAATCGTCAATTTCATGATATCATTGGTAACCAACAAGAAAATTCATGACAACCAAAACCTAATCCAAAACTTGCCTCATAGATTAGCCTATTAACTTGTGATTTTTCTGTTCAAAGTAATGCCAAGGAAGGGGAATCAAATCCTCACCTATAGGGAGCAAACCTATGGTGAAGATCGTATAACTGACTCTTTTTCACATATCATTCATGGGGAATTAACTCTACACCTATAGGCAGCAAACCTATGGTGAAGATTAATTATCCAACCTTTTTAATTTTTATACCATGATGACAAGATATTTCAGGCTGGTTGCTTTCGTGCTTAGTGATTACCAAGTTAATCCTTCGATATGGAACTGAAATCTAAATGTGTAAGCAAGACGTGTCCTGAAATCATGATTCAATCAATATTTAAAATCTCTAATCATGGATTGATACTTCAATCTCAACTTTGGAATCTATCAAGTAGCTAAATCCAAGAGTCATAAATGACCAACATCACGTATCTCACAATTCTAAATCAAGGATATTCGTCAAAATCACTTCGAATTCATAAAAATTTTCAGAAAAATTTAAAATTTTTTCACAATTGTTGCTCAAGACCAAGAAAATACTGATTAGGTTACCTAATCTCCCACCCCCAACCTAAAATCTACATTGTCCTCAATGTAAAAGATCTAAACATGGAACAACAAAAGTTAAGTGATGGGAAGATAGTACCTGGATAACGAATCAAGAGAGAGACTTTCCAAGAGATCATAGCATGGAAGCTGGTTAGCATGAGAGAAAAAGAAAAATAAAAATGACGAAAATAAAATCCTACCTATACCACTTTCGCAGGTGCTCTCGATTGCATTTAGTGTATGCAATAAGCCTTTAAACCCCTAGGTTACCCCTAGTGGACGAGTTGTAGTCTCGTGAGGGTTTGCAGTAATGTTACCCACAAACATTGAATCATCTAACTAGAAAAATGAAATGAAAAGCTGGGTTACCTCCCAGGAGCGCTAAATTTAACGTCTTTAGCCAGACAAATAAAGCAACAATCCTAGTCCTATGAAAGCGATAAACCTACCTATACCTCCATCAGACTAGGAGATCAGTCCTGGTAAACAGGAGCAATCAGAGGCACGAACATGTCCTCTGAATCAAATGCCTCGACAAATGGTTTTAATCGATGTCCATTTACTTTAAACTCCTTGCCATTGTCGGGATCTCTTATCTCGACGGCCCCATGAGGATAAGCAATAACAACAATGTAAGGGCCGGTCCAACGAGATCGAAGCTTACCCGAAAAGAGATGTAGTCGAGAGTCATACAAGAGGACTTTCTGACCGGGCGTGAATGATTTTCGTAAAATATGTTGATCATGAAACGCCTTCATCCTGTCCTTGTAAATTCTCGAATTTTCGTACGCATCGTTTCGGATTTCTTCAAGTTCATTTAATTGAAGTTTGCGTAGCGAGCCAGCGTTGTCCAGATTGAAATTCAGATTTTTGATCGCCCAGTATGCTTTATGTTCCAATTCCACAGGCAAGTGACAGGCTTTCCCATAAACAAGTCTAAAGGGAGATGTTCCAATAGGAGTTTTGAAAGCAGTACGGTACGCCCATAAGGCATCGGTCAATCGGATTGACCAGTCCTTACGATCAGGGTTAACCGTTTTTTCTAGGATATGTTTGATCTCCCTATTGGAAATCTCAGCTTGTCCACTTGTCTGTGGATGGTATGGGGTGCTCACCTTATAAGAGATACCATATTTCTTAATTAGACTCTCAAATGGTCTATTATAGAAATGTTAGCCCCCGTCACTAATGATGGCTCGAGGCGTTTCGAACCGCGACAGGATATTTTCTTTCAAAAATTTAATGACCGTGCGATGGTCATTTTTGCGGCACGGAATTGCTTCGACCCATTTAGTGACATAGTCTACGGCGAGCAAAATATACAGATTTTCAAATGATTGGGGGAATGGTCTCATGAAATCGATTCCCCAACAATTAAATGCTTCTATAATAAGGATGGGATTCAAGGGCATCATATTTCGACGGGACAATGCTCCCAATTTCTGACAACGCTCACAAGCCTTGCAAAACTCATGAGTGTCCCTGAACATAGTGGGCCAGTAGAAGCCATACTGTAAAATCTTGGCCGTGATCTTTTTAGCAGAAAAGTGACCACCACAGGCCTGTGAGTGACAGAAGGAGATGACACTCTGATGCTCATCGTCTGGTACGCATCTCCTTAAGATTTGGTCTGGACAATATTTAAACAAATATGGATCGTCCCAGAAAAAGTTACGCACCTTGGTAAAGAATTTCTTCTTATCTTGTGACGTCCAGTGTGTCGGTATGCCACCTGTAGCAAGATAATTAGCAATATCAGCGAACCAAGGTGAATGGGAGACTCTAAACAGTTGTTCATCAGGGAACATGTCATTGATATGGGTCGCCTCAAGGGAATCAGAGGTATTAAGGTGAGAAAGATGATCGGCTACTACGTTCTCTACTCCCTTTTTATCTTTGATTTTCAAATCAAATTCTTGGAGTAGAAGAATCCATCGTATCAAGCGGTGCTTAGAATCATTCTTAGAAAGAAGATACTTAAGTGCCGCATGGTCTGTGTAAATGATGATCTTGGATCCGATCAGGTAGGATCTAAATTTGTCCAAAGCGAACACTACGGCTAAGAGTTCCTTTTCCGTAGTCGAATAGTTCACTTGGGCAGGATTTAGAGTCCTACTTGCGTAGTGAATGACGTAAGGCCGCTTATCTTTTCTCTGGCCTAGAACCGCTCCAAGAGCATAATCAGAGGCATCGCACATAAGTTCAAAAGGAAGACTCCAGTCGGGTGGCTGCATGATAGGTGCAGTGGTTAACATGCCCTTAAGCTTAGTGAAGGCTTCTTGGCACTGCTCAGTCCACTCGTACGGTGTATCCTTTTGAAGAAGATTACATAAAGGACGAGAGAGGAGACTAAAGTCCTTTATGAATCGTCTGTAGAATCCTGCATGTCCCAAGAAGGATCGCACATCTCTGATGTTCTTGGGTGGAGGTAGGTTAGAGATAAGATCGATTTTTTCCTTATCTACCTCGATTCCTTTGGACGAGATGATATGCCCAAGGACAATTCCCTTTTGAACCATAAAATGACACTTCTCCCAGTTAAGTATCAAATTTTTTTCTTCACATCTTTTCAGCACACATTTAAGACTTGCTAAGCATTCGCTGAAAGATGAACCAAAAACAGAGAAATCGTCCATGAAGACCTCTAGATATTTCCCCACCATGTCAGAAAAGATACTCGTCATGCATCGCTGAAAGGTGGCAGGGGCATTACATAACCCGAATGGCATCCTTATGTAAGCAAAGGTGCCATAGGGACATGTAAATGTGGTCTTTTCCTGATCCTCAGGGGCGATTTTAAACTGATTATAACCTGAATACCCGTCAAGGAAACAATAATAGGAATGACCAGCTAGCCTTTCCAGGATTTGATCAATGAAGGGCAAAGGAAAGTGGTCTTTCCTTGTGACGGTATTCAGCTTTCTGTAGTCAATGCACATTCTCCAACCAGTGGTAACTCTGGTCGGCACGAGTTCATTATTGGCATTGGCTACGATGGTGATCCCGGACTTCTTAGGAACTACCTGAGTTGGACTCACCCATTGACTATCGGATATGGGGTATATGATCCCCACATCCAATAGTTTGAGAACCTCGGCCTTAACCACTTCCTTCATGTTTGGATTTAATCTACGTTGTGATTGCCGAACAGCCTTTGCATTGTCCTCAAGATATATACGATGAGTACAAATCGATGGGTTAATTCCCTTGAGGTCCGCTATCGTCCATCCAAGAGCTCCCTTATGCTCAATGAGAGTAGATATCAGCATACTCTCCTGTTCTTTCTCCAGGTGGGCAGAGATCACCACCGGGTATGTCTCATCTTGACCTAAATAGACATATTTTAAATCAGAGGGCAAAGGTTTTAGGTCAAGCTTCGGTGGCTTGAGGTTAGACGGTAGAGGCACTACATCAGTTTGGGGCAATTCTTCAATTTGTGGCCTCCATCGGTTAACTTCAAGTACCGGTGCAGTATCCAGCATGGCACACGTCTCCTTAATTATATCATCATCAAGATCATGGGAGTGGGCCAGGCACGTCTCGAGAGGATCAGAGGATAAGGTGAGAGGTGTTCTATCTTCCACAAAAGAATCAATCATGTTAACATCGTGAAAATCGTCATCATCCTCTGAGTTGCTACCGTGGTTGAAAAGGATATTTGATTCCAATGTCAAATTTCCAAAGGACATAGTCATGACACCATTCCTGCAATTGATAATTGCATTTGAAGTGGACAGGAATGGGCGACCAAGAATGACGGAAATCTGAGTGCTCGTGTCATTGATGGGTTCGGTGTCCAAGATGATAAAATCAACAGGGTAGTAGAACCTATCAACCTGGACCAACACATCCTCGATGATCCCTCTTGGTACACGAATAGAACGATCAGCAAGTTGTAGTGTGGTTCGAGTGGGTTTTAATTCACCCAAACCTAACTGTTGGTATACCGAGTAGGGAATCAGATTGACGCTTGCTCCTAAGTCAAGAAGTGCGTGATCAATTCGATAGTTCCCGATTACACATGATATGGTTGGACAACCGGGATCTTTGAATTTTTGCGGCACATCTTGTTTCAGGATGACACTCACTTTCTCAGTCAAGGAGATCTTTTTTTGAAAACTTTTTTGTCGTTTGGTAGTGCATAAGTCCTTTAGAAATTTAGCATATGAAGGTATCTGTTTTACAACATCAAGAAGAGGAATGTTGACTTTCACTTGTTTCAACACCTCTAGGATATCCTGAGAGTTAGATAGACGTTTTGGTTCAACCAACCATTGGGGAAAAGGAGCAACTGACTTTTCTAGAGGTTCCGGTTCAAATTTTTGTGGGGCGTCATTAGATCCATCATTGTTGTCCTCTTCTGGTTCTTGAGGCTTTTCGGGCCTAACCGGAAGGGTTTTATCAATAACCTTCTAACTCCTAAGAGTGGTGATGGATTTAGCGTGCCCCATTTGATTTGAAGAGCTGGGATCACCTGTTTCGTATTGCGGTTTCGGATTAGGGAGTGATTGTGCAGGGAGCATCCCTTTTTCCATAGCCGTCATACGTGAATTTATTTTTTGCATAAAATGTGAAATTCCTTTCATTGTCCGAGCTAGCTCTTGTATGGAAATTTGAACCGATTCTTCTTGAGGTTTCCCCTGATTTGGATTTTGATTGAAGAAACCTTGAGGGGTAGCAGTTTGTCCGTTCCTCCAACTAAAATTCGGATGATTTTTCCAGCCAGGATTGTACGTATTAGAGGGTGGTCCATTGAAAGGTCTTTGATAGTTATTTACGGCATTAGATTGTTCATTCAATACTTCTCGAAAGGTAGGTATTGAAGGACAATTTTCAGTAGTATGAATGTTGCAATCACAGATGCCACAAACACTTTCATTAACCTTTTCCTTCCTTCCTTCCATGGCCTCAAATTTTCTAGTGAGATTGACCACCTTAGCGTTAAGATCATTATCCTCTTTCAGGAGATATATTCCTCATTTTTCCCTTGAATGAGTCGGCTTAGACGTAGTGTTCATCCTTGGGTAATAGTCCCATGATTGTGTTTTTTCTGCGAGACTATCGAGATAATCCCATACCTCGTCGACATTTTTATTGATGAATTCTCCGTTACACATTGTCTCGACCATTTGGCGCATGGAAGATGTTAGCCCATCATAGAAAAAATTTGTAATGCGCCATATTTCAAATCTATGCTGTGGGCATGCATTAACCAGATCCTTGAACCTTTCCCAACATTAGAAGAATGTTTCATCTTCCTTTTGGGCAAAGTTCATGATTGCTCTCCTGAGGGTAATTGTCTTATGATGTGGAAAAAATTTCTTTATAAATTCCCTCTGCATATCATTCTATGTGCCAATGGACCTAGGACGCAGTGAATGTAACCACGTCTTGGCTTTTTCTTTCAAGGAAAATGGGAAGAGTTTCTGCCTAATAGTATCCTCAGATACATTAGAAAAGTATAAGGTGCCTATAATTTCATCGAACTCTTTCAGATGCAAGTACGGTTCTTCAGACTCAAGCCCATGGAACTTAGGAAGGAGTTGGATAACCCCTGGCTTGATGTCCATATGTCCTGTATTCTCAGAAAAAATCATGCATGAGGGCGTACTCACCCCCGCCGGTTGTAAATAATCTCGTAAAGTACGAGACGGGGGTGCGTGGTGCACCTCATTCTCATCATGTACTTCCTCAACCTTAGGTTGAGGTAGTGCTTGAGGTTGATTTTCAGCCATAACGTCCTCTAACTCAGGAGAATTCAAGTGGTGTCTAGTCCTGCGATGGACAGTCAACCCCTCAACTAATCCTCCTTCAGTCACGAGACGTCAAGTGTTGTCGCGTGCCCACTGGGGCATAAAATACACTCAGCCCTCAAATTTTAACTTAAACCTAAGAGAAAGGAAGAAGTAGAAATCTAGAAAATAAAAGGAAAAGATGGAAAGAAGTTACCAAATTTGGAGTCCTAGGTTAAGAACCTGCAGAACAAACAAAACAAGTTAGTTTCTAAGAATCGAAAGTCCTAATTAAAAGTAAACTAATTCCTATAGAAAAGAAAAAAAAATTCCTAAAAAAAAAGAAAGAGAAATTAGAAAGAGCTTACTAAATTAGAAGTTTCCTACAAAAGAGAAAAATCGGGTTAGTTCCTAAACAAAAAAAACTTATGGAAAAATTCTAAAACAGAAACAAGGTTAGGAACCTTAAAAGAATTAGAGTTAGAAACTTATTAAAAAGAATAAATAAATCTTAATCTAAATCTAGAATAGAAAGAAAGGATTTAAGAAAGAATTTACCAATTTAGAAACTATCTTAGAGACCTAAAAAAAACAAGAAAGACACGTTAGTTTCTAAAAATCAAGAACATCTAAACATAATCTTAAACTAATCCTAAAATTAATTAATTTCAGAAAAACGTAATTGACAGTCCCCGGCAACGGCGCCAAAAACTTATTCACTCCCCAAGTGCAGGGTTGTGATGTAGTAATAACTCGGTAAGACCGAGGTCGAATCCCAAGGGACTGAAACTTGTACGTTATCTAAAATTAACTGGAAATAGAACTAGAATGAGATGAAATCTGAATTGAATTATAAATTGAGGAATAATTGTAAACTATTAATCTAAAACTTATAGGAGAAATCAGAGGTAAGGAAACTAGGGATTCAGAGGATCCACTTGTAGAGATCAGGGAGATCTTATGCCTGTTTCATGAATCATGGAATTTACTGAACTGCCATTGATCTAGTTTTCAAAGAGATGAAAGGAAGATGAATTAGAATGAATTCCATCACCAAACCATGCCCAAAGACTATGACAAACAACAGAATCAAACTAATTACCACCCAATCACATGTATGCAAGTTAGCAAGGGCACCGACATCCAACCATGCCCAGGAGACTATGGTGAACAACAGGGCTTCCTGACATCATAAACATTAAAGAGAACGGAAATATTCAAAGCCATTGCAGACCCATTGTAATTTCAGTCATAACAGACCATTAAAAACCTAAAACATTCCCATAATAATTAACTAAAATCAACGTCAATTCATGCATTAAAATTAAAATAAAATCAAATCTCCCATCTCACTATAAGCTTCACTTCTTAGCCCTAGCTAAGAGGTTTAGCCAGACATGGATGGCTAAATCTCCACAATTGAAATAAACTAAAAAATAAAAAGAAAATACTCTTTTTTTCTTCTACTTCACGTCTCTACCCGAGCCTCCACGTCTCTCTTTTTCTTCCTTCCTAGACCTGAATGAATGCTCCCCACGTCCAAAACCTCCTTTTATAGCTGCTGGAAGGCTGTAGTCAGTGACAGAGTTGTAGCAGGACACGGAGTGCAATTTTTGCAGCCAAGTTCGGTGCCTCGAAATACGCCACTTTCCTCACTCAAATTTCAAAGAAACACTATCCTTTAATACTTTCTTGGGTTCTCTACATGATAGACGGTTCAGATTTGCCATATGATCAAAGATGGTGGCCCAAAACTGTCTGAAAAAGTCAATTTTTGCGGATGTGCGAAACCTTTTACACCATTTTGCTGTTGTGATCGGTGGACCCCACAGAAGCATTTTCTGGAAAATTCACCCCGTCCATTGGATTCAGAACGAAATTTCAATTAAGAATAGGTGGTTTTGAATATCCATTGGCGTGTCCTAGAGAAGAAATAACTAAAAGATCAGATTTGAACGCTACCGGGCAGCCCTTTTGTGGCCTCTGTATCTCCCACGTGTGCATGCATGGGTAAAAAGTATCAACATGTTTTTATAGTATTCGAGCCCCTCTACACGGTGAACAGGTCAGATTTTTCGTACGGTCAATGGGTAGGGCCCACAACCGTCCGCACGGCCAGCGGTGGTGCGTTACGTGGTGTGTAAATTTTTTTTTTTTTTTAAAGAAGAAAGTCGGTCAGCGTCTTACTGACCGACTTGAGTCGTTTGGTGCACGACGAGTGCACATGTGCACTGTACACATGCTACACTAGATGGGCTCTATTATGATGTTTATGAGCAATCCAGTCCATCCATCTCGTAAATCAGATCTTTTTAACAGTTGGGACAAATTTTGAGGCATATACGGATAGTAGGTGGGCTCCAGATTGAGATTTAAGGGGCTGATCTACTCGTTAGGCTACTTCCACAATGATCCAATGGATGATTTATGACGTGTACGGTTAATTTATGGTCCTCAGGCGACGTATGAAATTTCGAGCCGAACGGATGGTGGGAAACATGTGATCTTACATTTTGGATGAGTTTTGAGCCACTTGAACTTCAGTTTCTTAATTTTCTCGGATTTCTGACCGTGTATATCTGTCAATCTTGGTCCCCTGGAGTGTGTCCCATGCTTTTGGTGAATTTGGAGCATTAAATCCATGCATTTAGTATCCTACTTCGATCCAAGCTTGTAAAATCAACCTACAACATAAACACGATTAAATCAGCCGTTAAACACTATTATGCTCGTAAATCCAGACAATATTTAGGGTCTAATATGCACTATTTGACCCTCAACAGATAGTTAAACTCAATGTAATAAACTCCTAATCTCAGGTTAGTCGCGAGCTCCAATCAAAATCCTGACCATTGCGAAGGTACACATAACAAATAATTGCGCACCACTAGCCCAAGTGGATAGTGAATGAATGAATGAATGAGTATGCAACTCCTGCTTAATAAGTTCACATATTAGTACAGTTCATCTTTGGGATCATCATCGAGGTCTAGTATACAATACATGTAAATCGCCGCCCATTGACGCGCGACCATGCAAGTGGAAGAGACCTCACTATCTGTCTGACCAGTAGTTAGGAAATATCTACCCAGCACGTCGATAATGAACTTATTCACGAGCTGGTCAAACTCAGCCTAGCAATGCCCCTACCCTCGGGCGGGTAAGGCCACACCCCCTCTCAATCGACCATAACACAGTGGGAGACGCAGCCTCCTGGTATTCGGCACTCGGGCGCTCATATTTTCACTCGGTCTCGATGTTGGGACGTCCTCTGGTACCAAGAGGGTTTAGGAATTTTCACCTAGGGCCATCTATGATAGTCCGATGCTAGTAACAGATTTTTAGTATCCCATCTGACCATCCACGATATGCCTATGGAGGCTACGACCCTGATGTCGCTAGGGCGTACAGTAATCACAGCACACAATGCAAGATGCATGAGTCATATAATCTAGTCATGCATCAATTCTGCGCATATCGTGCGCTCATGTGAGACAATCTCCGCCTACCAGGGAGTCTCATAACAACCGGCACTATAACATATACAATGGTCAATCATATCTCATAACAAATGTGCAGATGATGCGTATGGGCATGTAGCATGATGTTATGCTGTCACATACTCATAATCGGTATCAATAACCGTCATCGGCAATCGACCTCGACAATGTGGACATTTAACCAACATTACCCCCAAGAAATGGCCCATATAGAGCCTAACACATAGTAGACCCATGACCTCACACAAGAGCCAAGTATACAACACCATGGGCTTCACTTAAGAGCTTAATATATATCATGATGGGCCTCTCACATGTGCCTAATATATACAATACCATGGGCTCCATCGCCTAGCCCTTAAATGCACCACAATGGGCCTTATCACATATGCATTATATACTTCATATTAGGCCTTAAACACGGCCTGAATGTATATCACACTGGCCGAATACACACCATTATAGGCCTCAACTACGGGTCACATATATATCATATAGGTCTCGACAATCGGCCTTGACAATCGAAATTTGCCTATATAATCGGTCTCGATAAATCAAAATCGGCCTCGATATGCGACCTCGACAATCGAAATTGGCCTATACAATCGGAATCGATCGATAATTAAAATCGACAAATCGGTCATATCAATCAGAATCGACAATCAATCACGACAATCGGAATCGATCGATTATTAGAATCGGCGAATCAGTCATATCAATCAGAATCGACAATCGATCACGACAATCGAAATCGATTTATAATCAAAATCAGTAAATCGGTCACGTCAATTGGAATCGGTAATCGATCAATCGACAATCTCAATAATCAGAATCGGAATCGGCCTTGACAATCTGTCTATCAAAGCCTTAAGGGAAGGTCACATTATGGACATTAAACCATCATTGCCCATCAATGTGAACATTTAATCAACATTGCTCTCCAAAGAGTGACCCACATAGAGCCAGACATATAGTGGGCCCATGGCCTCATGTAAAGGCTAATATATGTCATAATGGGCCTCACTCCTGGGCCTCAAATACATCACATGGGTCTTAATTTATGGGCCGTAAATACATCTCATCCGGCCTTGTCCATGGGCCTCGAGTACATCCCAATGGGCCACAACCCATGGGCTTCAAATACACAATAGGTGAGGTGAGCCCTACACATAGGCCTCTTACACATCGATCAATGGGCCGCACTAATGGGCCAAAGATAAATCATATCGAAAGATCATCTGGACTGCACTCAAAATAGCGGCGGAGATGATGATTGGAAGATCATCTGAACCATACCAAGATTATTAGTGGTGATAATGATCTCTACAATTAAAATCCTACAGGGCCCACTACAAAAAACCGTGGGAGCAGCCACACCCACCGTTAAACATTTATAGGACTCACCGTGGTGCATTTTTGAGATCCAACTATTCATAAGTTAACATAGAAATAGATGAAGTGAGAACAAAAATATTAGCTTGAATGGAAATTGCCGTGGCCCTTAAGAAGTTTTGAATGGTGCATATCACTGTCCCCATTAATTTTCAACGGTGGGGTCCGCTTGAACTTGAAATCTAACTCATTCTTTTCTCATGCCATAAAATGATCTCTCAAAATGGTTGGACGGTATGGATACAACATGCGAATCATGGTGGGTGATCAAACCCACCCAGCTGCTGACACCATACAACATCTATATAGCTGGTAAGCGGTGGACCAGCCAATCGGTTTCCAAAGAGGTGGGTCCCACGCAGGCCCACCATCAAATAAAATAAATTATATTATATTAATATATTATTATTATTATAATTATTATAAAATCCAATCCAACGTCCAGACCCTGGACGCTTGGACGGACAACATAGGCATAACATATGCATTATGGTGGGATCCACACACGTGGCCTACCAACTAAATGGATGGTGTGGATACACATTGTCTGGATGGACGGATGGAGTGGATTGCACACACATCATGGTCGTGGCCCACCGTCCACCCATCTGGACGATGTGGATTGCAAAACAGGTGGATGGCGTGGATACAGAACAGATGCACGACATGGATTAGAAAACAAATAGACGGTCTGGATATCACGGTCAAACCCATACTATTGGCTGGCGTCAATACATCACCTGTATTGCTGGTGGGATGCTGACCCACCAGCAGATAGACGGTTAGGATATGAAACATACCTTATGACCAGACCCAGACACGTGTGGAATCCACACGTGAATGAACGGTTTGGATATCACAATACCTCGTAGTGGGATCCACTGTCCACGTGGCTGGACGGTGTGTATCTCACATGCCTCTGGCTCCCACCACGAAGAAATGGATGGACGGTATATAGAATACATACATTAAGGTCCCACTGTCCAGTCCACTGGACGGCTGGGACAAAATACATTAAGGTGGTCCCTGCACAACACCCTCCCGCAATGGATGGTGCAGGAGATACGTACATCATGGTGGTCTGCACATAGCACCGTCCAGATGGACGGTGCAGATTGCATACGTCACATCATGGTGGGTATCCATGTCCCTCACCACGGAAGGTGTGGATGAAAGAGATGATGCATCAAGGTGGGTCCTACCCAAACATGTGGGGTGGGCCATGCCTTGGATGACATCGTGGATATAAGATACACCAAGGTGGGCTTCCACGGAACATGCAGACGTCAACACAGCAGCAGCATTGGCTGCTGGCTGTCCCACTGATGGACGACCCAGATCTGGCACATGATTGAGGTGGGTCCACACACGTGGCCCACCAAATATATAATATATTATATTATAATATATATAATCTCCAGCGTCGTGGAAGAGATGGACGGCTGGGATAAAAAGAAATACATGCATCAAGGTGGGTCCCACGTGGGACCTACCATATATATATATATATATATATAAAATATAATAATATATATCATATTTATTTTGTGTTTTTATTATTTGTAAACAATGACCAGCATCTAGGCCTGGACGAACGGCCTGGATGGAAAACACATATATTAAGGTGCGTCCAGCACCGGCCCTGTGCTGGACGGTGTTGGATAAAACATACCTCATGGTGGACCCCACACGTCCAGCAGATAGACGGTGGTGGTATATATAACGCATACATCAGTGTGGGGGTCACATCCCACAGCAGTAGCCTTGCTGCTGTAATGTTTGGATTATAACACATATCTCATGATGGGACCCCCCTAGCATGCTGATGTGAATGTAGCAGCAGCTGTATGCTGTGTAGGACCCACAACGGTTGAACGGTCTGGATTTCATGCACATGGCATGTGGGTCCCACTGCTGCTGACCAGCACAGGTAAAGCACACAGATCAACGGCCCCTCCACCGTCTAAGGTCTGGACGGTGGAGATGCAAGGAATGTACATCAGGCGGGTCCCATTGCGGGCAGCAAGGTAGCTGCCATAATTGACAGTGTGGATTTAATTCATCAATCAAGATGGGCCGTTAAAGGAAAAAAAATAGAGAGAAACGATCGTGAGAGGGGAGGGACCCCGCCACTATGGGCCTTCCCTATACATGAATACATCAAGATGGGTCCCACATATGACATATGTGGGCCCTCAAATTACAAAATCGACAAATAAAAACACCTACCTTTTATCTTCTTGGACTTCTTCTTCCATCAACACATCCTACAGCTCCAAGGGATGCATTTGAACGGTGGGGATAGTCTTTGCATGGTGGGATTGAGTGATAAGGAGGTGGGCCACACCAAGCTTATCCATAGAAGCCATGGACGATGGCTCCCATGGGAGTTGCTTGAAAATGAGAGAGAAATGAGAGAGAGTGTTGTAAGAGAAGTGATGAGAGAGAGAGGGATGGTGAGGTGATGAGAAAGTTGACTTTTTTTGGAGTTGCTTTTGTACTTGGGAATGGGAAGAGTAATGAGTTGAGTGATGGGTGTACTTTCGACAAGTGAGGTGATTGATGTGATGGATTCTCTTGGGTTTTGCAACACGCAGCATTTTTCTTGAACTGAACACGGGCCCACATCTCCTGGCCCAGGTATTGCCTCGATGTGGGAAGCGCGGTATTAAGACCGCGGCGATGACACAGTCGCAATGATACAAATCTCGGGCCGAGCTGACTCAGATTGACAGGATACAACTCAGGGTCACGCGCAACTGTTGATAACAGATCATAGGTCGTTGGAATTCGACCGGAAGGTCTGCGAAGGCCTAAGGAATGGTACAGGCTAGGATACGGGTCTTACAGGAACCCCATGTAGCCACATAACCACTCTGAAGAATAGGTTCGCCATGTGTGCTGAATCAAAAGTCTTGTTACATAGGATAAAATGTGTCATCTTTGATAAATGATCTACCATCACGAACACCGAATCCATGCCGTATTGTGTTCGTGGGAGACCGAGTACAAAGTTTATAGATAAATCCTCCCGAGGGCCGTTAGACACTGATAATGGGGTGTAGAGGCCCATATTCTTAGATTGCTCCTTGTAGGTTTGACAAACATGACAACGTTTCACTACTTTTTCCACATCATGTACCAACTGCGACCAATAATACTGATCCTCCACAAGAGCCCGCATCTTGTCTCGCACAAGGTATCCACTAAGGCCACCTCCATGTAGCTCTTGAATAATTTGCTCTCTCAGAGAACTTTAGGGGTTGCATAGTTGATTCCCTTTGAAGAGGAAACCATCTTGCATATGTAGGCTACTAGGATGACCTTCTCGGCACCTCATCCATGCATCCTTGAAGTTTTTGTCCTTGGCATACAACTCTTTGAGATAGTGGAAGCCAACTACCTCATTGCTTATTGTAACAAGTAGTAATGGACGGTGGCTAAGTGCATCAGCCACCTTGTTTTGCTGCTCTAACTTGTGTTTCAGAACAAACATGAGTTCCAGCAAAAACGTAACACATCTAGCATGCACATGATTCATGTTAGCTTGACTATTAATAAACTTTAAGGCTTGATGGTTAGTATAGAGAACAAACTCTTTATGAATCAGATAATGTTGTCAATATCATAGTGCTTGAACAGCTGCATATATCTCAAGCTCATAGTTCGACCACTTCTTTCGTGCTTCACTGAGTTTCTTATTGTAGAAAGCTACCGACCTGTCTTCCTATGATAAAACTCCTTTAATTCTGACGTATGAGGTGTCACGCTTAACCTCAAATAATTTGTCAAAATTAAGAAAAATTAAGACCGGTGTTGTGGACAATCGATGCTTGATTTTAGCAAAGCTCTTGTCAGCATCATCGGTGCACTAAAACGGCTCCCATTTTCATATAATATGTAATAGGTGCAACTATCGTGTTAAAATTTTGCATGAATCAACGATAGAAGGTCGCCAACTCATGAAAACTCATCACTTCATGAATATTCGTCAGGATTGACTATTCCTGATTAGCTTGCACCTTTTCATCGTCCACATGGACGCCTGTGGATGTTACAACAAATCATATGAACAACAGACCATTCGTTAAAAAACTACACTTCTTCAAGTTGAGGTACAACTTGTTAACTTGCAGGACCTGTAGCACCTGCCTGAGATGTTACATGTGCTCTGTCTAATCTTGCCTATATATTAAGATGTCATTAAAATATACTACCACAAACTGGCTAATGAACGGTTTCAGCACTTGATTCATCAAACACATAAAAGTGTTTGGTGCGTTTGAAAGATTAAAGGGCATGACTAGCAACTCGTACAACTCTTTTTTTTTTAGAAAAAAAAATCTTAAATGCTATTTTCCACTCATCATCGGGTTGGATATGAATCTAATGGTACCCACTCCTGAAATTTACCTTAGCGAATACCTTGACACCTTCTAGCATATGAGCATGCTGTCCAACCACGGTATTGGGAACTAATATTTGATAGTAATATTGTTAATTGTCTGGCTGTCGTTACACATTATCAGTTCCCATCCTTTTTTAGTGTTAACAACATTGACATGGCACATGGACTCATGCACTCTCTCAAATGACCTTTATGGATCAATTCCTTCACTTGCCTCTAAAGTATCTCACACTCTTCAGCCCCTTCGATAGTAAGGGTGGTTGGGTAGGCTAGCCCTAGGGATGAAGTTTATGTAATATTGGATATCCCGCATCGGGGGGGGAGGGAGGGTAATCCATCGGATAACTCTTCAGGTCAAATTTCCTTGAATTCGTTCAGTAATTGCCTTAAACTTGGAGGAATGTTTAAGGGTTCCGATTCCTCACTTTTACCACTACGACGTATACCTCTCCGGTCTCATTGGATTCCTCCATGAAATCCTGAATGATCAGGACTTCCCTCCACTTTAGAAGCTTCAGGATAGTTCTTTAGTGTCATAGGGGCAATGACCATCTTTCGACCGTCCTTGATGAATATTTAAACATTGTCTTGTCCCCAGTGTGTCGTTTCATGGTCTGACTGTTATGTTCAATCGAGTAACATATGATATGCTTCCATGTCCACCACGTCACGAAGTACTTGATCCTTATAGTTTTTACCAATTGAAAGTGAGACTGTGTATTATTTAGTTATTTTAGTCTCATTCACCTTTTTTATTTAGTCAATCGATTAAGGGGAATGATGTTTTGTTGTAGGTAGCCGCAACTTATCCATTATTACTTTCCAGATAATGTTCTCGATACTGCCACTATTTATGATTACATCACGGACCTTGCCATTGACGATACACCTCGTATGAAATATATTGTGCCGTCATGGATATAACTCCTTTCGTGGGGTGTACAGTAATTGCCTCACAGCTAAGGATTCACCATGATCCTTGATCGTCCATTCTTCATCACCAACTTCTTCCTCAATGGCTTATTCATCTTCATCAAAGCCAATGTCTTCTTTTGATGCATCACCTTCAGTGCCCCCTTTATTAATGGCAAGGGGGCTGTGAAATTTTGAGGGCAGGTGTTTGATAATTGGCCCGGTTGGCCACAGCAGTAACAACTGGTCGGCTGCTGACCACAAGGATTTGGAATCTTACTCGGGCCCGCTATTGTGGGTGCTACATGTTGAGGCCTAGATGACACGCAGTGTCACAGTTTATGGTTGCAGGAGGTTGAGAACATCCTTTTATTGGTTCTTTTCCTCATGCCAACATTGGATCCTACATGGGACTCGTCATGGGGGGCCAAGTTGAAGGGTAAAGCCAAGTAGGGACTCTTGCAAGTTTCGTTTCTTCCCTCCTTGCCAACTGAACCGCTTCATCCACGGTCCCGACTAGGTGCATCTGAACTCGATCCTGAATCGTCAATCGTTATTCACTTATGAAACGTGATACCTTCTGCGATTCAGTTTCTGACAGGTCATTCTATGTTGTCAATCTCTGAAATTCTTAAGTGTAATCTGTGACAGTTCGATTCCCCTGTTAGTAATTTTGGTATTGATAGAAAATACCTTCTCGTAATCACTAGGGAGGAATCGTGATCGAAGAAGGCGTCTTGTCCGTGGCCATGATCGGATGGGCGCATTGTTCTCTCGAGCACTTGAAAGTTGTAATTGCTCTCACCATGCCAAAACATCGGATTTTAATTTGAATGCTACTAATTTCACCATTTTATACTATGACACGTCCATGTAATCAAAATATCGTTCTACTTCGACTAGTTAGTCGAGGAAACCTTTTATACATAATAAGCCATTAAAACTAGGAAGTTAGACCTTTCCTTAATAGTCTCTTTCAGCACAATCTGAACGATCACCTTCATGGACTGGTCATCGGCAAAGCCATCATCGAGGCCCTCGTTGCTAGAGCTCAAATCATCTGGGGTAGCCTTATGATTCACCACTTATAGTGCTCTACGAAAATCGAGGTTGTGACGCACAATGATCATGGGCAGTTAAGCATCGCCTTGGGCTTGGGGCAGAATTAACGTATTGGTAAGACGGTCGAGGGTTGCCTACATCCCTTACATGGTCGACTGACTCTCCCGGTGGAAAGCTTCCATTCTTTCCAAAGGATAATGAATTCTTGGATCACCATTCGTAGGATTTTGGTCCATACCTTTGTTATTTGTCATTAATCTAAGGGGAGTCCTTGCTTTGATACCAATTGACATAGGGATGGGCGTGATGAGGTCGATCACCGTCTTCTTCAAGGGGATAACTTGTAGTATCCCGATTTTAGGTAGCCAATTAAAAGCATGCTTAAACACATATTTACCTCGTGAAGAATACAGTAAAAACTTAAATACAATATAAATGGTAAAAGTAATTAAATTTCAGAGACGAAATTTTATTTAAGGGTGGTAGAATATAACACCCTGAACTTTTCAATACCTCAATATTGAAAGTTCTCGAGTGTTACCATGAAATTTAACTTAATATATGTATGTGTACAATATCAATCTAGTTATCCTAACCTTACATCTATTCTCCAATGTGAATCTGACCATTGGGAACGATTGTCGTCCATGGATCAAGTCATCCGACAATTGATTTTAAAGAAGGACCATCATATACCTAAGTATCCTCGCCTATTCATCATAACCAATCGCTTAGTCAAATATACACTGATAGATAGAGACATTTAACCGTCCACTTTAATTTTAGACCACCAGATCGTAGTAAACTAGCTACTTAATCTCTACATCTGCTCATACACACATCAAGTTGAGATTCTGATCCGTTCATTTTATTAATCGCCTATGAATATGCTTAACCCATCCTCAAAATTATAATATGAGAAATTTACACATGCGAACGAGACACTCAAATTTAACGATACACATGTTCTACCCCTTGATCACTTCAAAAACTCACTTTATGTCCACCCATTTACGAAACTAACCGTTCATTTACCTACTGCATGGTCAGAGTGTTAACCATTAAGTTTTCTTATTTTTAGTAAGTCATCTGACCATTCGTCATGCTTGGATCGATCAAACGGCCCACGTGAATATCATGGTAAATTGATAATCATGATGATCTTAGGGTTTAGGTCCAAACTACCCGGTAACTTGTCAATCAGAGATGTACCAATGTTATTTTGAATTACGGAGCGTGTTAGCCACTAAAGAAGCATCTTGGTCATCTTTGATAGATTAGGGCCCAAATTGAACCAGTTGAGAGGGTGTGTAAAATAATGATCACCTTTCAAATTTCACCTCGTTTAGATGGTAAAGTTGCAAGTTACGGACAACGGGAGTTTGGACACTGGAGAAGGGTAAGATTGTAAATATAAACTCGCCACATATATACACTGCAGGTTTCACATAGGTTTTTATGTGTGAGTTACTCACATGTTCTTGCAAGTTGTGGCCCACCCACAGCTTGGATCTAACTCAAATTTGGGGCCATGGGCCACCACGACTTGCAGAAGACGATGAAGAGCACGGAGCGCCCAAAAGTCTATCGTATGTGGACCCCATCGGATTAACATATGAAATGAATTTTTAAACCCATATAGCCACGTGCAACAAACTGCTACGTAAGTGATCTTTACGGTAAGTATCAATCACATGTCTTTACCACGTGTGGCCCACTTAAAGCTCAGAACGACTTCAAATTTGGACTCATGCGTCAACACGACTGGACCCAACTAATGAACAGAATGGAGTTTCACAATAACATCGAGGTGCCACCCACCTAATGTTACTACCATTTATGTCTCTTTCGACTGATGTAGGGAACCAAAACAGGAGGAAACACGGCTCTTTGAAATAGCTTGTGGAGGTTATACATTAAACATCCTCTCCCATATCCCTATAACTTGTGGCCCACATAGGACTTGGATCCACCCCATATCTTGACCCACAACCTAGCATCATCACAAAAAGTAGATGAACGGTGAGGATCTTCTAGAAGACTACCAAAAGTGGGCCCCACCAAACTCCAACGGAGAACCAAAACCATTTACGCTTCGCAACACGACAAGTAGTGATAAGTCCGGACGCACCTCGACTTTCCATATTTAAGACGATCGGGCCTTGGATCATGGCTCCAATCCAAACCATCAAAACCATAGAGATGTGGGTTTCGACCCTTCTTAAGCCAACTGAAAGGGAAGGAAAGAAATGGAGAATGCAGTGTCAACCGTCTTTCATGGAGACGAACGCAGAAGCAACATTCACGTAATCCACGCCGCAAGAACATCTGGGCCATGGATTTTGTGGGCCAGAGAGTGGAAAACGGCAATCCTTGGTCATCTAGGAGGATCATTTCGGGGGAAGGTGGCCTAGGGACAAATCCACCATTGAAGCAGGGCCTCCTTCTCCGATCATTCACCGGGCGTTCTAACGCCCAAGATCAAGATCGTAACCACCTGTTCGTTGGCCCTCCAAACAAGAAGTTCCCTAGTATATTAGGATAAGGAGAGTGCTTAACTCATGCCATAGAATGAAAGACATACGTAGATTTAACCCAAAATTCACATGCAAAAAACAGAGTATGCGAGGTTGTTATGTTGGAACGGGTTTCTTCCTCCAGCTAGAAACACTCGAAAGAATTCTATAAAAGGCTGAGGCGTAGATTAAGGGAAGAACTATCCAGTCTATACACTGAGAGAAGGAGAAAAGGGAGAAAGAAATAGAAAGAAGAAGAAAGAGGAGAAGACTGACTACTGAAGTTTGTCCAGGGAGCACCTTAGCCATTGACCCAGTCGGTCCTGATACAAGTAGGTGAATTAGCCATCCCTTCTAACCTTCCACAAGAACTAGGTTCCACATTTTGCTCATTCCCTTCAAATTTCATAAAAAATCTCCTCTCTTACGATTGGAGTGAAAGCTAGGCTTAAATCTTGGACTAACGTTGACTTGAGTTGATTATAGCAACCTAAGAAACATACTAAACATATTAGAGTTGGGTACGATATTGCAGATCTATCAACATTAGAGTGGGATCGAACTAAGAGGTGAGGGTTTTATCCTTTAAGTTTACGGTACTTTAAGTTGATATGTTTTATCTTACCTGTTACATACTATGTTTTCATGTTGCCATGATTTCCTTCCTTCATTTATTTAATTTATCATCAACAATTATCCACCCTTTTCGGAATTATGATATGATGTTTATTACAAGTGATCTTTATGAATTTATATGGAGCGATGGATACAGGCCTTGCCCTTGCCTTTATCAATTTGTTGAGTTAGCGCTTGCTACTATTCTCTTTATTGAGTTGGCCATTGCTGCTTTTACATTTGTTGAGTTAGTCATTGCTACTCTCCTTTTACTGAGTTGACCATTGTCACTCTCCTCTATATTGAGTTAGCCATTGCTACTCTCCTCTTTTTAAGCCTTGTGTTATTTATCTCTAGGCCTGGGTATGTGTCTTAATATTTCAGAACCCTTGTGATTCAGTTTATATTCTTTATAAGTGCAAGTGAAGTGTTAAGAGGTATCACAACTAGTAATTTGAATATTTTCTCATAGACGTAATTCGCTTTGGGTAAAGACGCTCTTGGTCTTCACGTAATTAACACATCACTTAAACTTATAGAGAATATAAACTAAATCACGGGGGTTTTGGAATATCAAGACACATGCCCAAGCCTTAAAGATAAATAACATAAGGCTTAAAAAGAGGGGAGTAGCAATGACTAACTCAATATAGAAGAGAGTGACAATGGTCAACTCAGTAAAATGAGAGTAGCAATGGCTAACACAATAAATAAAAGAGCGGTAATGGCCAACTCAATAACAAAGAGAGTGACAATGGTCAAATCAATAAAGAGAAGAGCAGCAAGGGCTAACTCAACAAATTGATAAAGGTAAGGATAAGTCCTATATCCATCACTCCACATAAATTCATAAAGATCACTTGTAATAAACATCATATCATAATTCCCAAAAGGGTAAATAATTGTTGATAATAAATTGAATAATTATAGGAAGGAAATCACGACAACATGAAAACATAATATGTAACAGGTAAGATAAAGCATATCAACTTAAAGTACCGTAAGCTTAAAGGATAAAACCCTCACCTCTTAGTTCGATCCCACTCTAGTGTTGATAAATCTGCAATATCGTACCCAACTCTAATATGTTTCTTAGGCTGTTATAATCAACTCAAGTCAGCGTTAGTCCAAGATTTAAGCCTAGCTTTCACTCCAATCGTAAGAGGAGATTTATTGAAATTTGAAGGGAATGAGTAAAATGTGGAACTTAGTTCTTATGGAAGGTTGCAAGGGATGGCTAATTCATCGTACTTGTATTAGGACTGGCTGGGTTGATGGCTGAGGTGTTCCCTAGACAAACTTCAGCAGTCGGCCTTCTCCTCTTCCTTCTTTCTTTTTCCTTCTCCCTTTTCTTTTTCTCTGTGTGTATAGACTAGATGTTTTTTCCTTTACTCCATGCCTCAGCCTTTTATAGAATTCTTTCGAGTGTTTCCATGTAACACCCTGGGTTTTCAGTGGCTATATAAGAACTCGGCTTCCGAATTCCCAGGTGTCATGGATGCCCTAATGGGCTTCATATTTTGATTACATTTGGATGATCTCATAAACAAAGAAGGATTTAACATGGCATGAAGTATAAACATGTCATAAAGCAGTATCAATTGCTACTAAATAAAAATATTCAAACAAAAAATTCAAAATCATCTAAATAGGGAACTAGTCCCACCCATACATGACCCAAGGTGACTAGGGCCCTGGTCCATACCCTGTGGTAGCCCGAACTCAACCAAAAAGGGTCCGCCGAAAGTCTGGAAGTAGGGAAACTCCTCTTCCCTATCCTTGCTCACCTCGCTCGGCTCATCGAGCTTCGCCTCACCAGGCTCCTCTTGCCCTGCTTCACCTACATCTAAGCATGGGTCTGGTTGGTGTTTTAAAACACCGTCCCGGAGTGGGAGTGAGTGATAAACTCAGTGGGTGTTATTAATCTTAAGTTATAACAGACATCAATTATAATATGAATTTAATAAAACGCAGTCAATCATCAATGCTTAGCAACTCTTATTTAAATGCATGAATGCGGAATGATATAATACATGTCCTCGCCACAACGCTCCCTCGAGCGACTCCGTCTAACGATCGCGTATGTCAGCACTCCCTCAAAGCAACCTCGACTTCTGAGTCGCCATCCTAACTAATGCGATGCCATGCGATCTTGTTAGCCGAGTTATTAATTAAGTCCATTCATCCAACAGGTTGGGGAATCTGATACACCCCACGTATCAATGCCCTAAGCTGGTTGCGAGACCAAGTCCCCTCAACGCATGAGGCCAAGACCCCACGATCTGTGATCCCGTCAGGTTCCTCATCCCCGACTTCAAGCACATGAGGAGTGCCAAGAGAAAGGGATCGCTTGTGGTCACTACGGGGAGGCGCGACACCCCAGCGTAGGTTGAAAGCTCAGACACAGTGTTCCATTCCACCATGCCCGGCTCACGAGGCTGTGGACTAGTTTCAAGTGAATTATTGGTGGGCTACAACGGTTACAGGGTGGTTCAGGTTTTATACATATGTAAGCAATCAGGGTTAACATTCAAGGTTGGTCAGACAGTAGACTAAACTGCAAGAGTCAGGCGAGTATGAGACAAGTGACATTGGGCATAAGAAACCCATGTAGTCAAACTACAACCACCCGAACACACCAGCCCAAATCCATAAGTTTAGTCTCGAGGCGGTCCTACCATCGGGACCACCTTCTCTCTCCTTATGATTCTGGCCAACCTAAGGGCACAAATAATGATTCATAGTATGCCGACTAACAATATATCATTAGAGTAAATAAACTCATATTCTCATACATACCAACATACAATTTATATTCTCATAGCAAGCTAGGCTAACCATATCAAGAAACAGGTGCATGTGATTGTGTATGTGTGTGTGTGTGTGTGAGTGAGGAAGTTAAGAAATTTCTCCATCTCAAGAAATCACATGCATAAAAGTAATGAAATCATACATACTATGAAGCAGCAATTCATGGAGAGAATCAACAAGGCATGAGCATAAATTAATCAAACACCAAATTATTTGAGAAACAAGAACAATATCATAAGAATCAAATACACCATTCCATACAATTTCAATAAGCATACGATTCCTAGGGATTCTCTAGGTTCTCCAAAAATGATATCCAAGCAATCAAAATCATTAAACTCATAATATAATTGGTGTTAGGACACCTAAGAGCAATAGTCCATACCTTCGAATTGTTGGAGGCTTAATAGACGACTTAGAGATGAGAATTTTGGGGGTTGGCAGGCCGAAATCCCTATAACAAGCTCTTGCATGTGAGAAATTCAAGCCAAACCTTCTTAATACATGCATTCTCAAGAAGAAGGGTGAATGATCTTACCTAGACGACCCATGGACAACCGTTGTGGTTGAGGTGAGGAGTTTTCTTTGGAGAAAGGGGTAGGGAGTCGGAAGGGTTGATTTCCTTGGGCCCCACCACGAACTAGGGTCCACCTAGCTCACCACCACTCTCACTTTCTTCTCCTTAACTCTCTCTTGCTCTCTCTCACTCCTTGGTGGTTGTGGTAAATGAAGGATTTATGAGAGAGCTAGGGTTTATTTGCTAGACTTGGGCCCTTTGGCCCCAAGTTCCCTCAAATGCCTAAAATAACCTTCTAGGACCCACTATTGACGTTGGGTTGGCCCTAACACTCCTTTGGTAACTAAATTGGGTGAGTAGGTGTCTCATGGCCCAACAAGGGTCCATGTAAATTTTTGGATCAAACGGATAAATGAATATGGAGTTTGACCATATGGTCCTTATCCTTAAATGGCCCTGTGGGGTCCATTCTGGTTGTTGGGGCAGTTCTGGTGGTCCCCTGGCTATGAAACTTATAAGGTAGGTGGTCCATGGCCCGATGAAGGGCCTTGTAAAATTTGGAGAAGCTCGGATATGGCGTTTGGTCGTACGGGTTTGATTTACGATCAACGGTCGTCGTGCCACGATCGGGTCCCAGATTTGGTGGACGGGTGTAGGACAGCACATTGGACCTTCAATAAAAATTTAAAAGAAATTCGACGGCTGAAAAGCTCAGAGTCTCAATTTCTTTAGCCAGTGCTAGATTTCAACTCTAGCCTTGGGTGGGTTGACAAGTGCTGATGGAACGGCCCGAATAATTAACTTTGGGGTATCCAATGAGTCCGTGGTCCGCGATGGACTACAAGCCCAGTGAGATCTATAGTTCCCTAGAGTTTTATAATTTTCTAACCTTCCCGCGTCGCGGTATGGCCCGCACGGGTTGTTGCTAAGTGTAAACGGGCTATCGGCTTGACGGCCAGCACTCGGTCCAATCAGGACCAGACTGGTCCACCTGTGTATAAGCTAACATCGAGTGGTAATGGTTAGTAAGTGATAATATGAGCTAATAAATAATAAAAAATAAAGATTTTTAAAAATCCAAAACAGTGAAAATCCAGGATGTTACATTCCAGCGGGATGAAGAAACCCATTCCAACACGACGGCCTTGCATACTTTGTTTTTCTCATGTGAATTCTGGGTTAAATCTGTGTATGTCTTTCGATCTGTGGCATGATTTAATTACTTTCCTTATCCTAATATACTGGGGAACTTCTTATTTGAAGGGCCAGTGGACAAGTGGTTACAATCTTGATCTTGGGCGTTAGAACATCCAATGAATGATCGGAGGAGGCCATGCTTCAATGGTGGATTTGTCCCCAATCCACCTTCCCTCGAAATAATCCTTCTAGACGGCCTAGGATTGTCGTTCGCCACTCTCTAGCCCACAAAATCCATGGCCTGGACATTCTTGCGGTGTAGTTTACGCGAATGTTGCTTCTGCGTTCGTCTCCATGAAAGACGGTTGACACCACATTCTCCATTTCTTTCCTTCCCTTTCAACTAGCTTGAGAAGGGTTAAAACCCATGTCTTTGTGGTTTGGATGGTTCGGATTGGAGCCATGATCCAAGGCCCAGTCGTCCTGCATGCGGAAAGTTGAGGTGTGTCTGGACTTACCGCTACTTATTGTGTTGCGAAGCGTAACCGGTTTTGGTTCTCTGTTGGATTTTGGTGGGGCCCACTTTTGGAAGTCTTCTAATAGATCCTCATCGTTCATCTGCTTTGTGTAATGGTGCTAGGCCGTGGGTCAAGATATGAGGTGGATCCAGGTCCTAGGTGGGCCACAAGTTGTGGGGATGTGGGAGAGGTAGTTTAACGTAAAACCTTAGCGCACTGTTTCAAAGAGCCATGTTTCCTCCTGTTTTGGTTCCCTACATTAGTCGGAAGAGACGTAGATGGCAGTAAAATCAGGTGGGTCCCACCCCGATGTTATTGTGAAAGTCTATTCCATTCATTAGTTGGGTTGGGTCATGTTGGCCCACGAGTCTAGATTTGAAGTTGTTTTGAGCTTTAGGTGGGCCGCACGTGGTAAAGACGTGTGATTGATACTTACGATAGAGATCACTTATGTAATAATTTGTTGCATACGACTATATGGGTTTAAAAATCTGTTTCGTTTATTGATCTGTTAGGATCCACTTACGATAGCCTTTTGGGTGATCCTTACCCTTCACCATCTTCCGCAAGTTGTGGTGGCACATGGCCCCAAGTTTGAGTATGATCTGAGTTATAGGTGGGCTACACCTTGCAATAACGTGTGAGTGAGTAAAAACCTATGTGAAACCTACTGTCTATATATGTAGTGAGTTTATATTTACAATCTTACTCTTCTCCTTTGTCTCGACTCCCGTCGTCCGTAACTTGTAACTTTATCATCCAAATAAGGTGAATTTGACAAGTGATCATTATTTTATACATCCTCTCAACTGGTTAAATTTGGGCCCTGATCTATCAAGGATGATCAAGATGCTCCTTTAGTGACTAACATGCTTTGTAATTCAAAATAATATTTGTACACCTCTGATTGACAAGTTACTAAGTAGTTTGGACCTAAACCCTAAGATCTTCATGATGATCGATTTACCATGATGTTCGCGTGGCCTGTTTGGTGGATCCAAGCATGATAGATGGTTAGATGACTTGTTAAAAATAAGGACACGTAATGGTTAGCACTCTGACCATGTATGTAGGTGGATGTACGGTCAGTTTTGTAAACGGGTGGACATAAAGTAGCTTTTTGAAGTCATCAAGGGATATAATATGTGTATCGTTAGATTCGAGTGTCTTGTTCACATGTGTAAGTTTCTCGGATTGTAGTTTTGATAGTGCGTAAAACATATTCATAGGCAATAAACAAGATGAATGGATCAAAGTCTCAACTTACTGTGTGTACAAGCAAAAGTAGAGATCACGTAGCTAGTTTACTACGATTGGGTGATCCAAAATCAAAATGGATGGTTAAATGTCTCTATCTAGCAGTGCATATTTGACTGAGCAATTGGTTATGATGAACATGTGAGGATACTTAGGTATATGATAGTCCTGCCTAAAAATCAATGGTCGGATGTCTTGATCCATGGACGACAATCGTTCCTAATGGTTAGATTCACGTTGGATAATAGATGTAAGGTTAGGATAGTTAGATTGGTATCGTACACATGCATGTATTAAGTTAAATTTTATGGTAACAATCAAGAACTTTCAATGCTTAGGTATCAAAAATTTCAGGGTGTTCCATAACTACTCTAAAGCCACGGATTTCTCTGGACTCATCACAGAGATACCCCGAATCCACGAGGGAAAATAGAAAATAGAAATAAATTTTAGAAATTAAAAAATTAATTAATAGTTGATAAAAATGAATTTATAACCCTTTAAATAGTGATACCAAACCTCAAAAGAAGTTTTAAAATCAAACTCTAACTTAAACTCCCTAAAATTCATGGCTTACTATAAATAGTAAACTTACTATTTATAGACGGTCATGATTCATACTAGACTTCATGGTTTTCTGCCAAAAATAATAAGTGTCCTATTTGGATTAACCATGATATTCACTTAATTTTTCTAAGCACATTTCATGTTGGACACAACTCTTAAAGCTCAAAGGATGAAGAGTTATAATCAAACTAAAACTTATTATAAATAGTAAAAAAGAAAATAAAATGGATTTTTGACCGTCAATCTGATGGAATATCACAAATTTGGCATGGTAAACCTGGCATAACAAAGTTGGGTGGCTAAAGTAGCTTCTCCTACCCAAAACTATATATAGTATATCGAATAACTCATTCTGGTTTGCAAGATATGCCTGTTTTAAGGTTTTGACAGTCTGGATCACTTCTGCCTATGATTGGGCCTTCTTTTGTCCATCTTGGACATGAAAGTGTTCGCGACCCACTCTACATCACCTAAAAGATAGATCCAACCATCAGGTGGCCAAACCATTGAGACCAATGAAAAATCATCATCCAAATCCTAAGTGGTTGCACCCCACCTAATGCTTGCTTTTACATGATTTTTAGTGTGTCCCATCATCACGGTGGGCACAACTTTTAGATGGGTTGCATTCCGAATATATATCATGTGAACCCAACTACTGGATCTTGAGGTATTTTTAATGATTGCATGAGATCTCTATGGTAAGGCCCACCCAATGATTATATATATATATATATATATATATATATATATATATATATATATATATATAGAGAGAGAGAGAGAGAGAGAGAGAGAGAGAGAGAGAGAGAGAGAGAGAGAGAGAGAGAGAAATGCTCACCTGCGCACCTTCTTAAGTGCGCACCCATGCACACCTTGACACACTTATCATGGTCCCAGAATCTGAGCGGTCCACATGATGCAGCACCCTTTGAAACTCTATGTAACATCCCGAATTTTCACGAGCAGAGTTCATACTCGTGCCCGAAAAAATTAGGTGCTAATAACGTAAAACTTGGATGCTTTAAAAATCTCACTATATATATATATATTTCATTTAGATCACATTCAGGTACATTCATGAAGGTAATCATTCATGAGAATAAAATCAACTGTATTGATTATTTTACCAGAATAAAAGAATTCAATAAATATTCAAATGCCTTCTCAATGAAAGCTTATTACATTAATCGAGTTTACAACAAAAGTATAAAACTCAATAATAAAACTATCTTTGTATTCTTTCAGTATGGTTTTCTATTGGGAGATAGTCTTCAAGCTGTACATCACCTGCATCATTTGTATGGTTAGGAGAGGGTCAATGCCCTATTTAGAGTAATGGTTATCCTTTAAGATTAACAGTAATTTAAGAGATTCATAAAATAATGTAAAGGTTCGGATATGTCTCGTACAACACAACTACAAGAGGTATCAATATACACATGCAATCTACATGAGATACATGCCTAACAAAGTATATGCAGTTTATCACACTTAGCGATCGCCACAAAGTAGAATATGATTAGAGTCATTCGACTTGCCCCGCATCCCATACTATGGAGATACGTTGATGTGTCTCACGTTTAATATAGATTTATGCGGTTATCCCAAGACGAACACAACACATGACTGGGTGAATCATGCATCCCAGATTGGAATAACTAATTGACATCTAACCCCAAAAGAGAAAAGACCGGATTGGAGTGACTAATTGTGACATCCAACCCCCAAAAAGAAAATAATTAGTGTCACATGTATAATGATTTACATACACCAATTTGTGCACCATCACCCATGAAACATGCAATTACTTGTTTCCCCCAGGCCGCAACCGAAAATGCATTATATCCATGATATTTATTTGATCGCTAGAAGAGGGATACCCAACATAGTACTTGCACCAAAAAGGAAAATCCATTGAATCATGAGAGTTCAGGAATATCAAGACACATGCCAAGTCCTTCAAAAATATATAGCACAAGGCCAATAACATAAAGGGAAGAGTGACAATGGCCAACTTAGCAAAGGTAAAAGTGGCAATGACCAATGTAACAAGAGGACAGTGACGATGGTCAACTCAATAAAAGAAGAGTAGCAATGATTAACTCAACAAATTGACAAGTGGCAATGGCCAACTCAAATATAAGGAGAGCGGTAATAACCAACTCAATAAAGAGGAGAGTGGCAAGGGCCAACTCAATAGATTGATAAAGGCAAGGGCAAGGCTTGTAGCCATCACCCCCCATAAATTCATAAAGATCACTTGTAAACAACATTGTACTATAATCTTAAAGGGCAAATAATTAATGATAAAACATATAATTGTAGGAAGAATCAAAATAACACGAAGGCATGTTAAAGGCAAGATAGAAATAACACGAATGCATGTAAAGGTAAGATGAAACAACATGGTGGCATGTAAGGATAAGGTAAATATAATATCTTAAATTAATGTAAGCCTAAAGGATAAAACCCACACCTAAGCTTGACTCAAATATGGCCCAAACTTGGTTTGGAACCCAGCAAGCCAACTCGTCACACGATCTTTCTCTCTCTCTCTCTCTCTTTCTTTTCTTTCTCTTTCTTTTTCTTTTCTTTCTCTTTTCTTTTCTTTTCTTTCCTTTCTTTTTCTTCCTTTTCCTTCCTTTCTTTCTTTTTGTTTTCCTTTCCTTTCCTTCTTGCTAGTATGTCCAACAGAGAATATCTCTCCTGATCTCTCTTTCTTGTCTTTCTTCTTTTTCTGCACCTTCTTCCCTCTTCTTTATTTCTTACTTCTCATTTTGGTGGAAGGAACAGGGCCTTTTATAGCTGGTTTCATTCCTAGATTTCTTACGCGGCCGGTATCCCGAAGCTTCTTGTGAACTCTGGATGCATAACATGTTCTTGGGAATCCGGATGCGTAACGATTAACAGGGACCCACTGGTGATAGGAGTCCCAGCTTAGCTCATCTTCCTTCATTTTATCTCATCCATCCACTGATTTCCTGATGATCAGTAGTGGGTCTTTATTGAAATCTTTGATCGGTTGGTGCTGTTGGGAAAGCTAGTTGGCACCGATTTCAATGGCAGATTTCTTCAAGTGTACTAACGCCGTAGTTAAACACCTCTAGATGGATCAGATTGGGTGTCTAGGTCCTCCTAGCCACTCAATCTTTGATGAAGGTGGGCCTTGTGAGTGCATTGTGCGGAGAGTATATTTTCACAAGTGATGGAACGCAGAAGTGAGGCCTCGAAAATTGGCTTGGATTATGGTCGGAATTCCCTCTTGAATTCGAAGAGTGTGTAGCCGATCTTCTTGGCTAGGTGCGCACGTAATGTGGGGATTTGATTTGGAAGTATGTTAAGGCCGGACTTGATTCGATCAGTGCGGTGTTTGTCACGCGCCAAACTCGAAAACTGGGCTTACAAATTCTCGATCGCCGAATCCGGCTTCGACAGCTTCCGTAGTACCCCCATTCTCAGCTCCCGATACCCATATACCAGGTTCTGATCCTGGGATCTTATAAGGAGAATTTTTAACATGAATTGATTCATAATAAGCATAACCATAAGCAAAACCCACGAATAATAGCGAGAACACCATCACAAAATCCACTATGATCAAAACTTTAAGTACAATGCGTAAAAGGAAATACAATAACGATATCGAAAGCTCTAGAAGTTCGCTGTACGCTCTAATCTCAATGCTATTGCGGCGTCTTAGCGTCACTTGCACACAACAATCGTACATAGACTAATAAAAAGCTTAACGGGTTGTGTAAGTGTGTGCATAATATAAGCATGCTCAGAATACAATATCAAAGTAATGCGGAATATGATGGCGAATCCATGAATACCACAGCCATACCAAGGCTATGTGATGTAAGGCATGAATACTATCGACCATATCCAGGCCATGCGATGCAAGACATGAATGATGTCGGCCATACCAAGGTCATGCGATGTGAGATGCAAGTCAAGCATACCAATCCTTATCAGAATCCACATATCAATACAACTCATTACATCAGTACAATTCTTACTCTAGACAATCACTGGGGTCAAGTACACCCTACGCTAGCTTACCGCCCTTATCCGAGCGCACAATTGTGTAAGTGAAAGAGACCTCACTATTCGCCTACCAATTCAGCTTCGGCTCGTCAATAGCAGACCCATTCTTCAAGCTAGTTAAACTCAACCTAGATATTGCCTCCTCACTCAGGCGGGTAAGGTCACACCTCCTTCCAACCGACCATGACACAGTAAGAGACACGGCCTACCAGTATATGGCCCTCATGCGTTGGTATACATTCACTCGGTCTCGACGTTGGAGCATACTCCTGGTACCATAACAGTTTGGGGAATTTCACCCAAGGACATCATTGCTCCCTAGTGCTTAGAACAAAGTATTTTCGGTATCTAATCCTGTCATCCACGATATGTCTGTGGAGGTCATAACCCTAATGTCGCCAGGGTACATAGTAACCATATCACACAATACAAGATGCATGAGTCATACAATCCATTCATGCATCAATCCTATGCGTACCGTGCACTCATGAGGGACAACTTCGCTTATTAAGGAGTCCCAAAAATAACCTGCCCAAAAGCATATGCAATGGTCAATCATGTCTCATCACAAGCATGCAGATGATGCGTATGGACATGTATCATGAAGCTATACTATCACATACTCATAATCAATATCGATAACCGGCCTTTATATAAGGTGGGGTCCATAGATGGACATCATATCCATAACACGAGGGTCTGTTCTCAACTGTGAATATACCAAATCTAATAGCACGGATCCTTCCGTCTATGGTGAGGATGAACTTTCCTTATATCAAGGTTGGGCCTAGGCGGCCTACCTATATACCTAAGGATCCATAAGGGTTTCCTTCTCCATACTATTTTATAGCCCGCTAGATGCCCTAGGGGGCCCAAATAAGTCCTAGATGGACTCCAAGATCAAAACAATCCTACTGGCAACTAATGAGGGGCTCAACATCTCGAGTTAGCCCAATATGAATAGATGGATCATGCACATATCAATGGGGCCCAATGATTAGGGTTAATCCAGTTAGAGAAGGATGAGAGTGGGCCTAACAAAGGCCTAAGGGAAGGTCACAATGTAGCCATTTAATCATCATTGCCCATTCAATGTGGACATTCAACCAACATTGCTCCCAAGGAGTAGCTCACATATAGCCAAACATATAGTGGGCCCATGGCCTCACACAAGGGCCTAATATATATCACAATAGACCTCACTCAAGGGCCACATATACATCACATCGGGCCTCACCATATGGGCATCATATACATTACATCGTGCCTTATTATATGCGTCTCATATACATCACATCGGACCTCATTATATGGGCCTCATATACATCACATCGGGCCTCATCAAATGGACCATAAATACATCACATTGGGCCTCATCAAATGGGTCACAAATACATCACATTGGGCCTCATCAATGGGCCATAAATACATCACATATTCCTCATCAATGGGCCATAAATATATCACATCGGCCTCATGGGGAGGCCCATAATCCAGCAAAATAGATGGGCCACATGCACATCATATACCTCAAGGTGGGCTTGCAAGATGGGCCTAAATACAATACACATCATGGTGGACCCCACGTCCCATGGACGGTGTAGATATACATCAAGGTAGGGTCCATGTCCAACAATAAATGGACGGTTGGATATAGAATACATGCATCAAGAGGCCCACCATCCCCAACAAATGGACGGTGCAGATATAGAATATATACATGAAGGTGGGCCCCACCTGTCCTAGCCTATGGACGGTGTGGATAAGACCCATACATTACGGTCGACCCCACACGGCACCGTCCATGGATGGACGGTGTAGATATAAAATACATCATCAATGTGGGCCCCACCCCCACACGTGCTGCACGTGTGGGGTGGGCCCTACGGCTTGCCCAATGGATGGATGGTATGGAGGAAATAAATACATTATGGTGCGTCCCATTGCATTGTCCAGGGACAGACAGCCTGGATATACAATAAATACATGTAAGGTGGGCCCCACCCCCACACGTGCTTCACATGTGGGGTGGGCCCCATAGTTGCTAAGTGGCTGAATGGTAAGGATATAACACATCTCAAGATGGGACCGCAAGACTTGCAGACGTCACTACGTCAGCTTCTAGTTGTTCGATTACTGGGCTACTGGCCCAGCATCCAGCAGATGGATGGCTTAGATATAACGCATGGATTGAGGTGGGTCCACACTTGTGGGACCCTCTAGCTTTTGGAAAAAGCTAATATTTGTTTCCCCTTCATATGGTCCAGCAGCAGCTGTTGCTGGACGTCCTAAGGCTGGACGGTCTAGATGACCATCATGAAGGTGGGCTTGTGATTTGGCCAAAATGGACGGACGTTGTGGATGTGGAACACATATCATAGTGCGTCCAGTACACACACACATCAAGGTGGGTCCACGTAGCGGCCTCCTGGAATTTGGATCAAACTGATTTTTGTGTTTTTCCTTATCTAGGCTGGCCCAAAAATGGGCAGCAAGGCGGGCCCCACTCGCTGGACATGCAGATTGTTGGACACATCAGATGGGCCACACAATCATCACCATTTAAAAAAATGAAATGAGAAGGAGGGAGAGAGAGAGACGTGTGTGTGAGGGAGGAGCTTCGCCACTAGGAGCTCCTCTCAGTTTACAACGCATACATCAAATGGGTCTCACCACAAGTGAGCCCTCAAATCATCAAGATCAATGGTGAAAATTCTAAGATCATCCACTAATTGCTAATCTTCTAGGCTCCTTGAAATGCTAAGCTTCTCGGCTTCAATTTTGATGGAGGATGATGAAGACTGAAGGGATATGATGAGAGATGAGGGGGTAGAAAGTGGGTCACACCTAGGTTCTTTCTCCTTAGAATTTTTCTCTTATGGAAGCTTGGGAAATGGTAGAGAGTGAGAGAGGAGAGGGTGTTGTAAGAGGGATGGGATGAAAGGAATGGGTGTGTGTAAGGAAGGGATGGGTGGTGTAAGGAAGAGTTGACTTTGGGGATGGCTTATGTAAAAGAGGGATGGGTGTGATGGGTTATACTTGAGTCGTGATTGATTGATTGATGTGATAGATTGGGTAGAGATTCTTTCAGTATTCGCAATGCGTGACGTTTTCCTCAAAATAAACGCGGCCCTATAACTCTTGGCTTGGGTATTGCATCAGTGCGTAAGACGCGGTGTTGAAACCACAACGACGGTGTAGTCGCTAGGGTACAAGTCTCGAGTCAAGTCGACTCAGATCTAGGGGGATACAACTTAGGGTTGTGCGTAAACACCGATTATAGGTCGAGGGTCGCCGAAATTTGACAAGAAGGATCGTGAAAGTCTAAGGAACGGTACAGAATAGGATACGGGCCTTACAATATTTTTGCTAGAGCGACTCGTTTCTCCTTTAATATGGCCCATCATGGTCGAAATTTAATCGCGAGGTTGCCGGATGGTCCTGATCCTGTGAATGCGAGTGATGGTGGCCCACTCCAATCCACCACAGGTCTCCTTAATTCAAAACATGTAGGCGGGAAACCTATTAGAGAGAGGACTCTCTCTCCTAAAGGTAAACATGGATCAACGTTAGTTTGACCGTGCTCCTGGTTCTAATGTATTACGGGTGCACTCCTGATGTGCACACATGGTCTAGGTGTGGGGTCCCTTGTGATGTTTTTGAGAAATCTACTCCGTCCATCCATTTTTCCATCTAGTTTAAGGGGTTGAGCCCAAAATTGAAGCATATCCAAAGATCAAATGGGCCATGCTATCTAAAATAGTGGATGTTGTGATTTCTACGTTGAAACCTTTATAAGCTCTTGTCATCCAACCTGTTTATAAGATTATACAGGCATAAATGAAAGTAAATATCCTACTCCGACTATCCCTGACCTTTAATAGGTGCCAAAATCAATGGTTAAGGGGCTGATCTGTCGATTGAGTCACTTATACAATGATATAAGGGCTGAAATTCGACGTGTATGGCCAATTTACGATACACAGCTATAGTGTGAATTTTCACATTAAACGGATCGTGGAAACCATGTGATCTAGAATCCAGTGGTCTAGGCTAATGACATTTTCATAATTATCGCAGATCTGAGAGTTTTGTGAAATTTAATGGTTCTACTGGGTTTTATGCACCTTTCTGGACAATTTTTATAAACGAACTTTCATCTAAATCCTTATGGATAATTGGTCATTCGCTAATTCACTTAAGGGAAGGTGCATACGTTGAATCATTCAATGGATGGTCTTGTTTTAAAATCAACGGCTAGATGGCTTTGTCTAGGTATGGAGATTATTTCTCACAGTCAGATCAGTGTTGGAGAATGTGTGTAAGGTTAGGAAGCTAGACTGGGATTGTACCCAAGTACATAATAATTAAGTTGAATTTTATGGTAAAGCTAGAGAACTTTCAATACTCGAGTATTGAAAAGTTTAGGGCATTACACTCTATTGGCCTAATTTTCAGCTTGATACAAAACTATAGTGGGACATAGTAAAGAGAAATGCAAATCAAGGGATGAAATTGTTTCCTTTTGTCATGGCCTGCCAGAATTTTGTATTGGGCTAAAAGTTGGGATAGTGAGGTTTCAAGGGGTGTCACATCACGTGGACCGTTTAGATTTAGGGACCATGACACATGTGCAAAGGTGTGCATGGGTGCGCACATAAGAAGGTGCACATGTGAGCATTCATATATATATATATATATATATATATATATATATATATATATATATATAGGGAAATGATACTATGAGGTTGACCTCGTGGCAACTTCCCGTGAGGTTGAGTTGTGTGGGCCCCACCGTGATGTGTGTCGAACATCTACCCCATCAGTTAGACGCACCAATCCATGGTGGGCCAGAGCCTTAAAAATGAAGTTAATACATGACTTGGGTGGGCCACGCCACATATAATAGTTAAGAGGGATTACCCTCCCATTAAAACATTCATAATAATATATTAGGCTCATCGAGATGGGTTTCACCAATGCAACCTATCCATTGTTTGTGTCCCACTTGGATGAGGGGTCAGACCAAGTTTTAGTCGCATGTAACTCCAATGGTCCCCACCAAGTGCTTTTATATATTTTAAGCATGTTTTCACATGATTTTAAATGGTATGACCCACTTGAGTTCCTTCTACGGCTGATTTTTGGGATATCCCATAATCTAAAAGGCACACATCAAATGCACGATGTTGATGGTCGAGACACATTATGGTGGGGCCCACACAGGTTAACCTCATGGGAAGTTCCCATGAGGTCGACCTCATAGTACTATTTCCCCATGTATATATAAAAGGTCGAACTTGGAGTAAGATTTCCCATATATATATATATATAGAGAGAGAGAGAGAGAGAGAGAGAGAGAGAGAGAGAGAGAGAGAGAGAGAGAGAGAGAGAGTCATGCTCCCCTGCGCACCAACGCACGTGCGCACCTTTGCACACGTGCCATGGGTGTCTAATCTGAACGGTCCATGTGATGCGGAATCCCATGAAACCCCATGTGACAAATATTCACCCCGATTTAAAATTCTGGTGGGCCATAGCAAAGAGAAATGCCGATCAAGGGAGGAAACTGTTTTCATTTTTCATGGCCCATCAAAGTTTTAGATCAAAGTAAAACTTGGGCTCGGGGGGTTTCATGAGGTGCTGCTTCACATGAACGATTCAGATTTTGGATCCACATCACGTATGATGGGTTCTAAAAAAGTTCGTACGTAGTATGTACGAACTAGTTCACAGGTGAGCGTTTCCATGTATATATATATATATATATAGAGAGAGAAAGAGGAACGCTCAGCTTCGAACCGGTTCGCACGGCCTTAGGTGCGCACCTCATTCACAGCCGTTGGATGTATGGAGCGGCTGGGATTTGGGTGGAATTCTCGTTGGAGAGAGAGAGTGCATTGCGCGAGTAATAGAAGTGAGATATATTCTCTCTCATGCACGCAGCCTCACACGCATACGTCTCACGAAGTACTTTCTCATTCCCCCCCCCCCCCCTGTCTCCCTCACATCTTCCTCTATCGCGACCAACGCCAAACGCCATTGCACAACGCACGTCAGCTCTCTCAGCCTCTCTTGCCTCTCCCTCTAATGCAACCAACGCCGTCTCTCTCCCTCCAACGCAACTAGTGCCATCTCTCTCTCTCTCCCTTCAATGCAACAAGAGCCTTACGAAACCTCTGCTATCTCTCTGTTGTGGGCTGATGAGAGATTACCAAAGGAATGATCAGACAAGCAAGATGCACTGCCAGATGAGCACAGATACTGTTGGGATACCATGCATTGCTAGCACTAGTTCTTAAGGTGCCGATCTTTGATCCATCAAACACACACCTATTCGTGACAAGATTCTATTTGATGGTGATTTTAGATCTATTCATGAACGTTGGCAATTCCCTTGGTGGGAAGAGTGATGCTGAATTGAAAATGAAGGCCATGGCTTCATCGGCCCCACATTAAGTGGCTATAAAGTGTGCGGCTACACACATCCGAAGGGTTTTGATGGTGGGCAGCCTGTGCTAACTTTTTTTTTTTCCTGATGTTATAAGTAATATGATCTTTGGATTTATCTTGTTTTTAAGCTAAAACAGAGACACGCAAACCACATGGCATTTGTTGTCAAGTGGCACTCTCTCAAGTTTGCATATTGTTTCTTGGCTGAGAACGTCTCCTATGTCGATGCATTCGACAACCCAAAAGGCATTACCATCTTCTCATAATATCTACTCATCCCAATCCAGAATCTAAATTTGATGGTACCAGATAGATGGTCACTGCATATCATCACATTGTTGTGGTTGAATGTAGCAAGTTGTATGCATGATCGTTGAATCGATCAGCTTCTGTGATGTGTTTTTTTTTTCTCCATTTTTTTTTCTTACCTTGTTGAGTTTTGTACTAACACAACCACCAACAACAAATTTTGTGTTAGAATCAAATACCACTAATGAAACAATCCACCTAACAACACCCATGGGCCGAAATCAGCCGAAATCAAGGATTTGTAAAGAAAAACTTGCAGGATATGGGTTGAAACCTGTTTTATACTTTTGTTGTAATGAAATTTCAACTAATGATCTGGCATTTGACAAGACATGTGAGCTAAAAGACTATTTTCTAAATTCACTAAAAAAAAATTTATAAAAAAATATCTTTCTAATTTCTCCCCACCACCTCTGTAAAGTCTCTACCTACTCCTTTTTCTTCGATCCATCTTCTCCTGCACATGATAGAGATGACCTATTTTCTTTCCCTTTCCTACACATCATAGAAACGGTACAAACATTATAAAGAAAAAGTGATGTAATATTATAAACAGTGGTGATCCAAATATAAGTTACAATACACCAAATCATTTTATGCCATTGTGAGCAAGCATGTCCTGACCTTCAAATGCTAAAACATCACATGGGTTGAATCCCAAGCTACCTAGAATGTTTGGGGAAAAAGAAATCCCTAACCTACAGTATAATTGGGTTTTTTTCAAATATAAAAAACTCAAATTTGCAACCAGTTAATCCCCAAATCTTGGAAGCCGTGACCAGCATTAGCCCATAACAAAGAGATAGCAGAGGTTTCATCAGGCTCTGGTTGCATTGGAGGGAGGGAGGGAGGGAGGGAGGGAGAGGGAGAGAGAGAGAGAGAGAGAGAGAGAGAGAGAGAGAGAGAGATGGCTTTGGTTGCATTGGAGGGAGAGGTAAGAGAGGTTGAGAGAGCTGCTGTGTGTGGGGGGAATGAGAGAGTACTTCGTGAGAGGTATGCGTGTGAGTGAGGCTGTGTGTACGGCAGATATCTCACTTTTATTACTCGCGCAGATGCACACTCTCTCTCCACCGAGGATTCCGCCCAAATCCCAGCCTCTCCTTACCTGCAACAGCTGTGAATGAGGTGCGCACGTAAGGCCGTGCGAACCGGTTCGCAACTGAGCGTTCCTCATATATATATATATATATATATATATATATATATATATATATATATATATATATATATATATATATATATATATATATATATATATATATATATATCCCAAGGGAGTGCTAAACGAACACACACACCAATCTCTCTCTCTCTCGAATAAAATCCAAGTTAATGTTCAAAAAATACAATACATTATATGTGGTTCTACCTAGTCCAACTAGCTGTGTGAGCATTTCTTGTGTGTGTGTGAAATGCTCACACATAACTAATTAGGCCATTTAAATTGGTCCAACTAGCTGCATTAAATGTCAAAGATTTCTCTTTTCATCCACATGTAATGTACCATATGTGAGTATATGTGACATATACAGTTAATCTGTAATGTTGAAATAGATTTATAACAATTCACTTTTCTTGTAGATGATATCATACTATTGATTATAATATATATATATTCCTTCATATGCTTACTATTGTGTGGTCCACTTGGCGTTCATATCTACTTCATTTTTAGGATATGTCCCGCTATGATATATAAAAATGGATGGACCGTGTGGACAAAAAAACATGCATCATGATGGGCTCACAGATCACCTCTAGTGTCGAACTTCGGTGTTAAAGGACACTGCCGCTGAATCCAAGTCTCCGCTGGACAAACCTTTTTTTTTTAAAAAAAAGTTTTATGTCCAATGGTTTGGACTATATATCAAGGTCCAACCACTAGTAACTTTCAACTTTTCATGTTTATATGACATCTAAACCCTTTAAAAGGTTGAACGTCAAAAGAATCACGTTTTTTAATAAGTCTTTATTATCCAGTTGTATGGTCATCATTTACCAACGTATGCTTATTGTTTTATATGATGTGTATTGTAAAAATGTTGATTTTAAATATATTTTAATATTAAAAAATATATACATATTATATAAAAGTTTTTACAAAAAATCTATTTTTTGGTGTTTTGGGAATAGTCCCACATTAAGAAAGAAGAATGAAAAAAAATGGGTTTATATGAGAAAGGTGGAGTACCTTAATCTTTATTTGCTTGGTCCATGGTGTATCGGGTTTGTGTATTCTAGTGCAAAGCACTCGAACACTAGCACGAGCACGGTGTAAGGGTGTGGGCATGTGAGGCAGTGTGGCTGTAGAGGCATTAGTGATGTACTTTGCACTTCGCACGTGCGCATCGTGTCGCAAAGGGATGCTCCTTCGTAACCTTACGAGAACCGGTGCAAGTCGCAGTGCAATAGAGAGATAGAGCAGGTAGCTGGGATGAGTTTAGAGGTCTGAGTGAGATTCACGTGACTTATATAGAGGTTAGAAAAACTAGCTGTTAGAGTGAGGTGTAACTCCTCATGCACATTAAGATTGACCATACAAAAATTGTTGCATGTGGCTAACCCAACAGCTGTAAACGACTAGCTAATTAGTCTAAACGGTCGGCATGCAGCAGTTGTTACACCACATGCACAACAGCTAGAAACTGCTGTTAGCCATCCTATCCTATATATACAGTGCCTGGATGGGTTTGCAAACCATCACCAACACACTCCAATCATACTCCTACAAACCAAAGGAAGAATTGTAAATAGTGCACTCCAATAAGTCAACAAGGTTCATCCGAACCTTAGCCTTAAGAATAGACCAGTGCCATGGTCTAAAACAGTTCATCTGAACCTTAGCCTGAAGAACAAACTAGTGTTGTGGTCTAATACTCATTTTCTATCTCTGATTTAGAGATTTTCTTTTATTAATTCTGCCAAAAATTTGTGTACAGAGTTCCATTAGTGGATCCTCATATTTTCTGAACGCAGATCCACACCTGGTTTGTCGTATCCTATAAACTATTTGCCTGAAACCTTTCAGCATACTCAATGTATTTGAGTAGGGGCAAATAATACTTTAAGGACATCGCTCTCATACAAGCTTTAGGCTGTCTTGATTATTTTTTAGTTTACTTATTTACAGATTTTTTTTTAATTTTTTTTTTTTAAAATTTTTTGTATTATTTGATCAACGGTGTGGACCACTTGACAAGTAAATACTAATAATCATTGTAATGAATGATTCTCATGTTGGGGTTAAACTGTTAGAAGGGTTGTATTTTATATGCACATAATACTTTAAAAGTTATCATATGGTAGACAGTAACTTATAGCCCAACTGATTAAACTAAACAGCTATTTCTCTTGGAAACAATCACTTTTACGGGAATTAAGGGATAAAATTGTACATACCGGATGTACACTTACCCTTGATTTTTTATGGGATATACATTGATATGTATGTATGATCCACTCTGATCATTACATGTATAATCCAATGATAGTCCAAGAGCTAAAAAATCAAGTTGATCTGTGATTCAAGTAAGCTATTGAAAGGGAAATAATTTGGAGAGGGATGTCCACCCTTTATTTTTATATGCCCCACCATGCTGATAATGTGAAATCCACTCCAACCATTAGATACCATATCAAACTTTAGTCTTGACACCCAAAAATCAGGCCTATATATGATTCAATTAGGCTATACTAAGGGAAACCGTTTGGAGGGTGAGTTTTCATTGTACATTATTTTTAACTGAGTGATCCACCTAAACTATATATGGGGTTGATTTCTAGTCTCTACATCTAACATGGTGTGACTCACCTAATGGTTGGAGTGGATTTCTCAATTAATACTATGGTGGGCCTACCCCGGCTGAAAACTCTTTTCCTTTTCAAAATAACTTTATTTTGTGCATTATTTATTAGCATTAGTTGCCGATTTAAGTGCTAATTAATGCTAATAAATAGTGCCCACATGAAAGTTATTTTGAAGAGGAGAAGAGTTGTCAGTCGAGAAGAGTTGTCAGCCTGGGTGGGCCCACCATAGCATTAATGAGAAATCCACTCCAACCATTAAGTGAGTCACACCATCTAAGACCTAGAGACTGGAAATAAGCCCCATCCTTAGTTTAGGTGGACCACACAATCGAAAATAGTGTACAATTAAATCTCACCCTCCAAACGGTTTCCTTTAGTATAGCCTAGTTGAATCACATATGGGCCTGACTTTTGGACTTCAAACTAAAGTTTGATGTGGTATCTAATATTTGGAGTGGATTTCACATAATCATTATGGGGGACCCTATAACAATTAAGGGTGGATGTAACTCTCCGTATTATTTCCCTTGGTATAACTCAGTTGAATCACAGATCAACTTGATTTTTTAGATCTTGGACCATCATGGGATTATACATGTAATGATCAGAGTAGATCACACATACATATCAATATATGTGCCATAAAAAATCAAGGATAAGTGTGCATCCCTAAAAGTTACCGTAAAAGTGATACGTTTCCAAGAGAAATTTCCATTTAGTTTAATTAGCTGGGCTATAAGCTACTGTTTGTTTACGGTATGATAACTTTTAAAGTATTAAGTGCATATAAAATCCAACCCTTCCAACAGTTTAGCCCAAACATGAGGATCATTCACTATTATGATTGTTAGTATTTACTTATCAAGTGGTCCACACCACATAAAGCAATAAGTATACGTTGGTAAGTGTTGAACATACAACTAAATATTAAAGAGTTATGAAAAAAGGTGATTCTTATGATGTGCAACCTGTTAGAGGGTTTAGATGCCATACAAACATAAAAGGTTGGAAGTTACTAGTGATTGGAACTTGATATATAGTCCAACTGTTGGACATGAAACTTAAAATAATAATTAAAAAAAAACCTATCTAGCGGAGACTTGGATTCGACAGTGCCCTTTAATACCGAAGTTAGCACTAGAGGTGCTCTGTGGGCCATCTTAATGCATGTGTTTTGTCCACACGGCCCATCCATTTCCCATATCATAGTGGGACATGATCTTAAAAATGAAGCAGATCTAAACTCCAAGTGGACCACACTATAAGACATAACATTGATTGAACGCTCACCATTGAGAACTTTATAAGGCTCACTACAATGTTTATTTTCCATCCAACCTGTTGATTATGTCTCACAGACCTGGATGAAAGGAAATACAAACATTGGCTTGATTTTAGAGGATTAAAAAAAAAATGACAAGGCCCATACATGATGGTGAACCACTTGTGCATTAGATTTGCCTCATTTGGGTTCATGCCCTAAAATAATATAACAAAATGGATGGCCGGCTTGGATAAAATCCAAAGATCATGATGGGCTCCACATAACTCTCTCCAGGCAAATAAGGACTTCATTTGTTTCCAAACGCACATGGGAGAGAGACTATTAAACAAGGAAAAAGATCATTAAATGATGAGGATGAATGTTTACAAAGAAAATGAGATGACTAAAAAAGCTGTACACATGTGATATATTTGGATGATGCACTACATATCTTGAAAATTTGGTCCGTTAATTAAGTAGGGTCCCTTATAAGCATGTGAAGAATTTTTATTTATTTATTGATCAATAGTATGATATCATCTACAAGAAAAGTGAGCTATTATAAATCTATTCCAATAGTCCAGATTTAACTTACATGTGTGGCTCTAGCAATGATGATCATTTACTAATTTTTAGTACATAAAATTAGAGGTGTACATGAGTTGAGCCGAGCTTTGCACAGCTCATGCTCGACTCGGACTGCTCGAGTCTCAGCTCGTGCTTGGCTTGGCTCAGCCTTCGAGCTCGGAACAGCAGCTCGTGCTCGGCTCGATTGAGTTCGAGCCCGGCCAGTGGCTGTTGGTCGGATGGGTTTTGCTAGTCGAACAGCCAGAAAAAATGGAGAGATTGGAGGATAGGACTCACTTTCGAAGAGAAGCTCATCTGGACAAACGTTGGAAGAGGGAATGTCACCGGGCAGATAGTATTGGGTGGGGCTTGTCCGGACTGACACCGGAAGAAGGAAATGCTTGTCTGAATAAATGCTGAAAGAAAGAAATGTCGCTGGAAGAAGGAAATGTAGCCAGCCGGACGGCCAATTTGAGCGATTTAGAGGGGAAAATGGGGCGATTTGGGCGAAAGGAAGGAGAACGGGTAGGGTTGTTAGTTTGGGCGTATTGGGTTGGGTCGGGCGACTGGGTAGGATTTTTTAAAAATCCTTTATATACTAACTTAAAGTCGAGTCGAGCTTAATACCGAGTCGAGCCGAGTTGAGCTACGTCCAGCCCGGACTTGACTTGAAATGTTCCAAGTGCCCAAAATATGGCTCGACTCGGTTCAAACAATGTTTTGATCTGAGTTAAGTCGAGCTTTTTCGAGCCGAGTCGAGGGAGTTACCGAGCTTAGGTTTTTTGAGCCGAGTCGAGGGAGTTACCCTGCAACTACATAAAATTTCATTAGTTGGCCCTATTTGATGAGCAGGTTAGATCTATGACACAATTCTTATCATACTTATGTAAGACACAATGTCACATATCCTCGCAGGTAGTGCATTACATGTGAATGAAAAAAGAAATTATTGACATTTAATGCACAACTAGCTAGACCAATTTGAATGGTCCAACTAGTTGTGCATGAGCGTTTCTTGTGTGTGTGTGTATAAATGTATGTATGTATGTGTGGATGGATCAAATTTTGGATGGGTGTGCGCTGTGGTAGCATAGTTGCAGGGTGCCACCATGCTACGGTGTGAGCCTTTCCTTGAAAGGGCATGTAGGTTGCATAGTTAGCCTAGCACCACACACATCTGTGATGATTTGATGTGGTAGGATTTGTTCGGACATGTGCCACTTTCAGTGATGGAGCTAAGTCATGCATGTACTTAACCTAATGACTTTCAAACACGTGTAAGTTTCAATTTTTTTTTTTTCTAATGGTGGCACATGACCCAATCAAATATGGCACATCAGGTCAGCACACAAATGTCTATGGTGGCAAAGTCACCATGTAATTCGCATCTCTTGAAAGGACTTAGGTTGCCTTACCTAAGGATATCCTGGTGACATGACATGTCGCAAAGTACTCGGTGCTTTATAAATGGGCTCAAAAGGAAAGCATTATTTTGTGTAAAAGCTGTCAAAACTGAATGTCACATGTCTCTCTAAAACTGAAGCATGGGTTTCTTAGAGCTACAACTAGGATTCTTTTATAATTTTATTTCATTTGTCTTTGAGGTTTCATCCATTTATGCCCATTTCCTTTAAGAGTCGTTTGCATGCCGGTAAACTTTTAAGTTGTAAACACTTTATACCTAAAAAGAGTTTAAAGTGTTAATTGTAATTTTACATGCTATTTTGTTTAGCTTTTAAGTAGCAATTTGTGTACATAAAAACTAATTATGCATTTGGCTTTTTTAAGTGGTAAATGTATTATACACGTCATGGTGGGCCCCACATATCGTAATTGTGTATCAACATGGCGTTCTATTATATATAATGTCTTTTCAACTATAAAGACTTTACATGTAATTTGAAACATGGCATTTTTCCAATTTTCAAATTACAATTGAAAGGAATAATGTGTTTACAGCCTATAAAACCTTTATAGGCAAATGTAGATATCCAAATAGCCCCTATAATCTCATTACAACTCATGGATTTTTACTAGTAACAAAACTACCGCTTAAAAATTACAAGTGGAGATATGGATTAGTGTTTTGATTTTGATTGTAGGAATTTCAAAATCGATCTCATTAAAGAAGAGGCACAACTAGATTTTTTTGAAAAATCTTTAATTCTATTATCCTTCTCAGAGAAGAAACATAGAGGGCTTGATCATAATCTATCAAGGAAGAAGAAAAAGGTGAGTTTGGTGGTAATTTTGTAAATTTTGCAGCACTTGATCTGGTGTTTTCACATTTTTATTCATTTTTTAGTTGAGATTAATTTTGGTTTTATATGCATTCGTTCTAAAAATGATGAACTTTTTTTAGGTCAAGATATTAATCTTTAGCTGCAATTTGAGTGTACGCTAGCACGTTGAACTCAGTTCATCAATTAGAAAGGTGTTCTTCAACTATTCTTTGTGATCGATTGTAAGAATCTCTTTCCCATTCCGTTCTTATTTGTATTGAACAGTCCTTTCGTACAGAAGGCAAAGGAGTAACCCATCATTAGAGAACGAACCCCACTCTTTGAATATCTCCTGATCCAATTTTACACACTGAGCAAGTGGCTGAATAGGTGACCGATCTCTTCAGATCTCGATCATACACTATGTATCTGCCTATCTCGTCACTCATGGTCATTGTTGTTCAGTTCGAATTAAAGCGCAATTTCAATTCTAGAGTGGAGGTCTCCAGCGACTCCAAATCAGTGGTAGTTGCCTTCTTAGTAGATAAACCAGGCTCAATGTTGTTGTGGTATTGGAAGAAGAGAATTACAGCCCTGAAGAGTCACATGGAATTTCGTATCTCCCATACCTCGAGGGAAGCCAACGTCGTGGCTGACAAGATGGCTCGCTTAGGTAGCATGAACCAGGTCAATGAAACTTTCACATCTGTTCAGTCCCTCTTGCCTTCCTCTAGGGGTCACATTCTCCTGGACAGAGTGGGGTTAGCCTACATCCGTGCTGCCTAACCCATTCTCTGTCCTGTTTTTCTTTTTCCCTTCTCATATGATAGGGGGGCTGACTCCCTTCTGTCATTGGCCCTGCCCGAATCACTCTTTGTAAAGCCTCTGTGCTCCCTTTATACTTTGCAATATACAAGGCTCTTTTCTTTATATATACACACACACACACACACACACACACACACACACACACACACACACAAACCCAATTTCAATTCTGGCACGCCTGCACCTACTGCAAAAAACAACAACAAATAATTTTTTGGCACGCCCGATGGGACACTATAACATGAGTTTGTATGAAAAGTAATGAGAAAGCGAGACGGTCGATGAATCTTTCTGAGATAATGATGAATTGGCTATGTGATATGAAAATGGTGAATCGGCATACATACAAGCAATTACGAGCTTAGGCCGAGACCATTAACAAATGGATGGTCAGCCAGGCCGGAAACCTGAATATGATATTTTCTGAAAGAACACTTATTGTGTCGTAGCAAAATGTGCCTTAGCCAATTATTGATATTAGTTATGTCGAAAATCTAGCGTCGATACCGCTACCACTGTAGTTACCTCTTCGTCACAACATAATATTCATTAGCTCCAATTCAGGAGATATGGAACACTCCACTGCCTATTGAGTTTAGGCAACCAAAGTGGGAGGTCAGGAATTTTATTCCTGAAAAAGGAAACCAAGATATACTTGGGTTAAGCTATTCCTTGGTAATCCACTGTATCACGAAAAATAAAATCAAGTAGGCCCTGAACCACCTCTAATGCCTGAATCGCGCCATTTGAATTATGTCCAAATTATTCAAATAGTTTAGGAATTAATAGGCCAAGTTTGCAGCCGTATTACTACCTCAGAATGGATTGACCAACAGTCTCCATTATCATGATTGATTTTACCATTTTTCGATCGAGATGGTTGATTTCGACCAAGTTGTCCGACTTTGACGCTTTTCGATCAAGACAGCCGAGTTCAACTAAGATGGCCAAATTTGTTGTCTCTCAATCAAGATGGCTGAGTTTGACCAAGATAGCCGAGTTTGACCAAGATGGCCGATTTTGCCCTTTTTTTATTTAGATGGCCAAGTTCGGCCAAGTTGACCAACTTTGATGTTTTCCAATCAAGATGGTCGAGTTCACCCAAGTCATCCAACTTTGACGTTTTCCCATCAAGATGGTCGAGTTCAACCAGGATGGCAGATTTTGCCATTTTTCAATTCAGATGGCCGAGTTCGGTCAAGTCGACTGACTTTGATGTTTTTCGATCAAGATGGTTGAGTTCGCCTAAGTTATCTAACTTTGATGTTTTCTGATTAAGATGGCTGAGTTCGATCAAGTCGACCGACTTTGATGTTTTTCGATCAAGATGGTTGAGTTCGCCTAAGTTATCCAACTTTGATATTTTCTGATTAAGATGGCCGAGTTCGACCATAATGGTTGATTTTGCCATTTTTCGATTTAGATGGCAGAGTTCAGCCAAATCGGCTGACTTTGATGTTTTTCAATGAAGATGGTCGAACTCGCCTAAGTCATCTAACTTTGACATTTTTCGATCAAGATGGCCAAGTTTGACCAGGATGGCCGATTTTGTCGTTTTTTCGATTCAGATTGCCGAGTTTGGCCATGTTGGCCGACTTTGATGTCTTTCAACCAAGATGGTCGAGTTCACCCAAGTCATCCGACTTTGATGTTTTCTGATCAAAATGGCTAAGTTCGACCAGGATGACTGATTTTTTCATTTTTCGATTCAGATGGCCAAGTTCGGCCAAGTCGGTCGACTTTAATGTTTTTTATCAAGATGGTCATGTTTGACCAAGATGGCTGAAATTGATATTTTTACATGGCCGAACCATCACACGTATTGCACCAAACAACGAATTAACATCACATTCAACTTTTACCAAAGGCGAAGTGATGTGGGGGAGCAATGTTGGACCAAATTCCTGACCATTCTTGGGAAACCCAATTGGAAAGGACAAGTGTTAAAGCAATGAAAAGATATTGCAAGCTAAAGATCTTTAAGGATGTTTGGAGTGCATTTTAAGGAATTACAACTGACAAGGAGTAGTTGGGAAGAATTCAAAAGCAAACCAAGCAGCTTTCCAAGCGGCCGAGTGTCATCCAGGAGCTCAAGCAATCAACCGATGTCCATCTTAGAGGTTGATCAAGCGGCCAAGTGCCATCCCGGAGGTCGATTAAGTGTCCGATGGCCATCCAGGAGATCAAGCAAGCAGCCGATGGTCAGCTCGATTGATCAGCCGAGCGGAATGTGATCAAGTTACCAAGAAGGCCTGGAGTGGTTACTGGAACATGTGGCAAGGAATTCTCTAGACCTCTCCAAAACGAGCGAAAGCAGAAAAAAGTTGCTCAAGCATTTCCATCAGAATCAATGGTGCCGAGTGAGAAGAAGCCAAGATCGACGAGCAGAAACCCCGATCTGATCCGTGGGATCGGCAAATACTCGCGGTCCAAGATGTATCACAAGCGGGGTCTGTGGGCCATCAAGGCCAAGAATGGTGGATCCTTTCCCCACCACGATCCCAAGTCTAAGCCCTGCGCTCCCGAGGTAAAACCCCCCAAGTTCTACCTCATCGATGATGTGAAGAAACCGATTCCAAATCACCGCAAGCCCAAGCCCACCAAGCTTAGGGCAAGCTTCACGCCTGGAACGGTTTTGATAATTCTGGCCGGTAGATTCATGGGAAAGCAGGTCGTTCTCCTCAATCAGCTTTTGTCGGGTCTGCTTCTTGTTACTGGCCCGTTTAAGGTCAATGGCGTCCCCCTGCGGCGTGTTAATCAGGCTTACGTGATTGCGACCTCTACCAAGGTTGGTATTTTTGGTGTAGATGTTCAAAAGTACGATGACAAATATTTTTCTAAGGAGACCAAGAGAAAGAAGAAGAAGGGAGAGGGTGAATTTTTTAAGGCTTAAAAAGAGGAAATAAAGTCCCTTCCACAAGAGAAGAAGGATAATCAGAAGGCTATGGATGCCTAGCTAATCAAGTGCATTGAGGCAGTCCCAGATTTTTTTCTTTTTCTCTTTTTAATTTATTTTTTTAAAATTTTTTTTGGGGTTAGCTTGTTAGTACACACCCATGTCAGTACACAGACTCCATGTTAGCCACCCCGCTAGGGATCGATACTAAGACCTCAAGTGTTGAAACGAGGTATCTCCACTCAGTCTGCCAGTTGAGCTATGGATTTAGGTGTAGGCAGTCCCAAATTTGAAGGCTTACTTGGCTGCCAGGTTCTCTCTTAGGTCAGGCATGAAACCACATGAGCTTGTTTTCTAGACGAGACTCTACGGAAATGTTATGATTATTTCCTTGTTAGGAATTTTGTTTGATTTCAATGAAATGTTGCAGTACTATTTCAGTTTTGATTGGTGGCAGACCCCTTGATTATGTTTTTATGCTACTCTTGCTTGCAATAGATTTTATCTAATATTCTATTATAAGTTTGTGGAGGAAAAAAAAAGGAAGTCTCTAGAAGGCAATCGTGTTGAACAGTTATTATAATTGTCGGAACATGAGAAAGATCCAGATGGTTGGATCAAAGATATAAATAACCAAAAAAAAAAAAATCAAGAGGAAAAATTGTCGCATACTAACCCAAACAAACCAAATCTATCTTTCAATTGTCCTTTCAATTACTAGTCAATTCACATTCCATAGTGTAATTCTTTTCCTTTACTACCTGCCATTTACATTTCGTAGTGTAATCTATAGCAGCAACCGAGTAATTGATAATCATTAGTTGTAATTCGAGTGTACGTTAACACGCCAAACTCAGTTCATCCATTAAAAAGGTGTTCTTCAGCTGTTCTTCGTGATCGACTGTAAGAATCTCTTTCCCATTCCATTTTGATTTGTATTGAAAAGTCCTTTCATACGAAAGGCAAAAGAGTAACCCATCATTAGAGGATGAACCCCACCCATTGAATATCTCCTTATCCAATTTTACACATTGAGCAAGTGGTTGAATAGGAGATCGATCTTTTCAGATCTCGATCATACACTATGTGTCTACCTATCTTGGTGCTTGGGGTCATTGTTGTTCGGTTTGAATTGAAGTCGCAATTTCAATTCTGTGATGCCCACACACCTAGTGCAGAAAACAACAGCAAATAGCTGGCACATGACCTAATTAAATCTTGCACATTAGGTCATCACAAATGTCCGTGGGTTTCAAAGTCACTATATAATCTGCATCTCTTGAAAGGACATGTTTCCTTACCCAAGGATATCCTTGGTGACATGATGTGTCGCAAAGTGATTGATGATTTATAAATGGGCACAAAAATGATAGAAAGGAAAGCATTATTATGTCTAAAAGCTACCATTTGGGTCGAGTAGAAACTGAACCACACAAACCAAAATAAAAAATTGGCCCCAAATTCCTCTCTCTCTATCTCTCTCTCACTCTCTCAGAGAAAGGAGATAGTGTGAAGCAAGGTTTTATATATATATATATATATATATATATATATATATATATCATCACTTCTCTTGGTTTTGTATTGGATTTTTAAGGTTTCCATTTTCTCCCTAGTTGCAATTTTATTAATATTCTAAACTTCTAGAGTTTTCTCCCTAGGTCTTATCTTAGACCTATAGCTAGGATTTTTTTTATTTTTTATTGCAAATTCATTTCATTTTTCTTTGCCATTTCATCCATTTATTCCATTTTCCTTCAATGGTTGTTTAGATGCCTATAAAGTTTTTAGTTGTAAATACTTTACACCTAAAAGGAGTTTAAGGTGTTAATTGTTTACATACGATTTTGTTTGGCTTTCAAGTAGTAATTTGTGTACATGAAAACTAATTGTGTATTTGGCTTTTAAGTGGTAAATGTAATACACATCATGGTGGGCTCCACACATCATGATTGTGTATCAACATGGCATTCTGTTATATATAATGTGTTTTTAAATATAAAGACTTTACATGTAATATGAAATTAGACTTTTTGCGAATTTTCAAATTATAGCATAAAGGAATAATGTGTTTATAGCCCTGTAAAACCTTTATAGGAAAATGTAGATATCCAAACAGCCTATGCAATTAGATTACATATAATCTCATTACAACTAAAGGATTTTTTCTAGCAACCAAATGGCCTCTTAAAAAATTTTAAGTGGAGATAAGTATTAGTGTTTTGATTTTGATTGTAGGAATCTTGAATAAGATCGCATTAAAGAAGAGGCACATTTAGATTTTGCTGGAAATCTTTAGTTCTATTATCCTTCTCAGAGAAGAAATGCAAGTCATAATCCATCAAGAAAGAAGAAAAAGGTGAGTTTACTGGTAATTTTGTAAATTTTGCAGCACTTGATATGGTGTTTTCACATTTTTATTCATTTTCTAGTTTAGATTAATTTTGGTTTTATATGCATTCTGTCTACAAATGTTGGATTTTTTTGTCTTTAAGTCACAATATTAATTTAATGGAAATGTGTTTCTGTAGACACTCCACCCAGGTTACATCTTGAGAAGGCTAAGACTATTTGGGAACCATGATCATACCATGAACCAAAATCATAGCCCAAACCAAACCCTAACAAAACAAAATCTCAATCCGCAACCCAAAATCGTGATTCAAACCATTCAGCACACATGCAGCCCTGCCTATTCCCTATATCCTAACTAAGACCCTCTTTACCCAAGCCTAAACTCACTTTTCTGAGCCGAAAACTCTAAAAAGAAGACCTCCAGGCGGACCCGCACCACGTATAAAGCCCGCACGTGCGAGCCTGGCCTGAATGAAGCCCGGGCGGTAGTCTGACTGCCGCGGGTAGGAGTCTGACTATCGACTGCGGTACTTCGAGTACCGCCCCTTGCGACACACGTGTGGACAGTTGTTCCAGCTCCTAAAAGTCAACTTTCCTTCAAAATTACCCCTCCAGCCTTCACTATTTACCTTTTTACCACTTCCCATAGCCAATGAGAGAGTGCCACGTAGCATTCCTCTCTCTACAACCAACCATAGCTTACCATCTCACCTTTTACCCCTCTCAAACCTAACAATTACCATAAGACCATTGGAGAAGGCTATAAATAGCCCTCTCCTCTTCACATTTTCATCAATAACTCTTCACTTCTAAGCTTAAGTGAGAAAGAGAGTGAGAGGAAGAGAGAGAGAGGAAGAGAGTGAGGCTGAGGAGATGCTCCCAAGCCTTCATGTCCATATTTTTCAGCTATCTTCTTAGCCCACTCCTTGCCCTTCTAGCCATCGTAACCTCCCAACCTATCCCAGTCGATCATGGTTCAACCCACATCCTATACTACTCAAGATCAAGCCAAGGATCCATTTACATACAAGCATTCATCATGACATCTACTCCCTTCTCAACCCCCCTGCTTCTCTAGATCTCTAGTGAACATATGCTCTATGACTTGTCATACATCAGATCCTGTCACATCAAAAATTCCTAGTGATCTATTCCATTTTTTAGTCTTTGTATAAGCATCATCACATCCTCCTTCTATACACATCGTTAGACTTTTGCTCTGTGGCTTGTCGAAATCTCGAATCTTGTGGCATCAGAAATTCATGTGTGTGTCTAGTCCTATCCCGACCACGTCATCCATCCCTTGAGATTATTTTACCACACAAAGCCGAGACCGTACGTTTGTACGGGCAGAGAGGGTGCCTAACACCTTCCCTCTTTGTAACCGAGGTCCCTTACCCAGAATCCCAGATCGCAGACCAGGAATCAATTTAAGGTAGGGAAATCTCTGAATTTTCTTCACCTTACGTATTCCGTGGTTCTAGCCGACCGTGAGATTTTGAGATTTTTCAGCTAGTGGCGACTCCAACATACATAATCAGCCTATCACCACCCCAATCACCTTACAAATACAAAATCAGCGTGGGCGCTAATTTTTCAATGTCTACAGAATGACGACTCCACTAAGGAGTTCTAGCTCGCTCTAGCTGAGACCCGACTCAAAAGTGTGTGGTCCTCTAATCTCGAGAGAAATCATCATCTGCATTCATACAAAACTAAAAAAAAGTCCTTGGCTTGCACCTGTTTAGGCACAGGTCTGAACCATGACCACTTGATCCCGCGCAGCCATGACCTCTCAAGCTACCCATGAAGAGGATCCGGCAGCTCCGCTAGCTCTCGAAACATCAGCACCCGCACCTACAGCAGCACCCGCGCTACTATCACCATCGGTTCCGATAGACCCACAAGCTAACACTACCATGCAAGAAATGGCCCATAGCCTACGAGCAGTGCAAGAGCTGCTACACCACCTAGTTTCAAATGCCACACCAAACACACAGGCAACCCAGCCTAGTGTACAAAATAGTTCACTCCCTCAGACTCCATATGCCTTCTCCATCATTTCTCCAGTAAATCCCATGCTCTCTCTCCTAGAAGAGTCGGCACAAGATCAATAGCAACCAGTAAATGAGAGTAACCCTCCCGCACATCTCCACTTAACACATCACAACAATCAGATTACAACACAGATTTCCCCTAAAGGGAACCACCGACAAGAGCTAGCGGATGCCCACAAAGGGGGCCAGTTTCGAGTCCAACTCACTGCCCCTAACGAAAATAACATTTCAAAATTGACAAATACCCCAGGCGGGAACCATTTCTGAACATCACACCCTCCTTTGAAAGGGAGCGGTGTTCAATTCTAGCTACCTCCCACCACCGGGAGTCTATCTTCTTTCCAACAACACCTCATCCTTGATCCATATGAAGAGGAAGTAGCACAAGCCCTACAGCAAGGGGCAAAATACTCGCAGCAAGGTAAGTCAGAAATCGAGAAACTACGAGAGCAATTACAAATGGTGCAAAATCAGCTTCAAAGACAACAAGGAGTGGATCACCCATCCACTAAGTTCAGGAACCTTTATCCCTTCCAAGATGCCAAGGTATCTCCGAACTTCGAGGTACAAAAATTCATAATGTATGATGGTATCGGGTGCCCCACGGCATATCTAAAAGCTTTTTATGGGGAACTCAATGCGATAGTAGGGAATGATGGAGCCTTGATACGGCTCTTCTAAAAGTCCCTTAAGGGTGACGCTTTGGATTGGTACACCTCGTTGGATAACCATCAAATCAAAACCTGAAAAAAACTCTCCCAGACATTCATTGACAGATTCTTGTACAATCTGAACATGGCTCTAAGAAGATCTGACTTTACTGCCTTGATACAAAAAAGTGACGAATCATTGTCAGCATATGTAGGACGATGGCGGGCCATAGCAGCCCGAATGAGAAATCCCATCGACGATGAGGAACAGATATCCATGATCGTACATTCAGTAAATCCCAACATTTCAGGATATCTAATCTCGTATCCTTATGTAAATTTCTCTCAACTCATCCGAGATGGTGAACAAGTGAAAGCCGAGATTAGAGCTAGAACCATTTCCCCATGGCCACACCAGGCCCCCTCAATCAAAAGAAACAAAGTCGAGGGGAAACTTGTTGGATACGGGAATGGAAATGGTATTGTTCCTGCACAGTGTATCACAGAGGTTAACAATATCGTCACCAACACTCAGGGCAATCAATATGCTCCACAACCGGAGCCACAGTAAGACAGGTAATACCAGCCACAGTCAAACAGGAAATACCAACCACAACAAGCCCAACAAGGATATCAGGGACAGCCGTCTCAATAATAATAGCAACAGCTTCGTGGGAATGCATCAGGTCCATATAAACAGGCAATGTTAGGGAGGAAGTTCACTCCTTTAGCACAAACATATAGTTAGGTTCTGACAATGTTAATGCAAAAGCAACTCCTGAACCGCTCCAACCACGACTTCCTCCTAACCCCTTGCCGCCTGGTTACAATGAAAATCAATATTGCACATATATCAGGCTCCTGGCCATTTGACGGACCGCTGCTTCACTCTGAAACATGCGGTCCAAGATTTGATCAAAAGTCAAAAAATTACAATCGCTCCACAAGCTAATAATGCGTCTCGGGCCAACATCCTCCAAAATTTCCTACCATCGCACCAAGTAGGGCCCAATAAATTAAGCACCTCTACCGTCAATCATATTGAATAAGGGCAATACATGTACCCCTATTCACATTATTCTATACAAGCAATCATGACCGATATAACAAATCGGACATAGGGTTACCAACATATGCCAACATCGGAGCCACAACTAGTCCTTGAAGCAGCACCAGCAACAGAACCCCTCATAATTCTAGAAGCAGCATCACAGTTCAGCCACTCATAACCCTCGAAGCCACATTTAACAGGTCACGCTTGCAGTATTCCATCTCCCAGGGGACACATTCCACACCAATACATCCAAAAAGGTCAAATTTTGAACCTGTCATTCTCCCAATAGGTCTCCCTAATTTAGCCTCGCTAACCTTGCAAGGGGAACCAAAATTCCTGATGCCTCACCAACTGGCACATGGCCAGAGGAACCCTCCCACATATCAAATGGAGGAAGAAAACCCCAGTATAAAATCTCGCCAAACCTCGGTGGTACCTCAAGAGAAACCACCAATTCTACCACAAGCTGTCACAGCCACAACCCCTCAGCCTTAAGAACCACTAATATACTTGGAAGAAAGGACGGTTCCATCCTACAACCCAAAGGCAGTCCCATGGCATTACCCCGCATGCGCCGAAGTGGGTAACAATGGGAGGTACTTAAGGAGAGATAACCAAAACCCAAAAGAAACCTGAGGAACCTTGTCGGGAACCACCTGTAAAATCGACACTGCTTATGACTTAGTAGCCCAACTCAAAATTATTCCCGCACAGATATCCATCTGGGAGCTCCTATGCTCATCAAGATTGCATCGATATATCTTTGTGAAGACCTTAAATGATGCACATATCTCTCTTGATGTACCCCTCGAAATGGTGGCAAGTATGATTGGACAACTCCTTGCACCACGAGCCATCATTTTCTTTGACGATGAATTACCGCCTTAAGGTCGCAAACACGGGCGTTCACTAAACATAGTAGCCCACAACAAGAATTTCAAGATCTCACTTGTGCTCATTGACAATGGATCCAGTCTCAACGTTTGCCCGCTAAGGATTGCCGAACGATTAGGGATAAAACCGTCTTCTTTCATGGCTAACACCATGAGTGTCAGAGCTTTCGATAATTCTCGAAGGCAGGTCGAGGTAGAAATCGACATTGAGCTACAAATCGGACTAGACCTGACCCTTGTCACATTTCAGGTCATTGACATCCCCGCCTCGTTTAACCTTCTATTGGGGTGGCCGTGGCTCCATGCTGTTAGAGCCATTCCCTCGAACCTCCATCAAAGGGTTAAATTCCCTTCAAGAAATCGAATCATCTCAGTGTTAGCCGAACCAGAAACTGTTCTACCAGTAGCGGTTAATATCCCAAAAACTGACATCCCTGTGATCGACATCCAGCACGCAGAGGGTGATGTATCATATCACAGCTTCGAGTTCGAAGTGGTAAATTCAATCGCTAATCCTCTCCCTCTCACTGCTGAATATGTCATTCCCCCTGCTGAATGACTAATCTGGAACTACCGTACCGAGTTTCATGAGAAAGGTATAGTAGTAAAGCCAGCACGTGCTAACGTGCAGATATAAGGACTGAGATATCAACCAAAACTGGAGGATCAAACTGAAAGGCCAAAGAAGGGTCAATATTTCAGGTGCACACCTGTTAAATTCATCAAAGCTGGGACAGTATGTGAGGACACGGTGATTTCCCTTGAGGACCAACTCCAGCAACTCAAACTCTCAGAGTACTCCCACCAGGAGTCTGTCTGGCCACCAATAAGGTGGGATAGGATCCTCAGGGCATCAAAAGCACATCCGACGCAAGGGCAAAACCCCCAGACCCATCACGAGAGGCTAGGGGCATGGAAATAGGTCTACCAACAGAGGTCCCAGAGCCGGGTGTGCCTCTTACAGGAGATATAGGAGAGACACCCATTTACACACACAGTCAAGGGGACACATCCCCCCACAAGCTCAGCGACACAAGGGGTAGAAGCAGCCCATCCATTGGATTGACAAGGGAAAATGGCCTACCCTTGACTGGACAAACGTCAAGTTCCCATCACAATAGGAGCCAGAGGAACCAGAAGAACTCAAACTCCTAAGCGAAGGATCGAATCAGATTCAGACTCTGAGCCTAGCCCAGCAGACATCATGGTTATCAAGACAGGTGACCCACAAGAACACACAAGTCAGGACAACGGGATTGGAAGGGGGAAGAATCACCATGGATAGCTGTCCCACTAACAATCGAATTGGTCAGTGAACCCACTACGGATGCCGACCTAAAAAAAAGGCCAATGTAAATAGCAGTTAGTACCCTGAATTAGGACAGGACTAGTCTTAGTTCGGAACACCGTCCTGTTCGGGACCCCCAGGTAACACGAAAAAATCAAAGAATTTTCAAAACACAAACACACGACATATTTCCAAAAGTATAAAAAAAAATTAAATATTTCTCAAAACCACAAAACATTAGGAAATTTTCAAAATACCAAAACAATAGAAAAAATTTCAAAAACCACTAGGCCAAATATCTCACACACATCGCAAGGGTTTGAGGTCGACTCGTATGATTTCGATCTAGAGTTGGACTTCGAGCTCATGGGTTTGGACGAAGCCCCTGATGAGGGAAATGATGATACAGCTCTCGAATTTGAGGATTCTCTTGAAAAATTCGAAACGAAGGCCAATGTTGTGGTAGACGATTTTGAAATTGTGAACCTAGGGTCGGTGAAACTCCCCAAAGAGGTGAGCATTGGACGGTCACTCTCCCCGGAATATAAGTAGAGAATGATGGTATTTCTGAAACCAAGGTTGTCGAACTTTGTCTTCTTGTACGAGGACATACCAGGATTAAATGAGGATCTGGTGGTGCACCATCTACCAACAAAGTCAGACATGAAGCCTATCAAGCAAAAGCTGTGGAGAATGAAGCCAGAATGGGCCCTGAAGGTCTTTGATGAAGTCATCAAGTAATACAACATGAGATTCTTGGTAGTCTCCAACTATCCGAAATGGCTAGCAAATATCGTACCAGTTTCAAAGAAAGATGAGAGGGCCAGAATGTTCATCGACTTCAGGGACCTCAACACAGAAAGCCCTAAAGATGACTTCTCTTTGCCACACATCGACAGACTGGTAGATAATACTGCAGGACACAAGATCTTCTCTTTCATGGATGGTTTCTCTAGTTATAATCAAATCAAGATGACCATCGAAGATCGTGAGAAGATTTCTTTCATCACACCATGAGGAACTTTCTGCTATCGAGTTATGCCTTTTATACTAAAGAACGCAGAAGCTGCATACCAGCGAGCCATGTTGCCTTATTCCACATCATGATAAACAAGGAAATGGAAGTCTATGTGAACGATATGATCATCAAGTCTCGCACAATCGAAGGACATTTTAAGGACCTCGAAAAGCTCTTCGATAGGCTAGAAAAGTTCAAGCTCCGTCTCAATCCACAAAAATGTGTCTTTGGTGCAATCGGAGGCAAGCTGTTAGGATTCATCGTTAGCAAAGAAGGTATTCGGGTGGATGAAACCAAGACTAAGGCAATCATCGAAATGCCACCGCCCAAGATTGAAAAAGAAATTCGATATTTCCTCGGGCGGATCCAGTATATTAGCCGATTCATCGCATAGCTCACTCCGGTCTGTGAGCCCATATTCAAGCTCTTACGGAAGAACTCGCCAAAAGAATGGAATGACGACTGTCAGGCAGCCTTGGACAAGATCAAAAAGTACTTGCTGAATCCTCCAGTGCTCACTCCACCTACTCCAGGACAGCCACTGCTGCTATATATCTCCGTCACAGCAGAAGCAATCGGATGTGTTCTTGGCCAACACGATGACACAGGAAGAAAAGAGCAAGTGATCTATTATCTGAGTAGACGATTCATGAGCTATAAAGCTAAATACTCCAACTTAGAAAAGACATGCCTTGCCTTAGTCTGGGCAACGCAACTGTTACGACAGTATATGATCGCCCATCCAGTCCTCCTGCTCGCTCGCATTGTCCTGATGAAGTACTCGTTCGAAAAGCCAGCACTGACAGGCAGGATCGCAAAATGATAATTATTGCTCTCTGAGTTCGACATCACCTATGTCATGCAGAAGGCAATCAAGGGGCAAGCACTGGCCGATCATCTAGCAACGCATTCTCTGCCTGATTATTAACCACTGAAGACCTACTTCCCTGATGAGGACATCCTCCTGATTGAGGAAGAAGAAAAAAGAAAGGAAGGAGAGTGGACACTCTTCTTTGATGGAGCTGCAAACTCGAAAGGGAGTGGATTAGGCGCTATACTCTACTCTCCCAAGGATGTCCCAGTTCCCATATCCATGGGGCTAGCATTTCAGTCCACTAACAACGTAGCTGAGTATGAAGCATGTATCGCCGGTCTAAGAGAAGCCATAATCCTTAATGTAAAGAGGTTATGGGTCTTCGGAGACTCGCAACTCATCATCAATTAGACGAACGACGACTGGAAGACCAAGGATGAAAAACTGATCCCATACCACGTCTATCTGGAGAACCTAGCCAAGGAATGCGAATAGATCACATTCTCTTACATGCCCTAGGTCAAGAATCAGTTTGCAGACGCTTTGATAACCCTTGCCTCAATGTTAGAAATTTCAAAAGGAGTTGCTGAATTGGAACTCACTGTTGAACTTCAGGATGAACCCGCATTCTGCCTACAGATCGACGAAGCTAAGCCACCCTCGAATGATCAACCGTATTACACAGACATCAAAGAATATCTCAAGCATCAGAAATACCTGGAAGGAGCAACATTGACAGATTTTCGCACCATACAACAGCTGGTGGCACAGTTCGTGATTACCAGCGACATCCTTTACAAGCGATCCTTCAATCAAGTCCTTCTCCACTGCGTGGATGAAACAGAAGCAACGCACGTCATGTGAGAAATTCATGAAGGACTATGCGGTCGACACATGAATGAGCACATGATGGTAAAGAAGAACTTACGACTTGGCTACTATTGGCTCACGATGGAGATAGATTGCTGCAAACACGTCAGGAAATGTCTTAAGTGTCAGGAATATGCAAATCAGATCCACGCGCTCGCTTCTGAACTCTACAACCTGACATCACCATGGCCCTTCTCTGTATGGGGGCTAGACATCATCGGTAAGATTAGCCCTAAAGCTTCAAATGGGCATGAATACATCTTGGTAGCGGTAGATTACTTTACCAAATGGATAGAGGCAGCATCGTACACCACCATCGCAGCATCTCATGTGGTCAAGTTTATGAAGAACAACATCGTCAGCCGTTATGAGGTCCCTCAGGCCATTATTACTGATAACGGTACTTCGTTCGTCAATAAAAGGATGGGCGATTTCATTGATAAGTTCAAAATCCAACGTCATCAGTTGAGCCCCTACCACCCTCAAATGAATGGTAGGGTGGAAGCTGGCAACAAAACTATCATCCGCATACCGGAGAAGATGGTGAAGACATATTGCGATTGGTAGGAAATGCTGCCTTACGCACTCTGGGCCTATCGGACGTCTGTATGGTCTGCTACAGGCGTAACTCCATATGAGCTTGCATAGGGAATGAAAGCAGTATTACCAGTCGAGATCAAGATCTCATCACTCCGGATGCTGCTAGAAAGTGAAGTCGAGGAAGACGAGTGACAACAAGCAAGATACGATCAATTGTATCTGGCAGATGAAAAGCGCATGCGAGTGTTAAGCCACTCCCAATGTTATCAAAGCAAGATCGCCTGAGCTTACAACAAAAGGGTCTGCAAGTGAAGTTTCAAAGTCAGCGACATGGTTATGAAGCTTATCTTACCACCGCATTTACCAGATTCCAGAGGAAAGTTCAAACCCTCATGGGAAGGACCACTGATTATTTGAGAAGTACTCCCAGTAGGCGCTCTTCGACTCATTGATCTGAAAGGAGAAGATCTTTCCAAGCCCATCAACACCGATAACATGAAAATCTATCATGGGTAACCATGCCAATCTTTATTAATGATCACAATTGCAAAGCTGCATCCCTTATACAAAAAAAATATATATCCACCACCTCTCCCATCAGAAACACCAATCGTCTATACCATAGAAGAAAGAGGAAAGAAAAAAAAAGTAAAAGAAAAAAAATAAAAGAAAGAAAACCAAAAAGCAAAAAAAAAAAAAGAAGAAGAAGAAGAAAAGAAAAAGAAAAAGAAAAACAAAGGAAAAAAGTTTCAAAAGAAGACCCCGAAAAAATTCATCCCCAAAATCTCCACACAACCTCGCCAAACGCAGCTTATGATTGTAACCAAAGATAAGGATAGGCAGGTAACCAGTTGGCCAGCTATGAAGGAAGTCTCTCTGTCTCCTCCATCACTCCTGGCACTTCAAAATTATTATTTTTTTAAAAAAAACAAGGGGCATGCCTAATCAAAAAGGGGCGAGTTGAAAATCCGAAAGGGCGGCTTGAGTAAAAACAACAGGCATGTGGCGGACTTTGTGAAAACCTGAAAAGGCACCAAGGGTAAAAACAGTACAGCTACCAAGGGGCAGACAAGATAAAAAACCTAGGACATAGTGAAAATTCGAAAAGACACTACGGGCAAAAATGACGGGGAGAGTTGGACGTAGTGAAAACCTGAAAAGACGCTAAGGGTAAAAATAGCAAGAAATAATAATAAAATAAAAGTGCAGGTACAGGAAAAGCCAGGACAACAAGCATCACAGCGAAATACTAAGGAAAGAACAACTGCGAATCAGTTCTCTATCAAACTCTGCTCAAGTTCAGGGGTGCGATCTCCGACACCCTCTCGGGGAACCAAGATCATATGAACATATTTTAGAATATTGCACACAACGTGGACTGAGCCTAGGATTCTGATCCCAATCATCTAAAACATAAATCCAAACACAAGCAAACATTGACATTTGGCACAAACAAAATTTTCTTTCATTCCTTCAAAATTTTCTTACAAGAACATTGTCTTTTCTTTTTCAAATAGCCAAAAACATAAAAAATAAAGGTCTCATGCATACATAAGCCATTGATCAACATCGGAGCCGCAGGTAAACTCCTATCTCTCGTACATCAATAACCGCTTCCTGAGCCTCTCTATTTCCATGTGCAGGTAAAAGGCCTCATCTCTCTCTAGGCGGTGCGTCGGAAGCACACTCTCATCGTATCGCCGCCCCACTGCCAACTGGTGAGCCATGTCCTCACATGTGTGATGAAGGATAGCGATCTCAGAGATTAGGTGACCATGTGTGGCCAATAAGAAAGATGGATCGATGAAGGGGTGCTCCTCAAATGCCTTGAACGAATCAACAACGCAAGAGGAGGAGGAAGCGATATCGCCCACCATGTCCTGATCAGTAGCCTCATCCGTTAAATGCCAGCCAGGGTGTAACGCCCTTAAATTCGGGGGTCGAGTATAACTCAGTTCCCGAGTTCCAAAACATCACTTATGCAACATATTCGATGATGATTGTATGTTATCTGTATTAGTGCATAAAACATGATATAGATCAAGCTAGATTAACAGACATAATTCAGGGATATTAAGGTAAAGCAAGCGGAAGACTTAAAGACATACATAATTCAAAATGAATTCCCAAATGATACGTGCTCTGCCCAGGGCAATATACATATATCTGTGTCTCAAAATACATACATAAACTGTTCAAAATGAACCAATACATATCCCAAAATAATCTCCGCTGGTCAGGATAAGACTCAGTCGAACCTGCCTGAGAACTGCATGTATGAGAACGCCTCCTCATCCTCATCAAAGTCTGGCTCTGCCTCGCCAGCATCGCCATCACCTGCATCTAAAGCGGAGTCTGGTTGGTGTTCAAATACCGTCCCAGAACGTGGGAGTGAGTGATCAACTCAGTGGTACTATATAGTAAAAGTTAATATGTTATCAATCCAGTCAAGCAGTAATGATAAGGCGGCACAATCAAATAAGTCATAGATCTTTTTTAATGCAAGGATGACATGAAGAATGATGCATGCCCTCACCACAATCTCCCTCATGCGACATCATCTAACGATCACAGCATGAATCACTACTATTGTGCTCTCACACCAACGCCAATGGCACATGCAGTGCGATGTCATGAACGTGATTACCCAATTCTTATTAGTCCTTTTCATACAGCAATATTGAGAAGCTAAGACACCTCATTTGTATCATTTCTCAACATTGATCCATTCTAGGGTCGTCAGTCCGAGGATATCTCATACGATAATATGGTTCTAGGTCGCTGCAAGGGCTATCAGGGCTGTTGCGCGCAATCGTTGCTCCACTCCCCCATCACCTTATCAATACAGGCCTATTTATATCCTTAAGACTGCATCAGGACTCGTCTACAGAGGGCTCATCACCAATCAGTGTAGGCCGACAACAAAAATATAGTGTCCCATACCACTATAATCTGCTTAGAGTATGGTGCTCACTGGTCACTACGGGGAGGTTTGTGGCCCCAGTGTAGGCCGATAACATGACCACGGTGTCCCATACCACCATGCCCGGCTCATGAGTCTTAGGGGATCTTGGTACCATGGTTAACGGGAGTTACACTGGTAAGCTCAGTGTCTTAGATTCAAACAGTGGCGACCAAACATGGTGAACAAGCATTGGTCAATCGGGTTAATTGATAAGCTCAACTAGGCCAAGCGCACGTTGAGTTAAATGACATGGAATGCATAAGCACTCCTGTGGCCTAACCACTGCCGAACTCCCCAAGCACGACTCAGATTCGCTAAACTCATCTTGTGTGGCGAAAGCGACCTCAGCCACTACTTTCAGAATGGTTTCCGATTGCCTGGACTGTAATACAGCCCCATTCACAAACAAAGCTAATAACTACCATATAATTCATATCCTGCAGTTATATAAACAATCACGGAATACAACTTGAACATAAACATAGCACATGCAAGAATTAATACACTCATATAACATGATTCAACTAAGTACATAATCCATGGAGGAAATCATACACTCAGTTAGCATGAATAACCTAAATTACATGATTCATGGAGGAAATCATACACACAAACCTTACGGTTGAAATCTATATCTCAACCATTCTAGCAAGCACATTCTATTAACTACCAACTCACTTAGGCACTTATTCAAACACTTAGGTTACACTATTCAACATACATCACATATGTCAACACCGTTGCAAATTAGGGCAAGTCCTTTCGCCAAGGAGTTGTTGTATACATATTAAGCATATAACAATGATCATTTATCATGGCAAGCATATCAACAAATTCCGTACGCATACGTGTATTCTAGCATATACATGAAATACGATATTTATAATATACAGCATACGTATACGGAAGACATAACAGATAGTATGTTTAGCATGTGTAATTGCATTCACGACATGAATAAATCATTAACTATCATTGAAAGGGTTGAAAACCACAACCTAAGCGCATATAGTCCGCACCTTAAACCAGAAAAGTCGTATTTAGGTTGATTCAGACGATGTGTCTTCGTCAACGGCGAATACGCTACCTATGGCAAGAAACAGGTTAGCTAGCACTCTACTACAGCTAGTCTAGGCTTCAAAACAGGTTAGGGTTAGCTTAACTTACCCAATAACGGAGTCAGAATAGTCACAAGAACGATTCAGATACACCGGTTTAGAGTATAGATGCACTAGGAAGGATCGTAAGGAGTTTCACCGGATTCTCCCACACTTTCTCTCTCTTTTCTTTCTTTGGAATCTTTAGGGTTTGGGAAATTTGTATGGGTTAGAAAACTAAGGGTTTAAGGCCCTTTTATAAGCCCAAACATAACGAAAACAGACCTTAAGTCAAGGTATACTTAGGTTATACCCAAATCGGGATCTTTCTGATCCAACGGAGCGTTTCTGGAGGTCCTGTTATCAATTGCTGTCGAACTTAAGCTCACTAGCATCAGATCCTTAACCAGTTAAGTTTTCAGTCCGATCGGATTTCCATATCGTCTATAGCGGACCAGTTTCTATTCAGCGGTTACCGAATCTCGATCAAGGCCACGAGTACTTGGACTTGTAAGAGCAATTTTTCCTGATCTAAGGGTGAAGTTTGGTTGAATTCTGACGGCCAGAACGCTTAAAAATAACTTACAAGTGAACGTGCCAGATTTAGAATTTTTTTTCTAAATCTTTCCCTTTTCTCACTGTCTTCACTCCGAACTCAGTAAAATGGTTCAGGACATCAGTTGGGCTTGATTTTTGAAACGATTGTCAAGTCCAACTAAGCGGTCATAATGGTCTGAGATTGTAGATATCGGACTTTCGACGTGCGGTCTAGATCCAATACAAAGTTACCAAATATTCCCGGGAACAACTGGGTTTAGAATTGAATCCTAGATTTCAGGGTATTATAGCGTCATTGATTTTACAAGTTTTAAGTCTTACAGAACGTATTTAAAGAGAACAATGCAAATTTCACAGCTAGTCTAACTTAGCGGTAGGTAACTTATGTTAAATTTCTAAGAGAATTAATCCTAAGTGATTTCTCATCGAGGTGGTACTTGGGTCTTGGTACGAAATTTTTTGGGTCGTTACATAGGGACCTGACAATAAAGTGACTGCTCTACCACCCATTGCTGATACGACGCTGTAGCTAGGGGAGGAGCCCAAGACTTGAGCTCCAGCATCGTCGCGTCCAGAGATCCTTCCTAGGAAATTTAGACCCGCCTATACAGAGCAGTCAAATCAGAAGGAAGATGCGCATGTCCAAATCTAGAAAAGGCGAACTCCGGAATGTCCTGCCAGAAGCCAAATTGACGAAGGAACCGCACAGGATGATAAGAGCAGTACCCCTGCAGGTCGAACAACAGAAGAGGAGTGTGAGCAGCGCTACAAATCAACGACGAGTGGCAAATCCAAGTAGCCTTGCAGCTTATCTCTCACCCTCGAAGCTGAGTGAGCATATTACGATAAAGCGACTCCGTAGCCTCAGCACCAAGCGGAAGGCCATCAAGCAGCAAGCACAGGACGACGCAACAACGGGAATCCGACCATAAAAGCTAGGGAGTTATGAACAAGTGCTCCCACAACCAAACTTGCAAGAAGATATGAGTCAAGCTCAGGTCGCAAACGGATAACCATGCCAGACAAATGAGAGGAAAAAAATGAAAAATACTTGAAGGAATAAGCAACAGCCCCAGAGGATGCGGGTACGTCCAAGGGAGCACTCAGTCAGCCCTAAAAAGAGTTGTGCCAGCACCACGGAGGTAAGGCTCCTGCGATGGAGGACCAGATGGAAGACATCCAGCAAGGCCACCAACGATGACTGCCGCCAACCCAAAAAAATTAGCTGAGCCATGACACAAAATATTAGCGTATTCAAACACTTAAGCTGGCGATCTGATCCATTGCCACTTCGAGAGGTCGAACAACGATCATACAGGACCGCAAGTTAAAGCTCACTAGCCCCACCATCAGGAGTAGGTAGAGCAGGGAGAAACCCAAACCAGAAAATCATATCAGAAGAACGAATCGGCTCAGATTAGGGAATGTAAGACTCTCGGGTGAGAGGAAGACCAGACAGGCGTGAGAACTCCTCCAGTGAAGGGCTCAGCTCCAGATCCTTGAAGGAAAATAAGTTCAAGGAAGGAACTCAGTCATACAATGCCGCACTCAAAAGTTGCCAATCTAGACGAACTCGGTGGAAGTGGAGAACCTCCCAAAAGCCCAAGGAACTCAGCTCGAAGATCTCGGAATCGGTCAAGCTCTTTATCTAAAAATGCAGTCGCTTTGAGCAAGTATCGCGGGGTTGCAATCGACAGGTCCGAACAGGCACGCCCTCCATAATCTGAATCCCAGGGTCAACGGGAGAATCATAAAAAATGGGCATCCCCTCATCCAACAAGTCTATCTCATGGTGCTGAAAGAAGCCAACATCGCCCATCGCATCACGCAAGGTGTCTTGGAAAGCTGCAGCAAGCGGGTTGGAGCCGCCAAGGATCGCCACATCAGGAGCTGTCTGAAACACACAAGCCCCATGAGCCGCAACACCCAAAGTATACCAATGGCTGACAAGACCAACACCCTAAGCCCTGACTGCAACTGCCTGTCCCAATACTATCTCTATATCTGCAATAAAAATCTGAGCCAAGCCATCTGCAAAAAGTCCATCACCCGCCAAATCTAACTCGCTTGGGCCACCAAAATAGAGCCCGCCATCCATCGAATTCTGATCCATCCCATCTGCACCGTCCATCATCGCCATGCTCCTATCTACATCACCCATGGACATCACTCCATCAATCAAGCCATCTCCTACCCCACTATCCTCACCACCCAAACCACCCATCCTAGCATCCATAAATCCTTGCGGCCCATCTAGTATTGATCCATCAAACCCATCAAAACCTCTTAATCCAACCTCACATCCTCCATTAATGGTGGTAGGAGTAATGCCATAAATAACATTGATCTCTCTAAAGGAGCCCATCACTTCCCTACCAACCTTCATTAACTCATCTATAAATGGGTCCCCTCCACCATTATTGGACTCACCTACCTCCTCACCACTCATAAACCCATCAATACCCTTATCATGGCTGGCCATAATCAGTCCAACATAAAGAAAGAGCAAAAGGAAGAAGAGGACAAAGGAAGAAGAGGACAGATAAAGGGACAAAGGGAATGAGTAGAGAAGAATGGTACTCGCTGGAAGAAAAGATGAACGGAGGGGGCACTCTAATTACCGCCCACAGTACTCTAATCACCGCCCTCAGAACTGACATTTTTGCATTGCTGCAGCACTGACAGGACAGAAAGGGAGGAAAAAAGTCAGTGAGCGTCAGTCAGACTACCGCCAGCGGCAGTCCAACTGCAGCCCGAGCGCACTTTCAGGCTATTTTCAGGCAAGGTCCATTTCAGAAGGCTAGAACCCAAAAACAAACATCCGCATACTCAATTGGGATCGAAAAGTTGATCAAGAACAACGACCAAGAGGGAACAATATTAGCCAATTAAGATTTTATATAAACATGAAGATTACACATCCAAAGATACAAGATGGCATGATACAACAAACTAATCATCATCAGGAAGATAAGTATCAGTATTCTTGTGATGAAAATGGGGCTCCAAGATTCCTCCTCTAGCAAAACATGCACCGTCACCAGGAGCATAGTTGCGCTGCAAGATCGGATCGATACCGTACTGCTCACACCAGGAGTCGTACTCTCTAGCTGGATCGACGAAGGCACTGACATCATAACCTTCCAATTTAGCAGTCAGCTCTCTCTCGGGCACAGATCTCCAATCAGAAGGACCGGACGGCAGGCTAAGTGGTACCATGGGACTACCAGTCAACTGCTAAAAAAGTCGCTCTCCCATGTATCATTTTGTCACACGTGGGTCCTATAGAATGAGACGCCGATGTGAGGCTTGAAAAGCCTCCTGAGACCTAGGATTAAGTGCCGCGTTTGATCGAAGGTACCACCTGGTATGGAACTGCAAAAAGAAAAGTCAAGGGCTGAGAGGTAAGTAAAAAAGCAACACATGGGCAATGCGAGGAAAAGACAAATCACTCACATCAATCGGAACAAGGGCATTGATATTCGACCTCCAGATAAGGTTAGAAAATATGCATGTGTGGTTACGGTTGTCCTTTTACCACAACATCATGTGAGAAAATGGAGGCGAATTATCGATCACCGTAGGGGTCAAATGGAGAAAGTGGTAGAAAAATTAAACCTGTACAAAATTACGATTAGAAAAGGACAAATCAGATCATCCTCAAGGAGAATACCTTAGAGATGGAGATCAAGAAAGTACCTCAATAACTGGATAAAAATCTGTAAGACCCGTATCTTGGTCCGTACCTTTTCGTACACTTCCATGGTCTTACCGGTCGAATTCTGGCAACCTTCGATCCTTAAACGATATCGACGCGTGACCCTGATTCATATGCTGACAACCCGAGTCGACTCAACCTGAGACCAATACCATAGCGACCCACCGTCGTTGCGGTTCCGATGCTGCGACTCCCGCGCCAAGGAGATACCCCGGTCAAGAGATATGGGCCAACGTTCGGTGCGAGAAAACGCCGCGCTTTGCGAAACTCAAGGGAATCTCTACGATGTGTCACATCAATCACATCAATCCCTTCAATCAATTAATCCATCAAGCCATCATAAGTCAAGTACACATCACTTTCATCCCTTTTCCCAAGCAACCACAAAAGTCTTCATCTCCCATACCCCTCTTACACAAAAAGCCACAAAAGTCAAGCTTTTCTTATACCTCCCATACTTCTCTTACAAAAAAGCCTCAAAAGTCAAGTTTTTCTTACACAACCATCACTCACCACATCCATCCATCACTCTCTCTCTCTCCCTTTACATCACTCTCTCTCTTTCTCTCTTTCTCATTTTCAAAATTTTCAAGCAACAAAAAATTTCAAGAGCCCATACGTATGGAATTCTCCCTCTCTTCCTAAACTCCAAGTGGCCCACCTCTTCATCCCAAAATCTCTCATCTCAACCTTCCATTCTTCATCTCATCCATTGAAGTTGAAGCCAAGGTGCCAAGGGACCCCTAGGAGCAAGAAGATCGGACGTTGGTGCTAGATCATTCTAATTTTTCTTGTTTTTATGATGTGCCAAGTGAGGCCCACCGATCAATGGTGCGGATCTCACTTGGGACCGTAAAATGTGGCCGATTGCCCATTTGGATCATCATGATCACTCCATGATAGGGCCATTCTCCATGGACCCCATCATGATGTTTATCCCATTACAAAAAGGTCATCTAGACCATACATATTGGTGGGGAAAGGATCCCTACCATTGATTTTAAGTTTGATGGTCCCTCATGCTTTAAGGCCCACTTGATGTATGATTCGTTGTAAGGGAGGGCCCATATTGTCGGGGTCCCTCCATCACAAGCCATGTCCCACTCTCCATGTCTCTCTCTCTCTCTCTTTTATTTTTTATTTTTATTTTATTTTATCTTATTTTATGTGATGAGGTTGTGTGGCCCACTTGAATGGACCCCACCTTGAGATTTATCTCATTCAAATTTTTATTCAAGTGCAGCCCACCTTATATGTTAAATCCATGACAAACATCAGTGGTGGCCCACTTCATCAGGGCCCACCACAATATTTTCTAAGGAGAGGTCCATCGTCCAGCGTCTGGGACGCTGGACGTCCCTGTAACAAAAAAAGAAGGGTGAAAAAGAGAAGTTTTGGGGTGGTCCCCCTTGTGTAGGCCCCACCTTTATGTATGAGTGTAATCCAAGCCGTCCACCCTTTTTCCCATAACATTTTAGGCGTTGAGCCAAAGAATGGGTTCAATCCGATGATTAGGCGGGCCATACCAGAGAAAATGATGCTTTTACCCTTCTAAAGCTTTTAGGGCCCATTTAGTCGTTTTTACACGCCAATTAAATGTCAACCCTTAGATTTTCACGGCATGTTTGGGCCCTAGAATTTATTGGACGGAGTGGATTATCAATGTGTGGGCCCCACATGTAAGTTTTTCAAAAAAAAAAAAATATAAGAAGAAAAGGTGGCAGCGCTGCTGCCACCGTCAAAAGCAGCAGACGTTGCCTGCGTGAGGACGCGGACGGACGCAGGGGGGCCCACGGCCCTGCGTGTGGGCCCCACCATGATGTTTATTTGAACTCCAACCCGTTCATGAGGTGGGCCACCCCCTAAAGTGGCCCCCCTCCAAAAAATGAGACCGATCCAACACTCAGGTGGCCCACATCACTTGAAATAGAGGACTTATATATTCTACCATTGAAAAATTTTTGGGGCCCACAGAAGTTTTGGATCAAGCTGAAATTTATGTTTTCCCTTCATCCAGGTCAGAGTGACCTTATGAACGGCTTGGATGCCGAATAAATGTTACAGGGTGGGCCCCACATGGGACCCATAATGATGTATGTATTAAGTCCACCGTCCAGCGGACGGTGGCACCCACCGCGGTGGTGCCCCATCTTCTGTTTGTATGGCCTCCACCGTCCAGCGGACGGTGGGGCCCTTGTGATGTATGTGTTCTATTCGCGCCGTCCATCCCTGGACGGTGGGCCCCACCATGTTTTATGTGTTACATCCGCACCATCCATTTGGAACGGTGGGACTTACCCCTGACCGTGAGCCCTATGAACAGTTGGGATTGTAAATAAATATTGCAGTGGGCCCATGGTCCACGTGACCTTATGAAAAGATTGGGTTGCAAATAAATATTGTAGTGGGCCCTATGAACAGTTTGTATTGCAAATGAACATCATGTTGGGCCTAGTTTTGATGGAAAATAAATATTTTGTTAGGCTCATGGTATTGGACCCATATAATGTATTTAAAGCCCATTGAAGTAAGTCCAATTGATATGTTCTAAGGCCATGAGACTAGGCCATTTGATATATTGTAAGGCCCATGGGACTAAACCCATTTAACTATAAAAAGGGTCCATGGGATTAGGCTCACTGGATTTATTTGAGACCCATGAGTTAGGCTCATTTTATTTGATTAAGGCCTAGGGGTTTAGGCCCATTGAATTCACGTTAGGTCTATGGGTTGAGGCCCACTCGATCTACATGTAAGACCCAATTGGTGTGGCTCATTGGTCATATATTAGACTCATGAGACTAAGCTCATTTGATGCAATCCAAGGCCCACGGGTTTGATCCATTGCAATGCACATAAGACCCATTGGTGTGGCCCGTTTATGTGGCCCATCTGATGAATAAAAGCCCATAGGATATGACCCATTTGATATATATGTAAGGTCCAATGGGGACAACCTACGGTCCATTGCAATGTGTAAATCCATTACAGATTAAGTACGATGTTTACAACGATCGTGCTTTGGGAGCAATGTTGGTTTAACGTCCACATTGCGAGTGTAATGCTGGTTGGATGTCCACATTACGACTCTCCTTAGGGCCCATTGTTAGGCCCGTACCTATTTGCGTATAGGCCGTCCACGTCCATCTGCATTATAAAATAATTCATTTCATTATAACATGTTTAGTATAGTTTCATGACTCATGATCATACGCATCATATGTATGCTTGAAATGAGGATTGACTGATCATATCATATGCCTTCGGACAGGTTATTTATGGGCTCCTGGTTAGGCAGTGTTGCCCTACATGAGCGCACGATATGCGCATGAATTGTTGCATGATTGGACAGCGTGAATCATGCATTTCGCATTTGTGTGACATGGTTATTGTACGCCCTATCGACATCAGGGCCGTAGCCTCCACAGATGCATCGTGGTTGGCAGGATTGGATACCAAAAATCTTGTTATACATGGGGTGCTATTGATATCCCTGGGTGAAAGTCCCTAAACCCTTATGGTACCAAGAGGTTGCTCCAACGTCTATACCGAGTGGGTAGATGAGCGCTGAATCCGAATACCATTTGGCTGTGCTCTCCACTGTGTTGTGGTCGGTTGGAAGGGGGTGCGGCCTTACCCGCCCGAGAGTAGGGGGCAATACTAGGCTGAGTTTGACCAGCTCGAGGAATGGGTCCGCTATCGACGAGTCGCGCCCGATATTGACAGACGGATAGTGTAGTCTCTTCCACTTACCTTATTACGCGCGATGTGGTGGCAATCTGGTTTATAGTGTACTAGACCCCGGTGATATCTCATATTTGAGCTGTATTGATGTATGAACATAGATGAGGATCTGCATGCTTGAGTTGCATTGCACATCGCATGGCCTTGGGATGGCCAATACCATTCATGTCTTGCATCGCATAAGCCTTGGTATGGCTCATGATATTATGGTTCTATCTGCATATTCCACATTACTCTGACATTGTATGTTCATATTCTACCTTGCGCACACACTTTCACCACCCTCTAAGCTTTCTATAAGCTTATGCACGACCGTTGCGTGCAGGTGATGTTGGATCGTAGCAGTGCTGAGGCAGGAGCACGTTGCAGAGCGTTTTGGAGTTTTTGTTCTTTACCATTATATTGCCCTTTATGCTCATTGTACTTGTAAAGTTTTTGATCATACTGAAAATGTAATGGAGTTCTTGGTTGTTGTTTGTGAGTTATGCCTTTGGTTATGCTTATTATGAATCAAACTGACGTTGAAAATCCTCCTCGTAGCATCTCAGGATCGGAACCTAGTGAATGGGAGCTAGGACCCGAGAATGGGGTTATACGGAGGCTGTCGGCGCCGGATTCGGCGATCGGAAATTTTGTGAGCCCGATTTCCGAGTTTGGGGCGTGACAAAATCAGTCAAGGATTGGCTGGCGCAATGGCTGGCCTTGTCCAGCCCTTCGTACAAATGGGCTAAGAGGGCCACATTCCAGTTGTACAGTGTGAAAAAGGTGATGTCTGCCGCGAGCGACAACAGATGGTAACTCACTAGCTCATTCCTATGACAGAAAATCATCGCACCCATAGTGTACAAAATCAGGGCACGAGTCTTTACCACAGTCGCCGCTTCGGTCTCAAGGATGTGTTTGACAAAATTCGACGATAGCCAGAGAAGTTTGAAAAGGGGAACGGTAAAATTCGCTGCATCTGACATTATCCCCAATAATCCCATTCAATCTTCCTCAGTTGGCACTAGAAGGTTGTCCTAGAAAGGAACGAATCCTCCATCATACTAAAGGCCCAACTGCATGTATACGTCGTACGGGGTAATGCCCCACTCTCTAAAAGGTAGCTGGAAGGTATAGGTCTCAGGGTGCCACCGTTCAGTCAGAGCAGACAAGAGAGATATGTTTGTCTTACTCAGACGAACTCGGAATAGGTGGGCAAATGGAGTATGCTTCAAGACCTTAAAGAACAGCGGTTGCGGGTCATGAAACCAATTAGGCCAATGTGTCCTGATCCCTCGTCCTCTTAAGACCGCGAGCACACCACCTTCCCAAGTTAAGTCAGACAAATGCCGGCCCTCTCTAGATACATAGCATGGGTCGGCCGACTGACGTGAGGAACTAACCTCATTTTTACCACGACGAGGTATGCTGCACAAGGAAAGTACGCAGGTAAGTATCCCATCTGAAAGCCCTTAAGGCCCATTTCATAGGCCCATTTTAAAAGCCCATCTTAAGGCCCATTTTTAAAAGCCCATCTTAAGGCCCATTTCAAAAAAAGCCCATCTTAAGGCTCATTTTATAGGCCCATTTCCAGAACTCCAAGGCCCATTTCAAAAAAAAGCCCCCAAGGCCCATTTCAAAGCTCATTAAATAGGCCCATTTCAAAAGCCCATCTTAAGGTCCATTTTCAAAAAGCCCATCTCAAGGCCCATTTCCAAAAGTTCAAGGCCCATTTAAAAAAAGCTCATTTTTAAAGTCCATTTCCCAAAAACTTCTTTACAGGGACTGCTTTCAAAAAATCACCTTCCACCACAAATTCATATATCTGGACATGTCAAGAGCATGATATAGGGTCCACTTCGAAAATCCCACCCATCCATCATTCACCAAAAATGGCCAATCACCACAATCCATGCCATCAACAAGCTCAAGTGAGCCCTAGGTCATCCATCCGATGGTCCAGATCATCACCAACAATTTAAAAAAAAAAAGAAGAGAAAACACAAAAAAAAGAAAAGAAAAGAAAACACAAAAATCAAAATGAATAAAGGATGGGGCCCCTTTTCTTATCACACCTCACTCCAACACAAAAAAAAATAAAAAAATAGACAGCATGATAATAGTCCAGCCAACCATTTGGCCCAAAACAAATCAGTCCAACAAGAACTAATAGATCAGATCCAATGAGGATGGTTCAACAGTCCTGATCACAACCCTCAAATCCAAGAGAAAATTCAACCCATCAAAGACTCCTCAAGAAGGTGGCCCAGTAAAGATCCAGCAAGAGTTTATCAGGCAAGATTACCTGAAATGGAAGGGAGAAAGAAAATGAAAATGGACTGTAAAGATCTCTCCAATAAAGCTACAAGGACCACAAATGGAGTCCCTATACGTCCCAAACGAAAGATTCAAATAAGGGAGAGGGTGTCACCGGACGGACCAGCGCACCCCTCGGACCACCGGACCATAGTGTGGACCAGCGGCAGCCAGACTGCAGCCCGACCAAAAGCAAACATGGGGCAGCGGGCTGTCCCCCAAGGGCTGATGTGAGTGACCGGTCCCACCTTATGACCATTGGACAATACCCAAAAATGTACTTTTTTAAAATTATCAGAACAGCCTCCATGTTTTCAAAATTACCAAAACAGCCCTCCAGTGTTCAAAATTACTAAAACAGCCTCAAGGTTTCCAAAATTACTAATGCAGCCCCCCGAATTCAAAAAATTTCTAAAAAATCTCCAAAATTTTCAAAAAATTTCAAAAAATCTCAGAAAATTCTAAAAAAATCTCTAAAATTTTCAAAAATTTCCAAAAATCACCAAAATTTTTAAAAAATTTCAAATCTCAAAGTTACCAAATTGTCAAAAATAGAACAAATTCTCAGGGAGTACTATAACCTTAAAAAGGACACTGCTCCTAACTCATAAAGCTCCATTAATTTATTAGTGGAGGCCATCTGACTTTGTTACAAATAAAAAATCGAATGACGACGCTCACCCGTGAAATCGAACGAATATTTTTCAAAAATAAAAAATAAAAAATTTAAAAGTATTTTCAAATAAAATTCTCTAGCTTTGAAGAGGATAGTTTTCAAACAAAAGCTTTTAAAAAAATACATGTGGCACGCAGTACACTGAGGAGTCTTCCATATTCTCCAGTTGTGACCAGTGCACAGCTAAATAAGTTCGATCTCTTCCGGTCTCCCCGAAAGATGATCGAATCCGTACATGATACATGTACGATTGGTCCGATCTCTATATCTGGAAAGTCGTACGAATGCTAGTAAAAATGAGTGGATCTATCTTTGACAAGAACCAACAAACTTGAAGTGACAACAATCCATTGTAGCTAAAGTATTAGAATCAGCAGGCTGCATGGTAAAAGATTACTCGCACATACCTAGTCGGGGATATTTGAAAATTTTGATTGAGTCCAAGTCGGTGTAGTGAGTTCTCCGTAAGGTCGCATCAACGCGTAAGGCAGCTAACCACTTTAACAATCAAACAGACCAAATACTCGTAAGATGATTATGTAGCAAAGGAATAACATACCAAACAGTACGAAAATTCTCGTAAAGCCGGAACGAATGCCCAGAGGCCCCTACTTTTTAGACTTACCCTCCAATGTTATTAACAATATGATGTGAAAGGGTTGTGATTGGTGATCCGTAAATCCGCGAGAAATGTGGAGGAAGCAATCATAACATTTTTCTCAACTCTCGTGATATGTGCAAGTCATCTCTTTTTCAAAAAATCAGTTGATAATAATACAATGGCAGGTAACAAATTCGAGTCATTACCTTTTTTTTTCTGACCAGAAGAGTGGGGTGTCCACTCGTTTTGACCTTCGATTGCTTACAACCTCGGTCAAAGAGGGGCATATGTAGACACCCCACGCAGGCTACATCTTGAGAAGGCTAAGACTATCCGGAAACCATGATCATACCATGAACCAAAATCACAGCCCAAAGCAAATCCTAACCAAAAAAATCTCAATCCGTAACCCAAAATCGTGATCCAAACCATTCAGCACACATGCAGCCCCGCCTATACCCTTTATCCTAACCAAGACCTCCTTTATCCAAGGCTAAACTCACTTTTTTGAACTGAAAATCTCAAAAAGAAGACCTCCAGGCAGACCCGCACCACGTATAAAGCCCGCATGTGCGAGCCTGGCACGAATGAAGCCCGGGCGCCCAAAAGTTAACTTTCCTCCAAAATTACCCCTCCAACCTTCACTATTTACCTTTTTACCACTCCCCATAGCCATTGAGAGAGTGCCGCGTGGCATTTCTCTCTCTACAACCAACCATAGTTTGCCACCTCACCTTTTACCCCTCTTAAACCCAGCAATTACCATAAGACCATTGGAGAAGGCTATAAATAGCCCTCTCCTCTTCATATTTTCATTAACAACTCTTCACTTCGAAGATTAAGTGAGAAAGAGAGTGAGAGGGAGAGAGAGAGGAAGAGAGTGAGGTTGAGGAGATGCTCTCAAGCCTTCAAGTTTAGATTTTTCAGCTATCTTCTTATCCCACTCCTTACCCTCCTAGCCATCCTAACCTCCCAACTTAGCCCAGTTGATCATGGTTCAACCCACATCCTAGCCCACTCAAGATCAAGCCAAGGATCCATTTACATACAAGCATTCATCATGACATTTACTCCCTTCTCAACCCCCCTACTTCTCTAGATCTCTAATGAACGTATGTTTTGTGGCTTGCTGTACATCGAATTCTGTCACATCAGAAATTCCTGGTGATCTAGTCCATTTTTTAGTCTTTGCATAAGCATCATCACATTCACTTTCTACATACGTCGTTGGACGTATGCTTTATAGCTTACCGAAATCTCGGATCTTGTCGCATTAGAAATTCACGTGTGTGCCTAGTCATATCCCGACCACGTCATCCATCCCTTGAGATTGTTTTACCACACAAAGTCGAAAGCGTACGTTTGTACGGATAGAGAGGGTGCCTAACACCTTCCCTCTTTGTAACCGAGGTCCCTTACTCGGAATCCCTGATCGCAGACCAGAAGTCAATTTAAGGTAGGAAAATCTCCAGATTTTTCTCACCTTACGTATTCCGTGGTTCTAGTCGACTGTGGGATTTTGAGATTTTTCGACTAGTTGCAACTCCAACATCCATAATCAGCCTATCACTCCTCCCCCCAATCACCTTACAAATACAAAATCAGCGTGGGCGCCGATTTTTCGGTGTCTACAGTTTTCTTTTTCTATATAAAGGAGTCTCATCCTTTTTTGTTTAAATAAACAAATAAGATAACTTTTCCCATCATTTTCTTTTTTATTCTACTTTGTTTATTACTCTCTTGTTTGAATCTTGACGTGAATATTTTTTTAGTAACTTTTGCTATTCTTTATTGTTGTTTGATTAGAGTAGTTTGTAATTGTACTTATTAGATTTTGGCTAGTTGTCATTACTGCTAAGTTATGAATAAGGTACATCATGGATTTCAACTTAGATAATCATGTGAAAGTAAATAAATTGCTTATATAATCAAGCAAGATGTTTGATTCCAAAATCCAACACATCAAATATTTCCACTTTCCTTTTAAAAAAATAAATAAATATAAAAATAAAAATAATCCAACACATCAAAAAATCTAGGAAGACTCTTCTACAAATGCCCCATAAAGATGATATCATCGAAGCTTTTAGAACTATGCTAATATGAAAATAATTATATTGCTTTTATGATATTTATTCAATGTATTGTTTAATATCATCATAAGATTTTAAAATTTATTAGTATTTTCACTAGTGTGAAATTTATGGGCCAGACCAATTCAATGATCACAACCATCTAATTGATGGCCTCTAATATGGGCAGCCTAGATCATTTGTATAAATGTTAGGTCTAATCAATAATCAAATCCATCTATCTAGTTGAGTTTTTGTATTTTTAGACTATTATGAGTACAAATTTTCATGAAATGTAGTGTAATCAAACATGCCTTAACTTATTTATTTTTTTAGTTTAATAATTTTTAATTTTACATTTTTAAGTTGCTATTGCAGGAGTTGCCATGGAATTCCTCATGGAGATTGCTAGGAATGCATGGGTTCAATACGACTACTCTGAAAGGCTTGAAGAGAGTCTCGATGTTCTAAAAACCGAAATGCAAGAGTTGTGCAGCCAGCAGACCGACATAATTATTACACTGAACACAGCAGAGGTAGTGCATGGAAAGAAGCCAAAGGCAGAGGTGAGTTTATGGCTGGAAAATGTGGAAAAGATTACAAGCGCAGTGACTAAGATAGAAGAGGTTTACGGAAAAATAGGGAGAGATTTCTCACTCCTACGAGTTGCGTTAGGAAAGCGTGTCGTAAAAAAGATTGAAGAGGTGGTGAAGCTTAAGGAGAAAGGTAAATTTTCAGAAGGGTTACTTACTGATCTATTACCTGAAAGTGGAAGTATGCCCACAACGAAACTAGTGGGTAGAACAACAGCGGAAAGAAATTTGGAACAGATTTGGGAGACGTTAATGGATCAGGATGTCAGAACTATAGGTGTGTATGGCATGGGGGGAGTGGGCAAAACGACCATCATGACCCACATCTTTAATAAAATACAGAATGCTGGAATATTGGGCACTGCCATTTGGGTGACAGTATCTAATGATTCTAGTATTGAGAGATTGCAAAATGGTATTGCACGGGTAATAGAATTAAAGCTTTCTGATGAAGAGGATGAAATGAGAAAGAAAATGAAATTGTTTGAGGCTTTGAAACGTAAGGAGAAGTTTGTTATCATCTTAGATGATATGTGGAAATCATTTCCATTGGAAAAGATAGGGATTCCTGAGGGCAATGCATACAAGATAGTGTTGACTACTCGATCAAAAAATGTGTGCATAGGCATGAAGTGCCAAAAAAAGTTTGAAGTGGAGGTTCTTTCGAGGGAAGAAGCGTGGGAGTTGTTTAAGGAAAGGCTTGGGGCTGACGTTGTGCTTTCTCCGAAAGTAGAACAGATTGCGAAGCTTGTGACTGAAGAATGTGGTGGTTTGCCACTTGGAATCATCACAGTAGCAAGTGCAATGAGAGAAAAGGACGACATTAGAGAATGGAGAAATGCATTAGAAGAGTTAAAATGCTCGACGATGGAGATTGAAGGCATGGATGATCAGGTTTTTCCAATTTTAAAATTTAGTTATGATCGGCTAAAATCTGAGAGGATTCAATCCTGTTTCTTGTATTGTGCTTTGTATCCAGAGGACTATGCATTCGATGATGAAGAGCTGGTGAAGTATTGGATATTTGAAGGATTGATAGATGATATGGGAGACTGGGAAAAGGAACAGGACAAAGGCCACACGATATTGAATGGACTAATACATGTATGTATGTTGGTAAGGAAGATTGATCATAGTATAGTAATGCACGATTTAATAAGAGATCTGGCCATCGGAATTACAAGGAAGAGGCCTCTGTTTGTGGTCAAAGCTGGGATGGGGATAAGGGGATCAATTGGTGTAGAAAAATTTACTGAAGAGGTTGAAAAAATCTCATTAATGAGAAATCAAATTGAAATGCTTTCAGGTGAACCCAACTGCCCAAAACTCTCAACATTGTTGTTGCGAGAGAACCCTCTCTCAGGCAACATTTCTCATGAGTTCTTCAATCGCATGAACAGCCTCAGAGTCCTCGACCTTTCTAAGACTGGTATTGAGTATCTGCCAGAATCAGTTTCCAACTTGGAGAACCTGTGCATGCTCTTACTAAATGGTTGTAAGAGGTTAAGGGAGGTACCGTCCTTAGCAAAGCTGAAGCGTCTAAGGTTTTTGAACCTAAATGAGACTGGCATCAAAGAAGTGCCAGATGGGATGGAATGTTTGGTTAACCTCAAAGAGCTTTATGTTTCATCTGCTGAAGTGACAAATAGGATAAATGCTGGTGGTAGAAATTCCTTAATGCTTCCTGATCGTATTATCAAGCTGAAAATGGAGAGATGCGAGCTGTCAAGCTTTAACTGCCTGTCTCGATTGCAACACTTACAGTCATGCGATATCTGGTGGTGTAGCATGAAGTGGTTGTTGCATTTAGGAGACAACAGCAACATAATTCCGTCTTTACCCTCAATACAGTATCTGGATCTAATGGATCTTCCGAATTTAAGGGGTCTGTGTGAGGGAGTCTCGATGCCTGGCTCATTTGCATGCCTCAGAGACCTGGTTGTCTCGAGATGCCATGTATTGGAGAATGTCATGTCACTTGAATTGTTTCAGAAACTCCAATGCCTTGAATCCATCTGTATTGAAGAATGCAGTGAGATGGAGGAGGCGATAAAAGGAGAAGAAGAAGGTGATAGCAACAACAATAACAATACCATCATCCTACTTGCTAACTTGAAGTCTTTCGTTTTGAATAATTTAGGGAAATTGGAAAGCGTTTGTAACCGGGTAATCTTTTGCCCTTCCCTGATTGAGATTAATATAATTGGTTGTCCTCGGCTGAAGAAGATCCCTCTTTCCTTTGGCAACTCAACATCTGTTGTGAGCGGACAAATAAAAGGAAGCAAAGAGTGGTGCGATTCATTGGAGTGGGATGATCCCAACACCATAACACTCCTACCTGTTTTTCAAGAAGAAGACGAAGGACGTGGAATGAAAAGAAAAGCAGAACAAGTAGAAGAGATTGCATCGACGCCACAGCACCAATAATCCAGTTTGGCTTTCTATGCTTTTTTAATTTACTCCTCTATTTCTTCTTTTTTATTTCAAATGTAATGTTAATGAGAATGGCTTATCTTCCTTTGTTTCTTTGTAAATGATGTCAATAGAACTTTACCACACAAGCCTCCCTAATAGGGGCGGAAGCGGATTAGGTACTACCCCGCCAGTTCGGAGCTTGGGACAGGCGGAGGCTACGAGGGGCAATGAGGGCCACTGTGATGTATGAGCGGATTAAGTACTACACCGTCCATCCATTTTCTCGTATCATTTTAGAGTAACGAACCAAAAATAAGGTAGATTTAAGGCTCAAGTGGACCACACCAGAGGAACCAGTGGTGCTAAGGACACCCACCATTGAAACCTTCTTAGGGTCCACCGTGTCTTGTATTTATCATCACCCTTGTTTATGAATTCTATCCACATCATACATCCATTTTTTCATATCATTTTAGATTTTGATCCATAAATAGCTAAGATAAAAGGCTCGAAAGGACCACACACCGCGGGGATTAAATTCCTACCATTGAAAAATTCTCAGGGACTATAGAAGTTTTGGATCGAGATGATATTTGTTTTTCCATGTGTATATGACCATGTCAATAGGTTGATGGAAAATACAAGACACGGTGGACCCTAAGAAGGTTTCAATGGTGGGTGTCCTTAGCACCACTGGTTCCTCTGGTGTGGTCCACTTGAGCCTTAAATCTACCTTTTTTTGGTTCATTACTCTAAAATGATACGAGAAAATGTATGGATGGTGTAGTACCTAATCCGCTCATACATCGCAGTGGCCCTCATTGCCCCTTACTGGTACCAAATCGGCAATCATGTAAAATCGGACGCTGATTTTGCAAAAGCCTTTCGCAGGGAGTTCTTAAGGTGTAAACATATGTGGGGCCCACCGTCATGTTTGTCAAGAATCCGCTCTGTCCATCCATTTTGTGAGCTCATTTTAGGAGAGTTGACCAAAATTGAGCAGATCCAAGACTCAAGTGTGCCGTGCCAAAGGAAAAGGTGGTCAGGGAAATTCCTACCGTTGAACCTCTTTGGGTTTGATAGTGATGTTTACATGCCATCCATACCGTTAATAATGTCATTCCTACTGGGATGAACTGAAAACATAAATATTAGCTGATTCAAAGTTTTGTTGGCCCACAAATACTTCAACTCTGGACGTTTAATTATCATTCTTTTGGCCCACTTAAGTATTTGGTACGGTTCATTTTTTGCCTCATAAATTAAAATGAACTCACAAAATGGATGGACGGAGAGGATTTCTCACAAACATCACAGTATGCCCCACCTAAGTTTTCAGAGCAGGAACTTCCTCCAAGAGCCTTTCACTGGAAATCCTGGTCCCATAAAATCCAGTCCATCCATCCATCAGCTGCACTTTTCAATGTCAGGCCATGGGATAAAATATCAGCGTCAGTCATAGGTTTTTGCATGGTGTCTATCTTTTATCAACACACTTAATCTATGCAAATCAGTCAGGAAAAGGATTGGCTACTCCCCCGCACCAGCCACGGGCTGGGGTCGGTGCTCCGTGGGCCCCACCATGATGTATGTGCTTCATCCATTCTGTTCATCCATTTTTAAAGGTCATTTTAGGCTTGCTACCAAGACATGAGAGGTATATAAACCTCGGGTGGACCACACCACATGAAAACAAAAGTGATTGGATATCCACCATTAATATACTCCTAAGGCCCACTGTACTGTTTATTTGACATCCAATCTATTGATTAGGTCATACAGGCCCAGATGAAGGAAAAAAATAAAAATCAGCTTGATCCAAAACTTTTATGGCTCCCAAAATGTTTTTAATGGTCGACAGCTCGTTAAACACTGTTTCCTGTAATGTGGTCCAATTGACATTGCGATTTATCTCATTTTTGGTCTTATAATTTAAAATGATCTGTAAAAATAGATGAACGGCATGGATGAAACACCTATATCATGGTGGACCCCACAGAGCGCCGACCATCAGCCATTGGCTGGTCTCAATGGGAGTAGCCAATCCGTTTCCAATCAAAAGGATGAAGAGACTAGGGCGCGGATTAGATTATGACAGGTTGAGCAGGTTGAGTAGGGAGACTTCCTGCTGAAGTGACGTCACCAAGTTCCGTGGGCCTCATTATTATACATGTTTTGTATCTACACTTTTCATCCATTTGGAGAGATCATTTTATGTTAATATCCAAAGAATGAGTTAAATCTAAATCTCCATAGACCCATCACAGAAAACAATGGAGACAATGACGCATACCATTAAAAATTTCTAAAGGTCACAAAAGTTTTACATCAAGCTGATATTTGCATTTTTCCTTATTTCATGTCTTTTTAAACTTTTGAACAGGCTTGGATTTCAAATAAACATTATGATGGGTCTTAGGATAGTTTCAACAGTGGGAGTCACTCTCCCCATTGTTTTATACAGTAGAGTCTACTGCAGATTTTTATACAGTAGAGTCTACTGTAGATTTTTATCTGTCTCATTCTTTAGCTCATACTCTAAAATGATATTTAAAAATGGATGGACCGTGTGGATACAACACATACATAACAATGGGGCCACATAACTTGGTGACGTCACTACAATAGCCGACTGGCTATTCAACCTGTCATTACCTAATCCTCTGAGAAATTTACGACTGTACGATCTATTTATGGCCCATTTACGAGACGAAGCCTACCTTATTTTACCATGCAAAAATTAGCCCTAAATGTACGGATGACTGGTTGAGAATGCCCCTGCTTTTTCCTTCAAGCGGATCGGTGGTGCTCGAAGACGAGCGCTGACACTCCTCGAACTCCGAGTTGTACGAACGGTTCAAAAGATATCAAAGTTACATGGCCCCTACAGTTACGTATTTATTATATCCACAACGTTCATCCATGTTTCGAGATCATTTGGGAGCATTACCAAAAAAATTCATTGCCAAAGATCAACTGGACCGCACCACACAAAGCAACAGGAAAATTTATTTTCACCGTTAAAAATTTTGTAGGACCCAACATAACATTTACTTTCCATCCAATCTATTCATAAGGTCACAAAGACATAGATGAAGAGAAAAAATAAATTTCATAATAATCCAAAATGTCCGTGACCCCTAAAAGGATTTCAATGGTAAATGTTCAATCTTTCACAGCCTTTTACAGTGTGGTCCACTTGATAGCTAAATCTGTCTTATTTTTCATTTCAAGCCTTAATACAAGTTCATCGAATATATGGACGGTTTGGATATAACACATACCTCATAATGGAACCCACAAAAAGCGAAGGGGATTACGACAGTGAAAAAATAAAATAATAATAAATAAATAGACCAGGAACTTATGGCCACGGTGTTTTTTATAGATATGGATAATAACCATAGTTATAGTCGTAGTCTCTGCCGTTTCGATATGTCCTTTTATATGTATCGAAGGTCTTTCAATATGTCTTTCAATATGTATCGAAGGTAATATGACCAATAGTTACGGATTATAACCATAGCCATAACTGTAAACTGTGTTAGTTTATGAATTTTTTTTATCTTTTATTTTTTATTTTTTTACATGGAGAAATTTATTCTACTTACAATTTTCTCTAGTACATATTTATATAAATATGTATATATAAGCATATAATTTTTTTTCTCTCTTTTTTTCATTTATTTCTTTTTTCCTTTAACAAGAATATCTTCAAAACCAAAATTAGTTACTTGACATACCTTGTATGATTTTGGGGTAGGAGAAGCTACTTTAGTCAAACAACCTAGTTATTTTTCAAGATTCCATCATATATATGGTCGAAAATCCATTTCATTCACTTCGCGGTCAATTTCAATCAGTTCACGATCAATTTCATTCATTTCATTTACTTCGCAATCAATTCCATGCATTTCACAGTCAATCCCAACGATTCTGTTTTGATTCACGGTCATTTCCATGCATTTCACGATCAATTCCCTTCACTTCACGATCATTTTCATGCATTTCATGGTCAATTGCTTCACTTCACAGTCATTTCCATGCATACCATGGTCATTCCCGCTTATTCCGTGTTGATTCCCGGTCATTTTGGCGCATTTCACGGTCATGTCTCTTTACTTAATAGTCATTTCGGCACATTTCACGGTCCAATCGCCTCACTTCACAGCCATTTCCATTCATATCACGGTCATTCTCGCCTATTCCGTGTTGATTCACGGTCATTTCGGCGCATTTCACGGTTATGACCCTTCACTTCACGGTCATTTTCGTGCATTTCATGGTACAATCACTTCATTTCACAGTCATTTCCATGCATATCACGGTCATTCTCGGCAATTCGTGTTAATTTACGATCCTTTCGGCGCATTTCACGGTCATGCCCCTTCACTTCACGGTCATTTCTGTGCATTTCGCGGTATAATTGCCTCACTTCACGGTCATTTCCATTCATCTCACAGTCATTCCCGCCTATTCCGTATTGATTCAAGATCATTTCAGCGCATTTCACGGTCATGCCCCTTCACTTTAAGGTCATTTTCGTGCATTTTGCGGTCCAATCACTTCACTTCACAGTCATTTCCATGCATACCACGGTCATTCCCGCCTATTCCATGTTGATTCACGATCATTTCGGCACATTTCACAAGCATGCCCCTTCACTTCACGGTTATTTCGGCGCATTTCACGGTCCAATCGCCTCACTTCACGGTCATTTCCATGCATATCACGGTCATTCCCGCCTATTCCGTGTTGATTCACGGTCCTTTCAGTGCATTTCATGCCCCTTCGCTTCATAGTCATTTCCGCGCATTTCATGGTCCAATCGCTTCACTTCACGGTCATTTTCATGCATATCACGGTCATTCCTACTTATTCCGTGTTGATTCACGGTCATACCCCTTCACTTCACGGTCATTTCTGCACATTTCACGATCCAATCGCTTCACTTCACGGTCATTTCCATGCATATCACGGTCATTTCTGCCTATTTCATGTCGATTCACAGTCATTTCGGTAGATTTTAAGGTCATGCTCCTTCACTTCATGGTCATTTCCACGTATTTCGTGGTACAATCGTCTCACTTCACGGTCATTTCTATGCATATCACGGTCATTCTCGCCTATTCCCTGTTGATTCAAGGTCATTTCGATGCATTCACGGTCACGCCCCTTCACTTCACGGTCATTTTCGTGCATTTTACGGTCCAATCGCTTCACTTCATGGTCATTTCCATGCATACCACGATCATTCCCACCTATTCCTTGTTGATTCACGGTCCTTTTGGCACATTTCACGGTCATTTCTACGCATTTCACGGTATAATCGCCTTACTTCATAGTCATTTCCATGCATATCACGGTCATTCTCGCCTATTCAGTGTTGAATCACGGTCATTTTGACGCATTTCACGGTCATGCCCCTTCACTTCACGGTCATTTCTGCACATTTCACGGTCCAATCGCTTCACTTCACGGTCATTTCCATGCATATCACGGTCATTCCCGCCTATTCCGTGTTGATTCAAGGTCCTTTTGGTGCATTTCACAGTCATGCCCCTTCACTTCACGGTCATTTCCGTGCATTTCACAGTACAATCGCCTTACTTCATGGTCATTTTCATGCATATCACGGTCGTTCCCGCCTATTCTGTGTTGATTCACAGTCATTTCGACGCATTTCATGGTCATGCCCCTTCACTTCACGTACATTTCCGTGCATTTCACGGTCTAATCGCCTTACTTTATGGTCATTTCCATGCATACCACGGTCATTCCCGCCTATTCCATGTTGATTCACGGTCATTTCGGCGCATTTCGCGGTCATGCCCCCTCACTTTACGATCATTTTCGCGCATTTCACGGTTCATTCGCCACACTTTATAGTCATTTCCATGCATACCACGGTCATTCCCGCCTATTCCGTGTTATTTCCCGGTCATTTCGGCGCATTTCACGGTCATTCCACTTCACTTCACGGTCATTTTCGTGCATTTCATGGTCCAATTGCCTCACTTCACAGTCATTTACATGCATACCATGGTCATTCTCGCCTATTCCGTGTTGTTTCAAGGTCATTTCGGCGCATTTCACGGTTATGCCCCTTACCTTCACGGTCATTTCTGTGCACTTCACAGTCCATTTGCTTCACTTCATGGTCATTTTCATGCATATCACAGTCATTCCTACCTATTCCGTATTGATTCACGATCATTTCGGTGCATTTCATGGTAATGCCCCTTCACTTCACGGTCATTTCCACGCATTTCATTGTCCATTCGCCTCACTTCATGATCATTTTCATGCATAGCACGGTCATTCCCACCTATTCCGTGTTGATTCATGGTCATTTCGGTGCATTTGACGGTCATGCCCCTTCCCTTTACAGTCATTTCCGCACATTTTACGGTCCATTCGCCTCACTTCACGGTCATTTTCATGCATATCACGGTCATTCCCACCTATTCCGTGTTGATTCATGATCATTTCGATACATATCAAGTTCAATCCAAATGTAAGGAGGATTTGTATGTTGGTGATGCATGTTAAGGAAAGACTATACACTCTCCCCTTTTGGGTTGTAATGTTGCTTCTACAAGTGAAATTGACAAATTACTAATGAATAGAAAAGAATATGATATTTCAAGATTAACATCAGATTGAGACCCAATCATAGATCAATCTAATTTGGAGACATCACACCATCTAAAGTAAGGACATGAATGGTTTGGATTGAGACCCAATCATAAATCAATGTTAAAATCTTGTACAGTGTGTAGTTTTCACAATCCCATTTTTCTAGGAAGGTTTTTTTTCCCCTTTCTCTTTCTTTCTTCTCTTTTCTGTATGTTCTTCCTAATTTAGCTTGAGTATCTTTGCTTTGGGCAGGCATAATTTCTCAAAGCTGAGAAGAACATAAAAGAGCTAGGCCTATCTGTTGATCTAATGAAGAATGAAAGTAAAAAACTAATACAAAGAGCATCTTTTGCTAATGAAGAAATGAAGAAGAGATATACCATGCTCAAGTATTTGTGATGAGTTTAATGGCCTTATTTTTAGATAGATTATCTCTGGAGTCCGAGGACATGGTCCTTGACAGAGTCGAATGGTAGAACATGATTAGAGTAGCCGATCTCAATTAATTGGGATAAAGTTTAAATGATGATGATGATCATCATTCATTCAGTCTTAGTGAACAGCTTGTATGTCCCACATACATGCAAGATTGGGTGTGTGGCTGTGTATAGAGGTACTCATAGAGAAGTCCCTTCTCTTTAGTTGCTTCTATACCGTTTGTGTGTAGATTGGATGAAAATCAGAGAACTCAAAGGTGGTTCTCGAATCTTGTTAGTACAATTAAATCAGGAAAAAATAAAATAATTTTGTTCTCACTGCTATTCTTGTGAAATAAGCAAAAAAACATTACAGCAAGGAAATCAAAGGATACATTCAGCCACCATCAACAATCAAAATTAGCACTGAACTCTATTTCAAGCAAACAACTCCAATAAAGTGAGCAGGAAACAAATCATATACATGGCTTCTTCTAAGCAGGGAATAAATCACATCTAAAAAACATGCAACACCATTAAGTCATAATTTTGATAACTCATATCACATCTCAAGCATATCAATCATATCAAGTTTCGAAAATATTCATACAAATGCAAATAAAAAACAGATAGAAAAATTCATAAGCTGTAAGAAGCTGCACTTTTGGTGAGGTTACGATGATGACATAATTAATTCAACACACATAATGCAATACTACATAAGGTAAACTAAACTGGAAACAATTTCATTTATAATTTGAGATTGTACATTGTTATCATTCACTCCTTTCACCAAGAGATTACGAAGATATATATGCACATACAAATTGAAATTTAATCGATATATCGACGGAGTATCGATATTATCGATAATTTGTTTCAGAAGAGCAGTGTATCTCTGGATAATTGAGGAACATTTTCGATATATCGAAATTTAGTCGATATATCATCTCTTTGATATATTGGAATGTTCTCGATATTATTGATAATTCCTTTCAAAAAAGCATTTTGTTTCTAAACATTTTCTGACCATTTTCGATAAATTGAAATATGGTCAATATATCGACATATGACATCGATTTCAAGGCGATGTATCATTCTGTTGTAACGATGACTTAGTTTGATAGCATCGACTAGAGTTTGATGTTAACGACAACTTAAGCTCGATGTCATCGATTAGAGTTTGATAACATCGAAGCATACTTTTGTTTTTTCCTTACAAAAATTCAGTAGATTCTATTTTTATAATCGAGTGTCTTTCGATTAATATCGAAATTTCTTCCTTCTATTTATCGAAACTATCTCGATATAATTGAAAAATTGTTTTAAAACATCATTTCGTCTCTAGGCAGTTTTGGACTAATTTCGATTTATCGTCTGACATTCGATATATCGAAATGCAGCAAATGTCGATATATCTTGTATTGTTCGATATATCGAAGAATACTTTTTACTCTTTTTTGTAAAGGTTAGCTTGTTAGTACATACCCATGTCGGTACACACTCCATATTATCCACCTCCACTACGGATCGATACGAAGACCACAAATCGTGTAATGGAACATAAGTTCTTTAGAGACTTATGGACCTTTTTCGATATATCTAATCCTACCTTGTCACACTATCTCGTCCATTAACATCTCCTGCACCCCATCTGTATGTAAACCAGGCTCCTTGTTAGGTAGATGGTGGCCTATCTCCTCCACCTGAAATCCTTCACCAAAACATGATGGCAACCCTTTATCTTTGAATCGATGGAGTAACATAACCTCCAATACATTACCGTTTCCTTCTGCCCCTTCACGAAAATCAAGACTCTTGATTGGTGGAATAACATATCCTCTAAATCACTACCCTCTCCTCCCCCTTCATGTAAATAGAGATTCTCAGTTGGAAGATGGTGGCCCAACTCCTCCACTTCAGATCCTTCACCAGATGATATTGAAAAATGACGATCGATCAGTTCCATCGTGCTTTTAAGATATCGAACGGTATCTGAATTAGGCAATTCTGGTCCCATTTGGAAGCTTGACAAGTTACCATTCCATGACCTGAAATAGTCTAAAATAACCATGTAGTGAAGGGAATTGACCATGTAATGCATGGAAATGACCGTGAATCAACACATAATTGTTTGGAATGACCGTGAAATGCATGGAAATGACCGTGAAGTGAAGTGAATTGACTGTAAAATGCATGGAAATGACCGTGAATCAACAGAGAATTGTTTGGAATGACCGTGAAATGCATGGGAATGACCGTGAAGTGAAGAGATTGGACCGCGAAATGTATGAAAATGACTGTGAAGTGGAGGGGCATGATTATGAAATGCCCCGAAATGACCGTGAATCAACACGGAATAGGTGGGAATGACCATGGTATGCATGGAAATGACCGTGAAGTGAATCGATTGGACCGCGAAATGCGCGGAAATGACTGTGAAATGAAGGGGCATGACCGTGAAATGCGCCGAAATGACCATGAATAAACACGGAATAGGCAGGAATGACTGTGGTATGCATGGAAATGACTGTGAAGTGAATCGATTGGACCACAAAATGCACGAAAATGACCATGAAGTAAATCGATTGGACCGCGAAATGCACGAAAATGACCGTGAAGTGAAGGGGCATGACCGTGAAATGCACCGAAATGACCGTGAATCAACATAGAATAGGCGGGAATGACTGTGATATGCATGGAAATGACCGTGAAGTGAAGTGATTGGACCGCGAAATGACCATGAAGTGAAGGGGCATGACCGTGAAATGTGTCGAAATGACCGTGAATCAAAAGTTTGCACCATTGCATTTTCTTTTAATTCCATGGTTCTAGAAGTGTTTTGCTTCTGCGCATTTAGTCATTACTTTCCAGGCTGTTATTTTACTAATGTTTTTCATTTTCATATGACAATAAACTTCTTCATGACATGCAGCCTTTATTCAACCCTTCTATTCTAGTTGAGATGATTAGACCTGATGGCTCATCTTCAGTTTCTATATTAAATGGTGAAAACCTGTTAGTTGACCTGGCTCATGAATTGATGGGTATTCAGGTAATTGTAAGGAAAAGAAGAATCGCATTACAATTCTATTTTTAAAGATTCACATACTAGTCACATGATGACAGTTTTTAAGATTGTTTGAGCACATCTGATTTGGCGCTATCCTTTTTATGGTGGTGTAAGGAACCATTCTAGCTTAGTGTTTTCCTGGTATCCATTAGTCATGTTTTACTGGTGGTATCAGAGGGAGTTCATGACATTAATATGTGGCATCTAATGCGGATGGTATGCCTTTCATCTTGGTATTCTATTATTAAATGTCATTTGTCTATTTGTCAGTAACATGCTTTTTGATGAAGCAAATTGGTATTTGTGCATGAGCAAACAGAAAAATTATGATGCCCATTAACGTGGAGACCACCAAAGCTTTTAGAAGCCATAATTTGCAAGCTGTGATAATATATCTTTCCGTAAAATATCAGCCAATAGTGTGGTGGCTGTGAGATGCTTTTTCTGCACCATATTTTCACCCTGACTGGTTTATCACTCTTCGCAGTCATTATTCATATCAGTTTTGGATTTACTTGCTAAGTCAACTCAGTTTGGATGGGAGCTCAGTATCAGTTCTGAACAAGTTTTCCTTTTAAAATAGAATCACGAAGTTGACCTGGCAAGGACCAAAGTTGGAAAATAAATTATTGTTTGAAATTGACTTGAAGTTTTTAGCATTTCTGAATCCTTATGTTGGTAAGACCATTCTAACATCATGAAACCACCACATCCAATAATCATGTGAAACTGCCCTGGGGTGTGACATGTGCTTAAGTCACCTGATTAGATGACTCCCATCCCTATAAAATCCTGTGATGACCTACAATGCCAATGGATTGTTGTTTCTATATAATAAATATGGCAGGTACATGGAACACCTATAAATCAGCTGTAACAAAAACTTGATCATGGTTTTAAGTCATTGCAAACATTCATGCAGTAGAAATGCGCGGAAATGACCGTGAAGCAAAGGGGCATGACCGTGAAATGCGCCAAATGACCATGAATCAATACAGAATAGGTGGGAATGATCGTGATATGCATGGAAATGACCGTGAAGTGATGTGAATGGACCGTAAAATGCACGAAAATGACCGTGAAGTGTAGGGGCATGACTGTGAAATGCGCTGAAATGACCGTGAATCAACACGAAATAGGTTGGAATGATCGTGCTATGCATGGAAATGACCGTGAAGAAAGGCGAATGGACCGTGAAATGTGCGAAAATGACCATGAAGTGAAGGGGTATTACTGTGAAATGCACCGAAATGACTGTGAATCAACACGGAATAGGCGGGAATGACTATGATATGCATTGAAATGACTGTGAAGTGAAGCGAATGGACTGTGAAGTGCGTGGAAATGACGGTGAAGTGAAGGGGCATGATTGTGAAATGAGCCAAAATGACCATGAATCAACACAGAATAGGCGGGAATGACCATGAAATGTGCGGAAATGACCGTGAATCAACATGGAATAGGCTAGAATGACCGTGATATACATGGATATGATCGTGAAGTGAGGCGATTGAACCGTGAAATGCACGCAAATTTCCGTGAAGTGAAAGGGCATGACTGTGAAATGCGCCAAAATGACTGTGAATCAACACGGAATAGGCGGGAATGACCGTGATATGCATGGAAATGAGTGTGAATCTTGGCGAATGGACCATGAAATGTGCGTAAATGATCGTAAAGTGAAGGGGCATGACCGTGAAATGCGCTGAAATGACCATGAATCAACACGGAATAGGCGGGAATGACCGTGATATGCATGGAAATGACAGTGAAGTGCAGCGATTGGACCGTGAAATTCGTGGAAATAACTGTGAAGTGAAGGGGCATGACCGTGAAATGCGTCAAAATGACGGTGAATCAACACAAAATAGGTGGCAATGACCGTGGTATGCATGAAAATGACCGTGAAATGCGCGAAAATGTCCATGAAGTGAAGGGGCATGATCGTGAAATTCATCGAAATGACTATGAATAAACACGGAATAGGCGGGAATGACCGTGATTTGCATGGAAATGATCGTGAATCTTGGTGAATGGACCATGAAATGCGCGGAAATGACCGTGAAGTGAAGGGGCATGACCGTGAAATGCACCGAAATGACCATGAATCAATACGGAATAGGTGGGAATGACCGTGATATGCATGGAAATAACTGTGAAGTGTAGCGATTGGATCGTGAAATGCGCAGAAATGACCGAGAAGTGAAGGGGCATGACCGTGAAATGCGTTGAAATGACCATGAATCAACACGGAATAGGCGGGAATGACCGTGGTATGCGAGGCGATTGGACCGTGAAATGTGCGGAAATGACCGTAAAATGAAGGGGTATGACTGTGAAATGCGCCGAAATGACCGTGAATCAACACGAAATAGTTGGGAATGACCATGTTATGCATGGAAATGACCGTGAAGTGAGGCGATTGGACCTTGAAATGCACGAAAATGACCGTGAAGTGAAGGGGCATGACCGTGAAATGTGCCAAAATGACCTTAAATCAACATGGAATCACTAGGAATGACCGTGATATGCATGGAATGAGCGTGAATCTTGGCGAATGGACCGTGAAATGCACAGAAATGACCATGAAGTGAAGGGGCATGACCATGAAATGTGCCAAATGACCATGAACCAACACGGAATCGGCGAGAATGACCGTGATATGCATGGAAATGACTGTAAAGTGAGGTGAATGGACCGTGAAATACGTGAAAATGACCATGAGGTGAAGGGGCATAACCATGAAATGCACCGAAATGACCATGAATCAACATGGAATAGGCAGGAATGACCGTGATATGCATGGAAATGAGCGTGAAGTGCAGCGATTGGACCGTGAAATGCACAGAAATGACCGTGAAATGAAGGGGCATTACCGTGAAATGTGTCGAAAAGACCGTGAATCAACATGGAATAGGCAGGAATGACCATGTTATGCATGGAAATGACTGTGAAGTGAGGTGATTGGACCATGAAATGCGCAGAAATGACAGTGAATTAACACGAAATTGAATCTTTTTGCTGAAAAATACGAAGAAAGCAACAAATGTATTCAATATACAAGATTGTATTCAATTACTTTAACAATTTCAAAGAAAGCAACAAATGTATTCAATATACAACATTCACAGTTGTATTAAAGCATATAAATCGAGGAATTTGTAAGTTAAATATGGGGCCCACCATAATGTGTGTGGCTTATCCACACCACCCATACATTATGCCAAATGAATTTAAGGCATGAGCCCAAAAATTAGGCAAATCAAAATGCCAAGTGGACCACACCACACGAAATCATGAGAATTGAATGGCTACCAATAAAAACTTGTTGAGGCCTACGAACGGGTTAGATGGTGAATAAACCTCAATGTGGGCCCAGTAAAATAATTAACTTTTAACAGTGGACAAATTAAATCCAATGTTTCCTTTCATGTGGGCCAATTCAACATTAGATCTTTCGAATTTTTTCGAATCAAGCCTCAAAATATTTTTAAAAAAATAGGTGGATGACATGGATATATTATATACATTATGGTGAGCCCATGGATTTAAGTCAACATTTTCGGACCAGTTTACTAGGTGAATTACTCACTCATTTCCAAGCAAGTGAAAAAATGTAATAATTACTTCTTTACGGTGATTTACCTGGATTATGAAAAACCAAACAGGCTCAATGTAACATCCTGAATTTTCACTGTTTTGGATTCCCAAAAATCCTTGAAACTTATTTTATAAATTAACTTATAATATCACTTAAATGACCATTAGCACTCAATGTTAGTCTATACAGGAGTGGTACCAGTAAAGAACCCCATAAGTCCGATTAATCAACCGTAGAAAACCACCGAATCCGCCCGATCACTTGAACATCGTGTGTAGCCCCATGATTTACTCACATATGACCCAAATCTAACTGACTCATTGCTAACTAATCAAGACGAGCATAACTAAACTTAAGATCTAACCGAAGCCGAGTCAGATAAGGCTCGTATCTTAACAATAGACCAAATCAACCCTTGTAACGTCCCGTCTAACCAGCACAATATCCTGGGGCGTCCTCATAGGATTTGCCGAAGGACCATTCATTTAAGCCACTCGTGGTGGGGTACTATAAGTTAACTAACCTAGGATTAGCCCATTAGAGTAGACTAGACAGGTCATGATAGGGCCTAGTGCGGGCCACCAAGCCAAATGACCCTTTACACTTAGTATCAGCTCGTACGGGCTATACCGCGGTGCAGAAAGGTCAGAAAATTATAAAAATTTAAGGAAACATATATCTCACTGGGCTTGTGGTCCATCGCGGACCACAGACTCATTGGACACCTAAAAGTTAATTATTCAAGCCATTACTATAGCACATGTCAACCCACCCAAGGCTAAAATTGAAATCTAGCACGGGATAATGAAACTAAGACTCGGGACTTTCTAGCCGTTAGATTCCTTCCAAATTTACGGTGAAGGTCTAATGTAGTGTCCTACACCTATCCATAAAATCTGAGACCCGATCATGGCACGATGACCGTTGATCACAAATCGGACCTGTACGACCCAACCCCATATCCGATCGTTTTCAAATTTTACATAGCCCTTCATCGGTCCATGGACCACCTACCCTATAAGTTTCATGGCCAGGGAGCCAACAGAAATATCCTAAATTTTCAAACAAGCTCTAAACCGCTCGTTAGTGAGCCACTAGTTCCAAAATTATAGAGAAATGTCCGTCTTGATGGGCTTGACGTCCGTCGTGGGAGTCGGAACTGAGTACTACCCAAAACCACTCAACTTGAGCCAAAGGACGAGTGCATGAGAAACACAAATACCCTAAAGCAAGGAGCTGGAACTTAAGTGAATTGAGTCGTCCACTCTTATGCAAAGTTGAGTATTTCGGACCGTCGGTTTACGACCAAACTTCTCACATGGAGTAAGGATATTTTTCTGCTCATATCTGTATAGCTGTGGCCCCGATCGACTATTGGTGACCGTTAAACAGACTTCTAATCGTATTTGTTGATTGGCGTATCCAAATGGCGGGCCGATCGTATCTATACGTAGATCATCATTAGGATAACTATCCTACGGTGTATATCGACTTGTACACCCCATAGTGGGCCCTAAAGCTTAGAAAGACCCTCCCATAGGTCTAGTATAGTGAAAACTTAGCCCTTGGGGCCATTTACACCAAATCTGACAATATAAAAGGGCCTCATTTGGGCACCCTCTCTCCTCATATGATTTTTTTCTAGAGAAAAGAAAGAGGAAAAGAGAGAGAGAGGAGAGAAAAGAGAGAAAGAAGAAGGAAGAAGAGAGGAGGGGAGAGTGAAGAAGGGAGAGGAAATGGGTCATAGCTAAAGTGGGACCCAAGGGAGTTCAATCTCGCAAGTCCCTACCTCTTCTTCAAGAAAACCTCCACCAAACCCACCCATGCCAAGAAGTAGAGGTAAGAATGGTATATTTTTTCTTCAATAGAGCAACATAGTGTAGATTTCCAGGCCTTAATGTTATCTTTCTTATTTTTGATTTAGAAAATGGTGGTTTTACCCAAATCCCCAAACTCTAAGATCTCAAAGAATGAAAATCTCCTCTTAAGGTGCGGACTATTGCTCTTAGGTGGCCTAACACCAATTCTATTATGAGTTTAATGATTTTGATTGCTTGGGTAACATCTTTGGAGAACCTAGAGAATCCCTAAGAATTGTATGTTTGTTGAAATGGTATGTTTGACTCACATGATTTTATTTTTGCTTCTCATATGATGTTATGTATGGATGGTGTATGCTCTTGTTTTGTTGAATTCTTTTTTATGTGTAGTTGCTCTGTAGTATGTATGATTTCCTTCCTCTTATGCAAATGATTTTTTTTTAAAAAAATGGAGGAAGTGCTTAATTTCCTCACACACACACACACACACACACACACACACACACACACACAAACACACACACCTACATACACTTGTATTTTGATATGTTTAACCTTACCTGCTATGAGAACATGAACCGTATGTCGATAATTATGAGAACATGATGATGTTTATTCTAGTGATGCATTGGTAGTCGGCATGCTAGGAATCATTATTCGTACCCTTGGGTTGGCCAGAATCATGAGGAGAGCGAAGGTGGTCCCGTTGGTAGAACCACCTCGAGACTAAACCTATGGATTTGGATGGGTGTGTTCGGGTGGCTATAGTTCGACTACATGGGTCTCTTGTGCCCGATGTCGCTCGTCTCACGCTCGCCTAACTCTTGCTGTTTAGTCTACTGTCAGACCAACCTTGGTTGTTAACCCTAATTGCTCACATATGTTTGGAACCTGAACCACCCTACAACCGTTATAGCCCATCAATAACTTACTTAAAACTGGTCCATAGCCTCGTGAGCCGGGCATGGTGGAATGGGACACTGTGTTCGAGCTGTCAGCCTATGCTTGGGTGTCGCGCCTCCCCGTAGTGACCGCGAGCGATCCCCTTCTCTTGGTACTCCTCATGTGCTTGATGTCGGGGATGAGGAACCCGACGGGATCACAGACCGCAAGGTCTCGGCCTCACGCATTGGGAGGTCTTGGCCTCCCAACCAGCTTAGGGCATTGATACGTGGGGTGCATCAAATTTCTCAACCTGCTGGATGAATGGACTTAATTAATAACTCGACTAACCCGATCGCATTGCATCACATTAGTTAAGGTAGCGACTCAGAAGTCGAGGTCACTTTGAGGGAGTGCTAACATACGCGATTGTTAGATGGAGTCACTCGAGGGAGCGTTGTGGAAAGGGCATGCATCATATCATTTTGCATGCATGCATTTTAATAAGAGTTGCTAGGTGTTGATGATTGACTGCGTTTCATTAAATTCATATTATAATTGATGCCTGTTGTAACTTAAGACTAATAACACCCACTGAGTTGATCACTCACTCCCACTCTGAGATGGTGTTTTAAAACACCAACCAGACTCTTCCATAGCTGCAGGTGACGAGGAGCTCGAGGAGCCTTTCGATGCAAGCTTAGATAAGGAGGACGAGTTGTCCTACTTTCAGTTGATGGGCGACTCTCCATCGGCTTGACGGGTGGAAGTTAGATCGTTGAGTCGTGGACTCAGTCGTATATTCTTTTTGGACATAGCATTTTTTTTGTGATGTTGTTGGGTGACGCCTTGTGCGACCCATAGTTATAAATTTTCTTTTGGACTTGTAAACATTTACCCTTTTCCATTGCAGTAGATTAGTTGTGAATTATGATTCATGTTTCAAGTAATTTCATGTTGCGCATTTAATCCTAATTAACGCAAAACAGAAAAATTGGATATAAGTGACACCTGGGAACTTGGGAGTCGAATATATACACGACCCCCGATTTTCAGGGCATTACACTCAAATAAAGCAACAAATGTATTCAATATATAACATTCACAAACATATTACCATAAATGCACTACAGATTCACCGTCGTATTAAAAAAATGCACTACAATTTGACAGTAAATTGCATGAAAATCACCAAGTAGTGCATGAAGTTGACCGATCAATTCAGTATACTGACCGGGAAGTGAGTGAAATTGACCACGATACTTTATCTAATTGGATAGTCGTGTAAAATTGACTTAGCAATGCATGATATTGACCACGTGAAATTGATCATGGTCTTCTAGGTAAACACTTAAGAATTTACCTAGAATTTAAACTTCAAGATAGTTGACCGTGAACTCTAATCACTTCCTAACACTTAGTGAAATCTCTGTTCGAGAAAAAGAATAAGAGTACGTTGATGTGAAACACATTCTTTGGAGAAAGGTCATTAAGATTTCACGTTCATCAATGCATTCGCATCCTCTCGTAAAAAGAATGCACTTGGGCTTGAGGAGAGTATAACAGGGAAGACATAATGTAATAGTATGATGAAGATGTGATTTAGCGAAGAAAATATGTGAAAATAAGAAATAGGGTTGATAGAGACGAGTCTGGACGTGTTTTCAGGCGTAAATGAGAGAATGGACTGAAATTGAAAAAGGAAGGGTATTTTTGACCTTTGGAAAGACATCCGTACAGCTGGGGCTTATTTTTGCAAGGTAAAATATGGTGGGCTTGGTCTCGTAAATGGGCCAAATTTCTCTAATCCTCTAGTCCGCGTCCGAAGAGACTAGTCCACACAAATTTTACATTGTTCCCAACCGTGTAGCTCATATTGAGGTTCTTAGTGTTTTGATCTTTTTGTATGCACCGAGAGAAGGCTTATCACCTGATTGGGCCCTGGCGTTTCATGGGGCGCTGCATCACGTGGGCCATTCATATTTTGGATGGTAAACAAACATTATGGTGGGCCTTAGGAAGTTTTTAACAGTGGCCATCCAATCACCACTGTTTCTGTTGTATGATCCACCTGGGATTTGAATCTTCTCCATTTTCCTGATCATACCCTAAAATAAGCTCATAAAACGGATGAATTGCATGGATATACAACGTACATCAAGGTGGGCCCCACAGCCAGGGGCGCACCATATTAGGTGAGGCTGGACCACACCAAACCCGCTCCCAAGTAATTAATGGCCACTCCTTACAAAACTCTGCTCTTAATAAATAATTAAGTGATTTCGAGAACACAAAACATGTTATGATAAATTGTGCCATGGTCAACTGACCAACCCACTTAGGCTCGATTCCTTACCCCAGTGGTATACTCCGAGAAGTTTCAACATAACGTCTTGGGTTCAATACCCGTAGGTGGTGAACCACTACGGTGTGTGTGTCTGGTGCGTGTTAAAATAAAATAAAATTGAACGGCCTAGATGACATATAAATGTTATGATGGGATCTAGGAAGGTTTCAACAGTGGGCATTATTCTCACTGTTTCCTGTCACGTGGCGCATTTGATTTTTGGATATATATCATTTTAAAAAAATATTATCCTATTTTGAACTTTCTAAACGGATGATCAAAGTGGATTTCTACAGGATTTCTCAGGAATAGGAAATTCGCTTCCCCTAAAATTCATGGACTGAGCACATAGAGTGTCGCGTCTGCATGCGCGAATCATTCCGCATTTCTCTCGTGGATAAATAATATCTATGGCGCGAACCATTCCGCATTTCCCTCGTAAATAATTAATATTAGATAATTAATATCTATGAACACCACCTCTGACACCGCATCACCGAACCAAGCGCCAAACTAACCGCATCACAAATTGTGCCACGTGTACAATTATCCGAGACTTTTGTAGGTTGGTTTATCAGTGCATGCGTCCTGTACTAAAATCAGGGTGGCCCACTCTTCATAGCAGCACCTCATGGACGTACAACAGAAGGAATGGCGGATTTATGGATTATTAACATAGGGGCCAAGGAATTAACGTCTCAGATCCTGCACATCTATGCCATGTTGGCATGTGTGGCACACTTGTTCGCGCGCTTGAAGATGGGGTGTATCCAGCTACTACGTTCTTGTAATGATTTGTCATCAGGACCGTTCATGTAAAACTTCTCCATCGAGCACTTACTTTCCTGATAGTGTGTATAGTTTGTAGGACATCTTATCCGTGCAAAAGATTTTTATTAATTTTTTTTGGCACATGCACACATACCCCACACGCTCATGCCGTAGTGGATTTCACCACTTCTAGATACTCGAACCCTTGACTGGGGGTTGAAACTCGTGAGAGTGTACCACCCGGGCAAGATTAAGGATCCTTATCCGTGCGAAAGATGGACCACTCTGTAAGGATCACTTGCAGACGACCAAGCAAATCATTAGGTGGGCCACTCAAGTATTAGATTGTCAGTTGTCCATTGATTTAGACGGTGTAGTCCAAAGATGAGTAGACTATCTTAGTTTTTACCTAAGGCCACCTTTACTGTGTCAGGTCCAGTTTTTGCACAGCGCAGATGTTCTCAACTACTGTTGTATGGTTAGCTCACATGCTCCAACTTGTGTGAACATTTCTAGTGTGAGTAGAAAAGTAGGAAGAAGGGTGCTTGGAGAACAGTCGACTCTGTGGAGCCCACTGTGATGTGTGTTTTACCATGCCGTCTATCCGTTTTGCTATCTCATTCCGAAGCAGCAGCTCAAAAATGAGGCATATCCAAAGCTCAAGTGGACCCCATGTGATTAAGAAACAAAGGAGATTGAATGCCTATTGTTAAAATTTTAGCAAGGCCACCAAGTCTCCCAAGAAGTTTTAGGTTTCTCAATCTTACGAATAAGTTAAATAGCAAATAAACATCATAATGAGTTTTTAAATGTTTTAATAGTGGGTATTATTTATTTATTTATTTTATTTTTCTACACACTCACTCACACCTGTCACATACCCACTTATTCACACCAATGACTTTTTTTTATACCACAATTGATACTCAAACCTACGACCTCATGCTGAAACTCTTGTGAGTCTATTACTATCACGGAGGCATGACCAAGGACTGGCTGTGGGCATATTTATCCCCACCATTTCCTGTGATTTGGTCCACTTGAGCTTTCCATCCTAAATGTTGGGCATATGTTGGTAAACCGGTCAAGTGCTTAAATAGGCTGAGTATTATAAATGCCAACCAGAGCAGTTTTGAGTGTAAAATGAACATGTGCATGCAAATCATTATTTTAAGATAAAAGATGTGGAACCAAATGGTAATCAAAGCCGATAACAGATTATTATTATTATTATTTTTATTTTTAATTTCTCTATTGATAGTATATATTTTCTTTTTATTTCAACCTTTGAATTGATTTTTTATTTTTTATTTTTTTAAAAAAACACTGAAACCTACTATAGAGTTTTAGACTTAGACGCCAACTCAAACACCCTACAAAACATTTTTGGCCAAAATTAGTAAGTGTTCAATTTGGCCCAACCACACTGTTCTCCTAACTTTACTAAGCCCTTTACATGTTCGGCACCTCTTTTGCAACTCAAAGGATCAAAAGTTATACTTGAACTAAAATTTACTATTTATAATAAAAATAAAATTAATCAAGGCTTTTGACTGTTGATCCAATGGAATCTAACAAATCTGGCATGAACAACCCAGCATAGCAGGGCTGGGTGGCTTAAGTAGGTTCTCCTATTGAAGATCATATATAATATGTCGAAAAACTTATCCTAGTTTGCTAGATAATTTAAGATTCTAACGGTCCGGATCACTTCCACCTCTGATTGCGTCTTCTTTAGTCCATCTTTACCATGAAAGTGTCCGCAACCCGCTCTACATCATATACTATCACAGGTATCATGCTTTAGGATGAATGTTAATACACTTTGAATATGTGGCACATCAGCACATGTGAAATAAGGAAAATATTAATTTCATTAGAATCCATGTTTGCTTAATTTATCTTTCTAGGAATCCAAGTTGGTTGTACACCATATTTTTATTCGGGCACCGGCTATAAGTGGAGCCCACGTGAATATTTGCACAGTCCAAGTCATGTTAGCGGCGTCATCACAAGAAACACCTACGAACCAAAATATTCATGGCGATCCAAACAGAAGTAAGGCATATCAGCAAAGGAAAGGAAACCAGCTAGGAGAGAACACCCACGGTCGAATTGAACAGGGCACACGTAAATGGCAAGACAGCATTTTGACAGACGGGGTCTGAATCTCTTGGATTCTATACAGGGATTTTTCCATGGCCGCTTGCATTTTTGGCTATGACCGAAAACCTCTGCTTTAAAATTATTTCTCATAACCCACCTACCTATTTCAAATACGTTTTATGGCCGCCTCCACTAACAGATTTTTATCGGGTGAAGCCATTACCTGCAGAAAAGTACTTCTTGATTCCATGAACGAACGTCACTGCCTACAAACGCATGAGGATATGTGGGGTCCATGATATTGTGGCTTATCTATGCCGTCTATCCGTTTTATCAGATTATTTTAGGACATGAGCCCAAAATTGAAGCATATCTGGCATGCTAAAGGAAACAGTGAGGATAATGACACCCACCATTGAAACCTTCATGGTGGGTCCCACGCAGATCTTCTTGTTCCTTACTAGAGATGGGCATGGACCAGATGCAATCTGCTTCCATCGTTCAGGCAAGGCGACCAATGCCTGGCTATAGCCAGGATAAAGAATGAGGGGAGTGGATTTAGGTGCTTGATGGAGTGTATTGGTCTACAGAGGTGCACTTATCAAGTTGTATACATATCATGGTTGTTAGATAATCCAACCCATCCAAATCCTTGATTTAATCATGGATGGATAATAATAGTAAATTTCTCTAACTAGGACTCGTGTCCCTTGTTTCTAGATTTTTGCTAGTGGGAGGTGAAGGTGTCATGCATGCCATCTTTATATACATTTTGTACAATTCTCCATACCAATAATCTCATGGTTGTCGTCATGCACTGTTGATGGCAAAAAATAAGGCTAATCTAAAGCTCAATTGAACCACATGATAGGAAGCAGTGAGGATTGAAGGTATACAGTTGAAAATTTCACAGGGCATGGGATGCTTGTGAGAAATTCACCTGGTCCATTGGTTTTGACGGCTCATTTTATGCCATGGGCTAAAAATGAGGCCAACATAAAGGGTAAGTACACGGAAGGGAATGGTGGGATCAAATGCCCATTGTTAAAACATTTTGGGCCATCATGGGGCTGATTTTGAGTGTTGGATCTCTTTTATTTTTTAGCCCATCTATTAAAGTGAGCTAGCAAAAAAAATGGATATTGTGGATTTCTCACAACCTCAAGGTGGGCCCCCCACAGTCGAGGTTAGGTTGGCACCGAAAGAAAGCGTACGATCAATAAAGTTTTGGAGAGAGGCTTACCGGGCATTAGGTGAGGCCCTGTCCATTGGATTTTTCATATCATTTATTACATGCACCTAAAAATGAAGCCGATTCAAAGCTAGGTGTCCAAACGAGCAGAAAAAGTGAGTATTGAACACCTACTCTTGAAACATCCGTGGGGTCAAAGATTGTTTGTGACAAATCTACCTTATCCATTTGTCTTGAAGATCGTTTAAGGGCATGGGTAAAAAATTACGTAGATTCAAAGCTTAAGTGGCCCACACGATAGTAAACGTGGGATTGAACACTGCTTGTTGAAACATACTGGGGTCATTAATGGGTTACTCTGGACTATAGATGTGGCTCATTTTTTATTTTATTCATATTATTTTTTGCGCTAGAAAAAAATAAATGGATGAGGTTGATTTCCAACGGCATTAAAGTGGGCTCAACTTGTGCTTGAGGTTAGGTTAGCATGACACAATCCACCGCCAAGAGATTTTCTGATGAAATAAGTTAAGAGTGAGATTTGGCTAACCCTAAGTGAGACCCACAATTATGTTTGTGATAAATCTATTCCGTCCACCCGATTTTTCATCTCATTTTAAGGCATGAGTGTAAAATTAAGGCTGATCCAAAGCTCAAGTGAGACTGACAACGAACATAACACTATGGGAATTGAGCACCCACCCTTGAAACATTTGCAGGGCATGAAATGTTTGTAACAAATCCACCCAGTCCATCTGTTTTTTCAGCTCATTTTATGGCATGGGTACAAAAATGAGGCCAATACCAATATACAGTGATCCACACAATAAGATAGAGTGGGATTAAACTCCAACTGTTGAAACATATTGGGTCCATCTTGGAGCACACATTGAACTTTGGATCCGTCCGAATTTTTGGCACATTTCGTAAAATAATCTCGAGAAACAGATGAACGAGGTGAATTTGTCACAAACATTAAGATGGGCTCCACATATGGACAGAGTTAGGTTGGCATGAGATCCTGTATTTAGGAGGGGAGATTGCTGAGTGGGCAATGGGAGGGCAGTTCTAGTAATATGAAAATATAGAAGTACATTATTATAAGTAATTAATAGCCGGCGGTACAATGGCGGTGAAAACTATGGGCGGTTTTGGAAAATAATTTAAAAACTGGAAGTTTCAAATCCATGGCCCAAAAGGCAGGCATACATATGGAAAAATCCCTTATACACACACACACACACGAGATAATAGGCCCCACTATAATGAACGGTGGATATTCCTTCTCAAATGTGACAGGTGCTATAGCTCACCTCAGTTTTGGATGGAGCTGATTTGTGGGAATTGAAGTTTTTTTTTTTTACGTGAAGCATTGATGACGGGTTGAACCCATGAACACATCATTTGGACCCTCATCCGGCAGATATCACCAAGCGCACTCCATATACGGAGATATATGGCTTGGGACGGTATGAACGGCCTGGACTGGCAATGTACCAACAAGGGTCTGTTGCGACTAGCCAAGCAAGTCAACAATGTCACCCCAAGAATTCAAAGTAGACATGCTTTGCACCAACCAAGAAATTTCAGGACACCATCGTTTCAAACGAAAAAAAAATAAAAAAATCATCAGCACACTCGTCAGATTGCATCATCAGATAGAATTCTGGTATGCTGCAGTCTGTTTTATTTCTTCTATTTATTTGTCTTGTCCTTTTTGTTTTAAAAAAATACCCGTTTGGCTGCACCAATATTGTAAAATTTCACAAGATTTTGCACAATCAAGAAATATCATGCTATTTGTGCAACAAACGCACATTGACTTTTGAGTTTTATCTAATTTCTTGTGAACAGAAACCAAGTTGCTTATGAAAGCTGTGAAGCAGAGAATGCTGCTGGGTACATCTCCTCCGTTTCTTCTTCTACTTTATTTTTAAGTAGAAATGATTTGATTTCTGATAATAGTCAATTTTTACTAATTAATATTTCGATGGGAAACAAATAAATGATGATGGCCAAAAATCAGATAGATCCAACTAGTAGGTGGGCCATACTGTAGAGAATAATGAAAAATCACCTAAAAAATCCCCAAATTCTCAGTGGTCTCGGCCCACCTGATGATTGAATTGACATAGTTTTTAGGGTTTTCTATCATCATGGTGGGCCACAGCTTTTGGATGGGTTGAATGTGATACGCCTGCAATTGATGGGCCGATGCATGAAAAAGTGTGCTGGGTTTGAACTGGATTTTAAGACTTTTGATGCTGCAATGTTTGCGTTGGGTTTCTCACAGGAGCAGACTCACCCAATTCCATCATGCCGTGACCCTGGCTCACCTTGATGTATATGATGTATTTCGAGGCCATTTATTAGGTTAGTTTGGGCATTAGCTAAAAATGAATCAGATCTAAATCTTAGGTCAACCTATGAAAGAGAGCCTGCTTTTTGCACACAGTAATCACAGAACGGCCTGGTTTTTGGGGACGGCTCTTAGTCTGGCCTGGACCAAGGGTCTATAAAGAATGAGAATCTGTGCATCAAACCTTGCTTGGTACTTGTGGAAGCTCTGTGGGACCCACCATGGTGTATGTATTTTATCCATACCGTCCATTCAATTTGTAAGAACTTATTTTAGAGCAGGAGCCCAAAAATGAGGCAGATCCAAAGCTCAAGTGGACCAAACAATTGAAGGGAATGGAGACAATGACGACCACTGCTGAAACCGTCCCCACTAGATGTTCATTTGCCATCCAACCTGTTGATAAAGTCACATAAACTCGTATAAAGTGAAAACACCAAAATTATCTTGATCCTGTTTCTTGTACTGTGCTTTGTATCCAGAGGACTATGTATTCCTTGATGAAGAACTGGTAAAGTTCTGGATAGCAGGATTGATAGATGATATGGGAGACTGGAATAAGGAACAAGACAAAGGCCACGCAATATTGAATGGACTGATTGATGTATGTATGTTGGTAAGGACGTCTCATATTCGTGTAGTAATGCATGATTCAATAAGACATTTGGCCATTGGAATTACAAGGAAGAGGCCTCTGTTTGTGGTAAATTTTGGGAAGGGTATAAGGGGATCAATTGGTGTAGAAGAATTTACTGAAGAGGTTGAAAAAAATCTCATTAATGAGAAATCAAATTGAAATGCTTTCAGGTGAACCCAACTGCTCAAAACTCTCCACATTGTTGTTGCAAGAGAACCTTCTCACAGGCAACATTTCTCGTGAGCTCTTCAATCGCATGAACAGCCTCAGAATTCTCGACCTCTCTGAGACTCGTATTGAGTATCTGCCAGAATCAGTTTCCAACTTGGAGAACATGTGTATGCTCTTACTAAATGGTTGCAAGAGGTTAAGGGAGATACCGTCCTTGGCAAAGCTGAAGCGTCTAAGGTTTTTGAACCTAAATGAGACTGGTATCAAAGAAGTGCCAGATGGGATGGAATGTTTGGTTAACCTCAAAGAGCTTTATGTTTCACCTGCTGAATGGACAAATAGGATAGATGCTGGTGGTTGCAATTCCTTGATGCTTTCTGCTAGTATTGTCAAGTTGAATATGGAGAGATGCGAGCACTCAAGCTTACACTGCCTATCTCGCGTACAACACTTAACAGTCATGTGACATCTGGTGGTGTAGGATGAAGTGGTGGTTACCTATAGGAGACAACAGCACCATAATTTCATCTTTACCCTCAATACAGTCTCTGTTTCTAATGGATCTTCCGAAATTTATGGGTCTGGGTGAGGGAGTATTGCTGCCTCCCTCAATTGCATGCCTTAAACTCCTTAGTGTCTGGAGATGCCAAGTGTTGGAGAATGTCATGTCACTAGAATTGTTTCAGCACCTCCAATGCCTTGAATGCATCAATATTCAAGAATGCAGTGAGATGGACCAGAGAAGGCTCGATTGGAGGCGGTAGTCATCAAAAAGATCTTCAGAACCTTAAAACATGAATATCTTGTGAATTGGAATGAGTTACTCGACGTATCATATATGATTTTGGAGTAGGACAAGCTACTTTAGCCAACCAACTTGGCTATGCCGGGTTGCCCATGCCAAATTTGCGAGATTCCATTACATCAAGAGCCGAATTCCATGTTTATTTTCATTTTTCCTATTTTTAATAAGCTTTGGTTTGATGGTAACTCTTCATCCGTTGGGCTCTAAAAGTTGTGTTCAACATGAAAAGTTCTTGGAATAATTAAAAGAATAATGTGATCAAGTCAAATAGGACACTTATTTACTAATTATCGTAAGTTATGAATTTTATGAAGTTTGAGTTCGAGTTTGATTTAGAAACTTCTTCCAAGGTTTGAAATCCTTATTTAAAGATTTGTAAATTCATTTTTAATTATTGAATAATCAATTTATGAATATTTTAGAATATTATTTCTATTTTCTTGTTTTTTCCCTGTAGATTCGAAAAATCTCTACAATGAGTCCAGAGAAGCTTAGTGGATTCGAAGTAATTATATTGAGGAAGACGGTAATCGATCTTATCACCTTCTTCATGAACACTGTATGAACCAGTGATGAATTTTCAAGTTCCACAAGGTGGGAGCCACTTTGAGATTTGGCAGCCGATGAACATGGCTTGGTGGATCCCTGTCTGTGGGGCATACCGTGATATATGTCTCTTATATCTACTCGGGTCCATAAGTTTTAACAGCAGATCCAATCTATCATGTGTACCACACCACAGGAAATAGTGGTTATTGACAGTTAAAAACTTCTTTGGGGCCATGAAAATTTTAGATCAAGCTGATATTTGTGTGGCCATTTCATCCAGGTCTTTGGATCTTATCCACAAGTTGGATGGAAAATAAACATTCTAGAGGCCCCAAGAATTTTTTAATGGTGGCCGTTCAATCACCACCATTTCCTGTGGTGTGAGCCACATGAAATTTGGATCCACTGCATATTTGGGATCATACCCTAAAATAATCTTGTGAAATGGATGGACGGCATGGATATAAGATAAATGCATCATGGTAGGCTCCACATTCAGATTTTCACTGACCTTGGTGGATCCGGGGATCCATGCGTCACCGATCGGGTTGGCAAATTGCACTTTGGTATTATGTCTGTTTGGCAAGCCAATACAACATGCAATTTTTAAGAAAGCTCCCGAAACAATCAAACAAATAGTGGTGTATTATTTCAGTCCAAATGCAGTTAGAAAGGTAATCTGAACTGTTCATTGAGAAATTCACAGAGTGTTCCATTACAAAGTAGTTTCAATATGTTAGATGACATCATCCATTGTGAAATACATTGAACTCAGGTATGAATTAATGGTGTTGATTGTTGACTAGTAAGATGTTTTTTTAATCATGTTCACCACACACTATAAGATCTTGAATATGAACCGTATGATCATCACGTGGTGGATGGGGGATGCGGATGGCCTAGTGAGTATAACTCAGAATGCCATAAGCATCTTTAGTAAATTCTGTGGGGCCTACCTTTATGTACGGGTCTTATACACCCTGTCCATCCGTTTTCCCCTCAGTTTTGGGCATGAGCCCTAATGGAAGCATATACAAAGTTCAAGCAGATCACACCATAGGAAGCACTGCGAATTAAATACCCACCGTTGAAAATTTCTAGGGGATATGACAAATAAACGTCACCGTGGCCCAGAAAGCTTTCAATGGTGGCCGTCATTATTCCACTGTTTTCTATTGTGTGGTCCACCTGAGCTTTGGATATGCTTTAATTTTGGGCTCATGCCTTAAAATGATATGTAAAATCGGATGGACGGGCGTGGATAAGACATACATCCATCCATGGTTTCCCCACAGTTTATTTATTACGCAGTCTGCTTCGGTTGATGGGAGAGCTTTACTAGAAAATCTCTGTTCCTGGTCAAACGTAAAGGCCTGCCGGCTACATACGGATATGATAGTTCACCACCGTTTTGAACGGTGGTGATTCAGCTTCCTCACGTTATATTTATTCATGGCTATCCAGGCAATTCAAATCATCCGTACGATGTAGATAGTGTATATCCCTATCGGGTCTTATACCAATCAAGAAATCCGAACCATGTAATTGATGGAAATTAAATGGTTTGCAAAAATACCAAAATAATAAAAGAAAAACAAATAAGTATAAATATTACAATACCAAAATAGGTGTCATTTGGTAAGCTGAAAAATAAGGTGTGAAAATTAATTTACTTACTAAAAACTTAAAATATTGAAATTAAGCACTTATAAGTATTAAAAAAAAATTCATTTGATAATTTGTTTGAAAAATGTCTTAATATCTGAAAATTAGTATTTTTTTCTTAAAACTTATTTGGTAAAAACAAACCATAAATGTTTGAAAATTGATAATTTATTATATTTGCCTTTACTATCTTAATTTCTATCTTTTGGATAATATAAGATAAAATATGTCGATGTCTTGCCACCATATTTGAGACACCTCTACCCCCTTCACATGCATCTCGTGAACATGACCCATCGGTTAATGGACCATGTGCTATACTATTCTTAATAGAATAATAATAATAACCTCTTTGATGGGACATGCACATATTTCACTTAAGTTTCAGGTTTTAACTTAAGGTATTCTCGTAATCCAAGCACTCGGCCTCTGGTCCAAGTTGAGTAGTTTCGGGGTAGTTTCTTGGTTCACCACTTGCTATAGGCATCAAACATAGTGAGATGGACATTATTCTATAGTTTCAGAACTAGTGGCCTACTAACATCCGATGTAGAGCTTGATTGAATAAGACATTTTTGGAATGAATTAGGTATCAAGATTTCTTCTGCACAATAATTAGGGTTTGAATTAGCTAAGTTCATAGTATTGTCTATTCGTAAATAGTGAAAATGACGATTCAGTCAGAATAACTCTAAACCATCGGTTCTTATACTAGTCGAGTAACTGAGTTAATTTGGTTAATTAATTAAGATTTGATACCTAATCGTCTTGACTTTAGGTAGATCTTTATTTAGTTATGGTTGTTTCAATTAGTCAGTGATAGGTCAGTAAGATTTAGGCCTTAAATGAACAATTCACGATGCTAGACTTGATGATTAATTAATCAGGCAAATTCGTTAGCTTCCTATAGTTGATTAATTAGATTTATGCGGTTCTTTATTGGTATAACCCACTTATGGGTTAACATCGAGTGTTAATGGTTAGTAAGTGATATCATAAGTAAATTATATTAAAAATTTTCAAGGGTTTTTGAAAATTTTAAAATAGCAAAAATCTAGAATGTTACAATCTACCCCCTTAAAAACAATTTTGCCCCCGAAATTGTCTAATGTAAATAAGTAAGGATATTCTAATTTTGTACGCCTAAGTTTCATTGATTTCACGTTCATATGTGCGGTGGGGTGTATACTAACTATGCTTGTCTGACTTACTGTTGTCTATTCCCCTTAAAACTTTTTCACTCTGATGATTTACTACAAATTTTCAAAAGATTTAGATTCATGACGACAATTCCCCTCTATCTAGAGTAAAAATATTTGTTTTCAGTATTCAGCCAAAATGAAGAGATGGTTGTAGTGGGCTTGAATCAAGTACGTCGATCATCTACCTGACCAGGGTAGAAAGCTCGTTATATCTCTTTCTAGTCCGGGTAGATATTGGTTTTATGCTCGATCAAAGCAGTGAGTCCATTAGTAGTCACCTAGGATTGAAAATTAGATCAAGCCGTGAATGCTTCGCAAGTGTATGGTTCCGTAATTCTGTAGTCCAATTATTCTAGACATTTGAAAAATGTAAAAATTTATTAAGAAGTTCAAGTTTCATATTTATAAGGTTACCTTTTGGGTCTTGGTTAAATAGAGTTTTCATTTTATTTCATGTCTAACTTACTGATTAATAAATCTCTCACTATGCCTACGGTCAAGCAATTATCCTATAAAGGTTTCTAATGGCCTAAATTTTTTTCTATATATTGTCGTTTCAATCTTATGAGCATGGATTATGAGCAAATCACGCTTCGATTTCATTAATTTCGAGAAAAAAAGGGAAGAATCAGAAGTTCTAAGATATTTAAGAGGTTTGGAAGGATGGTGATGCAAGAAAAGGGCGCGGAAAAAGGAGAAGAGGAAGAACATTGTCTCCTTAACATGGTATGGACCTTGAATCCATAAGAGAGTAAGAAGACTCAAAATATTTTAGTGTATCTCGCCATTAATACGAGCTTACAGAGCTTTAAATTATGAAACTCAATCCTACTTATGGGTTCTAAGTCAATTGTACTAAAAACTACATCAATAGAAAACTATATATATAATCTAATTTAATCACATATGGTGATTCCTGGTATGATTAGAAATAATTCTTAAAAATACATCCAATACTAGAACTCTAATAATAAAAAAGATACGTCTTATCCATCAGCAACTCGTAGTTATAGAAAATTTTGGTTTCAACTCGTCTATTGTTTGTATCACATTTATCACTTTTAGTTAGTAAATTATGTTTATAATATTATTTTTTTTGGTAATTCATTATTAATTTAACCTTTAACGTACAAACTTTTATTTCATTTTAAGCTCCTGAAAAATTATAAATTTTTTTAGAAGTAATAGTTCTCCAAACCCAATGATTTTATTATTATTATTATTATTATTTTTTGTATGATTCCAAAACGTATTTATTTCTTATAACATTTCTTCTACTTTCACCGACTAAATTGTTTTAAATTTTTATAATGGTTTATTATTAAGTTTAAACTCATCCCACAATATTTCATTTCATTAGGAGTTGTAGAAAAAATATTAAAATTCTAGAAGTAATGGCTATTTTAAACCAATAATTTTTGGACAGTTGTTAAAATATCATAAAATTAACTATATATATATATAAATTATTTTTATATAAAATTAGACTTATTAAGCTTCATCTGACTTTTAAATCACCCCAATCGAAGTTATATTGAAGGAGATGATTTTTTAAATTCAGCCCAAATAACTGAAAATCGTAGAAAAATTCAGGCGGTGGCACTGCCACCCGCTATTGAAAATCGGTGGTGACACGCCGTTTTGGCGATGACACCACCACTCGTTAATGGAAATCGGTGTATCTCGCAAACTAGAATGAGTTACTCGATTAACCATATATGATTTTGGGGTAGAAGAAGCTACTTTAGCCAACCAACTTAATTATGTTGTGAGTTTCCATCATGTCGATGGTTGAAAATCTATTTTCTTTTCATTTTTACTAATTATAGTAAGTTTTAGTTTAATTATAACTTTTTATCCTTTAAGCTTTAAGAATTGTGTCCAACATGAAAAGTTCTTAGAAAAATTAGTAGAATAACGTAATTTAGCTAGATAGGACACTTACTATAAATAACAAAATTACTATTTATATTAAGTTACAAATTTTAGGGAGTTTGATTCTAAAACTTTTTACACGGTTCAGTATCACTATTTAAAAGATTGTGAATTTGTTTTTATTATGTATTAATAAAATTTCAAAATTTCTAGAATTTATTTCTATTTTCTTATTTTTCGTTGTGGATTCGAGGTATCTCTGTGAGGAGTCCAAAGAAGCTCTGTGGATTTGGAGTAGTTATCCCTTTGAGGAAGACGGTGATTGACCTCATCATGCGCATCCCTTTTCTTTTTTCTTAGGCCTCCTAACCCATAGTCGGCCTCCCACATCGGCCCGACAGTCCTCTCACATCCACTGTTTTCTTTTGAATACATTCTAATAAGGGAAAACCCTAGCATGACTCGTGACACAGCCCCATTACGTCCCCCTTGGACATCTGTGGTTGATTAATGCCCGCATTCAATTGTGGTTGAACTCATTTCTAGACCACAAGTGGTGTTGGTGACTTACTCGAGGGCCCGGGCTACAAATCTAATTTACTCTCCATCGGATCAGCTTATCCTGAGCTAAAGTCTCTCAACCCCACTACCCTTGCACGTAGTCCCCTCTACCAAGCCCTTCCTAAAATTTAGACTCTTCTGGGATTACTCTAGGATTTTAGTCATAAGGTTCGATGTCTCTAAGTTTCAATACCCTATCTATGACAGCGAATGCATTATGGTGAGTCCACAGCCCACGGTCCTGTTTAATTCTAAACTTATGCTCTGATACCACCTGTAACGCCTCGAATTTCAGGGGCTGAGTAAATACTCGACTCTCAATATCCCGAGTGCACTAATGATTTGCGGAAGCTGGATTCTACATTTCGTTTCACCTGATATTTGAGCAGATCATAGAATTATAACAGACTATGCGATGTACCTTGGAATAAACATAAATTTTAATGCAAGTAAATCAACTAACAAATAAAATATGTCTATTCAAAGTACTGTTGAGGGTCAAATAGTGCATATTAGACCCCAAATATTGTCCGGATTTACGAGCATAATAGTGTTTGACGGCTGATTTGATCGTGTTGATGTTGCAGGTTGATTTTACAAGCTTGGATCGAAATAGGATACTAAATGCATGGATTTAATGCTCTAAATTCACCAAAGCATGGGACGCACTCCAGGGGACCAAGATCGACTGAAATTACACGCCAGAAATCTGAGAAAACTAAGAAACTGAAGTTCAAGTGGCTTAAAACTCATCCAGAATGCAAGATCATGGGGTTTCCAATATCGGTTCGGCTCAAAACTTCATACGTGGCCTGAGGACCATAAATTAACCGTACACATCAAAAATCATCCATTGGATCATTGCGGAAGTGGCCTAATGGGCAGATCAGTCCATCAATCTTCAATTTGGGACACACCCGCCAGCTGGATATGCTTGATAATTGTTCTCAACGGGTAAAATAATGTGAGGAACAGAATGAGCAGATTGAATTTCTTGAAAGCTTCATAGTGGACCCTATATGTACAGCGTGTGTACATAGTGTACACACGCCCGCCGTGCACGAGATTTCCCAAAAGTCGGTCAGTTCCGGCTACAATTCAAAAAAAACGTGCAGTGGACGCACGACCGTTGGCCATTTTCACAGACATTATTGGGCCCCACACAAGCTCCGTACGTCTGATCCAAGCCGTCCATCTTGTAGAGGGCTTCGAGAGCTACAAAACCATGTTGTCACTTTTCACCCATGTGTGCACACATGTGAGATACAGAGGCCACAAAAGGGCTACCCTAGGACGTTCAAAATTGATCTTTTTGTGATTTCTTCTCTGGGTCACTTCAATAGACGTTCAAAACCACCCATTATTGACTGAAATTTCGTTCTGAATCCAATGGACGGGGTGGATTTTCCAGAAAATGCTTCTGTGGGTCCCACCGATCACAACAGTGAAATGGTGCGAAAGGTTTCGCGCATCCGCGAAAACTGACTTTTTCAGGCAGTTTTGGCCCACCATCTTTGATCATATGGCAGATCTGAACCGTCTATCATGTAGAGGACCCAATAAAATCCTAAGAAACGACGTTTCTTTGGAATTTGAGCTAGAAAAGTGGCGTGTTTCGAGGCACCGAACTTGGCTGCGAAAAAGCTTTCAATGGGCATGCATAGCTTTCCAAATCTGATTTTCACCACTTCAGCAGCTATATAAGGAGATTTTGGACGTGGAGAGCATTCATTCAGGTCTTGGGAGGAAGATTCAGAGCTGGGAAGGAAGGCTCAGGTCGGACGTCTGTAAGAGAGAGAGTTGAGTTTGTTTATTTCTTTTATTTTTATTTTGTTTTGAGATATCTAGCCTATTCATGTTGAGCTAAACCTCCTAGCTAGGGCTAGGAGGTGAAGCTTGTAGTGAGATGAGAGAGTTTAATTTATGAATTTTTTATTTAATTTATGAATTGAATTAATGTTGATGCTAGTTTAATTAATGGCATGTTTTAGTCTTTAATGGTCTGTTGTGACTAAAATTACAATGGGTCTGCAATGGCTTTGATCATGTCCTTCTACTTTTATGTTTATGACGTCAGGACGTCCTGTTGTTCACCATAGTCTCCTGGGCATGGTTGGATGACGGTACCCTTCCTAACTTGCATACATGTGATTGGGTGGTAATTAGTTTGATTCTGTTGTTTGACATAGTCTTTGGGCATGGTTTGGTGATGGAATCCATTCTAATTCATCTTCCTTTCATCTCTTTGAAAACTAGATCAATGGCAGTTCAGTAAATTCCATGATTCATGAAACAGGCATAAGATCTCCCTGATCTCTACAAGTGGATCCTCTGAATCCTTAGTTTTCTTACCTCTGATTTCTCCTATAAGTTTTAGATTAATAGTTTACAATTATTCCTCAATTTATAATTCAACTCAGATTTCATCTCATTCTAGTTCTATTTCCAGTTAATTTTAGATAACGTACAAGTTTCAGTCCCTTGGGATTCGACCTCGGTCTTACCGAGTTATTATTACATCACAACCCTGCACTTGGGGAGTGAACAAGTTTTTGGCGCCGTTGCTGGGGACTGTCGGCTACGTTTTTCTGAAATTAATTAGTCTTAGGATTAGTTTAAGATTAGGTTTAAATTTTCTCGATTTTTAGAAACTAACTTGTCTTCCCTGTTTTGTAGGCTTATAAGATAGTTTCAAAATTGGTAAATTCTTTCTTAAATTCTTCCTCTCTATTCTAGAGTAGGATTTATTTCTTCTTTTTAGTAGTTGCTAATTCTAAGTCTTTTTAAAAATCCTAACTTTGGTTCTTATTCTATTCTTAGAATTTCTCTATTTTATAGACTTTTTGTTTAAAAACTAACTTGTTTGTTTATTCTGCAGGTTCTTAACCTAGGACTTCAAATTTGGTAACTTCTTTCCATCTTTCTCTTTTATTTTCTAGATTTCTTCTTCCTTTCTCTTAGATTTAAGTTAGAATTTGAAGGCTGAGTGTGTTTTATGCCCCAGTGGGCACGCGACAACACTCGACGTCTCGTGACTGAAGGAAGATTAATTGAGGGGTTGACTGTCCATCGCCGAACTAGACACCACTTGAATTCTCCTGAGACAGAGGAGGTTATGGCTGAAAATCAACCTCAAGCACTACCCCAACCTAAGGTTGAGGAAGTACATGATGGGAATGAGGTGCATCACGCACCCCTGCCTCATATTTTACGAGATTATTTACAACCGGCGGGGGTGAGTACGCCCTCATGCATGATTTTTCCTGATAATACAGGACATATGGACATCAAGCCAGGGGTTATCCAACTCCTTCCTAAGTTCCATGGGCTCAAGTCTAAAGAACCGTATCTACATCTGAAAGAGTTCGATGAGATTATAACCACCTTATACTTTTCTAATGTATCTGAGGATACTATTAGGCTGAAACTCTTTCCATTTTCTTTGAAAGAGAAGGCCAAGACGTGATTTCATTCACTGCGTCCTAGATCCATTGGCACATGGAATGATATGCAGAGGGAATTTATGAAGAAATTTTTCCCACATAATAAAACAATTACTCTCAGAAAAGCAATCATGAACTTTGCCCAAAAGGAAGATGAAACATTCTTCCAATGTTGGGAAAGGTTCAAGGATTTGGTCAGTTCATGCCCACAACACGGCTTTGAAACGTGGCGCATTACAAATTTTTTCTACGATGGACTGACATCTTCCATGCGTCAAATGGTTGAGACAATGTGTAATGGAGAATTCATTAATAAAAATATTGACAAGGTATGGGATTATTTCGATAGTCTGGCTGAAAAAACACAATCATGGGACTATTACCCAAATCCGAACACTACGTCTAAGCTGACTCATTCAAAGGAAAAGGACGGAATATATCTCCTGAAAGAGGATGATGATCTTAACACTAAGGTGGCTAATCTCACCAGAAAATTTGAGGCCATAGAATTAAAGAAGGAAAAGGTTAATGAAAGTGTTTGCGGCATCTGTGATTGCAACATTCATACTACTGAAAATTGTCATTCAATACCTGTCTTTCGAGAAATATTGAATGAACAATCTAATGCCGTCAATAACTATCAAAGACCTTTCAATGGACCACCCTCTAATACATACAATCCTGGTTGGAAAAATCATCCAAATTTCAGTTGGAGGAATGGACCAACGGCTACACCTTAAGGTTTCCTAAACCAAGATCCAACTCAAGAGAAACCTCAAGAGGATTTGGTTCTAAAACATTTTCAAAAGCAAGAGCTTTTCAATCAGGGTATGATGCAAGCCTTTCAAGACCTTACAAAAGCAATACATGAACTTAAGGCTGAAAATACGATTGGAAACAAGGGGAGCTTCCCGGCTCAACCTCTTCCCAATCCTAAACCGCATTATGGAGTTAGTGATCCCAACTCTTCAAATCAAATGGGGCACGCTAAATCCATCACCACTCTTAGGAGTGGGAAGGTTATTGATAAAATCCTTCCAGTTAGGCCCGAAAAGCCTCAAGAACAAGAAGAGGACAACAATGATGAATCTAGTGTTGCCCCACAAAAATTTGAACCGGAACCTCTAGAAAAGCCAGTTGCTCCGTTTCCCCAACGGTTGGTTGAACCAAAACGTCTATCTAACTCTCAGGATATCTTAGAGGTGTTGAAACAAGTGAAAGTCAACATTCCTCTGCTTGACGTTGTAAAACAAATTCCTTCATATGCTAAATTTCTAAAAGACTTATGCATGACCAAACGACGAAAAAGTGTTCAAAAGAAAATCTCCTTGACTGAGAAAGTAAGTGTCATCCTGAAACAAGATGTGCCGCAAAAATTCAAAGATCCCGGTTGCCCAACCATATCATGTGTAATCAGGAACTATCGAATTGACCATGCACTTCTTGACTTAGGAGCAAGCGTCAATCTGATTCCCTACTCGGTATACCAACAGTTAGGTTTGGGTGAATTAAAACCCACTCGAACCACACTACAACTTACTGATCGTTCTGTTCGTATACCAAGAGGAATCATCGAGGATGTGTTGGTCCAGGTGGATAGATTCTACTACCCTGTTGATTTTATCATCTTGGATACCGAACCCATCAATGACACGAGCACTCAGATTCCCGTCATTCTTGGTCGCCCATTCCTGTCCACTTCAAATGCAATTATCAACTGCAGGAATGGTGTCATGACTATGTCTTTTGGAAATTTGACATTGGTATCGAATATCTTTTTCAATAATGGCAGCAACTCAGAGGATGATGACGATTTCCACGATGTTAACATGATTGATTCTTTTGTGGAGATAGAACACTTCTCACCTTATCCTCTGATCCTCTAGAGACGTGCCTGACCCACTCCCATGATCTTAATGATGATATAATTAGGGAGACGTGTGCCATGCTGGATACTGCACCTGTACTTGAAGTTAACCGGTGGAGGCCACAAATTGAAAAATTGCCCCGAACTGATGTAGTGCCTCTACGGTCTAACCTCAAGCCACCGGAGCTTGACCTAAAACCTTTACCCTCTGATTTAAAATATGTCTATTTAGGTCAAGATGAGACATATCCGGTGGTGATCTTTGCCCACCTGGAGAAAGAACAGGAGAGTATGCTGATATCTACTCTCATTGAGCATAAGGGAGCTCTTGGATGGACGATAGCGGACCTCAAAGGAATTAACCCATCGATTTGTACTCACCGCATATATCTTGAGGATATTGCAAAGGCTGTTCGGCAATCACAACGTAGATTAAATCCAAACATAAAGGAAGTGGTTAAGGCCGAGGTTCTCAAACTATTGGATGTGGGGATCATATACCCCATATCCGATAGTCAATGGGTGAGTCCAACTCAGGTGTTCGGGATCACCATCGTAGCCAATGCCAATAATGAACTCGTGCCGACCAGAGTTACTACTGGTTGGAGAATGTGCATTGACTACAGGAAACTGAATACTGTCACTAGGAAGGACCACTTTCCTTTGCCCTTTATAGATCAGATCTTGGAAAGGTTAGCTGGTCATCCCTATTACTGTTTCCTTAACGGGTATTCAGGTTATAATCAGATTGAAATCGTCCCTGAAGATCAGGAAAAGACCACATTTACATGTCCCTATGGCACCTTTGCTTACAGAAGGATGCCATTCGGGTTATGTAATGCCCCTGCCACCTTTCAGCGATGCATGACGAGTATCTTTTCTGACATGGTGGGAAAATATCTAGAGGTCTTCATGGACGATTTCTCTGTTTTCGGTTCATCTTTCAGCGAGTGCTTAGCAAGTCTTAAATGTGTGTTGAAAAGATGTGAAGAAAAAAATTTGGTACTTAACTGGGAGAAGTGTCATTTTATGGTTCAAAAGGGAATTGTCCTTGGGCATATCATCTCGTCCAAAGGAATCGAGGTAGATAAGGCAAAAATCGATCTTATCTCTAACCTACCTCCACCCAAGAACATCAGAGATGTGCGATCCTTCTTAGGACACGCAGACTTTTACAGACGATTTATAAAGGACTTTAGTCTCCTCTCTCGTCCTTTATGTAATCTTCTTCAAAAGGATACACCATACGAGTGGACTGAGCAGTGCTAAGAAGCTTTCACTAAGCTTAAGGGCATGTTAACCACTGCGCCTATCATGAAGCCACCCGACTGGAGTCTTCCTTTTGAACTTATGTGCGACGCCTCTGATTATGCTCTTAGGGCGGTTCTAGGCCAGAGAAAAGATAAGCGACCTTACGTTATTCACTAAGCAAGTAGGACTCTAAATCCTGCCCAAGTGAACTACTCGACTACGGAAAAGGAACTCTTAGCCGTAGTGTTCGCTTTGGACAAATTTAGATCTTACCTGATCGGATCTAAGATCATCATCTATACAGACCATGCGGCACTTAAGTATCTTCTTTCTAAGAATGATTCTAAGCCCCGCCTGATACGATGGATCCTTCTACTCTAAGAATTCGATTTAGAAATTAAAGACAAAAAGGGAGTAGAGAATGTAGTGGCCGATCATCTTTCTCGCCTTAATACATCTGATTCCCTTGAGGTGACCCATATTAATGATATGTTCCCTGATGAACAACTGTTTAGAGTCTCCCATTCACCTTGGTTCACTGATATTGCTAATTATCTTGCTACAGGTGCCATACCGAGACACTGGACGTCACAAGATAAGAAGAAATTCTTTAACAAGGTGCGTAACTTTTTCTGGGATGATCCGTATTTGTTTAAATATTGTCCAGACCAAATCTTAAGGAGGTGTGTGCCAGACGATGAGCATCAGAGTGTCATCTCCTTCTGTCACTCACAGGCCTGTGGTGGTCACTTCTCTGCTAAAAAGACCACGGCCAAGATTCTACAGTGTGGCTTTTACTGGCCCACTATGTTCAGGGACACTCATGAGTTTTGCAAAACTTGTGAGCGTTGTCAAAAAATGGGAGCATTGTCTCGTCGAAATATGATGCCTTTGAATCTCATCCTTATCATTGAAGCATTTGATTGCTGGGGCATTGATTTTATGGGACCATTCCCCCAATCATTTGGAGATCTGTATATTTTGGTCGCTGTAGACTATGTCACTAAATGGGTCGAAGCAATTCCGTGCCGTAAAAATGACCATCGCACGGTCATTAAAATTTTGAAGGAAAATATCCTGTCGCGGTTCGGAACACCTCGAGCCATCATTAGTGACGGGGGCTCACACTTCTGCAATAGACTATTTGAGAGCTTAATGAAGAAATACGGTATCTCGCATAAGGTGAGCACCCCATATCATCCACAAACAAGTGGACAAGCTGAGATTTCCAATAGAGAGATCAAATATATCCTAGAGAAAACGGTTAACCCTGATCGTAAGGACTGGTCAATTCGATTAATCGATGCCTTATGAGCGTACCGTATTGCTTTTAAAACTCCTATTGGAACATCTCCCTTTAGACTTGTCTATGGGAAAGCCTGTCACTTGCCTGTGAAATTGGAACATAAAGCATACTGGGAGATCAAAAATCTGAATTTCAATCTGGACAACGCTGGCTCGTTACGCAAACTTCAATTAAATGAACTTGAAGAAATCCAGAACGATGCATATGAAAACTCGAGAATTTACAAGGACAAGATGAAGGCGTTTCATGATCAACATATTCTCCGAAAATCATTCACGCTAGGTCAAAAAGTCCTTTTGTACGATTCTCGACTACATCTCTTTCCGGGTAAGCTTCGATCTCGTTGGACCGGCCCTTACATTGTTGTCACTGCTTATCCTCATGTTGCTGTCGAGATAAGAGATTCCGACAATGGCAAGGAGTTTAAAGTAAATGGACATCGATTAAAGCCATTTGTCGAGACATTTGATTCAGAGGACATGTCCATGCGTCTTATTGCTCCTGTTTACCAGGACTGATCTCTTAGTCTGATGGAGGTATAGGTAGGTTTATCGTTTTCATAGGTCTAGGATAGTTGTTTTATTTGTCTGGCTGAAGACGGTAAATTTAGCGCTCCTGGGAGGCAACCCAGCTTTTTTATTCCTTTTCATTATTTAGTAAATGATTCAATGTTTGTGGGTAACATTACTGCAAACCCTCACGAGACTACAACTCGTCCACTAGGGGTAACCTAAGGGTTTAAAGGCTTGTTGCATACGCTAAATGCAATCGAGAGCACCTGCGAAAGTGGTATAGATAGGATTTTATTTTCGTTATTTTTATTTTTCTTTTTCTCTCATGCTAACCAGCTTCCATACTGTGATCTCGTGGAAAATCTCTCTTGATTCGTTATCCAGGTACTATCTTCCCATCACTTTACTTTCTTTGTCCCATGTGCATTGCATGTTTATATATTTTACATTGAGGACAATGTAGATTTTAGGTTGGGGGTGGGAGATTAGGCTTCCTAAGGCTTCCTAATCAGTATTTTCTTGGTCTTGAGAAAAAAATTGTGAAAAAAATTGTGAAATTTGTGAAAATTTTTAAAATTTTTCTGACATTTTTTATAAATTCAACGTGATTTTGACATCTATCTTTGATTTAGAATTACGAGATACGTGATGTTGGTAATTTATAACTCTTAGATTTAGCTACTTGATAGATTCCACAGTTGAGTTTGAATTATCAATCCATGATTAGAGATTTTAAACATTGATTGAATCATGATTTCCGGACACGTCTTGCTTACACATTAAGATTTCAGTTCCATATCAAAGGATTAACTTGGTAATCACTAAGCACGAAAGGAACCAGCCTGAAATATCTTTCCATCATGGTATAAAATTTAGAAAGGTTGGATAATTAATCTTCACCATAGGTTTGCTCCCTATAGGTGAGGATTTGATTCCCCATGAATGATATGTGAAAAAGAGTCAGGTGTACGGTCTTCACCATAGGTTTGCTCCCTATAGGTGAGGATTTGATTCCCCTTCTTGGCATTACTATTAATAAAATAAATAAATAACTCTGTGAGGCAAGTTTTGGTCATCATGAATTCTCTCGTTGATTACCAATGACATCTTGAAATAGAGAATTGAATCTTGGTATTGATAAGCCGAGAGTACACTATATGCTCATGGATCTTAATGTTTAGAAATTTTCTAATTAGTGGATTGATATTGTGAACTGGACTAGGAAGTTTACCATGCACTCGAGTCCAGGAGAGAGTAATGTCCAACATTCATGAATCTTGGAATCCTGGTATCTGAATCGTTTTTCAAGAAATCACTCAAGTTCATAGAAATTGTCTTGTAATTATTAACTTATTTTTCGCATATTTTGCTCGGGACTAGCAAAATGCTGGTTGGGGGTTGTGTTGAGGGTCAAATAGTGCATATTAAACCCCAAATATTGTCCGAATTTACGAGCATAATAGTGTTTAACGGCTGATTTGATCGTGTTGATGTTGCAGGTTGATTTTACAAGCTTGGATTAAAATAGGATACTAAATGCATGGATTTAACGCTCCAAATTCACCAAAGCATGGGACGCACTCCAGGGGACCAAGATCGACTGAAATTACATGCCAGAAATCTGAAAAAACTAAGAAACTGAAGTTCAAGTGGCTTAAAACTCATCCAGAATGCAAGATCATGGGGTTCCCAATATCGGTTTGGCTCGAAACTTCATACGTGGCCTGAGGACCATAAATTAACCGTACACGTCAAAAATTATCCATTGGATCATTGCGGAAGTGGCCTAACGGGCAGATCAGCCCATTAATCTTCAATTTGGGGCCCACCCGCCAGCTGGATATGCTTGATAATTGTTCTCAACAGGTAAAATAATGTGAGGAACAGAATGGGCGGATTGGATTTCTTGAAAGCTTCACAGTGGACCCTATATGTACAGCGTGTGTACATAGTGTACACACGCCCGCCGTGCACGAGATTTCCCAAAAGTCGGTCAGTTCCGGCTACAATTCAAAAAAAACGTGCAGCGGACGCACGGCGGCTGGCCATTTTCACGGACGTTATTGGGCCCCACACAAGCTCCGTACGTCTGATCCAAGCCGTCAATCTTGTAGAGGGCTTCGAGAGCTATAAAACCATGTTGTCACTTTTTACCCATGCGTGCACACATGTGAGATACAGAGGCCATAAAAGGGCTACCCTGGGACGTTCAAAATTGATCTTTTTGTGATTTCTTCTCTGGGCCACGTCAATGGACGTTCAAAACCACCCATTATTTACTGAAATTTCGTTCTGAATCCAATGGACGGGGTGGATTTTCCATAAAATGCTTCTGTGGGTCTCACTGATCACAACAGCGAAATGGTGCGAAAGGTTTCGCACATCCGTGAAAACTGACTTTTTCAGGCAGTTTTGGCCCACCATCTTTGATCATATGGCAGATCTGAACCGTCTATCATGTAGAGGACCCAATAAAATTCTAAGGAATGGTGTTTCTTTGGAATTTGAGCGAGGAAAGTGGCGTGTTTCGAGGCACCGAACTTGGCTGTGAAAAAGCTTTCAATGGGCATGCATAGCTTTCCAAATCCGATTTTCAACACTCCAGCAGCTATATAAGGAGGTTTTGGATGTGGAGAGCATTCATTCAGGTCTTGAGAGGAAGATTCAGAGCTGGGAAGGAAGGCTCAGGTCGAACGTCTGCAAGAGAGAGAGTTGAGTTTGTTTATTTCTTTTATTTTTATTTTGTTTTGAGATATCTAGCCTATTCATGTTGGGCTAAACCTCCTAGCTAGGGCTAGGAGGTGAAGCTTGTAGTGAGATAGGAGAGTTTAATTTATGAATTTTTTATTTAATTTATGAATTGAATTAATGTTGATGCTAGTTTAATTAATGGCATGTTTTAGTCTTTAATGGTCTGTTGTGACTAAAATTACAATGGGTCTGCAATGGCTTTGATAATGTCCTTCTACTTTTATGTTTATGACGTCAGGACGTCCTGTTGTTCACCATAGTCTCCTGGGCATGGTTGGATGACGGTACCCTTCCTAACTTGCATACATGTGATTGGGTGGTAATTAGTTTGATTCTGTTGTTTGCCATAGTCTTTGGGCATGATTTGGTGAGGGAATCCATTCTAATTCATCTTCCTTTCATCTCTTTGAAAACTAAATCAATGGCAGTTCAGTAAATTCCATGATTCATGAAACAGGCATAAGATCTCCCTAATCTCTACAAGTGGATCCTCTGAATCCCTAGTTTCCTTACCTCTGATTTCTCCTATAGGTTTTAGATTAATAGTTTACAATTATTCCTCAATTTATAATTCAATTCATATTTCATCTCATTCTAGTTCTATTTTCAGTTAATTTTAGATAACGTACAAGTTTCAGTCCCTTGGGATTCGACCTTGGTTTTACCGAGTTATTACTACATCACAACCCTGCACTTGGGGAGTGAACAAGTACGGGACTATAGCAAAGAAAAATTTACAGTTTCAAAAATACAAAATGTGTAGACTCTAAAATCTCATCGACGTCTCGTAGGTGTCTTACATTGGCCCATCCAGACACTGGAAGTACGAGGACTCCTCCGAGTTTATGTGCGCCTCCTCCAACGCATCAGACTCCTTCGTACCTACATTTAAAATAATGTCTGGTTGATGTTTTAAAATATTGTCTCAGAGAAGGAGTGAGTGATCAGCTCAATGGTTTCATCAACTATAAGTTACGCATGTTATTAGCTCCACTAGCATAAGTAATGATAAAGTAACTTAAACACCCAGTTCCTAAATACTCTTATTAATGCACATGCATGTTGTATGAGATGATGCATGGCCTCACAATCAAACACTCCCTCATAAATGACTCTAACACCACATTTGAAAATGTCAACACTCCTTCAACATGCGATCATAACTCCTAAGTCGCCATAGCCTAGACCAATGCGATGCGATGAGTGTTCATGTTAGATGAGTATTTAAATTAAGTTCGCTCATCCAGCAAGATTGAGGAAGCTGAAACACATCCATTTAATCAATAACCCAATCCAGATCATTTGGCCTAGGGCGACCATAGCGACCCCTTACCTATGATCCATTATCAAAATTTTGATATCACCCATTTATCTCACAAATTAATAATTTCAAAGATACGACATGATACCCAAATGTATGAGGATCAACTTGGTATGATCATCACCCAAACATCGAGTATGATTACTCAGCTTCGAGGTGTGTGCTTATCACATAAAACCAAATCACTACAAAGAAAAGTGCTCGTCACCCAATTCCATTCATACCCAGGTTGTTTGAATGATACTTTGGCACAGAATCATCGGGCGGGTAATTTGACTGGGGCCGTTCGAATAATGATCTATCACCTCTATTAGTACACATTGGTTACTACGGGGAAGCTCGTTACCCCAACGTAAGCTGACAACATGGACACAGTATCTCATACTACCATGCCTGGCTCCCAAGACTCAGGGATCGTATTACTAATGGTTTATACTATGACTCTCAAAGGTATGGAGTGCTTTAGATTCAGGCAGGCATGATCATATATGCTGAACACACATGGTTGGTCGGCTGTTAGGCCACTTCGGTTGACTCGGACTAACTTTGGTGTAACCGACATTGGTTGTAAGCATCCCGTGTAGTCCGATTACTACCGGTTATCTGTGTTAGGCCCAGATCAATCGAACTAGTTTGGGCAACTAACTCAATTGGGGCCACCCTTGTGGATTTACGGTTTACCGGCCAACCCGACTACCCAGGTAGTCCTGGTCAGTCAATCACACTAATAAATTGACTACCGTGACTAACAAGGAGGGATATAAATAGTGAATTCAGAAAATCTTGCTTTATTGGGCATTTCATCGAATATTCAGGTGACACTATACTAAGATAGCAATTCATGGAAAATAGATGAGCCATACGAGTGCACACAAATTAACATGCATTCGTCTACGTGTTTTTCACATATCATTAATTGGCACAAATTAACATGCATTCGTCTATGCATTTCACAAAGAAGTCACCAATAAATGTAACAAAAATGATGACCCTCTTATAGAAAAAATATACGACTACAAGCACACATCTGAATGCACATAGTCTAGCTAATCTTTATTAACCTGGCTACCTCTGCTAGGGTGGCCTTCTCCCACTCCCTGAGGGAAGGTAATGCCCCTGTGGAGGCCATGGTTAGGCTGGGTAGCAGTACCCAAACATCCTTCTTCTCCTGCACTCTAGTGGACCTTACTTCTCACACCAAAGGTCTAATTTTCTTGGACAAGGTTGGGCTAGGGTCTCTAAGAAATTGGTAGTTTTTCTTGTGCAGTTTCCTCTCCACATGATAGGTTGGCCCAGTTGCTTTTTGTTTTGGCCAACTCGAATATCTCTGTAAAGTTATTCGACACAAATTAGCATGCATTCGTCTATACATTACACAAATCATTATTAAACACAAATTAGCATGCATTTGTCTACGCATTACACAAATTATTAATCGACATTGGTTTGATAAAGGGAAACCTAAGGGTAATGATCCGTACTTTGGTTCGGTATGTCAGGTTTGGCCTTACTCCTAGTGCTAGGGTCTCACAGGTTGGCTCATCGGTGTCCTGTACCAAGAGGGTTGGCTTGTAAGAGCTCATGCATTTGGCCTTCAAGGCCAATTTTCATTGAAGGGTTTTTCAATTACCTCTAATTATCACCGAGGAGGTTTTGACAACACGGTGTGGTGAGGCTATGTCGTCAGGTAAAGGCGGTAAGGAGAATCCTCCAAACCAACTCCTCTCTCACACCTTCTCCCCTTTATTAAAATGAAAATTCATATGGGAATGAAGGGGTGGTAAATAAGGTTATTTATAATGCCAAAAATGTGCACAATAGCCTTGGTTCTCATTTTCCTATTAAGTTTGCCCTGGGGGAGGTTGATTTCAATCTATAGGGTCCTTTTGGTGGCCCACTGGCTCATCCGTGTTAAGGAAAATGTGCCCCACTATAAGATCTATGGTTTGTCACAATTGGGCGACAATCAGACACTTTGATCAACCGTGGGGGACCCTACTTGCAATGGATGGTTATCGGTGATTGATCGGAGTTGTGACTATATGTATACGTGCAGGAAAATATCATTAACTCGTAAGTCGAGTTTGGTTGAAATTCAATGGTTGGAAAGTCGCAACTTCACGAAAGATAAGAAAGTTTATTTCACTTAAGTTTCAGGTTACAGCTTAAGGCATTTGTGTATTCCATGCACTCAGCCTCTAACCGAGGTCAAGTAGTTCTGGGTACTTTCTTGGTTCCCTACCCACGATGAGTGTCAATCCCAGTGAGACAGACATTATTCTATAGTTTCGAAACTAATGGCTCACCAACGTGCAATGTAGAATTTGTTTGGATAATCAGTGCAATTTTGGAATGAATTATATATCAAGATTTCTTGTGCGCAATGATTAGGGTTTGGATTAGCTAAATTCATAGTATGGCCTATTTGCAACTAGCGCAAATGACGATTCATTCAGAATAACTCTAAACCATCGGTTTTTATGCAAGTCGAGTAACTAAGTTAATTTGGTTCGTTAATTAAGATATGACCCATAATCGTTTTGACTTTAGATAGATTTTTATTTAATTATGGTTGTCTCGATTAATCAGTGATAGGTCAGCTAGATTTAGGCCCTAGATGAACAAATCATGAAGCTAGAGTTGAGGTTTAACTGATCAGGCAGATTCGTTGGCTTACTACAGTTAATTAATTAGATTTGTGTTAGTACCACCAGTGCATAGGTTAACATCGAGTGTTAATGGTCAGTAAGTAATAACATAAGTTAATTATATTGAAAATTTTCTAGGGTTTTTGAAAAATCTAAAATAGCGAAAATTTAGGATGTTACAATTGAACAGGGCACACATAAATCGCAAGACAACCTTTTGGCAAACTCTTCCTCTGGCCTAAACCAAGGGTTTGGACGTCCTAAATTTTATATATACAATATAATAGGAACCATTCTAATTAATTAATGGTGGATATTCCTTCCCAAATGAGCCATGTGATATGGCTCACCTGAGTTCTAGATGGGGCTAGTTTTTGGGAATTTAGGTTTTCTTAGGTGAAACATTTAATGGACAGGTTGGAATCCACAAAAACATCACTGGGCCTCATATCTGGCTGATATCACGAAGCCCACTCCATGTCATGTAGGGAGATATATAGGCTTGGATGGTATGAACAACCAATAATGCGACTATATCTAGGCATCAAGTCGAGTCGGACCAACTTAGGGCTAACCTAACTTGATACGGTTTTGAAAAAGGCTTGTCTTGAAATTGACCTGACTTGGTACCGAGTCGAGCATGCCTGACCTGGGTCTGGCCCGAACTAATCTATACTGAGTCCGACCCGCTTACAAGTACTGAGTCGGGTCGGGTGCAGCAGGTATCCACATGATGAAATCACAACTCATTCACTTGTTAGAATTGCAACCTCTCCAACTACACAGCATCTCATATTTGAAAGTTATATATGAGTTTTTTATTATTATTATTTTATTTTAAATATATGATTGAGTTGAGTTTCGGATTCAGTTGAGTCAGTACCGAGTTGGATTTTGAGTCGGGTCAAATTTAGTTATTGGGTTACTCAAACTCAACTATGTTTGAGTTCAGATTAGACAAAATTAACTCGATTTGGATCAACTCACCCACCCATTTCGAATCAAGTCAGATCCAAACGAGTCAGAAGAGTCAAGTTTGCCGAGTCGACTCATCCCGTGCCAAGCTATAAATGCCATGTACCAACATGAGTCTAAGCTATAAATGCAATGTACCAACATGATTCTGTTGCGGCTAACCAAACAAGTCAAGAAAGTCACCCCTGGAATCCAAAGTAGATTTGCTTTGCACCCAGCAAGAAATTTCCCGGCACCATCGTTCCAAACATAAAAATCATCATCAGCACACTTGCTTTGCACCCAGCAAGAAATTTCAGGGCACCATCGTTCCAAACCAAAAAATCATCATTAGCACACTCGTGAGATTGCATCATGCATCAGAGAGAATTTTGGTACGCTGTAACCTCTTTTCTTCTATTTGTTTATTTTTTCTTTTTTAATACCTGTTTGGCTGCACCAATATTATCTAACCAGAGAGTTTTATCTAATTTATTGTGAACAGAAACCAAATTGCTTCTGAAAGCCGTGAAACAGAGACTACGGCTGGGTACATCTTCCTTCCTTTCTTTTTCTTCTTCTTTATTTTTAAGTAGAATGATTTGATTTTCAATAATAGTCAGATCTTCCTAATTAATGTGTTGGTGGGAAATAAATTAGTTCATGACACGATGATGGCCAAAAATCAGATAGATCCAACCGTGGGCCACACTGTAGAGAATAATGAAAAGTCACCAAAAAAAACCTCTAATTTCTTAGTGGTCTCACCCCACCTGATGATTGAATTAATATAATTTTTAAGTTGTTCTATCATCATGGTGGGCCGCAGATTTTGGATGGGTTGGATGTGATACGGCTACAATTGATGGACCGTTGCATGAAAAAGCGTGTTGGGTTTGAACTGGATTTTGATGTTGCAATGATGTCCAGTCGATTGGACGATATTTTAGACTCATACAGTTCGTGTTGGGTTTCTCACGAGAGCAGACTCACCCAATTCGATCAGGCCAGGACTGACGCAGGAAAGGACGTGAGGCACCGTCTTCCCAAAAGGGATAACTGATCCGAATTCACTGAGCCTGTTTGGCCGGCCGAATCCCATGGGATTAGGAGGGATGGGATGGATTTTAAGGTAATGATGGTGGTGTTAGTGGATTGGTTTAAGAGCCATGGGATTGCTATATCCCGGGACAAGTTCACTGGGTCTGTTTGGCACGCCCGGCATATCCCGGGATTTTACCTTCCAATCCGTCCAACCAAGCGATGAGATCAATTTCAAGGTAATGATGGTGATGTCAGTGGATTGTTTTAAGATGCATGGGATTGCTTATATCCGGGACAAGTTCGCTGGGCCCATCTTAAGGTAACCAGGCCCATTAGACTCTTATTAAAACTGGTGACCCGGCTTTGGGCCCAAACCTATTATTAATTACGAGCCGATCTGGGCTTAGGCCAAGTCCATCCATTGGTGTGTAGACAACTAATAACGTGCGGTCCACCTATTGTTAGTGTGTGGCCCACCTATCATTAGTGTGTGGCCCACCAATTATTAGTGTGGTGCGGCCCATTATTTTAAAACAAAGTGCGGCCCACAATTTTAAACAAAGTGCGGCCCACCTGCTTTGAGCATGGTGCAGCCCACCTGTTATGAATACAAGGTGCGGCCCATTGTTTTAAACAAAGTGTCGCCCACTTGCTTTAAATACAAGATGCGGCCCACTATTTTAAATAAAGTGCGGCCCACCTGCTTTGATCGTGCGTGGTGTTTACTGCACAGCCCAGCTAAATGTGGCCTACGGCCTAGTTAAGGGCCTGTATACGGACTCAGCCCAGGGCCTGGTTGAGGCCCGTTTCCAGTTCAAATCGTGGCCCACTTGCAGGCCTGTTTTAGCGTAGATAGTCGGCCATCCAAATGGCGTTTTTTAGCTGGGTCGAAGGCTCATTTAAGGGTCTACTTCTCTGCGATTTCCCAGTCCGACTGAGAGGGGAAATGCCGCTAGATGTGGCCAGACTTGGAGGCCTAAGGTTCATTGACTAGCTTGGGTTCGACCCAGCAGAAACGTCTTCATTGTGATTCAAACAAGGGCCTGGTTGCTGGGAGCGTTCAACCCAAAATGTGGAAGCCATTTTTAGTTCATTGCATGACCAGATTTTGGAACTGAAGCTGGGTCTGATCCCTGTCCCGATTGAGGGTGTTCTCAGCCCATACTCTTAGGCTGATTTCAGCCCAAGCAACAGTCCTACTGAAGGACTGTTTTCAGTCCAGTGCAGGCGTAGATTGCAGCCCATTTAAAGCTTGATTTCAGCCCAGTTCTGGGCTAGTTTTCTGCCTAGAAAAATGACCCACTGCTGGACTAATTTCAGACCCAATCTCAGTCATTACGAGGGCTTATTCTTGCGTTGATTCAAGGCCCAGCTAGAGCTTGTTTTCTGCCACAATCCTGGCCCAGAACTCGGCCATTAATTGGCCTGATTTTGGCCCGAAACAGAGCCATGTCTTTAACCTTGTTTCAGCCCAGAGCACAACCATGGATTGGCTTGGTTTTGGTCTAAAATTGCGTTTGTTTTCTAGCCTTGGTCTGGAATGCAGCCATGGATTGGCTTGGTTTTGGTCTAAAATTGCGTTTGTTTTCTAGCCTTGGTCTGAAATGCAGCCATGGATTGGCTTGGTTTCAACCCGAACTATATCCATTGTTTGGCCTGTTATCTGTCTGAAACATGGCCATTGCTTGGCCTGGTTTCGACTCAAAACAGAGCTTCTATTTTACTGGGTTTTAGCACGAAATGCTGTCATATGTTTGTCCTGACCAGAGGCTGTCTTTCCCACGGATTTTAGTTGGACGTTCGACCCAAAATACAGCCAGGGCGAAGGCTGGTTTCAGTCCAAATCACAACCGTTGCTAAGCCTAGATTCAGTCTGAGTATACAGTCATTGTTTGGCTACTTTTCAGCTTATATCCTACCTATCATGCGGGTATGTCAATGGGTGAAAGAAAAACAGGATGATAGCTGGTTACCTGGTCCGGAACTCTGTAGGGCACCACCAACTCGACCGAGTCGAGCTGAGAACAAGGTGAGTTGAGCTGACCCGCACTCAGCTCACTCCTCTCTCTCTCTCTCTCTCTCTCTCTCTCTCTCTCTCTCTCTCTCTCTCTCTCTCTCTCTCTCTCTCTCTCTCTCTTCTACTCTCTTTCTCCTTTCTCCTTTCTCTCTCCTTGGTGTGAATCCTAAGAGCTACAGGGCTCTTTTATAGTAGTGGGAGAGGCTCCAACGGTTGGAAAATGCTTCCCTCGCGACGGTTTTGATCAACAAATGGCCACGCGTGGGGCCAATCCAATCTTAGAGATGGATTGATGGTGACCTGGTCCATCAGAAAAGCAATTTTTCAAGCCCCGTGGGGTCCATCTCGTGATTGGGTTTAAGCAGTTGCACAGAGAAGATGAGAGAGCCATTAATGGCAACTCCCTAACTATGGTATATTCCTGAGATCTGGTCCATTTGGACGGACCAGATGAGGTTTATGATCAATGTGGGGTCCACTTTTTGGACCCCAAACCTTAGTTTGGGAAGATCTCATGAGATCTTCGAGTTCTCACCACTCCTTCTCGTGAGGTGGAATATTTCTCCCCAAAATCTCTTTTGGCTTTTCAGAGGATGTTCGGGATTCCTCCACGTGGCCAGGGGAGGGCCGAGATCATGCTAGCACCTGGTTTCCTAGAGAGGAAAGTCTCTTCCTTTGCTTTTCCATGTGCAGGTCTTGCTTGGCCATTTTTGGAAAAGAGAGAGCATAGCTCTCTCACTGGCGATGAACGGATGGGATGGATTGAACAGGGTGATCATGGGCCACCCATGGGGTCCCAGATGGGTCCCACCTTGCTGATATCCGCCACGTGCAAGTCTTTGAATGGTCCTATCCTAGAATCCTTATTCCTTTGCAAGGGCTTAAGAGCGTATACGGTTTTGATCAGGCGGGGCTCACAAGTCTAGTGAACGGTTTGGATCTTTCGAAAAGTGCCCAGGGTGGGCCACTTTGGAGCTCAAAGGCCGTCAAATTCAAACGGCTCATTGGTGGGAGAGGAGTTTGGGTCTTTTGGTGTTTTGGCACGGTCAAAGTTGGTTTGACCAATAAGAGATGTCCAGTGCACTTCGTGTACTAGCACTAGGGTGTACGTGCACTTTGGTTGGGGCCCACTATGATGTTTGTGACCAAATCTATATTGTCCAATTGTCTTGGGGACCTTATGTAGGGGTCCAGGCCTAGTTTTAGGCCGATGGTGAGACCCAGGTTGGCCATATGCCCTTCAGGGCTCCACTTAGCCCATACATCGCAACCCAATGGTCGGATGGCTCTGAGACTTTGTTTTGACAGCTAGACAGGGATTTGAGGGGCCTTGAGTGCCTCTTTAGTCACTAACTAATCCTTAAGTGTTGATAACAAGTGTGTTGTATCAGTATCCTTTGATATAATGGTTTTAATTTGGAGTTTTCGAATAACCTCACCTTCTTGACTGGTGTAGGTTGTGTTTCAGCTCTTAAAGACCCTGATGGATGGTGTAGGGTGTGTTTTGGCTCCTAGAGACCTTACACCACCTTCTTGACTGGTGTAGGGTGTGTTTTGGCTCCTAGAGACCCTGATGGAGGGCCTCAATGTCGACCGGAAGTCCCATACTACATCGATTTGATTTATTAGTCAAGCGTTGATTCCCTTAGTTATGATTTCAAATAGTAACACCCACGTACCAAGAGTGCGGGGTGTTACATTAAAGTAGCTCATTCTACCCCAAAATCATATATTTTATGCCCGATAACTCATTTCGAATTGCGAGATACGCTCGGTTTAATGTCTGACGAACCAGATCACTTTTGTCATAGACTGGGCCTTTTCCGATCCATCTTGGCCATGAAACTGTCCACGACCCGCTCTACATCAGTCCCTTCCACTTTAAAAGAACTCATCCTGCTCTAGTTCATGATATTTAGTCACGTCCACGACGTTGAAAGTCTGTGAGATCGTTATGTCATCTGGAAGATCAACAACATAAGCGTTGTTATTGATCTTTCGGATGATTTGTACTGGTCTAATCTTCTTATTCTTTAACTTGTTGTACATACTGGTCAAAAATCTTTCTTTGCACGGATGGACTATAATATGGTCACCTACGTTGAACACTTTTTGTCAGCGATGCTTGTTCGTTTGCTCCTTATACTTTTCGTTCGATGCATGTAGCTCGGTCTGCACCTCTTCATGAATGCCCATGACCCTGTTTGCCATATGCTTTACTGCAATGCTCATGCTTGAGAGCTTAGGAAGAGGGACTAAGTCAAGTGTGTAACGAGGCACTCGTCCGTAAATAATCTGGAACAGGGATTTTCCTGTCGAGCGGTTCACCATGTTGTTGAATGCAAACTGTTCACCATCCTAAGTATAGGGTTACGAGGTAGTAATAATCTCAATAATACCGAGGTTGAATCCACTGGGACTGAACCTTATATATATTCTAAAAGTAACTAGAATTAGAACTAGAAAAAGATGTAGAATAATTATAAATTATGTAACTAAAACTTGTAAAATTCAAAGGTGGGAGACTAGGAGTGCCAAGGATCCACTTGTAGAGATCAGGGATATCTATGCTTGATTCAAGAGCACAAATGAAATTAGAGTCCTATCTTCATTCAGCTAGAAGATATTTCATTAAAAACCAATCCTGAACTTCCTTTGATCTAGCCTTCAAGAGATGAGAGGTATGAGAATGATAATTGATTCTATCATAAAACCATGCCCAAGAGACAAAGCAAACAACAGAAATATTTAACCAATTCATAACTAATCTGAAAGAGTTATGAACGTTAAAAGATTCCATCATCCAACCGTGCCCATGAGACGAGGGTGAACAATAGGGCTTCCTAACTTCATAATCACAATAATGAAAAGAATATGCTCAAAGCTATTACAGATCCTTTGTAACTTAAGTCACAATAAACCATTAAAAACTAAAAGCATTCCTTATAATCAAACTAGAATCAAAATCAGTTCAATTTAAACATGAATCAAAGGTATAAAGAAAAGTCTCCCATCACATTACAAGCTTCACCTCTTAGCCCTAGCTAAGAGGTTTAGCTCATCATACACATGATCAAGCTAAGAAAAAAACATTAAAACAAGAAGAAAACAAAGAAGAAAAGGAGAAGGAAAAGTCCTCTCGTGCTGGCCACTCCACCTCTCTCTCTCTCTCTCTCTCTCTCTGCACGTCCCAAGATGATGACTGCCTTACGCTCCCTCTCTTTTCTCCTTTTATAAGCATGAAGGGCGGTGGAGGAGTGCATGCTAGAGGTTGTGGCTGGGAGATCTTTCGCAACAACGTCCCGTACGCAGTTGAAAACGCACGACGTCTTGCGTTCGATTTGGTGTTTGGGATGGATGGTCATCCATCTTCATGATATGATCCGTTCGACATCCTTGGCGATGGTTGACCGCCCCGTGGAAATGATTTGGATAGTTCAGATCATCAAACTGGTCGTGATCATGATCGTCGAACTTCCTTGAAGATCCAATTTTCTTGGATGCAGGCTTCTTATGCACGGGCTGTGCTGTGATGCTCGGTGGGCCCCACAGTGACGTTTTTGGGGAAATCCACCCCATCCATTAAATTCCTTACAAAAAATCAGTCGGGAATTGGTACTTTTGCTCAAGTTTGGTGCCACCCAAAGGGTCGAATCTTCCCGCCGTTCATCCTGCATTTGAATGTGATCTGCTTGTATGTGCGTGCATGGGACCAAAAAGTTTTCATGGCTAGGGTCGTTGCCCCCTGGACCGAATGGACGGTTTGGATCATGCATGTGGGCCTTGATGGTGACCCACAATGCGCCCCATCGTCTGGACGTGCGAATGCTGTTGCGAAAACGAATCTGGGTCGGGTCAATGATCTTTCACTGGATTTCTCGATCCGATGCGCTGCCTATGCATGCGCACTGTGCACACGCACATCATTAAGTGGCGTCCACTGTGATGTTTATGAGAAATTCACTCCGTTCATCCATTTTGCCATCTAATTTAAGGGGTTTAGACCAAATTCGAAGCATATCCAGATATCAGGTGGGCCTCAAATTGATGATTTATGAGATGATATGCCCATTAGGCCACTTCTATAGTGATCCGAGGGCTGAATTTTGACGTGTACGGTTAATTTAGGATCCTCAGGCCAGATATAAAGTTTCGAGGCAAACAGATGGTGGGAACCCTGTGATCTTGCATTCAAGATGACTTTCAGGTCTTTTTATCATGAACACTTGATTTTCTCTGATCTTTGGCATGTAAATTCTTCGATCTTAGTCTCCTTATATCTGTCCCTTGCCTTGGTAATTCTTGACTATCAAATCCATGCTTTTATCACCCTTTTTCAGTTTAAGCTCTTAAATTCACCTTGTAACAAAAACATGATTAAAGTAGCACGTTCAAGCATTATCATATACGTAAAAGTAGGTAATAACTGGGGTCTAATATGCAATATTTGACCCTTAATACAATCTTTGCTTGAGACAAAACCAAATCTCACTGCTTATGTTTTTCTCCTGAAATACATCAAAGGAGGTTTCCTAACATGCGATTCACAACCTCGGTCTGCCCGTCAGTCTGTGGGTGGTAGGCACTGCTGAACTAAAGTCGCATATCAAATCGAGTTCATAAAATCTGCCAAAAGTGGCTAACGAACTTCATATCACGGTCAGAAGTAATAGCCGCATAACCTCTCTGAATAATAGATTCACCATGTGTGTTACATTGAGAGTCTTCTTGCATGGGGATAAAGTGCATCATCTTTGAGAAACGATCTACCACCACAAACACCGAATCCATGCTGCGTTATGTTCGTGAGAGACCAAGCACAAAGTCCATAGATAAGTTCTCCTAAGGGCTGTTAGGTATAGGTAAGGAGGTGTAAAGGCTCATATTCTAAGATTGTCCCTTGGAGGTCTGACAAACATAACAACATTAAACTATTTTTTCTAAATCATGTACCAATTACGGCCAATAATACAGCTCTTCCATAAGAGTTCGCGTCTTGTTTCGCCTAAGGTATCCACTAAGGCCACCTCTATGTAACTCTTGGATGATCTGTTCCCTTAATAGACTTTTTAGGATACACAGTCGATTCCCCTTGAAAAGAATCTTGTCTTACATATGTATGTCACCAGGGTGACTTGCTTGGCATTTAACTCATGCGTCGTTGAAGTTGTCGTTGTCGGCATATAATATATAGAAGATAATAATAGAAATTTCCTATTTGTTTCAAGCAGAGGATCCGAATTTAAGGACGTGTTTCCATACTGAAGTGACGTCACCAAGTTATGTGGACCTCAGCATGATGTATGTTTTGTATCCACACCGTCCATACATTTTGAGAGATCATTTTAGGGCATGATACAAAGAATAAGGTAGATCCAAGGCTGGAGTGGATCCCACCACAGAAAACAGCGGAGAGAGTATTGCCCACCGTTGAAACCTTTCGAAGGTCCACCATGATTTTTATTTGAGATCCAACCTGTTCATGTGTCAACACAGACATGAAAGAAGGGAAAACACAAATATTAGCTTGATCGAAAACTTTTGTGGCCCTTAGAACTTTTTATGATGAGCTTCACTCTCCACATTATTTTCTGTGGTGGGGTCCACTAGAGAATTGGATCTGACTCATTCTTTGGATGATGATCTAATATGAACTCTCCAAATGGATGGACCGTGTGGATACAAAACATACATCATGGTGGGGCCTAGGGGTGCACATCGAACCGGTAGAATCGTGGAACCGGACCTAAACCGATCCAACGGTCTGGTTTGGTCCAGTTCTAGATTGCACCGGTTCCGGTTCCAATTCCAAAATTCCAAGAACTGTTGGATACGGTTCGGTTCCGGTTTAGGGACATGTAGAATGGAGTTGAACCATGAATCGAACCATTGATCCGAACTTAAGATTAAAACAAAAAAAAAAAAAAAAAACCCATCTCTCTCTCTCTCACGTAGTCTCTCACCCAATCTGTGTGTGGCTACCTAGCCCCTGCCCAATCTCAGCTCTCGTCGTCTCTCTCTCTCTCTCTTTCTCTCTTTCTCTCGCTATCTGCCTGCAGTTGCCCAAGCCCCAAAAGCAGTGTACATGTACATGTACATTGAGCTAGATGTTTGATATGGTGCCTCTTTTTGGATGAAGCCGAGTTAAAAACTACACTGATCAACATATATTAACTATTCGATATTGACCTTGAATTTGACTGCTGATCATTTCTTTCAACCATCATTTTGATGGCCACAGTTGGACTGCTAGAATGATCAATAATGGGCTCCAGAATTTAGACAATCTGACTTGATGTTTTGTGTCAATAGATTATATGGTGGGTTTTATCAATTGGGCTAGATTTTACAAAGCGCAGAACCTATCCGGAACCTAACCAGTTTTCACGGGCCGGTTCTGGTTCAGTTCTAGGGTGCTAAAGGTCCGGTTCCGGCTCTGAAAATCCTAAAACCCTTAGGAACAGTTCGGTTCCGATTTCACCCCAGAACCGGACCGAACCGACCCATGTGCACCTCTAGTGGGGCCCACAGAAGTTGCTGATGTAACTTTAGAGTCTCACTACTTAACCTGTCTGCGTCCCGAATTTAGAAGGCAATGGAGATAATGACGAAAACTCTCCTAGGGTCCACAAGATGTTTATTTGCCATCCAACTAGTCGTGAAGTCACGTAAACCTGTATAAAGTGAAAACACAAAAAATCATCTTGATCCAAAGCTTTTATGGCCCACAAGAACTTTTCAATGATAGGTGTTTAATCACCACTATTTTCTATGGTGCGGCCTACTGAGATTTGGATGTCTCTTTTTAGGACTCATGCCCTAAAATGAGCTGGAAAATGGATGAATAACTTGGATAAAATACATACATCATAGTGGGGCCCACAGAGCTTCCACCGGTACTAGTACTGAGCCCCATAACGGAGGGGTCACTGCCGAATTGGAGTCCCCACCGCGATCCATGCACCAAGACATGCTACTTGGAATGGTACGAATGGTCAAGACTGGCTATGAATCAACATGGATTCGTTGTGACTAACCAAAGAAGTCAACAGTAAGTCACCTCGAGAATACAAAGAAGTGCCATTTGATAAATTGAAAGATAAATCCGAAAATTAATTTAAGACTTGAAAACTCGCATGTATGAATTCTGAAAAATCTGCTTGGTACTTTATTTGAAATAGTATTGGTATTTGAAAATAAGCACCTTCGTTAAACCTTGTTTGGTAAACCGATAATAAATGCCTGAAAAGTTTAAAGTAGTAATTTGTCATATTTTCTCCTATTATCTTAATTTCTGTCTTCCGTGACGGAAGCTGTGTGGGCCAATACAACTTTGCTACATGATTGTACTATACCACATTTTCAAAGCGCTTAATTGCTTCCCAAAGCCTTCCTATGAGCTTCATGCAATAGAAAGCTAGTTGACCCATTGGGAAATCCACCTCATACATCAATTTTGCCGCATATTTTCAGGACATGGCCTCAAAAGTGAGACAGATCCAAAACTCAAGTGGGCTGCATGACAGATAAAGGCGGGCAGGGAAATGCCTACCATTGAAACCTCTTAGGGGTCCACCGGAATGTTTATATGCAAGCCATGTTGTTCACAAGGTCATTTCTATTAGTATGAATCAAAAACACCAAAATATTAGCCAATGCAAAAATTCACTGGTCCTAAGAATGTTTCAACAATTGAGGTTCAATCCTCACTTTTTCCTGTCACGATCCTCACTTTTTCCTGTCACAAGGCCCACCTGAGTTTTGGATCTAATTCATTTTTGGGCCCATATCCTAACATGATTTGAAAAAAATGAATGGATGGGATAGATTTCTCACAAACATCATAGTGTGCCCCACCTAGTTTGTCTCATTCTAAAGCTAGAGTGGATTAATTGTTAGGGGGAAACATAGGACCGTGGGGCCTACCTTGATGTATGTGTTCCACACGGTCCATCCATTTTTCTAGACCATTTAAGATATGATCATAAAAATGAAGAAAATCTTGATCTTTAGCGGACCACACATCGAATTCCCACTATTAAAAGCTTTTTAGGGGCAACAAAAGTTTCGGATCAAGCTAATATTTGCTTATTCCCCTTATACATGTCTACGTGACCTTATAAATAGGTTGCATGGCAAATAAACATTACGGTAGGACCTAAGATGCTTTTAATGGTGGGCATTCAATTGTTTCCTATGGTGTGGTCCACTTGAGATTTGGATCTATTTCGTTTTTAGGCCCACACCCTAAAATAAAATAGAAAAATAGAGGGACAATGTCGATTTAAAATATATTTATGAAGATGGATCATGGTCACAGCAACACCCTCTATCATGATACCTAGGTAACACCTAATCTGCTCCCACCAGAAGCCAAAGGACTCCAATTTCGTGGGAAAATCTCTTGCATGAAGTTCCTGCGATGGGAACTTGGGTGGGCCCTACCATAATGTTTGTGAGAAATTCACCTTGTCCATGTGTTTTTTTCAGATACTCTTATTACATGACACCTAAATTTGGACAGATTCAAAACTCAAGTGGGCTGCATGAGAGGAAACAATGATGATTGAACCGACACCATTGAAACATTTGTAGAGCTAGAGAAATTTTAAATCATGCTAATATTTTTATGTTTTAAATTCATCCCAGTAACAATGATCTTATGATATAAATATTGCGGAGGACCCAAGGAGGTTTCAGTGGTAGGCATTTTCCTATCCACTATTCCCTATCATGCAGCCTACTTAAGTTTTGTATATGCCTCATTTTCTGTCTCATGACTTAAAATGATCCAGCAAAATGGATGGACCGGGTGGATTTCTAACAAAGATCACGGCTGACCTCACTTAGCTTTCCCTCACAATAACTTGCAAAGGTTTTGGTAGGATATCCGCGTTCAGAGAGGGGAACGGGATTGCCTAACATACATTAACAGCTGGTGGTTACCTTGTTGATGTGAGAAAGTTCTGCGGGGCCTCACCAAGTTGTATGTGCTAGATCCACACTCTTTATATATTTTTCATATTAATTTAGGTCATGAGCCCAAAAATGTGGCAGAACCAAAGCTTGAGTGGACAACACCACAGAAATTAGTGGAGATTGAACGCCTACAATTGAAAACTTCATAAGGCCACCAAAGTTTCAGATGAGGCTGATAGGCTGATATTTGTGTTTTCACTTCGTCCTGATTTGTGTGACCTATGAACAGGTTGGATGGCTTAAAAACATTATGATGATCCTAGGAAGGTTTCAATGGTGGGAGTCGTTGTCCTCACAACTTTTTGTGGTACAGTGCATTTGAGCTTTGGGTCTGCGTTTTTTATTTATTTATTTTTATTTTTGACTCATGCCCTAAAATAATGGGGCAAAATGGAGATACGATACATACATCAACACAGTGGTTACACAAATAGAACAAAAAGCTTAACCAAGGGAACTACAAAAAGGGAAGAGTTATCATTTAGAAAAAATATTTTTAATTAAAATAATTTACGTATTCCACGTTAGGTATCATGCAGAGGAAAGTTTAAAATTAATTTATTTGTTAGTGAAAATTCAAATTAAGTAGTTAAATTTTAAAATTTATCAAACCATCTGAATTAGGAAAATTCACTTACAAAGGCCTATTTCAGCATTAAGTGCTGAAAATAAGTTTCAACAAACAGACCTGAAGTCTCACTTCCTTTGTGCCCAACAAAATTTCAGACGCCATCGTTCCATACATGAAAATCAGCATCAGCACAGTAAATTACAGCTACTTTGCATCGCTAGAGTTAATTTTTGTACCTTGTAACCCTTCCTCTTCTTCTTCTTTTTCTTCTTTTCTTTCACACTACTTTTCTTTTGTACTGCCGGTTTAGTTACACTAAATATTGTAAAATTTCATGAGATTTTGCACTACAAAAAAATGTCATGATATTTGGTGCAACAAATGCACACGGAGTGTTTGAGTTTTATCTAATTTCTCTATATATTTTTATTCTGCATAAACCAAATTGCTTCTTAAGCTTTTAAAGAGCGACTCCAGCTGGGTACATCTTCCTTTCCTCTTCATCTTTGCTCCTTTTCTTTTTCCTTTAACTAGATATGATTTGAAAATGGATGGTGGTCAGATCTTCCCAAGCCATGTATGATGTTTTGATGCGAAATAAGTAGGTGTAGGACACTGATGGTTTGGTAGCCTAAAAGGATAGATCCAACCACCATGTGGGCCATACCATTGAGAACAATGAAAAATCACCTAAAAGCCATCCAAATCCTAAGTGGTTGCACCCCACCTGATGCTGATTGACATGATTTTTAGTGTGTTGCGTAATCCCGGTGGGCACAGCTTTTGGATGGGTTGGATGCCGAATAGATACCATGTGGACCTACTACTGGATCTTGGGGCTTCTGTAAGGTTGTACAAGATCTCTATCGTAAGGCCCACTCTCGACTTTTGTATGTGGTGTAGCCCACACAAGTCACGAATTGACTTGAGTTTTAGGGCCTAAGCCCACCATGGAATGGTGCATTTGACTGATGGAGTAGATGTTCGAACACTTCATGGTGGGGCCCACACAGCTCGACCTCATGGTGAATCATTGAATCGGGCGATTTGCTTCGATTTAGTCTCGACCAAATCATTACGTGCTGTCAGGTGGTAAAATTCTTTTACTTATTCTCTCACCGACCAATTACCTTGTTGACAATTTTGGTATTGTTGGAATAATACCCTATCATATTCGCTAGGGAGGAATCAGACACGTAGTAGTTGCTTTATTCCCTGTCATGTGTAGATTGATGCTTTCATCTGCATGGGTCATGCGAGTTGCAGTTGTTCTTACCAAGCTGAAGCTTCATCCTTCAACTTGTAGGCCACGAGCTTGACATTCTTTGCTTCAGGAATGTCCATATAGTCGAAGAATAGCTCAACTTCAAAAAGTCAATCGAGAAAATCATCAATGTATAGTTGGCCATTGAAGCTAGGAATATCAACCAGCATCTTGAATTCCTAATATGTTCGATCTACTCAATCGCCGCTTTGTTTGGGGTGTTGGAAGATTATGTCATCGATCTCCTCCTTGCTAAATCCCCCTTCCTCAGGAATGACCCTTGGATGCACTGTCGGTACTATCCTTTGATTAGGGCGATTACGAGTCTCAATAATTGGTGGTGGAGGATTACTATCAAAAACACGTAGCTGCCCTAGGACCTCCACTTTACGATCCGCCAAGCGATCTGTCATACAATCAATGGAAGCCTACATCCCTTGCATGGCTTCCCGATTCTCTCAATGCGCTGCTTCTAAAGCCGTTAAAAGATAATTCCATGGAGCACCATCCATGGGATTGTTGCTCGAACCATCGTTAAAGGCCATCGATCTGAGCAAAAACCTCACTTTAATACCAAACTGATGCAAGGGAGACGTGAGGTTGAGCATCATCTTCCTCAAGGGACTAACTATTCCGAATCCATGGAACTTCTCTGGACTCCTCATAGAGACTTCTCGTATCCAAGAGAAAGAATGCAAGTAAAATAAAAATTAAATTTTATAAAATTCAAAATTGATTGATAGATCAATAAAAATGAGTTCACAACCCTTTAAATAGGGGTACCAAGCAATGGGAAAGAAATTAGAATCAAACTACAACTAAAACTCCTAGAATTCGCGACTTACTATTTATAGACAATCGTGATGTCTACTATTGCGCAAGGTTTTCGACCAAAAATAGTAAATGTCCCATTTGGCTTCACCAAGCTGTTCTCCTAATTTTTCTAAGCTCTTTTCACGTTGGACGCAACTCCTAAAGCCCAACGGATGGAGAGTTATGATCAAACTAAAACTTATTATTTATAGTAAAAACGGAATTAAAATAGGGAAACAATCATTGATTTAGCGGTATTTCACAAATCCATCTTTGGTAACCCAGCATAGTGGGGTTGGTTGGCTAAAGTAGCTCATTCTACCCCAAAATCATATATCTTACATCCGATAACTCATTCCGGATTGCGAGATACACCTGATTTAAGGTTCGGCAGTCCAGATCACTTCTTTTGTCGACCGGGCCTTTTCTGATTCATCTTAGCCATGTAATTGTTTGTGGCCCTCTCTACATCAGTCTCCTCCACTTCAAAAGAACTCGTCCTGGAGTTCTCGTCTTGCTCTGGTTTATGATACTCGGTCAGGTTCGCGACATTAAAAGTCCGTGAGATCTCCATGTCATCTAGAAGATCGACAACGTAAGCATGTCATTGATCTTTTGAATAATTGGTACCAGTCCAATCTTCTTATTTTTTAACTTGTAGTACGCTCTGGTCAGAAATCTTTCTTTTCGCAGATGGACCATTACCTACTCGCTCACCTCGAACACTTTTTATCGTCAATGCTTGTTTGCTTGCTCCTTGTACTTTTTATTTAAGGCATGTAGCTTGGTTTATACCTTGGCATGAATTTCATGATCCTGTATATTATATGTTCTGCTGCAATGCTCATGCCTAGGAGCTTGGACAAAGGGACCAAATTAAGTGTGTGGCAATGTACTCGTCCGTAAATAACCTGGAACAGGGATTTTCCTGTTGAGTGGTTCACCATGTTGTTGAATACAAACTCTGCTTACAACAAGGTCAAATCTCACTGCTTCGGTTTTTCTCCTGAAATATATCGAAGGAGGTTTCCCAATGTGCGATTCACAACCTTGGTCTGCCCGTCAGTTTGTAGGTGGTAGGCACTGCTGAACTGAAGTTATATATCGAATCAAGTCCACAAAGTTCCCCAAAAGTGGCTAATAAACTTCGTATCACAAACAAAAGTAATAGTCTTGGGAACCCCGTGTAGCTGCACAACTTTTTTGAAGAATAGATTCGCCACGTGTGTCACATCGAGAGTCTTCTTGCATGGAATAAAGTGTGCCATCTTGGAGAAATGATATACTACCACGAACACCGAATCCAAGTAGCGTTGTGCTCGTGGGAGACCAAGCAGGAAGTCCATAGATAAATTCTCCCAAGGGCCATCAAACACGGGTAACGGGGTGTAGAAGCCCATAGTATGAGATTGTCCCTTGGAGGTCTGAGAAATATAACAACATTGGATTGTCATTCCCACATCACATACCAATTGCAGCTAATAATACTACTCTTTCAGAAGAGCTCGTGTCTTGTGTCGCCCAAGGTGTCCACTAAGGTCACCTCCATGTAGCTCTTGGATTATTTATTCCCTTAACGAACTTTTGGGGACACACAGTCGATTCCCCTTGACATCTAACACATGTGTCCTTGAAGTTGTCATCGTCGGCATATATGTCCTTGAGGCGCTCAAACCCGACGACATCATTGCTCATAGTGACTAACAAAGTTACACGATGATTTAGCGCATCGGCTACTTTATTCTGTTGTCCAGACTTATGTTTTAGCATGAATGTGAATTCCTGCAAAAATGAGATCCATCTAGCATGCACACGGTTAATGTTAGCTTGATTATTAATGAATTTGAGAGCTTGATGGTCTGTGTGAAGAATGAATTTCTTTTGAATTAAATAATATCACCAGTGTCGCAGTGCCTGGACCACTATGTGCAACTCGATCCCATATGTAGACCACTCCTTATGTGCATCGCTAAGTTTTTCAATATAGAAGCCTACCGACATACCTTCTTGAGACAAAATTCCCCCAATCCGGGCTTATGAGGCAACACATTCGACTTCAAACAGTTTATCGAAGTTAGGAAGTAAAAAAAACGGGGTCGTGGATAACGTATGCTTAATTTTGGTAAAGCTCTTGTCGGCTTTATCAGTCCACTGAAACTGTCCTTTCTTCATGCAATCTGTGATGGGTGACACAATAGTACTGAAAATTTTCACGAACCAACAATAGAATTTCGTTAGTTTATGAAAACTTCACAATTCATGAATATTTGTGGGAACCAACCATTTTCTAATTTCCTTCACCTTCTCCTCATCCACCCGAATGCTCATGGATGTTACGACAAATCTCAGAAACAACAAGCTATCAGTCATGAAGTTGCACCTTTTTAAAATTGAGATACAGTTAATTTTCAGTGAGCACTTGAAAAACCTTCTTAAAGTGTTCCATATGAGTGGTTTCATCTTGATTGTATATCAAAATGTCATCGAAATAAAACACAATGAACCGCCCAATGAAATGTTTTAGAACTTGGTTCATCAATCTCATGAATGTTCTAGGCGCGTTCGAAAAATCAAAGGGCATAACCATCCATTCGTACAATCCTTCATTGGTCTTAAAAGTCGTTTTCCTCTCATCACTCAGCCGTATTCGAATTTGATGGTAGCCGCTCCTCAAATCCAACTTAAAGAATAATTTCACGCCTTAAAGCATGTCCAACATATCGTTCAGCCGTGGTATGAAAAAACTGTATTTTATGGTGATTTTGTTGATGGCCCCGCTGTTGACATACATATGCCAACTCCCATCTTTCTTAGGAGTTAATAGAGCAGGTACGACACATGAGCTCATGCTTTCTTGTATGAGACCCTTACGGATCAGTTCCTCCACTTACCCTTGTAAAATTTCACACTCTTTCAGACTCATTCGATAGTGAGGACAATTTGATAAGCTAGACCCAGGGATAAGGTTAAAATGGTGTTGGATATCTCATATGGGAGGTAAACCATTGGGAAGGTCGTCAGGCCAAATTCCTTTAAACTCATTCAGTAAAGGTTTTAGTTTATCAGGGATGTTGGTGGGATCGAGTTCTTTCCCTTTTACAATTAATGCATAGGCCTGTCCCGTTTCTTTGGATTTCTCCACAAAGTCTCGTATGGTTAAGAGAAAATGACCATCCATTTTAGAAGTTTTAGGTGCTCCCTCTGGATCTATAGGGACCAATATGGTCTTTCAACCGTCCTTGATGAAGATATATATGTTATCTCGCCCTTTATGAGTGGTGTCACAGTCAGATTGCCAAGGTTGACCAAGTAGTATGTGACATGTTTCCATGTCAACCACATTGCATACTATTTCATCCTTATAATGTTTGCCAATTAAAAAGGATATGGTGCACCGTTCAGTTACCTTTGTTTCACTAACCTTCGTAATTCAACCGATTGTATATGGGCAGGGATGATGCTCCATTTTCAATTGTATTTTTTCTACCATCGCTTTGAAGACGATATTCTCGTTGCTTCTACTATCGATGATTACATCACAGACTTTTCGATTCACCATACACCTAGTTTGGAAGATGTTATGTCATTGTGGGTGTACTTCTTTCCTTGGTGGATACAGTAGTCGCCCCACGACGAGTGATTCACCATGATCCTATTGAACCTAACATGGCTCATGTGCCTCATCTTCTGTGGCGTGTCTGCTTCCTCGATACTTGGATCATCATCGGCGTTTTCATTACTACCATCATTTATGGCGAGGGTTGTCACTTGTCATTAGAGACAAGTATTTGACAGGTGATCCGGTTAACTACAACGAAAGCATTGGTCTCTCCTTGGCTGAGCATAGGGGTTCAGGATCCTGCTTGGGCCAGCGGTAGTCGATACACCCCCTTAGGGCTTAGTTTGCCCGCTTCCTTGATCCCAGTTCATGGGTGTAGGAGGTTGAGTGCCTGCTCCTACGGGCTTCTTCCCCTTGAGTTATAAAGCTCCCTAGGGTGGACCTACTGCAGTGACCTTTGCAGTAGGATAGGTCCGTATGTTAGCATGTTCAAGTTGCGCTTCCGCATGGGTGGCTAACTTGATTGCATCATTAATCATCCAGAAGGACTGCCTCTGGACCCGATCTTGGATCACCATACACAATCCACCGTTGAATCGGGTGACTTGCTACGATTCAGTCTCGACTGAATCGTTACACGCTGTCAGGCGGTAAAATTCTTCTGCGTATTCTCTCACCGATCGACTACCATGTTGATAATTTTAGTATTGTTGGAATAATACCTTATCGTAGTCACTAAGGAGGAATCGAGCACATAGCAGTTGCTTTATCCGCTGCCATGTGCAGATTGGTGCTTTCATTTGCCTAGTTCGTTATGAGTTACAGCTGTTCTCACCAAGCTAAAGCTCCACCCTTCAACTTGTAGGCCACAAGCTTGACCTTCTTTGCTTTAAGGATGTCCATATAGTCGAAGAATCACTCAACTTCAAAAAGCCAATTGAGAAAATCCTCAATGTATAGTTGGCCATTAAAGATAGGAATATCAACCTGCATCTTGATTTTCAATTTTTTTAATCTACTTGATCGCCGCCTTGTCTAGGGTGCTAAAAGATTATGTCGTTGATCTCCTCCTCGCTAGATCCCTGTTCCTCAGGAATGACCCCTGAATGCACTGCCAGTACTATCCTGTAATTAGGGTGATTACGAGTCTCAACAATTGGTGGTAGAGGATTACCATCAGGAACACAAAGTTGCCTTAGGGCCTCTACTATGCGATCTTCCAAGCGATCTGCCATGCGATCGATGGAAGCCTGCAACCCTGGCACGACTTGTTGATTCTCTCACTGTGCTGCTTCGAAAGCCGTTAAAAGATGATTTCATGGAGCATCGTCCATGGGATTGTTGCTCGACCTGTTGTTAGAGGCCATCGATCCGAGCAAAAATCTCGCTTTGATACTAAACTAACGCAGGAGAGGATGTGAGGTCGAGCATCGTCTTCCTCAAGGGACTAACTGTTCCAAAACCATGGAACTTCTTTGGACTCCTCATAGAGACTTCTCGAATCTACAAGAAAGAATGCAAGCAAAATAGAAATTAAATTTTATAAAATTCGAAAATGATTGATGGATCAATAAAAAAGAGTTCACAACCCTTTAACTAGGGGTACCAAGCAATGGGAAAGAAATTAGAATCAAACTAGAACTAAAACTCCTAGAATTCGTGACTTACTATAAATAGTAAACTTATTATTTATAGACAGTCGTAATGTCTACTATTGCGCAAGGTTTTCGGCCAAAAATAGTAAGTGTCCCATTTGGCTTCACCAAGCCATTCTCCTAATTTTTCTAAGCTCTTTTCACGTTCGATGCAACTCCTAAAGCCCAATGGATGAAGAATTATAATCAAACTAAAACTTACTATTTATAGTAAAAACATAATTAAAATAGGGAAATTATTGTCGATCTAGAAGTAGTTTGCAAATCTGGCTAGGGTAACCCAGAATAGCAGGGTTAGTTTCGTAAAGTAGCTCGTTCTACCCCAAAATCATACATTTTACATCAGATAACTCATTCCGGATTGCGAGATACGCCTGATTTAAGGTCTGACGGTCCGGATCCCTTCTGTTGTCGATCGAGCCTTTTCTGATTCATCTTGGCCATGTAACTGTCCACGACCCTCTCTATATCATTTGTCTTTGCCATTTCATCCATTTATGGGGGTCATTTGGATGCATGCAAAGTTTTAAGTTGTAAACACATTATATCTAAAAGGAGTTTCAGGTGTTAATTGTTTGCATGCTATTTTATTTGGCTTTTAAGTAGTAATTTGTATACATGAAAACTAATTATGTATTTCGCTTTTTAAGTGGTAAATGTACCATACACATTATGGTGGGCCCCACACATCATGATTGTGTATCAACATAGTATATAATGTCTTTTTAACTATAAAGACTTTACATGTAATTTGAAACATGGCTTTTTACCAATTTTCAAATTACAGCCGAAAGAAATAATATGTTTATAGCCTGTAAAACTTTTATAGGCAAATGTAGATATCCAAATAGCCCCTGCAATTAGATTACCTATAATCTCATCACAACTCAAGGATTTTACTAGCAACGAAACGGCCTCTTAAAAATTGTGAGTGGAATTAAGGATTAGTGTTTTGATTTTGTTTGTAGGAATTAATCTCGAAATCGAATCTCATTAAAGAAGAGGCACAGATAGATTTTGTTGGAAATCTTTAATTCTATTATCCTTCTTAGAGAAGAAACACAGAGGGCCCAATCATAATCTATTAAGGAAGAAAAAAAAAGGTGAGTTTGGTGGTAATTTTGCAAATTTTACAGCACTTGATATGGTGTTTTCACATGTTTATTCATTTTTCTAGTTGAGATTAATTTTGGTTTTATATGGTCTAAAAATGTTGGATTTTCTGTTTTTTTTAAGGTCACGATATTAATTCAATGCAAATGTGTTGCCTTTTTCTATATAAAGTAGTCTCATCCTTTTTTTGTTTAAATAAACAAATAAGATAAAGTGTTGCTTCTTAACTTTTCTCGTTATTTTTTTTTCTTTATTCTGCTTTGTTTTACTCTCTTGTTTGAATTTGATGGGGATATTTTTTTTTATTAACTTTTTCTATTCTTTATTGTGTTTGATTAGAGTGGTTTGTAATCATACTTATTAGATCTTGGCTAGTTGTCATTAATACTAAGTTATGAATAAGGTACATCATGGATTACAACTTAGCTAATCATCCCAAGTAAATAAATTTCATATATAATCAAGCAAAGCAAGCCGTTTGATTCTAAAATCCAACACATCAAAAAATCTAGGAAGGCTCTTCTACAAATGCCCCATAAAGATGATAGCATTGAAGCCTTTAGAACTACACTAATATGAAAATAATTATATTGCTTTTATGTTTTCTATTCAATGTATTGTATAATATCATCATATGACTTCTAAATTTATCAGTATTTTCATTGGTATGAAATGTATGAACCAGACCAATTCACTAATCATAACCATTTGATTGATGGCATCTAATATGGGCAAGCCAAGATCATTTGTATAAAGTTAGGTCTAACCAACAATCAGATACATCTATTTGATAGTCCTATCATGGATCATTTATGATTTTAAAGAATCATAAGTGATAATGAGGCAGATCAAAAACTCATATAAACCATACCACACGAGACAATGGGAATCGAATGGCTGAGGTGACAGAAGTTTTGTAGTAGGATGATATTTGTGGCTACAATTTATCTAAGTGATAATTACAACCCTATGAATGGTTTGAATGGCATAAAAAAATAATGATCAACTCCAGAAAGGTTTCAACGGTGGACGATTCCACTCCCACTGTTTCATTTTGACATGGATGGGCGTGATAAGGTCGATCACCGTCTTCCTCAAGGATAACTACTTTGAATCCACGAGGAAAAGCAAAGAAAATAGAAATAATATTCATGAAAATTTGTAAATTGATTGATAGATTGAAATAAACGAGTTTACAACCCTTTAAATAGAGATACCAAGCCTTAGAAGAAGTTTCAGAATTAAAACTACAACTAAAACTCAAAGAAGTTTTTGAATTAAACTACAACTAAAACTCCCTAAAATTCGTATCTTACTATAAATAGTAAATTTACTATTTATAGTAAGTGTCCTATGTGACTTAACGACGTCATTCTCCTAATTTTTCTAAACACTTTTCATGTTGGACACAACTCCTAAAGCTCAAAGGATGAAGAGTTATAATCAAACTAAAACTTATTATAAATAGTAATTAAAAATGAAAATAAAATGAATTTTAGGCCGTCAATCTGATGGAATCTCATAAATTATTCGGCATGAGGAACCCGAAAATGCCAAGTTGGTTGGCTAAAGTAGCTTCTCCTACCCTAAAATCATAAGTGGTACATCGAGTAACTCATTCCTATTTACGAGATACACCTATTGTATGGTTCTAATAGTGTGGATCACCTCCACCTCTAGTTGGGCCTTCCCTGGTCCATCTTGGACATGAAAGTGTCTGCGACCCTCTCTACATCAGTCCCCTCCACTTCAAAAGAACTTGTCCTCGAGTTCTCGTCGTACTTCGATTCATGATACCCGATCAGGTGCACCCCGTAAAGATACCCGAATCAAAAGTTATGATCAATTTATAGTCCACCTTTTTTTGTCAAACCATGCTTGGAATGTATTTGTGACACGTTCTACATCAGACCCTTTTACTTGAAAAAAAAAAAAAAAAAAAAATTCATCCTCGAGTTACTCAAGGGACTTAGCTCATGATTCTTAGATAACTTCTGACGTCGATGTATATTAGTCATTTTCTTGTACTTGGCAATAGAATCTTGAGCTAACACATTATATGTACCCTTGCTCTCTTTGACTTGATTAGTATCGATCAATTCCTTCACTTCTGCCTTCAAGACCTCACATTCTTTCTTACTCATCCGACAGTGAGGGTGGTTGGGCAAGTTAGCCCCAGGTACAAGGCATATGTGATGTTGGATGTCCCTCAGGGGGAGCAATCCATCTAGTAAATATTCAGGTCAGACTTCTTTAAATTCGTTCAAGAATGACCTTAAACTTAGAGGAATGTCTAAGAGTTTCTATTTCTCGCCCTTTACCACTACGATGAACACCTCGTTGGTTTCCTTAAATTACTCCATAAAATCCTGAATGATCAAGAGGGAGCTCTCCTCTACTTTAGAAGCTTAAGAGTGTTTCTCTGGTGCCATAGGGGTAAGGATTATCTTTCGATCGTCCTTAATGAAGACACAAACATTGTCTCGTCCTCAGTTGGTCGCATCATGATCCGACTGTCATGGTCGACCGAGTAACATATGACATGTTTTCATGTCGACCACGTCCTAAAGTATCTAATCCACATCACAAAGTATCTAATCCTTATAAGTTTTACCAATTGAAAATGAGACAGTGCATTGTTCGGTTACCTTGGTCTTGTTCACATTTTTTATCCAACCAATTGAGTACATGGAAGGATGTTTTGTCATTGTTAACTCCAACTTGTCTACTAGAACTTTCGAGATGAGGTTCTCGCTACTACTACTGTCTATGATTACATAAAAAATCTTATCGTTGACGATGCATCGCATATGGAATATATTGTGTCAATGTGGATGTAATTCCTTTCGTGGAGTGTATAGTAATTGACTTACGACTAGAGATTCGCCACAATTCTCGGTCGTCCATTCTTCGCCATCAACTCCTTCCTCAATGGTTTGTTCATCTCCATCAAAGTCAGGGTCTTCTTCTGCGGCATCTCCTTTAGTGCTTCATTTGTTAATGGTCAAGTGGGTTGCGGGGCGCTGAGAGTAAGTGTTTGATAAGTAGCCTAGTTGGCCACAACTGTAACAATTGTTTAGCCTTGGCCGACTGTAAGGCTTTGGAATCCTATTAAGGCCCACTGTTGTGGTTGTTGCATGTTAAGGCCTAAATGGGTCGCTCCCATTGGTTACAGAAGGTTAAGGATGTCCTCCTACTGGTTCTTTTTCTCGTATCAGTACTAAATCCTGTATGGGACCCGTCATGGGAGGCCGAGTTGAAGGTTAAGGCTGAATAAAAATTCTTATAAGCTGTGTTTTTACCCTACTTGTCAATTGAATTGCTTCATCCATGGTCCCAACTGGGTACATCTGAACTCGGTCCTGAATCGTTGAATATAACCCACATATAAATCGTGCTACCTTTTGTGATTCAATTTTTGGTATATCGTTTCGTGTTGTCAACCGCTAGAATTCTTCGGTGTAGTCTGTGATAGTTTGATTCTGCTGTCGACAATTTTGGTATTACTGGAACAATACATGCTCGTAATCACTAGGAAGTAATTGTGATTAAAGAAGACATCTCATCCATGACCATGATGAGATGGATGCCTTATTCTGTCGGTCACGTGAGAGTTGTAATTGCTCCTACTATGCAGAAGCACTAGATTTTAATTTAAACATTACTAATTTTACCTTTTTATGCTCCGGTACGTCCATGTAATCAAAGTATCATTCTACTTCGGCTAGCCAGTCAAGCAAATCTTCTATACATAATAAATTGTTAAGACTAGGAAGTTCGGCCTTACCTCGATAGTCTCTTTCAGCACGATATAAATGATCACCTTTATGGATTGGTCGTCAGGAAAAGCCTTCATTAAGGTCCTTATCACTAGATCTTGAATTATCTGCTGTAGCCCTACGATTCAACGCTGATATAGTGCTTTACAAAAATTAGAGTTGTGTTATACAGCAACTACGGACAGTTAAGGATTAGCTTGCTCAGGGCGGAATCGGCACATCTGCAAGATGGTTGAGGGTTGCTTGCAACCCTTGCATGGTCAACTGACTCTCCCGGTGGAAAGCTTCCATTCTTTCTGAAAGATAACAAATACATAGATCACTGTCCACATGATTTTGGTTCATACCTTCGTTGTTTGTCATCGGTCCGAGGGGAGTCCTCGCACTGATACCAAATGGCGTAGGGATGGGCGTGATGAGGTCGATCGCCTTCTTCCTAAAGGATAATTACTTTAAATCCATGAAGCTTTTCCAAACACCTCACAGAGACTCCATGAGGAAAAAAGAAATAATATTCATGAAAATTTGTAAATTGATTGATATATTGAAATAAACAAGTTTACTACCCTGTTAATAGGGATACCAAGCCCTAGAAGAAGTTTGAGAATCAAATGACAACTAAAACTCAAGAAGTTTCGGAATTAAACTACAACTAAAACTCTCTAAAATTCGCAACTTACTATTTATAGTAAGTGTCTTACGTGGCTTAACCACGTTATTCTCTTCATTTTTCTAAACACTTCATGTTGGACACAACTCCTAAAGCTCAAAGGATGAAGAGTTATAATCAAACTAAAACTTACTATAAATAGTAAAAATAGAATTAAAATGCATTTTCGACCATCAATCTAATGGAATCTCCCCAAAAGCATATATGATACATCAAGTAACTCATTCCGGTTTGTGAGATACGCCTATCGTAAGGTTCCGACAGTCTGGATCACCTCCACCTCTGACCGGGCCTTCTCTGGTCCATCTTGGACATGAAAGTGTCCACGACCCTCTTTACATCGCATTTTGTGTAGGGCCCATCTGAGTTTTTATATTCCTGAGTTTTAAAATCCTATTCTATTTCGGTCTTTCAAAACAGATGGATGGAGTGGATTTGTCATGGATGTCTCTGTGAGCCCCATGCAAGGGGCAAAATATCGGGGTCACAGGCAATCCACTTCCTGTAATTAAAAAATAGTTCTCCTTGCGTCATGTATGGTATAGAAGATATTACCTAACTACCCTCAAGTAAGTGTATTTCCGTCTGTCCATGAAAAAGAAAAAGAAATTCCCCTAACTCTAAATATATCAAGAAAAATGGAGAAGCAATTTGCTCTAAGGAATAAATATGGCTATAAACTTAACCATTCTAAATATTCTCCATAATTATAAATAAATAAAAATTATAATTATTAAATTCCTAGTTTAGTTAGGTCGACTCACCAAGTTGACCTGCCCAAATTAACATTTAATTTAGTCAATTTTTGCGTTTTTAGACTATTATGAGTACAAATTTTCATGAATTGTAGTATAACCAAACACACCTTGACTTTTTCTCTCTTTTTTTTTTTAGTTCAATAATTTTTTATTTTACATTTCTAAGTTGCTATTGCAGGAGTTGTTATGGAATTCCTCAAGGAGATTGTCAGGAATGCATGGGTTCAATACGATTACTCTGGAAGGCTTGAAGAGAGTCTTGATGTTCTAAAAACTGAAATGCAAGAGTTGATCAGCCAGCAGACCGACATAATTACTGCACTGAATGCAGCGGAGGTAATGCATGGAAAGAAGCCAAAGGCAGAGGTGAGTTTATGGCTGGAAAATGTGGAAAAGATTACAAGCGCAGTGACTAAGATGGAAGAGGTCTATGGAGAAATAGGGAGAGATCTCTCACTCCCACGTGTTGCATTAGGAAAGCATGTCGTAAAGAAGATTAAAGAGGTGGTGAAGCTTAAAGAGAAAGGTCGATTTTCAGAAAGGTTACTTGCTGATCTATTACCTGAAAGTGGAAGTATGCCCACAACCAAACTGGTTGGTAGAACGACAGCCAAAAAAAAATTGGAACAGATTTGGGAGTCGTTGTTGGATCAGGAGGTCAGAACTATTGGTGTGTATGGCATGGGGGGAGTGGGCAAAACGACCATCATGACCCACATCTATAATAAAATACATAACTCTGGAATATTTGGCCTTGCCATTTGGGTGACGGTGTCTAATGATTCTAATATTGAGAAACTGCAAAATGGTATTGCACGAGAAATAGGATTGGACATTTCCTGTGAAGATGATGAAATGAAAAGGTCAAGGAAATTGTTTGAAGCTTTGAAACGAAGGAGGAAGTTTGTTATCATCTTAGATGATATGTGGAAAACATTTCTATTAGAAAAGGTAGGGATTCCCGAAGGAAATTCATACAAAGTAGTACTGACTACTCGATCAAAAAATGTATGTCGGGGCATGAAGTGTCAAAAAAAGTTTGAAGTTGAGGTTCTTTTAAGAGAAGAAGCATGGGAATTGTTCAAGGAAAGACTTGGGGCTGATGTGGTGCTTTCTACAGAAGTAGAACGGATAGCGAAGCTTGTGACTGAAGAATGTGGTGGTTTGCCGCTTGGAATCATCACAGTAGCAAGTGCAATGAGAGAAAAGGATGACATTAGAGAATGGAGAAATGCATTAGAAGAGTTAAAATGCTCAACGATGGAGATCGAAGGTATGGATGATCAAGTTTTTCCAATTTTGAAATTTAGTTACGATCAACTAAAATCTGAGAGGATTCGATCTTGCTTCTTGTATTGTGCTTTGTATCCAGAGGACTATGGATTCCGTGATGAATATCTAGTGAAGTATTGGATAGCAGAAGGATTGATAGATGATATGGGAGACTGGGAAAAGGAACAAGACAAAGGCTACACACTATTGAATGGACTGATAGATGTATGTATGTTGGCAAGGAAGTCTCCTATTCAGGTAGTAATGCATGATTTAATAAGAGATCTGGCGATTGGAATTACAAGGAAGAGGCCTCTGTTTGTGGTCAAAGCTGGCATGGGGATAAGGGGATCAATTGGTGTAGAAGAATTTACCGAAGAGGTTGAAAAAATCTCATTAATGAGAAATCGAATTGAAATGCTTTCAGGTGAATCCAACTGCCCAAAACTCTCCACATTGTTGTTGCAAGGTAACCCTCTCTCAAGCAACATTTCTCATGAGTTCTTCAATCGCATGAACAGCCTCAAAGTTCTCGACCTCTCTGAGACTGGGATTGAGTATCTGCCAGATTCAGTTTCCAACTTGGAGAACCTGCGTATGCTCTTATTAACTAGGTGTAAGAGGTTAAGGGAGGTACCGTCCTTAGCAAAGCTGAAGCGTCTAATGTTTTTGAACCTCTATAATACTGGTATCAAAGAAGTGCCACATGGGATCGAATGTTTGGTTAACCTCAAAGAGCTTTATGTTTCACCTGCTGAATGGACAAAAAGGATAGATGCTGGTGGCTGCAATTCCTTAATGCTTTCTGATAGTATTGTTAAGTTGTATATGGGGAGATGCGAGCTGTTAAGCTTATACTGCCTGTCTCGCATGCAACACTTACAGTCATGTGACATCTGGAGGTGTAGCATGAAGTGGTTGTTGCCGATAGGAGACAACAGCACCATAATTCCGTCTTTACCCTCAATACAGTCTCTGGATCTAATAGATCTTCCGAATTTAAGGAGTCTGTGTGAGGAAATCTTGCTGCCTCCCTCATTTGCATGCCTCAGAAACCTGAGTGTCTGGGGATGTCAAGTATTGGAGAATGTTATGTCAATTGAATTGTTTCAGCACCTCCAATGCCTCGAATCCATCCGTATTATAGAATGCAGTGAGATGGAGGAGGTGATAAAAGGAGGAGAAGAAGGTGATAACAACAACAATAACAATACCATCATCCTACTCCCAAACTTGTGGAAGTTGCGTTTGGCACGTTTACGGAAATTGAAAAACGTTTGTAAGCGGGTAATCATTTGTCCTTTCCTGACTGAGATTTATATAACTGATTGTCCTCTGCTGAAGAAGATCCCTCTTTCTATGGGCAACTCAACGTCCGTTGTGAGAGGAAGCATTGAAGGAAGCAAAGAGTGGTGGGATGCATTGGCGTGGGATGATCCCAACACCAAAACACTCCTCCTACCTCTTTTTCATGTAGAAGAAGACGAAGAAGGACGTGGAATGAAAAGAAAAGCAGAACAAGTAGAAGAGATTGCATCCACGTCACACCACCAATAATATTCCAGTTTGGCTTTCTATGCTTTTTTATTTAGTTATCTATTTCTCCTTTTATATTTCAAATATAATATTACTGAGAATGTCCTCTCTCTCTCTCTCTCTCTCTCTCTCTCTTGTCTCTCTCTGTAAAATGATGACAACGGAGCTTTACCACACAAACCTTATTAAGGGATACTCACACCACGCGTGCCAATGTAGCACACGTTAATGAAAGTCTAACACACGAATCGATAACACCTGTTTTATGAAAGTCTACATCACGTTTTGTGTGGGGCCCAATGAAAAGACACTGCATGTGTCGTACTTGTAGTGCCCACATAGAAGTGATTTTTTACTCCATTTTGAATATTTGATACACCTGCAAAGTATACATGTGGTAGCCAATATGATGGAAAAAAGAGAGTACTGGCACACCACACTAGGATTGATATTTTTGTGACATAGCAAATAGAGATGGGCCTCCCTTTTTCCATCTTCATTTTCAAGAAAGATGATATTGGTGACAGGCCTAATGTTTAAATGGCTTGGATATTCATTACTATTGGGTATAAATGGGCCCAAGTTATTATACACAATAATGCAAGTTAAACCATCAATCCGATGTAGATAGGTCATCTAGAGGTCTGATCAATCCTAACCATCGATACAATGTAAATAGGTCATCCAGAGGTTTGATTGACTGGAACAATCCTAACCTTCTGCTAATGGACCTTTTTTTTTTTTCTGTTCTAAATTCAATTTTTAACTATTAGATCAAGCCATGTCAAACTAGGATCATCTTAGTCTATCGAACTAGGCGTAAACCACAGATCATACAAATTAAATAAGGAACTGAAAGAGCCACCCCCATGTGGCACTCGTGCAACGCTCTAACATCCATGTGGCATTCATGCAACGCTCCAACGCAACTTGACTCGGCCCGCCTATTACTTGTACCATTAGGAATAGTGAGAATGCAAGACATTGCTAAAGGAACAGAAGTTAGAGAATAGAACTTGTAATGTATTAGAGAGAATAAGGCTTACGCTTACTGTTGGGGAAAAATGTGTCGGCCTCGGGTAAAGTCCCGAGTCGACTTTGCCGACACTGCGTGAAGAAACCGAGACAACGCTGACGGTGCAGATGGCGGGCCGTCAGGTGTAAGCAAAGAAGAGTAAAGTCGCTCTGTCAGTATGATAACTTCGCCTGCCTCACCCCATTGAAGGTCGGGCGTGTGAAAGCCATTTAACTTATAGAGTAAAGATCCCTTCAGGGAGCTAATTCTGTCGGGCACGGCTCAGGACCCGACCTCCTGCATCGACCGAGACTCCCCCTGTGTCGGTCATGCCTTGGCCGAGACTCTCCCGGTGTCGGCCGATATCCAACGGAGACAGGGAATGGTGGAGCAAGGACAGATGCAGATCTACGGAAATCCAGGGATGTTGATTGCGAATCCCGAGATTCTCGGGATCCTGAGCGATCCCAGGAGAAGAATCCTCCAAAGATAAGGATTGACGGCTTGTATAAATCTCCAAGCTTGAAACAGTAAAAGGTACGCATATGCTAACTGAGAAAAGCTCGGAGCCAGAGACGAGATTACTGACTTAAGCATCGGAGGTTCCCCGGCCCTAGCCAGGGTTCCCTTGACATTGTTTTTGTGCAGGTGAAGGAGGGTCCGTCGCGAAGGGAAACCGTCCCAAAAAACTCTGCAACAGTTTGGCGCCGTCTGTGGGAAACGGACAAAAAGCCGCTTTCTCCAACCATTCAAATGGCAAGAACAAGAAGGACGGACCCAGATGAAGTGAGGGAGGCCGCCGCCAGCGTCGCTCAGGGAGCTCCCCCGGCAGCGCCGCCTGCGACTGCAAGCCAGCCCAACCACGGGAACGCATACCTGGATCGTGAGGTTCAGGAAATGCGTTCCGAGATGGCCACCATGAAACACATGCTGGAACAACTGTGCAACCAGCAGATGCAGCGACAAGAGTCGACACCAGCTCATCCACCCGCATCCATAGCGCAGCCGCCCGCGCCACCGTCTCCTAGACGACCGAGTCAGCCACGAGAACCAAGTCACCCGGCACCTGCTCGTTCGGCAACAGCAGTTCTGCCTCCCTCTGACCTGAGGCATAGAATAGATCAGAGGAGGCGTAGTCGGCTACCGGCGGACGCTGAAGAAACGGCAGAGAGCGCCGAACCCTGGAAGGCCGACATGCAGGACTTCAAAAACGAAGTCCGAGAGAAGATGGCAAAGGAAATGGCCGATATAAAACATGGTCGGAACTCAGATCCGACCAAACACGAAGAAAAAGTCTCTCCGTTCGTGGACGAGGTAATGCGGGCCCGCTTGCCGGAAAGGTTCCGCTTACCCCAGATTACCCCATTTTCTGGGAAGACCGATCCTACAGAGCATCTTGAATGCTTCAGGACCTACATGGAATTGCACGACGCTTCGGATGCTGTTATGTGCCGAGCGTTTTCTCTGACCTTGACCGACGTCGCCCGACTTTGGTTTAAGCAACTGAAACCCGGGTCAATAAAGTCGTTCGCCGAACTCAGCGACGCCTTCCTCAGCAATTTCATTGGCGGAAAGAAGAAACTGAAACCTCCCGCGCATCTGAACAACATAGTTCAGAGGGAAAGAGAATTACTCAAGGACTACATTAAACGCTTCAATTTCGAGTCTCTCCAGGTTCGAAAACATTCTGAGGAAACGGCGCTCAACGCTCTCATGCAGGGAGTCAGAGACAAGCCTTTTCTGGCATCGCTGGATAAAAACCCGCCTGATACCTTGGGCGAGTTTATGGTTCGGTCGGACAAGTACGCCGACGCGGAGGAAACGCGACTCCTAAGAGAGAAAAACCAGACCACGAAGCCTTCAGCAAAAGAGTCGGCCAAAAAGGGCGCCGACTCGGCCGGAGGGAAGAAGCGAAAAGACGACCGGGACCGAGACGACAGCAGGTCAGGGAAAAGACCCGACAGGAAATTCTCTGCATATACCCCGCTGAACAAATCTCCTGAACAAGTGCTGATGGAGATCAAAACCGAGGGTTTCGTCAACTGGCCTCGAAAAATGCGAGGGAATCCTGGTCGTCGGAACAAGGACAAGTATTGCCACTACCATCGCGATCACGGTCACAACACGAGTGACTGCTATCATCTGAAGGACGAGATCGAATGGCTGATTAAAGAAGGCCGGCTAAGAGAACACACGGCTGGGACCGACGCCGTCGCGGGACCGAGTGTAGACCGGCCCCAGGAAGAAATTCGAACGATTGTCGGGGGTCATCGAGGAGGCGGGGATTCGCATAATGCCCGAAAAAACCACGCCAGAAGCCTCGACCGCCCCGAGTCCGAGATTCTCCTGCTATCTCGGCCTCCCAAAGAGAAAAAACGAGAGAAGTATTGCATCTCGTTTACTGAAGAAGATGCTCGAGGCATCCATCATCCCCACGATGATGCGCTAGTGGTCACCCTCACCATCGCAAACAGAAAGGTGTTCCGGATACTGGTGGATACAGGGTCATCAGCGGACGTCCTATTTACTACAGCGTTCGACAAAATGGACATAGGTCGGTCGGTACTACGGCCTGTCCGGACGCCGCTCATCGGTTTCTCGGGCGGACAGGTACTCCCGGAAGGAATCATCTCGTTGCCGCTCACAGCGGGAACTGCGCCCCACCAGAGGACCGGGATGGTCGACTTCCTGGTCGTGGACCAACCTTCAGTGTACAACGCCATCCTCGGCCGACCGTCTCTCAGCCTCCTTCAGGCCATAGTGTCTACCTACCACCTCTCCATGAAATTCCCGACTGAATCGGGAGTAGGGGTGGTGAAAGGAGACCAGCAAGAGTCTAGGAAGTGCTACGCCACCGCAGTAAAAGCCCCGGCAGAAATTTCGATGGTCGAATCACTGGACCCGCGTATCGGATTGCAGGAGCGGGGAGAACCGCTAGAAGAGCTCATCTCGGTGCCGTTAACCGAGACGGACGTTTCAAAAGTAGTCCGAATCGGCTCATCCTTGAGCCTGCCTCTTAGAGAACAAATAATTACTTTGCTTCGGAGGTATGCCGATGTCTTCGCTTAGAGTCACGAAGACATGCCTGGGATTGATTCCTCAGTCATGACGCACCGGCTCAACATCGACCCGACCTACAGGCCCATCCGGCAGAAGCGTCGACCTCTCGGCCCGGAGAGATACACTATCATAGGAGAGGAGGTCGGCAAGCTTCTTAAAGCTAAGTTTATCGAAGAGGTGTACTATCCGGAATGGGTAGCTAATGTCGTACTAGTGAAGAAAGCCAGTGGGAAGTGGCGAGTCTGTATAGACTATACGGACCTAAACAAAGCCTGCCCCAAGGATAGCTTCCCTCTTCCTCGTATCGACCAGTTGGTTGATAGTACGGCGGGTCATGAATTGCTCAGTTTTATGGACGCCTATTCAGGCTATAATCAAATTGTAATGCATGAAAATGACAAATCAAAAACTGCCTTTGTCACCGACAAAGGCCTTTATTGTTACCGAGTGATGCCATTTGGATTAAAGAATGCCGGCGCAACTTATCAGCGGTTGGTGAACAAAATGTTCTCCAAACAAATTGGCCGAACGATGGAAGTTTATATTGATGATATGCTCGTCAAGAGTAAACAGGCATCCGACCATGAGAAAGATTTGGAAGAAATGTTTTCAATTCTGCGTAAGTATAAAATGAAGCTAAACCCTAGTAAGTGTGCGTTCGGTGTGAGCTCGGAAAAGTTCCTCGGTTTCCTGGTTAGTCAGCGGGGAATCGAAGCAAACCCAGAGAAGATCAAAGCCTTACTCGAAGTGGAGTCTCCCAGAACTATCAAAGACGTTCAACGGTTAACTGGAAGAGTGGCCGCGCTCAATCGCTTCCTTTCCCGAGCCACAGACAAGTGTCTCCCGTTCTTCAAGCAATTGAAGGGACGACAGACTATGATGTGGACGGAGGAATGTGAGAGAGCGTTTCGAGAATTGAAGGTTTACCTCGGATCTCCACCGCTATTATCTAAGCCCGAACCTGGTGAAGTGTTATTGTTATACTTGGCCGTGTCTGAAGCTGCGGTAAGCTCAGCGTTAATACGCGAGAGTCAAGGGAAGCAGCTGCCAGTCTACTACGTTAGCAAAGCCTTGTTGCCCGCCGAGACAAGGTATCCTCAGCTTGAGAAAGTAGCCTTCACCCTAGTGGTTTCATCACGACGCCTTCGGCCATATTTTCAGGCCCACACCATCGCCGTTGTGACCGACCTACCACTCCGCCAGGTTCTCCAAAAGCCGGAAGCCTCTGGTCGACTTACAAAGTGGGCAGTCGAACTAAGCGAGTTTGACATACAATACCGGCCCAGGGCTGCTTTAAAAGGACAGGCCGTCGCCGATTTCCTTGTCGAAGTGGTTCCTAATCCCCATAATCCGCCCGAACCAGAGGGAGTTAATGTACCCGAGGGTCCCTCTTCTCTCAGGCCTACACCTTGGAAGCTATTTGTCGACGGCCCGTCCAACTCGAAGGCAAGCGGGGCAGGGGTAGTATTAGAAACTCCCGATCAAACTTGTATGCAGTATACCTTGCGACTCGACTTTCAAGCCTCCAACAACACAGCAGAATATGAAGCTTTATTACTAGGCCTCAGACTAGCCGCGAGCCTGGGCGCGACCCATTTGAGCGTTTTCAGCGACTCACAATTGGTTGTTAACCAAATTTCCGGCGTCTACCAGACTCGGAAAGAACAGTTAAAGGCGTACATGGAGAAGGCTAAAGAATTGATCAGCGGATTCCAGAAGTGTGAAATAGTTCGAATACCCAGAACCGACAACGCCAAAGCCGACCTATTAGCAAGGCTGGCCTCAGCAGACGAGAAAGACATACCTCGGTCAGTTCCAATTGAACATGTCCCTGAACCCAGTGTGAACGAGCCGACCGCCTCGGTCCTGTTTCCAATCGATCCGGCGGCCGCTTGGTTTGACCCGCTCGTCCGGTACCTTAACAATGGTAAACTGCCAGAAGATCGCGCCGAGGCACGGCGGTTAAAAACCCGAGCCTCGCGCTACACTGTTCTCAATGGGATTCTGTATAAAAAAGGCTTTCATACTCCTCTACTAAGGTGCGTCGACTCCCAAGAAGCCGACTATGTCTTACGGGAGATACACGACGGAATATGCGAAAACCATTCGGGAGGACGCTCGCTCGCCAACAAAGTGTTGCGGCAGGGATATTATTGGCCGACCATACAACATGACTCCAAACGATTCGTACAAAGGTGTGACAAGTGTCAGCGGTTCGCAGCGATCCCGAGACAACCCCCCGAGGAGCTGACTCCAATGTCGGGACCCTGGCCTTTCGCGCAGTGGGGAATAGACATAATCGGGCCCTTTCCATTGGGGAAGGGCCAAACTAAGTTTGCCGTGGTGGCGGTGGACTACTTCACAAAGTGGGCCGAAGCAGAACCGTTGGCGAAAATTACCGAGCAAAAGGTCACGAGTTTCCTATGGAAAAATATCATATGTCGGTTCGGAATACCCCGGACGATAGTAACAGACAATGGCAGGCAGTTTGATAACAGACAATTCCGGGAGATGTGCGGCAACCTCGGCATTCGTAATGTATACGCCTCACCTCATCACCCTCAGACGAATGGACAAGTCGAGGCGGTCAACAAAATCATAAAGCAGCATCTCCGGACCAGACTCGACGAGGCAAAGAGAGCATGGGCCGAAGAACTTCCGAATATACTGTGGGCTTATCGAACCACGGCACGAACCGCGACGGGAGAAACCCCCTTCTCTCTATGTTATGGCGCGGAAGCGGTCGCGCCGGTCGAGATCGGTATCGGTTCAGCCCGAGTCAACTTATATGATGAACGAGAGAACGGTGAACTCCTCTCTTTTGCACTAGATTCCCTAGAAGAAAGAAGAGAAAATGCGCGACTGAAAGTGATGGCTCGACAGAGACAGGTGTCTCGATTTTACAATCGCCGAGTGAAAGTCCGACGATTCCGAACCGGGGACATGGTCCTCCGAAGGACCTTCCCAAACACTAAGGAAATTGGGTCGGGTACGTTAGGCCCAAACTGGGAAGGCCCCTATGTCGTTTCAGGCATCATCCGACCTGGAACCTACCAACTGAAAGACCTGAACGGGCAGCCGCTGCCTCATCCTTGGAACGCCGAGAATCTTAAAGTTTATTATCCGTAAGATACAATCACTCTTACTGCAATAGAAGATGACTGAATAAAAGCTCTATTTCATTCAAGTACCCAATGTCGGGCCAGTTACAGAAAGTGAGTTACAAAAGTATCGATTACAAAAAAAAAATAAACACACAAAAAAAAAGTACAATCTTAAGAGGCGCCCGAGGGACCGACTTCGTCGGCAGCAGCAACGCAGCGTCTCCTTCAGCGGCGTCACCCTCGGCAGCCTCGGCGGGAGGACTGTCAACCTCGAAAGCAGAGAGATCGAGCTCAGGGAAGGCCGCCCTCATTTCGAGAACGCAGGCCTTGTAGCCGCCTTGGTAAAGGTGGTCTCTTTCTTCCTCAAATTCGGTAGACTCAAGGAAGGCCTCTACAGCTCGGTCTCGCTCCTCCTGGGCTCGACGCGTCTCCCCCTGGGCCTCCCGAACAAGCTCGCCGGCCTCGGCCTTCGCGCGAGCGAGGGCACCGTCGCACTCGCCATGAACCTGGCGAAGAAGCCGCTCCCTCTCCTCGGCCTCCTGAAGGAGCAGAGTAAGGCGAGCATTGTCGGCCTTCACGCCTTCGAGAGCCGCGCGGGCGTCAGCGGCCATCTTTCGGGCGATAGAAAGATCGCCTGTCATGACGCCGATTCGGCCCTCGGCGATCTCCCTGCGGCCCTCAGCCTCGGCCGCGACCCTCTTCGCAGACTCTGCCTCGGACGCAAGTTTCTGGGAGGCGACCAGCTCCGAGCTTGCCTTAACGAGGCAAGGCGCCAGCTGCAATGCAGAGATGGTTAGTCGCCTCAGAAAACCCAGACAGAAAGCAACACGAGAAGAAAGAAGATTTTACCTCAAAAAGCAGCCTTGCCGCATGCCCGAGGGTCTGGGCCGTCGGAGCGCTGTAGTAGTTGGCAAACTCTCTCTCACTCCCGTGGGCAAGCGCCCAAGGCACCATCCCCGCAATAATCTTCGAGAAGGGGGACTCCGCCTGAGTCATCTCCCTTCTCGGGGACTCTTCACGAAGGGCCTCCCTCGGCCCTGAGACCTCCCCTGCGGCGGGCCCCGACTCAGGTGCCGCCTGGGTGACTGGGTGGATAGGCCCCGTCTCCTCGACCCTCTCATCAGGGTCAGAGAGGACGACCACCTGGGGAACGGCGGGCACGGCAGCAGGTGGAGCGACCGTGTCCTTCCCCTTCCCCGCGACCTTCTGCTGCTTTGAGGGTCGAGACCCAGACAGCAGAGTCGATCGTGGGGGAGCCTTCACCTTGGAAACAGGCTTCAGAGAGGGTCGGGGCTAGGCCATGCTCTCTGGGGTAGGTCTTAAAATTGGGCGAGCTTCGGGGAGATCTGCAACGACGAATGTAAAGGTTAAGCAAGCGAACCACAAACCAAGGAGATAAGCGTAAGGAAAAGTGAATTACCTGAAACGAACGAGTCAAGACCGGCAAGGTGGAGACGCTCGGGTTGCAGGAGCAACTTCCACGATCTCTCCGCCGCGCTCAGCTTCTTCAACTCTCTTATCCGAGTCAAAGCCCCGGACTCGAGCTTCCCCCTACTCTTTAAGATATCTGCAAGACACGAAACAGTCCAGATCAGAGGAAGATAATATATAAAAGGAGGATAAGAAAAAGGGCGAGCCGAGGCGCCGAGTCACCTGCTCTACGGAACGTGCGGGGTACTTTAGGCTCGTACGGCCACGAGTCGGCCGACTCCCACCGACCGCACGCCCAAAACCACCTCTCCTTCCAAAACTTGTTCGAGGTAGGTGGGTCGGTTATTAGAGATCCCCCCTTGCCTCTCCACGCACTTAGGAAGTATAGGCTAGGGAAGTTGGGGTTTGGTCGGACTTGATACAAGTAGAGGAACTCGTCTACCGTGAGAGAAGGTTGTTCTAGCTCGGACCAAAGCACGGCACACCCGAACAAGTTCCTCCACGCGTTTGGGACGATTTGGCCGGGGGCTATTTTGACTCGAGAGAGGAAGTCACGGGCAATGGGCTGGAGTGGCAGGCGCAGGCCGCACTGCATCGATACTTGGAAAATTGCGACCATCCCTGCGGGGGGATGGTCGGGAAGGTCACCCGGACGAGGCAGATGAAGGATGACCGAATCAGGCACATGGTAACCAGCCCTGATTCGGTTTAAATCGGACTCGGTGAGGGTAGAAGCTACGAGACCGCTGGGCTCGTCTCCTTCTCCTTTCGAAGACGATCCAGAAGCCTCCGCAGTTCGCGTCACAGGGTATGGGACGACCATTCCCTCACCTGTGACCAAATCTTCTTCTCCCTCTCCCTCCTCGTCCTCCATCTGGTCCGCCCACGGGTTAGGTCTCCCTGGACGAGTCACCAGAGATGTCCCGCCACTTGATGGACCTGTCTGGGTGGGATGCTCAGCCGAAGGGCTGCCGGTTTCTCTGACAAGCCGAAATGCGGCGTCAGCTCCGGCGGCGAACTCCGTCAACAGAGATGGTGGGTCCGTAATATCCCAGAGGTGTTGGGACACGCCCTCGTCCACTGACATTTCCTCCCGAGGGCTTTGAGAGCCTTGTGCGGCCATTAAAGCTAATTAAAGGAGAAGGGAAAGACTAAAGACTCACCAAAGGGATTGACGGTGATTGCAAGGAAGGGCTGACGAGGAAAAACGCGACAGCGGAGGAGAGGAAGAAGAGAGCGAAAATTCAGATACGGACGGGAGGAAGGAGGACGAAAACAAAGTTCGAACCGTCCTCCCGCCCGGGCTATTTATAGCCGTGCCACGTAGGCGGGTCATTATGGCGGAGGCGAAGCGACGTTCGCCTCGGCTCCCCCTTCCGACGCGTGGCGACTGTTGATTGATTGCGCTGAAATCGTGGCCACGCGTCTGCTTCTTATACGCGGACGGAGCGAGTTGACGGCTGGCCGCACGTGTGACTTTGGAAGGCGCAACGACGCACGCTAAGAACGACTCAAAGAATATTAAATGCCTCATGATTGTCTCGGATGCTAACGCCAACCGACCGATAAAATCGTGCTCCTTGCTGCCATAGACGGCACCAGAAGCAGGGGGGCTCACTGTTGGGGAAAAATGTGTCGGCCTCGGGTAAAGTCCCGAGTCGACTTTGCCGACACTGCGTAAAGAAACCGAGACAACGCTGACGGTGCAGATGGCGGGCCGTCAGGTGTAAGCAAAGACGAGTAAAGTCGCTCTGTCAGTATGATAACTTCGCCTGCCTCACCCCATTGAAGGTCGGGCGTGTGAAAGCCATTTAACCGATAGAGTAAAGATCCCTTCAGGGAGCTAATTCTGTCGGGCACGGCTCAGGACCCGACCTCCTGCATCGACCGAGACTCCCCCTGTGTCGGTCATGCCTTGGCCGAGACTCTCCCGGTGTCGGCCGATATCCAACCGAGACAGGGAATGGTGGAGCAAGGACAGATGCAGATCTACGGAAATCCAGGGATGTTGATTGCGAATCCCGAGATTCTCGGGATCCTGAGCGATCCCAGGAGAAGAATCCTCCAAAGATAAGGATTGACGGCTTGTATAAATCTCCAAGCTTGAAACAGTAAAAGGTACGCATATGCTAACTGAGAAAAGCTCGGAGCCAGAGACGAGATTACTGACTTAAGCATCGGAGGTTCCCCGGCCCTAGCCAGGGTTCCCTTGACATTGTTTTTGTGCAGGTGAAGGAGGGTCCGTCGCGAAGGGAAACCGTCCCAAAAAACTCTGCAACACTTACAATGCTTGAGTTATAAATAGCAGGGTCTGGCCTTATATAAGTATTAAGAGAAATCTAAAAGACCCAATGCATGGACAAAATTGTGCTGAGTAGCAGCCAATGGACAAAAAGACTAAGAAAAATCTAATCAAAGAGTTTCATATAAATCTAGCTCAAGATACTCTAGAGATTTCTAAAACTTTCTAGAAATATCTAGAAGTTTTAGAAATCTCCACGCAATATCTGCTTTTTAAAATATTCTACAACTGATCATGTACGGGTATTTTAGTGTGCAAGAAAGCAAAAAATTGGCTAAGTCATTTCGGAACCTTTAAGCTTATGACAAATGACATTTACTGTGAAGTGCCTATACAAAAATATACACATTAAGTAAACATGCATCAACCTATTTTAACAAAAATGCATCTAGAAATTGGAGGTTATAAATGATGATTTTTAGGTAGTGACTTAGTCAGTCTACTTTAAGTGAATGAATACTATGTGTGCAACTTTTGAGTGCTAGTGTATCAAGCATAGTGCTAGAGTAGCAAATAAATCCCCTTACAAATTGATGCAGGGATGAACGTGATGAGGTCGATCACTGTCTTCCTCAAGGATAACTACTCCGAATCCACGGAGCTTCTCTGGACTCCTCACAGAGACTTGTCGAATCCACGAGGAAAGAAAGCAGGAAAATAGAAATAAATTCTAATAAAATTCGAAATTAATTGATGAATAAATAAAAACGAGTTTACAACCCTTTAAAAAAGGGTACCAAGCAATGGGAAAGAAATCAGAATCAAACTACAACTAAAACTCCTAGAATCCGCTACTTACTATAAATAGTAAACTTACTATTTATAGATGGTCGTGATGTCTACTAGTGCGCAAGGTTTTCGGCCAAAAATAGTAAGTGTCCTATTTGGCTTCACCAAACTGTTTTCCTAATTATCCTAAGCACTTTTCATGTTAGACACAACTCCTAAAGCCCAACAGATGAAGAGCTATAAGCAAACTAAAATTTACTATTTATAGTAAAAACGAAAATAAAACGGGGAAATGACCGTCGATCAGGGAGTTTCTCGCAAATCCGGGCTGCGCAACCCGACGTAGTGGGTTGGTTGGCAAAAGTAGCTTGTTCTACCCCAAAATCATATATTTTACGTCAGATAACTCATTCCAGATTGCGAGATATGCTTGATTTAAGGTCCAACGGTCCGGATCACTTCTGTCATCAATCAGGCCTTTTTCAATTCATCTTGGCCATAAAACTGTCCGCAACCCACTCTACATCACAAATGAAGAGATGGAACACGCGTGTCATAGATTAAGTGGACAACACGTTAAAGAAACAGGCAATTCATTAAGTAGGGTATGTATTATGAAAATGCCGTTGACAAAAAATAGTGTTATTGACCATTGTAAATTTATATAAGGGACGTTGGAAAAATTCCAACAAAACAGTTTAGATTCAACGTACACGCTACCTTGACTTTTGGAATATGAGGTATGCTCTACTTTGAGGTGGCCCAGATATTTGACATTTGCTCCGACCTAAAAAATACTCTTGCAAAAATATACAAATGGCTGCAGAAAAAAGTGATTTTTTTTATTTTTATTTATTTATTTATTCGTTAATTGCTTCTAAATAAGTAATTAAAGTAATTAGGGAGGGGTTAGGTGTGGTTCCAACCATGGGCCCACCTTGGTGTATGTATTGTATATCCATACCATCCATCTATTTTGCAGCTCATTTCATGGTATGAACTCCAAAATGAAGCAGATTCAATGTCAGGTGGACCACACCTAAGAAACAATGGTGATTGACCATTAAAAACTTTTGCAAGCTACAAAAGCTTTGGATCAAGTGGATATTAATTTATTTTTCCCTTAATCAAGATTTGTGTGACCTTATCAACAGGTTGGATGGTAAACAACCATTATGGTGTGCCTAGGAAGTTTTTAATGGTGGGCATTCAATAACAACTATTTTCTATGGTGTGATCCACTTGGGATTTGAATCTACTTCATTTCGTAGATCATACCCTAAAATGAGCTCATAAAACAGATGGATTGCATGGATATACAACACGTACATCAAGGTGGGCCCCATAGGCAGGGCGGCACCATGTTGGGTGAGGCCTGTGTTGGGGGCCTTGCACAAAACCTTAGGATCTAACGTCCCAAAACAAACTAGAATTATGAGATAATAAAGCAATGAAAACAATCAAAGCATAAACCACATCACACAAGAAATTTTTACATGGAAAACCCTTAAAGAGGTAAAAACTACGGGACCTTGTTCAGATCAACAATTCACTATGAAGTAGAACATTACAACCTTCTTCATTCACATAGAAGTGGATAAACAATAAGAGAATTAAAAAAAAAACAGAGAGATCTCACCGATCACGAGGACACAGAAGCGCTGAGATGTCGACTCCCTTCTACAAGCTTCCTCTCTCTCTTTTCTCTCACTCTCTCACCTTTGATAGCCCTAAACCCTTTAGCAAACACTTACAAAGCTTTAGGAAACCCTCTTGCATTGCCTAGAAAAGTTCTAGGCATCCCTATTTACAGTTAGGAAACTCCCTTCCGCACTCTGTCACGAAAGGCCTCAGATTTTCACAATCTGCATAAGATCCGGACTCAAATCTACGTAAGCTCGACTGGTCGAGCCGAGTCCTTGACCGGTCGAGAGGCCTACTTGATCGGTCAAGCAACTCCCTTGACTGGTTAAGTACCTGAGAGAAAATTAATCAGATGGTCGCTGGACTTTGAGTCGAGCTCCACTCAACCAGTCGAGAGCCACCCACGACCGATCGAGTAGCCCACTCAACCGATCAAGCAGTGCGATGAAATACTCTCAATTTTAACCCGCTGCGCTGTCTCTCTTCTGAACTGAGGAGGAAAAACCTCATCAAATCTCTCCCTTTCCGACCCAGGAGGAATTCACCTTCTTCAAGCCAACCCGATTTCTACAAACCTCAAACTTGCCCTTGAGCAAAGCCTTGGTCATCTTGTCTAACCCATTATCGTCTGTGTGGACCTTCTCAAGCTGTAACACCTTCAATTCCAAAGTATCCCTAATCCAGTGATACCGAATCTCTATGTGCCTCGACTTGGAATGCTAACTTGAATTCTTGCTCAAATGTATAGCACTTTAACTATCGCAATAGACCACGTGCTACTCCTACTTCAAGCTAAGTTCATGTAGGAACATTTTCATCCAAAATATCTCTTTACATGCCTCTGTGACTGCAATGTACTCGGCCTCTGTCATCGACAATGCTACGACCTTCTGTAGCTTGTTCTGCGAAGAAACCACTCCCCCTGTAAACGTAAACATGAACCCCGATGTAGACTTCCTGGAGTCTATGTTGTCTGTCATATCTGCATATGCGTAGCCCTCTAACACAGGTTTTCCGTCACCATAGCATGGCTCAACCTGGATGAGCCTCTTAGATACTGCAGTATCCATTTCACCGCTGCTTAATGCTCTTTGTCAGGATTGACAAGATACCAGCTGACAAAACTAACCGCATATGCTATGTCTGGGCATGTACACACCATAACATACATCAAACTTCTTACAGCTGACGCGTAGGGTATTTTCTACATCTCTTCTACCTCTCTCTTCGTCTTAGGACACTGCATGTCGCTCAATTTGAAGTAACCGTCTAGTGGAGTACTGACCGGCTTTGCTGTATTCCTATTGAACCACTCTAGGACTTTTTCAATATATCATTCTTATGATAGCCAAATCTTCCTACTGTTTTTGTCACGAGTTATCTCCATTTTTAGGATCTGTTTAGTCGAGTCCAAGTCTTTCATCGTAAATGACTTGCCCAATTCCTGTTTTAGCCTGTCGATCTTCTTGATGTCTTTTCCCATGATAAACATGTCATCAACGTATAATAGTAGAACTAAGAAATCACCATCTGAAAACTTACGCGTGAACACACAGTGGTCTGATTCCGTTCTATCATACTCATGATTCAACATAAACGAGTCGAACTTCTTATACCATTGTCGTGGAGCTTGTTTCAGCCCATACAAGCTTTTCCTCAGCTTACACACCATATGCTCTTTGTCATTGACTTTGAACCCCTCTGGTTGGTGTATATAGATCTCTTCTTCTAGGTCACCATGGAGGAAGAAAGTTTTAACATCTAACTGCTCTATCTTTAGATCCATGTTAGCCGCCAACCCAAGCAACACCCGTATGGATGTCATCTTCACTACTGGTGAGAATATCTGCTTGAAGTCTATGCCTTTCCTCTAACTAAACCTTTTCACCATAAGTCTGGCCTTGAACCTCGTCTGTGAATTCTTCTATTCAACCTTCTTTCCGAACACTCACTTGTTGCTCAAAGCTTTCTTACCCTTAAACAGTTTCACCACGTCATAGGTGTGGTTCTTATGCAAGGATTCCATCTTATCTTGCATAGTTTTCAACCACTCTTCCTTATGATCGTCGGCTAGGGCCTCAAAATAATCTTCTAACCATCCCCCATCAGTCAACATAATGTACTCATGCAACAAGTACCTCTTGGACGGTTGTTTGTCCCTAAATGACCTCCTCACCTGTGGCTCAACAGGTGAATCAAGTAGGGGCTGCTCCCCTGGTCCATCTTCTGAAGGAACTCCCTCATCTTCTGCACATTGCTGTACTCCCCCATTATCAGACACCATAGGAGGAATAATCGGATCCATGTCCTTTAGCTCACCTGAACTAGGTTGATTCTTCTTTAGCTTACTAATGTCTTCTGTACACTGATCTTCAAAGAAAACCACATATCTGCTCTTGACGAGCTTTTTCTTAGTCGGATCCTACAATCTGAAATCAAACTTTTCATCACCGTACCCCAAAAACATACACTGCCTAATCTTCATATAGAGCTTGGACCTCTCGTCCTTTGGTACGTGAACAGATGCCTTGCCTCCAAACACCTTGAGATGACTGTACGATGGATCCTGTCCAGTCCACACCTTCTCAGGTACTTCTCCATTCAATAGGGTTGGTGGAGACCTGTTTCTCAGATATACTGTTGTGTGCATTGCTTCTCCCCAGAATATCTTGGGCAATTTTACATGGGATAACATACATCTGATTCTCTCTACAATTGTACGATTCACTCGCTCAATCACACCATTATGTTGGGGGGTCTTGGGAACCGTCTGTTCATGCCGACTTACAATACTCATGAAAGTCACCAATGTATTCACCACCATTGTCAGTGCAGATGCACTTAAATGATCTACATGTCTCTCTCTCTCGACCATAGTATGAAACAATTTAAACACACCAAAGACCTCATCCTTAGATTTTAAAGCATAAACTCAAACCCTCATAGATGCATCATCTATAAAAGTGATAAAATACAATGCTCCATCTAAGGTTTTTGTCCTCCTATGACGACAAACATTAGGATAAATCAAATCTAATGCATGCACTTTATTAACATGAGAAACAGTTTTAACAAATGAAACTTTATGATGTTTCCCTAATAAACAATCAATATAGGTTTTGAGAGGTATACATATCACGTCTGGAAAGAGCCGCTTCCTCGTTAGTAGTTAAAGCCATTTTTCATTCACGTGGCCTAGACACCTATGCTACATGTCAATAGTTGAATCTTCCGCTGCATTTAACCAACCCTTGCATATACTGACACTTGCCTTGTAAAGGGTGTAACACTTCTTTCCTCTGGTTGTGATTAACGAACTCTTAATGAGCTTCCAATGCCCACCAACAAACCGACTTTCATAGCCATCATCATCCAACTTTTCCGTCGACATCAAGTTGAGGTGAAGGTCTGGGATATGCCTCACATCCCTGAGAACCAATGTGCAGCCCACATCAGTCTTCAAACAAATATCACCGACCCCAATGATCTTCGATATACCAAATTTTTCATCTTCACAGTCCTATAGTCACCTGACTTGTAGCTTGTAAAGAAGTCCCTACGTGAAGTCCCGTGAAAAGAAGCTCCTGAGTCTATCACCCAGTCGGTATCCTGACTCATAACCGTGAGACATACATCATGATTTACTGAAAGAATAACTACAACGTTACGTCACTATCTGAAGCAACCGCAGTGGAATCTGATTCATCTTCTTTCTCATTTGCTTTTCCTTTCTTGTTGTTCTTATTCTTACGACATTCATGCTTATAGTGGCCCTTCTTGCCACAAGTTCAGCATTCGACATCTTTCCTGGTACTCAACTTGCCTCTTGATTTATCTCGAGCTTTCTCACCCTTCATGTTCTTTCCTTTCTCTCGTTCATGTGTCACAAGGGCCTCTTGCTAAGTAAACTCTTGAGACTTCCTCCTTGTCTCTTCATTGAAGAGACAACTGGTTACCTATTCCATGGATATCTTTGTATTTGGCGCGAGTTACTTAGAGACACCACCAATGTCTCCCAATTGTCAGACAATGAACTAAGCAATAACAAAGCCTGCAATTCATCATCCAAGACCATTTTCATAGCGAAGAAATGGTTCATTATATTGCTGACCTCATTCATGTGATCGGCCACAGAACAACCATCTTTGAACTTGAGATTCACAAATCATCTTATCAGGAAGATTTTATTACCGGCTATCTTCCTCTCATACAGTCCTTCCAATTTCAGCCATAGGCTAGCGGCTGAGGTCTCCGTAGACATATAGTGGAACACAGAATCATATTTCAGCCATTGTCTAATAAACCGCACCGCCTTCCTATCCATCTTCTTCCAATCATCATCAGACATGTCTTTGGATTTTGCTGATATACCTAAAATTAGAGAATATAAGTCCTTGCAATAAAGCAAGTCTTCTATCTTAGCCTTCCATATGGTCCAGTTAGAACCATTGAGGCTGATCATTCTTGATGAGTCACCTTCCATAATTCAAAACCAATCTCACTCCATTCAATCAACCTGTCTCTAATACCACTTTGTTGGGGGCCTTACACAAAACCCTAGGATCTAGCCTCCCAAAACAAGCCAAAATTATGGGATAGTAAAGCAATGAAAACAATCAAAGTATAAACCACACCACACAAGAGATTTTTATGTGGAAAACCCTCAAAGAGGTAAAAACCATGAGACCTCGTCCAAATTAACAATCCACTATGAAGTAAACATTACAACCTTCTTCATTCATGCAGGAGTGGATAAACAATAAGAGAATAAACGAAAAACAAAGAGATCTCACCGATCACGAGGATGTAGAAGCGTTGAGATGTCGACTCCCTTCCACAAGCTCCCTTTCTCTTTTCTCTCACTCTCTCACCTTTGATATCCCTAAACTCTTTAGCAAACCCTTGCAAAGCTTTAGGAAACCCTCTTGCATTACCTAGAAAAGCTCTAGGCACCCCTATTTATAGTTTAAGAAACTCTCTTCCACACCCTATCGCGAAAGACCTCAGGTTTTCGCAGTCCGCACAAGATCTGGACTCAAAATTGCATAAGCTCGACTGGTTGAGCCGAGTCCTTGACTGGTCAAGAGGCCCACTCGACAAGTCAAGCACCTCCCTTTGCCCAGTCGAGCACCTCGGAGAAAATTAATAAGATGGTCGCTAGACTTTGAGTTGAGCCTCACTTGACCGGTCGAGCGCCACCCACGACCGGTTGAGCAACGCGGTGAAATACTCCGAATTTTAACCCGCTGCACTGTCTTTCCTCTGAACTGAGGAGTTAAAACCCCATCAGCTCGGCCACTCCAAACCCGCTTCCAAGTAATTAATGCCCACTCCTTACAAAAAGTTGCTATTAATAAATAATTAAGTGATCTAGGGAACACAAAACATATAATTAAGCCTCTAACCTAGGACGCGGATTGCATCCTACTCTCACCCGTCTCCAACTGGGAACCGGCAGGAGTTTTGAGTGGCCACCATGATGTATCGGTTTTATCCACACCGTCCATCTATTTTTCCGTGGCATTCTATGAAATAGAATCAAAACTTAGGCAGATCTAAGGCTCAAGTGGACCACATCGCAGGAACCAGTACTGATAATGATTCTCACCATTGAAACTTTTCTAGGGCACACCGTGATGTTTATTTTTCATTCAACCTACGCATAAAGTTATATAGACCCAAATGGAGAGTAAATACAAATATCAGCTTGATGCAAAACTTTTGTGAGCCCCAAGAAGTTTTCAATGGTAACAATGTAATCCCCATTGTGTAGCCCATCCCTGCCTTGGATTTGCCTCAATTTTGGGCTTATATTCTAAAATGATACGAAAAAATGGATGGACGGTGTGGATAAAACTCATATATCACGATGGCCACTCAAAGCTCTTGCTTGGGGCGGGGTAGGATGCAATCGGCGTTCCTGACCTATAGGTAGTAATGAGCCCAGTTGTGCCGTGGTCAAGTGACCAACCTACTTCTAAGTCCGGCTCATAACCATAAGGAGAATATGAGTCAGGGTGGAGGGCTTGGATTATGGGTCATGATCATTGAGCTCTTGGTCCATTTTTGTATTGGTTTGGGCTTAGGTTCCTCTTCGCTCCCTTTAGAAAACTTGTCAGGTAAGGATACCCGGCAGGTACCTAGCCATTCGTTTAAGACACAGGCGAGTCCAAGTCAACTCAAACTCAATCCAATCCAGTACTACAGGCCATCCAGTCCACTCCTGAGGCTGATAGACCGATTCAACCGTAACTCAGGCCATGACTAGACTTAAGGCCAAGCAAGTGGGTCCCGGTCGCATGAGTCTTTTAACCATGCACCATTGTGCCCAAGCCCATGAGAGCCGAAGCCATTGTCGCCTCTTGATCCTAACTAATCATGTGTGGCCAATTCCTGAAAAGAGGGCCTCAATTCCAGGTCGGACCACGTATTCAGTGTCCCCACCTTGAGATAGACCCGAATTCGTGTTCCCCCTAGCTAAATGGGGCTGACAAAGATGTAAACGAGAAATCCACTCTGTTCATCAGTTTCCCAAGCTCACGGTATAAAAGAAACCCAAAAATGAGGCAGATTAAAGACTCATATGAGCCGGTTACAAGAAACAGTAGGGATTGAACACCCAGCATTGAAACTTGAGTGGGGGCACAAGAGTTTAAGATTATGCATTTTCAGTTCATCCCAGTGTCAAAATAATCTTTTTAACGGCTTAGATGATATATAAACATTTGATGGACTTAAGGAAGGTTTCAACCGTGGGCATTTCTATTCTCACTGTTTCCTAACATGTGGCCCGCCTGATTTTTAGATGTCTCATTTTTATTTTTATTTTAATGTTTTGAAATAGGCCTGACCTGATCCGAGTCCATGTCTAGCCTGGACTAATCACGACCGAGTCCAACCTGGTCACAAGTATTGAGTCGGGTTGGCCGCTGCAGGTATCCACGGGCTAAAATTACAGCTCAAAACCTAGATTTTCTTGCCAAAATTACAACCTCTTCATCAACTACAATTTGAAATGTTATATATGAGTTTTTTTTTTTTTTTTTAAACATATATGTACGAGTCAAGTTTTGGATAGAGTTGAGTCAGTACCGAGTTGGATTTCAAGTCACATCGGGGCGAGTCATTGGGTGACTTGGACTCGACTTGGTTTGAGTTGAGATTAGACGAAGTCAACTCCATTCGGATTGACTCACCCACTCAGTTCGAATTGAGTCGGATCTGAACGAGCTAGATGGGTCGAATTTGCCGAATCCAGTCATCCTATGCTCAGCTCTAAATGCAATGTACCAACTTGGGTCAGTTGCGACTAACCAAATAGGTCGACAAAGTCCCCGCTAGAATACAAGTAGCTAGACTTGCTCTGCACCGAGCAAGAAATACGAGGGCACCATCGTTCCGAAAATAAAAGTTATCGTCAAACACACTTGCTTTGCACCCAGGAAGAAATTTCAGGGCACCATCGTTCCAACAATAAAAAATTAAAAATTATCGTCAGCACACTCGTTAGATTGCATCATAAGAGAAATTTTTGGTACGCCGTAACCTATTTAATTTCTTCTATTTGTTTATTTTGCCTTTGTTTGTCTTTTTCGATTTGTTTGTTTTGCCTTTTTTGTTCTTTTCCCCTTTTAATACCCACTTGGTTCCACCAATATTGTAAAATTTCATAAGATTTTGCATAATCAAGAAATATCATGTTATTTGTGCAACAAACACGCATTGACTTTTAAGTTTTATCTAATTTCTTGTGAACAGGAGCCAAGTTGCTTCTGAAAGCCCTGAAACAGAGACTACGGCTGGGTACATCTTCCTTCCTTTCTTTTTCTTTCTTGTTTATTTTTAATATAAACAATTTGATTTCCCATAATGGTCAGATCTTCCTAATTAATGTTTTGATGGAAAACAAATAAGTGCTGGACACGATGATGACCAAAAACCAGGTAGATCCAACCGTTAGGTGGGCCACACTGTAGAGAGTAATGAAAAATCACCTTAAAAAAAACCCCAAATTCTCAGTGGTCTCGCCCCACCTGATGATTGAAATGAAATAATTTTTAGGTTACTCTATCATCATGGTGGATTTTAAAACGTTTGATGCTACAATGATGTCCGGTCGATTGGATGATAATTTTGACTTGGACAAGCATACGGTTGGTGTTGGATTTCTCACAAGAGCAGCCCCACCCAATTCGATCTGGCCATGACCCTCTCTCACCTTAGATGTATATGTTGTATATCAAATCCGTTTATTTGGTTATTTTGGGCATCAGCTAAAAATAAATCAGATGGAAATCTTAGGTCAACCTATGGGAGAGCGCCTGCTTTTTACACCAAAGAATCACAAAACGGCCTGGCTTTTTGGGGACGACTCTTAGTCTGGCCTAGACCGAGGGTATATAAGGAATGAAATATGTACATCAAATCCCTTGTCGGTATTGGCGGAAGCCCTGTAGAACTTACCATGATGTAGGTATTTTATCCACACCGTTTATTCATTGTACTGTAAGAGCTTATTTTAAGGCTGGAGCCCAAAAAGATCCGAAGCTCAAGTGGACTAAACAATAAAAGGTAAGAATTGGGATCCTCTTGTCAAAAAATCGAGAATTTTTGTTTTTTTCCATCTGATTAGGCCACATCACCACACCTTGCATTTTTTGCACGCAACAAGAACGCAGTAAATTTCTCTTTGTTTCAAGCAGAGGATCCAGATTTAAAGAATGCAGTGGAGATAATGACAACCACTGCTGAAACTGTCCTAGGGTCCATTAGATGTTTATTTGCCATCCAACCTCTCTATAAAATCAAGTAAACCTGTATAAAGTGAAAACACTGAAAATCATCTTGATCCAAAAATTCTATGACCCATAAGAAGTTTTCAATGGTAGGTATTTAATCTCTATTATTTTCTATGGTGTGGCTTATTGAGATTTTGGATACGTCTCCTTTTAGAGCTCATGCCCTAAAATGAGCTGGAAAATGGATGAATAGTTTGAATGAAAGACATACATCGTGGTGGGGCCCACAGAGCTTCTGCCAGCACCAACCAGTACTAAGCCCAATAACGGAGGGGTCACTGCCAAACTGGAGTCCCCAGTGAAAGCACTCCATGCACGGAGATATGCTACTCTTGGAATGGTATGAATAGCCAAGACTAGGAATGAGCCGACACGGGTTTATAGTAACTAACCAAAGAAAGTCACCTCAAGAATACAAAGAAGCCGTTTGGTAAATTGAAAGATAAATCTAGAAAATTAATTTAAGACCTGAAAGCTTAAAGTACTGGAAAATCTGCGTGATGCTTTATTTGAAAAAGTATTGGTATTTGAAAATAAGCAATTTTTTGGTGAAACCTCATTTGGTAAATGGACAAAAAATGTATGGAAAGTTAAAATTAGCAATTTCTCATATTTTCTCCTATTATCTCAATTTCTATCCTCGGCGTTGCACAAGATGAAAGTGGTGTGGGCCAACACAACTTTGATACATCGTCATACTATCCACTCGGTGGTGTGTTATATACCATGCAGTCTGAATCCTCCACCGGATGACATTTTCAAAGTGCTAATTGCCTCAGAGAGCCTTTCTAGGAGCTTCCTGCAATAGGAAGCTAGTTGACCCACCGGGAAATCCACCTCGTCCATCCATTTTGCCACATCATTGTAAAATATGAGCCTAAAAGTGAGGCAGTTCTAAAACTCAAGTGGGCTGCATGACAGAAAAAAAGTGGATAGGGAAATACCTACCATTGAAACCTCTTAAGGGTCCACAAGGATGTTTGTATGAAAACCATATTGTTCACAAGTTCATTCCTATTAGTATGAATTGAAAATATGAAAATATTAGCCAGATCCGAAACTTCAGTGGTCCTAAGAATATTTCAACAGTGGACGTTCAATCCTCACTTTTTCGTTCACCTGAGTTTTGGGTCTATGTCATTTTTGGGCCAAAATCCTAATATGATTTGAAAAAATAAATGAATGGAGGTGGATTTCTCACAAACATCATAGTGGCCCCACCAAGTTGGTGTCATTCCAAAGCTGTAGTGGATTAGTTGTTAGGGGGAAACATAGGACCGTGGGGCCCACCTTGATGTATGTGTTCCACACTGTCCATCCAATTTTCTGGATCATTCAGGATATGGTCATAAAAATGAAGAAAATCCTGATCTCAAGCAGACTACACCCCAAGGATTGAATTCCCACCATTAAAAACTTTTCGGGGGCAACAAAAGTTTTGGATTAAGCTAATATTTGCATATTCCCTTCATCCATATCTCTGTGACCTTACAAATAGGATGCGAGGCAAATACACATTGCCGTGGGCCCTAAGGTGCTTTTAATGGTGGGCCTGCAATGACCATTGTTTCCTGTGGTGTGGTCTACTTGAGATTTGTATCTGTTTCATTTTTAGGCACATGTCCTAAAATAATATAGAAAAATAGATGAATGGCATGGATATAAAATATATTTATCAAGATGGATCATGGTCACGGCAACACCCACTGTCATGATACGCGGGTAACACCTAATCCGCTCGAAGGACCCAATTTTGCGGGAAAGCCTCTTGCATTAAGGTACTACGATGGATAGTTGGGTATTTCGTGGGAAAGCCTCTTGAATGAAGGTACTACGATGGGAACTTGGATGAGGCCTACTGTGATGTTTGTGAGAAATTCACCCTGTTCGTGCAGTTTTCCGGATCATTTTAGGACATGAGACCAAAAATGGTGCAATTCAAAATTCAAGTGCATGAGAGGAAACAATGAGGATTGAACGACACCGCTGAAACATTTGTAGGGCTAGAGAAGTTTTAAATCAGGCTAATAATTTTGTGTTTTCTGTTCATCTGAGTAGGAATGACCTTATGAACAGTATGGATGCCATATAAAAATTGCTGTGGACCCAGGGAGGTGTCAGTGGTAGGCATTTTCCTATCCACTATTTCCTATCGTGTGGCCCACTTAAGTTTTGGATTAGCCTCATTTTCAGTCTCATACTTAAAATGATTCAGCAAAATGGATGGACCGAGTGGATTTCTCACAAAGATCATGGTTGACCCCACTTAGCTTTTCTCGGCGATAACTTGAAAAGGTTTCGGTAGGAAATCGGCATTCAGACCACGGGATTGCCTATCAGAACACAGCACCTAGCGGCTACCTTGTTGATGTGACAAAGTTCCGGGGCCCCACTGTGTTGTACGTGGTAGATCCACACGGTTTATATATTTTTCATATTAATTTAGGTCATGAATCCAAAAATGTGACAGACCCAAAGTCTGAGCAGACAACATCAAAGAAATTGATGGAGATTGAACACCTAAAATTGAAAACTTCTTAGGGCGACCAAAGTTTTGGATCAAGCTGATATTCGCGCTTTCCCATTATCCTGATTTGCGTGACCTTATGAAAAGGTTAGACGGCTAAAAAGCATCATAGTGGGATCTCACGAAGGTTTCAATGGTGGGAGACATTGTCCCGTACAACTTTTTGTGGTGTGGTCCATTTGAGCTTCGGGTTTGCCTATTTTTTTGGCTCGTGCCCTAAAATAATGTGGCAAAATGGATGGATGCAGTAGGCATGATGCATGCATTATGATGGCCCCAGCGAACTTTGCTATGTCAACATCGTAGTTACATATTTAGTACAAAAAGCTTGACCTGGTACTATGAAAAGGGTAGAGTTGTCATTTAGAAAATTATTTTAAGTTGAAATCACTTGCTGCATTCCATGTTAAGTACTAAGTCAAAGAAGGAAAGCTGTTAAGTACTAAGTCAAAGAAGGAAAGCTTAAAATGAATTCATTTGTAAGTGAAAATCCAAGTTAAGTACTTAAAATTTAAAATTTATCAAACCATCTAAATTAGGAAAATTCACTTAAAAAGGCCTCTTTCAGTATTAAGTGCTGAAAATAAGTTTCCACAAACAGACCTGAAGTCTTACTTTGTGCCCAACAAGAAATTTCAGATCCCATCGATTCCATACATGAAAATCAACATCAGCACAATAAATTACGGCTAGTTTGCATCACTAGAGTTAATTTTTGTACTCTGTAACCCTTCTTCTTCTTCTTCTTCTTTTTCTTTTTTCTTTTTTTTTTTCTTTTTTTCTTTTCTTTTCTTTTCACACCATTTTTCCTTTTAACTGACCCTCTAGTTGCACTAAATATTGTAAGATGTCATGAGATCTTGCACAATCAATAAATGTTGTGATATTTGTGCAACAAACACGCACCAAGTATTTGAGTTATATATTTTTATTATGCAGAAACCAAATTGCTTCTTAAGCTTTTAAAGAGAAACTTCAGCTAGGTACATCTTCCTTTCTTCTTATTCTTTGCTCTTTTTCTTTTTCTTTTAACTAGTTATGATTTGATATTGGATGGTAGCCAGATATTCCCAAGTCATTTCTGATGTTTTGATGGGGAATAAGTAGATGTAGATGGTTAGGTAGCCTAATGACACATGGATGGGCATGATGAGGTCGATCACCGTCTTCTTCAATGGGATAACTATTCCGAATCCACGGAGTTTCTCTGGATTCCTCACAGAGATACCTCGAATCCAGGAGGAAAAATAAGAAAACAGAAATAAATTCTAGAAATTTAAAAATTAATTGATAGATGATAAAAATGAATTTACAACCCTTTAAACAGTGATAGCAAACCTTGGAAGAGTTTTTAGAATCAAACTCCCTAAAATTCGTGGCTTACTATAAATAGTAAACTTACTATTTATAAATGGTCATGATTCCTACTTCATGGTTTTCAGTCGAAAATAGTAAGTGTCCTATTTGGCTTAACCATGTTATTCTCCTAACTTTTCTAAGCACTTTTCTTGTTGGACACAACTCATAAAGCTCAAAGGATGAAGAGTTATAATCAAACTAAACATACTATAAATAGTAAAAATGAAAATAAAATCAATTTTTTTATGGTCGATCTAATGGAATGTCACAAATTTGGAGTGGGAAACCTAGCATAGTAGGATTGGGTGGCTAAAGTAGCTTCTTCTACCCCAAGTTCATATATCGTACGTCAAATAACTCATTTCACTTTGTGAGATACACCTATTTTAAGGTTTTGATGGTTCGGATCACTTTTGCCTTCGATCATGCCTTCTCCAGTCCATCTTGGACATGAAAGTGTCCATGACTCACTCTATATCAGTCTCCTCTGCTTCAAAAGAACCCGTCCTCGTGTTCTCATCCCGCTTTGGTTCATGATACTTGGTCAGGTTTGCGATGTTGAAAGTACGCCAAATATTCATGTCATCCGGAAGGTCAACAATGTAAGTGTTATCATTAATCTTTTGGAGGATCAGTACCGATCCAATTTTTTTATTTTTTAACTTGTTGTAAGCCTCAGTTAGAAATCTCTCTTTATGTAGATGAACCATAACTTAGTCGCCTACCTCGAACACCTTTTATCGCTGATGCTTGTTGGCTTGCTCCTTATATTTGTAGTTCGAGGCATGCAACTTGGTTTACACCTCCACACGAATGCCCATGATTCGGTCCGCCATGTTTTTTGTTACAATGCTCATGCTCAGAAGATTAGGTAAAGGGACCAAGTCAAGTGTATGGCGATGCACTCGACCATAAATAATCTCGAACGGAGACTTCCCTATCGAGTGTTCACCATGTTGTTGAATGCAAACTCCACTTGATATAATTTTAAATCTCACTACTTCAATTCGTCCCCTAAAATACACCAAAAGAGGTTTCCCAACATGCGATTCACAACTTCAGTCTACCCATCATTCTGTGAGTGGTAGGCGCTGGCGAACTGAAGTTGTGTACTGAATTGACTCCATAAAGTCCGTCAAAAGTAGCTAATGAACTTCATGTCACATTCAGAGGTAATGGTCTTGGGAACCTCATGTGGCTGCATGACCTCTCTGAAGAATAGGTTCGCCACATGTGTTGCATCAAGAATCTTCTTGCATGGGATAAAGTGTGTCATCTTTGATAAACAATCCACCACTATAAACATTAAATCCATACCACATTGTGATCGTGAAAGACCTACCACAATGTCCATAAATAATCCTCCCAAGGGCCGTTAGGTGCGAGTAACGGGGTGTATAAGCCTATATTCTGAGACTGCCCCTTGGAGGTCTGACAAACATGACAATGTTGCATTATTTTTCTCATATCATATACCAATTATGGCCAATAATATCGGTCCTCCACAAGAGCCCGCATCTTGTCTCACCCGATATGTCCACCAAGGTTACCTCCACCCGATATGGAGGTAGCCTTGGTGGACATATCGGGTGAGACAAGATGCGGGCTCTTGTGGAGGACCGATATTATTGGCCATAATTGGTACATGATGTGGAGCCTTGGTGGGTATGTGGGTGCGTGCGTGAGTGTGTGCAGCGTGTGTGTGTGTGTGTGTGTGTGTGTGTATATATTATATTGTATTATATATATATATATATATATATATATATATATGTATATGTATATGTATGTATGTATTATATTGTATATATATTATATATGTTGGTTATATATTATACAATATATAACATTCACGATGGTGGGCCTTCATGTGGGCCCCCACCATTGATGCAGGTGCTGCATCTAATCTGTCCATCCATTTTAAAGATCATTTTATGGAATGAGTCAAAGAATGAGCCAGATCCACAGTCCAAGTAGACCCCATCTTGGCATGATTTGAGGTCCATCTTAATGTAATTGTGACAGCTCATTGGGGCCGATGTGGATTTAAGGCCCATGGGATTAGACCATTTGATATATCCCAAGGCACTTAGGACCAGACCCATTTGATTTATATAAGGCCTATGGATTTAGGCCCATTTGACATATAAGGCCTATGATTTAGGCCCATTTGATTTATATAAGGCCTATGGGTTTAGGCCCACTTGATCTATACAAGGCCTATGATTTAGGCTCATTTGGTATGTATAAAGCCCATGGGATTAGGCCCATTTAAGACACATAAGGCCCATGTGATTAGACCCACTATGACGTACTCTGAGGCCCACGGTTTATGACCCATTGCAATGCACATAAGGCCCATTGGTGTGGTCCATTTATGTGGCTCATTTGATGAGAAAAAGGCCCATATGATATGGCCCATTTGATGTATTTAAGGCCCAATGAGATGTACCTGAGGTCCATTACAATGTGTGAGCCCAACACAGTTTATGTAACGATATTTGCGACGATCGTATCTTAGGGGCAATGTTGGTTTGACGTCCACATTGCAAGTGTAATGTTGGTTGGATGTCCACATTACGACTCTCCCTAGGGCCCCTTTGATAGGGAGTACTTGTTGTGTATAGGCCGTCTAGGCCCATCTGCATTGTAAGAATGGTTCATCACTTATTTACATGTTTAGTTTAGTTTCATGACTCATGATCATACGCATCATATGTATGCTTGATATGAGAATTGACTGATCATAGCATATGCCTTCGGGCAGGTTGTTTATGGGCTCTCGCTTAGGCGGTGTTGCCCTACATGAGCGCACGATATGTGCAGGATTTATTGCATGACTGGATAGCGTGATTCATGCATTTCGCATTTGTGTGACATGGTTATTATATGCCCTAGCGACATCGGGGTCGTATCCTCCACTGACAGATCGTGGTTGGCAGGATTGGATATCGAAAATCTTGTTCTACATAGGGTGCTATAGATATCCCTGGGTGAAAGTCCCTAAACCCTTATGGTACCAAGAGGTTACTCCAACATCTACACCGAGTGGGTAAATGAGCGTTGAGTGCCGATTACCAGACGGTTGCGCTCTCCAATGTGTCGTGGTCGGTTGGAAGGGGGTACGGCCTTATCTGCCCGAGTGTAGGGGACAATGCTAGGCTGAGTCTGACCAGCTCAAGGAATGGGTCCGCTATCAACAAGTCGAGCCGATATTGGCAGACAGATAGTGAGGTCTCTTCCACCTACCTTATTACATGCGATGAGGCGGCGATCTGGTTTAGAGTGTACTAGACACCGGTGATATCTCAGAGTTGAGCTGTATTGACATGTGGACTTAGATGAGGATTGTATGCTTGACTTGCATCTTGCATCGCATAGCCTTGGTACGACTCATGATATTATGGACCCATCTGCATATTTTGCATTACTCTAATATTGCATGATCATATTACTACCTTGCGCACACACTTTCACCACCCTCTAAGCTTTCTATAAGCTTATGCACGACTATTGCGTGCAGGTGACGTTGGGGCGCAACAGCGCTGAGGCAGGAGCACTTGCAGATCATTTTGGAGTTTTTGTTCCTTACCATTGTATTTCCCTTTATGCTCATTGTACTTGTAAAGTTTTTTATCATAGTGAAAATGTAATGGAGTTTTTGGTTGTTGTTGTGGGTTATGCCTTTGGTTTTGCTTATTACGAATCAAACTGACGTTGAAAATCCTCCTCGTAGCATCCCAGGATCGGAACCTGGCGAATGGGTGCTAGGAGCTGAGAATGGAGTTCTACGGAGGCTGTTGGCATCGGATTCGACGATCGAAAATTTTGTGAGCCCAGTTTCCGAGTTTGGGGCGTGACAAAAGTTGGTATCAAAGCATAACTTGGAAATAACCTAGAACAACATTACATATTTGCTATGAGTGTAGAATGGCTAAGTCCCGAAGTTCAGATAGCTTGGCGATCTCCCGTTACGGACCCTTAACGTGCGTGTCTTCGAGAGTTTTCAAGTTGATAGGCGCCTTCGCTCTTTCCTGTAGGACATGGCGCGTGGGAGAGTGACCCGATCGACTCCCGTACCACCACCTGAGGATCCCGCACCACCACCTGCGGCTCCTGTATTATCACCTATGATGCCCGTTCCACCACTAGAGATTCCTACTGCCCATCCTGAGTATGTTGCCCCTCCACCTGAGACCGTTACGGACCCGACCATAACCGTGAGTGCCTCTCAGTTGCAGCAGATGTTACAGGCTGTGACGGTTGCACTTCAGGGACAGGGCAAGCAGCCAATTGTTTCACCAGCACAGGAAGATCAGGATCATGCGAGTGCCCTCCTTCCTGAGTTTCGACGGCTCGATCCCCCGCGCTTCCAGGGTGAGCCAGACCCGACGGTAGCAGAGAGATGGCACGCTGATGTAGAGAAGATATTCGAAATGATGAGATGTACGACAGAGTGACGAGTTCGACTAGCCATATTTCTTCTCCATGGTGAGGCTGAGCACTGATGGGTATCAGTCTCTCGAGCAGCAGGCGCTGATTTTGTATGGACCTGGGAGGATTTTGTGGATTGGTTTGACTGAAAGTACTTCCCTGATCACATCCGACGACAGCGAGCGTTGGAGTTCGAGACCCTGGTGCAGGGTGATATGACAGTGGCTCAGTATGCAGCTCATTTTGTAGCACTGTCCAGATTTGCACCTTACCTAGTAGACGATGAGGAGCGGAGAGCCCGCCGCTTCGAGGACGGCCTACGTTAAGGTCTTCGCAGCCATGTTATTGGGCATGAGCTTCTGACTTTTGAGGAAGTGGTACGGAAGGCTCAGATTTTCGAGGCTGAGTGGGCCGGTTCTCAGTCTGAGCGTGGTTAGAGGAGAAACCGGAAGAGGCAAGCTCCTTCCAGTGACTCTCAATAGCGTCGACCATAGCAACAGAGGCGCACAGGTAGCCCAGCCTTTCGAGCACCAGCAGCACCTCCACCACCACCCCCGAGTCAGTTCACCAGCACTTGTTTTAGGTGCGGTGTAACGGGACACCGTTCATGGGAGTGTCCCAGCCCCCAGCAGCAGCAGAGAGGTCCACAGTAGCCTCCACCACAGCCACAGCAGAGACCCCCACAGCAGCCCCCACCACCGAGGCCACCTCAGCAGCATCATCAGCACCAGCCTCAGAGGCCGCAGCAGCAGAGGCAGCAATTTCGGCCTCCTCAGCAACCCCATCAGCAGCAAAAGCACGCTCAGAGGGGACAGGCACCTCCCCAGTCGGCTCATGCTAGATTCTATGTGGCTCAGTAGGATCCGCAGTCATCTGGAGGAGTCGTTAAGGGTATACTTCCAGTCTCTGCATACATTGCAAGTGTATTGTTGGATTCCGGTGCATCGCATTCTTTTGTGGCCAACAGCTTCTGCCGATCGACCGGCTTACCGTTGGAGTCTTCTTGTGAGAGTCTATCAATATCAACTCCCTTGGAGAGGACTGTAGTGTTGGGCCAATTTTACTCGTCTTATCCCGTTCTAGTTGGGGATACCTTTTTGCTTGCCGATCTATTTGCGTTGCCGATGTCCGAGTTCGATGTCATCCTGGGCATGGTTGGCTCACCGAGTACTATGACATATTTGACTGCGCTGCGAGGACAGTCACGTTTTGTATACCCGGTGTGCCGTAGTTCCAGTTCGTTGTAGAGCCCAGAGGAGAGCGGTTGTCATGTTTGATGTCGTGTGCTGTAGAGGAGCCTGTTGCCGCTTGTATCGACCAGTTGCCCGTGGTCTGCGATTTTTCCGATGTGTTTCAGGAGATTCAAGGATTACCGCCTCGCCGACTCACCGAGTTTCAGATTGATCTCGTGCCCGGTACCGCGCCTATTTCGAAGGCCCCGTATCGCATGGCACCGTTGGAGTTATGGGAACTGCAGAAGCAGTTGGACGAGTTGTGAGAGTTGGGTTTTATCCATCCGAGCAGTTCACTGTGGGGAGCACCGGTACTCTTCGTAAAGAAAAAGGATGGCTCGTTGAGGCTTTGCATTGACTGCCGTGAGCTGAATAAAGTCACGATTAAGAACAGATACTCGCTCCCTAGGATTGATGATTTATTCGATCAGCTGCAGGGTGCACAGTTCTTTTCGAAGATCGACCTGCGTTCCGGTTATCATCAGATTCGGGTCCGAGATGAGGACATTCCGAAGACAGCATTCAGGACACGTTACGGTCATTCTGAGTTCCAGGTCATGTCCTTCGGGCTGACCAATGCACCCGCGGTCTTTATGCAGTTGATGAACGAGGTCTTCCGCCCATATCTCGATCAGTTTGTTGTAGTCTTCATCGACGATATCCTAATCTATTTGAGGACCCTTGAGGAGCATGAGCAGCATTTGGAGATCACTTTGCAGACCCTCCGCGCACACCAGCTGTATGCGAAGCTGTAAAAGTTCGAGTTCTGTCAGGAGGAGGTGAAGTTCCTTGGTCACGTGGTGACAAGGGAGGGTGTCGCAGTAGACCCCTCGAATGTCGAGGTACGTCAGTGGGGTCAGCCCACGACTGCGACAGAGATCCGTAGTTTTCTTGGTTTAGCGGGCTATTACCAGCATTTCATTGAGGGCTTCTCTCGTATTGTAGCCTCGCTAACCAGGTTGACTCGAAAGAGAGCAGAGTTTATTTGGAGTGACACCTGCTAGCGAGCATTTACGGAGTTGAAGGATCATCTGACGTCCGCTCCTGTCCTCACTCTTTCCTCTGGGAGTGACGGTTTCATTATATTCACTGATGCCTCGCATATTGGTTTGGGTGGTCCTAATGAGCAAGAGAGACTAATGGCCTTTGCGTCTCGCCAGCTCAAGGTCCATGAGCTGAACTATCCTACGCATGATATGGAGCTAGCTGCAGTTGTCTTCACACTGAAGGTGTGGAGGCACTATCTTTAGGGGGTCAGGTTCGAGCTCTTCTCCGATCACAAAGCTTGAAGTACCTCTTCTCGCAGTCTGAGTTGAATATGAGACAGAGGTGCTGGATGGAGCTCCTGAAAGACTATGATTTTGATCTCCAATACCACTCAGACAAGGCGAACGTGGTGGCAGATGCCCTCAGCCATCAGCCACGAGGCCTAGTGGCATATATGATGATTCAGGAGTGGCGGATGCTTGAGGATATCGCAGCGTATGATTTTGAGTTCGGCCTGCAGTCTTCCATCGTACAATTATCGAGTTTGTCGATTTAACCCTCTCTTGTTGCTAGTCTGATCGAGGCTCAGCAGGCTGATGAGTCATGGCAGAGTTATATGGCTAATGCGACATCTGAGAGTCAGGAAGATTGGCAGATTGATACAGACGGTGGACTTCGCTTCAGAGGCCGATTATGTGTCCTGAATATTCCAGAGTTGCGCAAAGGTCTTATGACCGAGGCACAGATCACAATTTTCTATCCACCCGGGCTCGACAAAGATGTACCCTGACATGAGGCGACAGTATTTTTGGACGGGGATGAAGCGCCAGATTGCCAGTTTTATGGTCGAGTGTGACACGTGCCAGCGTGTCAAGGCCGATCATCAGAGACCTCCTGGTCTATTGCAGCCGTTGAGCGTCCCGATGTGGAAGTGGGAGCACGTGTCGACTGATTTCATTATGGATTTGTCGAGGACTCAGCGCGGTCATGACTCCATTTGGGTTGTCGTGGATCGTCTGACGAAGTCGGCACATTTCCTTGCGATGCATGCGACTTGGTCTGTGGACCGGCTTGCGAGATTATTCATCGAGGAGATCGTGAGACTGCATAGCGTTCTGGTCTCGATCATTTCTGACCGAGACTCGAGGTTCACATCTCAGTTTTGGGGGAGCTTCCAGCGAGCGATGAGGACTGATTTGCAGCTCAGCACCGCGTACCATCCGCAGACCGATGGCCAGACCGAGAGGGTCAACCAGATCCTTGAGGATATGCTTCGGGCTTGTACGATTGATTTTGAGGGTAGCTGGGATGAGCTGAGTTCGCGTACAATAACAACTATCAGGCAACCATCGGTATGGCTCCTTTTGAGGCACTATATGGCAGACCATATAGATCACCGAGTTGCTGGACCGAGGTTGGAGAGCGTCGTCTCCTAGGTCACGAGCTTGTGCAGGAGACGTCAGAGGCTATTGACATCATCAGGCAGAGGATACGCACAGCTCAGAGCCGACAGAAGAGTTTTGCTGATCGTCGGCGTCGTCCCTTGGAGTTTGATGTAGGGGACCATGTATATCTCAAGGTCTCGCCCATGAAGGGCGTAGTTCGATTTGGAACGAAGGGCAAGCTTGCCCTGAGATTTATAGGACCTTTTGAGATCACTGGGCGTGTCGGCGTCGTGGCCTATTGGCTTACCTTTCCATCACAGTTGTCTGGCGTCCACAACGTTTTCCACGTCTCCATGTTGAGAAAGTATGGATCAGACATTGTATCCGTTATTGATTGGCAGCCGCTGGAGGTTCGTGAGGATGCTTCTTACATCGAGCAGCCAGTCCGTATCCTTGATCGGAGGGATCAGGTCCTCAGAACCAAGGTCATTCCGTTGGTGAAGGTTCAGTGGAGTCACCATTCTTTAGAGGAGGCTTCTTGGGAGCGTGAGGCCAAGATTCGAGAGCGTTATCCTCATCTCTTTGATGGTTGATCATGTGATGTATTTTGTATGCGATGTCTGATTTTATATAGTGATGTTATGTCTCTTCTTCTTCATGAGTTATGCCTAGTTGCGTTAATTGTGTAAATTTTGAGGACGAGATTTTTATAAGGAGGGGAGAGCTGTAAGATCCATATCCTAGACCGTACCGTTTCGTAAACTTCCGCGGTCTTACCGGTCGAATTCCGGCAACCTTTGACCTTTAATAGATATTTGTGCGTGACCCTGATTCATACGCCGTCAACCCGAGTCGACTCAACCCAAGACCATTACCATAGCGACCGCGCCGTCGTTGCGGTTCCGATACAGCAACTCGCGCGCCAAGGCGATACCCTGGTCAGGAAATATGGGCCAACGTTCGGTGCGAGGAAAACGCCGCGCGTTGCGAAACTTAAGAGAATCTCTACGAGATGTCACATCAATCCCATTAATCAATCAATCTCATCACATCACTGTCAAGTACATGTCAAGTACACATCACTTTTTCACCCTTCCCAAGCAAGCCTCAAAAGTCAAGAATCTCTTACACCTCTCATGCCTTTCTTATACAAAAGGGCACCAAAGTCAAAAAGGTGTCTTACACACCCATCACCACCACATCAAACATCTATCACCCATCTCTCTCTCCCTTTTACAAGTCTCTCTCATTTTCAAACTCTCTTCCAAGCAAAAAAAATCTCACGTATGAGCCTCTCCCTCTCTTCCAAAAACTCTAAGTGTGGTCCACCTCTCTATCCCAAGATCTCTCATCTTAGCCATCCATTTCTCATCTCCTCGATTGAAGTTGAAGATAAGGTGCTAAGGAACTCATAAAAGCAAGAAGATCGAACGGTGGGTGCATGATAATAGTAGTTTTTCTTATTTTTGGGATGGGCCAAGTGAGGCCAACCGATCAATGGTTTGGATCTCACTTGGGACTCTAAGATGTGGCCGATGGCCCACTAGGATCATCATGATCATTCCATGATGGGGCCATTCTCCATAGACCCCATTATGATATTTATTTCATTGCATTAGGGAGGTCATCTAGACCGTCCATATTGGTGGAGAAAGGATCTCCACCGTTGAATTTGATTTTGTTAGTCTCATGTGTTAAGGGATTCATTTGATGTATGATTTATTTTACAAGGGAGGGCTCATAGTGGCGGAGCCTTCCATCACAAGCGTGTCCCACTTTCCATCTCTCTCTCCCTTCTTATTTCATTTTATTTGTTTATTTTATTTTTTTTTTGACATTATATAGGCTTGTGTGGCCTATTTGAATGGACCCCACCATGAGGCTCATTTTCTATACAAATCATCAAGTGTGGCCCACCTTGTGTGTGATGGGGTCACACTGTTCTCCATGAGGTGGCCCACCTAATCAGGGCCCACCACAATGTTTTTTTTTTTAGAACCAAACCGTCCAGCGTCTGGGACGCTGGACGTCCCTGTAAAAAAAGAAAAAAAAAAGAAGGAAGCTTTTGGGGTGGTCCCCTCATAGGCCCCACCTTGATGTATGGGTACAATCCAAGCCGTCCATCCTCTTACTGGCCTCATTTTAGCCGTTGAGTAGAAGAATGGGCCTGATCTGAGCATCTGGTGGGCCATAACATAGGGAACTTTAGTGGTTACCCTTAAAAATATTTCCTGATGATTTTATGCATCCAAAAATCCCGAACTTTGGTCTCTTTCCACCTGTTACGAGCCGTAGAATCCCATGGATGGATTGGATTAACTTGCTATAGGCCCCACCTGTGAGAAACCACGGAAAAATGAGATTTAAAAAAAAAAAAAAGAAAAGAAAGGAAGGAAGGGAGTGCTGCTGCTGCACTGACAGCGTCAATGCAGGTGCCTCTTGTCAGCGCCGTGGGCGGTCGAGCCAGGGACCACGGTTGCTACCGTGGGCCCCACCATGATGTATATGTTAAATCTACGCCATTCATGTGGTGGGCCCCCTCGTCAGGTGGGCCCTACAAGTTTCAATCGAATCCAAAACTCAAGTGGCCCACACCACGCGAAACAGTGGGATTGAACTCTTACCATTAAAATCCTTTTTCTGGGCCATGGGAGTTTTGGATCAAGATGAAATTTATTTTTCTTACTCACCTCGATCCAAGTGACCTTATCAACGGTTTGGATGGCATTTAAACATTACAGTGGGCCCCACATGGGACCCACAGTGATGTATGTGTTTGTATCCACCGTCCAGCGGATGGTGGAGCCCTGTAGGTATGTGGGTGCGTGCGTGAGTGTGTGCAGCGTGTGTGTGTGTGTGTGTGTGTGTGTGTGTGTGTGTGTGTATTATGTTGTATTATATATATATATATATATATATATATATATATATATATATATATATATATATATATATATATATATGTATTATATTGTATATATATTATATATGTTGGTTATATATTATACAATATATAACATTCACGATGGTGGGCCTTCATGTGGGCCCCCACCATTGATGCAGGTGCTGCATCTAATCTGTCCATCCATTTTAAAGATCATTTTATGGAATGAGTCAAAGAATGATCCAGATCCACAGTCCAAGTGGACCCCATCTTGGCATGATTTGAGGTCCATCTTAATGTAATTGTGACAGCTCATTGGGACCCACTTTGATGTGGATGTAAGGCCCAGGGGATTGGACCATTTGATATATCCCAAGGCCCTTGGGACTAGACCCATTTGATTTATATAAGACCTATGGATTTAGGCCCATTTGACATATAAGGCCTATGATTTAGGCCCATTTGATTTATATAAGGCCTATGGGTTTAGGCCCACTTGATCTATATAAGGCTTATGATTTAGGCCCATTTGGTATGTATAAAGCCCATGGGATTAGGCCCATTTAAGACACATAAGGCCCATGTGATTAGACCCACTATGACGTACTCTAAGGCCCACGGGTTATGACCCATTGCAATGCACATAAGGCCCATTGGTGTGGTCCATTTATTTGGCTCATTTAATGAGAAAAAGGCCCATATGATATGGCCCATTTGATGTATTTAAGGCCCAATGAGATGTACCTAAGGTCCATTGCAATGTGTGAGCCCAACACGGTTTATGTAACGATGTTTGCGAATGTCGTACCTTGAGAGCAATGTTGGTTTGACGTTCACATTGCAAGTGTAATGTTAGTTGGATGTCCACATTACGACTCTCCGTAGGGCCCCTTTGATAGGGAGTACTTGTTGTGTATAGGCCGTCTAGGCCCATCTGCGTTGTAAGAATGGTTCATCACTTATTTACATGTTTAATATTGTTTCATGACTCATGATCATACGCATCATATGTATGCTTGATATGAGAATTGACTGATCATAGCATATGCCTTCGGGCAGGTTATTTATGGGCTCCCGGTTAGGCAATGTTGCCCTACATGAGCGCACGATATGCACAGGATTTGTTGCATAACTGGATAGCGTGATTCATGCATTTCGTATTTGTGTGACATGGTTTTGTATGCCCTAGCAACATCGGGGTCATAGCCTCCACAGACAGATCGTGGTTGGCAGGATTGGATACCGAAAATCTTGTTCTATATGCGGTACTATAGATATCCCTGGGTGAAAGTCCCTAAACCTTTATGGTACCAAGAGGTTGCTCCAACGTCTAGACCGAGTGGGTAGATGAGCGTTGAGTGTCGATTACCAGACGGTTGCGCTCTCTACTGTGTCGTGGTCGGTTGGAAGGGGGTGCGGCCTTACCAGCCCGAGTGTAGGGGACAATAGTAGGCTAAGTCTGACCAACTCGAGGAATGGGTCCGCTATCGACGGTCGAGCCGATATTGGCAGACGAATAGTGAGGTCTCTTCCACTCACCTTATTGTGCGCGATGAGGCGGCGATCTGGTTTAGAGTGTACTAGACCCCGGTGATATCCCAGAATTGAGCTGTATTGACATGTGGACTTAGATGAGGATTGTATGCTTAACTTGCATCTTGCATCGCATAGCCTTGGTATGGCTCATGATATTATGGACTCATCTACATATTCCGCATTACTCTGATATTGCATGATCATATTACTACCTTGCGCACACACTTTCACCACCCTCTAAGCTTTATATAAGCTTATGCACGACCGTTGTGTGCAGGTGACGTTGGGGCGCAACAGTGCTGAGGCAGGAGCACTTGCAGATCATTTTGGAGTTTTTATTCCTTACTATTGTATTTCCCTTTATGCTCATTATACTTGTAAAGTTTTTTATCATAGTGGAAATGTAATGGAGTTATTGGTTGTTGTTATGGGTTATGCCTTTGGTTATGCTTATTACGAATCAAACTGACGTTGAAAATCCTCCTCGTAGCATCCCAGGATCGGAACCTGGCGAATGGGCGCTAGGAGCCAAGAATGGAGTTTTACGGAGGCTGTGGGTGCCAGATTCGGCGATCGAGAATTTTTTGAGCCCGGTTTTCGAGTTTGGGGCGTGACAACATCACCTTCAGTGCCCCCTTCATTAATGGTCAAGGGGGGGCAAGATTTTAAGGTAGGTGTTTGATAATTGGCTTGGTTGGCCACAGTGGTAACAAATGTTCGGCCTTGGCCGACAATGACGATTTGGAATCTTACTCGAGCTCGTTATTATGGGTGTTACACATTGAAGCCTAGACGAGTCGCAAACCGTGTCAGCATTGGATCCTACCTGGGACTCATCATGGGAGGTCGAGTTGAAGGGTAAGGCCGATTTAGGACTCTTACAAGCTACGTTTCTGCCCTCAATGCCAACTGAACCGCTTCATCAATAGTCTCGATCGGGTGCATGAGTGCATCTAAACTCAGTCCTGAATCATCAATCATAATCCACCTATGAATCGTGCTACCTTCTGCAATTCAGTTTCTGATAGGTTATTCCACTTTTTCAACCTTTAAAATTCTTCAATGTAATCTATGACAGTTCAATTTCTCTGTTGGCAATTTTAGTATTGCTGGAACAATACCTTCTCATAATCATTAGGGAGGAATCGTGATTAAAGAAGGCATCTCATCCATAGCCAGGATCGGATGGGTGCCTTGTTCCCTCGAGCACGTGAAAGTTGTAATTGCTCTCCTACCATGTCGAAGCACCTGATTTTAATTTGAATGCTAATTTCACCATTTATTGCTCTGGCACGTCCATATAATAAAAATATCATTCTACTTCAGCTAGCTAGTCTAAGAAATCTTCTATACATAACAAGCCATTAAAACTAGCAAGTTTGACCTTACCTCGATAATGTCTTTCAGCATGATCTAGATGATTTCCTTCATGAACTGGTCATCGGGCAAAGCTGTCATCGAGGTCCTCATCGTTAAAGCTCGAATAATCTGGGGTAGTCCTACGATTCACCACTAGTAGTGCTATATGAAAATCGGAGTTGTAATGTACAACAATCACGGGCGGTTGAGCATCGCCTTAGGCTCGGGGTAGAATTAGCGTATCTGTAAGACGGTGGAAGGTTGCCTACAACCCTTACATGGTCAACTGATTCTCTCGTTAGAAAGCTTTTATTCTTTCTAAAAGATAACCAATCTTAGGATCACCGTTGTCACACCCCAAACCCGAAAAATCTGATTCACAGGAATTTCGATCGCCGAATCCTGTGTCGACAGCCTCCGTAGTGCCCCATTCTCGGCTTCTGCCAATCATATGCCAGATTCCGATCTTGGGATCCTACAAGGAAGATTTTAAGAATGAAATTTTTTTTTGTAATGGAGCATAACCATAAGTATAACCAAGTCACAAAATAATATCACCACATATCCACTATATCAAAAACTTTAAGTACAATACGGAAAGAAAAATATATGGTGATCAAAAAGCTCCAAAATAAACAAATGTGCACTCCTGCCTCAGCGCTGCTACTATCCAACGCCACCTGCACGCAATGGTCGTGCATAAGCTTACAAAAGCTTAGAAGGTGGTGTAAGTGTGTGCGTAAGGCAAACGTCAAGTATACAATATCAGAGTAATGCGGAAGTATGCGGTAAGTCCATGAATAAAATCAACCATGCCAATGCTATGTGATGCAAGGTATGAATGCTATCTGTCATACTAAGGCCATGCGATGCGAGATATGAATGCTATCGGCTACACCAATGTAAATGTGAGGCTTACATAGCCGAATGTCATATGCGAAATGTAATCCAAGCAAGTTGCTACTCATCAAGTACACATATCAGTGCAGTTCCTCTCTGGATATCACCGGGGTCTAATACACTCACATTGATTGCCTCATCCGTAGCTGCACAGCTAAGCAAGCGGAATAAACCTCACTATCCTCCTAACCAGTAGTCTGCCAATACCTACCCGGCTCGTCGATAGCTGACTCATTTGCGAGCTAGTCAAACTCAGCTTAGCTTATAGCCCCCTCACTCAGGCGGATAAGGCCACACCCCCTTCCAACTGACCACGACACAGTGGGAGACGCGGCCTACTGGTATTTGGTACTCGGGCACTCATGTATCTACTCGGTCTAGACGTTGGAGCAACTCCTACTACCAAAAAGGTTTTGGGACTTTCACCCAAGGACATTCTAAGTGCCCACAGTGCTAAAATAAAGTATTTTCGGTATCCAATACGGTCATCCATAATGTGCTTGTGGAGGCCACGGCCCTGATGTCGCTACGGCGTGCAGTGATCAAGTCACACATATGCGAGATGCATGAATCACACCGTCAAATCATGCAGTAATCCAGCGCGTACTGCACGATCATGTGGGGTACTTTGTCTCATAACGAGTCCATAAATGGTCTGCCCAATGGCATATGCTATGATCAGTCACTACTTATATCACGCATACATATGATGTGTATGGGCATGAGTCATGGGATTATACTAAGCATGTTATAAAGTAATGGACTACTCTTACGATGCAGATGAGCCTAAACAGCCTACACATAGCTAGTATGGGCCTATCAGTGGGCCCTAGGGAGAGTCGTAATGCGGACGTTTAACCAACATTACCTCACAATGTGGACGTCAAACCAACATTGCTCCCAAGGCATGGCCCGCCGTAAAACTTCATTACACAACCATGGAGGAAATCGCATATTGCAATGGATCCTAAGGATATCCCGTTGAGCCTCGATCCATGGGCCTTAGATACATCAAATGGGCCGCCTTATATGAGCCTTATATAAATCAAGTGGGACGCATCAATGGGCCTTATGTACATTGCAATGGGCCATATCCCATGGGCCTTTGAATGCATCAAAATGGGCCTAATCTCATAGGCCTTATGCATACCAAATGGGCCTAATCATATGGGCCTTATGCATACCAAATGGGCCTAATCATATGGGCCTTATGTACACCAGATGGGTCACACCAATTGGGCCTATATGTACATCAAATGGGCCACAACCAAATAAAAGGGGTGATAATGATTTCCACCATTTAAATTTCCTAAGGCCCACCATAAATATGTTTCCCATCCAACCTAATCTTAAATTAATATAGTGATAGATGAAGTGAGAAATAATTATCAACTTAATGGGAAGTTACCATGGCCCTTAGAGATTTTTGAACTGTAGGCGTCATTGACCACTACTTAAAATGGTAGGGTCCACTTGAAATTTAGATCTGCCCCATTCTTTAACTCATGCTATAAAAATGAGCTTATAAAATGAAAGGACGGTTTGGATGCAGCACATCATCAAGGGTGGGTCCCACGTGAACTATCGATCTAACTCAGTCTTAGTCTCAAGCCATAAAATAATATCTGAAAATGGTTGAAAGGATTGGATACAACCCATGATCCCATAAGAATGGACAATGTGGAGAGAACACATACATCATGGGGTCCCTTGCCATCCAGCAGCCCAGCCAAGATGGCTGGACGGCATAGATAAAACACATATATCATAATAGGTCCCACCGTCCAATGGTGTGGATGGTGGTACCAATGAAACACATACATTACCGTGGGTTCCACCGTCCACGTACATCTTTGTGGGTTCCACCGTCCAGGGGGTGGATGGTGGTGTAAATCATATACATCACTGTGGGTCCCACGTGGGGCCCACCATAATGTTTGTATGCCATCCAAACTATTGATAAGGTCTCACGGACCTAGATGAAACGGAAAAAAAAAATTTCAAATTGATACAAAACTTCTGTGACACCCAAAACAGGTTCAATGGCAGCCATTTAATCACTGTTTTTTTCCTAAAATGTGGGCCACTAGAACCTCAGATCAGGCAGATCTTTGGAGGGGGCCAACTTCAAGAAAGGGCCCACTGAATGAACGTTGTGAATATATAACTTGCATCATGGTGGGAACCAAATATGGGACCCACGGTCCCTAGTCGACCATCCCAGCACAGCAGGCATTGCCTGCGGCCCTCTGACAGTAGCAGCGTTCTGCTGCAAGCCTCTTTTTAAAAAAATAATAATAATAATCAATTTTTCCACAATTTTTCTCATGTAGGGGCCACATTCGAAAAATTCAACTCAGTCATTGCATTCCACAGCTCATAAGAAATCTATCAAGACCAATATCGGGCCTTTTTCAGCGTGTAGAAAAAATCTTGATAGTTTTCAGTGGTAATAATATTGTTTTCAACACTATGGCCCACTAGATACTCCGATCAACCTCATTTTTCGGCTCAATGCCTAAAATGAGTTGGTAAATAGGATAGATGGGGTGGATTGAATACTTTCATCAAGGTCGGGCCTGCATGAGCAGCTCACTCCAAGGCTTGAACCAAGCCAATATTTTTTTGGTTCCAGTTCACGTCCAGTGTCTTTGGACGCTGGACGGCTTGGCCATACACATGCATATAAGGTGGGCTTTGCTCAAGTGGGCCACCACATGTACGGATGGTGTAAGTACAATACATATAAGATGGGCCCCACTCATGGACGGCTTGGATAAAATACTTACTTCATGGTGGGGTCCATTCAAGTGGGCCACACAACCTCATCATCATCACAAAAAAATAAAAATAAAAAGAGAGGGAGAGAGAAAAAGAGTGGGACACGCGTGATGGAGGGACCCCGACACTATAGGCCCTCCGTTTCGAGCATTCAATTCATACATCAAGCGAGCCCCATTCCATGTGGACCCATCAAATCAAAGATCTACAGTGGAGATCCTTTCTTCACCCAAAATGAATGGTCTAGATGACCTCTTTCAAACTAGAATTAAATATCATGATAGGGTCCATGGAGAATGGCCCCATCATGGAATGATATCGATAATCAAGGTGGGCCATAGGCCACATCTTAGGGTCCAAAGTGAAATCCATACCATTGATCGGTAGGCCTCACTTAGCCCATCTTAAAAATATAAAAAAAATTACCCTATTAAAGCACCCACCACTTGATCTTCTCGGTCCGTTGGAAAGTCACTCTCCTTGTGCTTCACTTTGATGGTGGAGATGGTAAATGGATGGCTAAGATGAAAGTTTTGGGGATGGAAAGTGAGTCACACAACTCACTTTTCTCTCATGGAGTAGCTTGGATGTGTGGGCTCTCTCTCCTTGCTTGGAAATGGTGTGAGAAAAGAGGGCGAGAGGCGGTTGTAAGGAGAAGTGATGGGAGATGGGTGGTGGATGTGAGTGATGGGTGAGGTGATGGATTGGTTGACTTTTGGGTTTGTTTAACTTGTGGAGAAAGGAAGCATGGGTGTTTTGTACTTGACATGAGAGGTGATTGATGAGATTGATTGATGGGATGGATGGGACATGTTGTAGAGATTCTCTTGGGATTTACAACGCGCGATGTTTTTCCTCGAACTGAACGTGGGTCCATATCTCCTCGTCTAGGTATCGGATCAGTACGCGAGTCGCGGCGTTGGAACCGCGGTGACGGTGCGGTCGCAATGGTACTAGTCTCAGATCAAGCTGACTCAAATCTACGGGGTACGTCTTAGGGTCATGCACAAACATCGATTACTAGTCGCGGATTGCCGAAATTCAACGGGAATGATCGCGAGAGTTGACGGAACAATACGAACTAGGATACGGGTCTTACAACTGTCCATAGGATTTTGGTCCATACCTTCATTATTTACCATCAATTCGAGGGCAGTCCTCGCTTTGATACCAATTAACGCAGGGATGGGTGTGATGAGGTCCATCACCATCTTCCTCAAAGGGATAACTATTCCAAATCCACGGAGTCTCTTTGAGGTCCATCACCGTCTTCCTCAAAGGGATAACAACCCTTGCATGGTCAACTGACTCTTCACATAGATACCTTAAATCCATAAGGAAAAATAAGAAAATAGAAATAAATTCTAGAAATTCAAAATTTGATTGATGGATGATAAAAATGAATTTATGACCCTTTAAATAGTGATACCAAACCTTGGAAGAAGTTTCATAATCAAACTCCCTAAAATTTGTGGCTTACTATAAATATTAAACTAACTATTTATAGATTGTCATGATTCCTACTAGACTTCATGGTTTTTGACCAAAAATAATAAGTGTCCTATTTGGCTTAACCATGTTACTCACTTCATTTTTCTTAAGCACATTTCATGTTGGACACAACTCTTAAAGCTTAAAGGATGAAGAGTTATAATCAAACTCAAACTTACTATAAATATTAAAAATGAAAATAAAATGATTTTTTGATTGTCGATCTGATTGAATCTCACAAATTTAGTGTGGGTAACCGGGCATAGCAGGGTTGGGTGGCTAAAGTAGCTTCTCCTACCCCAAAATCATATATGCTACATCGAATAACTCATTCCAGTTTGCTAGATACACCTGTTTTAAGGTTTTGACGGTCTGGATCACTTCTGCCTCCGATCGAGCCTTCTCTGGTCCATCTTGGACATGAAAGTATCTGGGACCCACTCTACATCACCTGAAAGACAAATCCAACCATTAGGTGGCCACACCATTGAGAACAATGAAACATCATCATCCAAATCCTAAGTGGTTACACCCTACCTAATGCTTGCTTTGACCTGATTTTTAGTGTGTCCCACGATTGTGGTGAGCACAACTTTTTGATGGGTTGGATGTTGAATAGATATTACGTGGACCCCACTACTAGATCTTGGGGGTTTTTTATGATTGCACAAGACCTCTATGGTAAGGCCCACCTTGTCAAACAACCATTCACTCCAAAAGCTCAAGCTGTCAGAATGTGGTGTATCAATGTATATTAAGGGACTTTATCACTTTAACACACACACCCCCCCCCCCCCCCCCCCCCCCCGGCACATGCGAGGTGGGAACTCCGCACGGGAATATATTGACGAAGGTGGAGGGACACTCACACCATAAATAAGCCGGGCTTGATTTCCTGATCCCTGGGCTGGACCTGATTTTTCCTGACCCCCTGTCAGAGAAAAATATATTAGCGAAGCATATTTGCTGCTCTCGAGATTCGAACATAGGACCTTCCGCTCTGATACCATGTCAGACAACCATTCACTCCAAAAGCTCAAGCTGTCACAGTGTGGTGTATCAATGTATATCAAGCGACTTTATCACTTTAACAATGATTATATATAGATATATATATAGAGAGAGAGAGAGAGGAGAGAGATAGAGAGAGAGAGAGAAGAATGCTCACCTGTGCACCTTCTTACGTGTGCACCCATGCACACCTTTGCACATGTGTCATGGTCCTAGAATCCAAACAGTCCACATGATGCGGCACCCCTTGAAACTCTATTGGCCCAATTTTTAGCCTGATCCAAAACTCTAGTGGGACATAGCAAAGAGAAATGCAAATCAAGGGATGAAACTATTTCCATTTTCCATGGCTCACCAGAGTTTTGTATCGGTCTGAAAATTGGGATAGTGAGGCTTCAAGGGGTGCCACATCATGTGGACTATTCAGATTATGGAACCATGACACATGTGCAAAGGTGTGCATGGGTGCGCACGTAAGAGGGTGCGCTCATGAGCATTCCTATATATATATATATATATATATATATATATATATATATATATATATATAACACGGAAATGGTACTATGAGGTCGACTTCATGGGAACTTCCTATGAGGTCGATCTCTGTGGGCCCCGCCATGATCTTTGTCGAACATCTACCCCATCAGTTAGATGCACCATTCTATGTGTGTTGAATATCGACCCCATCAGTCAATACATGACTTGGGTGGGCCACGCCACATACAACAGTATGTTGAGAGGGGTTACCCTCCCATTAAAACATTCATAATAATATATTATGCTCATCGAGATGTGGTTCACAAATCCAACCCATCCATTGTTTGTGTCCCACTTGGATGAGGGGTAAGACCAATTTCAGTCACATCCAAAACTCAAGTGGTCCCCACCAAATGCTTTTATATATTTTAGGCATGTCTTCACATGATTTTAGATGGTATGGTCCACCTGAGTTCCTTATACGGCTAGGATATCTCATAATCTAAAGGGCACCCATCAAAGGCATGGTGTTGATGGTCGAGACACATTACGGTGGGGCCCACACAGCTCGACCTCATGGGAACTTCCCATGAGGTGACCGCATAGCTCACCGTACCGCAAGGTGGTTATATACGAGCCTTTATATAAGCCGTGAGATGATGAGAACGATGGGATTCGACCGCATTGAGAGAGAGTCTTAAAAAAAATGACTCTCTCCTATACTCACGCGCCGATGGATGCCGAGTTGAGTAGCGAGACTTGAAGTGACGTCACCAAGTTCTATGGGCCCACCTTGATGTATTTGTTGTATCCAAACGGTCCATCCATTTTTAGATATCATTTTAGAACATGAGAAAAAGAATGAGCAGATCGAAAGATGGAGTGGACTTGTTCTTATTTGGACTTATTTATACGATTGTGTGTACTTTGTTTGATTTGTCTTAGAATATTTATGCGATTTCCAAAAACATAGTCCACATGAGATATAGATCTACTTCATTTTTGGACTGAGTTCTAAAATGACCTGGAAAGGGAAAAAAATCAGATGGAAAATGCGGATATATAACAAATACATCACGGTGGACCCACATTCACAGATCCACTAAAGGGACGCGGATTAGGTACTACCCAGCTTGTTCGGTAATCGGGACAGGCGGAGGCTCTGAGGGCCACTGAATTGCCACTATGATATATGACTTTTATCCACACCATCCATCCACTTTTCCATATCATTTTCTATTATGATCCCAAAAATAGCAAATATCCAATGCTCAAGTGGACCACACAATAGGGATTAAATTCCTATTGTTGAAAAATTCTTAAGGCCCACGTAAGTTTTGGATCAAGATGATATTTGTTTTTTCTCTTCATGTAGGTGTATATGACCATGTCAACAACTTGGATGGAAAATAAACGACATGGTGGACCCTAAGAAGGTTTCAATGGTGAGCATCCTTAACATCACTGCTTCCCATGGTGTGGTCTACTTGAGCCTTGTATATGCTTTATTTTTGTCAAGTAATCTAAAATGATATGAAAATTTGGATGGACAACATGGATAAAATGCATATATCACGGTGGCCCCTCAGTGGCCTTCAGAGCCTCCGCCTATCTCGAGCTCCGAACAGGCAGGGTAGTACCTAATCTGCGAGCCCACTGAAGTAGGAATAGACTGGCTACTACCCGTGGTCGGTGCTATGTGGGCGCCACCATGATGTATGTGTTTCATCCATGCCATCCATATATTTTTATAGATCATTTTATGTTATAATACAAAAAATTAGGCATATCCCAATCTCAAGGTGACCACATTCTAGGAAACAGTGTTGAATGAACGTCAACCAATAAAAACTTTTTGGGGCCATAAAAGTGGATCAAGATGATCTTTGTTTTCCCCCCTCATTTGGATACGTATGACCAAATCAACATATTAGATGTCAAATAAACAATACAGTGGGCCTTAAGAGGATTTTAATGGTGGATATCCATTCACTATTTTTTCCTATATGGTGTGGTCCAACTGAGATTTATATCCCTCTCCTTTTTTGGATCAAGCCCTAAAATGATCTGTAAAAATGGATGAACAATATGGATGAAACACATACATTATTGTGGGCCCACACATGATAGACTTTCAGCCATTGGTTTGGTGCCAAAGGGAGCAGCCAATCCGTTTCTCAAGCGGACACGGATTTCCTGTGGAAGCCTTTCGCAAGAGGACGCGGATTAGATACTCACAGGTTGTGTAGCGATACTTGCTGCTACTGAAGTGGCATCACCAAGTTTTGTGGACCAGACCATGATGTATGTGTTGTATCTATGTTGTTCATCCATCTGGATATATCATTTTAAAGCATGAGCCAAGGAATGAGGTAGATCCAAAGCTTTAGTGGACCCACCATAGAAAACAGCGGGAAGATTTATGACCACCGTTGAAACCTTCTTCAGGCCCACCATGATGTTTTTTCGAAATCCAACCTGTTCAAAAGTTAACAAAGACATTAAAGAAGGGAAAACACATCGAAAACTTTTGTGGCCTTTAGAAGTTTTTAACGGTGGTTTCACTCTCCCCACTATTTCTTGTGGTGTGGTCCACTGGAGTTCTGGATGTGACTCATTCTCTAGATCACACCTTAGAATGATCTATCCAGATGGATGGACGGCCTGGATATAAAACATACATCATGGTGGGGCCACTGTGATGTTTATCAAAAATCTACCCAGTCCATCTAGTTTGTATCCACACCATCTATCCATTTGTAGATATCATTTTATAGCATGAGCCAAAGAATGAATCAAATCGAAAGCTTGGGTGGACCCCACCACAGAAAATAGTGGAGAGAGTGACACTTTCCATTAAAAACTTTTAAGGGCCACAAAAGTTTTTGACCAAGCTGATATTAGTGTTTTCCCTTCTTTAATGTCTGTGTTAACTTATAAACAGGTTGGCTCTAAAATAAGCATCACAGTGGACCTTAGGAAGGTTTCAACAGTGGACATATCTCTCCCTATTGTTTTCTGTGGTGGGTTCCACTCCAACTTTCGATCTACTCATCCTTTTCCTCATGTCCTAAAATGATCTCTAAAAATGGATGGACGGTGTTGATACAACAAATACATCAAGGCGGGCCCACAAAAATTGGTGACGTTACTCATCCTTTTCCTCATGTCCTAAAATGATCTCTAAAATTGGTCTCTCTCTCTCTCTCTCTCTCTCTCTCTCTCTCTCTCTCTCTCTCTAGAGAAAGGGGATAGTGTGAAGCATGGGTTTTTCAAAGGTAGAACTAGAATTCTTCTATAATTTCATGTCATTTATCTTTGTCATTTCATCCATTTATGCCCATTTCCTTTAAGGGTAGTTTGGATGCCAGTAAAGTTTTAAGTTGTAAACATGTTATTCCTAAAAATAATTTAAAGTGTTAATTGTTTACATGCTATTTTGTTTGGCTTTTAAATAGTAATTTGCGTACATGAAAACTAATTATGCATTCGGCTTTTAAGGGGTAAATGTACTATACATGTCATGGTGGGCCCTGAATGTCATGATTGTGTATCAACATGGCTTTCTATTATATACAATGTCTTTTTAACTATAAAGACTTTTACATGTAATTCGAAACATGACTTTTTGCTAATTTTCAAATTACAATTAAAAGGAATAATGTGTTTACAGCCTATAAAACCTTTATAAGCAAATCCAGACATCCAAATAGCCCATATAATCTCATAACAACTCAAGGATTTTTACTAGCAACAAAACAACCACTTAAAAATTGCAAGTCGAGATAAGGATTAGTGTTTTGATTTTGATTGTAGGAATTTCAAAATCAATCTCATTGAAAAAGAGGGACAACTAGATTTTGTTGGAAATCTTTAATCTTTTATCCTTCTCAGAGAAGAACCACAGATGTCTCAATCATAATCTATCAAGGAAGAAGAAAAAGGTGAGTTTGGTGGTAATTTTGTAAATTTTGCAGCACTTGATTTGGTGTTTTCACATTTTTATTCATTTTCTAGTTGAGATTAATTTTGGTTTTATATGCATTCCATCTACAAATGTTGGATTTTCTATTTTTTATTTTTAGGTCATAATATTTATCTTTAGCTATAATTTGAGCATACACAAGCATGTTGAACTCAATTCATCCATCAGAAAGGTGTTCTTCAGCTGTTCTTCGTGATCAACTATAAGAATTTCTTTCTCATTTTATTCTGATCTGTATTGAAAAATCCTTTCATACAGAAGGCAATGGAGTAACTCATCATCAGATAACAAACCCCACCCTTTGAATATCGCCTGATCCAATTTTACACATTGAGCAAGTGGCTGAATAGGCGACCGTTCTCTTCAAATCTCGATCATACACAACGTGTCTACTATCTTGGCACTTAGGGTCATTGTTGTTTGGTTCGAATTGAAGCTGCAATTTCAATTCTAACATGCACACGCACCTAGTGCAGAAAACAACAACAAATAATTCTTTGACATGCCCGATGGGACACTATAACATGAGTCAGTATGAAAGTAATGAGAAAGCAAGATGTTGACAAATCTTTCTGAGATAATGATGACTTGGCTATGTGATATGCAAATGGTGAATCGGCATATAGAAGCACAATTATAAGCTCAGGCCGAGCAATTACGAATTCTGGCCGAGACCATTAATAGATGGATGGTTAGCGAAGCCGGAAGCCTAAATATGATGTTTTCTGAAAGAACACTTATTGTGCAGCAACAAAATGTGCCTCATCCAATTGTTGATATTAATTCTGTCAGAAATCTGGAATCGGTACCGCCAACAGCACAGTTACCTCTTTTGTCATAATATAATTTCATCAGCTCCAATCCAGGAGATACGGAACACTCTGTTGTTTGTCAAGTTCAGGAAACTAGAGTGGGAGGTCATTAATTTTATTCCTGGAGTAAGCATTCCTTGGGATTCCACTATATCATGGTAAATAAAACTACGTAGGCCTTGATCCACCTCTAATGCCTAAATCACGTCGTTTGAATTGTGACCAAATTATTTAAATAGTTCAGGAAGTAAAAGGCTAAGTTCGTAGCCGTCTTACTACCTCGGTCAACCATAAGCCTTATTTGGAATGGATTGGTTGATAATCTCCGTTATCACAGCCGATTTTTCCGTTTTTCGATCGATACGGCAGAGTTTGGCCAAATTGTCCGACTTTGACGTTTTCCGATCAAGACGACTGATTTTAACTAAGATGGACAAATTCATTATCTCTAAATCAAAATGGTCAAGTTCGACCAGGATGGTTGATTTTGCCCTTTTTCGATTCACATGGCCAAGTTCGGCCAAGTCGGCCAACTTCGATGTTTTTCGATCAAGATGGTCGAGTTCGCCCAAGTCATCCAACTTTAATGTTTTCTAATCGAGATGGCCAAGTTCAACTAAGATGGCCTATTTTTCCATTTTTCAATTTAGATGGCCGAGTTTGGACAAGTCGTCCGACTTTGATGTTTGTTGATCAAGATAGTCTAGTTCGCCCAAGTCATCCAACTTTAACGTTTTCTGATCAAGATGGCTGAGTACAACCATGATGGTCAATTTACCCTTTTTTTAATTCAGATGGCCAAGTTCGGTCAAATCGATTGACTTTGATGTTTTTCAATCAAGATGGCTAAATTCGCCCAAGTCATTTGACTTTGACGATTTTCAATCAAGATGGCTGAGTTCAATCAGGAAGGCCGATTTTGTCATTTTTCGATTCAAATGGCCAAGTTCGTCCATGTCGGCCGACTTCTATGTTTTTTGATCAAAATGGTCAAGTTTTCCCAAGTCATCCGACTTTGACATTTTTCGATCAAGAAGGTCAAGTTCAACCAGGATGTCTGATTTTGCTGTTTTTCGATTCAGATGGCTAAGTTTGGTCAAGTCGGCCAACTTTGATGTTTTTTTATCAAGATGGTCAAGTTCGACCAAGATGGCTGAAATTGATATTTTTACATGGCCGAACCATCACACTTATTGTGTCAAACAACGAATTAACATCACGTTCACCTTTTACCAAAGACGAAGTGATGTGGCGGGCAATGTTGTACCTAATTCCTGACCATTCTTGGGAAACCCAATTAGAAAGGACAGGTGTTAAAGCAATAAAAAGATATTATATGCTAAAGATATCCAAGGATGTCTGGAGTACATTTTACGGAATCACAGTGGATAGGATGACAAGATAGGGAGCAGTTTGGAGGAATTTAAAAGAAAATCAAGCAGTTATCCAAGTGGCCGAGTGTCATCCTAAAGGTCAACTAATCAATCGATGTCCATCCTAGAGGTCGATCTAGCGGTTGAGTGCCATCCTGGAGGTCAATCAAATGTCCAATGGACATCTAAGAGATTGAACAAGTGGTTGATAGTCATCCAGGAGCTCAATTGAGCAGTCGAGTGGAATACGATCGAGTTAGCAAGAAGGCCTGAAGTGCTTCCTGGGACAGGTGGCAAGGAAGTCTCTAAAAGGCAATCATGTTAAACGGTTATTATAACCATTAGAACATGAGAAAGATCCAGATGGTTAGATCAAAGATATAAATAGCAAAGCAAATCAAGAAAAAAAAAAGTAAATTATACCAATCCGAACAAACCAAATCTATCTTTCAATTATCCTTTTAATTAGCAGTCAATTTACATTCCATAGTGTAATCCTTTACTTTTATTATCTGCCGTTTACATTTTGTAGTGTAATCCATAGCAGTAACCGAGTAGCTAATAATCTTTAGTTGTGATTTAAGTGTACGCTAGTACGCTGAACTTAGTTCATCCATCGGAAAGGTGTTCTTCAGCTGTTCTTTATGATCGACTGTAAGAATCTCTTTCCCATTCCATTTTAATCTACACAGAAAAGTCCTTTCGTACGGAAGACAAAGGATTAACCCATCATTAGAGGACGAACCCTATCCTTTGAATATTTTTTTATCTAATTTTACATGCTAAGCAAGTGACTGAATAGGCGATCGATCTCTTCAGATCTTGGTCATACATTATGTGTCTGCTTATCTTGGTGCATGGGGTCATTGTTGCTTGGTTCGAATTGAAGCTGCGATTTCAATCCTGGTGTTCACTCCCCAAGTGCAGGGTTGTGATGTAGTAATAAACTCGATGAGACCGAGGTCGAATACTAAGGGACTGATACTTGTACGTTATCTGAAACTAAGTAGAACTAAAACTAGACTAAGATGTAAACTAAATCGAATGGAATTTAGGGAATAATTGTGAAATATTAATCTAAAACTTAAAAAATTCAAAAGAGGGAAACTAGGGATTCAGAGGATCCACTTGTAAAGATTAGGGAGATTTTACGCTAGCTTTAAGAATCATGGAATTTAACTGAACTGTCATTGATATAGTTTTCAAGAGATAAAAGGTATATGAATTAGAATGGGTTCCATCACCAAACCATACCCGTGAAACAAAGCCAACAACGGAATTAAACTAATTACCAACCAATCATATGTATAAAGGTTAGGAAGGGTACCGTCATCCGACCATGCCCAGGAGACTATGGTGAACAACAGGGCTTCCTAACGTCATAAACATAAAGGAGAAAGAAATACTCAAAGCCATCGCAGATCTACTGTAATTTCAGTCACAATAAACCATTAAAAACTAAAAGTATTCCCTTAATAATTAAACTAAAATCAACTTCAATTCATGAATTAAAATTAAATTAACAACATAAAATAAAATCTCCCATCTCACTACAAGCTTTACCTCTTAGCCCTAGCTAAGAGGTTTAGCCCATAAACATGATTAGGCCAATCTCTTAAATAAAATAAAATAAATAAAAGAAAAAGTAAAAGAGAACAACTCTACTCTCTCTCTCTCTCTCCTCTGTGCTCCACGTCCAAGCTCCAAGATTTGATGTCTCTCTCTCACGTCCACAGCCTCCTTCTATAACTGCTGGAAGGCTGGAGTCGGTGGCAAAGTCGCAACAGGACATGAAGTGTAACTTTTCGTAGCCAAGTTTCAGTGCCTCAAAACTCACCACTTCCCTCACTCAATTTTCAAAGAAACACCGTCCCTTACGACGTTTTTGAGTGCTCTACATGATAGACGGACCAGATCTGCCATATGATGAAAGATGGCCACAACTGCCTGGAAATCTGGATTTTCGCGAATGTGCGAAAGCTTTCGCACCTCTTCGCTACGTAGCTCGGTGAGCCCCACAGAAGTGTGTTTTCAGGGAAATCCACCTTGCCCATTGGATTCAAAACGAAATTTCAGTCAAGAATGGATGGTTTTAAACGTCTATTGACGTGGTTTAGAGAAGAAATCAGCTAAAAATTGTTTTAAACGTCGCAGGACCGCCTGTTTGTGGCCTTTGTATCACACATGTGTTATGCATGGGTGCCAAAGGTCAGTATGGTTTTGTAGTGTTCGAGGCTCTCTATAAGATGGATGGCTTGGATCGGTCGTACAGGTGATGTATGGGGCCCACTAACTTCCACAAGATGGACAGAGTCCATCCGTTACACGGACGCTGGAAGAAAATGAATATTTCTATTTTTTTGTGAAGAAGTCTCGGTCAAACCAAGCTTTGACCAGCTTGAACGGTCCGGTGCACAGCCGGTATGCATGTGATGATGTACACACCACCCGAGGTGGGGTCCACAGTGATGCAGTGTGAGAAATCCGCTCCATCCATACTCTCAAGCACTTTATTTAACACGTTGAGACAAAAATTGAAACATATCCAGATATCAGGCGTGCCCCAATTCACAGATTTATGGGCTGATCTGTTCATTAGACTACTTCTAGAGAGATCCAATGGCTGAAATTTGACGTGTACGGTTAATTTATGGCCCTCAGACCATGTATGAAGTTTCGAGCCGAACGGATGGTGGAAACCCCATGATCTTGCATTCTGGATGATTTTCGAGCCACTTGAGCTTCAATTTCTCGATTTTTGTGGATCCCTGACGTGTAATTCCATCGATCTTGGTCTCCTGGGGTCCGTCCCATGCTTTGGTGAATTCTGAGCGTCAATTTCATGCATTTAGCACCCTTTTTCAGTCTAGGCTCTTAAATGTACCTTGTATCACAAACACGACTAAACGGGCCATTAAACAGTATTATGCTCGTAAATTCAAGTAATAACTGAGGTCTGATATGCAATATTTGACCCTCAACACAATCCTCAACCAGCATCTTGCTAATCCCGAGCAAAGTATGCGAAAAAAAAGTTGAGAATTACAAGAAAATTTTTATAAAACTGAGTGATGTTTTGAATAAGATACGAGAAATCTAAAATTCATATGTGTTGGAAATTATTTTCTCCTGGACTCAAGCACACAGTAAACTTCATAATCAAGTTCAAAGTATTAATCCATCAATTAGAATAATTCTAAACATTGAGTTCCATGAGTGTATAGTGTAATCTCAGCTTATCATCATTAAAATTCAATTCATTATTTCATGATAGCATTGGTAACCATAAGAGTATTCAGGACACCTAAAACCTAACTAAAAAATGCTTCATAGATCATTCTTTTTCTTTCTTTCAGCCTTTGATTTTTCTATTAAGAGTAACGCCATGGAAGGAACTCAAATCCTCACCTATAGGGAGCAAACCTGTGGTGAAGACTGTACACCCAAATCTATTTTTTTTTTCATATATCATCCATAGGGAATTAAATCATCACCTATAGGGAGTAAACTTACGATGAAAATTATTAACCCAACGTTTTCCAATTTTATCTGTTTTTTTTTTGTTTTTTTTCTTTAATTGATCGTTACGAGCAACTGTTCCTAGCTAGTTCCTTTTATACTTAATGATTACCAAATTAACCCTTCAATATCAGAATGAAATCTTAATGTGAAAGCGAGATGTAACGTGAAATCATGGCTCTATCAATGTTTACAACTTTCAATTATGGATTAATAACTCGAACTTAACTGTGAAATCTAACAGACAACTAAATCCAAGAGTCATAAATTACCAACATCTTATGTCTCGCAATTCTAAATCACAGATAGATGTCAAAATCACTTCGAATTCACAAGAATTTTTAGAAAAATTTTTAAAATTTTTTTCAATTTTTGCTCAAGACCAAGAAAATACTGATTAGGTAACCTAATCTCCCACCCCCAACCAAAAACTACATTGTCCTCAATGTAAAAGATATATGAGCATGTAATACACATGGGACAACGACAGTAAAGTGATGAGAAGATAGTACCTGTATAACAAATCGAGAGAGATACTTTCCAAAGATATCTATGTAAGAGCGGGTCAGCACAAGAGAGAAAACAAAATAAAAATAATAAAATCCTACCTATACCACTTTCGTAGATGCTCTCGATTGCATTTAGCATATGCAACAAGCCTTTAAACCCCTAAGTTGCCCCTAACGGACTAGTTGTAGTCTCGTGAGGGTTTGCAACAATGTTACCCCTAAACATTGAATCGATCATGCCACAAAGTTCCTCTTCCGACCAAAATCTTGATAAGTTTCTAAGTAAGTTCCTCAACAAGATCATCCAAAAGCCCTTTTTGCAATAGGCTTGAGCACCCTAGAGCATGATTTTCCATAGAGACTTATGTACCTCATAAGAAATCTTCCATTGAATTGCTTGAGGTATCTATAATATATAAGATTCACCTATGACAGAAGAAATTTCAACGTTAGTATCGCATGGTGAATCAGAGATTACAAGCTCTAAATTTCAAATTTCAACGTTTAGAAAACTTCTTAAGAAGTGATATAGTCTCAACACATTCTAAAGCTCTAAATTTTGGTTCAATTTTCAGCTCCTTTTCCTTTACTGGTAGACGTTTAGGATCAAGGGAAGAGAAGGTTTCAGAATAAGGGTTCTCTCGGTCAGTGATGACTACCGAGATGTTGTCTCGCAAGGCATCCACTTTGTCTTTTGACATGGGATCGTTTGAACCTGCAAAGTGTGCCAAGCAATCCCAAGAGTTGAGAAGTTTAGCTGAGTGTGACTTATTTTTCACATTGTAGCTCATGATGATTTGCCTAAAGAATCTATCATCCTTGAAAGTAGCCGGATGTACACTCTCTTCCTCCAGTCTTGCATAGACAGATTGAAAATCAATAGAGGAAGCATCGATGTGATTACTTTGTCCATTGAGACTACTCAATCAAGGCGTTAAATTGTCAAACGTGTACAGCTCAGATGGTGGCCTCAATTGAGTAGTTTCAAATTCCAGGGTCGTAGTGAGCAACTCGCCCTTCTCCTAAATCACATCATCATTCGATTCAGAGTGGTCCAAACATGTTTCATAAGAGTTAGAATAATCGGCTGTAAGGGGCTCATCCTTCACCTTTAAATCAGACATGTCAGGTGAGGGAAGTGGTTCATTATGACCGACCACTTCGTATATATCTTGATCATTGACCTGGACTAAACTTGAGATGGATTCCAGGGAACTGTGGCTGCACATTCAGGATCGTCGTCCCAATATTTATCATATTCTAGTTCAATGTAGTGCACATTTGGGATAAGATAACTTTCCTCACATTCTACACCAAAATAGGTTGAGGTTTGCATAAACTAACCTCTTCTTCATGATTGGAATCTAGTGTGTCCTATGAGGAAAGCGTGTCATCATCATTATATTTAAAAGACAACCATGTCTCTTCCCCATTCTTTTGGACATCATCGAGATCGACTCATCGAAAAATTGAACCACATGCTCGTTAACGTAATTCAACTCTTCATTCCAAACTCCAGAGTTTTTCAAAAGCGAGTGAGGATCACTTTCCTCACATTGTATTTCTGGAATGAATTGTGGCTGGGATAACCGAGCCTCCTCTATCTTATCGAGGCGCAAATTAAGTGCTTCCATCGCTTTTCTCATTTTCACAAGACATTCCATGGTATACTGAATTGAATCCTCTTGGATTGCTTCTGGTTGGGTCTCAAAGGCAGGTTATCCAAGAGAATACTCATTATAACATGTTGTTGGTTCATTTTCTCAATTTTATTATTTTCACTGGTTATAGTCATATTGATCATACATGGGAGAGTGTGATGGTTGATAAGAATCCTCATTCTCATAATTACGATCATATACGGCCCTATTAATTGATGGAACATAACGTTCTAGTCGGTTCTCAATATCGGTTCTCGATGGAGAGAAATCTTGAGGTATACGTTGAATTCCACATCCCTCAAGCATTCCCCAATACCTCTTATCCATCTCGGCATATGCACGTACTCACGCTTCCATGGTAGAACCCTAACTCTGAGTCTAATCCTAAAAGAAAGTAAAATCCTAAAACAATACAGAAAGTAAGAGGAGAAGTTAGAAAGATGTTACCAGATTAGATGATCTATGTCAGGATCCTACAAAATAAGAAAACAGATTAGTTTCTATAAATCTGACAAACCTAAAGTTAATAAAATTCTAATCTTAATCTAATTCTAAAACCAATTAATTTCAGAAATACGTATCCGTCAGTCCACGGCAATGGCGCCAAAAACTTATTCACTCCCCAAGTGCAAGGTTGTGATGTAGTAATAAACTCAATAAGACCGAGGTCGAATCCCAAGGGACTGATACTTGTACGTTATCTGAAACTAAGTAGAACTAGAACTATACTAAGATGTAAACTAAATCGAATGGAATTTAGGAAATAATTGTGAAATATTAATCTAAAACTTAAGAAATTCAAAAGAGGGAAATTAGGGATTCAGAGGATCCACTTGTAAAGATTAAGGAGATTTTACGCCAGCTTTAAGAATCATGGAATTTAACTGAACTGCCGTTAATATAGTTTTCAAGAGATGAAAGGTATATGAATTAGAATGGGTTCCATCACCAAAACATGCCCAGGAGACAAAGCCAACAACAGAATTAAACTAATTACCAACCAATCACATGTATTAAGGTTAGAAAGGGTACCATCATCCGACCATGCCCAGGAGACTATGGTGAACAACAGGGTTTCCTGACGTTATAAACATAAAGGAGAAATAAATACTCAAAGCCATCGCAGATCTATTGTAATTTCAATCACAACAAACCATTAAAAACTGAAAGTATTCCCTTAATAATCAAACTAAAATCAACTTCAATTCATGAATTAAAATCAAATTAACAACATAAAATAAAATCTCCCATCTCACTACAAGCTTCACCTCTTAGCCATAGCTAAGAGGTTTAGCCCATAAACATGATTAGGCCAATCTCTTAAATAAAATAAAATAAACAAAAGAAAAGGCAAAAGAGAACAACTCTACTCTCTCTCTCCTCTGTGCTCCACATCTAAGCTCTAAGATCTGATGTCTCTCTCTCACGTCCACAACCTCCTTTTATAGCTGCTGGAAGGCTGGAGTCAGTGGCAGAGTCGCAACAGGACATGAAGTGCAACTTTTCGCAACCAAGTTTCAGTGCCTCAAAACTCACCACTTTCCTCGCACAATTTTCAAAGAAACACCGTCCCTTAAAACGTTTTTGAGTGCTCTACATGATAGATGGATCAAATCTGTCATATGATAAAAGATGGTGAGCCACAACTATCTGGAAATCTAGATTTTCGCGTATGTACGAAAGCTTTCGCACCTCTTCGCGCGTAGCTCAGTGAGCCCCACTTAGGGAAATCCACCTTGTCCATTTGATTCAGAACGAAATTTCGGTCAAGAATGGATGGTTTTAAACGTCTACTGACGTGGTCCAGAGAAGAAATTAAGCCAAAAATCTTTTTAAATGTCACAAGACCGCCTGTTTGTAGCCTCTGTATCACGCATGTGTGTATGCATGGGTGCCAAAGGTCAGCATGGTTTTGTACTGTTCAAGGCTCTCTACAAGATAGATGGCTTGGATCGGTTGTATAGGTTATGTATGTGGCCTACTAACTTTCGCAAGACGGAAAGAGTCCGTCCGTTACACGGACACTGGAAGAAAACAGATATTTTCATTTTTTTGTGAAGAAGTCTCGGTCAAACCGAGCTTTTACCAGCTTGTACGGTCCGGTGCACAGGCAGTATGCATGTGATGGTGTACACACCACCGAGGTGGGGTCCACAGTGATGTAGTGTAAGAAATCCGCTCTGTCCATACTCTCAGGCACTTTATTTAACACGTTAAGATAAAAATTGAAACATATCCAGATATCAGGCGTGCTCCGATTCACAAATCTATTGGCTGATCTGTCCATTAGACCACTTCTAGAGAGATCCAATGGCAGAAATTTGACGTGTACGGTTAATTTATGGCCCTCAGACCATGTATGAAGTTTCGAGCCGAACGGATGGTGGAAACCTTGTGATCTTGCATTTTGGATGATTTTTGAGCCACTTGAGCTTCAATTTATCAATTTTTGTGGATCCCTGGCATGTAATTCCGTCGATCTTGGTCTCCTGAGGTCCGTCCCATGCTTTGGTAAATTTTGAGCGTCAATTTCATGCATTTAGCACCCTTTTTCAGTCCAGGCTCTTAAATGTACCTTGTATCACAAACACGATTAAACGGGCCATTAAACAGTATTATGCTCATAAATTCAAGTAATAACTGGGGTCTGATATGTAATATTTGACCTTCAACACCTAGCATGCTTGTGCACCTAGTACAAAAAAAAATAGCGAATAGGTGGCACATGACCCAATCAGTGTTTAAATTATCGGCGACAATATCGAATTGTCGCCGACAATATCGGTATCGCTGGCTCAGTGATACCGAAGCCCCATTTATTCATTTCGGTGCCTAGTTTCACCGAAAATTTCGGTATCGTCGATATTTTCGAAATGTCGCCGAAATTTCACTGCTCCCACGATAATAGGGGATGTAAAATCGTCAAAATAAAAATTTTAACAAAAAAACAGAAGAAAATACCTGTTTTTCACTCGGATCTATTTGAAGATGCAAATTTTAAAAGCTTCATGGTTGTTGAGTGCGGATCGGCAACCTTTCCGGTAAGATTCAACTCAAAAAATCGATTTTTCCGTCGTCTCGATATCTTGTTGGAAAATAGAGGTTTTTAAAAAAAAAATTAGGATGAGGGAGAGGGATTTTCGGGATGAAAATCCAGAGATTTTGGTGGGAACGAGAGGAATTTTTGGAATTTTGGGAGGAAGGAGAGGGATTTTGGGGATTTTTGGGCGATTTGGGGATCAGATTTCAGATTTTAAAAATCTGATTGTGTGTCGTGTTACTCAGTACGCACGCTCTTATCTTACTGACTAAACTCTGTTGGGCTCATAGCGAATGTATGTGGTTAATCCACACCGTCTATCCGTTTTTCCATCTCATTTAAGGGTTAAGACCAAAATTAAAGTATATACAAAGCTCAAGTTGACCGTACCACAAGAAACAGTGGGAATAATGATTTCCACCGTTGAAACTTGATAGGCCCCACGGTGATGTTTATTTGTCATCCAGCCTGTTAATAAGGTCGCAAAAACATGGATGAAGGGAAAACACAAATATAAGTTTGATCCAAAACTTTAGTGGCCCTCAAGAAATTTCAACGGTAGACGTTCCATTCATACTGTTTCAGGTGGTGTGGTCCATTTAAGACTTGGATATTCTTCATTTTTGGGTTCAAGTCCTAAATTTATCTGGTAAAATGGATGGAAGGGGGGGTTATAATATATAAATCATGGTGGACCCCATAAGTTTATAGCATACTGAGTTACTACGTGATCCGCTTCTGTTTTAAGGGGTGCGAATTGGATATTGACGAGGTCAGTAGCCAAATGGTGAAGTGACGTCACCAAGCTCTGTGGACCCCACCATGATGCATGTGTTGTATCCATACCATCCAACCATTTGTAGAAATCGTTTTATGGCATTACAAAGAGAATGAGAGTGATCTAAATTTCAAGTGGACCCACCATAGAAAATCGTGGGAGCAGTCACACCCACTATTGAAACATTTATAAGGCCCACCATGATGTATTTTTGAGATCCAACCTATTCATAAGTTAACATAGAAATCGATGAAGTGAAAACAAAAATATCAGCTTGATTGGAAACTACTATGGCCCCCTAGAAATTTTGAACGGTGGATGTCACTATCCCCACTATTTTCAATGGTGGGGTCTTCTTGAACTTTAGATCTATCTCATTCACTTCATCCAAGTCCGCATGACCTTATTGATAGGTTGGGTGGTAAAAAAAACAACACGGTGGCCCTTAGAAAGGTTTCAACGGTGGGTGTCATTCTCGCTACAGCTTGCTTTGATGTGGTCCACGGGAGTTGTGTATCTGCTTCATTTTTTTATATAACATCTTAAAATGATATTAGAAAAGTGATGAATGGTGTAGATAAAATACTTACAACACAGTGGGTCCCACAAAGCCCTGCCCGGACGAATCCGTCGGGGCGCTTTTTATAAAAATTGGATTGCATACTACGCAGTGAGGCAGTTTAGTTAGTGATGTTGAACATTGCTCCGTGGGCCATTATGATCTATGTCTTTAATCCACACCGTCCATCCATTTTTACACGTCATTTTAATATTAAATGTAATAAAATAGGTAGATCAAAGTCTCAAGTGGACCACACCATGGGAAAACAGTAGTGATTGAATTTCTACCATTAAAAACCTCCTAGGCGTTAGGGCCCACTATAATATTTATTTGACATCTAACCTATAAATTAAGTCATACAGTCCTAGTCCTAGATGAAGTCCAAAAACAAATATCAAGCCAAATATCAGCTTGATCCAAAACTTTTGTAGCGCCAAGAAGTTTTTAACGGTGAGAGTTCAATCAACACTGTGTGGCCCACTTGAGATTTTGATTTAACTCAGTTTTTAGTTCATACCAAAAATTATCTGGAAAAATGGATTAGACAGTATGGATGAGACACATACATCATGTTGGGGTCCACATGGCACCACTTAATCGGATTAGTTGTATAACAGCTGGAAGCGGATCGCGTACTGAGAAAGTCAGTACGCTTGGTGTACTGAGTAAACTTTGTGGGGCCCACCTTCATTCATGAATTTTATCCACTCCATCCATACATTTTACCAGATGAATCTAGTATGTTAGCCCAAAAATGAAGCATATAAAAATATTAAGTGGACCATAGCATTGAAAAAAGTGTTAATTAAATGTCTATTGTTGAAAAGTTATTGGGTCCACAGAAGTTTTAGATCAAGTTAATAATTGTTTTTTCACTTCATCCATGTCTGTGATCTTATGAACAGGTTGGATGACAAATAAGCATCACTGGAGGCCTTATAAAGGTTTCAACAGTGGAAATTAATATTTCCACAGGTATGGTACACTTGAGCTTTGTATATGCTTCAAGTTTGGGCTCAACTCCTAAAATGATCTGGAAAAATGGATGAATGGCGTGGATAAACCACACGCATTCACGGTGAATCTAGACAATGATTGCGAGCCACCTCGTCACTCTACGTGGGGATGAAATATGATAAAAAATGTGTACTTTTTTGAATTCATTAACTTCTGCATATCTTAATTCTTGTAGCTTGCATTTGTATTATATAAACTCATTTTGGTTATTATTCGAGCGATTTCTTACGACAACGCATGCCTTTTGGCTCCCATTAAATGGAAACTTATTATTTAATGCATTTTTTTTTTACAATTTTTTCATTCCTGAATATATAAATAAGTGTATTTAAGTATATCCTGAAGTTTCACTGAAAAATTCCACCATTTTCTTCATGTTTCCCCCTTTTTTTCGGTTATCGGCGATAACGATATTATATCTTTATCTCCAGCTAGCAAAACTTGTAGCGATACCAACAACTCGAACACTGGACCCAATCGAATCCAACACATCAGGTCATCACAAATGTCTATGGTGGCAAAGTCACCACGTAATCCACCTCTTGAAAGGATGTATGTTGCCTTACCCAAGGATATCCTTGGTGACATGATGTGTCACAAAGTAATTGATGATTTATAAAAGAATGATAGAAAGGAAAGCATTATTATGTGTAAAATTTCTCATTAGGATCGAGTAGAAACTAAACCACACAAACCAAAATCCAAAATTGGCCCCAAATTCGTCTCTCTCTCTCTCTCTAAAGGAGATAGTGTGAAGCAAGGGTTTTTTAGGGTTTTGTATTGGATTTTTAGGGTTTCCTTTCGCTCCCTAGTTGCAATTTTATCAATATTCTAAACTTCTAGAGTTTTCTCCCTAGGTCTTATCTTAGGGATATAGCAAGGATTTGTTTTTTCTTTTTTCTTTTTTTTTTCTTTTTTTCTTTTTGCAAATTCATTTCATTTGTCTTTGCCATTTCATCCATTTATGCCATTTTCCTTCAACGGTTGTTTGGATGCCTGTAAAGTTTTAAGTTATAAATACTTTACACCTAAAAGGAGTTTAACGTGTTAACATACTGTTTTGTTTAGCTTTTAAGTAGGTAATTTGTGTACATGAAAACTAATTATGTATTTGGCTTTTAAGTGGTAAATGTAATACACATCATGGTGGGCTCCACACATCATGATTGTGTATCAACATGGTGTTCTGTTATATATAGTCTTTTTAACTATAAAGAGTTTACATGTAATCTAAAATTAGACTTTTTTGCCAATTTTCAAATTATAGCTGAAATGAATTTTCAAATTATAGCTGAAATGAATAATGTGTTTACAACCTTCAAAACCTTTATATGCAAATGTAGATATCCAAATGCAATTACATTACTTATAATCTCATTACAACTCAAGGATTTTTACTAGCAACGAAATGGCCTCTTAAAACTTTTAAGTGGAGATAAGGATTAGTGTTTTGATTTTGATTGTGCGTAGGAATTTTCCCAGAGAAGAAACGCCGAGGGCTCAATCATAATCTATCAAGAAAGAAGAAAAAGGTAAGTTTAGTAGTAATTTTGCAAATTTTGCAGCACTTGATCTAGTGTTTTCACATTTTTATTCATTTTTTAGTTGAGATTAATTTTGGTTTTATATGTTGGATTTATTTTATTTTATTTTGTTTTTTTTTTTAAGGTCACAATATTAATTCAATGCAAATGTGTTGCCTTTTTCCATATAAAGGAGTCTCATACTTTTTTGTTTAAATAAACAAATAAGATAAAGTGCTACTTTTCTCATCATTTTCTTTTTTATTCTACTTTGTTTATTACTCTCTTGTTTGAATTTTGATGTGAATATTTTTTTTTTAAGTAACTTTTGCTATTCTTTATTGTTGTTTGATTAAAGTAGTTTGTCATTGTACTTATTAGATCTTGACTAGTTGTCATTAATGCTAAGTTATAAATAAGGTACATCATTGATTACAACTTAGATAATCCTTTGAAGTAAATAAATTGCATATATAATCAAGCAAGATGTTTGATTACAAAATCCAACACATCAGAAAAAATCTAGGAAGGCTCTTCTACAAATGCCCCATAAATCTAGGAAGCCTTGAGAACTTAAAAAAAATTAAAAAAAAAATTTTAAAAAAGAAAAAAGAAAAGAAACGAGAACTTTTATTCACAAAGGAGGAAGGCTGATTACATACAGGCAACAACTTGGGTCAAAAATCCCGAGGGCAGCCTATCATATGACCCTATACAAAGGGAGAAAAAATAAAAAACTATTTGCAGACTTAGCAACGACTAAATAGCTGACCACATTGAGCAATCCTACCAAACATCTTCATGGTCCAGCCACTAAAAAACCTGACCCGCTCAAAGACAATCATCCCATATCTGAGAAGCAGCCTGGTAAAATGAAAAGGCAGAGACAGAATCTGCACAGAGCCATGATCAAGAACAACAGGCCACCAGACTTGGCCAAAGGCAGCAACACAACAGCATCACATCACTGCTAGGAGGGCCAGCACCATCCGGCATCAAGCACAACTAAGAGACAGGCTCATATACGCAGGCCCCTGCAGACAGACAGCTGAGATCAAGTAGGCAGCGGGCAGCCCAATAAGATCACCATTGCAAAACAGACCTGACTAATCCACCCAACCCACAGAGAACAGAAACCTCCTCTCTTTAAAAACAAGAAGGTGAAAACTATCAAACACCCGCCAGAATGCTTTCTGCCCAGTCCAAAGTTAGCCTGAGACAGACCTGAGCCTGATGGCCCCCAGGCCGACCTTATCAAGGAAAAGGCTTCCTCTAACTTGGCTAGGAAGGAGAGATATCTGCCGAAATAGAGATGGAGTCTGAGACTCACTACCCATCCTTGCCATACCATTAGCAAGCTCATTGCCTTCTTTGAAGATATGGAGGAATCTTAGTTGCCCAAGAGAGACGAATCTCTTAATTCTGGCAAACCAGTAGGCCCATTTCTACCGTTCAAAAGATCCATCACAAGCTTGGAATCTGATTCAACCACAACTCTAGACAAACCCAAACCGAAGCAAAATGCAAGACCATCATGCACCGCATGGGGCTCCACGTACATGTTGGAGGCGATCCCATATCCTGCCGAAAAAGCAAAAAATGAACTTTTCTTTGTCTCCTCTGCATACTCCACCACCTAAAAGACTCGGGTTGCCTCTAGCCGATCCGTCTACATTCAGCTTGGCCCAGCCCAGATGAGGCTTGTCCCATTTAACGAACTTTAAAGGTTTCCCCAGATGAGAAGAAAGAGCCACCGCGATATCACTGCTTGGAGGGGGGAAGAGAGGGACTGGAGAGCGGTTGGTGAGGAGAGGAAGCCACCATTTCACCTTAGATATTACCTCCACCGCCGGAATAGACTTCCCGACAAATCTGGCAGCATTTTTACGCTTCCAAATTTCCCAGAGGATGAAGCGCAGAGCCATCTTCTGGAGAGGAGACGAGTGGCCAAGCAGGGGAGAGAAATTCCACCAGAAGGCCAGCCGAATCTCAATTTGCTGGTTCACCCTGCTGGAAATACCAAAGATCTGACCAAAAAAATCCCAACAAGTCGCAGCTACCGGACTGCTGATAAAAAGGTGCTGGAGGGACTCTGTCGAAAGGCCCATGGGCGCAGCTAGGAGGCAGCAGTCACACTTACAAGCAAGGGAAATGCTTTGCCCTTGGACAGCTTCATCCGCCGAGACTGCCTTCATCAACAACTTCCATATGAAGAGGGAAATTCTAGGGGAAAATTTAGTGTGCCATACCCACCTAGACCACTCCTTGCGAGGCTTGCTCTCTCTACACAACTCCCAAGCAGACCTGACAAAGAAGGCTCCAAATGGGGTGAGAGGCCAGATTGGTCTATCTGAGCTATCTGACAAGCAAAAACCTTCGTTGAAAATGAAATCAACAACATGTTGGGGAAGAAAACTGAAAACAGAAGATGGGGGAAGGGGGTCGTTCAAACCCAGGACCTGGTTGACCTTAGACGTAAAAATAAAGATAAAAATAAAAATAAAACCTGGCTGGGACCTATCTTTCCGCGAGCTGGAGGAGAGGGCCTAGACCTGTCCAGTTATCGAGCCAAAAATTGCAATCTCCCTGGCTGATGAGCCGTCGAATGTTACTCTCCAACAAGGGCAACACATCTAGAATCTTTTTTCCACAACTGGGAGGCGAAAGAAGGCGGCAAGAGCGAGCTAGAAGGGGAGAGGTTTTGGTGGTATTTTAATTTAAAACTACACTAATATGAAAATAATCATATTGGTTTTATGCTATCTATTCAATGTATTGTTTAATATCATCATAAGATTTTTAAATTTATTACTATTTTCATTAGTGTGAAATTTATGAGCCGGACCAATTCAATGATCATAACGATCTGATTGATGGCCTCTAATATGGGCAACCTAGATAATTTGTATAAATATTAGGTCTAACCAACAATCAGATCCATCTATTTGATAGTCCTATCATGGATCACTTATGATTTTAAGGAATAAGGCGGATATAAAAACTCATATAAGCCATACCACACAAAACAGTGGGAATTAAATGGCTAAGGGTGACAGAAGCTTTGTATCAGGATGATATTTGTGCCTACAGTTTATCTAAGTGATAATTATAACCCTATGAACGGTTTGAATGACATATAAAAATCATGGTCAGCTCCACAAAGATGTAAACAGTGGGCGATTCCACTCCCACTGCTTCATTTTATGTGGCCCACCTGAGTTTTAGAATCATATTCTATTTTGGTCATTCAAAAGAGAAGGACAGAGTGGATTCATCATGGACATCTCTTTGAGCCTCATACGTTATTAGGGTCATAGGCAATCCACTTCATGTAAACAGTAGTTCTCCTTGCATCATGTACAGCAAAGAGGATATTAACTAACTACCCTTAAGTAAGGGTATTTTTGTTCGTCCATGAAAAAGAAAAAGAAATTCCCTAATATTTAATATAGTAGGAAAACATAGAGAAGCAATTGGCTCTAAGGAATAAGTATGGATATAGACTTAACCATTCTAAATATTCTCCATAATTTTATATATATATATATATATATATATATATATATATATATATATATATATATATATATATATATATATATTAAATTCCTAGTCAAAGTGGGTCAACTCACTAAGTTGACCCGCCCAAATTAACATATAGTAGTTGAGTTTTTGAGTTTTTAGATTATTATCAGTACACTACAAATTTTCGTGAAATGTAGTGTAACCAAACATGCCTTAATTTATTTATTTTTTTAGTTCAATAATTTGTTAATTTAACATTTCTAAGTTGCTATTGCAGGAGTTGCTATGGAATTCCTTCAGGAGATTGCCAGGAATGCATGGCTTCAATATGACTACTCCATAAGGCTTGAAGACAGTCTTGATGTACTGAAAACCGAAATGCAAGAGTTGAGCAGCCAGCAGACTGACGTATTTATTGCACTGAATGCCGCGAAGGTAGTGCATGGAAAGAAGCCAAAGACGGAGGTGAGTTTATGGATAGAAAATGTGGAAAAGATTGCAAGTGCAATGACTAAGATAGAAGAGGTTTATGGAGAAATAGGGAGAGATTTCTCACTCTCACGTGTTGCATTGGGAAAGCGTGTTGTAAAGATGATTGAAGAGGTGGTGAAGCTTAAGGAGAAAGGTCGATTTTCAGAAGGGTTACTTGTTGATCTATTACTTGAAAGTGGAAATATGCCCACAACAAAACTGGTGGGTAGAACGACAGCAGAAAGAAATTTGGAACAGATTTGGGAGTCGTTGATGGATCAGGAGGTCAGAACTATTGGTGTGTATGGCATGGGCGGAGTGGGCAAAACTACCATCATGACCCACATCTATAATAAAATACAGAGTTCTGAAAAATTTGGCCTTGCCATTTGGGTGACGGTCTCTAATGATTCTAATATTGAGAGACTGCAAAATAGTATTGCACGAGAAATAGGATTAGACATTTCCTTTGAAGATGATGAAATAATAAGGTCAAGGAAATTATTCCAGGCTTTGAAACGTAGGAGGAAGTTTGTTATCATCTTAGATGATATGTGGAAATCATTTCCATTGGAAAAGGTAGGGATTCCCGAGGGCAATGCATACAAGATAGTGTTGACTACTCGATCGAAAAATGTGTGCCGAGGCATGAAGTGCCAAAAAAAGTTTGAAGTAGAGGTTCTTTCGTGGGAAGAAGCGTGGGAATTATTCAAGGAAAGGCTTGGGGCTGATATTGTGCTTTCTCCAGAAGTAGAACAGATTGCGAAGCTCGTGGCTGAAGAATGTGGTGGTTTGCCGCTTGGAATCATCACAGTAGCAAGTGCAATGAGAGAAAAGGACGATGTTAGAGAATGGAGAAATGCATTAGAGGAGTTAAAATGCTCAACGTGGGAGATCGATGGCATGAATGATCAAGTTTTTCCAATTTTGAAATTTAGTTACGATCGACTAAAATCTGACATGATTCGATCTTGTTTCTTGTTTTGTGCTTTGTTTCCAGAGGACTATGCATTCCATGATGAAGAACTGGTAAAGTATTGGATAGGAGAAGGATTGATAGATGATATGGGAGACTGGGAAAAGGAACTAGACAAAAGCCACACGGTATTGAATGGACTGATAGATGTATGCATGTTGGTAAGGAGGTATATTGATGGTACTATAGTAATGCATGATTTAATCAGAGATTTGGCCATCGGAATTACAAGGAAGAGGCCTCTGTTTGTGGTCAAAGTTGCGAAGGGGATAAGGGGATCAATTGGTGTAGAAGAATTTACTGAAGAGGTGGAAAAAATGTCATTATGGAGAAATCAAATTGAAATGCTTTCAGGTGAACCTAACTGCCCAAAACTCTCCACATTGTTGTTGCCAGGGAACCCTCTCTCAGGTAACATTTCTCATGAGTTCTTCAATCGCATGAACAGCCTCAGAGTTCTTGACCTTTCTAAGACTGGTATTGAGTATCTGCCAGAATCAGTTTCCAACTTGGAGAACCTGTGTATGCTCTTTCTAAATAGCTGTGAGAGATTAAGGGAGGTACCGTCCTTTGCAAAGCTGAAGGGTCTAAAGTTTTTGAACCTAAATGAGACTGGCATCAAAGAAGCGCCAGATGGGATGGAATGTTTGGTTAACCTCAAAGAGTTTTATGTTTCATCTGCTGAAGAGACAAGTAGGATAAATTGTGGTGGTTGCAATTCCTTAAAGCTTCCTGATAGAATTATCAAGCTGGATATGGAGAGATGCAAGCTGTCAAGCTTACACTGTCTGTCTCGCTTGCAACACTTACAGTCATGTGACATCTGGGAGTGTAGCATAAAGTGGTTGTTGCCTATAGGAGACAACAGCATGATAATTCCATCTTTACCCTCAATACAGGATCTGGATCTAATGGATCTTCCGAATTTTAGGGGTCTTTGTGAGGGAGTCTTGATGCCTGGCTCATTTGCATGCCTTAAAGTCCTGAGTGTCTGGAGATGCGAAGTATTGGAGAATGTCATGTCGCTTGAATTGTTTCAGCACCTCCAATGCCTCCAATCCATCAGTATTACAGGATGCAGTGAGATGGAGGAGGTGATAAAGGGAGGAGAAGAGGGTGATAACAACAACAATAACAATACCATCATCCTACTCCCTAACTTGAAGTCTTTCATTTTGAAAAATTTAAGAAAATTGAAAAGCATTTGTAAGCGGGCAATCATTTGCCCTTCCCTGATTATGATTCATATAACTGATTGTCCCGGGCTCAAGAAGATCCCTCTTTCCATGGGCAACTCAACATTTGTTGTGAGAGAAAGGATTGAAGGAAGCAAAGAGTGGTGGGATGCATTGGAATGGGATGATCCCAACACCAAAACACTCCTCCTACCTCTTTTTCATGAACAAACAAGTGGAATGAAAAGAAAAGTAGAAGAGATTGCATCGACGTCGCAGCAGCAATAATCTAGTTTGATTCTTGTGCTTTTTTATTTACTTATCTATTTCTTCTTCTTTTTATTTTTTGTTTTTTTATTTTTACTTCGAATGTCATGTTACTGAGAATGGCTCATCTTACTCTCTGTTAATGATGACGACGGAGCTTTTACCACACAAGCCTTGTTAATGTGAGGCTCACAGCACACGTGCGAATGTAGCACACGTTTATGAAAGTCTAGCACACGGATCTTCTATAACACCTGTTTTATGGAGAGCAGTATCATACCGGATTGCGTATTGAGTAAGCTGTGGGGCTCACAAGTGACTTATATGTCTTATCCACACCGTTCATCCGTTTCTCCATATCATGTTAGTGCTTGAGTCCAAAATTGAAATATATCAAAGCTCAAGTGGACCACACTACAGGAAACACTGGAGATAATGGCGTCCACTCAGTACGGAGTCCGTGTCCTCATTAGCAACCCAAGTTCGATTGGACCCACCATGGTGCACATGTAAAATCCACTCCATCCATCAGCTGTACTTTCTAATGTTAGGCCATGTGACCAAAAATCAGCGCCAGTCAGTGGTTTTTGTAACGCCTTACCATAGTGTCAATCTTTCATCAACCCTCTTAATCATATGCCAATCAAAAGGATGATGAGACATTAGTCCACACAAATTTTACATCGTTCCCAATCGTGTGGCTCATTTGAGGTTTTTATTGTTTTAATCTTTTTGTATGCACAGAAAGAAAGGTTATTACTTTGGTGGAATGTGTGTGTGTATGTGCGCGCGTGTGTAGTCAAATGCTCCGTTGCGCACCAGTTCACACGGAACTCGTTAGAACTTTTTTGAGAACTCGTCGGACATTATATGGCTCCAAAATCTGAACCATCCATGTGAAACAACACCTCATGAAACCCCTAGGGCTAATATGTACTTTGATCCAAAACTTTGGTAGGCCATGAAAAATGAAAATAGTTTCCGCCCTTGATTTGAATATCTCTTTACTATGGCCCACCAGAATTTTAGATCAAGGTGAAAATTTGTCCCCTAAGATTTCATGGGATTCCGCATCACATGGACCCTTCGGATTAGACACCCATGACACATGTGCAAAGGTGTGCACGTGCATAGGTATATATATATATATATATATATATATATATATATATATATATATATATAGAGAGAGAGAGAGAGAGAGAGAGAGAGAGAGAGAATCAGAGATCATAACGGATCATCACCCAGCTTAACTTGAGTTAGAAAACTGAAAATGTCAGTATATAGTTTAAGTGCATCTACAGTCAAGACAATGCTGACTGGCCAATCTATTTTGTAACCCAAAGTGATAAAATCAAAGGCATGATGATGTAGAACGTGTCACAGAGATATTCCCAGCATGGTTAAGCCACAAAGAGATGGATCGTGAATTGACCATAACTTTTGATCCGGGTATCGTTACGGGGCGTACAACCTATCAATCTTTACTGAAACGGGCCATCTGAGGTGAACCGACCTACAAAGTGGGTCGCATCTGTCCATTTCATCAGAAAACGCGCACTTTCAGCTCAAAAATAAATTTTTAGAAAAATTTTAGTATTTTTAGTAATTTCAATTTTTTAATATTTTTAGAGTTTTAGATTTTCTTTCCTTTTAGAAATAACTTTTAGTTATACTAGGACTCTTCTAGAGAAAGTTATTTGTAATTTTTATTTTTAGAAATTAGGCCTTAGAAGAGTTTTATTAGAATTAGGATTTGTGTTAGAGTTAGAATTTTGCTATTTTTGGTAATTACGAATTTTAGTTTATTTTTTTTTCTATATTAATGGTGTAAGGAGACACATTAGAGAATTATCAATTATTCAACAATTAATTTCAAATTTTATTAGAATTTATTTCTATTTTCCTGCTTTCTTTCCTCGTGGATTCGAGAAGTCTCTGTGAGGAGTCCAGAGAAGCTCCGTGGATTCGGAGTAGTTATCCTTGAGGAAGACGGTATTCGACCTCATCACGTTCATCCCTGCGTCAATTTGGTATCAGAGCGAGGATTCCCCTCGGGCCGATGACAAATAATGAAGGTATGAATCAAAATCCTGTGGACGGTAATCTAGGGATTCGCTATCTTTTGGAAAGAATGGAAGCTTTCCACCGGGAGAGTCAGTTGACCATGCAAGGGCTGCAGGCAACCCTCAATCGTATTGTGGATGCGCTAATTCCGCCCCGAGCTCAAAGTGATGCTCAACCACCTATAGCCGTTGTACGACACAATCTCAATTTTTGCAAGGCACCATCAGATGATGGTTCATCACAGGCCACCACTTCGATTATGAGGAAGCCGTTATACATACCAAAGGTAGAAATAGAATTCGAGAGAGACAACAACTTTCGAACAAGGTGCACTGCATACAAAAAAGTCTGCAATGTGATCATCGATATAAGGAGCGATAAGAATTTCGTGTCAAAAATAATGGTGGAGAAGCTACAACTGAAAACAGAAAGACACCCATCTCCATACATGATTGGATGGATCAAGGAGATCAACAAAACAGAGGTAACTGAACGATGTCGTATATCTTTTTCCATTGGTAAATATTATAAGGATGAAGTAATGTGTGACATGGTTGACATGGAAGCTTGTCACATGTTACTTGGTCAACCCTGGCAAAATAATATTAATGCTACACATAGGGATCGGGATAACTTATTTATCTTCTTTATTAAAGATAGCAAAAAGATTATCCTCGCCCCTATGGGAAGGGAGAACCAACCCAAGACTTCTAAAGTTGAGGAACAGTCTCTCACAACTGAACAGGATTTTGTTAAACAATATGAGGAAACAAGAGATATATATCCATTAGTTGAAAAGAAAGAATATATGGAGCCTGTGAATATCTCAAAAGATTTGAAGCCGATGTTGCAGGAGTTCAAGGAGATTGTGCTCGATGAACCCTCCAATAAATTACCTCTCATACGAGATATACAAAATCACGTTGATCCCGTCTCAGGGGCAAGTCCGCCTAATTGCCCACATTATCAGAAAAAATATGAGATCTTAAAGACGGATGTGAAGGAACTGACCAATATTAGTCAAATCAAGGAAAGTATGAGTACATGTATTGTGTCAAATGTGAATGAACTGATCAATATTAGTTAAGTCAAGGAAAGCATGAGTACATGTATTGTGTCATCTCAAGAGCTTAATGTCAAGTACGAAAAAAGGGATAATGAGCATCGGCGTCAGAAGTTATCTCAGACTCATGTGCCAAGTCTCTTGCGTAACTCGAGGACGAGTTTTTTTCAAGTGGAGGGGTCTGATGTAGAACATGTCACAGAGATATTCCCAGCATGGATGAGCCACAAGGAGATGGACCGTGAATTGACCATAACTTTTGATCCGGGTATCGTTACGGGGCGTACAACTCGACAATCTTTACTGAAATGGGCCATCTAAGGTGAACCGACCCATAAAGTGGGTCACATCTGTCCGTTTCATCAGAAAACGCGCGCTTTTGGCTCAAAAATGAAATTTTAGAAAAATTTTACTATTTTTAGTAATTCCGATTTTTTAATATTTTTAGAGTTTTAGATTTTCTTTCCTTTTAGAAATAACTTTTAGTTATATTAGGACTCTTCTAGAGAAAGTTTATTTGTAATTTTTATTTTTAGAAATTAGGCCTTAGAAGAGTTTTATTAGAATTAGGATTTGTGTTAGAGTTAGAATTTTACTATTTTTGGTAATTACGAATTTTAGTTTATTTTTTTCTATATTAATGGTGTAAGGAGACACATTAGAGAATTATCAATTATTCAACAATTAATTTCAAATTTTATTAGAATTTATTTCTATTTTCCTGCTTTCTTTCCTCGTGGATTCGAGAAGTCTCTGTGAGGAGTCCAGAGAAGCTCCGTGGATTCGGAGTAGTTATCCTTGAGGAAGACGGTGATCGACCTCATCACGTTCATCCCTGCGTCAATTTTTCTCCGTTCCCATAAGGGTCATATGTTTTCCACTGATGAATCTTGTGGCTTGTTGCGATTCCGTTTCAATGAGGTGGTTTCTCGTGGACAAATAATATGATTTTTCTGCAAAACCTTTTATTGATCGGCCATCCTGGTAATAATTTTAATTTTGTTGGAATAATACCTGATTGTAATCTCGTGGGAGAAATTGCATGCACAATAACTGCTTCATTCGCGACCATGTGCGGATTGGCGTCTTCATCTGTCTCATTCGCTCGAGTCGAAGTTGTTCCCACCAATCTGAAGCTCTGCCCGTCAACTTGTAAGCCACGAGTTTAACTTTCTTTTCTTCTACGATGTTCATATAGTCGAAGAAACGTTCGACTTTAAACAACCAATCGAGGAAGTCCTTAAAGTAGAGTTGACCATTAAAACTAGGAAGATCGACTTTCATCTTAAATTCTTGACCCATCCTATCTATCTGATCAATGCCTCGTCTAAGATGCTGTGAAATCATGTCACTAGATCCCACCTTCTTAGGAGTGATCCTGTGGTTCACTGATAGTGTCGCCCTACGATCAGTATAATTACGAATTTCAGCAATTGGCGGTAGAAGATTACCACTAGGAACACGGAATTGCCCTAGGGTTTCCGCCAAGAGATCCACTATGTGGTTCATGGAAGCCTGCAGCCCTTGCATGGCTTGCCGATTCTCTTGCATGGTTGTTTTGAAAGCTGTTACCATTAAAGGTAAATTCTCTGGGGCACCGCCCATGCGATTGTTGCCCAACCAGTCGTTAGAAGCCATCGATTCGAGGAGAAACCTCGCTCTGATACCAAACTGACGCAGGGATGAACGTGATGAGGTCGATCACCGTCTTCCTCAAGGATAACTACTCCGAATCCACGGAGCTTCTCTAAACTCCTCACAGAGACTTCTCAAATCCACGAGGAAAGAAAGCAGGAAAACAGAAATAAATTCTAATAAAATTTGAAATTAATTGTTGAATAATTGATAATTCTCTAGTGTGTCTCCTTACACCATTAATATATAAAAAAATAAACTAAAATTCGTAATTACCAAAAATAGCAAAATTCTAACTCTAACACAAATCGTAATTCTAATAAAACTCTTCTAAGGCCTAATTTCTAAAAATAAAAATTACAAATAAACTTTCTCTAGAAGAGTCCTAGTATAACTAAAAGTTATTTCTAAAAGGAAAGAAAATCTAAAACTCTAAAAATATTAAAAAATCGAAATTACTAAAAATACTAAAATTTTTCTAAAAATTCATTTTTGAGCTGAAAGCACGCGTTTTCTGATGAAACGGACAGATGCGACCCACTTTGTGGGTCGGTTCACCTCAGATGGCCCGTTTCAGTAAAGATTGATAGGTTGTATGCCCCGTAACGATACCCGGATCAAAAGTTATGGTCAATTCACGATCCATCTCTTTGTGGCTCAACCATGCTGGGAATATCTCTGTGACACGTTCTGCATCAGAATTTAAGATGAAAGTCGATCAAAAGATATACGACATCGTTCAGTTACCTCTGTTTTGTTGATCTCCCTATGTCAATTTGGTATCAGAGCGAGGATTTTCCCCGGGCCGATAGCAAATAATGAAGGTATGAATCAAAATCCTGTGGACGGTAATCTAGGGATTCGTTATCTTTTGGAAAGAATGGAAGCTTTCCATCGGGAGAGTTAGTTGACCATGCAAGGGCTGCAGGCAACCCTCAACCGTATTGCGGATAAGCTAATTCCGCCCCGAGCTCAAAGTGATGCTCAACCACCTCTGGCCGCTGTACGACACAATCCCAATTTTTGTAAGGCACCATCAGATAATGGTTCATCACAGGCCACCACTTCGATTATGAGGAAGCCGTTATACATGCCAAAGGTAGAGATAGAATTAGAGAGAAACAACATCTTTCGAACAAGGTGCACTGCATACAAAAAAGTCTGCAATGTGATCATCGATATAAGGAGCGATAAGAATTTCGTGTCAAAAATAATGGTGGAGAAGCTACAATTGAAAACAGAAAGACACCCATCTCCATACACGATTGGATGGATCAAGGAGATCAACAACACAGAGGTAATTGAACGATGTCGTATATCTTTTTCCATTGGTAAATATTATAAGGATGAAGTAATGTGTGACGTGGTCGACATGGAAGCTTATCACATGTTACTTAGTCAACCCTGGCAAAATAATATTAATGCTACACATAGGGATCGGGATAACTTATTTATCTTCTTTATTAAAGATGGCAAAAAGATTATCCTCACCCCTATGGGAAGGGAGAACAAACCCAAGACTTCTAAAGTTGAGGAACAGTCTCTCACAACTGAACAGGCTTTTGTTAAACAATCTGAGGAAATAAGAGATATATATTCATTAGTTGAAAAGAAAGAATATATGGAGCTTGTGAATATCTCAAAAGATTTGAAGCCGATGTTGTAGGAGTTTAAGGAGATTGTGCTCGATGAACCCTCTAATAAATTGCCTCCCATACGAGATATACAAAATCACGTTGATCCCGTCTCATAGGCAAGTCCACCTAGTTGCCCACATTATCAAAAAAAATATGAGATCTTAAAGACGGATGTGAAGGAACTGACCAATATTAGTCAAATCAAGGAAAACATGAGTACATATATTGTGTCAAATGTGAAGGAACTGATCAATATTAGTCAAGTCAAGGAAAGCATGAGTACATGTATTATGTCAGCTCAAGAGCTTAATGTCAAGTACGAAAAAAGGGATAATAAGCATCGGCGTCAGAAGTTATCTCAGACTCATGTGCCAAGTCTCTTGCGTAACTCGAAGATGAGTTTTTTTCAAGTGGAGGGGTCTGATGTAGAATGTGTCACAGAGATATTCCCAGCATGGTTGAGCCACAAGGAGATGGACCGTGAATTGACCATAACTTTTGATCCAGGTATCGTTACGGGGCGTACAACCTATCAATCTTTACTGAAACGGGCCATCTGAGGTGAACCGACTGTCACGCCCCAAACTCGGAAACCGGGCTCACAAAATTCCCGATCGCCGAATCCGGCGCCGACAGCCTCCGTAGAACCCCACTCTCGGCTCCTAGCTCCCATTCGCCAGGTTCCGATCCTGGGATGCTACGAGGAGGATTTTAAATACCAGTTTGTTTCGTAATAAGCATAACTAAAGGCATAACCCACAAACAACAACCAAGAAATCCATTACATTTCCACTATGATCAAAACTTTACAAGTACAATGGGCATAAAGGGAAATACAAGGGTAAATAACAGAAAAACTCCAAAATGATCAGCAACGTGCTCTTGCCTCAGCGCTGCTGCAGTCCAACGTCACCTGCACGCAACGGTAGTGCATAAGCTTACAGAAAGCTTAGAGGGTGGTGAAAGTGTGTGCACAAGGTAGTAATATGTACATGCAATGTCCGAGTGATGCGGAATATGCAAATGGAAACATAATATCATGAGCCGTACCAAGGCTTATGCGATGCAAGACATGAATGGTATCGGCCATCCCAAGGCCATGCAATGTATAATGCAACTCAAGCATACGGATACTCATCAATGTCCACACATCAATACAGCTCAAAGTATGGAATATCACCGGGGTCTAGTACACTCTAAACCAGATTGCCGCCACATCGTGCACAATAAGGTAAGTGGAAGAGACCTCACTATCCGTCCGCCAATATCGGGCGCGACTCGTCGATAGCGGACCCATTCCTCGAGCTGGTCAGACTTAGCCTAGCATTGCCCCCTACACTCGGGCGGGTAAGGCCGCACCCCCTTCCAACCGACCACGACACAGTGGAGAGCGTAACCGTCTGGTAATCGGCACTCAACGCTCATCTACCCACTCGGTCTAGACGTTGGAGCAACCTCTTGGTACCATAAGGGTTTAGGGACTTTCACCCAGGGATATCTATAGTACCCCATGTAGAACAAGATTTCTGGTATCCAATCCCGCCAACCACGATGCGTCTGTGGAGGCTACGGCCCTGATGTCGCTAGGGCGTACAACAACCATGTCACACAAATGCGGAATGCATGAATCACGCTATCCAGTCATGCAACCAATCCTGCGCATACCGTGCGCTCATGTAGGGCAACACTGCCTAACCGGGAGCCCATAAACAACCTGCCCAAAGGCATATGCTATGATCAGTCAATCCTCATATCAAGCATACATATGATGCGTATGATCATGGGTCATGAAACTATACTAAACAGGTTATAATAAAATGAATTATCTTACAATGCAGATGGGCCTGGACGGCCTATACACGGCAAGTACGGCCTGGTGATGGGCCCTAAGGAGAGTCGTAATGTGGACATCCAACCAGCATTACGCTCGCAATGTGGACGTCAAACCAACATTGCTCCCAAGGCACGATCGTTGTGAACATCGTACTTAGTCTATAATGGATTTACACATTGCAATGGACCGTAGGTTGTCCCCATTGGACCTTACATATATATCAAATGGGCCATATTCCATGGGCTTTTATTCATCAGATGGGCCACATAAATGGGCCACACCAATGGGTCTTATGTGCATTGCAATGGGTCAAACCCGTGGGCCTTAGATTACATCAAATGAGCTTAGTCACATGGGTCTTATATCTGACCAATGGGCCACACCAATTGGACCCTATAAGTAGATCAAGTGGCCTCAACCCATAGACCTAAACATGGGTTCAAATGGGCCTAACCCCTAGGCCTTATGGTTCATTAAATGGCCTAAACCTGTAGGCCTTGTATACATATCAAAGTGGGCCTAACCCCTAGGCCTTACATATATCAAATGTCCTCCTTCCATGGGTTTTAAGAATGCAACAATGGGTCCAATTTCATGGGCCTTGAAGTACATCAAATGGGCCTAGTCCCATGGATTTGGAACATATCAAATGGGCCTAAGTTCTTAGGCCTAGAATGAAACCAATGGGCCTAGCCCATAAGAATTTCATAACCCAAATGGGCCTAGCCCATAGTCCTTTTGAAATTCGAATGGGCCTAGCCCATAGGCGTCCTATGAGCCAGATGGGTCTAAATCCCTAGGCCTCATATTTAATTCAAATGGGCCTAGACACATGGCCTTGGGACATATCAAGTGGGCCCAAGCTCTTGGGCCTTAAACGAATCAAATGGGCCTAGCCCATAAGTATTTCATAATTTAAATGGGACTAGCCCATAGGCCTTTTATAATACAAATGGACCTAGCCCATAGGCCTATTGCAAACCAAAAGGGCCTAACCCATATGATATAACATGTAATATAACAAGATATATTAATTATTATTATTATTTTTAAAAAAAAGAAAAGAAAATATAAAACGTCCAGGCCCTGGACGGCCTGGACATGCGCCTGCATCAAGGGAGGGCCGGACGGTGGAGAAAATTTACATCAAGGTGGGCACTAGAAAAATTTTAATGGTAGGTGCTCAATCTCACTATTTCGTGTGATGTGGCCCACCTGAGGTTTGGATCAACCTGAAATTTGGAGGGGGCCCACCTGGGAAGGGGGCCCGCCTAATGGACGGTGTAGATAAAACATATGCATCAAGTGGGGCCCACGGCAGCAGCCGTGGGTGGCTGCACGGCAGCCCGCCCGCCCGTCCGCCAGCACGCAGGCGCTGCCTGCGTGCGCCTGACACAGCGGCAGCAGCTTGCTGCCTCTCCTTCTCTCTCTCTCCTCCAATTCCCACTTTTGACAAAAATCACGTGTGGGGCCCGCTTTCAGGAAATCCACATCAGCCATAGCGTTCAGTGGCCCAAGGCCGTCCAAATAAGTCCAGAGTTAGAATTTTTTTGACGCTTGGAAGTGGAATAAAATAGGAAATCAGCGTTTGAATGGTGAGAATACAATATTTGGTGCTATGGCCCACCAGGTGCTTCGTTCAATCCCATTTTCTGGCTCAACGCCTAAAATGAGATGGTGAAAGGGATGGACGGCTTGGATCAGATAGAAACATCAGGGTGGGGCCTATGCAAGGGAAACACCCCAATCCCTTTCCCTTTTCTTTCTTCTTCCTTTCTTTTTCTTTCCTGTTCTCATTTCCTAGAAGCGTCCAGCGTCCCAGACGCTGGACGGCTGGCTTACATAGAAATTTATGGTGGGCCTGATGAAGGTGGCCACCACATGGTGAGCGGCATAGGAATAACATCTAAGGTGGGCCCCACTTGAGTAAAATAAGTACATCAAGATGGGATCCATTCAAGTGGGCCACACAATTCCATAGCATAAAATGAAATAAAATAAAATAAAATGAAAGAAATAAAAGAGAGAGACATGGAGAGTGGGACACGGCTTGTGATGGAGGGACCCCGTCATTATGGGCCCTCCCTTGCAATGAAACATACAATAAATGGATCCTTTTGATCATGGGACCATCAAAATTGTAAATCAACAGTGGAGATCCATTCTCCACCGTTATGGACGGTCTAGATGACCTTTTTGCAATGAAATAACCATCATGATGGGGTCCATGGAGAATGGCCCCATCATGGAATGATCATGATGATCCAAGTGGTCCATCGACCACATTTAAGGGTCCCAAGTGAGATCCACACCATGGATCGGTGGGCCTCACTTGGTCCACCATAAAATCAAGAAAATCTACCCTATAGAAGCACCCACCGTCCGATCTTCTCGCTCCTAGGGGTTCCTTGGCACCTTGTCTTCAATTTCAATGGCTAAGATGAAGAATGGAGGGTTGAGATGGGAGATTTTGGGGTAGGAAGGTGGGCCACTTGAAGCTTAGAGGGACTTGAGAAATTCCATACGTGGGAGCTCTTGGAATTTTTGTTGCTTGGACATTTTTTTTTGGAATGAGAAAGAGAGAAAGAGAGAGAGTGATGTAAAGGGAGAGAGAGAGAGTGATGGATGGATGGGTGAGTGATGGTGGTGTAAGAGAAATTTGACTTTTGTGGCTTTTTGTGTAAGAAAGGTATGGGTTGAGAAGACTTTGTTGGCTTTTGTGTAAGAGAGGTATGGGTTTGGGAGACTTTTGTGGTTGCTTGGGAAAAGGGATGGAAGTGATGTGTACTTGACATGTGATGGCTTGATGGGTGATTGATTGATGGGATTGATGTGATTGATGTGACACATCGTTGAGATTCCCTTGGTTTTCGCAACGCGCGGCGTTTTCTCGCACCGAACGTTGGCTCATATCTCCTGATCAGGGTATCGCCTTGGCGCGCGAGTCGCGGTATCGGAACCGCGGCGACGGTGCGGTCGCTATGGTATTGGTCTCGGGTTGAGTCGACTCGGATTGTCGGTACATGAATCCAGGTCGCGCGTCGATATTGTTTAAGGGTCGAAAGTTGCCGGAATTCGACCGGTACGACCGCGGAAGTGTACGGAAAGGTACAGACCAAGATACGGGTCTTACACCGACCCACAAGGTGGGTCACATCTGTCCGTTTCATCAGAAAACGCGCGCTTTCAGCTCAAAATTAAATTTTTAAGAAAATTTTACTATTTTTAGTAATTCTGATTTTTTAATATTTTTAGAGTTTTAGATTTTTTTTCCTTTTAAAAATAACTTTTAGTTATACTAGGACTCTTCTAGAGAAAGTTTATTTGTAATTTTTATTTTTAGAAATTAGGCCTTAGAAGAGTTTTATTAGAATTAAGATTTGTGTTAGAGTTAGAATTTTACTATTTTTGGTAATTACGAATTTTAGTTTATTTTTTTTCTATATTAATGGTGTAAGGAGACACATTAGAGAATTATCAATTATTCAACAATTAATTTCAAATTTTATTAGAATTTATTTCTATTTTCCTGCTTTCTTTCCTCGTGGATTCAAGAAGTCTCTGTGAGGAGTCCAGAGAAGCTCTGTGGATTCGGAGTAGTTATCCTTGAGGAAGACGGTGATTGACCTCATCACGTTCATCCCTGCGTCACATGGACACCTGCAATGATGACATAATAAAAGCTCAATTACAATGAGAGAAACACAAAGGACAATCAGTCAATAACCATACAACGCATTAAACTTATGCTTAAAAAACTGTCAAAAATGTGCTAGGAAATGTATCTCCAAGGTGCAAGGAGCTTTTGTATATAGCTGACAGATTATAGATGAAACTTTGATTGCCCACAAGTGCATCAATTCCCAGTATATGGAAGGCAAAAAGGGAAACAGATGAAAGTATGGCAGGTGCCATTGGCCTTTTTTCTTTAAAAGGATAGATATAACACATGAGAAAAACCCACATCATGCATTATTCATATATCCACATAATACCATACACAACACATATAACTAGTAGCATTTTTATTAGAGAGAGAACAATGTGATTTAGGGCCCAGGGTGTTTCTTGTGGAACCCGACTTTGGGCCAGTGATTTAGGACTGTTTGGATGCACCACCTCAACAATGCGAAGTAATGCGCCCTAAAATCCCCAAATCCCTAAAATCCACAAATTGCTAAATCCTCAAATCGCTAAATCCCCAAATCCCTAAATCGGTTTTGAGATTGGGAGAGATTGAGAGAGATTGAGAGAGATTGACAGAGAGATACTCACGGTTGTGAATGCTAGCCTTCAACTGAGCTTTAGAGAGAGAGAGAGGGTGTGTGTGGGTAGGGCGTTCGGTAACGCGCGGTAGGGTGGATAGATCAGAGAGAGAGGAGAGAGACAGAGAGAGAGGAGGGAGAGGGTGCGAGAGACAGAGAGAGGAAGGAGAGAGAGGATGCGAGAGCCAGAGAGAGAGATGAGGGAGAGGGTGCGAGAGACAGGAGGGAGGGTGCGAGAGAGTAGACGGAGATTAGGGCGTCTCTCTAGACGCCCTCTCTAATACCGAAATCGGATTGCGTATTGAGTTTCAATACGCTCTTATCGTACGTTGTACATTCAATTGGGCCCACCTTGAATGTATGTGCTATATCTAAACCGTCCATCCATTTTTCCATCTAATTTAAGGGGTTGAACCAAAAATTGAAGCATATCCAAAGATCAAGTAGATTAGACCACAGGAAACAGTGGGGATAAAGATTTCCACCGTTGAAACTTTTCTAGGTCCCACGGTGACGTTTATTTATCATCCAACCTGTTCATAAGATTATAAAGACATGGATAAAGGGAAAACGCAAATATATACTTGATCCAAATTTTCTGTGGCCCCTAAGATTTTTTTAACGGTAAACATTCAAATTCAAATGTTTCCTATGGTGTGGTCCATTTAAACATTATATGTACTTCAGTTTTGGGATCAGCCACTAAAATTCTGGTAAAATGGATGAATGGAATGCATCAGATACACAAATCATGGTGGACCTCACATAGTTTACTCATTATGCTAAGCGTAGTGAGTGACTCACTACGCAATCCGCTTCCCCCCTCTAAGTTACGTCACCAAGTTCTGTGGCCCCATTATGATGTATTTGTTATATCCACACCGTTCATCCATTTTGAGATATCATTTTAAGTCTTGAGCCAAAGAATGGGGCAAACAAAAATCTGTAGTGGACCCCACCACAGAAAACAGCGGGGAGAGTGATTCCCACCATTGAAACTATCCTAAAGCCCATCGTAATGTTTATTTGAAATCCAACCTATTTAAAAGTTTTTTTAAAAAATACATAAATTAAGGAAAACACAAATAACAGCTTGATCTAAAACTTTTGTGGCCAATAGAAGTTTTTAATGGTCAGTGTCACTCCCCCGACACGGCCACGGGGTGGTTGGTGCTCTATGGGCCCCACCATTGTGTATGTATTTCATCCATTACGTTCATCCATTTTTAAAGATCATTTTAGAGATTTATAACAAAAATGAGAAGTACGTAAATCTCAGGTGGACCACACCACATGAAAACAATAGTGATTGGATATCCATCATTAAAATCCTCCTAAGGCCCACTGTACTGTTTATTTGACATCCAATCTGTTTATTAGGTCATACAGGCCTATATGAAGGGGAAAAACAAAAACATCTCGATCCAAAACTTTTATGGCCCCCAGATGTTTTTAACGATTGATGCTCATTCAACACTGTTTCATCTAATGTGGTCCATTTTAGACTGGGATATACCTCATTTTTGGTCCCATGCGGTGAAATGATCTTTAAAAATAGATGGACGGCATGGATTAAACACATACATCATGGTGAGGTCCACAGGGCACCAACCACCAGCCATTGGCAAGTGTCAAGGAAAGTAGCTAATCTGTTTCCCTTATTTGTGGTGCGGTCCATTTAATCTTTGGATATGATTCATTTTTTGGATAATTCTCTAAAATAATCTTGAAAAATGGATGAACGGTGTGGGTTGATCCCAAATTTTTGATAAATCTAATACTCAAGTGGACTATGCCACACGAAACAATGTGGAATAATGATTTCCTCCGTTGATACCTTCCTTGGGCACACAATAATGTTTATTTGTCATCCAACTTGTTCATAATATCAAAAAGATACGAATGAAGAGAAAACACAAACATTAGCTTGATCCAAAACTTCTATGGTCCTTAAGAAATTTTCAATGGTAGAGGTTCAATCACACTATTTCCTATGGTGTGGTCCACTTGAGATTTGGATATGCTTCCTTTTTGTTTTTTAGAACCCAAATCATCTGTTAACATGGATGAATGGAGTGGATAAAATAAATAAATAATGGTAGACCCCACAGAGCTTGCTCAGAGTAATTAGTAAATCACCTAAATGGAGTGGAGAAGGGTTTCCTTTCATAATCATATATTGGGCTTGCCTGAATGTGATTCACATATCCAACCCACTCATTATGTGTGTCCCACTTGGATGAAGGGTCCGACCAAGTTCAGCCACATCCAAAACTCATGTGGGCCTCACCAAGTGCTTATAATTTTTAGAATGTTTTTACATGGTTTTAGATGGTATGGCCCACCTAAGTTTTGTATATGGATGATTTTTGAGATATTTCATAACCTAAAGGGGACACATCAAATGCACGGAGTTGATGTTCAATACACATCATGATGGGGCCCACAAAATTTACTAATATTAATTTTTAGGTTCCCGCGAAGTCAATAAGTTGGGTCACAATTTTGACCAGGATATTTGGCTCATTTTATATGTTGGTCCATTCACTGTATTTTACGGATCAATACCCTCAATTTCACTATTTACTCACCCCGATCGGGTTACATTTTATTTTTTTCACAGGTAAATTTCAATTTCCATTTAAAAATAACATTTTTTTTTTCTCAAAATGTATATTTTTTTAGGCTAAAGTTTTCTTTGAAATTTTTTAACAAAATATCATTTTAATTATAAAATATTTGAAAAAAAATTAAAATACAAATTCTAAATTTTTATTTTCAAAATCTCAAAAATTTTCCAAACCTTTTAATTTTTTTCTCGAAAATTCCAAAATGTCGATTTTTTCTTCAAAAGCATCATTTTGTTTTCAACTTTTCAAATTTTTTTTTAAAAAAAGGATATATTTTTTTTCAAAATCGTAGTGTTTTTATAAATAACCTTTTCTTTTAATTTCAAATTTTTAACATTTTCAATTATTTTTTAAAATCACAATTTTTTTCAACTTCTTTATTTTTCATTTCAAAATGTTTGTTTTTTGTTCAAGTATCGATTCTTTAATATTGTTTAATTTTAAATTTTAAAATTTTCAATTCTTTCTAACTTCTCCATTAAAAAAAAAAAAAAGCATTTATTTTATTTTTCAAAATACAAACTCTCATTTTCTTTTTGCAAAATATTTTCATTTTTTAACATCATCAAAATTTTCACATTTTTTGAAATCTTTTTAATTTTCTTTTTCAGGATATTATTTTTTTACTTGAAATCAAATGCCTTTTTTTTTTTTCAAAAATACATCGCAAATTCACGATTTTTCCACAGATAAATTTCAATTTCCTTTTAAAAATTACATTTTTTTTCAAAATGTATATTTTTTTACTGTTAATTTTTCTTTGAAAACTTTTAACAAAATTTCATTTTTATTATTAAATATTTCAAAAAATAAATTAAAATACAAATTCTGAATTTCTATTTTCAAAATATCTTAAATTTTCACAATTTTTATTTTTTTTCTCAAAAATTCCAAAATGCCGATTTTTTTTCTTCAAAAGCATCAAGTTGTTTTCAAATTTTCATTTTTTTTAAAATTACATATATATATATTTTTCAAAATCTTAGTGTTTATATAAATAACTTTTTCTTTTAATTTCGAATTTTGAACATTTTCAATTATATTTCAAAATTACAAAATTTTTCAACTTATTTATTTTTTGTTTCAAAATGTTTGCTTTTTGATAAAGTATTAATTTTTTAATATTGTTTTATTTTAAAAACTTTCGATTCCTTTTCACTTCTCCATTTTTTTAAAAGCATTAAATATTCTGTTTTGTTCCCACAAAATAGATTTTTATTAAATCATGATTTTTATTTTTTTAAAATCTAATTTTTTTCTCAAACATTGTTAAATTATTTAAACTTTTCAATATTCTTTTTCATGTGATATTACAAATCATTTAAATATTAGTTTTAAATTAAAAAATAAAAATAAAAATTCCACTCATTTGATATAAAAACAAAATAAATTTTCTTTTTGCATTCAATCAATTATTAAAAAATAATCTTAGATACAAATATGTACAATTAAACCGCTGAAATTCTATTAAAAAATAATTATTAGACTATAAAAAAACTTAATTTTCCACCATATTCTAAAAAAATGAAAAAAAAATAATGTTCAGGCAAAAATCCTTTTACGACGGACCTGATCCGTCGCAAAAGCAACTGAAAAGCCCGCCATTTTCAACTGTTCATTCGCCAAATGAAAATTTGCGACGGATTTCGTTCGTCGCATATTTACGACGGACAACAATCCGTCGTAAATAAGTCGGAAATCACATTTTAGCGACGGATTTCGATCCGTCGCTAAATTCAGCGAGGTTCGGACTCAAAAAATGGAAAAAAGGACAAATTTTGAGACGGTTCTTGACCGTCTCTAAAATTGGTTGTTTTACGCTTTAAAGACGGCCGTAAACCGTCTCTAAAATTTTAGACGGCCCCTGACTGTCCCTAATATTATCTTTGAAATTGTGTTCCACAAATCATTTAAGACGGTCGTTGACCGTCTATAAGCAACCATCTGAGACGATCGACGACCGTCCTATATGCGGTTATCTGAGAATGTAATTTGAGAATGTCTAGCCCTGTCAAAGACTCTCTCTACTAGAGACTGTCAAAGTAGAGATGGTCCTAAACCATCTCTAATGCAAAAATTTGACACATAAAAAATAATTAAGAAGCTTAGAAAAAATAATTAACAAATGTTTAAGAAAAAATTAGATTTAAAAAAAAAAAATCTGTTATTTTAAAAAATTCTAGATTTTGAGAAAAAAAAATTTTAATAACTTTGGATAATGTTGGTAACTTTGAAAAAAAAAAATTTCGATAAAAAAATGATATTTTGAAAAAGAAAATATAAAAAATTAAATAAAATTGTGAAAAAATTGACAAATTGTAAAAAAATATATATATTTGAAAAAAGAAAACTAGATTTTGTATTTTGACAAAAAAATTTAAAAAGTTATATATCAAGATTTCGATAAAAAAATGATATTTTGAAAAAGAAAATTAAAAAAAAAACAAAATTGTGAAAAAATCAATAAATTGTAAAAAAATATATTTAAAAAAAAAGAAAACTAGATTTTTATTTTGACAAGAAAAATTGAAAAGTTGTATAACAAAAGTGAAATTAAAAAAATGATATTTTGAAAAATAAAATTTAAGAAATTAAACAAAATTGTGAAATATTTGACAAATTGTAAAAAATATATATTTTTTAAAAAAGAAAATTAGATTTTGTATTTTGACAAGAAAAATTGAAAAGTTAGATAACAAAAGTGAAATTTTTTATAATAAAAATGATATTTTGTTAAAAGAGTAAAAATATATACATTTTGAAAAAAAAAGTTATTTTTAAATGGAAATTGAAAATTATCTGTGAAAAATAAAATTAATAAATTATTAGGCACATCCACTAGTTGAACCTTTAATCATTTTTGGACAATATAAACCGTTCAGATTAAAGAATAAATAACTTCAGATGTTTAAATCAAATTTTACTGAAATTATGTGATCAATCTTGTATGCCTAATATCTTTCTCAGATGTAAACTGATTGAGGCGAGTTAACTACTCAAATTGAGGGTATTGATCAGTAAAATAGAGTGAATGGACTAGATATGTAAAATGGGCCAAATATTCTAGTAAAAATTGCGACCCAACTTAGTGATCTCATGAGAACCTAAGAATTGATGTTAGTAAGTTTTGTGGGCCTCATGATGATGTGTGTCGAACATCAACAATGTGGATTTGATGTGTCCCCTTTAGGTTATGAGATATCTCAAAAATCATCTATATACGAAAGTCAAGTGGGCCATTCCATCTAAAACTATATGAAGACATCCTAAAAAATATAAAAGCACTTGGTGGGGCCCACATGAGTTTTGGATGCGGCTGAAAATTGGTCTAACCTCTCATCCAAGTGGGACACACATAATGAGTAGGTTGGATATGTGAATCAAATTTAGGCAGGCCCAATATATGATTATGAATTTTTTAAGGAAACTCCTCTCCACTATAGTGTGGTGTGGCCCACCCAAGTCATGGATTGACTTTATTTTTAAGCTCTTGGCCCACCCAAGTTATGAATTGACTTTCTCCAAATCGTTCAACGCTTTTCTTAGATCATTTTAAGATATTAACTAAAAAATGGGACGGGTCGAAAGCTTAAGTGGACTACAAAGTGGGGATTGAACGTCCGCCATTAAAAATAATATTCACAGAAGTTTTGGATCAAGCTGATGTGAGAAATTTAAGCTCGTGGAATCGACTATTGATTGACCTTTAACTAAAATTTATATGATTATAGTATCTTAGATGTTTATTAATTGAGCCTTTTTCTTCCTTAACAGAATCCATTACTAGATTTTGTCTTTTTTGTGTTCATTCGTCTGCTGCCAAGTAAAGGCTCTAAGTATTCAGTTTTTTCTTCCGTACAAATGGAACACCTTTTCAAAATTTTGAGACGGAAATAGCTTTGAACATTTTTTATACAATTTATTTTTTTTTTCAAATTTTTGAGACGAAAATGGCCTTGAAGATTTTTTTATACGATTTTTTTAAAAAAAAAATTTGAGACGAAAATGGCCTTGAACATTTTTTATACGATTTCTATTTTTTAAATTTTTTGAGACGAAAATGACCTTGAACATTTTTTATATCACTTCTTTTTTTTCAAATTTTTGAAACAAACATAGACTTGAACATTTTTTATATGATTTCTTTTATTACTATTTTCTAGTATTCTTCTCTCACCATGATCTCCTGTACTTTCTAAATAAGAGGCAAGTAAAGAGATTAAATGGACCATGAAGTTGGCATACAATAATTTATATCTTTTTGTGTTTTCTCTTCATTTATATCTTTTTGTTATTATGAATATGTTGGATGTCAAATAAACATTACTATAAGGAAGGTATCAACGGTGGAAATCATTATTCCACACTGTTTCGTGTGGCATGGTCCACTTGAGTTTTGAATTTATCGAAAATTTGGGATCAACCCACGTTGTTCATCCATTTTTCGAGATCATTTTAAAGAATTGTCCAAAAAATAATTCATATCCAAAGATTAATTAAATGGACCACACCACAAATAAGGAGAACAAATTGACTACTCTCCCTGACACCATCCAATGGCTGGTGGTTGGTGCTCTGTGGGCCCCACTATAGTGTATGTGTTTAATCCATGTCGTCCATCTATTTGGAGAGATCATTTCAAGGCAATGTCCAAAGAACAAGTTAAATCCAAAGCTCCAGTGGACCCTAGCACATATGATGGACCCCAGCATAAATGATCATTTTAGGGCAACCATTTTTTTTTCTTTTAAAAAAAGACTTTTGAAGCAGTTGGATTTCAAATAAACATTGGGATAGGCCTTAGGATAGTTTCAACGGTGGGAATTATCCTTCCCATTCTTTTCTGTGGCGGGGTGCACTACAGATTTTTATCTGTCTCATTCTTTGGCTCATGACTTAAAATCAGATCTCAAAATGGATGGATGGTGTGGATATAACAAATATTGGCTCATGACTTAAAATAATATCTTAAAATGGATGGATGGTGTGGATAAAACAAATACATAGTAGGTTTTTATATTTTTCTAAACATTATATATATATATATATATATATATATATATATATATATATATATATATATATATGGAAAAGGTTCCGTACGTCGAGTTCATGGGAACTCCCCCTTGAGGTTGAGCTGTGTGGGCCACATCATGATGTGTGTCAAAAATCAATACCATGCATTTGATGGGTCCCCTTTAAATTATGGGATATGCCAAAAATTAGCAGTATGCGGAACTCAAGTGGGCCATACCATCTAAAATCATGTGAAGACATGCCTAAAACATAAAAAAGCACTTGGTGGGGCCCCACCTGAAATTTGGATGCATCTGAAACTTGGTATGACCCCTCATCCAAGTGGCACACACATAATGGATGGGCCGGATTTGTGAACTACATCTCTGTAGGCTCAAAAAATAATTATGAATGTTTTAATGGAGGGTAACCCTTCTCAACTTTTGCATATGGTGTGGCCCACACAAGTCACGTATTAATTTGATTATTATCCTCCAGGCCCATCGTGGAATTGCATCTAACTGATGGAGTAGATGTTTGACACGAATCATGGTGGGGCCCACAGAGCCATATCAACTGCAAGTGCAAGTGACGTTATTTGGTGTATGAAACAATGTGTGAGTTTTGTGTGTAATTAAAATAGTGGTGACTCATTCTTAATAATAGTGGCAATGATATATAGAGTTATCCAGACCATCTAAATAATGGGTCTAGTTATTAATGGTTAATATTTAAACTTTTTATTATATAAAATTATTTTAATCATATATTAAATGGTCCCTTAAACGTAGGGCTATTAATGTAGTTAATGTGCTAAATTATGGAAAACTCACAACTTGCGGATTTGAAACTAACATTTCATTTCGGAAGAGGGATTTAATTCCAATTCCCTCTTCTCATTTCCAATTCCCTCTTTTCTCTAACGTCGTTGATCTCACTGGAGAATGCGTCTCTAGATGACGGGCTGGAAGCCATCGCTCGTCTTCCGGTTCATGGACTCGTTGCGGCAGGTGCAGGTGGCAAGTGGACTGCATCTCTCCATGAGTATGAAAAGCTTTTCATATGGATGGACACTTCAAGGTCTGTTGATTTTTATGGATTTTCTTTGTTTCGTGTACAATTCCTACAGTTTGGAAGATTAATTTTCTTTTTTTAAATGTAATTTTCGTGACTTCTCTTCCTACAGTTTTCGTTTGCAATTCCTACGATTTTGATAGTGGAGATCTTTTTCTTTCTTAAGTTTGATAGTAGATTCATACATCTCCATCTTCAAGCAAATTGATGGGTTTGATCTCGTTGCATGGAATTGCATGATCTCTAGATACATCCAATGGTCTAGCTTGACGATGCCTGTTGCATGTTTGATGAAATGCCTGACAGAAACAATCTCTTTAGAAAAATCCTATTTACGAGATGTGGAGGCCTCCAATAAATGAATGTTGTCTGCCCAAAACAACATCACATTTAGCTTGAGGTTCCTGATACTAAGTGGTCATGGCTTCATGGCTGGTGGGTGTAAACTAGGGATGGGGTCGAGCACTTAAGAAGGCATTATGCGCTTGATTGGTGCTTCAATTTCATAGTTGATCACTTTGGTCTAATGGAATCAACTCACAAGTCTCAAGTGGAAGAAAAATATGCTGTTGAAATAAACAGATAAGCAAATTAATCAATGTTGCACCCATGGAAGTTTCAGTTTCTTCTTGAGGTTCCTGGTATTGAGTGGTAATGTATCTTTTTGATTTGTGTGAGAAACTGAGAATAGTTTGAACGGGGTCAATCACTTAAAAAACATGAGATTGGGCACCTGACTGTAGCTTCATTTTTCTTATGTTTATGGTCGATATCTACCCTCTACTCTTAAGATGATTGACTACCAAGTCATGTTTTGGTTTTAATTCCATGGTCTGTTTGGTCCATGAAACCAGACATAATCCCAGATTGTAAACCGATGGATTTTGAAGGGTTGTACTAGTAAACAGATTAAGTTGAACACTCAGGATTAAGAATGATGTTTTATAAACCAGATTTGTCACTGAACCAACAAGGTCACTGGTTTTGGTACAGCCTGCTGTAAGCAGACCTGTGCAAAAGAAAAGAAAAGAAAAGAATGGACTGGAATACGTTTTTTGTGTTATTAATTCCTTTTTATTTATTTATTTATTTTGGAGTGGTAGCTGCCAATTTATTGAAATGCAAAAGAAGACAGCTACTCCAGTATACTCTGTGCGTCATTTATTCTGAAATACAATTTCAAGCATGGTTTCAGAATTTCCTCCTAGAAAGAGCTATGTAGATGTGACATTTAAAGTAAACAGATAATCTTTAATAGAAATGTTAAACTTGTATCAGTTCATTTATTCCTTTTTTTATTTAATATTTTATATTCTGCAATCAGTAGTTTTAGTATTTGTGGATGATTTGTATTAATCTATCGCTTTGGGTTGACATTTTTAAACTTCTATCATTCTTATCTACTAATGAAAATATTGAAAACCCGAGGGTTCTAATACAAAGTTCTAGAAATGAATCATGTATTGTTTCCTTTCTTTCAAAATAAAAAATAAAAAATTATACCATTTTTTCATTTGGGGTCTTCGTTTTGTGGCCATCCTTTGGGCCATTTGGTATAAGAAGGAAATCACATTTTTAATAGCATCAGTGCATCAATCACAGATATGTTTTGAATGTTAAACGTCTTGTTTGCTCTTGGGTGGAAGCCTTGGGTTTCTTTCTTAATAAAATCTCTTGTAACCAATAAAAAAGATTTGTAGAGCTTCCTTCATTTTAAGTTCATGGGACAACATAATAAATCTTTATATAATAGTAAAATAAAAAGAACAAAGTGAATATGAAGTGTCATTCTTTTCAGAACGAAGATGTTACTCTGTTCAGAAGTCGGAATTATGGTTTTAAGAATTGTGTAACAAGTAAAAACTAATAGTGGTTGGCTAAGCCCATAATGCATTTACAAGGCTTCCCATCTACATGCTACCACATGTGCCAGCATGACAAATGGGCACGAGATCCAAGATGTCAGGTGGGTCTTGAGTTTTTATGTCATTTGTTCATAAACTGGGAACCACTTGATGAGTGGACTGGCCTGCATTTGGGTCTAGGCATCTATACACCAAGAGCCACTTGATAACGGCTTGGATCTCATGCTTGTGAATGACGCTGGCACATGCAGTGGATGTGCATGGGCTGCCTTATTCATGGCTGTGGCCTCTGCAAGCTCATTTATAAATAATAGGTCCCCATCTCTAAAGAACTTATTGTGACATGGTCGTGTGCTTTTATCTGTTCTATATCCATGTGCTTTGGAATGGATCTCCCTCCTGAAAGTCCTGATTTTTCTGTCACAGAACCAAAGATACTAAAGAATTTTCCAAAATCATGTTCATTTGTACAAAGTGTGTTTTAAGAATTGCTAAACAACCCTCATTTCAAAGTCTCTTATATAATATGAGAATTTGATATGCAAATTCTGGTTTTGTGTTATTGGATATGTGTAAGTCATCAACGTGATGGGAAGATATTCGAACTTTCAGAAACTGCAATGGTGCCTTTCATTTTTAGTGACTGGTATAACCAGAAATAAATGGGCCATATGGTGAGGCCAAAAAAACTTGGGGGGAGGGGGGCGATGATGGGACATGTTTTATAAGACGGAAAGAAATGCCATTGATTTCTGCATAAAATATTGTTTTTTGTGCATCTTCAATATCCATGTAACAAGCAGACTCCACTTCTAAAGACCTTGAGGTGCCAACCATGCAAACATGCATAATCAATGTTTTAAAACCAGACTGGACCCTGGTCCTTTCTCCTGATTGGTCACACCCGTTCTGACCCATTTCAACTAAAAAATATTCTTATCCGTAATCATTAAAAAATAGAAAGAACTAAAAAATAATATGTCATTGGCATAGTGGTTCAGCCGTTTGATTTTCAAGTGGAGGTAGGGAATTGAACTTTGACTGATGCTTTTAAAAAAAAAATACAAAAATACAAAAGCAGTAAAAAACAGTCATCCACTTAACTGACTAGATTTCAGTCCCACCTGGCCATAACTTCTTTGTCATTGTTGGTTATTCCTAGCAGGTATAAATCTACATAATGATGCTTCTTCTTTTTCTTCTTCTTTCTATTTAATTCCCAAGTTTCTCTGTTTTGAAGAATGGGCTTAATATGGTGCATTCTTGCAGGTATGGGCAAACAAAGCCAGTTTATGCATATCGTTTGATGGCACATGGAACTATGGAAGAAAAAATATATAAATGGCAGGTACAAACAAAACATGACTACTAATAAATGATGTGTATGAGGCTTTACTTACCATCAAATTGTGAATCTCTAGATCCCATTCACATGTATTTACTGTATGGTTTATATGTGTATTTGGATGGTATCCTCATTGTTGCATGTTTGATGTTTGCTCTGGTAGTTGGACTGCTGAAGTTTAAAGAATTAGTAGAGGCTTCTATTGTGGTTCTCAGATGTCGAAGAGCATCAAAGCATGCCTGCCCACTTTCAGTCCCAACTGATGTACGGTTTTGCCTGTTTGGCTATATCAGGCTATGTGGTTGCATGGAAAGTTTTATTGCTATTAACATTTGTAGCATGGAAAATGGACATTCATGTGCATTTGTAGTCCGAAAACATTAAATAGACCGTTAACTGTTTTATTGGTATTGTGCAGTTGCTACTGGACTACTTGTTGAGGAGACATTGTCTGGTGCACCAGTGCATACAGATAAGGAGCCTCCTTATTGTTGAAACAAAGGTAATTAAACACTTGGGTTGGAGTTGAGTAAATATAGACAACACAGACATAATTACACCAACCTAACTTCTACGAAAGACATTATTTCTTGTCCTGCAAAATTGTTCATTTCAAAGGATTTTCTGTGTGTGAAGATTTCATTGTAATCAAGATAAACAACCAAATAAAAAGATTTCATTCTTTTGTTGTAGAATTTATGATTTCATAGCTTGTTTATGGAAGCATTTTGATTTTGTTTTACTTACAATAGGCACTTAGACATTGGTGAAGCCTAATTTTCTAGATTCCATTCTGGTACCAAACGTGGCGATATTGTTGGTGTCACTGGAATTCCAGGTTGGTTTTTATTTATGTTCTTCAATTCTAGCTAGCAAAACTTTTCCTATATCTTATCCTTTGGGTATTGGCTGTGCTTGCATGTCAAAATATTGATTTCTTCCTTTGTGAACAGTGACACTTGAGCTTTGTAGGAGAAGTGGATCACTGATTATGTTAGACTTTTGGTATTTGCAAAAGAGTGGAAAGCAGCAGCAATGTGTTCAAAGTCTTATGAATAAAAGTTCATTGGTCTATTGTACATTTGTGATTTCTGATATGTTAAAAATCCCAAAACTAGATAATAAATATTATGCTAAAAGTATCATAAGAACAAAAGACAACTGTAATAATCATGAAAGGTTTTTTTTGTTTTTTTTTGTTTTTTTTTGTGTTATGTCCAATGTGGTAACAGACGATGAATATTGATAGAGGCATGTCTTGACATGGAATTTTTTTTAAAAGGTTCCATTTCCTTGTTACATAGCCCATAAATATGTGGTTGCCTAAACCTAAATCTTTGCTTTGTTAGTGTCTTCTATTGTGGAATGATCCGATTTAAACACTTTAACAAAATCTAATGTGTTAGCAAACTTTGGGATCATCATACAATTCTGATCATTCCTCTAATACATGTGGTGCTCCATGCTTGTCACAATGTCCAACCTATAGACCAGATTTTGTTAACCTTGCATATGCTTTAAGTCGGAGTAAGCTACAGTTGCAACTTAACCTATCATCATACAATTCTGATCATTCCTCTAATACATGTGGTGCTCCATGCTTGTCACAATGTCCAACCTATAGACCAGATTTTGTTAACCTTGCATATGCTCTAAGTCGGAGTAAGCTACAGTTGCAACTTAAACTATCAGTTGGTATCCAGATCAATGGATGCATGTATCCATCCCGATTTAATTGGGTATGAATCCAGATTTCTGGACCAATTAATTATTGGGTCAAGTTTGGGTCCACATGCAATTCTGTCTAGAATCTATGGTGTTTTTTTTTTTTTTTTTTAAAATAAAAAATTATTTACATCCATTATTTAAAAGCCATAAAAAGGCATTTTCTACTATGCACCTGACCATGATTCTTAGACTTGAACCCCATTCTGAATTCTAATTCATGCTTGAAATAGACCTGGTAGGACCTGATGGAGTTACTCAAATCAGATCAGATTTGGATTGTGTACCTCGTGTGTTACCATCCGGATATGGGAACACCAGTAACTGACCTGAACCTGATAGTGACAACCCTAGCTGCCACTGGCCTGAACCTGACAGATATGGGCTACAAGTTGTCACTGCTCCTCATCAAACGACTTCCGCCAAAGGTTACTACTCTCATTTGTTAGTAGTTACAGAGGCATAAACTGTGTGCATAGATTTTTTATGTGGAATAGGGATGGATTGGTTTGTTGCATGGAAGGTAAAAAAAAGTTTGGATTTGAGATGGGTTTTCTGAAAAGAAAAAAGTTCTACACATTGTTACTTGCTTCATGATTATCATTTCATGAATCTGTTCAGGTCATTAAAGACAGTCTTTGACTATGATTTGTTCTTCTTTAACAGATTGAGGGTTTCAAAATGAACCTCATATACTATGATCTGTATCAGGCCACTCGACTTGAGAAATTTGTAACAGGCATGTCTTCCTTTCTTCTTCTTCTTCTTCCTTCTTCTTCTTTTTTAGTTTTTTTTTTTCCCTACCATTTTACTGTTGCCTGCCATTTCTTGTTAAGGTCAAACTGAAAATTGAATTTCTTTGTTGGTCCCTCTCTGTAATTCCTTTGCAGCTTATGGGCAGTTCTTGAAATCCAATGGTGAGCAACCTGTGATGTGGAAAAGAGCTGCTACCATGGAAGATGTCCTCAGAGAGGCTGATGTGGTTGGTCTTTATGGTTTGAATTGTTATGTTTTTATCATCTTGATCATTATTTTCATAGTCCATGTAGTGAAACTTCTCGATCAGATAAAATGTTAAGTTTGCATTTAGGGATTATTTGATAAAACACAAAAAATAGTTGTTGTATCTACATGTGTCTACACATTTTGTTTGTGATGCATCTGGTAAAAAGAAAAAATCACCAAGCTTCATTGCACATCCAAATGTGTATCCTTATCCTAGAGGGAGTATTTTGTGTCTTTCAGATAAAAACAACTTTTGGTGAATTTTATTTTGTAGATTAGCCTTCATCTAGTTTTGGATAAAACTAAGTATCATCTGATTAACAAGGAACGCCTTGCGATCACGAAGAAGGTCGGAACTAGGTTCTACCAGCCTACTTTTTTTACTATTTTTGTATGAGTTGCTTTTATGCATGATTTTTGCAAGAAAATACATATGATGGATTAAGATAAAAGTAATCCTCAATTACAAGAAGCTATCCTTGTGAATGCAAGTAGGGGTCCTGTGATCAGCCCTATTTGTTGGTGGGAAATCAGTTTTTGTTTATAATAATATTTTAAAAAAATCTCTTTATATAAAAAAAATTTCCATTTGATTTTTTTTTTTTTTTTTGTATGGATGCATCATGCATGGTTTTATGATAAAATGCATGTATGTATGTGTGTATATGTATGCATGCACGCATGGATGGATGAAACGTATGCATGCATGCATGGATGGACAGATTATGCATGTGAAATTATGGCTTGTTGTCATTTATTTTTTATTAACCAAGTCACTAAAGGATTTTAATTTCAAATGTAACTGAAGTATTGACAGAAACGTTGTCTCTTGTTGCAGTACGAGATGTAACAAGAATATACATTGATTGTGTATTTGAATTTTTTTAAATGTACCGACCAGAAACAATTTGAGACGACGTTCAATGATACTTTGTTAAATACGAAATTTATGACCTTTAGTAACTTGGTTAACTAAAAAGAACTACGTAGTGGCTTGATCCCAATCTAACTTTTTGGGTACGTAGGCAGCCGTTCGTAATGTACTAGAATATCGGTGCAGCCACAAATCTTCTCTCCTTTAAATTGTAACAGACTGTATCGATTGCATTTTTCTCAGTCATACAAGTTGTGGCTATCGAAGATATAATATCACCTTCTTATAGGAAAACAATTAATGATGTGTACAGGTAAATTCTTTCTTTCTTATTCCTTATATTGTTTTCCAATTATATTTGTGTTGGTTTCAGAGCACAGGTAGCAATAAAAATTGTTGGTTGATTGTGGCTTGTAGACAAAGGGATGAGTAACCAACAATACAAATATGGGAGGCATTCCCCAGGTATCCAGATGCTTTTAGATATATTTAAGTTGTTTTTTAATGTATTAGCTCAAAATTAATGGAGCATACCCGGATGTACGTTGGAGCTATCCGGATGAGCGGGGGTCCCTGGAAGGTGAGAACCGCTGTTATGACCATGATGAAGCTGTCCATTTTCTATGGAAAGCATTGGAAGGGCTTATCAATTTGGACCGGCCGTGTTTATATCCGTATTTGCAGGGACCATACCCTTAACCTAAACCTAAACTTGAAAACCCAAACCCAATTTTCTAAACCTAAACCTTAACCTATTCTCAATTCCCTAAACCTATAGCTTATAACCTAATCCTAAACCATAACCTAAACCTAAACCTAAACCTAAAACCTTAACCTAAAACCTAAATGTATTCTCAAATCTCTAAACCTAAACCTGCACCTAATCCTAATCTCAACTCCCCAACTTAAACCTAAACCTAAACTTGAAAATCCAAACTTAAACCCGATCCCGAACCCGAACCCAATTTCCTAAACCTTAACCTATTTTCAATTCCTTAAACTTATATCTTATGACCTAAACCTAAACCTAAACCTAAACCTAAACCAAAACTTATGACCTAAAACTTTAACCTATAACCTATAACCTAACCTTTACCTAAACATAAAACCTAAACCTTAATCCATAACCTAAAACCTAAACCTAAACCTAAAACCTAAATGTATTCTCAACTCCCTAAACATAAACGTATAACCTAACCTAAACCTAAACCTAGAACCTACGCTTATAACCTAATCTTAACCTATAACCTAAACCTAAACTTAAAACCTAAATCTATGACTTAAAACCTAAATGTATTCTCAAATCCCTAAGCTTAAACCTACACATAATCCTAATGTCAACTCCCTAACCTAAACCTAAACCTAAACTTGAAAACCCAAACCTAAACCCGATCCCGAACCTGAACCCGAACCCGGTTTCCTAAACCTAAACCTTAACCTATTTTCAATTCCCTAAACTTAAACCTATAAACTTAACCTAAGCCAAAACCTATGACTTAAAACCTTAACCTATAACCTATAACCTAACCTTAACCTAAACCTTAACGTATAACCCAAAACCTAAACCTAAACATAAAACCTATTCTCAAATCCCTAAACCTAAACCTACACCTAATCCTAATCTCAACTCCCTAACCTAAACCTAAACCTAAACTTGAAAACCCAAACCTAAGCCCAATCCCGAACGCGAACCTGATTTTCTAAACCTAAACCTTAACCTATTCTCAATTCCCTAAACCTATAGCTTATAACCAAAACCAAAACCAAAACCTATGACCTAAAACCTAAATGTATTCTCAAATCTCTAAACCTAAACCCACACCTAATCCTAATCTCAACTCCCTAACCTAAACCTAAACCTAAACTTAAAAACTCAAACCTAAACCTGATCCTGAATCCGAACCCGATTTCCTAAACCTAAACCTTAACTTATTTTCAATTCCCTAAACATATAGCTTATAACCTAAACCTAAACCTTAACCTAAACCTAAACCTAAACCTATAAACTTAACCTAAGCCAAAACTTATGACCTAAAACCTTAACCTATAACCAAACCTTAACCTAAACATAAAACCTAAATCAAAACCTATAACCTAAAACCTAAACCTAAACCTAAAACCTAAATGTATTCTCAACTCCCTAAACATAAACCTATAACCTAACCTAAACCTAAACGTAGAACCTACACTTATAACCTAAACGTAAACCTATAACCTAAACCTAAGCTTATAACCTAAACCTATGACCTAAAACCTAAATGTATTTTTAAATCCCTACACCTAATCCTAATCTTAACTCCCTAACTTAAACTTAAACCTAAACTTGAAAACCCAAACCTAAACCCAATCCTGAACCCAAACCCGATTTCCTAAACCTAAACTTTAACCTTAACCTATTCTCAATTCCCTAAACCTATAGCTTATAACTGAAACCTAAACCTAAACCTAATCGTAAACCTTAACCTATAACCTAAACCTAAAATCTAAATGTATTCTCAAATCCCTAAACCTAAGCCTATACCTAATCCTAATCTCAACTTCCTAACCTATACCTATACCTAAACTTGAAAACCAAAACCTAAACCAGATCCCGAACCCGATTTCCTAAACCTAAACCTTAACCTATTCTTAATTCCCTAAACCTATAGCTTATAATTGAAACCTATAACCTAAACCTAAAACCTATATGTATTTTCAAATCCCTAAACCTAAACCTACACCTAATCCTAATCTCAACTCCCTAACCTAAACTTAAACCTAAACTTGAAAACTCAAACCTAAACCCGATCCCGAACCTGAACCTTAACCTATTCTCAATTCCCGAACCCGATTTCCTAAACCTAAACCTTAACCTATTCTCAATTCCCTAAACCTATAGCCTATAACCTAAACCTAAACCTAAACCTAAACATTAACCTATAAACTTAACCTAAACCAAAACCTATGACCTAAAACCTTAGACCTATAACCTATAACCTAACTTTAACCTAAACCTAAAACCTAAACCTTAACCTATAACCTAAAACGTAAACCTAAACTAAAAACCTAAATGTATTCTCAACTCCCTAAACTTAAACCTACACCTAATCCTAATCTCAACTCCCTAACCTAAACCTAAACCTAAACTTGAAAACCCAAAACTAAACCGGATCCCGGACCCGACCTGATTTTCTAAACCTAAACCTTAACTTATTCTCAATTCCCTAAACCTATAGCTTGTAACCTTAACTTAAACCAAAACCTACGACTGAAAACCTAAATGTATTTTTAAATCTCTAAACCTAAACCTACACCCAATCCTAATCTCAACTCCCTAACCTAAACCTAAACCTAAACTTGAAAACCCAAGCCTAAAACCCGATCTCGAACCCGAACCCGATTTCCTAAAACTAAACCTATGACTAAAAACCTAAATGTATTCTCAAATTCCTAAACCTAAACCTACACCTGATCCTAATTTCAACTCCCTAACCTAAACCTAAACCTAAACTTGAAAACCCAAACCTAAACTCGATCCCGAACCCGAACTGGATTTTCTAAACCTAAATCTTAACCTATTCTCAATTCCATAAACCTATAGCTTATAACCGAAACCTAAACCTAAACCTAAACCTAAATCTTAACCTATAACTTAAAACTAAACCTAAAACCTAAATGTATTTTCAAATATCTAAACCTAAACCTACACCTAATCCTAATCTCAACTCTCTGACCTAAACTTAAACCTAAACTTGAAAACCCAAACCTAAATCCGATCTCGAACCCGAATCCAATTTTTTAAACCTAAACCTTAACTTATTCTCAATTCCCTAAACCTATAACTTATAAGTGAAACCTAAACTTAAACTTAAACCTTAACCTATAACCTAAACCTTAACCTATAACCTAAATGTATTCTCAAATCCCTAAACCTAAACTTTCACCTAATCCTAATCTCAACTCCCTAACCTAAAGCTAAACCTAAACCTGAAAATCCAAACCTAAATCCGATCCTGAACCCGAACTCGATTTCTTAAACCTAAACCTTAACCTATTCTCAATTCCTTAAACCTATATCTTATAACCTAAACCTAAACATAAACCTATAAACTTAACCTAAACTAAAACCTATGATCTAAAACCTTAACTTATAACCTATAACCTAACATTAACCTATAACCTAAACTTAAAACTTAAACCTTAACCTATAACCTAAACCTAAACCTAAAACCTAAATGTATTCTCAACTCCCTAAACCTAAACCTACACCTAATCCTAATCTCAACTCCCTAACCTAAACCTAAACCTAAACTTGAAAACTCAGAACTAAACCCGATACTGAACCTAAACCTTAACCTGTCCTCAATTCCTTAAACCTATAACTTGTAATCTAAACCTAAACCTTAACCTAAACCAAAACCTATGACCTAAAATCTAAATGTATTCTCAAATCTCTAAACCTAAACCTACACCTAATCCTAAGCTTAACTCCCTAGCCTAAACTTAAACCTAAACTTGAAAACCCAATCCCGACTCGAACCCGATTTCCTAAACCTAAAACTTAAATGCATTCTCAAATCCTTAAACCTAGATCTACACCAAATCCTAATCTCAACTCTCTAACCTAAACCTAAACCTAAACTTAAAAACCCAAACCTAAACCCAATCCCGAACCCGAACCCAATTTCTTAAACCTAAACCTTTACCTATTCTCAATTCCCTAAACCTTAACCTAACCTAAACCTAAACCTATAACCTGCACTTATAACATAAACTTATAACCTAAACCGAAGCCTAAAACCTAAACTTAAAACGTAAAACCGAAATGTATTCTCGAATCCTTAAATCTATACCTTCACCTAATCCTAATCTCAATTCCTTAATCTAAACTTAAACCTAAACTTGAAAATCCAAACCTAAACCCCATCCCGAACCCAAATCCGATTTCTTAAACCTAAACCTTAACCTATTCTCAATTCCCTAAACCTATAACATATATACTATAACCTATAGCCTAAACCTAAACCTTAACCTAAACCTATAACCTGAACCTAAACCTTGAGCTAAACCTAAACCTAAACCTATATACTATAACCTATAACCTTAACACATCAGCAAGAGCTGATAAGAGATCTTTTTCAAGTTGTGCAGGATCCTCAGAGAGGTTCTATAAACAAAGGGATGATCCGGTAAGTCTTTTTCTCCTCTGTTTTTGTATGATCTTTGGTTTAAGTGTTTGAATTCAGTGTTTACAGAATATCTATGGTATTTGGCAGAAAACAACTGATTGCATTCAGGCAAGCAACGGAACAAAAGCCTCATCGCATCATATTTTATAGGTAATTCTTCACCTTGGGAGTCTCTATAGAGTATGAATATTATGATTTAGTTTTGGTTTTTGTTGGATGAGAAACTGTTTGGTATTTTGGCTTAAGATTTGGAGTTTTGCAGGGTTGGCGTGAGCGTATTTATTCGTAGATGAATGTGGATAAGATTGTTTGGATGGATAGTCTATGTTTGGATGAATGTAGTTTATGTTTGGATGGATTTATGTAGTTTGGGTTTAGATGGATGTGAATGTGAATGTGAATATGATGAAATTATTATATAACAGGTTTATATCAGGAAGAATATGATGTTGTAACATGTGTATATTAGGAAGAATATGATATGAACAGGTGTATATGGAAATACGAGACGGTTGAAGACCGTCCTTTTCAGGTTCATAAGAGATGGTTCATGACCGTCCTTTTTAGACTCATAAGAGACGGTTTATAACCGTCCTTTTCAGGTTTATAAGAGACGGTCTATGACAGTCCTTTTCAAACTCATAAGACACGGTCTATGACAGTCCTTTTCAAACTCATAAGAGACTGTTCATGAGAGTCTTTTTGCAGGTCATACGAGACGGTTTATAAGCGTCCTTTTTATTGACGATCATGGGTCGTCCTTTTTATGGACAGTCTTATAGACGGTCATAAACCATCCTTTTCAGCTTCATATAAGTTAATTTCGTATCATTATAGGCGGTATATGACCGTCCTTTTTTAGAGACGGTTTATGTCCGTCCTTTAAAATATGACGTCAAAATTTGACAGCCGCTGCAATGGTCCAGGACCGTCCTTTTTAGCCTTTTGAGACGGTTTTCGACTGTCCTTTTTTTTTTTTCTGTTTTGAAGAATAACGAGCCTAGCAATGGACTTTTTCTATTAGCGACGGATTAAATCCATCGTTAAACCAAGAGTCCGTTGTAAAAATACATCGCAAATTGACCATTTTATCGTAGTGTTGCTAATGTCCACTTTATCTGATGAATTGAGTGTCGTCACAAAATGTTATTTTTTACAATGATACAAAAGTCATTACAAACAGTTTATTTTAATGATGAGTAGATCAACTCGTGAAAAATACCAAGTTAAACTTATCAGTAGTCAACATTTTTACGGGTAACAATTATCGTCACAAAAACTTTTTGCACCAATTTTTTCATGGAAAATCACATGGAGGGAAAGACTTTTTGAAATGCATTTCAATTGTCGTCGCTAATATCCACTTTATGCGACGAATTTAGTATCGTCGTAAAATGTTATTTGTTGCAACGACGCAATGGTCGTTGCAAACAGTTTGTTTTAGTGACTATTAAGTCAACTCGTTAGAAAAATACTGACTTAATTTTTTTTCGTGCCAATTTTTTTGGAAAAGACTTTTTGCGATGTGTTTCAATGGTTATCGCTAATGTCCACTTTATGCAACGAATTAAGTGTCGTCATAAAATGTTATTTTTTACAACCACGCAAAAGTCGTCGCAAACAGTTTGTTTTAGCAACAACTAGGTTCGACAAATGTAGTTTCATTGCGAAAGAATAGAGTATTTGCAACAATATTGTAGATCGTTGCCAATAGTTAGAATTTTTGTGATGAGCTGCAATTGTCGTCGCAAATTAAAACTTGTCATATCAATTTTTCCTCAAGTAATTACATGGTGGGAAAAACTTTTCGTAACATGTTTAATTTATCATCGCTAATGTTCACTTTATGCAATGAATTGAGTGTTGTCACAAAATGTATTTTTTCCAATAGCATAAAAGTTGTTGCAAACAATTTTGTTTTAGCAACTACTAGGTCTTGCGAAAAATATCTAATTAAATTTTTTTTGATGAATATAGTTTCATTGCGAAAGGGTATAGTATTTGCAATAACATTGTAAATTGTCGCCAATAGTCAACGTTTTTGCAACGATTTGCAATTATTGTTGCAAAAACTTATTGCACAAATTTTTCCATGAGAAATTTGTGGTGGAAAAGATTGTTTGTTATGACTGGTTAAAACTCATTGCAAAAACATTAAATTAGACTTTTTATGACAAATATACTTTCACTCGAACAGTGGAAACAATCACCTGATTAACCTCTCAATCACGTGGAATCCGCTACTAATTTTTTCTAAATAAAACATACTATAAGAAATTAATGTGATTTCCCGATGGATTTTCCAATGGAAAAAGACAAAAAAAATCAATGGATATGCTTAAATTTTTAATACGCATCCTAAAATGAGTCGTATGAATGGATGGACGGTGTGGATATCCAACGTATCATCAAGGTTAGCCCTACAGTAGAGGTAACACCCACTGGTGTTACTCTGGTACATAGCAGCTTATCCTCACTCTCTCTCTCTCTCTCTCTCTCTCTCTCTCTCTTTAAAGTAGTTGCATGAGTAACACCCACTAACACCGACTAAGCTAAGAACACTAAGTAAACTTTATATGTCCTACACGTGGTGTACGTGTCTAAACTGCACCGTCTATACATTTTAGTACTGCATTTTATGAAATAAGCCTAAAATTTAAGCTTATCTGAAGCCCAAGTGGGTCATCTCAAAGAACTAGTGGGAATTGAACTTGTACTATTAAAAACTTCTTGGGGGCTACAAAAGTTTTGGATAAATTTGATATTTGAGATTCCCTTCATCTATCCGTGTGCTCTTATGAATAGTATTCCTTCATCTATCTATATGCTCATCGATTAAACAGTGGAAACTAACGTACATTGCTTTATTAACCTCCCAATTGATGATCGAACAGTGCGCATTACTGATGATCACCTGATCAACCCCCTAATTAACAATCGGACAACACGAAGTGTTGTTGACCATCTGTTCAACCTCCAATCAATGATTGAACGATAAAACCACCATAAATTGTGTCATCAATTTCCCTATCAACGATGGAATAATGTACATCATCTACAATCCTTTGATCGACCTCTAATTAACAATTGAACGATACAAAGTGTTGTTGACCATCTAATCAACCTCCAATCCTCTATCGAATGGTGGAAATCATCATACATTGCTTCATCAAGTCTCTAATCGATGATCAAACGTTGCACATCACCAACGATCACCCAATCAACCTCCAAATCAACGATCAATGATAGATGTTTATTCCTCGTCGTGTGGATCACTTATCTTTGGAACTAACTCATATTTGTTTTTTCTTTATATCGTAGAATGATTTGGAAAAAATGGATGGACGACATGGATAAAACTCATGCATCAATCTCCCACTGCTTTTTCAATGTGGTCTACTTGTCTTTGAATCTATCTTATTTTTGGGCGCAAGCTTTATGATGAGCTCTCGAAATGAATGGATGGTTTGGATATAACACATACCTTATGATGGGACCTATAGGACTTGGTGAGTCAACACACCAGCCAAATCCGTGGTGTGTGATACACCAGCCAATCCGCTTCCAATGCCCACTGCTTTATGTGGTGTGATCCACTTGAGCGTTGGATGTACATCATTTTTGGGCTCATGCTTTAGAATTATCTGAAAAAGTTGATGGGCCACGTAGATCTAACACAAAAATCATGGTGGGACCCAAAAAAGTTCCACACATTAAAAGTTGTATTGCATAGCTAGCAATTTATTTGGAGAGAAATTCGGCCGAAGTAGTATTCTCAAAATGGTGCAGATACGCTAAAGGAGAAGTCCATTGGTTGGAAAGCTAGATAGGGCCCATTATGTTGTTTGTGATAAATCTATACTGTTCATCTATTTTGAGAGATCATTTTAGGACATGAGACCAAAAGTGAGGTGGATTTAAAAGTTAAGGCTCGCATATGAGAGGGAAAACCGAGGAAAGAGTTTCCTATATGATGTATGAATTTTATCCATGCTGTCCATCCGTTTTTAAATATCATTTTAGAGTATGACCCACAAAATTAATGAAGATCAAAAGGTCAAATGGACTATAAAGTGGGGATTAAATTCCTACAGTTGAAAATTTCTTGGGGGACAACATTTTTAGATCAAGATGATATTTACTTTTTCACTTCATCCAGGTGTACATGACCATGTCAATAGGTTGGATGGAAAATATACAACAGGGTGGACCCTAGAAAGGTTTCAATGGTGGTCATCCTTAGCAGCGCTTCTGATGTGGTTCACTTGAGACGTAGATCCGCCTTTTTATAATCTACTAAGGTAAAATGATATGTTGATGTGGTTCACTTGAGACGTAGATCCGCCTTTTTATAATCTACTAAGGTAAAATGATATGTTAAAATGGATAGACAGTGTGGATAGAATTCATACATCACGGTGGCCACTCAGTACCCCTTGAGCCTGCGCGGCTATGCATGTCCGGAGCTCCCAAGCCGGGTGGTTTGACTAGTGATGCTTATGGTCAGTGCACTGTGAGCCCCACCATGATCTATATATTTTATCCACACCGTCCATCCATTTTTATACATCATTTTAATACTTTATGTCATAGATGAGGTGAATCAAAATCTCAGGTGGACCACACTATGGGAAACAGTAGTGATTGAATGTCTACCATTAAAAACCTCCTAGAGCCAACTATAATGTTTATTTAACATCCAACCTGTAGATTAGGTAATACAGACAGTAAAGCCCACTGTAATGAGGCATATCCCAATCTCAAGTGGACCACGTCATCGGGAAACAGTGTTGAATGAACGTCCACCATTAAAAACTTTTCAAGAGCAATAAAAGTTTTGGATCAAGCTGATCTTTGTGTTTTTTTCCCTTCATCTATGTCTGTATAGCCTAATCGACATATTGCATGTCAAATAAAGAGTAAAGTGGGCCTTAGGAGGATTTTAATGGTAGATATCCAATCTCTATTACTTTCCTGTAGTGTGGTCCACCTGAGATTTATATCCATCTCGTTTTTGGGTTCAATCTATAAAATGATCCGTAAAAATGGATGAATGGCATGGATGAAACACATACATCATGGTAGGGCCCACGGAGCACCCACCACCAGCCACGGGTCTAGTGGCAGGGGAGTAACCAGTCCGTTTCACAGCACGTGTCAATGTAGCACACGTTTATGAAAGTATAACAGACAGATCTTCTATAACACCTGTTTTATGGAGAGCGTGAAGCCGTATTGCATATTGAGTAATCTTTGGGGTCCATACGTAACCTAAATGTCTTATCCACACCGTCCATCCGTTTTTCCAAATCACGTTATTGTTTGAGTCCAAAATTGAAATATTTCAAAGGCTCGAGTGGACCACACCACAGGAAAAATTCATACATAACGGTAGCCCCTCAAGTGGACCACACCATAGGTTTTTGAAAGGCGTTACCATGGTGTCTATCTTTCATAAACCCTCTTTATGGTGCAACGCTTTAATATCCATGAGGCATTCTTGCAACGCTCCAACGCTACTCGAATCAGCCCACCTATTACTTGTACCATCAGTAATAGTGAGAATGCAAGGCAATGCTAAAGGAACGGAAGGGAAAGTAAAGAACTCCTAATGTATTAGAGAGATCAACAAGGCTTACAATGCTTGAGTTATAAATGAAAGGGTCTGGCCTTACACGTGCAGAAGAGAAATCTAAAAGACCTAATGCATGGCCAAATTTGTGACAAAGTAGCACTTAACCAAATCCACACTGAAGATTGTGACAAATCCACTCTATATCCATTGGATTTTTCATTTCATTTATTACATGTACCAAAAACATGAAGCAGATTCAAAGCTCAGGTGTCCAAAGGAACAGAAAAAGTAAGGATTGAACACCTACTATTTAAACATTTGTGGGGTCAGCCGATTGTTTGTGACAAATCTACCCTATTAATTTGTGTTTCAAGATCCTTTTGGGGCATACGTATAAAATGAGGTAGATACAAAGCTTACGTGGCCCACACAGTAGGAAACATGGGATTGAACACCGACTGTTGAAACATGTTGGGGCCATTATGGGCCCACCTTGAACTATGGATGTGGCTCATTTGATATTATATACAGGGAAAAAGTTTTATGCCGTGGAGCTAGCTCATGGGAACTTTCCATGAGGTCGAGTTGTGTGGGCCCCACCGTGATGCGTGTTGAACATCTACCTTATCAGTCCGATGTACTATTCCATGGTGGGCCTAGGGCTTAAAAATCAAGTCAATCCCTGACTTTTGTGGACCACACCATATACAAAAGTTGAGAGGGTTACCCTCCATTAAAACATTCATTATCATTTTTGGGCCCACCGAGATGTTTTTCACAAATCCAGCCCATCCATTATGTGTGTCCCACTTGGATGAAGGGTCAGACCAAGTTTCACACGCATCAAAATTTCAAGTGGGCCCCACCAAGTACTTTTATATGTTTTAGGCATGTCTTCAAATGATTTTAGATGGTATGGCCCACCTGAGTTCCGTATATGGCTGATTTTGGGATATCTCATAATTTAAAGGGGACCCATCAAATGCACGGTGTTGATGTTTGACACGCATCAAGGTGGGCCCACACAGCTCAACCTCATGGGAAGTTTCCATGAGCTCTACGGCGTGGAACCTTCACACACACCTATATATATATATATATATATATATATATATATATATATATATATATATATATATATATATATATATATATATATATATATATATTGTTTTGCCTTAGAAAAACGGAGGGACAGGGTTGATTTCTAGCCAACATTGAGGTGGGCTCCACGTATGGTTGATGTTAGGTTAGCATGCCAATATACATCAATCTTAAGTTAAGAGTGAGATTTGGTTAACCGTAAGTGAGGCCCACGATTATGTTTGTGATAAATCCATTCCATTCATGAAAATTTTCATCTCATTTTAGGGTGTCGGTGGAGAATTGAGGACAATCCAAAGCTCAAGTGGACAACGAACATGAAACTATGGGTATTGAACAACCACCGTTAAAACATTTGCGGGGCATGGAATGTTTATAACAAATCCATCCAGTCCATCTGTTTTTTGAGCTCCTTTCATGGCATGGAACCAAAAACGAGGCCAATACCAATATCCAGTGAGCCACACAATAGGATAGGGTTGGATTAAACTCTCACTATTGAAACATATTAGGTCCATCTTAGAGCACATATTGAACTTTGGATCCTATCTCATTTTTTAATACATGTCATCAAATGATCTCGAGAAACAGATGAACAAGGTGGATTTGTCAGGCACATTAAGATGGGCTCCACATGTGGTCGGAGTTGGGTTGGCACGAGATCTTGTATTTAGGAGGGGAGATTAGAGTGTGGGCAATCGGAGGACAGTTTTGGTAATATGAAAATATAAAAGTATATTATTATAAGTAATTAATAGCTGGCGGTACAATGCTTACGGTGAAAATGATGGGCAGTTCCAGGAAATAATTAAAAAAAGGGGAAGTTTTAAATGCATGGGACGCGGATTGCATCCTATCCCGCTCGGATGGTAATCCTCTCGGGAAGGGCTCTGTCGGGCCCACCATGATGTAAGTGTTTTATCCACGCCGTTAATCGTTTTCTTCAAATCATTTTAAGGTCTGAACCTAAAAATTAGGCAGGCCTACATTTAGAGCTAGGCATTGGTCCGATCGAACCAGATTGGGTATAACTCTATTCGATCCGAATTCTCAATATCCTTACCCAAATTCGATCCTATCAAGAATTGAGTCTGGGTCATCTGACTTGGACCGACCCGATGGATGGTTGGCTTGACCTGAACCGAGTCCAACTCGGTCAAGGAAATCGAGTCGGATCGGATTGGATACGATTCGGATCGTTTGAATCTAATCTAATTGTTTCATGTGGTGTGGTCCACTTCAGTCTTCAATATACCACATTTTTATACTCAAGGCCTAAAATGATATGTCAAAATGAATGAACGTCTTAGATAAAACATATACATCAAGGTGGGCCCCACATGGCTTTGAAAGAACTATATACACCCTTTCACCAGACAATGACCGAGTTGACTTGCACTACACGTAAGCACAACGACGCCCTTTTCACGCAAGTCCATGACTTACTATATTGACGTTAGCAGGTTCTATGGGTCTTATCATGGGGTATGTGTTATATCCAAACCGTCCATCCATTTGGCAAGCTCGTCTTAAGGCTTGAGACGAAAAATAAGACAGATCTAACTATCGTGTAGACCACACGAATTGTTTAATGGTGAAAATCATACTCTGCTGCTATTTGTGGTGTGATCCAGATGATCTTTGGATATTATTCATTTTTTTGATAATGCTCTATAATAATCTCTAAAAATATAGGAACGGTGTAGATATAATAAATACATCACTGTGGGTCCCATGTAACTTTGATATCCTTTAAACCATTCATACAACTCGGAGTTCAAGGAGAGTCAGTGCTCGTCTTCTCACAACACGTACCTACAGCAACTGGCTGGATGTCAGGCAGACATTATGGTGGCGCACAGAGAGGGAAATAGATTAGCTACTCCCCTTGACATGGTCAGTGCTATGTGGGCCCCATCATGACGTATGTGTTTCATCCATGCCGTCCATCTATTTTAACAAATCATTTTACAGTATGAGCCAAAAAAGAGTATATCAAAATCTCAAGTGGACCACATTACAAGAAACAATGTTGAATGAGAGTCAACCATTAAAAACATTTTGAGGGCCATAAAAGTTTTGGATCAAGCTGATCTTTGTTTTTTCTCTTCATCTAGGACTATATGACCTAATCAACAGATTGGATGTCAAATAAACAGTATAGTAGGCCCTAGGAGGATTTTAATGGTGGATATCCAACCGCTATCATTTTCATGTGGTGTGGTCCACTTGAGATTTATATTCCTCTCATTTTTTGTATCAAGCAATAACATGATCTTTAAAAATGGATGAATGGAATGGATGAAACACATACATCATGGTGGGTCCCACAGAGCACCGACCACCAGCTACGAAGCCTGTGGCAGGGGGAGTAACTGTCCAGTTGCTTTCTGTGCACCTGATCAAATTCAACACTCCATTGCAGTATCTTATGCTTACTCTTGGGCGTTTGAAAGCGAGCCAAGCTGATTCATATCTAGTTATAAAGCCACCTCCACACCAACAGTAATGCTATAATCATCATGTTCAGCGAATCTTTATGTAACATCCCATACTTTTCAATACTTAGAATGTTACCATTGTAGTCTAAGATAGCAAACTTGTGTGAACGTACACACCTAACTAATGATATTCACTAACAATTGATAATTTAAAATCTGCTCATCCCAGCTATTGATCCTTGAGAGGGACCATCACATTCTCTTGAAAGTGGACCTTAAGTATTAAATCAGAGTCAGAGATCACAGATCCACAATTCAATAGAATCCAACTTGAAAGCTTTCCGCCAGTTCATCACACTTAGACCATTAGACCACTAATAAAACCATGAATCTTCATCTAGATGAACCCTAGGACCCTCAAGACCGTTAGTAGAAATCTCCATCCTTAAATTAAGAGATTCAACTGTTGAATTACTTGAACCATCCAAATGTCAAAAATTAAGAATTTGACGTGACCAGCTTTAATGTAAAGTAACCTCAATATTAGGGTTTGTAGCTAAGTGAGTCATAGTGAGTAGCCCCGGTAGCAACTCATGCTTTGACTCTAATTTTTAAATAAAAATTTAAAATAACTAAACCCCCTATATGTTACAACAATTAGATCGGCCACCTAATATCATAAATCCACAGTCAAAATTTATTTAAACAGACCTTTAAGAAATCTGATGGCTCAGATCTTCTCAGAGGATCGGGTGGGACCCACTTTGAGTCATGCACGTGCACCGAATCATGTGCATCGGTTGTGCATGGGAAAAAAAATGGGTAAAACAGAGTTTGACACGATAAATCTTTAAAATTCAGATTTTCCTCCACGAATTCCCGCCCGTCTCGAATTCAAACGAGACCATGTTTCTGTTGCTGATAGCGGCCCACCATCAAGGATCAGTTCGATGATCCAAGCCGTTCATTCGGTGAATCAGGCCCCACCGACCATGATTACAGTCGATGATGCGGTTTCTGAGCATGCAGATGACCGCAGGTCAGCGACAATCACGCCTTTACACCACGTTGCTGCTGACAGTGGATAAAATCCACGTCTTTCGGATGCGCTGGCAAATCCAGCCGTTGAGAACCGTCGGACACCACCCACGCAGTACGCCCAGTCCTAATCACACCTACGGTTTCCCGAAATGGCTCCCTATGCACCCGAAAGCGGAAGGCATCTTTCCCATTTATAGAAAGAGTCCATCTCCACCGATCGTGGGCTTCTAGAAACGTCTCACGAGCAGATCTGGGACGTCAAACCTAGGACTGAATGAAGATCTCGTAGAGAACCGAGATTTTCGTGAGTGGCAGCTGTGGCATATCGTCTCATCTAGGAAAACGAGGTTGGGATCTTCGGTCCACCTTTCACCGTCGAATGGACCCCACAAACCTGTTGGACCCCATCCGGACCTTCTGAACGTCCCCGATCATTGAATCACCCGTCCAACCCCAAAACGCCATGATCAGGGACTCATCTTCCCCGATCTTGCCGATTGATCCATGTTCTGTAAACGGACCCATTCACTGATCTGGACCGTTCATCGTGCGGCCCGCTCCATTTAAAATCCATCTGTGGTATTCGTGTTAGCCCCTGCTCCAGATCTAATGTTTGGGGTGGCCCTGATGACAAGCCACTCTTGGCTAAACCGTTTTACCTCCACGCTAATCTCCGTGATTAGATGTGGAGCTCTCCAGAAATAGAATGGCTATAAAGAGCCGGATATTAGGGCGTTTTTCAAGGAAAAGAAAAGAATAGAGAGAAAGAGAGAAAGAGAGAAAACGTGGGAGCAGCCGCCGGAACGAGTGGCTGGCTACTGCCGCAACTCGACTCGGTGGCCGTTGTTAGCTGGTTAGCGTCGGAATCTGACCCACCTTACCATCAGAAGAGAAGAGTGGGTGGGAGAGGAGAAGGTGCAGAGAAGAAGAGACTTGAAGCTGGCGCCGCTGGCATATACCGGACTCGGTCCACACCAGCCGAGCCAACTCGCCGCTTCTCCCTCATCTCGCTCACGGCAGATGGTAAGCTCTCCAAGACCGCACTTCTGCTCCATTAACACCATCAGTTAGATCTCAAATGGAAGTTCTAATCACCCACTCGGTTCGATGACCTGACCGGATCCCTGTGCAGGTTCAAAGACTCGAACTGAGTCCGTGACCTGGTCGAACTCCGAACAGGTGGCAACTCGCCCTACCTCTTCCAGCAGTCGAGAACACCCCCTGCTCAGGTATCTCAACCGACCTCAGCCCTTTTACTGTATCATTTCACTCAACTCATTAGCGGGTTGACTCTACCTAACCGAGTCAAGAAGTGTGTTAGCTCCAGAAATCCACGTTTGGAACTAGCCAAACAGGCCCTGGAGATAACACAAGACTCCTGAGTTGAAATAACTCAGAAACAGTTGTAGGTGGGCTCCATTATCCTCTCATCTTTACCTTAAGAAACTAGACTGAGTTGACTCAGTGATAGTATGTGGAAATGGTGCATCCAGGGAGGCGTTTAACTGACTACACCGAGGTTTAATCATACCTCATCCAGCCTCCAACGGCCGAAAACAATCACCATTCAAGTATAAAAACCAACACCTAGTCGGTTATGAGTTGACTCGTCCAGTTTCCCAGCCGAGTCAACTCGGCAGCAACTTACTGTTACCTCGTAAACGTCTATTCAGGATCTAACTGAAATCATCTACCTGGAAGGACGCTCCTCCCTTCAACAAGTCTCAACTGGACCCTTGCATTCAACCATAAGAACACTCCAAATCAGCAAAGACTACTCATTTAAGGTGAGGGATATCCCACATGGCTTCCTCATTTCATTGAATTCCAATATAGTTTAAGCTTAAGTGTATATAGCCATTGAAATTGTGAAAATATTGATTGTGGTTCCTTTAGTCTTGAATCGACATTGTCAATCATGTAGGAAGGTCTTAAATTGTATTACCCTAACCTACCTTATAAGAATCGAATCACAATCATTATGTTATATTTGGAATTGCTCATGTACATGCATATTTTTACTAGTTGCACTAACAGGCAATAAATCTTGTTTCCATGATAAGTTTGCTATATTAGTTCCTTATATATGCTAAATTAGTTTTAAATTGAATTTAATGAAGTACTTGAATATTACAAATAATAACTTTGTTCTTTATCTTCTCATTTGAATGTGGTGAACATGAGTTATCTCATTAACTTCTATCACTTAAGTCCTATGATTACTAATCGTGTAACTAGGATTTAGAATTGTATTCATTATGCTATCCTAGTAATTTCTCCTTTGTGAGAAATCAGCCCTACACTTTGGAAGCGAGATCAAATGTCTTGCTCCTTTGTTAATGGAGGTGCTGACATCTATCCACCTTACTTTTTGGCCTATTGCAATGCAAACAGGCATGCTTATATTCTTGAGCCTTGCCGGTTAGTTTTCCTTTCAAAAATAACATAAGAGTCTTACAAAGTTTGGTATATTTTGTCAATTTCATAGATGATACCGGATTTATTCGAGTTCATATTATAAATTCCTGATGGAGCTTATTCTTTCCTATATATTTTTGGTTTTAAGTGTTTGGTCCATGTTTTGTCTTCCCGATGCATTTATAAAATAGAACTAATTAACATAAGTTTGAATAAAATTCAATAAATTTCTTTAGAACAAATACCTGTTTGGTAGAAGAGGTAACACCTCTAGCTGTGCTCTGATTCACATGTTTGGCTGAGTGATGTTTTCTTCTTCTTCTTCTTCTTCTTCTTCTTCTTCTTTTAATGCAGTTGAGGATTGGTTGAAACCTGCCATCATATTGGAGGCCTTTGTGGCAAGGTCTGTTAGGCTAGCTGTTGCTTGTGCTCGAAATATAGGCAAGGCACCAATCCTAAAGAAGGTACTTGCTTTTATGATCTCCAAATGCAGATAGCACCTTTATTTCACTATTTTTCCAACAAGTAAACATGTATCTTTCTTCTTGTATCATTTGGTTGAGATGCATGGAGACTTATGTGATGTTGATTTTTACTCTTCCATACCTGTTTTTTTACTGTCCTTTTAAAGTTGTCGAAATGCAGAAAATCCGTATGTATCATTGAGTCGTTGCATCAAGTATCCTAATGTGTTGAGCCTTGAAATGGCTCTTTTTGCCATTCTGACAGATTTTCTCCCCCAAATTTTATTGCACCATTTGCCTATAGTTCGCTTGCATTGTAGGAAGCTGCCCAACAGTTCAAGTTAGGTTCGATGTCCATGGGTTTCTGGCGACAACTCTCGCAAATCTCGTCGGCTGATTTTATTTTCGTGAGTGAGTTTTCAACTCTACATTGTGACAGAATAGAAAATTCTGTACTTGCTCTCTTTCTTTCTGTTAAATTCTCTTTCAGTTTTTAAGCTTTTCTCGTTCTTTGAGTTGTTTGGATGCCTGTATTTCATTATTGGGATGCTGAAAAATGCCTGTAAATCATTTACAGGTTTTAGCTGAAAATGAAATCCCTCTGAAAAGCTGTGATTTCATTTACCTGCAAATCATTTACAGCTTCATGGCTATAATTTTAAACTTTTAGAAGTCTTTTGGATGCCTGTAAATGGGGTTAACTGTAAATGATTTACAGGTAAATGGTTTATGGTCTGTGTTTGGATGCTGAAAATTGCCTGTAAATGATTTACATGCTGTAAATCATTTGCAGTTTTCAGCCCCATTTGATTTTCAGGCAAAAAGCTGTGATTTCATTTACAGGCTCTCCATTTACAGGAAAAAAAACCTCAAAAACTTGTGGGGGTCGTGCATTTGATAGCTCTTTCTAGCACATCTGTTGGTTGTAACTCCTGGAGCTATACTGAAAATTGAAACTTTATTTCTAAATAAGAAAAAAAATGTTAGCTGAAATTGTGGTTGGTCTAAATTTTCTAGGTGTAGAGAGTGGAAGTACGAAGAGTATGGCCAAGGCTGCAGAGTGCGTCGAAAGGGCAACCAGTGACATGTTGATTGGTCCGAATTGGGGAGTCAATATTGAGATCTGTGACATTATTAACATGGATCCAGGGTATATACTTCTCGCACCCTGCCTTTTCTTTTGATGCACATACTATTGTTGATGGCATGTCCACCTTTCTCTCTATAGTGTTAAGCTTCGTTCCGGACTGGGGAGTCCGGTATATAGTTCATTATTTGCTAAGAAAATAAGGTTGACAGGTTTTTTATTTTCTGTTATTACTTATCACTACCAGGAGTGAATGTTGAGATGTTTTTCAAAACCTTGTTCAAGAGCAAAAGGAAGTTTCGCACAAGGGGATTGAGATAATAGAGTTGATAGTTGATGTGCAGTACTGCTTACAGGTGTGCTCTCATTTACAATTGTGTATAAAAGAACATTGTTGAGTCATTGATATATTTTATAGCTACTAGAAATCTATAGGCCTTCTGTATAGTACCATTTTGTTTAAATTCTGTTCCTTGATTGTCTTAACTCAAACACCTTAGTAAACTATTTATGCAGGCATTTATTGGGGTGGCTCAAGATCCTAATGCCATTATCATTGCTTTTAGGGTCAGCCAAGAACATAGGCATGAACTTTGCAATGGCAATTCTTGTTATATGTCATGCATACTGTGTTTTAGTCAACTTGAGAAAAAGATATGGTTGGAACTATTTTTACCAATCAATACTATGTTTTAAGCTAAGGTTCAAGAGTAATCCTAACTGCAGTTGATTTATTTGCACTTATGTGCCCATGGGGACACATGGAAGACATGTACAAGTCCTAACCACTCATCCAGCAGACCCCCAATATATGGTGGCACCAAATCCTGGCCAATTTGATCCTAACCGTTTGATGTAACAGGGCACGAAAAATGGATGGTCATAATTTCTTTTCTCAAATTGACTGCTTAAGGTGATCTAGCTAGCCTGATTTTTGTGCTGTGGCCCATAGATGGTGCTTCTCTTTAATGAGTGATCTGGTCATCGTGCATGCTTTTGTGGGACCTAAGCTGGATAGCAGTCTGCAAATTGAATAAATCAGGGTCTCCTGCCAATCCAGTTGGGGTACCTTTTCACATTTAATTGCAATCATTATTGAAATTTCTTCTTTAGAATATCCTATGACATGTTAGTCAAACTTGCTTTCCTTTCTCATTTATTATTCAATTGCAGTCAAAGTTAGCCTTAAAGTGAGTCTACTATTATAACTGTGAACATTATGATTTGAAGGAGAAATGCTAAGCTGCTTTCTCACACGAGGTTGAGGGTTATATATCTTTGCGGTAGATGTGTGCATGACAGGGCTATTCATCAGGTGGGTCTCACCATCAACATGCCTTACCCTAAAAACCAATTTGATCCATTCATTGGTTGGGCCAGTTGCATGTGTTGCATATGGACCATTGGTCATGTTTTCCCTATATGTCTACTTTTCTCATACACTAAAAACAGGGGACTGATGCAATTGAGAATCTAATGGAGGATTTATCTGAAATTTATGTTGGTTTGTTTTCTGTAGGGATTTATTTGGTGACTTGCTATATGGAGATATTCCGTTCTCGACATCTAGGCTCATACAGCTTGATATATGGAGATATTCCGGTAACTTGCTATGTAGGACCTTGAAATGAAACCCACCTTTGTTCCTAAGTCTGTCAAGGCTATCGCCATGTTATTCTTGGCAATCTCAAATTTAGGAGACACTATCAAACACCTGACGCAGCAGAACATCCATCACTAAAGATAAATATTAATCAAAATGTTTGTGATTGTATTTTGGAACTGAAATCTGACGCTGCCAGAGGACTATGATGAATTGTATGAAATTCACGACAAGGAATTAGCATCTCTTAATTTAGAAAAATATTTTAACTTAAAATCACTTACTGCATTCCATGTTAGGTATTAAGTCAAAGGAGGAAAGCTTAAAATTAATTCATTTGTTAGTGACAATCCAAATTAAGCACTTAAAATTTAAAATTTATCAAATCATCTGAATTAGGAAAAATCACTTTAAAAGGCCTATTTCAGTATTAAGTGCTGAAAAAAAGTCCTAACAAACAGACTGAAGTCTCACTTCGCCCAATAAGAAATTTCAGATCACCATCATTCCATACATGAAAATCAGCATCAACACAATAAATTACAGCTAGTTTGCATCACTAGAGTTAATTTTTGTACCCTGTAACCCTTCTTTCTTTCTTTCCCTTGAAATGACGTAGGTTGCCTTACCCAAGGATATCCCTGGTGACATGACGTGTTGCAAAGTGATTGGTGATTTATAAATGGGTCCAAGAATGATAGAAAGGAAAGCATTATTATGTGTAAAAGCTGCCATTTGGATCTAGTAGAAACTGAACCACCCACGACAAAATCCAAGATTGGCACCAAATGCCTCTCTCTCTCTCTCTCTCTGTATCTCTCTCATTGCACTTGCTACTGTGATGATTCCAAGTGGCGAACCATCACATTCTTCAGTCACAAGCTTTGCAATCTACTTTACTCTTGGAGAAAGCACAACATCAGTCTCAAGCCTTTCCTTGAACAATTCTTACGCTTCTTCCCTCGAAAGAACCTCCACTTCAAACTTTTTTTGGCACTTCATGCCTCGGCACACAATTTTTGATCAAGTAGTCAGTACTACTTGGTATGCATTTCCCTCAGGAATTCCTACATTTTCCAATGAAAATACTTTCCACATATCATCAAAGATGATAACGAACTTCTCCCTACGTTTCAAAGCCTCAAACAATTTCATTTTTCTTCTCATTTCATCCTCTTCATAAGAAAGGTCTAATTTTATTGCCTGTGCAATACCATTTTGCAGTTTATCAATACTATAATCATTAGAAACTGTCACCCAAATGGCAGTACCTAATATTCTAAATTCCTGTATTTTATTAAAGATGTGGGTCATGATGGTTGTTTTGCCCACTCCCCCTATACCATACACACCAATAGTTCTGACCTCTTGAGTCATCAACGACTTCCAAATCTGTTCCAAATTTCTTTTCGTTGTCCTTCTACCCATAAGTTCTGTTGTGGGCATACTTCTACTTTCAGGTAATAGATTAGCAAGTGACCCTTCTAAAAATTGACCTTTCTCCTAAAGCTTCACCACCTTTTCAATCTTCTCTACGACACGCTTTCCCAATGCAACATGTGGGAGTGAGAAATCTCTCCCCACTTCAAAATAAACCTCTTCTATCTTAATCACTTCACTTGTAATTCTTTGCACATTTTTCGGCCATAAACTCACCTCTTGCTTTGGTTTCTTTCCATGCATTACCTTTGCTGTATTTAGTTTGTTCTTCACTTCGGCCTCTCGGTTGCTCAACTCTTGTATTTCGGTTTTCAGAACATCAAGACTCTCTTGAAGCCTTCTAGAGTAGTCGTATTGAACCCATACATTCCTGGCAATCTCCTGGAGGAATTCCATAGCAACTTAAAAATGGTAAATTAAAAATTATTGAACTAAAAAAATAAATAAGTTATGGCATGTTTAGTTACTCTACATTTCATAAAAATTGGTACTGATAATAGTCTAAAACGCAAAAACTCAACTAGATTAGGAAAACGTGTCGTAGAGAAGATTAAAGAGGTAGTGAAGCTTAAGGAGAATAGTCGATTTTTAAAAGGGTTACTTGCTGATCTATTACCTAAAAGTGGAAGTATGACCACAACAAAACTGGTGGGTAGAAAGATAGCGAAAAGAAATTTGAAACAGATTTGAAAGTCATTGATGGCTCAGGAGGTCAGAACTATTGGTGTGTATGATATGAGAGGAGTGGGCAAAACGACCATCATGACCCACATCTTTAATAAAATACAGGAATTTAAAATATAAGGTACTGCCATTTGGGTGACAATGTCTAATAATTCTAGTATTGAGAGACTGCAAAATGGTATTGCACGGGCAATAAAATTAGACCTTTTTGATGAAGAGGATGAAATGAGAAGGAAAATGAAATTGTTTGAGGCTTTGAAACGTAGGGAGAAGTTCATTATCATCTTAGATGATATGTGGAAAGCATTTCCATTGGAAAAGGTAGGAATTCCTGAGGGAAATGCATACAAAGTAGTACTAACTACTCGATCAAACAATGTGTGCCAAGGCATGAAGTGCCAAAAAAAGTTTGAAGTAGAGGTTCTTTCGAGGGAAGAAGCGTGGGAATTGTTCAAGGAAAGACTTGGGGCTAATGTTGTGCTTTCTTCGAGAGTAGAACAGATTGCAAAGCTTCTGATCGAAGAATGTGGTGATTTGCCACTTGGAATCATCACAGTAGCAAGTGCAATGAGAGAAAAGGACGACGTTAGAGAATGGAGAAATGCATTAGAGGAGTTAAAATGTTCGACGATGGAGATTGAAGGTATGAATGATTAGGTTTTTCCAATTTTGAAATTTAGTTATGATCGACTAAAATCTACGAGGATTTAATCCTGTTTCTTGTATTGTGCTCTGTTTCCAGAGGACTACCTACTCCTTGCTGAAGAACTGATAAAGTATTGGGTAGCGGAAGGATTGATAGATGATATGGGAGACTAGGGAAAAAGAGCAAGACAAAGGCCACACAGTATTGAATGGACTAATAGATGTATGTATGTTGGTAAGAGAGTCTCATATTCAGGTAGTAATGCATGAATTAATAAGAGATCTGGCCATCGGAATTACAAGGAAGAGGCCTCTGTTTGTGGTCAAAGCTGGGATGGGGATAAGGGGTTCAATTGGTGTAGAAGAATTTATTGAAGAGGTTGAAAAAATCTCATTAATGAGAAATCAAATTGAAATGATTTCAGGTGAACCTAACTGCCCAAAACTCTCCACATTGTTGTTGCAAGAAGCAACCACTACCAAAAACAGGGCAATGCCGATGGACTTGGGGTGGCTTCAGCTATGGCTAAAAGCTGTCGGTACTATCGACAGCTAAAAGCCGTAGCTGAAACGTTAATCCGTAGCTGAAGGCCCTTGTTAACGGTAGACGTCCAATCGCCACTTTAATCCTGTGGTGTGGTTCAACCAAGATTTATTTACACCCCATTTTTTGGAATCATTCTTTTAAGAATTTTTAGAAATGGATGTACGGCGTGGACAAAAGAAAAACATCATGGTGGGGTCCATAGAGCCCTACCAGATCCAATGCTCCAGGTACCTTTTTTTATACTGTAAATGTGGGTGAGTTTTGCATTTTCTGTAAAAATGTGGTGACTCGTTTTTAGAAATAGTGGTAATGATATAGGTTATCCAGACCAACCAATTAATGTTTCTAGTTGTAGTTGGGTATATATTTTCTTATATAAAAGTATCTTAACCATCCAGTAAATAGCCCTTTACATGTACGGTTGTTAATATGGTGTATGTTATAAATGATGTTAAACATACAATATACGGCTTTGAAAGTAGTTCCTCAATCCAGATGAGGGATTTCCAAACGCACTCGTCATACCTCTTCCCTCTTTCGAACGCCCAATCTTCCTTGCCAGAGCTCTTCCCTCTTTCGAACAGCCCAATCTTCCTCGTCAAAGCTCCGAATCCGTGAAGAATTTCCTCGTGCCATGGGATTCATATCAAATAGGTGAGCTTCTCTCGAAATCCCTTATTTTCCTCACCGATTGTTCCTCTTCTCGCTGTTTTTATTCCAGAATCTCAAATGGAGGAATGTTCTATAGGAGTTATTTTTACTTGAGTGAGGCTGTTGAAGGGATTCAAATTTTTATTTTATTTTTATCAGTGAATACCCACAAACGCCCTGTGGCAGGTGGAAATATGTCCTTCATGTAAATCCAACCTCTATTTTTCGCCTCATGTTTTTCTATATTCAAGCCCATTGCTGTAAAATTATTCTTTGCATTTTGTTGTGTAAAGTCTCCTAGGGAAGGTGAAGGGGCAGGGATGGATTTTGCCATGCCAGTGAGTGTAGTTTGTCTTCTAGTTTTTATTTTTATTTTTTTGTGGTCTATTACCGCTGGTGGGGAGGCATTCTTTGTAGGTAAAAGCATTCAGCCATTATAGTGTGTTTGGGAGAATCCTTCTCCCCTTTTCTTTGTAAAGCAATTAGGATACAAAGACCAGATATTTACATCTCTGCATCTATTTTGTAGGATTTTTTTTTTCTCAAGAATTTAATCGAGTGAAGTTTGTAAATGGCAGTTGGTTGCGTATAATCCATGCATTGTATGTGATTTCTCTACATCTATGACAAGTTTTCTTTTGCTTCTATCTTCGGCTTCAAGTGTGAAATGAATCATTGGGCTTGATTTATGTAATGGCAACGAGACATAATCCCTGCTTCTGAGAAGGAGCATTTTGGTGACCCTCCCTACATCCTGCGGATCTCCACGTATGAATGTAGGATGTACGGCCTGGGTAGGCTCTCGGCTTACTTATTAGCTGGGCCTCATTATGTGGCTGAGGCCTAGCTTGTGGGTCTCTTACAGGCTTGAACCCAACAGGTTTAGGCAAGGGCTGTGGGTCATCTTCAGACAAAATTTTTATAACTCGTCCATTGCATAGCACCATTAATTATGAAACAGGGACCAGCACCAATGGTTATTCTTCAATTACAGAGGAAAAAGAAATAATAAAGAAAGAGAAAAAGAAAAGAAAAGAATACTTGTTACCCGTGTGTTGATGAGATCCCATGAAGGGGGCTGATGAAGATTTCCTCTCTCTTCAAATTTGCACTCGGCCGCAATACCCAGGGTTTGCCTGTCCTGCCTGCCGGTTTTTGGAAACATGCATTCCGTGGGTCCCATTATGGAAAGTGCCTAGTGTGCTAAAATCTGATGAGATAGGACGTTCACGTATTGTTTTAACTGGACATTTGCTTGGCATTGATTATGAAGGTCATGTTGATATGGGATTGCATGGTAGTAATGTATCTATGGTGGGGGTTCTCATCTCTGCGTTGGAGACCAAAAAGATGAGCAATCAAAGGGAATGGATTGAGCTTTATTGATCAAAGGAATTCAAATGCATCAAAGGAGGGTTTTAACTGTATAAGACAGCCTCCAACACACGACTTGGGTCATTTAGGTGAAGCTCTTGCACATGAAGTACAAATATGTTAGACTGTGTATGATGTTTTTTTTTTTTTTTTTTTTTTCTTTCTTTCTTTTAATTGTAATTCTCTTTGACTGTTTTAGATCAACAAGGGACATCCCTGTATTCAAGCAAGGCTACATTTCCATATTCAATGGGCAATTTGTGGATTCGACATCAGGTTTGTCCTTCATATCATGGAATTACTTGAGCTCAATCTGGATGTTCCTTTGTTATCCGTAACTACGAATCTAACCCATGCTCTAATCTCACCTGGTTGTCATTGTCACCATACACATTTTCCGATCTCCCATAGACACGGACAAATGAGGTTCAGCCAGAGCTTCTACAAAGGACCTTCAAGTGCTTGGAATGCAGTTTTTCCACCAGGAACGTCTAACAACAGGTCAGATACACTGCGGTGCATTAGACTCCATTCCTCAAAAATTGCATTTTACTGATTTTTACCCTTCAATATGTTAGGATGAGATGTTTTATTGTGATTTGCACTTTGTGCATTGGGACTGTTGTTCTTGCAAACTGCCATGTACACAGTCCACAGTTTTAAAGGTTTGATTTGAATTACTAGTAATATATTAATGTTCAAATGTTTGCCAAGCCCACAGACATGCATAAGGCGTCCCACCTTTGTGCACATGTATCAGTGGCCAGGTGTGATACTCGATCTGTTCATCAGGTGCAAATTGAAGATGTTTTTAGTACTGTTAGAATGATCGTGTGATGATAATGGGTCTGGCCTGTTGTTTTACATACCGTATAGGATTGGGTGCTACTCATGTGATACTAATCTGGTGGGATTTGATTGGTAGGTAAGCTTTTATTGCATATAATTTATTTCCATACATATTTTGTAAAGGAAGTATTGTAGATGATTTATGTCCTTTGGGAGTGTATTCTTTCCTTAATGAATTATATATGCTTATTCAGATTAGCTCAAAATTCTTGGGAGTGTATTCTTTATTTAATTTCTTTGTTCTTGTGAGATTATTGTGGGAGCTTTGATGGCCAATTCTATGGAAGAAGTCCTTGGCTAGACACAGACTGTTCACAGGACACAAGGTTCCATTTAACAAGTAGCTCTTATATGTATGTGCACTAATAGAGAACTCCTCAAAAAGAAATTGGGAACTCTACCTAATCCCTGGTGCTGGTTGTTAAAGGGCATTGCAAGGCTTTGTATGGATTTTCCCATTGACTTCTTCCATGAGCTAAATTTCCATACATTTTAGAAGAACAAAAATGATGGTCATTACCTTTGTTTTTAAACTAAGAATGTATCAAACAGTTGAACCGGATTCAGAGCAATGCAGTAGCTATTCAGCAAATGCCAAGAGCAGTGCCAACAACATTTGATAATAGATTTAATGGGGATGCATCATCATTAGCTCTGTTTTGGAACTTAGAGAACATGCAAACAAAGTGCTTGGAAGCTACAATGTTTTAGGAGATTTGGAGTAGTTACAGGCCTGTTTTGGGGAGGCCTGCAATTTTCTTTCTCCTGATCGAGCATGTGCTCAAGCAGACGGTATATACGTACTCTTATTTTGTTTGGCTGTGACTTGTGCTAGCTTGAGGCTGTTTCAGAGTGTGTTTGGACTTTGGATGCAATGTGAAATTGAATTGTAATATTCTAGTAACTCTATTTGATTAGGTCGATGGCTCTTTCTATTTGCAGGCAAGCTTTGGACCTCTCTGGCAACCTCATTCATGATAACCGGAGGTTAAGACCTGTATTAGGCTATTTTGCGCTTGTGTAAGTACAATATGACAGGAAACATGCTACTGGGTTTAGAAAGATAACCCTTCACTCTAAGACTCCATTTTATTTTTTATTTGTTATGCATAAGTATTCGCTGGCAGCTCTTATGTTGATTGTTGACATCTAGTTCAATAGCATATCATGCTTCTCCTTTATCTTTTAACTGATGTATCCTATATGCCTATTTACCGAGTAACTGAAGTTCTCTCTTTGTCGGTTCCTTTTCCAGTTTAGTTATGATTAGATGTTAATATTGTTTCTCAACGAACACTCAATAACATTCCTTTCTTTTTTACTAGTTTGTATATCTTTTTTTTGCAGGGACCAGTATGGCGTCTAAGTTTTTACATGCTAATGGAACTACTATTTTCAAATTATGAGAGGAAACTGTCAATTTACTTGGAAAATCGGATGTACTGTTTCAGTCCTAAGCATCGACCCTTGACTGAACTAGTTCAAAGGACATCCAATTGGGCTCTAGATAGATGTGAAAGATAAAATCAGGTAATTTGGAAACTATTTTCTCCTCACATTCTTGTGCTGATTGTAGCTTTAATAGCTTCAAGGACACGATTTCTCAAGTTTGTTTCATTGGAGGAAATGAATTTGGCATCTTGAGTTTTGTTTGCTTGGAGGATTGAATTTGACATTTTGGGTTTTGTTTTTAGGGGAATTTTGAGGATGCTTGTATGATAAAGATGGGACTTTTGTGATTTAGTGGGGTGAGATTTCATGTTTCTGCATGTGGGTTTTGTTATCAAGAGGATTTTGAATGGAAAAAAAAGGTGGGAATTTTGAATCTCTGAATTGGTGCTGAAATGGTAGTCAGATTAGGGTGGAATTTCAGTTTTTTTTTTTTTTCTTTTCTTTTGCAGCTGAGTTTTTCCTGAGTGGTTTTTTATTGGGTTTTTAAATGAAGAAGCTGAAAAGCACATTCCGCACCATCCGATGAAAGCACATTCCACACCATCACACCGCAAAAGGATGAGACCAAGGTATGTATGACGATCTAACACCTGATTTGAGAACATGTAGAGGGCTTAATTATTTCTACAAATGCATGTATGGCCCAGCTGGGCACATGTCTATGATGACATGTACCTTATATATTGGGGGGCCTGGAAATCGGGCCGTTCACAGTACTGTATGAAACAAAATGAATGGCAAAACCAAGTTGGTCTGAACTGATGGTGGGATTGAGGCCTACATAGTAGCTATGATGCAGGGCCTTGCATTATATCAAAATTGAAGAAAGGGTTGTACCACTGGGCCAGTTGGATGTGATAAGGTATTTTGAGTTAAAACCTGGATATGGGTGTTGTGAATTTTCAAAATAAAAGGATTATTTTGTCTCTTGGTTGTGTCTTCTGTTGACTCCTGGTTGTCTCATGGTGCCTTTTAGTGACTAGTTAGTCTTTTAGTGAATAATGTGGTGGAAAGTTAAAACCAAATCAAGAGATGCTATGAAAGGACATGTAATTATGGGTCTGTAATTGAGACTGTTTTTGTAAAATCGAATGCACTCGATTTTTGGCTTTTGTTTTTCATTTTCTGAGTTCAGGTTGGTATATGACATATTAGAGCAGATATTTTGGTTTTCATGTAACTTATACTTTTTTCTGGAGTCAAATGAATGAAATTTCAGGGTTTTCCCACAGTTCTTGAGTTCAGATTGGTATTTTTGAGCTCCTGATGTCTTATTCATGCACTTGAAAAAAAAAAAAACCACAAATCAGATTATAAATTGTGTTGTTTTTCTGTTTCTTCTCTTTTTTATGTAATTGAGTCTTTTATTCTGAAGTTGAAATCATGCAATTCTTGGGTTTTTCATTGTTTTTATTTTTTATAGTACAGATTGTTGATTTTGGACTCCAGATTATGGTTTTCCATAGATATTGTGGTTTTGGATGCAAATTAGAACACAAATTGCATTTTTGCAGGCAATCGAGATTGCTTTCAAAGTTGGGTTTTTCATAGTTTTTTTTTTTTTTAAATTTTTTTTATTATAGTTCAGACTTGGTGATTTTGGACTCCAGATTTTTCCTTTCATAGAAATTGTGGGTTTGGATGCAAATTAGAGCACAGATTGCACTTTTGCAGGTAATTGGGATTGCTTTCAAAGTTGAATGCATGGCATTTCAGGGTTTTTGTGATTTTGCAAAACCATATTCTGCTTATAAAGATAGTGATTCTGGAACTTATTAGTTATTAAGATGGTGATTCTGGAACATCTTAGAAATCACAGCTTGGGATGTTAATTAGAGCAGATGTGGAAACTGGCCTGAAATACTCTGAGCAGATGAGCCTTGCCCTCAGATTGGTGGCTATTAAACAGATGGGTTCAATGAAAATGGTAAGATCCAAATTGCATGGGAAAATTTCAGCAGTATTGATTGTGTATTTCATGATCCCATCTCATTTAGTTAGCATTTGATGCTGACTTTTATTTACCATTTGTTATTTGAACTTTGTCTGGTGATCTTGTTATTCTAATCTTGTTACTATCTAGACTCTTGATGACACATTCACATTTTTCCTTGAGACATTTAGTTGCCTAGGTACCATCATTCTGCTTACACATGGAAAGGCTACCCTTTTCATGAGAGCTAGAGCCATTTCCATTATGGATGATGCGGGGTTTTACTTTTATATATAGTTAAAATAGAGTGGGGATTTAGATGCTCCTGCCACCAAGCATTGCTATCATGATTCTACCAATTCTACCTTTAACTTCAGTACATATATGAAATCTAGATGTCATTAAGCATCTAAATCCTCAGTAACAGAGTCACTAAATAAATTTATTCTGTGTAATAAGTTGTTGTCACCATTCCTAGCTTTTGGGGGTTGTCTTTGTAAATCATATTTTACATTAAATACAAACCTTTGGGCTTTTTTTTTTTGGTAAACAGAGGTTGAATAGCATTGGAAACGGTTGATACATACCAAATCAATTGCAATCCCGAATAGATTTGATGGATTATCATCTGAATATCTTTTTTTTTTCCTATTTACAAATGAGTTTGTTTAGCTAATTTTAGGATGCGGGATCACCAATCTTACTAATTTGAGCCTACGTAGAGAGATGGTCTGATGATAGGAATTATCTACGTTCTGTTCTGGATGCTATGTTTAATGGGCCACTGTAAGAAACTTTTACTGAAATCTTTACCATGTGTAGATGAATCATGAATGTAGGGCATTCAAATGAAAATTTTCAACCATACAACACAAAAATGAAATGGTCCGGGATCATCCTTGAAGTTTTGATTATTGGACGCATGCTAGTGCTGATCTTGAGCATGAAGGAAAGCAAACAGAAAAACAGGCCGGCTATTGTATTTCTACATAGCTCTTACAAAACCAACGAATGGGTGCGGCCATTACTCGAGGTAAAAGTCAAACACTGCTATGAATTTTCTCATCTCTTTGCCATTATACAGAATTCATAACACCATGGACTAGCAATGAAATGCAATGGCAATTTGAGAGCTGCTTCCTCATATGATTACAAGGCAACACAATATCATTTCTTTCTTTTAATTGTAATTCGTCTTTGACTGTTTTAGATTAATAAGGGATGTCCCCGTATTCAAGGAACGGTTTCAACATGACAATGACGGTAAGCTTAACTCTAAATATCACCTTTATAAAAAGAATTTGTGCTCTTTATTATTTGTTTTTGAATTATAATTTTTATATAATTGACACCTTTTATCTCGGAATATGATCTATGAAGTAGCATATGAACTCAATCCTTATCAAAATCTACACCTAGGGGAGCGCAAATAAGAGGATTGATCTTAACAGTATGGTCGTCATGGACAGAAAATGCTTGCAATGAATGTTTATGAGTACTTGGTAATTTTAGAGTCCTTGGTTAGGGTTTGGGCTGAAAGTACGAGTGTTGGAGCTGATGCTTTTAGAGTACGGACTCAATTCTCTTGAAAAATAGAAAAATGAGAATATTAGTAAATATGGATGTTCTTGTTAAGAAGAAAATGGAAGATGAATTGAAAAAACGTAAAAGAGATTTTTTTTATTTTTTATTTTTTTTCTTTGCTTCAAGAGAGAGAGAGACGGAGAGGTGAGAGTGGGGAAATCGAGGGAGATAGTGGGGGAATGAAGTGGCTCTGTGAGATTTGAAAATAGTGAGTGTAGTTTGGTTTGAAAATGATGTTTCGCATGCGTGGCGTGCATTTATTTTAAAACAGTAATTTGATTTTACTAAAGATAATTGAATTACATAGGCAAGTGTTTAATGCAGGGAACTTCTCTGGAAATGTTATTCTTATAACTAACCTGATGAGAGTAATTTGTGGTTCAGTTCCTGGACCAATCTCTCTATCATATTCAAAGAAATCTACATTTTTCTTCGTGTTTCTTACATGATTCTCTGTCCTATTTTTGTTTGACTTGAAAGTAAAGGTGATGTATCTTCTTATTTATTCAATCATGGAATGCAAGATGTTGCCGTTAAGGTTCTTACAAATAAGGACTTTCATGAGGATGAACTGAAGGACTTTTTAAGGGAGGTATGCATTTGAAATATTGCTAATAATGTTCTTTGAAACTGTACCTATATATGTATCCAGATGTGTGCCGGAGCTATCTGGATGTTGAGCGGGAGTCCCTGGAAGGTGGGAACCGCTGTTATGACCATGATGAAGTTATCTATTTTCTATGGACAACATTGGAGTGGCCTAACTATTTGGACAGGCTGTGTTAATGTATTTGCTTGAAATTAATGGAGCAGATCCGAATGTGCGTCGGAGCTATCTAGATGTTGAGTGACCATGATGAAGCTGTCCATTTCTTATGGACAACATTGGAGTGACCTGACTATTTGGACAGGCTGTGTTTATGTATTTGCTCGAAATTGATGAAGCAGACTCGGATGTGCGTCGGAGCTATCCGGATGTTGAGTTGGAGTCTCTGGAAGGTGGAAACCGCTGTTAGGATTATGATTAAGCGTCTGACCATTTGGACAAGCCGTGTTTATATCTGTATTTGCAGGGACAACACCCTTAACCTAAATTACGCCCTAAACCTATAACCTAAACCTAAACCTAAACCTAAACCTATAACCTATAACCTAAACCTATAACATATAACCATTTGGATAAGCCGTGTTTATGTATTAGCTCGAATTTGTAGGAGCAGACCCGTATAAATGTATTCTCAAATCCCTAAACCTAAACCCATAACCTAAACCTATAAGCTATAACATTGACATAAACTTAGAATCTACAACATTAACCTAAACCTATTATCAAATCTCTAAACTTAAACCTACACCTAATCCTAATCTCAACTCCCTAACCTAAACTTAAACCTAAACTTGAAAATTCAGACCTAAACCCGAACCCGAACCCAATTTCTTAAACTTAAACCTTAACATATTCTCAATTCCCTATAGTTATAACCTATAACCTAAACCTATACCTATACCTTAACCTAAACCTATAATATAAATCTAAACCTAAACTTATAACCTATAATCTAACTTAAACCTAAACCTAAAACCTAAACCTAATTCTAAAACCTAAATGTATTCTCAAATTCCTTAACCTAAACCTACACATAATCCTAAGCTCAACTCCCTAATCTAAACCTAAACCTAAACTTGAAAATCCTAACTTAAACCTGATCCCAAACCTAAATCCGATTTTCTAAACCTAAACCTTAACATATTCTCAATTCCCTAAAGCTATAACCTATAATAACCTATAACCCAACCTTGACCTAAACCTAAACCTCAACCTAAACCTAAACTAAAACCTATAATCTAAATCTTAACCTATAACCTATAACTTATAACTTGTATCATAAACTTATAACCTTAACCTATAACCTATAACTTATAACTTGTATCATAAACTTATAACCTTAACCTAAACCTAAAACCTAAACCTAAACCTATAACCTAAACCGATAACCTATAACTTAAACTTAATCCTAAAACCTAAATGTATTCTCAAATTCCTAAACCTAAACCTACACCTAATCATAATCTCAACTCTCTAACCTTAACCTAAACCTAAACTTGAATACCCAAACCTAAACTCGAACTCGAACCCGAACCTGATTTCCTAAACAACTCTTAACCTATTATCAATTCCTTAAAGCTATAACCTATAACTTATAACCTAAACCTTAACCCAAACCTATAACATAAACCTAAACCTTAACCTAAACCTAAACCTATAACCTTAACCTAAACCTAAACCAAAACGTATAACCTAAACCTTAACTAATAACCTAAAACCTAACCTTAACCTAAACCTAAAACCTAAATCTAAACCTATAACCTAAAATGTAAACTTAATCCTAAAATCTTAATGTATTCCCAAATCCCTAAACCTAAACCTACACCTAAGCCTAATTTCAATTCCTTAACCTAAATCTAAACCTAGACTTGAAAACCCAAACCTAAATCCGATCCCGATCTCGAACCTGAACTCGATTTTCTAAACCTAAACCTTAACCTATTCTCAATTCCCTAGAGCTATAACCTATAACATAACCTAACGTAAACTTTAACCTAAACCTATAACATAAACCTAAACATAAAAACCTATAACCTTAACCTAAACCAAAACCTATAGCCTAAACTTTAACTTATAACCTATAACCTAAACTTATAACCTATAACCTAATATTAATCTAAACCTTAACCTAAAACCTATAACCTAAACCTAAAGCCTAAACCTAAACTTAAAACCTGAATGTATTCTCAAATCTCTAAATCTAAACCTACATCTAATCCTAATCTCAACTCCCTAACCTAAATCTAAACCTAAACCTAAACTTGAAAACCTAAACCTAAACTTAAACCTTAACCTTATTCTCATTTCTTTGATTTCTATTTTCTTTCTAAAATTTTCATGGTGCTTGTGTTGTTGTCCGGACTCAATGGTGAATATATATTCTTTACAACAACAAAACAAGAAAACCTTAAGAAAACCTCCACAGGTCGAGCAATAAAAAAAATAAAATTAAGAGACTTAAATGATGTGGTTACTTTTTTTTTTTTTTTTTAAAGCATATATCCAATTCAAATATTTGGAATTTGGATGATATATTTGATTTTGATTTCTTCATTTCCTATTGTGTAGACTTATCTTCTCAAATAGGTTGGTTCGTTTAGAGCTTTGGAGAAATGAGTATATCTATTTTTGGATGTGTGCATTGATTAATACACATCCATAACTAGATATACAAATTTCTTCAAAGTCTTAATGAACCAACTTATTTGAGAAAGAAAACTCTACAAGATAGAAAAGGAAGAAATCGGAATCAAATATATCTTTTAAATTCTTAATTTTTATTTTTTATTTTTTTAATTAATGAAAATCGCTGACGGATTTTAGCTGCCGAAAAAGTCTACGGATTTTAGCCATCGAGAATGCCGACGGTTTTTATCCGTCGGTGAGCAACGCCGATGCACCCTTTACCGACGGATCTTGTGACGCTTAGAAGTCATCGGAGAAGGTCATTGCCGACGGTTAAAAGCCGTCGGCGTTGCCTTTTTTTTTTTTTGGTAGGGAACATTTTTCATGAGTTCTTCAATCACATAAGCCTCGAGAGTTCTCGACCTCTGTAAGACTGGTATTGAGTATCTGCCGGAATTAGTTTCCAACTTGGAGAACCTGTGTATGCTCTTATTAAATTGCTGTGAGAGGTTAAGGGAGGTACCATCCTTAGCAAAGCTGAAACATCTAAGGTTTTTGGATTTCTATAAGATTGGAATCAAAGAAGTGCCGGATGGGATGGAATGTTTGGTTAACATCAAAGAGTTGTGTTTCATCTCCTGAAGAGACAAATAGGATAAATGCTGTTGGTTGCAATTCCTTAATGCTTCCTGATAGTATTATCAACCTGAATATGCAGAATTGCGAGCTGTCAAGCTTACACGGCCTGTCTGGCTTGCAACACTTACAGTCATGTGTCATCCGGTGGTGTAGCATGAAGTGGTTGTTGCATATAGGAGAACAACACCATAATTCCGTCTTTACCCTCAGTACAGTTTCTGTTTCTAATGGAATTACCGAATTTAAGGGGTCTGTGTGAGGGAGTCTTGCTGCCTCCCTCATTTGCATGCCTCAAGAATCTGTTGATATATGGAGATGTCAAGTATTGGAGAATGTCATGTCACTTGAACTGTTTCAGCACCTCCAATGCATCAAATCCATCGATATTGGAGAATGCAGTGAGATGGAGGAGGTGATAAAAGGAGGAGAGGAAGCTATGGTTGAAGGTGATAACAACAACAATAACAATACCATCATCCAACTCCCAAACTTGTCGGAGCTGTGTTTGACACGTTTAGGGAAATTGAAAAGTGTTTGTAAGCCGGTAATCATTTGTCCATCCCTGACTAAGATTTATATAACTGACTGTCCTCTGCTGCTGAAGATCTCTCTTTCCATGGGCAACTCAACATCCGTTGTGAGAGGAAGGATTGAATGAAGCAAAGAGTGGTGGGATGCATTGGAGTGGGATGATGATCCCAACACCAAAACACTACTACCTCTCTTTCGAGGAGGAGAAGTAGGACGTGGAATGAAAAGAAAAGCAGGACAAGTAAAAGTGATTGCATCAACGTCACAGCAGCAATAATCCAGTTTGGCTTTCTATGCTTTTTTATTTAGTTATCTATTTCTTCTTTTATATTTCAAATGTAATGTTACTGAGAATGTCTTCTCTCTCTCTCTCTCAGATGATGTTAACAGAACTTTACCACACAAGCCTTGTAATTGGGAGACTCAGAACACACGTGCCAATGTACCACACGTTTATGAAACTCTGACCCACTGAGCATGTGTGCTAGGGTCGGCCGATTGGTGTCTTCTATAACACCTGCTTTGTATTTCAAATGTAATGTTAGTGAGAATGTCTTATTTTCCTCTCTCTGTAAATGACGTCAACGGAGCTTTACCACGCAAGCCTATCTAATGGGAGAATCACAGCACACGAGTCAATGTAGCACACGTTTATGAAAGTCTAACACATGGATCTTCAGTAACACCCGTTGTTTAATAGAGAGCGTCAAACCGGATTGCGTATTGAGTAACCTGTGGGCCCATACGTAACTTAAATGTCTTATCCACACCGTCCATTCTTTTTTTACAAATCATGTTAGTGCTTGAATCCAAAATTGAAATATATACAAGACTCAAGTTGACCACACCACAGGAAACACTGGGATAATGGAGTCCACTCAATATGGAGTCCGTGTCCGGGTGGAGCAACCAATCTGGATTGGACCAACTATGCTGCACATGTAAAATAGGACCCAGTGTTGGGACAGGCGGAGGTTGCGAGGGCCAATGATGGGCCACTGTGATGTATGACTTTTATCCACACCGTCCATCTATTTTTCCATATCATTTTAGGATAATGAACCAAAAATAAGGCAGATCTGAAGTTCAAGTGGAACACACCATAGGAAGCAGTGGTACTAGGACCCCCACCATGGAAACCTTCTTCCATCCAATCTGTGTATATGGTGAGATACACATGGATGAAGTGAAAAAACAAATAACACCCAGATCCATGGTTTAATGAAAGATATCCCGTCTCAACATTGAGGTCTTGGTATGGATTCCCTAGTAGGGGTGGCTAACTGTGAAGTGTGCACTGAGAGTGGGTATACTAACAAGCTAACAAAAAAAATTAAAAAAGTCGGTCTTAAGAATTTTTCAATGGTGTCTATCTTTCATCGACACTCTTATCCTATGCTGAAGAGACTAGTCCACACAAATTTTACATTGTTCCCAATCGTGTGGCCCAGTTTGAGGTTTTTATTGTTTTGATCTTTTTTATGCATGGAGAGAAGGGTTATCACTTGATTGGGCCCTGGCGTTTCTTGGGGCGCTGCATCACGTCGGCCATTCAGATTTTGGATGGTAAACAAACATTATCGTGGGCTTAGGAAGTTTTTAATTGTGGTCATTCCATCACCACTGTTTTCTAGGGTATAATCCACCTGGGATTTGAATCTTCTTCAGTTTCGGGATTATACCCTAAAATAAGCTCATAAAACGGATGGATTGCATGGATATATAATACGTACATCAAGGTGGGCCCCACAGTCAGGGGCGCACCATGTTGGGTGAGGCTAGACCACACCAAACCCGCTCCAAGTAATTAATGCCGACTTCTTACAAAACTCTGCTCTTAATAAATAATTAAGTGATTTTGGGAACAAAAACATGTAATTAATTGTGCCATGGTCAACTGACGAACCTACTTCTAAGTCTGACTCGGAAATGGATTGGCTACTCCCCTGCCACCGGCCAATGGCTGTGGTTGGTGCTTTGTGAGCCCCACCATGATGTATGTGTTTCATCCATGCCGTCCATCTATTTTTCTAGATCATTTTATTGCATGAGAGAAAAAATGAGGTACATACCAATATCAAGTGGACCACATTACAGGAAAGAGTGTTGAATGAATTTCAACCATTAAAAACTTTTTGGGGGCCATAAAAGTTTTGGATCAAGGTGATCTTTGTTTTTTTCCCTTCATCTGGGTCTGTATGACCTAATCAAAAGATTTGGATGTCAAATAAACAGTACAGTGGGCCTTAGGAGGATTTTAATGGTGGATATCCAATCACTAATGTTTTCGTATGGTGTGATCTACCTGAGATTTATATTCTTATCTTTTTCTGTATCAAGCCTTAAAATGATCTGTAAAAATGAATGAATGGAATGGATGAAGCACATACTTCATGGTGGGGCCCACGGAGCACCGACCAGCAGCTAGGGGGCTGGTGGCATGAGAGTAGCCAATCCGTTCCCGAGTTGGACTTAGAAGTAGATTGGTCAGTTGACCATGGCACAATATGGGAGTAGCCAATCGGTACAGGATTGGGTACTGAGTTACTCAGTAAGCATTTATCGTACTGAGTAGACTCAGTTGGGCCTACTATGAATGTACGTGAGTTATTCATGCCGTCCATCTGTTTTTCCAGATCATTTTAGTAGTTGATTATACAATAGAAGTATTCCCAAAGCTTAATGGACCACACTAAAGGAAACAATGCTAATAATGACTTCCACTGTTGAAACCTTGCTAGGGCCCACAGTGATGTTTATTTGTCAGCAAACCTGTTCATAAGATTACACAGACATGGATGAAGGGAAAACACAAATATCACCTTGATCCAAAACTTCTGTGGGACCTAAGAAATTTTCAATGGTAGATTTTCAATTCACACTATTTCCTGTGGTGAGGTCTACTTGAGATTTTGATATATCTCATTTTTGGGATCAAGCCATAGAATTATTTGTTAAAATGGATGGATGGAGTACATAAAATATGTAAATCACGGTAGACCCCACAGAGTTTACTCAGTACGTTTACCATACTGAGTTACTCAGTACGCAATCCGCTTCCTAGCCAATCCGTCTGACTCAGAGCCATAAGGACAATATGGGACACGGATTTCCCAGGGAGTTCCTGCGCTGGAAACTTAGGTGGGACCACCATGATGTTTGTCAGGAATCTACTCCATCCATCCATTTTATGAGCTCATTTAATAAGATTAGACCAAAAGTGAGCAGGATCCACGACTCAAGTGGGCCGTGCAAGAGGAAAAGGTAGTTACAGAAATTCCTACCAATGAGATCTCTCTAGGTTCAATGGTGATGTTTACATGACATCTATACTGTTAATAACGTCATTCCTACTAGGATCAACTGAAAACACAAATATTAACATGATTCAAAACTTTTGTGGCCCTACTAATATTTTAACTGTGAAAATTCAATTATTACATTTTCAGCCCACTTGAGTATTCGATACATTTAATTTTTGGCCTCATGTCCTAAAATAAACTCACAAACGGATGGATGGGGAAGACTTCTCACAATTATCCTAGTGAGCCCCACCTGTGTTCCAGCGCAGGAACTTTCTTGGGGAGGCTTTTGCAGGAATTCAGCGCAAGAGGAAATCCTTTCCTAAGCTCACAATACTATAGAAACTCCAAAAATTAGGTGGATTAAAGATTCAGGTGGGCCAATCACAAGAAACAGTAGGGATTGAACACCAGTGTTCAAGAGTTTAAGATTATGCTAATATTTGCCTTTTCAGTTTATCCAAATGTCAAAATAACCTTTTGAACGGCTTAGATGACATATAAATATTATGATGGGCTCTTGAAAGGTTTCAACTGTGGGTGTTTCCATTCTCACTGTTTCTGTCATGTGGCACATCTGAGTTTTGGACATGTAACATTTTTTTTCTTTTAATTTATCCTATTTGGAACTTTCTAAAGCGACGATCAGAGTGGATTTCTACAGGATTTCTCAGGAGTAGGAAATTCGTTTCCCGTGAGATGCATGGCCTGAGCACTGCATGCGCCAATCATTTAGCATTTTTCTCGTGGATAATTAATATATATGAACACCGACGCGGATTGCGTCGATCTGTGGGGCCCACCATGATGTAAGTATTTTATCCACACCGTTAATTATTTTTATATGATTATTTTAGGAAAAGCACTAAAAATTGAGATAGGTTCAGGGCTTATGTGGACCACAAATTGTGTGTTAAACTTCCACCATTAAAAACTTCCTGGGAAATGACGGATCAAGATGAAATTTGTGTTTTCACTTCATCTAAGTCTGCATGACCTTATTAATAGCTTGGGTGGTAAAACAACATCACGGTGGCCCTTAGAAATGTTTCAACGGTGGTTGTCATTATCACTGCAGCTTCATTTGACGTGGTCCATGTATCTGTTTATCTGCTTATTTTTTGTATTATACTTTAAAATGATCATTTAACAGTGTGGATAAAATAATTACATCATAGTGGGCCCCACATAGCTCTTCCCGGACGGATTACCGTCCAGGCGGGGGTAGGACGCAATCCGCGTCCTATGAACACCACCTCTAAGGCTCCAACACCGCATCACCGAACCAAGCGCCAAACGGAAACGGATTGGCTACTCACCCGACACCGGCCCGTGGCTGGTCGTCAATGCTATGTGGGCTCCACCGTGATGTATGTATTTCATCCATTATGGTTCATTCAGTTTTAAAGATCGTTTTAGGATTTATTCTAAAAATGAGGGGTATATAAATCTCAGGTGGACCACACCACATGAAAATAATAGTGATTGGATATCCATCATTAAAATCCTCCTAAGGCCCAATGTACTGTTTATTTGACATCCAATCTGTTTATTAGGTCATACAGGCCTGGATGAATGGGAAAAACAAAAATTATCTGGATTCAAAACTTTTATGGCTCCCAATATGTTTTTAATGTTTGACACTCATTCAACACTATTTCCTATAATGTGATGCATTTCAGATTGGAATATACCTTATTTTTGGTCTCATGCCATAATATGGTCTTTAAAAAATAGATGGACGGTATGGATGAAACACATACACCAACATGGTGGGGCCCACAAAGCACCAACAACCAGCCATTGGCCGTGTCGAGTAGCCAATCCGTTCCCACGCCAAACTAACCGCGTCACAAATTGTGCAACGTGTACAATTATCCAAGACATTTGTGGGTTGGTTTATCAGTGCATGCGTCCTGTACTAAAATCAGGGTGGCCCACTCTTCATATCAGCACCACATGGACTTACAACAGAAGGAATGGCTTATTTATGGAATATTAACATAGGGGCCATGGAATTAACGTCTCAGATCCTGCACATCTATGCCATGTTGGCATGTGTGGCACACTTGTTTTCGTGCTTGAAGATGGGGTTTATCCAACTACGTTCTTCCAATGATTTGTCATCAGGACCGTTCATGTAAAACTTCTGCATCGAGCACTTACTTTCCCGCTAGCATGTATATTTTGTAGGACATCTTATCCGTGCAAAAGATGGACCGCACCGTAATGATCACTTGCAGATGGCCAATCGAATCATTAGGTGCGCCACTCAAGTATTAGATTGTCGGCTGTCCATTGATCTAGACGGTGTAGTCCAAAGATGAGTAGACCATCTTAGTTTTTACCAAAGGCCACGATGTCCGGTCCAGTTTTTGCACAGCGCAGATGTTCTCAACTACTGTTGTATGGCTAGCTCACATTATCCAACTTATGTGAACATTTCTACCATGAGTAGGAAAGTAGGAAGAAGGATGCTTGGAGAACAGTCAACTCCGTAGAGCCCGCTGTGATGTATGTTTTACCATGCCATCCATCTATTTTGCTATCTCATTCCACTGCTCAAGTAGACCACACCATAAGAAACAAAGGAGATTGGATGCCTATTGTTAAAATTTGATTGAGGCCAGGTGAGTCTCCCAAGAAGTTTTAGGTCTCTCAGTCTTATGAACAAGTTAAATGGCAAATAAATATCATAATAAGTTTTAAAATGTTTTAATAGTAGGTATTATTTATTTATTTATTTTATTTTTCTACACGCTCACTCACACCAGTTGCATACCCACTTACTCACACCAGCGGCTTTTTTATACCACAATTGATACTCAAACCTATGACCTCATGCTGGAGCTCCTGTAAGCCTATCACTATCACCGAGGCATGAGTAAGGACAGGTTGTGGGCATCACTATCCCCACCATTTCCTGTGATTTGGCCCACTTGAGCTTTTCATCCTAAATGTTGGGCATATGTTAATAAACCAGTCAAATACTTTATGAAGTCGGCCGAGTATTATAAAGGCTAACCAGAGCAGTTTTGAGTGTAAAATGAACTTGTGCATGCAAATCATTATTTTAATATAAAAGATGCGGAACAAAATGGAATTAGAGTCGGACATTATTATTTTTATTTCTCGATTAATAATATATGTTTTCCTTTTGTTTCGACCTTTGAATTGAATTTTTTTTTTTTTTTAAATGAAAATAAAGAACTCAAACCTAAGAGGGAGTTTTAGACTTAGACTCCAACTCAAACACCCTAAAAACATGACTTATTAGCCTCTTATGGTTTTCGGCCAAAATTAGTAAGTGTCCAATTTGGCCCAACCACACTTTTCTCCTAACTTTTCTAAGCCCTTTCCATGCTGGACACGTCTTTTGCAACTCAAAGGATCAAAAGTTATACTCGAACTAAAACTTACTATTTATAGTAAAACTAAAATTAAACGAGACTTTTAAAACTTACTATTTATAGTAAAACTAAAATTAAACGAGACTTTTGACTATTGATCTAATGGAATCTCACAAATCCAGTATGCGCAACCCAGCATAGCAGGCTGGGTGGCTTAAGTACATTCTCCTATCAAAAATCATATATGATATGTCAAAACACTCATCCCGGTTTGCCAGATAATTTAAGATTCTAATGGTCCGGATTACTTCCGCCTCCATTTGTGTCTTCTCTGATCCATCTTTACCATGAAAGTGTCTGTGACCCACTCTACATCATATACCATCATCGGTACAATGCTCTAGGATGAATGGTAACCCTTTGAATATGTGGCACATCAGCACATGTGAAATAAGGAAAATATTAATATCAATAGAAGCCATGTTTCCTTAATTTATCTTTCCAGGAATATAAGTTGGTTGTACACCATATTTTCATTCGGGCACCAACTATAAGTGGAGCCCACGTGAATATTTGCACAGTCCAAGTCGTGTAAAAAACGTCATCTCAAGAAACACCCAAGAACCAATATTCATATCGATCCAAACAGAAGTGAGTCACAGCAGCAAAGGAAAGAACACCCACAGTTGAATTGAATAGGGCACACATAAACGGTAAGACAGCATTTTGGTAGACTCTGTCTGGCCAAACTAAGGGTCTAAATCTCCTGGATTCTATGTATCAGGGATTTTAACTTGGCCACTTTCCTTTTTAGCTATGGACCGGAAACCTCTGCTTTGAAATTATTTCTCACGACTCACCTACCTATTTCAAACAGGTCCTATGGCCGCCTCCACTAACAGATTATCAGGTGAAGCCATTACGTGCAGAAAAGTACCTCTTGATTCCATGAACGAATGTCACTGCCTATATGTGGGGTCCATGATGTTGTGGCTTATCCATGCCGTGCATCCGTTTTACCAGATTATTTCGGGATATGAGCCCAAAATTGAAGCATATCTGGCATGCCAAAGGAAACAGTGGGGATAATGACACCCACCATTGAAACCTTCACGGTGGGCCCCCACACAGATCTTCTTGTTCCTTACTGGATATGGGCATGGACCAGACCCAAGCCGCTTCCATCGTTCAGGCAAGGCAATCAATGTCTGGCTATAGCCACCATAGAGAATGAGGGGAGTGGATTTAGGTGCTTGGTGGAGTGTATTAGTCTACACACGTACACATGCACTTATCAAGTTGTATGCATATCTTGGTTGTTAGATAATCCAACACATCCAATCCTTGATTTAATGATGGATGGATAATAATAGCAAATGTCACTCACTAGGACCTTTGTCCCTTGTTTCTAGATTTTCGCTAGTGGGAGCTAAAGGTGTCACATTGCCATCTTTATACACATTTTGTACAATTCTCTAGACCAATGATCTCATGATTGCTGTCATGCACTGTTGATGACAAAAAATGAGGTGGATCTAAAGCTCAACTGGGCCACATGATAGGAAACAGTTGGGATTGAACATCCACAATTGAAAAAATTCATGAGGCATGGGATGCTTGTGAGAAATTCACCTAGTCCATCGGTTTTGACAGCTCATTTTAAGCCATGGGCCAAAAATAAGACTAACATAAAGGTCAACACGTAAGGGAATGGTGGGATTAAACGCCCATAGTTGAAGCATTTTGGGCCATCATGGGGCTGACTTTGAGTGTTGGATCTCTCTCATTTTTTTAGCCCATCCACTAAAGTGAGCTAACAAAACAAATGGACATTGTGGATTTCTCACAACCTCAAGTTAAGCCCCGCATGGTCTAGGTTTGGTTGGCACGGAAAGCAAGCGCCGATAAAATTTTGAGAAAGGTTTTGAACATTTGTTCGTATAAGGAGGGTTACCCGGCATTGGGTGGGGCCCTTCATGATGTTTGTGACAAATCTACTCTATACATTGGATTTTCCATATCATTGATCACATGCACCAAAAAATGAAGCCGATTCAAAGCTTACTTGCCCAAACGAATGGAAAAAGTGAGGATTGAACACTTACTATTGAAACATTTGTGGGGTCACATATTGTTTGTGACAAATCTACCCTCTCCATTTGTGTTTCTAGATCATTTTAGGGCATGAGATAAAAAATCACACAAATCTAAAGCTTAAGTGGCCCACACGATAGGAAACATGGGATTGAACACCGACTATTGAAACATATTGGGGCCATTAAGGGCCCACTTTGAACTATAGATGTAGCTCATTTTTTATTTTATTATTATTATTTTTGCGCTAGAAAAACAAATGAATGAGGTTGATTTCCAACCAACATTAAGCTGGGCTCCATGTATGGTTGAGGTTAGGTTAGCATGATAATCCATTGCAATCAATGCGCTATCTAGATGTTCCGACGAAATTCAAGTTAAGAGTAGAGTTGGGCATTGGACAGAGTCGGATCGGATTGAGTCCAACTCGACTTGGTCCGAAATATGTAGGGCCTAAACCGAACTCTATTCGATTCGGGACCGAGTCTGGGTTATCTGACTCGAATCAATCTGAACCCCCCCTGGCCTGAATTGATCAGAGTCTGACTCGATCAGAAAAACCGAGTCAAATCGGATTGGGTACAGTTCAGATCGGTCCATTTTTTCAATGGTGTGGAAATAATTATTCCCACTATTTCTTATGGTGCGATCTACTTGATCATTGGATATACTTAAAATTTAGTATCAACCCCTAAAATGATCTGGAAAAACTGATGGATGGTGTGGATAAACCAAAAAATTTAAGGTGGGCGTACATAGTTTACTCAGAAGAAGTTTTATAATTTTTAATTAGATTTATATATTTTCTAGTTGATCTCATTTGCCTTGCATATCAAGCAACCTCATTTGCCTTGCATATCAAGTAACCTGCACCTCTCTGTCTCATTTTCCCTACATATCAAGCAACCTCCACCTCTCTCTCTCTCTCTCTCTCTACAACTCTCATGGAAAAAGTCTACCTACAACGGACTTTAGAGACACAAGAGGAATCCCACCATGCTCTAACCGCGGACGGTGAACACAGAGTTATTAGAGAACGGCACCACAACTCTCGGAATAAAAATTACAAGGCAAATCTAAACCATTCAAATGGAGGTGTAGTGATTTCCGACAGCCACAAGGAATCCGAACAGAGACGAAGATGCTTCCACCTCACTGGAACACTGAGCTTATCGGCGCACTTGTAACGAGTTGTGGAAAACTTATTTCTAAATAATTACAAAAATCCCATTCCCTTTCTAATACTCTATACTAATCTCTCATATGTTCATCAGTGTTCATACATATATAAATTAAATTTTACTAGAATGTGGGGCCCGGATTGGATCGGATTTTGGATTGGTCCAATCCGATTTGCTACTCACCTGAACCCGATCTGATTAACGGTCGGATCTATTTGAGCCTACTCGAACTTGCCCGATCCAGGCCATCGGCTCTGTTTGGATTGGGTCAGATCGGGCAGATCGGGTCGGACCCACTGGATAGGATCTGTTTTGCCCAGGTCTAGTTAAGAGTGAGATTTGGTTAACCGTAAGTGAGGCCCATAATTATGTTTGTGATAAATCTATTCCGTCAACTGGATTTTTCATCTCATTTTAGGGCATGGGTGTAAAATTGAGGCCGATCCAACACTCAAGTGAGACAGACAACTAACATGACACTATGGGAATTGAACACTCAATGTTGAAACATTTGCAGGGCATGGCATGTTTATAACAAATCCACCCACTCCATCTGTTTTTTTCAGCTCATTTCATGGTATGGGCACAAAAATGAGGCCAAACTAATATCCAGTGGGCCACACAATAGGATAGAGTGGGATTAAACTTCTACTGTTGAAACACATTGGGTCCATCTTAGAGCACATATTGAACTTTGGATCCATCTCATTTTTTTGTACATGTCATAAAATAATCTCGAGAAATAGATGAACAAGGTGGATTTGCCACGAACATTAAGATGGGCTCTACATAGTCAGAATTATGTTCGCATGAGATCGTGTATTTAGGAGAGCAGATTGCTGAGTGGGCAATGGGAGGGCAGTTCTGGTAATACGAAAATATAAAAGTATATCGTTATAAATAATTAATGCCGGTGAAAACTATAGGCGGGTTTGGGAAAAGAAATTAAAAACAGGAAGTTTTAGAACCATGGCCCAAAAGGCAGGTATACGTATGGAAAAATCCCTTACACGAGATAATAGGCCCCACTGTAATGAACGGGTGGATATTCCTTCTCAAATGTGTTAGGTGCTATGGCTCACTTGAGTTCTGGATGGGCTGATGTTTGGGAATTGAAGTTTCTTTCTAGGTGAAGCATTGATGACGGGTTGAATCCATGAACATATCACTGGGTCCCACATCTGGCAGATATCACCAAGCGCACTCCATGTAAGGAGATATATATAGCTTGGTACAGCATGATTGGCCTAGACTGGCAATGTACCCATATGGGTCCGTTGCGACTAACCAAACAAGTCAACTTGGATCCTCACTCTTGCTCTGCTGGTAGACTCTCAGGAGTATCAACACCCGGCTAAGGGCTTGAGCATCCATAGCTGGCGTGAGTGTGTGGGGGTGTGGGTGTCACCTCAAGAATCCAAAGTAGACATGCTTTGCACCAACCAAGAAATTTCAGGGCACCATCTTTTCAAACAAAAAAATCATCACCAGCACACTCGTCAGATTGCATAATCAGAAAGAATTTTGGTACGCTGCAACCTGTTTTATTTCTTCTATTCATTTGTTTTGCGCTTCTTTTTTTTTAAAAAAAATTATTTTAAATACCCATTTGGCTGCACCAATATTGTAAATTTTCATAAGATTTTGCACAATCAAGAAATATCATGTTATTTTTGCAACAAACGCACGTTGACTTTTGAGTTTTATCTAATTTCCTGTGAACAGTAACCAAGTTGCTTCTGCAAGCTGTGATACAGAGAATACGGCTGGGTACATCTCATTCGTTTCTTCTTCTACTTTATTTTTAAGTAGAAATGATTTCATTTCCGATAATAGTCAAATCTTCCTAATTAATATTTTGATGGGAAACAAATAAGTGATGATGGCCAAAAATCAGATAGATCCAACCATTAGGTGGGCACACCGTGGAGAATAATGAAAAATCACCTTAAAAATTCCCAAATTCTCAGTGGCCTCGGTCCACCTGATGATTGAATTGACATATTTTTTAGGGTTTTCTATCATCATGGTGGGCCACAGCTTTTGGATGGGTTAGATGTGATACACCTACAATTGATGGGCCGTTGCATGAAAAAGCACGTTGGGTTTGAACTGGATTTTAAGACTTTTGATGCTGCAATGTTTGTGCTGAGTTTCTCACAGGAGCAGACTAACCCAATTCCATAAGGCCATGACCCTGGCTCACCTTAGATGTATATGTTGTATATGAAGCCTTTATTAGGTTATTTTGGGCATTATCTAAAAATGAATCAGATCCAAATCTTAGGTCAACCCATGAGAGAGAGCCTGTTTTTTGCACACAAGAATCACAAAACGGCCTGGTTTTTGGGGTTGGCTCTTAGTCTGGCCTGGACCAAGGGTCTATAAGGAATGGGAATCTGTGCATCAAACCCCTGGTTGGTACTTGTGGAAGCTTTGTGAGACCCACCATGGTGTATGTATTTTATCCATACCGTCCATTCATTGTACGAGCTTATTTTAGAGCAGGAGACCAAAAATGAGGCAGATCTACAGCTTAAGTGGCCAAACAATAGAAGGGAATAGAGATAATGACGACCATTGTTGAAACCGTCCTATGGTCCACTAGATGTTCATTTTTCATCCAACCTGTCCATAAAGTCACATAAACTTGAATAAAGTTAAAACATAAAACTCATCTTGATCCAAAGTTTCTATATGCCCAAACTAACATAGAATCTAGTCAAGTTTTTGTGTTTTTAAACTATTATGAGTAGAAATTTTCATGAAATGCATTTAGTGTAACCAAACATGCCTTAACTTATTTATTTTTTTAGTTCAATAATTTTTAATTTTACATTTCTAAGTTGCTATTGCAGGAGTTGCTATGGAATTCCTCCAGGAGATTGTCAGGAATGCATGGGTTCAGTACGACTACTCTGGAAGGCTTGAAGAGAATCTTGATGTTCTGAGAACCGAAATGCAAGAGCTGGGCAGCCAGGGGACCGACATAATTATTGCACTGAATGCAGCAGAGGTAGTGCATGGAAAGAAGCCAAAAGCAGAAGTGAGTTTATGGCTGGAAAATGTACAAAAGATTACGAGAGAAGTGGCTAAGATAGAAGAGGTTTATGGTGAAGTAGGGAGAGATTTCTCACTCCCACGTGTTGCATTGGGAAAGCGTGTTGTAAAGAAGATTGAAAAGGTGATGAAGCTTAAGGAGAAAGGTCGATTTTCAGAAGGGTTACTTGCTGATCTATTACCTGAAAGTGGGTGTATGCCAACGACAAAACTGGTAGGTAGAACGACAGCCGAAAGAAATTTGGAACAGATTTGGGAGTCCTTGATAGATAATGATGTCAAAATTATAGGTGTCTATGGTATGGGGGGCGTTGGCAAGACCACGATCATGACCCACATCTACAATAGAATAAAGAGCTCTGGAATATTGGGCACTGCCATTTGGGTGACAGTGTCTAATGATTCTAGTATTGACAGACTGCAAAATGGTATTGCACGGGCAATAGAATTGGACGTTTCTGAACAAGATGATGAAATGAGAAGGTCAGTGAAATTGTTTGAGGCTTTGAAACGTTGGGGGAAGTTTGTTATCATCTTAGATGATATGTGGAAACCATTTTCATTGGAAAAGGTAGGGATTCCTGAGGGAAATGCATACAAAGTAGTATTGACTACTCGATCGAAAAATGTCTGTCGAGGCATGAAGTGCCAAAAAAAGTTTGAAGTGGAGGTTCTTTCGAGAGAAGAAGCATGGGCATTGTTCAAGGAAAGTTTTGGGGCTGATGTAGTGCTTTCAAAGGAAGTAGAACCGACTGCGAAACTTGTGACTGAAGAATGTGGTGGTTTGCCGCTTGGAATCATCACAGTAGCAAGTGCAATGAGAGAAAAAAATGACGTTAGAGAATGGAGAAATGCATTAGATGAGTTGAAATGTTCAACGATGGAGATTGAAGGCATAGATGATCAGGTTTTTCCAATTTTGAAATTTAGTTACGACCGACTAAAATCTGAGAGGATTCAGTCCTGTTTCTTGTATTGTGCTTTGTATCCAGAGGACTATGCATTCCGTGATGAAGATCTAGTAAAGTATTGGATAGCAGAAGGGTTGATAGATGCTATGGGAGACTGGGAAAAGGCACAAGACAAAGGCCACACAGTATTGAATGGACTGATTGATGTATGTATGTTGGTAAGGAAGTCTCCTATGCAGGTAGCAATGCATGATTTAATAAGAGATCTGGCCATCGGAATTACAAGGAAGAAGCCTCTGTTTGTGGTCAAAGCTGGGATGGGGATAAGGGGATCAATTGGTGCAGAAGAATTTACTGAAGAAGTTGAAAAAATCTCATTAATGAGAAATCAAATTGAAATGCTTTCAGGTGAACCCAACTGCCCAAAACTCTCCACATTGTTGTTGCAAGAAAATCCTCTCTTAGGAAACATTTCTCATGAGTTCTTCAATCGCATGAACAGCCTCAGAGTTCTTGACCTCTCTAAAACTAGTATTAAGTATCTGCCAGAATCAGTTTCCAACTTGGAGAACATGTGTATGCTCTTACTAAATGGTTGTAAGAGGTTAAGGGAGGTACCGTCCTTAGCAAAGCTGAAGCGTCTAAGGTTTTTGAACCTAAATGACACTGGCATCAAAGAAGTGCCAGATGGGATGGAATGTTTGGTTAACCTCAAAGAGCTTTATGTTTCATCTGTTGAAGGGACAAATACGATAAATGATGGTGGTTGCAATTCCTTAATGCTTCCTGATAGTATCGTCAAGTTGAATATGGAGAGATGCATGCTGTCAAGCTTACACTGCCCATCTCGCTTGCAACACTTACAGTCATGTGACATCTGGTGGTGTAGCATGAAGTGGTTGTTGCCTATAGGAGACAACAGCACCATAACTCCATCTTTTCCGTCAATACAGTCTCTGTTTCTAGTGGATCTTCCGAAATTTATGGGTCTGTGTGAGGGAGTCTTGCTGCCTCCCTCATTTGCATGCCTTAAACTCCTGAATGTCTCGGGATGTCAAGTATTGGAGAATGTCATGTCACTAGAATTGTTTCAGCAGCTCCAATGCCTCGAACAAATCAGTATTACAGGATGCAGGGAGATGGAGGAGGTGATAAAAGGAGGAGAAGAAAGTGATAACAACAACAATAACAATAACATCATCCTACTCCCTAACTTGAGGGAGTTGCGTTTAATAAATTTAGGGAAATTGAAAAGCATTTGTAAGCGGGTAATCATTTGCCCTTCCCTGAATCAGATTTGTATACGAGGTTGTCATCGGCTGAAGAAGATCCCTATTTCCTTTGGCAGCTCAACATCTACTGTGGGAGGAGAGATCTATGGAAGCAAAGAGTGGTGGGATGCATTGGAGTGGGATGATCCCAACACCAAAACACTCTTACTTTTTGTTAATGAAGAAACAGTACGTGGAATGAAAAGAAAAGCAGATCAAGTAGAAGAGGTTGCATCCACGTCACAGCAGCAATAATCCAGTTACGCTTTTTTATTTAGTAGTTATCTATTTCTTCTTTTTTATTCAAATGTAATGTTAGTGAGAACGTCTTATCTTCATCTGTCTCTTTGTAAATGATGTCAAAGGGGAACCTCACAACACACGTGCGAATGTAGCACACTTCTATGAAAGTCTAACACACGGATCTTCCATAACACCTGTTTTATGGAGAGCTTGAAACCGGATTGCGTATTGTAAGCTGTGGGGCCCACTCGTGACTTATATGTCATATCCACACCGTCCATCCGTTTTTCCAAATCATGTCAGTGCTTGAGTTCAAAATGGAAACATATCCAAAGCTCAAATGGACCACACCACAGGAAACACTGGGATAATGGCGTCCACTCAGTACGGAGTCCGTGTCCGCGTAGAACAACCAAGTTCGATTGGACCCTCCATGGTGCATATGTAAAATCCATTCCATCTATCCAACAGTTTTACTTTCCAATGTTAGGCCATGAGGCCAAAAATCAGTGCCAGTCATAGGTTTTTGAAAGGAGTTACCATGCTCTCTATCTTTCATCAACCCTCTTCATCCAGAACCTGCGCACTTCCTAGACACAAATTGCTTTTGATTGATTCTCCCGCAACCTTATCTAGCCACAATGAAAAGACACGGCATGTGTTGTACATGTGGTGCCCACACAGACATGATTTTTTTACTCCATTTTGAATATTTGATACACCTACGAGGTATGCAGCAGCCAATATGATGAAAAAAGAGTACTCAAAACTCAGTTAGGCACACCACACTAAATTCGAAGGATTGATATTTGTGTGACATAACAAATGGAGGTGGGCTCCCCCCTTTTCCATCTTGATTTTCAAGAAAGATGATCTTGGTGATGGGCCCAATGTTTAAATGACTTGGATTTTATTTTTTTTATTTTAACAAAAGGCTGGGTCATGCCCCTATCATTGAACATGGGTCGTACAATTCACAGATTCAGATGGGCACCACAAAAAGGCCGGGCCACATCTATCATATCAAAACAGAAGCAACAGGGATAACAAACAGAAGACAGAAAAACCGGGTGACCGCAAGGGGGCCAACCCAAGAGTAGGGAATTGCATGGCCCTGGGCTGCCTCGAGCGTGCGGGACCACAGAAAAGATGCCTTGCACAAGGGAAGAGGCTGCCCAGGAATTAAAACTGGGCTAAAGAAAGAGGGGACACAATCAACAGGGGCGCTGCGCGGGGAGAAGTACCAGGCAGACGCGCCAAAAAAGCTAACCAACTCCCATTTTCTGTTTCCCTCTCCTCAGCTGCCCTGCGTTCGCTCTGTCAGGTAGAAGAGCTCCCCTGATGAGATGAGGAAGGGAAGAAATGGAAGAGAAGGTCATGTCCGCTGCTCCACAACTGGCAATCTTGACTAGACCGTCTGCTACCGAGTTGCCTCACAAGGGATGTGAGAAAAGCCCAGATTGAGAGAAATGATGAATGGTGCCAAGCTGATACCACAGGTTCCAGCCGCACAAGTGGGGAGATGAGGAGACAGCTTAAAAGATGATGTGGGAGTTAGTTTCTACTATAACAATTACTGAGCCCCATCTCTGCACATATTGACAGTCCGTCAACCATAGCCTGCGCCTCGGCAATGTTATTTGAGACTAGGCCGTACATTTTGTGGAAAGCAAAAATAAAGTTCCCAGATTGGTCCTACAGATGCCTCTCCCTCCACCAGCTCCTGGATTGCCCCTAGCTAGCTGATATTCATTACTATTGTGTATTAAAAAAATAATAATAATAATAATAATCTATAGTGTTCCATATAAATCTAGCTCAAGATGCTCTTAGGGATTTCTGGAACTTTTTAGAAATCATTAGAAGTTCTAGAAATCTCCATACAATCGCTGCTTTCTAAAAAAACTCTACGACTTATGTAGAGGTATTTTAGTGTGCAACAAAGCAAAAAATTCATGCAAGTCATTTTGAAACCTTTAAGCTTATGGCAAATGTTATTTATTGAGAATTGCCTATACAAAAGTATACATATTTAGTAAACATATATCAAAAAAGCAGTTGACCCATTTTAACAAAAATGCATCCAGAAATAGGGAGTTATAAGTGATGATTTTCATGTAGTGACTTAGTTTACTGAGTGAATGCATACTGTGTGAGCAACTTTAGAGTGCTAGTGTATCAAGCATAGTGCCAGAGTAGCAAATGAATCCCCTTACAAATGAAGAGACAGAACACATGTCAAAGACGAAGTGGAAAACACACGTTAAAGAACCAGGCGAGTCATTAAGTATAGGGTATATATTATGAACATGTCATGGACAAAAAATAGTGTTGTTGGCAACTGGAACTTATATGAGACGTTGGAAGAAATCCAACAAAACAATTTAAATTCAATGTATCAACACAACAGTTTAGATTCAATGTAAATGTGTGGCTCAATTCACGATCAGGCTTCTTAACTTTTTGCTCCAACCTAAAAAATACTTTTGCAAAAATATACAAATGGCTACAGAAAAAAGGTGATTTTTTGGTTAATTGCTTCTAAATAAGTAATTAAAGTAATTAGGGAGGGGTTAGGTGCAGCCTTGACCGTGGGGCCCACCTTGGGGTGTGTATTGTATATCCATGCCATCCATCCATTTTGCAGCTCATTTTATGGCATGAGCCCCAAAATGAAGCAGATTCAATCTCAGGTGGACCACACCACAGAAACAGGGGTAAATGACTATTAAAAACTATTGTAAACTATAAAAGTTTTGGATCAAGCTGATATTTTTTCCCATAATAAAGGTCTGTGTGACCTTATCAACAGGTTGGATGGTAAACAATGATTGTGGTGGGCCCTAGAAAGTCAATCACAACTGTTTTCTATGGTGTGATCCACTTGGGATTTGAATCTACTCCATTTTGCATATCATATATTAAAATGAACTCATAAAACGGATGGACTACATGGATATACAATACATACATCGAGGTGGGCCCCATAATCAGGGGCACACCATGTTGGGTGAGGCCCAGCCACACCAAACCCGCTCCCAAGTAATTAATGCCCACTCCTTACAAAAAGCTGCTCTTAATAAATAATTAAGGGCCCGTTTGGCCAGTCCGATTGGAAGGGATGATGGTATTGGAAGGGATTGGAAGTTAAATCCCGAGATTGGCCAGGTGTGCCAAACAGAGTCGGTGATTTGATCCCAATCCCATGGATCTTAAGACAATCCACTGACAACACCATCATTACCTTTAAATCCCATCCAATCCACCCTAATCCATTCAAATTTTCCTGGGACATGTTTGGTTCAAGTGATGTTTATTAAGCTAGATCCAAGGTTCAAGTGAACCACACCGCAGGAAGCAGCGGTGATAATGATTCTCACCATTGAAACTTTTTTAGGCCCACCGTGATGTTTATTTGCCATTCAACCTATTCATAAAGTTACATAAACCACGATGAAGGGAAAACACAAATATCAGCTCAATCCAAAACTTCAGTGGGCCCCAAGAAACTTTCAATTCAATGGTAACAATGTAATCCCCATTGTGTAGCCCGTCTCTGTATTGGAACTGCCTCAGTTTTGGGCTTATATTTTAAAATGATACGAGAAAATGGATGAACAGTGTGGATAAAACCCATACATCACGGTGGCCACTCAAAGCTCCTGCCCGTTCCAAGCAGTGGTCAACTGTCCGACTCATAACCATAAGGACAATATGAATCAGGTCAATGGCTCGGGTTATGGGTCATGATCTTTTAGCTCTTGGTCCGTATTTTATTGGTTTGGGTTTAGGCTCCTCTTCACTTCCTCTAGCAAACTTATCGGGTAAGGGTACCCGGCCGGGTACCTAGCCATCGGTTTAAGACACATGCAAGTCGTAAGTCAACTCAAACTCAATCCGATTCAGTACCACGAGCCATCCAGTTCACTCCTGAGACTGATAGGCTGATTCAACCCTAACTCAGGCCACGACTCGACTCAAGGCCACGCGAGTGGGTCCCAGTCGCATGAGTCTTTTAACTACCCTTGTGCCCAAACCCACAAGAGTTGAAGCCATTGGCACCTATGGATCCTAATCTATCATGTGTGGCCCAAATCATGAAAAGATGGTCTCAAATCAATTTCAGGTTGGATCACGTACTCAAGTGTCCCCAGGGCTCACCAAGATGTCCTTGACAAATCCAATCTGTTCATCAGTTTCCCAAGCTCACAATACGCAGAATCCAAAAAAGTGAAGTATATTAAAGACTCATATGGGCCAATTATAAGAAAAATTAGGGATTGAATACCCAGCATTGAAACCTGTGTGTGGCCAGAAGAGTTTAAGATTATGCTAATATTTGACTTTTCAGTTCTAAATAACCTTTTGAATGCCTTAGATGATATATAACCATTATGATTATGATAGGCTCCCGGAAGGAATCCACGGTGTGCATTTCCATTCTCACTTTTTCCTGTCACGTGGCCACTTGATTTTTACATACATCTGTCTATCTTTTTTTGAATATTTTGAAATAGGCCTGCCCTCAACTTGACCCGACTTGATACCGAGTCCAGCATGCCTGGCCAGATCCGAGTCCGGGTCTAACTGCCTAGACTAATCTGAGCTGAGTCGGGTCGGGCGCAACGGGTAGCCAAGGGCTGAAATCACAACTCAAAACCTACATTTAGAGCTGTAAACGAGCAGAGTATGCCCGGTTACTCGCTCGACTCGACTCGAAAGTACTCGACTTATCATGAGTAAGAGCCGAGTACAGTCAGTTTTTTAAGACTCACTTTAATTTCAAGTAGAGTACGAGTAAGACGGTACTCGACTCGTTAAAAACACGTGCTCCCACCGGCCGAACGCCCTCAACCAAATATATGAGTTTTGTGCTTATAAAGTGAGATACACGTGTACAGAGAATAATGAAAAATAGGCATTCTTTTTTTAGGTAGATATTTTACGTTGGTTTGTCTCCGTTGTGATGAGTGGACTGATCTGATTTTCAGGTCAAGGCATTTAAGTAGTACGAAATACATGATGATCAGGTTAGATCTTTCAGATGTGATCTAGTATAGCATGTATGACCTGAAATTTCATTTGAAGATTCAGTCCTGCATGTTTAGTTCAAGGCATGAAATAAACTCATCTGACTTCAATGAAATGACACCTATAAGTAACGGCACCACAGCTTGCAGTACGGTACCAGCTTTTTCGCTGACATGACACTTATATATGAGATTAGTTCCATGAAATCCACAGACCTCAACATAAATGTAATTATTATAGAAAATCACTGCAATCTAATAACTAGGTGGGCCATACTTGCATGTTGAATCAGATCGTCCATGGTTAATTGATTCCATTGGCGTGGCTCACTTGATAAGCATATTAACTTGATTTTTCTTTCAAGTTATCTGCTCTGTGGGGCCTACTATTTTCATGGTAAAGATTATCTGAAAAGCATCCATATTGGCAGAAAATATGGTGACGTTCCAAAAGTTATGGTACCTTACTCGAATGTGATAGTTCTTCCTAACGAAATGGATAAGATTTCCACCTCGATATACTCTTGCTTAATAAATGATGCTACCAGTCCATAGTCCATGGTACGTATGATACACTGCTTTCCCTACATACAATGCTTGGCCTTGACTTGACTTGTTTTTTGCTCGTACTGGGCTTGTACTTGGGCGAGTAGAGTACGAGCAGAGAATCCATGCTCGATGGCCAAGTAAAGCCAAGTACCAATGGGACTCGGGCACTAAGAGCTGAGTACGAGTAGGGCGATACTCAGCTCAACTCGACTTGTGTACAGCTCTACCTACATTCAACTTGCTAGAATTGCAACCTCTCCATCAACTACACCGCATTATATCTGAGTTTTTTATTAAAATGTATATGTACGAGTCGAGTTTTGTATAGAGTCACGTTAGTACCGAGTTGGATTTTCGGTCAAGGCGAGTCAAGTTACTGGGTAACTCGAACTCTACTCAATTTGAGTTCGAATTAGATGAAGTCAACTTGATTCGGATCGACTCACTCACTGGGTTTGATTTGAGTCAGATCCAAACGAGTCAGATGAGTTGAGTTTGCCGAGTCTAAGTCATCCTGAGCCCTGCTTTATATGCAATGTACCAACATAGGTCCATTGTAAATAACAAGTCAACAAAGTCACCCCTAGAATCCAAAGTAGATTTCCTCTGCATCCACCAAGAAATTTCAGGGCACCATTGTTCCAAAAAAAAATCATCATCAGCACGCTTGCTTTGCACCCAGCAAGAAATTTCAGGGCACCATCATTCCAAACATCAAAATCATCATCAGCCCACTCGTTAGATTGCATCATCAGAGAAAATTTTGGTATGCTGTAACCTGTTTTCTTCTACTTGTTTATTTTTTTTTCTTTTTTAATACCTGTTTGGCTGCGCCAATATTATAAAATTTCATAAGATTTTGCACAACAAAAAAAATATCATGATATTTGTCCAACAAATGCACATTGACTTTTGAGTTTTATCTAATTTATTGTGAACAGACCAAATTGCTTTTGAAAGCTGTGAAACAGAGACTACGGCTGGGTTCATCTTCCTTCCTTTCTTTTTCTTCTTCTTCTTCTTCTTCTTCTTTATTTATAAGTAGAAATGATTTCATTTTCGATAATGGTTAGATCTTCCAAATTAATGTTTTGATGGGAAACAAATAAGTGCAGGACACGATGATGGCCAAAAATCAGATGGATCCAACCATTAGGTGGGCCACACTGTAGAGAATAATGAAAAATCACCTTAAAAAAAACCCCAAATTCTCAGTGGTCTGGCCCACCTGATGATTGAATTGAAATAATTTTTAGGGTATTCTATCATCATGGTGGATTTTAAGACGTTTGATGCTGCAATGATGTCCAGTCGATTGGATGATATTTACACTTGGAAAAGCGCCTGCTTTTTACACAAAGGAATCACAAAACGGCCTAGTTTTTTTGGGGACGACTCTAAGTCTGCCCTAGACCAAGGGTATATATAAGGAATGGAATCTGTACATCAAATCCCTTGCCGGTATTTGTGGAAGCCCTATGGGACCTACCATGATGTATGTATTTTATCCACACCGTTTATTCATTGCACTGTAAGAGCATATTTTAGGGCTGGAGCCCATAAATATCCAAAGCTCAAGTGGACTAAACAATAGAAGGTAAGAATTGGGATCCTCTTCTTGCCAAAAACCGAGAAATTCTGTTTTTTGCAATCTGATTAGGCCATATTATCACACCCTGCATATATTGCAGCAGGAATTTTCTATTTGTTTCAAGCAAAGGATCCCCATTCAGAATGCAATGGAGATAATGACTACCACTGCTAAAACTGTCCTAGGCTCCACTAGATGTTTATTTGCCATCCAACCTCTCCATAAAGTCATGTAAACTCGTATAAAGTGAAAACACAAAAAATCATCTTGATCCAAAGATTCTATGGCCCATAAGAAATTTTCAATGGTAGTTGTTTAATCTCTATTATTTTCTATGGTGTGGCCTATTGAGATTAATTTGGATGTCTCTTTTTAGGGTTCACACCCTAAAATGAGCCAGAAAATGGATGAATAACTTGAATAAAACACATACATCATGGTGGGGCCCACAGAGCTTCCATCAGCCCACAGAAACTCATCACTTCATGAATGTTTATCAGGATCGGCCATTCCCAAATGGCTCACACGCTTTCATCATTCAAGCGGACGCTTGTTGACATTACAACAAATCATAGGAACAACATACTATCCATTAAAAAATTACACTTCTTCAAATTAAGGTATTACTTGTTAACTTGCATGACCTGTATCATGTGCCTGAAATCTTCCATGTGCTCCATCTCATCTTGCCTATATATCAGGATGTCATTAAAATATACTACCACACACTGACTAATGAATGGTTTCAATACTTGATTCATCAAACACATAAAAGTGTTTGGTGTGTTCGATAGACCGAAGGACATGACCAGCCACTCATACAACTCGTCATTGGTCTTGAATGTTGTTTTTCACTTATCACCGGGTCGGATATAAATCTGATGGTACCCGCTCCTTAGATCTAGCTTAGAGAACACCTTGGCACTTTCTATCATATCGAGCATGTCGTTCAATAGCGGTATTGGGAACTGATATTTGATGGTAATCTTATTAATTGCATGGCTACTAACAAACATGTGCCAGCTCCCATCTTTTTTTGTCTTAACAACGCTGCATAACACATGAGCTCATGCTATCTCTCAAAAGGCCATTATGGATCAATTCCTCTACTTACCCCTAAAGTATCTCACACTCTTTCAGACTCATCTGATAGTGAGAGCGGTAGGGTAGGCTAGCACCAGGGATGAAGTTTATGTGATATTGGATATCCTGTATGGGGAATAATCCATCGGGTAACTCTTCAGGCCAGATTTCCTTGAATTCGTTCAGTAGTTGCCTTAAACTTGGGGGAATGTTTAAAAGCTTCAATTCCTCGCCTTTACCACTACGACATATATCTCACCAGTTTTATTGGATTCCTCCATAAAATTTCAAATGGTCAGAAGGGAACTTTCCTCTACTTTAGAAGCTTCAAGATGGTTCTTTAGTGTCATAGGGGCAAAGACCATCGTTTGACTATCCTTGATGAAGATATAAACATTGTCTTGTCTCTGGTGGGTAATGTCACGGTCCAATTGCCATGGTCGACTGAGTAACATATGATATGCTTTCACGTCGACCACGTCACAAAGTACTTGATCGTTATAGTTTTTACCAATTGAAAATGAGACAATGCATTATTTGATTACTTTGGTCTTGTTCACCTTTCTTATCTAGTCAATCGAGTAAGGAAAAGTATGTTTTGTCGTAGGTAGCCCAAATTGTCTACTATTACTTTCAAGACGATATTCTCGCTACTACCAATGTCTATGATTACATCATGGACATTGTTGTTGATGGTACACTACATACAGAATATATTGTGCCGCTGTGGATGTAACTCCTTTCGTGGTGTTTATAGTAATTGCTTAACGACCAAGGATTCACCATGATTTTCGATCGTCTATTCTTCGTCACCAGCTCCTTCCTCAGTGGCTTATTCATCTTCATCAAAGTATGGGTCTTCTTTTGCTACATCACCTTCAGTGTCCCCTTTGTTAATGGGCTGCGAGATTTTGAGGGCATGTGTTTGATAATTGGCCCGGTTGGCCACAAAGGTAACAACTGTTCGGCCTTGACTGACCGTAAGAATTTGGAATCTTACTTGAGCCCGCTGTTGTGGGTGTTACGAGTTGAGGCCTAGATGGGATCCTCATCGTGTCACAATTTGCGGTTGCAGGAGATTAAGAATGTTCCCATACTAGTTCTTTTCCTTGTACCAGCATTAAATCCTACGTGGAGCTCGTCATAGGGGCAGAGTTGAAGGGTAAGGCCGAGTAGGTACCCTTACAAGTTGTGTTTATGCCATCCTTTCCAACTAAACTGCTTCATCCACAGTCCTGACTGGGTGCATTTGAACTCAGTCCTGAATCGTCAATCGTAATCCACCTATGAATCGTGCTACCTTCTGCGATTCTGTTTTTGATAGGTCATTCACGTTGTCAACCTCTGGAATTTTTCGATATAATCTATGCTGGTTCAATTCCTCTGTCGGCAATTTTGATATTACTAGAACAATACCTTCCCATAATCACCAGGGAGGAATCGTGATCGAAGAAGGCATCTCATTCGTAACCAGGATTGGATGAGCGCCTTGTTCTCTTGAGTACGTGAAAGTTGTAATTCCTCCCACCATACCAAAGCACCGGATTTTAATTTGAATGCTACTAATTTCACCCTTTTGTGCTCTAGCATGTTCATATAATCAAAAAATCGTTATACTTCGATTAGCCAGTCAAGGAAATCTTCTATATGTAATAAGTCATTAAAACTAGGAAGTTCGACCTTGCCTCGATAGTCTCTAATGTAGAGCGGGTCGCGGAAAGTTTCATGGCCAAGATGGATTGGAAAAGGCCCGATCGACGACAGAAGTGATCCGGACCGTTGGACCTTAGATCGGGCGTATCTCGCAATCCAGAATGAGTTATCTGACGTAAAATATATGATTTTGGGGTAGAACGAGCTACTTTAGCCAACCAACCCCACTATGCTAGGTTGCACAGCCTGGATTTGTGAGAAACCCTTGGATCAATGGTCATTTCCCTGTTTTATTTTCGTTTTTAATATAAATAGTAAGTTTTAGTTTGATTATAACTCTTCATTCATTGGGCTTTAAGAGTTGTGTCCAACATGAAAAGTGCTTAGGATAACTAGGAGAACTGTTTGGTGAAGCCAAATAGGACACTTACTATTTTTGGCTGAAAACCTTGTGCACTAGTAGACATCACAGCCGTCTATAAATAGTAAGTTTACTATTTATAGTAAGTCGCGGATTCTAGGAGTTTTAGTTGTAGTTTGATTCTGATTTCTTTCCTATTACTTGGTACCCTTATTTAAAGGGTTGTGAACTCGTTATTATTCATTTATTAATCAATTTCAAATTTTATTAGAATTTATTTTATTCTTTTGCTTTCTTTCCTCATTGATTCGAGAAGTCTCTGTGAGGAGTCCAGAGAAGCTCCGTGGATTCGGAGTAGTTATCCTTGAGGAAGACGGTGGTCAACCTCATCACGTTCATCCCTGCGTCAATTTGGTATCAAAGCGAGATTTCCCCCCGAGCCAATGGCAAATAATGAATGTATGAATCAAAATCCTATGGACGATGATCCATGGATTCGTTATCTTTCGAAAAGAATGGAAACTTTCCATTGGGAGAGTCAGTTGACCACGCAAGGGATGTAGGCAACCATCGACCATCTTGCAGATGCGCTACTTCCGCCCCGAGCCCTAGGCGGTGCTCCACCACCTATGGTTGCTCCACTACCCGTGGTTGCTGTATGACGCAACCCCGACTATCACAAAGCACAACTAGTGGCAAACTGTAGGGCTACACTAGATGATTTAAGTTCTAGCGACGAGGACATTAATGAGGGTTTTGCCCGACGACCAATCCATGGAGGTGATCGTCCAGACTGTGCTAAAAGATACTATCGAGGTAAAGCTGAACTTACTAGTTTTAACGGTTTATTACGTATATAAGCTTTCCTCGATTGGCTAGCCAAAGTAAAGAGACATTTCGATTATATGGACGTGCCAGATCATAAAAAGGTAAAATTGGTAGTGTTTAAATTAAAATCTAGCGCTTCTGCATGGTGGAAACAATTACAACTCTCACGAGCCTGCTAGAACAAAGCGCCCATCGCATCATGGCCTCGGATGAGATATCTTATTTGATCACGATTTCTTCCCAATGATTATGAGCAAATATTATTCCAGCAATACTAGAATTATCGATAAGAAAATTGAACTATTTCAGATTACACTGAAGAATTCTAGAGGTTGGCTACACGAAATGATCTGACAGAATCTGAGTTACAGAGGGTGGCACGATTTTTAGGTAGGTTGCGACCGGCAATTCAGGGCCGAGTTTAAATGTACCCAGTCGAGATCGTGGATGAAGCAATTTAATTGGCGGGGAGGGTAAAAACACAACTTGCAAGAGCTCCTTCTCGTCCCTATCTTTCAAATTGACCCCCTATGACGGCTCCTACACAGAATCCAGTGCTAGCTCGAGGAAAAGATCTGGTAGGAGAACGTCCTCAACCTCCTCTACCAACAAACCGTGATACGGGGAGTGGCTCATCTAGACCTCAACGGGCAACACCCACAACAGTGGGCCGGAGTAGGATTCTAAATCCTTATGCTCGGCCAAGGCCAAACAATTGTTACCGCTGTGGCCAACCAGGCCACTTATCAAATACTTGTCATCAACGTCCCGCAGCACACTTGACTATAAACGAAGGGGACACTAAAGTTGAGGTCGCATAAGAAGATCATGGCTTTGATGAATATGAACAAACTACTGAAGAAATAACATGTGACAATGAATTGACAGGTGAGGATTGCGGCGAATCTCTAGTTATGAGGTGACTACTATATACCCCACGAATGGAATTACACCCACAGCGACACAATATATTTCGTACTCGGTGCACTATCAATGGAAAGGTCTGTGATGTGATCATAGACAGTGTTAGCAGCGAGAACATCATATCAAGGGTAATGGTGTACAAGTTACAGCTACCAATGACGAGACATCCTTCCCCGTACTCAATTAGCTGGATAAAAGAGGTGAATGAAACCAAGGTAACTGAACAATGCACTATCTTATTTTTAATTGATAAACATTATAAGGATCAGATACTTTGTGACGTGGTCGATATGGAAGCTTGCCATATGCTACTCGATTGACCTTGGCAATCGGACCATGATGCGACCCATCGGGGACGAGATAACATTTACATATTCGTAAAGGATAGTCGAAAAATAATCCTTGCCCCTATGGCACCAGAGAACCACCTTGAAGCCTCTAAAGTGGAGGGGAGTTTCCTCTTGACCATTCAGGATTTAATGGAGGAATCCAAGGAAACCGGCGAGATATATATCGTAATGGTGAAGGGCGAGGAAAAGGAATCCTTAAACATCCTTCCAAGTTTAAGACTGTTGTTAAACGAATTCAAAGAAGTCTAGCATGAAGATTTACCTGATGGATTGCCCCCTATAAGGGACATCCAACATCATATAGACCTCGTCCCTGGGGATAGCATGTCCAACCGCCCTCATTATCGTATGAGTTTGAAGGAGTATGAGATACTTCAAGGGCAAGTGGAGGAATTGATCCGTAAGGGTCTATTAAGAGAGAGCATGAGCTCATGTGCTGTATTAGCATTATTAACGCCAAAAAAAGATGGAAGCTGGCGCTTGTATGTCGACAGCCGAGCAATTAACAAAATCACTATCAAATATCGGTTCCCAATACCAAGTTGGATGACATACTCGATATGCTAGAAGGGGCTAAGGTTTTTTCTAAACTAGATCTAAGGAGCGGGTACCATCATATTCGTATTCGACCCAGTGATGAGTAAAAAACAGCATTCAAGACCAAGGAAGGGTTGTATGAGTGGCTGGTCATGCCCTTCGGTCTATCAAACGCACCAAGTACTTTTATGCATTTGATGAATCAAGTTCTAAAACCATTCATTGGCTGATTTTTGGTAGTATATTTCGATAACATATTGATATATAGTCAGGATGAGGCGGAGCACAGGAAACATCTACGGCAGGTGCTGCAGGTCCTACAAATTAATAAGTTGTACCTCAACTTAAAGAAGCATAGTTTTTTAACTGACAGCCTGTTATTTCTAGGATTTGTTGTAACGTCTACAAGCATCCGTGTAGACGATGAAAAGGTGCGAGCCATTAGAGAATGGACGATCCCGACAAACATTCAGGAGGTGAGGAGTTTTCACGGGTTGGCGACTTTCTATCGTCGATTTGTGCGAGATTTTATCACCATAGTCGTGCCTATAACAGATTGCATGAAAAGAGGACCATTCCAGTGGACCGATAAAGCTGACAAGAGCTTTCATGAGATCAAGCATCATTTGTCTACAACACCGGTCTTAGTGCTTCCTAATTTCGACAAATTATTTGAGGTTGAGTATGACACTTCATACGTCGGAATTGAAGGAGTATTATCATAGGAAGGCAGGCCGGTAGCCTTCTACAGCGAGAAGCTCAGCGAAGCTCTAAAGAAGTGGTCAACTTATGAGCTTGAGTTGTACGCAGTTGTTTAGGCATTGTGACATTGGCAGCATTATTTGATTCAAAGGGAGTTTGTTCTATACACTAACCATCAAGCATGAAAGTTTATTAATAGTTAGACTAACGTGAATCGTATGCATGCTAAATGGGTTGCGTTTTTACAGGAATTCACATTCGTTCTGAAGCACAAGTCAGAACAGTAGAACAAGGTGGCTGATGCCCTTAACCGTCGTGCATCACTACTTGTTACGATGAGCAATGAGGTGGTCAGCTTAGACTGTCTCAAGGAGTATGCCGAGGATGAAGACTTCAAAGATTCTTGAATAAAGTGCCAAGAAGGTCATCCCAGTGACCTTCATATACATGACGATTTTCTCTTCAAAGGAAATCGATTGTGCATCCCCCAAAGTTTTTCGAGGAAGCAATTATTTAGGAGCTACATGAAGGTGGCCTCGGTGGATACCTTGGGTGAGATAAGACCCGAGCTCTTGTAGAAGAGCGGTATTACTGGCTATAATTAGTACGTGATGTGGGCAGAGCCGTACAACGTTGTCATATTTGTCAGGCCTCCAAGGGGCAACATCAGAATACGGGCCTCTACACGCTGTTACCTGTGCCTGACGGACCTTGGGAGGATTTATCAATGGACTTCGTGCTTGGTCTCCCACAAATACAACGTGGCATGGATTCCGTGTTCATGGTGGTCGAGCGTTTCTCCAAGATAGCGCATTTTATCTCATGCAAGAAGACCCTCGATGCAACACACGTGACAAATCTATTTTTCGGAGAGGTACGACTACACGGGGTCCCCAAGACCATTACTTCTGATCGTGACACGAAGTTCATTAGCCACTTTTGGCGAACTTTGTGGACTCGATTCGATATACGACTTCAATTCAGCAGTGCTTACCACCCACAGACTGATGGGCAAACCGAAGTTGTGAATCGCACGTTAGGAAACCTCCTTCGCAATATTGCAGGAGAGAAGCCAAAGTAGTGAGACTTGGCCTTGTCTCAAGCAGAGTTGCATTCAACAACATGGTGAACTGCTCGACAGGAAAATTGTTATTCTAGATTATCTACAGACAAGTGCCTCGCTACACACTTGACTTGGTCCCTTTGCCCAAGCACCCAGGCATGAGCATTGTAGCAGAACATATGGCAGACGTGATCATGAAAATTCATGCGAAAGTGCAGGCCAAGCTATATGCCTCGAATGAAAAATACAAGGAGCAAGCAGACAAACATCGACGATAAAAGGTGTTCGAGGTGGGCGACCAAGTAATGGTCCATCTGCGCAAAGCACGATTTTCGACCGAAACGTATAACAAGTTAAAGAATAAAAAGATTGGGCTGATACCAATCATCCGAAGGATCAATGACAACACTTATGTTGTTGATCTTCCTGATGACATGACGATCTCATGGACTTTCAACGTCGCAAACCTGACCGAGTATCATGAACCAGCGCAGGATGAGAACTCGAGGACAAGTTCTTTTAAAGTGGAGGGAACTGATGTAAAGAAAGTCACGGAAAGTTTCAAGGCTAAGATGGATCGGAAAAGGCCCGATCGATGACAGAAGTGATCCAGACCGTTGGACCTTAGATCGGGTGTATCTTGCAATCCGGAATGAGTTATCTGACGTGAAATATATCATTTTGGGGTAGAACGAGCTCCTTTAGCCAACCAACCCCACTATGTCGGGTTGTGCAGCCCGAATTTGCGAGAAACCCCTGGATCGATGGTCATTTCCCTGTATTATTTTCGTTTTTACTATAAATAGTAAGTTTTAGTTTGATTATAACTCTTCATCCGTTGGGCTTTAGGAGTTGTGTCCAACATGAAAAGTGCTTAGGATAATTAGGAGAACAGTTTGATGAAGCCAAATAGGATACTTACTATTTTTGGCCGAAACCTTGCACACTAGTAGACATCACGGCCGTCTATAAATAGTAAGTTTACTATTTATAGTAAGTCGCGGATTCTAGGAGTTTTACTTGTAGTTTGATTCTGATTTCTTTCCTATTACTTGGTACCCTTATTTAAAGGGTTTTGAACTCGTTATTATTCATTTATTAATCAATTTTAAATTTTATTAGAATTTATTTTATTCTTTTGCATTCTTTCCTCGTGGATTCGAGAAGTCTCTATGAGGAGTCCGGAGAAGCTCCATGGATTCAGAGTAGTTATCCTAGAGGAAGATGGTGATCAACCTCATCACGTTTATCCCTACGTTAGTCTCTTCCAACATAATCTAGACAATCACCTCCATAGACTGTTCGTCGGGTAAAGCTGTCATTGAGGTCCTCATCGCTAGAGTTCGAATCATATGGGGTAGCCTTACGATTCACCACTGGTAGTGCTATACCAAAATCGGGATTGTGACGTATAACAATCATTGGTGGTTAAGCATCACCTTGGGCTCGGGGCAGATTTCTTAGAACCCTTACATGATCAGCTGACTCTCTCAGTGGAAAGTTTCTATTCTTTCTAAAAGATAATGAGTCTTTAGATCACCGTCCACAGGATTTTGGTTCATACATTCGTTATTTACCATTAGTCCGAGGGTAATCGTCGCTCTGATACCAATGACGCAGGGATGGACGTGATGAGGTCAATAACCATCTTCCTCGAGAAGATAACTACTACAAATCCACAGAGTTTCTCTGAAATCCTCATAGAGATACCTTGAATCCACAAGGAAAATAAGAAAGTAGAAATAAATTCTAAGAATTCAAAAATTGATTAATAGATGATAAAAATGAATTTACAACCCTTTAAATAGTGATACCTAACCTTAGAAGGAGTTTTAGAATCAAACTCCCTAAAATTCGTGGCTATTTATAGACAGTCATGATTCCTACTAGACTTCATGGTTTTCTAACCATGTTATTCACTTAATTTTTCTAAGAACATTTCATGTTGGACACAACTCTTAAAGATCAAAGGATGAAGAGTTATAATCAAACTAAAACTTGTTATAAATAGTAAAAATGGAAATAAAATGGATTTTCAACCGTTAATATGATGGAATCTCACAAATTCGGTGTGGGCAACCCGACATAGCAGAGTTGGGTGGCTAAAGTAGCGTCTCCTACCCCAAAATCATAAATGGTAATCGAATAACTCATTTTAGTTTGCGAGATACGCCTATTTTAAGGTTCTTATGGTCTGGATCACTTCTACCTCCGATCGGGCCTTCTCTGGTCCATCTTGGACATGAAAGTGTTCGCGATCCGCTCTACATCACCTAAAAGACAGATCCAACCATTAGGTGGCCACACCATTGAGAACAATGAGAAATCATCATCCAAATCTTAAGTGGTTGCACCCCACCTAATGCTTGCTTTTACATGATTTTTAGTGTGTCCCATCGTCATGGTTGAGGTAGGCACAACTTTTAGATGGGTTGGATGCGGAATAGATATCATGTGGACCCCACTATTGGATCTTGGGGTTTTTTTTTAATGATTGCACAAGATCTCTATGGTAAAGCCCACCTAATGATTTATATATATATATATATATATATATATATATATATATATATATATATATAGAGGTTTCAAGGGTGCCGCGTTATGTGGACCGTTCAAAATTTGGGACCATGACGAATGTGCAAAGGTGTGCATGGGTGCGCACAGTAGAAGGTGCGCAAGTGAGAAATACACACACACACACGAAAATGGTACCATGAGGTAGACCTCATGGGAACTTCCCATGAGGTGCAGTTGTGTGGGCCTCACCGTGATGTGTGTTGAACATCTACCCCATCAGTCAGATGCACCATTCCATGGTGGCCCACAGCCTTAAAAATCAAGTCAATATATGACTTGGGCGGGCCATGCCACATGCAACAGTTGAGAGGGTTACCCTCACATTAAAACATTCATAATAATGTATTAGGCTCATCGAGATGTGGTTCACAAATCCAACCCATCCATTGTTGTGTCCCACTTGGATGACGGGTCAGACCAAGTTTCAGTCGCATCCAAAACTCAAGTGGTCCCCACAAAGTGCTTTTATTATATTTTAGGCATGTCTTCACATGATTTTAGATGGTATGTTCAACTTGAGTTGCTTATACGGCTGATTTTTGGGATAACCCATAATCAAAAGGGCACCCATCACATGCACAATGTTGATGGTCGACAAACATTATGGTGGAGCCCACACAACTCGACCTCATGGGAAGTTCCCATGAGGTCGACCGCATAGTACCATTTCCTATATATATATATATATATATATATATATATATAGGGATCACATTTTGGATGGGCATGCATTGTTGGTACCACAGTTGCGAGTTGCTACCATGGTACTGTGTGAGCCTTGCCTTGAAAGGGCATGCAAATTGCGTAGTGAGCCTAGCACCACACATCTGTGATGATTCAATGTGGTGTGATTTGATTGGATATGTGCCACTTTTAGTGGTGGGGGAGCCCAGTGAAGCATGTACTTAATGTAATGACTTTCAAACATGCTTTATGTAAGTTCTATTATTGTTTTTTATGGTGGCACATGACCCAATCAAATCTAGCATATCAGGTCATCACAAATGTCTATGCTGGCAAAGTCACCATGTAATCTATGTCTCTTGAAATGACATAGATTGCCTTACCCAAGGATATCTTTGTTGACATGACATGTCACGAAGTGATTGGTGATTTATAAATAGGCTCAAGAATGATAGAAAGGAAAGCATTATTATGTATAAAAGTTGCCATTTGGGTCAACTAAAAATTAAATCACAAATGCCAAAATGTCATACCCCTCCAAAGAAAGGGGAAAGTGTGAAGCATGGGTTTTTTAGAGGTACAACTAGGATTCTTTTATAATTTCATTTTACTTGTCTTTACCTTGTCATCCATTTATGCCCATTTCCTTTGATGGTTGTTTGGATGCTAGTAAAGTTTTAAGTTATAAACACTTTATACCTAAAAAGAGTTTAAAGTGTTAATTGTTTACATGCTATTTTGTTTGGCTTCTAAATAGTAATTTGCGTACATGAAAACTAATTATGCATTTGACTTTTAAGTGGTAAATGTAGTGCACATCATGGTGGGCTCCTGTAACACTTCGAAAATCAGCACCCAAGTACATAAACATCAATCCCGAGTTTCTGAGTGTTAACCAAATAAAATGCATGTGTGACTTCGTTCATATTCACATTCATTTTACACATGAGCAATCAGAGTAGCACATTTCAAATTAGCAGATCCAAAGCGAAATAAAGATAACAAAAATTAATAAATATGGGGCTTACAGTAAAGATATAATTAAAATATGGTGTCCTCCCAAATGACGATTATACAAGACAAAATATACATACCCAAAATGATTAAAGTGCAAGTTTTCAGTTTGGTCCAATCCTTTAAAACACAACGTCGTTAGTGCAAGCCACTCTAAGCCTATTCGTCTAAAATATCGATAGTACCTGCATCGATAATATCACCTAGTTAGTGTTTTAAAACACCGTCCAAGAGTGGAAGTGAGTAATCAACTCAGTGGTTCCATTAACATTAAGTTACAAAAGCTATCAAATCCACATGTACAATTAATAAAAAGTAATTTAAGCATATAATCCCTAGATACTTTTATTAATGTACATGCATGCTATTATGATATGATGCATGCCATCACCATCCAACACTCCATCAAGCAACACCATCTATACGTTCGCATATGACCAACATTCTCTCAATGTAATGATATAAATGTTCGGCGCGAGTGTGTAGGGGTGCATGTGCGTGTGTAAAAAAGAAGTTCGTTCATCTAACAAGATTGGGGAAGCTAAAACACCTCAATTTAATCAATGGCCTTATCCAGATCACTTGGCCTATGGCAGCTCTGAGCCTGTGATCCATGTTCCAAATTTATGTATCACCCATTTGTCTCACAAATCAATAATTTCAAAGGTAAAGCATGATACCTAAAGGTATGAGGATTAACTCGGTATGGGTCATCACCTAAACACCAATTATAATCACTCAGTTCCGATGTGCGAGCTTGCCACATAACCAAATCACCACATGAAAAGGGGCTTGTCACCCAATTTCATTCATGCCTGAGTCGTTCAAACAATACTCTGGCATGGAACCATCAGCCGGATAATTTGACGGGGGGCATTCAAACCAGGACCTATCACTTCCTGTGCTCACTGGTCACTATGGGGAGGCTCGTCATCCCAGCGCAGGCCCACAACACGGACATAATGTCCCATACCATCATGTCCGGCTCCTGAGACTTGGGAATCATATCACTAACAGTTAATATTACGCCTCTTAAAGGTATGGGGTGCTTTAGATTCAACCAGGTGTGATCATATATGATGAACACACACGGTTGGTTGGCGGTGAGACTAATTTGGTTACTTCGGACAAACTCTGGCATAATCGACATTAAGTGCAAGCATCCCGTGTAGTCCGACTACTGCTGGTTATCCGTAATTGGCCTGGATTAATCAGACTAGTCTGGAGTAGCCAACCCAATTGGGGCCACCCTCTTGGATTCGCGGTTTGTTGGCCAACCTGACTACCCAGGTAGTCTCGGTCAATCAATTGCACTAATAAATTGACTACTGTGACCAATAGGGAGGGATATAAATAGTGAATTCAGACTATCCTACTTTATAGTGCATTTCATTGAATATGCAGGTGGCATTACACTAAGATAGCAATACATGAAAAGTAAGCGACCATACAGGTATGCACTGGTTAGCATGCATTCATCTACGCATTATATCAATCATAAATCGACACTAATTATCACACATTGGCCCATACATTACCTAAATCAATAATCAACATTGGTTAGCATGCATCCGTCTATGTACTACACATTCATAAATTAACACTATTTATCATGCATTGGCCCATACATTACACAAATCAATAATTGGCACTAACTATCATGCATTCATCTATTCACCACATAAATCATTAATTGTGGCATGAGTTTAATAATTGACAACCTAAAGGTAATGGTCCGCACCTAGAAGTGGTTCGTTGATTTTTAGTGTCACCAGTAGGGTTAGGGTTCATTGATTAGCATGTCAGTGCCCTCTCTCTTATTGCCGAGCGGTTTCCTTTCGAGGGTCCACTTCCGAAGGAGAAAAGTATCCATATGATAGTTTTATGTATAGGCATCAAAAACTAAAATCCAGTTCTCATTAATCATGCATGCATAAGTATTTGTAAAGGCTCGAAATGGGTGCTTGGGAGATGTTTAGAAAAACTGTGTAGAAATGACCCTTGGCCATTTTTGGGTGTATCCCATGATCAGGTGGGGCCACCATTTAGCATGTCATTAGGTTCCTTTGATAGCCCTACGTGTGGCCTTCAAAATCCAAATAGTGCAGTTGACTGGATTTGTACATATGAGTTTTGGCATAAGGCCAAACATATGCATTTCATTTTTTTTTTCTGCGCAGGATTTTCTGTCCTATTTGAGATCCACTCTCCAATTATATGGGGTCCACTACTTTCGAAGGAAAAAGGAAATTTGGTAGAGTTATATATGGACTTCAAAACTCACAAGGTAACCTTACTTAATCACGCATATACAATTTTTGGTAAAGACTCAAACTTGTGTGCATGGAAGAAATGTGAAGGAAACACAGTGCAGAATTAGTTTTGGTCCAATTTTGAGTATGTCCCATGATCACAAGGGACCACCTTTCAGTGTGTCTTCAGGTGCCCTTAGTATTACTATATATGTACTTAAAAATTATAAGTCGGGACCAACTGGTTGTGCACATATAATATTTGGTATATGGCCAAACATAGGTATTTTAATTTTTTGCACAACTGTGCCTTGCCTCATTTTGCGATCCACTCCCTGATCATGTGGGGTTTGATTTGGCCCAAGTAAAATATAATTTATCCATTCATTGGTATATCTTAATGGTTCCAAGTGGTGGCCTACTCATATCTAATGTGTGAGGTCCAACAGAGGCACAAAGTTGGTACAAAATACAAAAATAATCAGACGGTTTTAAAAATGGGGTCTGTCACAACTTAGGGCCCAATTTCCAAACACTTGGGGATCATTCCTAACAAAAAGGTGGGACATCCCAGCTCACCTATATAAGGATTATACATCCCCCAAAGTGAGACCCTTAACCACAGATCGTGGGGCCCACCACAAGGTGTCAAAGATATTTACATGCAATGCAGTTAGGTAATTAGAAATATTTCAGTAGACAGAAAGTGCAATGATATTTCATCATACACATCAAGTAACACATGAAACGTATTGATCAATCTCTATGGTCAAATTCTCTGTTGGAAAATCCGATCCATTGGATGCTTTTGGAATGCATCATTTAGGATATATATATATATATATATATATATATATATATATATATATATATATATATAGGTTTCCAACTATGGAAGGCCTTGGATCCATTTGGATCACATATAGCAATTTAAGGTTCATTCTTATTGGAGTATCCAGTGGTCCATTGTTTTCTAAATTCTATCATGAAAGAATATGACTATAGGGACCGTACATATGATTATTAACTATCTTAACTAATTAAAAAAATATTAATTACATCGGACCATTAGAATCACAGATATGGCCCACACAAAAATGGTCACAACAAACTCTCAGAAAATATTCGTACAAGGTCAAGATCTCAACCATCCGAACTTTGAGCAAGGCATATTATATACCATTGCACTACCAAAAAAGAGCAAACGCTACAAATTATGGGAGTATTTAGCTACGGATATAAACCGTAGTTATATTACTACGGATTTATTCCATAGCTAAATTTCCATACCCACCATGACAAAGGCACATCGGTTAGAAGTTCTATGGGGCCCACCACAATTTTTATATTTAATCTAAGTCGTCCATCCATTTTGACATTCATTTTAATGGATTAGTCCCAAAAATTAGGTAAATTGAAAGCTCAAGTGGACCACATCATGGGAAACAATGGAGATTAGGTGCCTTTCGTTGATTTCTGGTGTGGTCCATGTGAGCCTTCTATTTGCCAAATTTTTTGGGATAAAGCTCTGGAAAATTATTTTAATTTAATGAATGCCACAGATAAATGACATATATTATGGTGGGCCACACGTAGCCCCTAACAAATCACCGTCCGTCTCAAGTGGGTGTCCGCGCGTAAAAAAAAACACTAATTTCATTCTCGTGCCCACCAATCATTCCAGCGCCCACAAACATAGCCCTCTCGCTCCTTTCTCTCCATCTTCTCCAAACTTATCTCTCTCTCTCTCAATCTCTCTCCATCTCGACTCCCCATCTCTCTCCATCTCAACTCCCCATCTCTCTCCATCTTGACTCCCGACAAAAAACAGCCCCATCCTCGACTCACCATCTCTCTCCCTACCCATCCTCGTTCGGTCGAGCGGTGGTCCAAGGCCCTCCCTATCCACGTACCACCTTCATTCCTCTCTCAATCACAACCTCCTCTTCTCTCTCTCTCTCTCTCTCTCTCTCTCTCTCTCTCTCTCTGAAGCTTGATTGAATTAGATTCACGAACGCAAGGTATTTCTCTCTCTCAATCTCTCTCAATCTCAATGTTGATTTACAAATTTGGAGATTTAGTAATTTGTGGATTTCCAATTCGAATGTGGACCCTCATTTAGGGATTTGGGGATTTTAGGGCTCACGGATTTGAATGTAGACCTTGAATTTAGGTTTTTCTGATTTTACAAATTGGGGATTTGGGGATTTTAGGATTTTGGGAATCTGAGAATTTTTAGAATCAGAGATTTCACCTTCCAGATTTGAGAGAGCGATTTTGGTCTCAAGTATAGTTGGAATAGGGCTGGAGGAGTGGTTGCTTTGTGGCATTTGTTTGCTCCCTGTTTGTAATTGTTGTTGATTGCACAGATATGGAGACATACAGATATGACTTAGGTTTCCTATTCTTTCAAAATGCATGCAGGGCTCTCTTTCATCTTCTATAGATTCTATTGCCTCTTTTACTTATTCTTATATTTGTTAGACAGGAAGAAGTATAGCATGACATGACATGTTCCTTATAATATGTGATGTTTATTGACTGAGGTTTTCATGTCCCAGAATATGGAGAACATTAATTATTTCTGCCCCAATTGCAAGGCAAAGTTTAATTTTGAACTATCAGACACTTAAAAGAGGCAGTGTTGAGGGTCAAATATTATATATTAGACCCTAGTTATTACCTGGATTTACGAACATTGTACTGTCTAATAGCTCGATTTAATCGTGTTTGTGATGCAGGGTGTCTTTATGAGCTTGAACTGAAAATGGGTGTTAAAAATATAGTTTTAGCGCTCAAGATGCACCAAGGCAAGGGACACACTCCAGGGGACCAAGATCGACTAAAATTACACGCCAGGGATCCGAGAAAATCAAAGAACTGAAGCTCAAATGACCTAAAACTCATCCAGAATGCAAGATCACATGTTTCCTACCATCCGTTCAGTTCGAAACTTCATACGTGGCCTGAGGACAAGAAATTAACCGTACAAGTCAATTTTCAGCCACTGGATCCCTCTGCAAGTGACCCAACGAGTAGATCAGCCCATTAATCTTCAATTTGGGGCCCACCTGATGTCTGGAACGGCTTCAATTTTAGTACCAACGGTTAAAATGAGATGTAAAAATGGAAAGATGGAGCGGATGTCTTATAACCGTCACATTGGACTACGCACTTAAGGTGCATATACACCATATACAACCGCTCTAGACGCGCACCGGACCAGGAGTTTCATCCAAAGTCGGCTTACTCGACTCTTTCCGCACCAGCAACAGTGGACGCACCAGCGTCTGCTGGTCTCTCTTAGTGGGGCCCACGATGCATTCAAATCACCGATCGGAGCCGTCCATTCGCCCCGTGGGGCAGCCACAACTCTCTCCAAGTTGTCCTTTCTTCACCATGCAAAGCAGATGAGTGAAGATCTCAACCACACACAAGATGAACGGTGGCATAAATATGGTGTGGACCACACTGAACCAACTCCAGAAACACTCCTGCAGGGATGGGTTTTCGTCCTGAAACCAATGGACGGAGTAGATTTTCTACTTGGCGTCAATAAGTGGGCCAGCGCATTTCAGAGAGTCGACTTGCGGCGACTCTGTTTCGCACAGGGAGTTGCGGACGGAGTCCTGGTGGGCCACCATCATCATGCAGGTGGATGATCTGCACCGTCCATTCATTCCAGAAGGGTAAACCGACCATATCCTGACCTGGAGCTCGATTTTCTCGAACATTATACATACATGAAGTCTCAGATGCAAAACGGACAGTAAAGTGAAAGATCTAGTGGGCCACCTCAAAACCGGTCCAAAACAGATCCTTCCTTACCGAAATATCGAGGGGAATACGGTGGTTGGAGTGGATTCTCAAAAGGATGTGGAAGTGGGTCCCACCGAGAGTCCAGCAGCAACCCTCCGCGGGCTCTACTTACGCACGTCCGGAAATTTCGGACGATTGGGGGTCGCTGATCGTGGACGGATGGACGATCCAAACCGTCCATCGTAAAGACCACCCCAAGACGTCTGAGAGGACGTTATTCTTTTAGAAAGAAAGCAAGGAAGTGGGGTGTTGAGGGGCTCTCTTCTTGACTGCGTAACCAGATTTACGTAGAGGAGTCCGTCTCAGATTACGTAGCAGCTGTGCTTCGCGCAGCCACCGACTCCCAGCACCGACTTCCCTGATACTATAAAACAAAGAGAGAGAGATCACGTGGAGGCTATTCGGAAGCAGCAAGAGATTCTGGACGTGGAACGAGGAGGAGAGAGAGAGAGAAAGAGAAGAGTAGTTTTTGTTTCTTTGTTTTCTTTCTTCTTTTCCTTTGATTTGTGTAGAGATCTTGAGCTAGATCATGTCTAGCTAAACATCCTAGCTAGGGCTAAGAGGTGAAGCTTGTAGTGAGATGGGAGATTCTAAGCTTTTAATTTAATTTTTAATATATGAATTGACATTGATTTTAGTTTAATTAACATGAAAATATTTTTAGTTTTTAATGGTCTATTGTGACTGAAATTACAATGGGTCTGCGATGACTTTGAATATTTTCTTTTTCGTTTTATGTTTATGACGTCAGGAAGCCCTGCTGTTCACCATTGTCTCCTGGGCATGGTAGGATGTCAGTATCCTTCCTAACTTTCATACATGTGATTGGTTGGTAATTAGTTTAATTCCGTTGTTTGCCACCGTCTCTTGGGCATGGTTTGGTGATGGAATCCATTCTAATTCATATACCGTTCATCTCTTTGAAAACTAGATCAACGGCAGTTCAGTAAATTCCATAATTCTTGAAGTAGGCATAAGATCTCCCTGATCTCTACAAGTGGATCCTCTGAATCCCTAGTTACCCTTCTCTGATTTCTCCTATATATTTTAGATTAATAGTTTACAATTATTTCCTCAACTCCATTCAGTTTTAAATTCATCTTATTCTAGTTCTAGTTCTAGTTAATTTTAGATTACGTACAGGTTTCAGTCCTTTGGGATTCGACCTTGGTCTTACCGAGTTTATTACTACATCACAACCCTGCACTTGGGGAGTGAACAGGCAGCCACAAATTAAGTATGTATGTTGACTTCTATTGATCCCTGTTTTGTTTTGTGGAAGTTGGTCGATGCCTGCATATGTGGGATTCAATATCTTTGCTAGATGTTTTTCTTGAGTTTTTATTTATTTATTTATTTATTTTCTTACTAATAGATGTTTAAACTTGTAAAATAGATCTAATAACAACAATGGGCCGTTCATGTTACCCAACAAGATAACTGTTGTGTTTTGGTGTGGAAGGCACATGCTTTCTGAGTCTCCACTTGTAAGCTTCAAATGTTTCATTTTTTTTCCCAAGTTCTATGAATCCCTTTTGTCTTTTTTTACATGACTAAAAAGGAGAATTGCCTGGCTAAAATTGGATGATTAATAAACCATTCTTCTGATTTTGGGAACAGTTGCACTTAGTGGTTTTAATGCTTCAAGGTAAGTGAACCTTTTTGCATCCTACCTAAAGATCACGGATTTCCATTAAAGCACATTTCTTAGAATTCAGATCTGCTATATGATGCTTGATTGAAGAAATGAAATTTTCTTGTTTGGCCCAGCACTGTACTGTTGGGGATCAACTTTGGGGAGGCCTTAACACTTTATCAGGTTGGCCCCACTATTCTTGGATTAAAAATTTTGAAAATCTATTCTCATGCATTCATATCTACAGGCCAAGATACTAATCCTGACATGCATAATTTGATTTATACAGTATGTCAAGGCTACACATATCAACAAGGGTGTTGATATTCACAGGCAGCAAGTCATGGGCCACCCGATCTTTGTCGAGGTTGGGAATGTCAGGATGATCATGAGGGCGAACCTCGTGACGCAGGATGGTTAGAGATGGGGCTTGATTTGTTCCTTTGTCATCTTGAATTTTGAATTTTGATTTGATGGGTGTCTTGTTTTGAATCAGATCTGTTGTATATGTTCTCGTCTATACCACGGGATCTTAATTTCATTGATCACACGAGCGACATCGGATGGAAGGAGTATGCAAGTATTATTATTATTATTGTTATTTATTTATTTCTTTCTTTTGAATTTGTTGGGCATTGAAATTGGATTTTTTTTTCTGGTCCTGTAGATTTCAAAGGGCGAAGCCTATTATCATCGATCCAGGGCTGTATATGTCAAAGAAAGAAGATGTCTTCTGGATTACCCAGAGAAGGAGCATCCCGACTGCATTCAAACTATTTACAGGTGTAGAATGCAGGTGTAGAATGCAATCTTGCCATTGATTTGGATCTTATTTATCCTTCTTTTGAATTTTGAGGGTGCATTTGGATGCTTAGTTGCAGTTGGTTGTGAAAATGGTGTTAAACATAGAGGAAAGGACTAAAATGGAGGTGGATTGTTTCAATACATTGTGATGGTCGGCCCTTAAATGCAATTCCATTTGGTTTGAGTTCGGCTTGAAATAATGTAAATTGTTATTTGGGGCATGATCTTCATTGTGGATGGAAAGGGGTTATTCCAATGACGGTCATTTCAATTTCATTGAATTAAATGATTTCAATTCAATTGAGCATCCAAATGCAACCTGGTGTGTGCGATTTATGTTATTTCAGTCTTTCTTAAACATGGCCTTTCCATACTCAACTGGCTTACCAATCTTGGAAAAAAAAAAAAACTCAACTGGCTTACCCCATTTGTAACAAACGAGCAAACTGAAATGAATTTCATGCTTTTGTATTTGTCAGAATTTGCTTGTTGGTTTGGAGCTGCTAAGTCCTAACTAACAAGAAATTATGACTCTTTCCAATTCATGCATATAAGCACATTTGGTGGGATGTAGTTAGGCTTGGAAGATTTCAAACAAGAAACATGTAACTGTGGACTAGATGAGTTGGATTCATGAATTGAAAAAATTGAAGTTGCAAAAAAAAAAAAAAAAAAAAAAAAAAAAAAAAAAAAAAAAAAAAAAAAAAAAAAAAGAAGAAGAAGAAGAAAAAAAAAGAAAAAGAAAAGAAAAGAAAAGAAAAAGAAAAAGAAAAAGAAAAAGAAGAAGAAATAATAATGCCCTGAATTGAATGGACTTATTTTGCAAAGTGATATCAGTAAATCGAATTCTATAGGCATCTCATGAATAATTGTTGACTAATCCCATTTCAAATCAATCATGAAACTAAAAACTATTAGCAATATTTCTATCAATCTGATCTGTACGTGCTTTTGTTATTTGTGTTGTTAGAAATTTTGACTGTTGAGTTTTGAGCAGTGGAGTGGGTTTCAATCTAAATAGAACTGATCACCAACAAATGGTCCTAGGGAATCTAAATAGAACTGATCACCAGCAAGTCATGGTGGACCATGGACATTATAAAGGTGTTAGATTGGCATCAGTCGAGATCTATTTGGCCCATCAGCTAATTGCGGATCCGTCTTTTACAGTTTGACCACTAGTCTTCCAGTAGCTTAGATTTGCAGCATGGGAGTTCTGAAAGTTCAAATATGAGAGATGTTAGACAAGGTTCAAGCCCGGGTTCAAAAGTCACTAGGGGAGTATGTGTAGCACGCACTTCCATACAACAAGATTTTTCTAACCTGATGGTGGTCTTTCCTCCTAGATGTAAGTTCTGCTCCTGTCTCTACTAGTCTATTTGTACAAAACATACAGCTGCAGTCCATGCCATTTGGATTTTTTGCTTCTTTTACCAATACATTTTCTTTTAGCAACATGTATCCAATCACCAGCCTAGTATCTAACATGCATTTGAATTTTTGGCTAGAAAAATTTCTTCTTGCAGCTTTGCACGCTGAGTAATCGACCTCGGTCCGAGCTCTCTAGTTAGGTAGCAACGTAGCAGTTTGTCCTCCATGCTTGTAAGTTTTACCACTTTTTCAAGGAAGATTCAAAAATTAAGCATTCCTAAAACATTTGTGTAACATCTATTTAGTCTCTGTGTGGCATGAGGCCCATCCCACCATTTGTGTGGCATCTAATTGACCTATCCAATCTCTGCATCTAATTAACCTATCCAATTAGGTTATTTTTTCTTTTTGATTTGGCAAAGAAATTTCCACTAAAATCCTTTTTTTATTTGATTTGGTGTTTTAATACTGATTTTGATCTTTTTCTTCTTATTTTTTTTTTAAATTTTCATTTTATATTTGGATGCAGGGGTTCCTTACGAAAGAAGTTCCTTTTCTCTTTTTTTTTTCTTGTCCCTTTTTTTTTTATTTGTTGACTTTGGATTCTTAATCAACTCACTGATTGGGTTTTGCTTTTCATTGGGGGATTGCTTTTTTTTTTTTTTTCCCAATTGGATGATTTTGCTTTTGCTCTCCTCACACTTCATATTATTATTAGATTTGGATGTTTTAATGACCATGGATAAATGGGTCTACTTTTGGTTTCAAGTTTGTAGGAGATTGGTTTAAAGGCTTGTTTACAAAACTTAATGTAAGAACTTAAAACTTGACTCACCTAGAACGTATGTTGAGTCAAGCTGAGTTTAGTGACTATGGTATTTAATTTGTTCTGTTCCATCTAAATTTAGAATCCAGGAATCTGCTTTTTCCAAAAGAGAACTGCTGAAGAGATCATTTGCATGAGTAGAGATTGAGGAGTGATCATCTGCAATTTCAAATTAATGAGCATCATTCATTTGAAAATGGGTTGATGTTTTATTGAATTCCATTTACTTGTAAAGAGTCCAAAACATAATGACTTACTATTTGTTCCAATCAAAAATCTGTTTTTGAAATGACTATCTGTTCCAATCGAAAATCTGTTTTTGAAATTTGAATTCATTGTGACATTGATTTCTGTTAGTTTTAAAGAAAAGTTAATGACATCCTTACTTGGCATTCTCATACACTTCCAGAATATCTTGTTATGTTTCTTATAATATGACCTTATTAATTATTTATCTTTGTTCCCTAAAGGCTCTTGGACATGGTAGACGTTATTATTAGAAACTTCATATGGGGTGATTAAAATGCTAGATCCAATAAATCGGTGAAATGGAATCAACTTTGTCAACCTACGCAATCTAGTGGGCTAGGCATTTGCAATCTTTGGCCTGATTAGATTGGCCTGTAAAAGTAACAATTGGAACAATGGTCTGCATTCAGCCAACAAAACTCACAACATGATGGTTAGAGTAGCCCCAACTAACAAAATCTCACCATGTGGCCAATCAACCTTCAATCAATTTCTGGAGAACCAAACAATGGGCCTTTCCGACTCATTGGCAATTCGACTCATCTATATACTATATGATTTGGTATGTAAACCTTCAATACTATCCAATCAACATCCTCACCAACTCTAATTGTCATTATTTTATCTTTTGTATAGGAGCACCTGTGTAGAGATAATTTATCTTTTGTACAGAAGTCAGTCAGGACTGTAATGAGCAAGTCCCCTAACAAGCACAATCATCTCTACATGGAGGCCCGTCCCTTGGAAGATGGGCTTGCTGAAGCCATTGATGAGGGGCGTATCGGCCCTAGGGATGACCCAAAAGCCCGCTCAAAGATCCTATTTGAAGAGTTCGGGTGGGACAAGGATCTTGCCAAGAAGATCTGGTGTTTTGGACCCGAAACTACTGGCCCAAATATGGTTGTTGACATGTATAAGGGAGTTCAGTGCCTGAATGAAATCAAGGATTCTGTTGTGGCTGGGTTCCAATGGGCATCAAAGGAAGGAGCATTGGCTGAAGAAAACATGTGAGGCATATGCTTTGAGGTCTGTGACGTTGTTCTTCATGCTGATGCAATCCACAGGGGTGGTGGATGGATCATCCCGACAGCAAGAAGGGTCATATATGCCTCCCAGTTGACTGGGAAACCCAGGCTTTTGGAGCCTACCTATTTGGTGGAGATACAAGCACCTGAACAAGCGCTCGGTGGCATCTATGGTGTCCTGAACCAGAAGTGTGCTCATGTCTTTGAGGAAATGCAGAGGCCTGACACGCCGCTCCACAACATCAAGGCGTACCTACCTATCATTGATTCATTTGGGTTTTGAGGGACTTTGAGGGTAGCAACATTTGGACAGGCCTTCCCACAGTGCATGTTTGATCACTGGGACATGATGTCGTCTGATCTAATGGAGGCGAGATCACAGGCGGGGCAGTTGGTGGCTGATATTCGAAAGAGGAAGGGTCTGAAGGAGCAGATGACAGCTCTTTCTGAATTCGAGGACAAGCTCTGGGGCGTCTGATTGGCAATGGAGAGATTCAAGTAGTAGGTAAGTTGGTGTCCATTTTGCCTTTTTTTTTCTTTTTTTTTTTCTTTTTTTTTTTTGTTTTTATTCTTATTTGGTTAAGATGCTGCCAGTCTCTGTTGGCTAAGTGGTTGTTTTTTTATCTAGAGTTTCGTCTGTCTACATGTTCTAAGGGGATGAGGATATATACTCTGTTTTACCTAACTTTGTTTAATTTTTTTTTTTTTTAAATTTGTGATTCTGTTTTGAAAAGGATTCCCAAAGCTGACTCCAAATACCTGGGACAAGTCTGAGGTGATGATGATGTTGAATTGGATATTATTGTTGATATGCAAATGCATACACTGCTGATCAAATTAGGTGGGACAGTGATTTAACTTTTTTTAAAAATAAAAAATAAAAAAATAATGATGACAACTCTACCATGATGTTGGTGACGACCCATGTAAATGCTGTATATTTCTTTTTCAAATTCCTTCAGCATAGTTGATGGCATATAATATAACGTTTCTGTTTTCATAGAATCTTAAGTCTTAGGTTTACATCATTATGACTAAATTACTTCTCCCAGTTGATTACAGATCGCACGGGCATTTGGTGCTTCTGAAATTATTGTTGTTGATGTTCACGATGATAAACTTCACAAAAATTTTTGTTTGAAGGGAACCATTTGGACCTGGGGAATTGGTGGTTGTGTCAATTCCCAACAGAAGGTAGGTGTTTCTACTCTTGTTATCTATTGTTTTGTATTTTGAGAAGTCTGCCTTTAAAAAAAAAAAAAAGTAGAAGAAGGTAGGTGTTTCTGCTCTTGTTATCTATTGTTTTGTATTATCTCTCCTCTTCAACCAACCCTCTCTTTTTCTATTGCAATCTCATCTTTCCGTTTTCTTCCAGTAACTCAGGTGATGTAAGTCTACTTCATTTGTTCATGGGTATTTGGTTCTTTCTAATGACTGAGATTGATAGGCCATTTGGACATTTGTTATAATGTTGAATGAGTCTGGAGAATTTCTGTTAGCATTTGTCGCCTGTCCGTCGAATCCCGATCAAGGTAAACGAATCGATGTTTCAGTTTTACTAAAATTGTATCTTGAATTCAAGTGATTTCCATGAACACAACATTTCTCATTGTTTAAAATTCTTTTGTTATTTGTTATCATCTTGTTGGTTTACGTTTGAAATCAATTCTGTTTTGTTAGAGTTGTTTGGAGATTTCACAATGATTCTTGTCACAAACATGTGTCACAGGCCAGGTCATGTTAACAGTCCTTGTAACTGAAGAGCCAGGATCATGCACATGTGGCAATAATTGAGAAAAACTTTGACTCTTGTAGAGGGTGATGGATGCTATGCAGGCATTTATAACTTAGAAATTGCATGCGAGTGAAATCAAACTATCCAAATTATGCTTTCTGGTTTAAATGTATCATGAGCCAAAAATCCGTGCTAATTTGATTATTGACTGTCAGATTGGTTGGTACTCAATGGACAGTTAAAACTGAAAAATATCCAATGGTTCTATTTCAACAAAAAAGTGTCCACAAATCAGTTTTGGATCGTTCAAACACTTTGATTTTGGGCTGTGACTTAATGGCAGTAGGTTCCACAATCTAGACAGTTTAATTTGAGTTAATGTATGCCTCATGTACTGAGGGCTTGCATATTAGGTGTCATAAGCTGCTTGAGTATCATAGAACTCCCTTTAATGCTTTTCACTACTACTTTTAAGGGCCTGTTGGAAGCACCATGAAAAGCAGATTGGTTCAGTTTGGCTTAATTTGACTTAATGTATGCCACATGTACAATCTTTGAGTGCTTGCATATCAGACATCATAAGTTGCTTGAGTATTATATAAATCTCCTCAATGCTTTTCATTACTACTTCAAAGGCCTGTTAGAACTTAGAAGCACCGTGAAAAATGGATTGGTTCTGTAACTTGAGTGGAACCACTCTTCTTTGCATTTGGGTGGTGTGGAAAATGGAAAATTGCATTGCCTATTAAAAAAAAGTGAACTGTGTTATTTGGGATTTTGGTTTGTTCCTTTTTCACTTCAATTGGCAACTAGGATAAGAATGGGTTCCCTTGATGTTGGATGGGGTGCATTCCACTCACTGCTTCCTTTTTTTTTTTCAAAAAAGAAAGAAAGAAAGAAGCAGAATGGCCATTGGCCCAAATGATCATTTTGCTTGTTTCTTCTAATCAAGGAACCCAACTCACTTGCCATTTGGAACTGTTTTGGTGAACTTTCTCCATTCAGCTCAATAGAGAGTGAGTTTCCAGCCTTTCCAAAAAAGAAAAAAAAATGTAGAAGATTTTATTTTATTTTCTTTTCTTTTACACTTTGGTTCTGCCCAAGCTACAGTGCGTGTGGATTTCTAACACACATCAAAAAGGGGCCTACATTTGTATTGCATCAACCCGTCATGACATCTGCTTTCTACACAAGCATGTGCAGGATCACTTTCTTTTCTACCTATCCGTTCCCTTTAATGTTGATGAACCCTTTACTTTGGGTAAGGTTTAGGCACGAATTCTTGGTCCATTTTGTAAATGGGTCAGGCTTGTGCTAACCCCTACCCAGTCTAAACCCCACCCATTGCCACCCCTACTTAAAACCATTGGGATCATAATACACCACCACACTCCTTAGCCGATGTCCATGGTGGCTCACTATGACAGAAGTCACTCTAGCTTATTTTCAGGTAGCCCTTCCACCTTGTGGTGGCTCTCACTTTTCCAAAGCTTTAATTATCATGCACCCAAGGGTTTCCTTGCTTGCATTCCTTTATTTTGGCTCTTTTAGTATTATGCAATTTTTTCAGAGTTTCACCCTTATTAACTCATAGAAACTTGAAGCCTTTTCTCAATTTTTCTTTCAATGCAGGTGCCATTCTTTAGTGATGATGAAGAAACACCAAGTACGCTGAAGACAGATGCTCTTTTCATTCCTCGGGAGAATCCAAGGGCATTGGTTATTCCTCCCATAGACCAGTCGCCCACAAGATCTGGTGCAGAAAAGCAGTCTCCATTGAAAGATACAGATGTGTCAGTTCATCAAGATGGTAGGTTTGGTTTCGTTTCACCTCTCTTCTTGGTTTAATCTGATTTCACACACACACACACACACATACACAGAGAGCAGCAGCAGCAGCAAGTATTACAGTGATGGTTTTTCTCATTTTTTGTTCTCATAGGAGCAACAACAATGAATGTGCAGAACAAGGATGAAGTTGTTTCCCGAATGAAAGCTGTTGTGGCCAGCAAGCAGTTCGGACAAGAAGATATTTTGTGCCCTCTTATTGCGGATGTGTGTACATGGATGTTGGTGTTTATTTATTAATATTATTTTTGGTCCCTTGGTTTTGACAAAAATTCAAAAGCTGGGCTTCTTTTATGTTACAGGCATGCATCCAGGTCTGCCCCAAGAACCCAGTCAACTTTAATGTAGATAATGTTCGTGTCGTAAGGCTTCTTGGAGGAGGTCTTCATAATTGTTCAATTGTTCGGGGCATGGTCCTGAAAATTGATGTTGTTGGAAGTATAAAACAAGTGGAAAATGCAAAGGTGTGCCTTTGGAAAACTAACTTTGGGTTCTTATACTAATACAATATGCTTATACTATATTTGCTTCCTCACTTATTTTCTGGTTATAAATATAATAGAGTAGACATACATTCTTCTGGGTTCCTATAGGTAGTAGCCAATCATGGTTTACTTCCAATCCTGGACAGATTCTATCATGACTGTTTTTAGCATTTTCATTTTCTAATTTTCCTATGGTTGAATAATGCAACTAAGCAATTTCTATGTTATGGAAGCTGAAGTTTTGATCAAGTTGTCAAACTTGCTAGAATACTTGGTTTCTCAAGATGAATGCCAAGAAGATAGGAAGATGTATTCATTTTAGAAGATTGTAATGTGTTTCATTGAGATGCTTGAAACACATTGTAAAAACCCATTTTGTGGAATAGTGAAAAGGAAAAGAGAAAATTGGCTGGTAATTATGACTGATTTGCTTGATGCAATTAGGTAGTTTAACGATGGATCCTATGCTTGGAGATTAGCCAATCTATTTGATGAGAGGTTTGATATTCGTGCTAGAGTTTGGGTTTGAATGTTGTCGGATATACAATTAAAGGCTATCATTGGGTTAGAATGTTGTCGGATAGACAACACTAATCAATGCCTTGTAGCCATGTCAGGGCTGTCCCATGTGACGATTTATCCCATGAGACCGCAAGTTGGTTTCCCTTTACATTTGTAAACTCAACGAGATGAATTCCCCTATGTGCATTTTGTTGGACGGTTTATGATAGTCGATGCCTCATGTCAGCTGATTGCAACAGCTTCTTATGTAATACATAGTTGAAAAACTCTTTTGCAGGTACTACAAACTATATCAAAGGCTCTCGACTATCCAAAGAGGCCCGTTCGCTAGGAAGCTGCTAGATGCCGTCAAGCATGGTTTGATTTCATTTATAAGCACATCAATCATCTAATATTTCTCTCTTCAAGTCAGTGGGTATGACACTTTATGATCTTTCACAACAGGGCATCAACTGCATCAAGAAACCTTCATTTTTTTTTGTGTTAATTTCATTCCTCTTTGAGTTTTTATTAATTCATTAAGGAAAAAAAGAAAATGGTCATACATGATGCACTTCTTTCACTTTGTCTTTTTTAGGGTGAAGTCGAGCAAATTTCTCTAATGAAGCCAAAGGCTAGGATGAAGAATGTACTTGGCCATATGCGAGTGCACATAGACTCACCAAGTTTTGTATTTTCAGCATTATTTAAATGAAAGATTGTAATTAAATGAACGAATGATTGTAATTGAATGAATGAATGATTATGCAGGTGGTAATTGAATGAACAAATGATTGTAATTGAATGAATAAATGATTGTAATTTTGATTGAATGATTATACAGGTGGTAATTGAATGCATGAATGAACGATTGTAAATTTTTTTTTAATGTAGGAAATAGCTACGGATATTAACCATAGTTGTTAATTTAACAACCGTAGCCATTGTAGAATTCAGTACATTGCTACGGATCCAACACTACTTTTGGCTACCAATAATATCGGTAGCTGTAAGTGCTTTTGGCTATAAAATTTTTTGCTACGGATTATATCCGTGGTTATTACAAGATGTGGCTACAGATTAAATCTGTAGCCATAGGTTTTTGACCTATTGCTTTGGCACCTACGACGACGGTCGTGCTACGGATTTAATTCGTAGCCATAGGTGTATGGCTACGGATTAAATTCGTAGCCTTTGCCCCTTTTTTTGGTAGTGTTAGAAAGCTACTTCGATTTTTTACGATGCCAACGAAATATATCTTTCTATTGGATTTAATAAAGGGACCAAAAATAGGTCACCTTTTTAAAAATTGGAACCCTTAGTGTATTGTTGGATATTAGCCAAGTAAAGTTAATGCCACAGATGATTGGACTATTAGATGGTAACGAAATTTGGCCCATAGTCAGCTTATATTGTGGTTCATATTATTGCCAAGTTTCAACTCAGATCTTAGAATGGTTGATTTTATAAGATTTTTACAAGTTTCTGTCCAAATACAAAATTGAGATTACATGTGAAGGGTGTGGCTATAATTTTCATCATGGTGGACCATAATGATGTGGGCCATCTTGCTAACCACCATAGCCAATGATATATAAACCCATGGGGCTCCACATTAGTGGGCTCTACATGCATCAAGAAAATCTAAAATGGAGGAGGATGAGGAGGATGGGGTGTAGATTCACCTCAAATGCATGGATGGCTTGATGATGATGTGTGATCCCCTCTCTCTAGGTTGATAATGGGCCATACCTTGACCCTACTATCTCTCACTCTCTCTTAAAATCTTAAAATTTTTCTAAGTATAGCAAAATGATGATTTTAAGAGAGCTCCTACTCTTATATAGGGAATTAGAGGTTGAGGTGGCAAAATGATGTGACAAGTTTATGAGATCTTATTGGTGTTAAAAGTGAGGTGGAAGGTGGTGTATGATATGGATAGTGGATTGATAACGTGGATGGTGCTAATCATGCATTGGCTAAGGTGGAAGAAATCTCGGCATGCATTGGCTAATGAATATATAAGGGTTGTGGGTTGTAGGTGATGCATGGTGGATGATAAAGTAGAGTGTTATAATTGGTTGTTTGAAGTGATGTGGCACAAAACAAGGCATGCATTAGATGCATGTGTAGGATGAGGTGGATATGAGACATGAATAATTTCTAAGGCATGGGGAGATGACTAATTAATGATGGATTTTGGGGTAGAACCCATTTTTATCTCATGTGCATTGTCTTATATGTGCTACCTCATTTTTTTGTTATGTAGTAATTGTCCTATTTTGATAATTTCTATGTTCTAGAAATTGAGCTTTAGGCCCACATGGGCCCAAGTCTAATAGGCCTAGCACAATACATGTTGCTCATGTTACAGGATACGTAATTTTGGCCATGGATTCGATGAGTTGTATCTTACTAACGGAGCATTGGATTGATGCGCGGTTTTCACTGTGGCGACCACAACGACAACATGGTCCACATGATAGAATTTTTGAAGGCATCTGGAATAAATCACTTGGTCGGACAGTTTTGGTGGATCCATGGTCACTCCTTTTGGTCCCGAACACGTGCGAATACACACATGGATATGCACTCAAGTTGAAAAATCAAACGTCGGCCAAGGACATCCAATTTTCAGTTGGCAAAAAACTAAAATGTTATAGCTCCACACATCATGATTGTTTATCAAAATAGCATTCTATTATATATAATGTCTTTTTAACTATAAAGACTTTACATGTAATCTAAAATTATACTTTTTGCCAATTTTCAAATTATAGCCGAAATGAATAATGTGTTTACAGCCTGTAAAACTTTTATATGCAAATGTAGATATCCAAGCAGCCTATGCAATTAGATTACTTATAATCTCATTACATCTCGACGATTTTTACTAGCAATGAAATGACCTCTTAAAAATTTTAAGCGGAGATAAAGATTAGTGTTTTGATTTTGATTGTAGGAATCTCGAATTCGATCTCATTAAAGAAGAGGCGCAGCTAGTTTTTGGTGGAAATCTTTAGTTCTATTATCCTTCCCAGAGAAGAAACGCAGAGGGCTCAATCATAACCTATTAAGAAAGAAGAAAAAGGTGAGTTTAGTAGTAATTTTGTAAATTTTGCAGCACTTGATCTTGTGTTTTCGCATTTTTATTCATTTTCTAGTTGAGCTTAATTTTGGTTTTATATGCATTCCATCTAAAAGTGTCAGATTTTTTTTATATATTTTTTTAAAGGTCATGATATTAATTCAATGCAAATGGGTTCCCTTTTTTTTCTCATCATTTTCTTCTTTATTCTACCTTTTTTTTTAATTTTTATTTTTTAATTACTCTCTTGTTTGAATTTTGATGTGAATATTTTTTTATTGATTAGAGTAGTTTGTAGCTGTACTTATTAGATCTTGGCTAGTTTAGGCAAATTTCATCTCCTTCTCACTCGTATGTCCCAACCTCTGATGTCATAATTGCCCATTCACTCCAGGATCACACAGATCTATATGTTTTCAGATTTAAGACATGGTGGAGATGTCTTAAAGACATGGTGGAGATATGATGTGTTGAGATTCTCCACCATGGTGGAGATATGATATGGTGGAGAATCTCGACACTAAAGACATGGTGGAGATTCTCGACGCTAAAGAATTTCCAGATTTAAGACATCTCTCAATAGTCTCCACCATGTCTTTAATCTTCAACCGTGTAGCTTCCTGACCTCTTCTCTTATTTCTGTATCACATCATAGCTTCTTATGCACACTCCATCCCTCAGATTCAGATCTGTGCCCCAACGATCGCTCTGATACAGATCTATATGGATTGTAGATGTGGTTTTGACAATAATACTTTCATCCCCTTCTCACTCATATGTCCCAACCTCTGATATCATAATTAACTGCCCATTCACTCTAGTTGATGCGACTACGAGTGAACTATACAACCCTGAAGTCATGTACAAAGTACCTTCCTTTTTGCCTCGAGATATCACCAAGACACCTTTTGTGATCTTTCCGGAATCACTGGTCAATGTCGTCACATAACCGGTGTCGGCTAACTGCCCCACTGAGATCAGATTCCTTCTCAAGCTCGGTACATGTCTGACATCCTTCAATTTCAAAACTGTTTCGTCTTTCTGATTAACCTGAACGTCTCCCTTTCTAACGATGCTGCACAACTCATCACCACTAGGTAAGCTCTCCCAAAGTCACCTGACACATAATCACGCAGAACTTCCTTACATGAAGTGGCATGAAACGAAGCACCCGAGTCTATAACTCAAGACTCATTCCTCGCATCAAGAGATAAGATCGACACCTCTGTGTTGCTCTCTTCAGACAGATTCACTGAATCCTTCCTGCCTTAAGAGCTTCCATCTTATTTCTTACGCAACCTGCAATCACGTTTCATGTGTCCCTTCTTGCCGCAATGCCAACACCCGTCTTCGTCTTTCGGTCCCTTGGACTTTTTTCTCGACTTAGAATGCCCGTGTTTATTGCCTCCTTTGTTCAGTAATCTTCCTCTTCCTTCAACGTTTAGAGCATTTCCTGAATCCCCTGAAACTCCTGATGCCTTCCTTCTAGATTCTTCACTGAGAATTAAAGCAACCACATCATCAAATTTTAGCTTTGTCGACCCTGAAGAATTGCTCACAGCAATCACTAAACCATCTCAACTGTCTAGCAGACTGGATAAGATCAATAGCGCCTTGACTTCATTCTCAAAAATGATGCCAACGAATTCTAACTGTATTGAACTCGTTTAGATGTTCAGCCACGCTCCCACCATCTGACATCTTCATGTTGAATAGCTGTTTCATAAGATGAACCTTTTTGGATGCCGAGGGTTTTTCATACATGGTGGCTAGGGCTTCCATCAATTCTTTTGTCGTTTTCACCTTAGATATGTTGAAGGCGACGCTCTTAGACAAAGAGAGTCGGATCGTTCCTAAAGCCTTCCTATCCAGTAAAAACCATTCATCATTTGTCATCTTTTCTAATTTTTTTTCTTTTCCTTCTAAAGGAATGTAGAGGTCCTTCTGATACAGATAATCCTCCATCTGTAGCTTCCAGAAGGCAAAGTTTGAACCATCAAACTTCTCAATTTTAGTTTTCCATCTTCTATCATCGCTTCCAATAGAACTAAACCAATAGCTCTGATACCAGTTGTTGCGTAGCACGCCAACAACACAGTGAGCCGAGATCCAATCTCAGGCCTCACCCACAAATGATAAACAGGAAGAAATATAAATTAGAAACAGATCAAAGCAATCAAAACAAACCACAAGACAAAATATATGTGGAAAAACTCCGAACTAGGGTAAAAAAACCACGGATGCAAACTTCCACTATGAAGAAAAATAAAGATTATAAGACAATATACTAACCCCTCCCTTGGAAGAATATACAAAGCCCTTAGCCCACACCTTAGAATAACTCTTATTGCTTTCCAATACTCTTAGAAAAACTCTAGGAACACCTATATATAGTTTAAGCAACTTCACTTCCGTACCTTTGCAAAAGGCGACACCAAAATCCGCAGTCTGCATTAGATTCGGAAACGAATCTGCGTAACCTACGACTGGTCGAAAGAGAGCTACGACCGGTCGTACTACGACTGGTCGAACAGTCCCTATGACTGGTCGAAGGACCCAAAACATGAAAAACAAGACTCGCTGGACTTTGAGTCGAGCGGGTCCACGACCGGTCGAGCAGGCCCCTACAACCGGTCGAGCATGTCCTACGACTAGTCGAAGGCGGCCCAAATGTGGCTCCACATTCTCAACAGTCATTAATGTTAATTTATGAATAAGGTACGTCATGGATTACAACTTAGATAATCATGTGAAGTAAATAAATTGCATATATAATCAAGCAAGATGTTTGATTCCAAAATCCAACACATAAAAAAAAAAAAAAAATCTAGGAAGGCTTTTCTACAAATGCCCCATAAAGATGCTATCATTGAAGCCTTTAGAACTACACTAATATGAAAATAATTAAATTGCATTTACGCTATCTATTCAATGTATTGTTTAAAATCATCATTCAATTTTAAAATTTATTAGTATTTTCATTAGTGTGAAATTTATGAGCCAGACCAATTCAATGATCATAACCATCTGATTGATGGCCTATAATATGGGCAGCCTAGATCATTTGTATAAATGTTAGGTCTAACCAACATTCAAATCCATCTATTTGATAGTCCTATCATGGATCACTTATGATTTTAAAGAATCATAAGTGATAATGAGGCAAATAAAAAACTCATATAAGTCATACCACACAAAACAGTGGGGAATGAATGGCTGAGGGTGACAGAAGTTTTGTATCAGGATGATATTTGCACCAACAATTTATTTGAGTGATAATTATAACCCTATGAACGGTTTGAATGGCATATAAAAATCATGGTCAGCTCCATAAAGGTTTAAACAGTGGGCGATTCCACTCCCACTGTTTCATTTTATGTGGCCCACCTGAGTTTTAGAATCATATTCTATTTAATTTGGTCTTTCAAAAGAGATGGACAGAGTGGATTTGTCATGGACATCTCTTTGAGCCCCATACAAAATCAGGGTCATAGGCAATCCACTTCATGTAAACAGTGGTTCTCCTTGTCTCATCTACAGTAAAGAGGGTATTAACTAACTACCCTTAAGTAAGTGTATTTCTGTTTGTCCATGAAAAAGAAAAAGAATTTCTCTAATTCTAAATATAGCAGGAAAAATAGAGAAGCAATTGGCTCTAAGGAAGAAGTATGGATATAGACTTAACCATTCTAAATACTCTCCATAATTATAAACATATTAAAAAAATTATAATTATTAAATTCCTAGTCGAAACTCAACAAGTTGACCCACCAAATTAACATAGAGCCTAGTTGAGTTTTTGCATTTTTAGATTATTATCAGTACAAATTTTCATGAAATGTAGTGTAACCAAACATGCCTTAATTAATTTATTTTTTTAGTTCAATAATTTTTAAATTTAATATTTCTATGTTGCTATTGCAGGAGTTGCTATGGAATTCCTCCAGGAGATTACCAGGAATGCATGGGCTCAATACGACTACTCCAGAAGGCTTGAAGAGAGTCTCGATGTACTGAAAACCGAAATGCAAGAGTTGTGCAGCCACCAGACCGACATATTTATTGCATTGAATGCAGCAGAGGTAGTGCATGGAAAGTTGCCAAAGGCAGAGGTCGCTTTATGGCTGGAAAATGTGGAAAAGATTAGAAGCGTAGTGACTAAGATAGAAGAGGTTTATGGAGAAATAGGGAGAGATTTCTCACTCCCACGTGTTACATTGGGAAAGCGTGTCGTAGAGAAGATTGAAGAGGTGGTGAAGCTTAAGGAAAAAGGTCGATTTTCAAAAGGTTTACTTGCTGATCTATTACCTGAAAGTGGAAGTATGCCCACAACAAAACTGGTGGGTAGAACAATAGTGGAAAGAAAATTGGAACAGATTTGGGAGTCGCTGATGGATCAGGAGGTCTGAACTATTGGTGTGTATGGCATGGGGGGAGTGGGCAAAACAACCATCATGACCCACATCTATAATAAAATACAGAGCTCTGGAATATTTAGCCTTGCCATTTGGGTGACGGTGTCTAATGATTTTAATATTGAGAGACTGCAAAATGGTATTGCACGAGAAATAGGATTAGACATTTCCTATGAAGATGATGAAATGATAAGGTCAAGGAAATTGTTCCAGGCTTTGAAACGTAGGGGGAAATTTGCTATCATCTTAGATGATATGTGAAAATCATTTCCATTGGAAAAGGTAGGGATTCCCGAGAGCAATGCATACAAGATAGTCTTGACTACTCGATCAAAAAATGTGTGCCGAGGCATGAAGTGCCAAAAAAAGTTTGAAGTGCAGGTTCTTTCGTGGGAAGAAGCATGGGAATTGTTCAAGGAAAGGCTTGGGGCTGATGTTGTGCTTTCTCCAGAAGTAGAACAGATTGCGAAGCTTGTGACTGAAGAGTGTGGTGGTTTGCCACTAGGTATCATCACAGTAGCAGGTGCAATGAGAGAGAAGGAAGACATTAGAGAATGGAGAAATGCATTAGAGGAGTTAAAATGCTCGACAATGGAGATAGAAGGCATGGATGATGAAGTTTTTCCAATATTGAAATTTAGTTATGATCGACTAAAATCTGAGAGGATTCGATCTTGCTTCTTGTATTGTGCTTTGTATCCAGAGGACTATGAATTCCATGATGAAGATCTGGTAAAGTATTGGATAGCAGAAGGATTGATAGATGCTATGGGAAACTGGGAAAAGGAACAAGACAAAGGCCACACAATATTGAATGGACTGATAGATGTATGTATGTTGGTAAGGAAGTCTCCTATTGCGGTAGTAATGCATGGTTTAATCAGAGATTTGGCCATTGGAATTATAAGGAAGAGCCCCCAGTTTGTGGTCAAAGTTGGGAAGGGGATAAGGGGATCAATTGGTGTAGAAGAATTTACTGAAGAGGTTGTTGATGTTTTAATTTAAACCAATTTGATTTAAATGATTTTAACTCGCAAGTATACGAATCAGATGTAAATATGGTACGTATTACGAGATCGTTCCCACGAGGACTGGTTGTCACAATTTAAAACTTAAGACTCTTCTTAAATAATCCAACAAATATTTTAGCAAACTAATAAGTAAACTAACACAAATCTATGAAAAATAACTGAGAACTATGAGAAAAATTCAATCCAGGAAAAGACTAGGACTTTCGAATCCACCCCTAATTATCCTAACCCTTGTCTTACCTGTTAATTTATTCTAATTCAGATTGATATAAATTTAATAAACAAAGCACATCCTATGTCCTTGGTCGGGCACACAGAATGTATAATCTTTTAAAGCATATGGATCACATCTTTCCATCCATGGTCAGGCATGGAGAGATGTAAATCCTGTTTCTTCCTCTATAGAAAACCTGTTCATGGTCAGACACAAGCACCTAGAGTAATATTCCAAACAACATCCATATCTAGACTTTGGTCGAGCTCATAGAATGGATGAATATGAAAATTACAGTTAAGCACACTAGCGAAAGAAACAAATCAATCTAAACCAAATAAAATCAACACATAACAAGCATTATTCAAATTAGGAGCTTCATCTCAGCCCTAGTTAAGAGATTATCAATTCATAATATTAATGAGAAAGAAAAAAAAATAAGATTGAAGCATGAAAAACATCCCTTCTTCCTTCCTCTCTCTTTCTTCTCTTTCTTTTTCTTTCCTCTTTCTTCTTCTAGTCTGCTCTCCCCTGGCTCTGGATCTTCCTTCCTATCTCTGAATGACTTCTCCCCACGTCCAAAACCTCCTTATATAGTTGCTGGAGTGGTGAAAATCGGATTTGAATCGGATTTGGAAAGCTATGCATGCGCAGCGAAAGCCTTTTCGCAGCCAAGTTCGGTGCCTCGAAACACGCCACTTTCCTCGCTCAAATTTTAAAGAAATACCGTCCCTTAAGACTTTCTTGGGTCCTCTACATGATAGACGGTTCAGATCTGCCATATGATCAAAGATGGTAGGCCAAAACTGTCTGAAAAAGTCGGTTTTCGCGGATGTGCGAAACCTTTCGCACCATTTTGCTGTTGTGATCGGTGGGCCCCACAGAAGCATTTTTTGGAAAATCTACCCCGTCCATTGGATTCAGAACGAAATTTCAGTCAAGAATGGGTGGTTTTGAATGTCCATCTCAGAGAAGAAATAACTAAAAGATCAGATTTGAACGATACAGGGCAGCCCTTTTGTGGCCTCTGTATCGCACACATGTGTGCGCATGAGTACGAAAAGTTAGCATAGTTTTGTAGCTCTCGAAGCCCTCTACAAGATGGACGGATTAGATTAACCGTACGGGGCATGTGTGGGGTCCACTATCAGCCATAAGTCGGACGTGTGTTGGCTGACGAAAACGGAAATTTCTGTTTTTTTTTTTTCTTTCTTTTTAGTGCACTTGTGCACTATGCACATTTCATTCATGTGGGGTCCACTGTGATGATTTTCAGAAATTTTCACCGTCTAAATTATTTCTCATCTCATTTAAACCGTCAATAATAATTTTGAGGCAGTTCCAGATATCAGGTGGGTCCAGAATCAACGGTTTTTGGGCTGATCTGTCAGTTGGGGCACTCCTATAGTGATCCAATAGATGAAATTTTACGTGTACGGTTAATTTATGGCCCTCATCCCATATATGAAGTTTCAAATTGATTGGATGACAGGAACCGTGTGATCTTACATTCTTGGACCAATTTTGCGCCTCTTTAACGCGAATGGCTTAATTTTCTCAGATCCTTGCCGTGTAAATCCATCAATATTGGTCTTCTAGATTCCTTTCCTTGCTCTGGTGACTTCAGATCATCAAATACACACTTTTAATATCCCTTTTTCAGTCAACACTCCTGATTTCATCCTGCAATGAAAATATAATTAAAATATAGCATTAAATATTATCTTGTTGATAAAATATGGTAATAGTCGAGGTCTAATATACAATATTTGACCCTCATCACAACCCCCAACCAGCATTTTGCTAGTCCCAAGCAAAACATGCGAAAAATAATTTCAAAACTAAATGACAATTCCTTTAAACCCAAGTGACTTGTGAACAAATAGTCGAGATGTGAGAATTCTAAGATTCATGAATGGTGTGTGGAACTTTCTCCAGGAATCAAGCTCACGGTAAACTTCATAATTAAATTCAAAATTTTAATCCATTAATTAGAACATTCTAAACATTGAGTTCCATAAGTGTATAGTGTAATCTCGTCTTACATTCATTAAGAGATCCAATTGTCAAATTTATTATATCATTGGTAATTAACAACGGAATGCATGACTACTGAAACCAACACTTGCCTGACAGGTTAACTTTTCATTATACCAGCCTTTGATTTTGTTCATAAACAGTAACGCCAAGGAGGGGAATCAAATCCTCACCTATAGGGAGCAAACCTATGGTGAAAACTTGTCACCTAATATTTTTTTCTAACTATCAACCATGGGGGATCGAATCTATACCTATAGGGAGCAAACCTATGGTAAAGATTATACGACTTACCCTTTTAATTCTTTTTTTACTGAACAATATATATATATATATATATATATATATATATATATATATATATATATATATATATATATATATATATATATATATATATATATATATATTTTCAAGCTGATTCCATTCATGCTTAGAGATTACCAAGTTAATCATTTAATGTGTAAGCGAGATGTATCTTGTGAGATCATGATTCAATCAATGTTTAATACTTCTAATCATGGGTTAACAATTGAAACTTAAATGTGAAATCTAACAGACAACTGAATCCAAGAGTCATAAATTACCAACATCACGTATCTTTTAATTTTAAAATCACAACTATCCTTCAAAGTCACTTCAAATTCAAAAAATTTAAAAATTTCACACTTTTTGCTCAAGACCAAGAAAATACTGATTAGGTTACCTAATCTCCCACCCCTAACCTAAAATCTACATTGTCCTCAATGTAAAAGAAATAAGCATGCAATGCACATAGGACAATGAAATTAAAAGAGGAGTGATGAAAAGATAGTACCTGGACGGAGAATTTAAGAGGCATTTTCAAAAATAGCAACTTAAAAGCGAGTCAGCACAAGAGAGAAACCAATAAAAATAATAAAACTAAAATAAAATCACAAAAGAAAAGCCTTCCTATACCATTTTCGCAGGTGCTCTCGATTACATTTAGCGTATGCAATAAGCCTTTAAACCCCTAGGTTACCCCTAGTGGACGAGTTGTAGTCTCGTGAGGGTTTACAGCAATGTTACCCACAAACATTGAAATAACTAACTAGGAAAAAGAAATAAAAAGAAAAGTTGGGTTGCCTCCCAGGAGCGCTAAGTTTAACATCTTCAGCCAGACAAAAATAGACCATAAATTAATCAATCTTGAAAACCTGGGTCCTCCAAATTAACTTCCTCAACATCTTGATTAACCAAATCCTCCAAATAAGGTTTCAATCGTTGACCATTCACTTTGAAAATATTTCCGTCCTTAAGATTTTTAATCTCGACTGCTCCATGAGGAAATACTGTTACTACCTGATAAGGACCATACCATCGCGAACGTAGTTTTCTAGGAAAGAGGCGTAACCTAGAATTATACAATAAGACTTTCTGACCTGGTTCAAATGTCTTGCGAAGAATTGACTGGTCATGAAAAAATTTCGTTCGTTCTTTATAAATTTTCGCATTCTCATATGCCTCATTTCGAATTTCTTCTAACTTATTGAGTTGAAGTTTGTAGTGCGATCCAGCCTTGTTCAAATCAAAATTAAAGGTTTTGATGGCCCAATAAGCATGATGTTCTAATTCCACAGGTAAGTGACATGCTTTCCCAAAGACAAGTCTATAGGGAGACATTCCAATCGGGGTTTTGAAAACCGTACGATACGCCCAAAGAACATCATTCAAACGTTGTGACCAATCCTTACGATCAGGGCGAACTGCTTTCTCTAAAATTTGTTTAATCTCCCGATTCGAAACTTCTACTTGACCACTTGTTTGTGGATGGTATGGAGTTGCAACTTTATGGGTGATGGAATATTTCTTCATTAAAGATTCAAACGGTTTATTGCAAAAATGAGTACCACCATCACTTATGATTGCCCGAGGAGTACCAAAACGAGAAAAGATATTTTCTTTCAAGAAGCGAACCACAACTTTGTGATCATTCGTTTTACATGGCACTGCTTCCACCCACTTAGAGACATAATCGACGGCCACAAGAATATACATATAACCGAATGATGGGGGAAACGGACCCATGAAGTCAATACCCCAAACATCAAATATCTCAACAATGAGAATATTGGTAAGTGGCATCATGTTTCTACGGGAAATATTACCCATACGTTGGCATCGATCACATGTAGAACAAAAGGCATATGTGTCTCGAAAAAGTGTAGGCCAATAAAATCCACTTTGTAAAACTTTTGCAGCTGTTTTCTTTGAACCAAAATGACCACCACATGCATAGTCGTGACAGAAGGAGATTATACTATGAAACTCACTCTCCAGTACACATCTCCTAATGACCTGGTCAGGACAGAGTTTGAATAGGTATGGATCATCCCAGAAGAAATGTTTAACCTCAGCAAGAAATTTGGATTTATCCTGTTTAGTCCAATGAGAAGGAATCTGACTTGTAACAAGATAATTTACGATGTCAGCATACCAAGGTAATTGAGAAATAGCTAAAAGTTGTTCATCAGGGAAAGACTCGTTCATTGGCACAAGATCCACTGTGGGCTCCAAGATAAGTCTAGACAAATGGTCGGCTACCACATTTTCGGAACCCTTTTTATCCCAAATTTCAATGTCAAATTCTTGTAGCAAGAGAATCCAACGAATCAATCGAGGTTTAGCATCTTTTTTAGAAAGAAGATATTTCAATGCTGCATGATCTGAAAACACTATAACCTTCGATCCAATGAGATATGACCTGAATTTGTCTAGAGCAAATACCACTGCCAACAACTCTTTTTCAGTGGTAGAGTAGTTCAGTTGAGCATCATTTAGAGTCCTACTAGCATAATAAATGACATGAGGTATTTTGTCCAATCGTTGTCCTAAGACGGCTCCAACAGTATAATCAGAAGCATCACACATAAGCTCAAAAGGTAAACTCCAATTAGGTGGTTGGATGATTGGAGCAGAAGTTAATAAAAGCTTTAACTTGTTAAAAGCTTTCCGACAATCATCATCAAGATCAAATGCAACATCCTTAGCTAATAAACTGCACAAGGGTCGAGAAATTTTGCTAAAATCCTTAATGAATCTCCTGTAGAATCCTGCATGCCCTAAAAATGATCTAATTTCCTTCACCGTTCTAGGTGGAGGAAGACTAGAAATTAAATCAATCTTAGCTTTATCAACTTCAATGCCTTTACTTGAAATAACATGCCCGAGTACAATCCCTTTTTGAACCATAAAATGACACTTTTCCCAATTCAATACCAAGTTCGTTTCTTTACGTCTTTCTAAAACTAGAGATAGATGGTATAAGCATTCATCAAAGGAAGAGCCAAAAATGAAAAAATCATCCATGAAAATCTCGAGAAAATGCTCAACCATGTCTGAAAAAATACTCATCATGCATCGTTGAAAAGTAGCAGGCGCATTACATAGCCCAAATGGCATACGCCGATAGGCACATGTACCAAAAGGACAAGATGGACGGATCAGATCGACCGTATGGGGCATGTGTGGGGTCCACTATCAGCCGTAAGTCAGACATGCGTTGGCTGACGAAAACGGAAACTTTCATTTTTTTTCTCTGACATTTTCCATGCACGTGTAGTGCACTTGTGCACTATGCACATTTCATTCATGTGGGGTCCACTGTGATGATTTTCAGAAATTTTCACCGTCTAAATTATTTCTCATCTCATTTAAACCGTCAATAATAATTTTGAGGCAGTTCCAGATATTAGGTGGGCCCAGAATCAACGGTTTATGGGCTGATCTGTCAGTTGGGGCACTTCCATAGTGATCCAATAGATGAAATTTTACGTGTATAGTTAATTTATGGCCCTCATTCCATATATGAAGTTTCAAATTGATTGGATGACAGGAACCATGTGATCTTTCATTCTTGGACCAATTTTGCGCCTCTTTAACGCGAATGACTTAATTTTCTCAGATCTTTGCCGTGTAAATCCATCAATATTGGTCTTCTAGAGTCCTTTTCTTGCTCTGGTGACTTCAGATCATCAAATACACACTTTTAATATCCCTTTTTCAGTCAACACTCCTGATTTCATCCTGCAATGAAAATATAATTAAAATATAGCATTAAATATTATCTTGTTGATAAAATCTGGTAATAGTCGGGGTCTAATATACAATATTTGACCCTCATCAGTTGTAAATTTTTCATTAATGAGAAATGAAATTGAAATTCTTTCAAGTGATCCCAACTGCCCAAAACTCTCCACGTTGTTGCTGCAAGAGAACCCTCTCTCATGAGCTCTTCAATCGCATGAACAACCTAAGAGTTCTCGACCTCTCTAAGACTGGTATTGAGTATCTGCCTGAATCAGTTTCCAACTTGGGGAACCTATGTATGCTCTTACTAAAGAGTTGTAAGAGGTTAAGGGAGGTACCGTCCTTATTAAAGCTGAAGCGTCTTAAGGTTTTTGAACCTCTTTGAGACTCGCATCAAAGAAGTGCCACATGGGATGGAATGTTTGGTTAACCTCAATGATCTTTATGTTTCATCTGCGGAAGTGACAAATAGGATAAATGTTATTGGTTGTAATTCCTTAATTCTTCCTGATAGTCTTATCAAGCTGAATCTGCGGGATTGCAAGCTGTCTAGCTTATCCTGCCTCTCTCGTTTGCAATACTGTAACATCTGGAGGTGTAGCATGAAGTGGTTGTTGCCTATAAGAGACAACAGCACCATAATTAGGTCTTTGCCCTCAATACAGTCTCTGTATCTAACCGATCTTACGAATTTTAGCGGTCTGTGTGAGGGAGTCTTGATGCCTGGCTCATTTGCATGCCTTAAAGTCCTAAGTGTCTGGAGATGCAAAGTATTGGAGAATGTCATGTCACTTGAATTGTTTCAGCACCTCCAATGCCTTGAATCCATCCGTATTATACTTTCAAGTGAGATGGTGGAGGTTATAAAAGGAGGAGAAGAAGGTGATAACAACAGCAATAACAATACCATCATCCTACTCCCTAACTTGAAGTTTTTCGTTTTGAGAAATTTATGGAAATTGAAAAGCGTTTGTAAGCGGATACTCACTTGTCCTTCCCTGACTGATATTTATATAGCTGATTGTCCTCTGCTGAAGAAGATCCCTTTTTCTATGGGCAACTCAACATCTGTTGTTAGAGGAAGGATTGAAGGAAGCAAAGAGTGGTGGGATGCATTGGAGTGGGATGATCCCAACACCAAAACGCTCCTCCTACCTCTTTTTCATGAACAAACAAGTGAAGTAGAAGGAACGTGGAATGAAAAGAAAAGCAGAACAAGTAGAAGAGATTGCATCGACGTCACAGCACCAATAATATTCCAGTTTGGCTTTCTATGCTTTTTTATTTAGTTATCTATTTCTTCTTTTATATTTCAAATGTAATATTACTGAGAATGTCTTCTCTTCCTCTCTCTCTCTCTCTCCCTGTAAATGATAACAACGGAGCTTTACCACACAAGCCTTGCTAATGGAATACTCACAGCACGCGTGCCAATGTAGCACACGCTAATGAAAGTCTAACACACGGATCTTCTATAACACCTGTTTTATTTATAGATAGCGTGAAACCGAATTTCGTATTGAGTAAGCTGTGGGGCCCACAGGTGATTTATATGTCTTATCCACACCGTACATCCTTTTTTTCAAATCATGTTAGTATTATAATCCAAAATTGAAACATATCCAAGCTCAAGTGGACCACACCACAGGCAACCCGAGAGATAATGGCGTCCACGCGGAACAACCAAGCTGGATTGGACCCACCATGGTGCACATGTAAAATCCACTCCCTCCATCCATCAGCTGCACTTTTGAATGTTAGGCCATGGGGCCAAAAATCGGTGCCAGTCATAGGTTTTTGTAAGGCGTTACCATGCTATCTATCTTTCATCAAGCCCCTCTTCATCCAGAACCTGTGCACTTCCTAGACACAAGTTGCTTGTGATTGATTCTCCTGCAACCTTATCTAGCCACAATGAAAAGACACTGCATGTGTTGTACATGTGAGTGCCCACACAGACTTGATTTTTTACTCCATTTTGAATATTTGATACACCTGCAAAGTATGTAGCAAGCCAATATGATGAAAAAAGAGAGTACACAAAACTCAGTTAGGCACACCACACTAACTTCGAAGGATTGATATTTGTGTGACATAACAAATGGAGGTGGGTTCCCCTTTTTCCATCTTGATTTTCAATAAAGATGATGTTGGTGATGGGCCCAATGTTTTAAATAACTTGGATATATATTCATTACTATTGTGTATAAAAAGATCTAAAGAGTTCCATATAAATCTGGCTCAAGATACTCCTACGGATTTCTGGAACTTTCTAGAAATATTTAGAAGTTTTAAAAATCTCCACACAGTTGCTGCTTTCTAAAATACTCTACAACTTATATAGATGTATTTTAGTGTGCAAGAAAGCAAAAAATTGGCTAAGTCATTTTGAAACCTTTAAGCTTATGATAAATGTTATTCACTGAGAAATGCCTATACAAAAATATACATATTTAGTAAACAATAACATACATCAAAAAGCAATTGACCCATTTTAACAAAAATGAATCCAGTGGAGGTTATAAATGATGATTTTCATGTAGTGACTTAGTTTACTTTTGAGTGAATGCATACTGTGTGTGTGCAACTTTTGAGTGATAGTGTATCAAGCATAGTGCCAGAGTAGCAAACAAATCCCCTTACAAATGAAGAGATGGAACACTTCTCAAAATAGACAACACACGTTAAAGAAGCAGGACATTCATTAGATATACGGTATATGTTACGAACTTGTCATGGACAAAAAACAGTGTTGCTGGTATCTGAACTTACATAAGAGAATTGAAAGTAGTCCAACAAAACAGTTTAGATTCAATGTACCAACAAAACAAACAGTTTAGATTCAATGTATATGCGTGGCTCAGTTCATGAGCAGGCTTCCTTGACTTTTGGAACATCAGGCATGCCCTACTTTATAGTGGCCCAGATATTTGACACTTATACACTTATGTCACATGAGCGTACATTTGACTCCCACCTAAAAAAAAATAAAAAAAAATCTTGGGAAAATATACAAATGACTACAGGAAAAGGTGATTTTTTTATTTTATTTTTTTATTTCGTTAATTGATTTTTATATTTTTGTTAATTGCTTCTAAATAATTAATTAAAATAATTAGGGAGGGGTTAGGTGCGGCCTTGACCATGGGGCCCACCTTGGGGTATGTATTGTATATATCCATGCCATCCATCAATTTTGCAGCTCATTTTATGACATGAGCCTCAAAATGAAGCAAATTCAATCTCAGGTGGACCACACCACACAAACAGTGGTAAATGACTATTAAAAACTTTTGTGAACTATAAAAGTTTTGGATCAAGCTTATATTTTTTTCTTCCCATAATCAAGGTCTGTGTGACCTTATCAACAATTTGGATGGTAAACAACTATTATGGTGGGCACTAGGAAGTTTTTAATGATAGGCATTCAATCACAACTGTTTTCTATGGTGTGATCTACCTGGGATTTGAATCTGCTTCATTTTGCAGATCATACCCTAAAACGAACTCATAAAACGGATGGACTGCATGCATATATAATACCTACATCAAGGTGGGCCCTGCAGGCGGGGCCACACCATGTTGGGTGAGGCCCGGCCAGGCCAAACCCGCTCCCAAGTAATTAATGCCCACTCCTTACAAAAAAGCTGCTCGAATCTTTTCGTTGGACCGCCCGTAGAGCTGTACAATCCACTTTCATATAAATACAAATCAGGTAGAATGATCCAACCTTTTCTTTTCTTAAAAAGAATATATATATATATATATATATATATATATATATATATATATATATATATATATATATATATATATATATATATATATATATATAACCATGCTCCCCTGCACACCTTTGCACATGTATCATAGGTGTCTAATCTGAACGGTCTATGTGATGCGGAATCTCATGAAATCCCTCGCGACAAATTTTCACTCCAATCTAAAATTCTGGTGAGCCATAGAAAAGAGAAATGCAAATCAAAAGAGGAAACTGTTTTCATTTTTCATGGCCCATCAAAGTTTTAGATCAAAGTAAAACTTGGGCCCGAGGGGTTTCACGATGTGCTTCTTCACATGAACAATTCAGATTTTGGATCCACATCATGTATGATGGGTTCTAAAAAATGTTTGTATGCGTATGAACTGGTTTCAGGTGAGCGTTTCCGTGTATACACACACACACTTCTGGCGTGTGACGCGGATTGCTTCCTACCCCCCCGCGTCTTCAGCTAGGAAAGGGCAGGAGCTTCAAGTGGCCATCGTGATGTATCAATTTTATCCACACCGTCCATTTATTTTCCCGTGGCATTCTATGGGATAGAATCAAAATTTAGGCAGATCCAAGGTTCAAGTGGACCACACTGCAGGAAGCTATGGTGATAATGATTCTCACCGTTGAAACTTTTCTAGGGCCCACTGTAATGTTTATTTGACATTCAACCTATTCATAAAGTTATATAGACTCAGGTGAAGAGAAAACACAAATAGTTGATTCAAAACTTATGTGAGCCCCAAAAAGTTTCAACGGCAACATTGTAATCCCCATTGTGTAGCCCATCTCTATCTTGGATGTGCCTCATTTTTGGACTTATATTCTAAAATGATACAGAAAAATGGATTTACAGTGTGAATAAAACTCATACATCACGGTGGTCACTCAAAGCTCCTGCCTGGTCCCACCTGGAGACCCAACCCGTGTTCCAGACCTAGAGGTGGTAAAGAGGGAAACGGATTGGCTACTCCCACTGCCACTAGCTCGTGGTCGGTTCTCTGTGGGCCCCACATGATGTATGTGTTTCATCCATTCCGTTTATCCATTTTTAAAGATCATTTTATGGGTGATTCCAAAATTGAAACGGATATAAATCTCATGTGGAACACACCACAGGAAAACAATAATGACTGGATATCTATCATTAAAATCCTTCTAAGGCCCATTGTACTGTTTATATGATATCCAATCTGTTGATTAGGTCATAAAGACATAGATGAAGGGAAAAAACAAAGATCATCTTGATCCAAAACTTTTATGGGCCACAAAAACTTTTAATGATCGGCGTTCATTCAAAACTCTTTCCTGTAATGTGGTCCACTTGAGATTGGGATATATCTCATTTTTTTTCTCATACCCTAAAATGATTTATAAACATAGATGAACGGAATGGATGAAACATGTACATCATGGTGGAGCCCACAGAGCACCAACCACCAGCCATTGGCTGGTGGCAGGGGGAGTAGTAAATCCGTTTCGGGCCGGGTTGTGCCGTGGTCAACTAACCAGCCTCCTTCTAAGTCCGACTCATAATCATAAGGATCCGACTCATAATCATAAGGACAATATGAAGGGTAGAGGGTGGGGTTATGGGTCATGATCACCGAGCTCTTGGTCCGTTTTTGTATTGGTCTGAGCTTAGGTTCCTTTTGGCTCCCTTTAGAAAACGGATCGGATAACGATACCCCGCCAGGTACTTAGCCATTGGTTTAAGACACAAGCAAGTCTAAGTCAACTCAAATTCAGTCAAACTCAATCCGATACCATTAGCCATCCAGTTCACCTCAAGGCTGATAGGATGATTCAACCCTAACTCAGGCCATGACTCGACTCAAGACCAAGCAAGTGGGTCCCAGTCACCTAAGTCTTTTAACCATGCGTGCCCAAGCCCATGAGAGTCAAAGCCATTGTCACCTCTCGATCCTACCCAATCATGCGTGGCCAATTCATGAAAACATGCAGGGCTTCAAGTCCAGGTTGGTAGTCAGTGTCCCCACCCTGAGATTTACCCAAATTCCTGTTCCTCTAGCTAGATGGGGCTCACCAAGATGTAAATGAGAAATCCACTCCGTTCATCAGTTTTCCAAGCTTACAATATAAAAGAAGCCCAAAAATGAAGTAGATTAAAGACTCATACGAGCCAGTTACAAGAAACAATAGGGATTGAACACCCACCATAGAAACCTGCGTAGGGGCATAAGAGTTTAAGATTATGCTAATATTTGAATTTTCAGTTCATCCCAGCGTCAAAATAATCTTTTAATGGCTTAGATGACATATAAACATTATGATGGGCTCCAGGAAGGTTTCAACGGTGGGTATTTCCATTCTCACTATTTCCTATCATGTGGCCCACCTGATTTTTAGATGTCTCATTTTTTTAAATGTTTTGAAATAGGCCTAACCTGAACTTGACCCAACTCGGTATTGAGTCCAGTATGCCTGACCCAATCCGAGCTTGGGTCTAGCTTGGACTATTCTGAACCAAATCCAACCCGGTCTCAAGTACCCAGTTGGGTCGAGTCGGATTGGGCATGGTAGGTATCCACGGGCTGAAATCACAGCTAAAAACCTAAATTCACTTGCCAAAATTATAACCCCTTCATCAACCACACGGTATCTCAGATCTCAAATGTTATATTTGAGTTTTTTAAAAATATGTACCTACACGTACCGAATTAGTCAAGTTAGTAGAGAGTTGGATTTTGAGTCTGGTTGAGTTAAGCTACTGGGTGACTGAAACTCGACTCAGTTTGAGTTTGAATTCGACGGAGCCAACTCAATTTGGATCGACTTGGCCACTCTGTTCAATTCGAGTAGGACGTGTGAGTTTGCCAAGTGGAGTCATCTCATGCCCAGCTCTAAATGCAATGTACCAACATGGGTCCATTGCGACTAACCAAAGAAGTCAGCAAAGTCATCCCTAAAAGCCAGGTGGACTTGCTCTGCACCAAGCATAAAATTCCATGGCACCATCTTTTCAAACATAAAAAATCATCATCAGCACCCTTGCTTTGCACCCAGCAAGAAATTTCAAGGCACCATCGTTTCAAACATAAAAATCATCATCAGCAAACTCTTTAGATTGCATCATCAAAGAGAATTTTGGTACGCCGTAACTGTTTTCTTCTATTTGTTTATTTTTTCTTTTTTAATACCTGTTTGACTTTACCAATATTGTAAATTTTCATAAGATTTTGCGCAATAAAAAAATATTATGATATTTGTGCAACAGACACACACTGACTTTTGAGTTTTACCTAATTTCCTGTGAACAGAAACAAAATTGCTTCTTAAATGCATGAAACAGAGACCACGCGCGGCTGTGTACATCTTCCTTCCTTTCTTTTTCTTTTTCCTCTTCTTTATTTTTAAGTAGAAAGGATTTTATTTTCAATAATGGTCAGATCTTCCTAATTAATGTTTTGATGGGAAATAAATAAGTGCATGACACGATGATGGCCAAAAATCAGATAGATCCAACCATTAGGTGGGCCACACTGTAGAGAATAATGAAAAATCACCTCAAAAATCTCCAATTTCTTAGTGGTCTCGCCCCACCTGATGATTGAATTGGCATAAATTTTAGGGTGTTCTATCATCATGGTGGGCCGCAGATTTTGGATGGGTTGGATGTGATACGGCTACAATTGATGGACCATTTATTCATTGTACAAGCTTAATTTGGAGCAGGAGCCCAAAAATGAGGTAGATCCAAAGCTCAAGTGAACTAAACAATGAAAGATAAGAATTCAGTTCCTTTGCTTGCTACAAATAAAGAATTTCTGTTTTTTTTTTTTTTTTTTTTACAATATAATTTGGCCACATCATCACAAACAGCACTTATTGCAGCATGAAAGTAGGAATTTCTTATTTGTTTCAAACAGAGGATCTGGATTTAAAAGGCAATGGAGATAATGAGGACCACTGGTGAAACTGTCCTAGGATCCACTAGATGTTTATTTGCCATCCAACCTGCCCATAAAGTCACATAAACTTGTATAAAGTGAAAACAGAAAAATCATCTTGATCTAAAACTTCTATGGCCCATAAGAAGTTTTCATTGATAGGTGTTTAATCTCTCTATTTTCTATGGTGTGGCCTATTGAGATTTGGATTTGTATCTTTTTAGGGCTTATGCCCTAAAATGAGCTGCAAAATGGATGAATAGCTTAAATAAAACACATACATCATGGTGGGGCCTACATAGCTTTTACCAGTACGAACCAATACTAAGCCCATTAGCAGAGGGGCCACTGCCGAATTAGAGTCCCTACATGTAGGGAGACATGCTACTTGGAATGATATGAACGGTCAGGACTAGCATGAACCGAGATGGGTTTGTTGTGACTAACAAAGAAGTCAACAATAAGTCACCTCGAGAATACAAAGAAGTGCCCTTTTCTAAATTGAAAGATAATTCTGAAAATTAGTTTAAGACATGAAAACTTAAGGTGCTGAGTTTTTTATGCACAAGTACTGAAAAATCTACTAAATTGTTTATTAGAAAAAAGTACTGATATTTGAAAATAAACATTTTTTTCGTTAAAATTTGTTTAATAAATGGACAAAAAATGTCTGAAAAGTCAAAATTAATAATTTGTCATATTTTCTCCTATTATCCCAATGTATATCTTCCGTCTAGTACAAGATGAAAGCTGTGTGGGCTAACACAACTTTGACACATCAGCATGCTACCCACTCGGTCGCGTGTTATGTACTATGCAGTCTGAATCCTCCACCGGACCACATTTTCAAAGCGCTGATTCCCAATGAGGGCCTTCCAAGCAGCTTCCTACGATAAGAAGTTGACCCACCAAGAAATCCACCTCGTCCATCTGTTTTACCACTGTTTTTTTTTTAGGACATGAGCCTATAAGTGAGGCGGATCCAAAATTCAAGTGGGCTGCATGACATAAAAAAGTGGGTAAGAAAATGACAACCATTGAAACCTAGAGGTCCACTAAGATGTTTATATGCAAGCCATACCGTTCACAAGGTTATTCCTATTAGTATGAATTGAAAACACCAAAATATTAGCCAAATTTGAAACTTCTGGTCCTAAGAATATTTCGACAATGGACGTTCAATTCTCACTTTTCCTATCACGAGGCTCACCTGAGTTTTGAGTCTACCTTATTTTTAGGTCCATATCTTAACATGATTTGAAAAAATGAATAAATGGGGTGGATTTCTCGCAAACATCGCAGTGGGCCCCACCTAGTTTGTGTCATTCCAAAGCTGGAGTGGATTAATTGTTACGAGAAAAACACAAGACCATAGGGCCCACCTTGATATATGTTTTAAGAGATGTCTTAAATCTCTTTTTGAGGACCGCCTTCGACCGGTCGTGGGGACTGTTCGACCGGTCGCAGGGACTACTCGACCGGTCGTAGGAGCTGTTCGACTGGTCGTGGCTTGCAGGACTCGAAGTCTAGCGAGCTCAGTTTTTCCATGTCCCCGGTCTACGACCAGTCGTAGATGGTCTACGACCAATCGTAGGAGAGCTACGACTAGTCGTAAGTGACGCAGATTCATTCCGCGATTTTGCAAATTGCGGAAATCTGTGTCCTTTCGTAACTGGGATGCGGAAGGGAAGTTGCCTAAACTATAAATAGGTGTTCCTAGGGTTTTTCTAGGGCATGGGAATGTATGGGAAAGCTTTTTAAAGGGGTTCCAGGGAAATTAAAGGGTGTAGCAAATGTGAGATTCGAGATTGTTCGAATCGGGTAAGTCCTCTCTCTTTGTAATTTCTGTTTTTATAGTGGAGATCTGTCACTTTGTGCGGTGGTTTTTTCCCGCAAAGATTTTTCACATTAAATTTGGGTATTCTCTGTGTTCTCTTATGTGCTTGGTGTCATTGGATTGCTATCCTAGATCTAGATCTGTGTGATTCCGCAGGTAAAAATCCCCAACAATATGTGTTCCACACAGTCCATTCATTTTTTTGGATCATTTAGGATATGGTCATAAAAATGAAGAAAACCCTGATCTCAGGCGGACCACACCCCAAGGATCAAATTCCCACCATTAAAAACTTATTGGGGGCAAGAAAAGTTTTGGATTAAGCTAACATTTGCTTATCCCTTAATCCATGTCTACGTGACCTTAAAAATAGGCTACAAGGCAAATAAACATTGCGGTGGGTCATAAGATGCTTTTAATGGTGAGCGTTCAATGATCATTGTTTACTGTGGTGTGGTTCACTTGAGATTTGTATATGTTTCATTTTTAGGCACACACCCTAAAATAATTTAGAAAAATAGAAAGATGGCATGGATATAAAATATATTTATCAAGATGGAATCATGGTCACAAAAACACCGACTATCATGATACCCGGGTAACACCTAATCTGTTGGGACCCAATTTGGTGGGAATTAAAGCCTCTTGAAGTTCTACAACAAGAAGTTGGGTGACGCCATGATGTTTTTGATAAATTTACCCTGCCCATGCATTTTTCCGGATCATTTTAGGACATGATACCAAAAATGTTGCAATCCAAAACTCAAGTGAGCTGTATGAGAGGAACCATTGAGGATTGCAGGTACACAGTTGAAACATTTGTAGGGCTAGAGAAGTTTTAAATTAAGCTAATAATTTTGTGTTTTCAGTTCATCTTAGTAGGAATTGTTCACTCCCCAAGTGCAGGGTTGTGATGTAGTAATAACTCGGTAAGACCGAGGTCGAATCCCAAGGGACTGAAACTTGTACGTTATCTAAAACTAACTAGAACTAGAACTAGGCTAAGATGAATTCTAAATCAATTAGCAATGGTGGAATACTTGTAGAATAATTAATCTAAAACTTAGGAAACAAATCAGAGATAAGAAACTAGGGATTCAGAGGATCCACTTGTAGAGATCAGGGAGAACTTATGCTTGCATCAAAAATTATGGAAATTACCGAACTGCCGTTGATCTAGTTTTCAAAGAGATGAAAGGTGTATGAATTAGAATGGATTCCATCACCAAACCATGCCCAAGAGACTATGGCAAACAATATAATTAAACTAATTACCAACCCATCACATGTGTGAAGGTTAGGAAGGGTACCGTCATCCGACCATGCCCAGGGGACTATGGTGAACAACAGAGCTTCCTGACGTCATAAACATAAAGGGAAAAAGGACATGCTCCAAGCCATTGCAGACCCATTGTAATTTTAGTCACAACAGACCATTAAAGACTAAACAAAACATGCCATTAATAATCAACTAAAATCAACGTTAATTCAAGAATTAAAATTAAATTAAAGACATAAAATAAAATCTCCCATCTCACCACAAGCTTCACCTCTTAGCCCCAGCTAAGAGGTTCAGCCCATCACAGACATGATGAAGCTAGACATGTTAAAAGAAAATATGAAGAAGGAAAAAAATAAAAATTACAAAATTACTCTACTCCCTCTGCCCTCGTTTTCAGCCCAAGCCTCAAGCTCTCCACCTCCTGATCTCCTTCCAAGACCTCAATGAATGCTCCTCACGTCCAAAACCTCCTTTTATAGCTGCTGGAAGGCTGGAATCAGTGACAGAGTTGTAGCAGGACACGGAGGATAAGCAGTAACAACAATGTCCATTTACTTTAAACTCCTTGTCATTGTCGGGATCTCTTATCTCGACGGCCCCATGAGGATAAGCAGTAACAACAATGTAAGGGTCGGTCCAACGAGATCGAAGCTTACCCGGAAAGAGATGTAGTCGAGAGTCATACAAGAGGACTTTCTGACCTGGCATGAATGATTTCCGCAGAATATGTTGATCATGAAACGCCTTCATCCTGTCCTTGTAAATTCTCGAGTTCTCATATGCATCGTGCCAGATTTCTTCCAGTTCATTTAATTGAAGTTTGCGTAGCGAACCAGCGTTGTCCAGATTGAAATTTAAATTTTTTATCGCCCAGTATGCTTTATGTTCCAATTCCACCGGCAAGTGACAAGCCTTTACATAGACAAGTTTAAAGGGAGATGTTCCAATAGGAGTTTTAAAAGCAGTATGATACGCCCATAAGGCATCGGTCAATCGGATTGATCAGTCCTCACGATCAGGGTTAACCGTTTTCTCTAAGATATGTTTGATCTCTCTATTGGAAATCTCAGCTTGTCCACTTGTCTGTGGATGGTATGGGGTGCTCACCTTATGATAGATACCGTATTTCTTCATTAAGCTCTCAAATGGTCTATTGCAGAAGTGTGAGCCCCCGTCACTAATGATGGCTCGAGGCGTTCCGAACCGTGACAGGATATTTGCTTTTAAAAATTTAATGACTGTGCGATGGTCATTTTTGCGGCACTGAATTGCTTCGACCCATTTAGTGACATAGTCTATGGCGAGCAAAATATAGAGATTTCCAAATGATTGGGGGAATGGTCCCATGAAATCGATGCCCCAACAATCAAATGCTTCTATAATAAGGATGGGATTCAAGGGCATCATATTTCGACGGGACAATGCTCCCAATTTCTGACAACGCTCACAAGCCTTGCAAAACTCATGAGTGTCCCTAAACATAGTGGGCCAGTAGAAGCCACACTGTAAAATCTTGGTCGTGGTCTTTTTAGTAGAAAAGTGACCACCACAGGCCTGTGAGTGACAGAAGGAGATGACACTCTGATGCTCATCGTCTAGTACGCATCTCCTTAAGATTTGATCTGAGTAATATTTAAACAAATATGGATCGTCCCAGAAAAAGTTACGCACCTTGGTAAAGAATTTTTTCTTATCTTGTGACGTCCAGTGTGTCGGTATGGCACCTGTAGCAAGATAATTAGCAATATCAGCGAACCAAGGTGAATGGGAGACTCTAGACAGTTGTTCATCAGGGAACATGTCATTAATATGGGTCGCCTCAAGGGAATCAGAGGTATTAAGGCGAGAAAGATGATCGGCCACTACGTTCTCTATTCCCTTTTTATCTTTGATTTCCAAATCAAATTCTTGGAGTCGAAGGATCCATCGTATCAAGCGGGGCTTAGAATCATTCTTAGAAAGAAGATACTTAAGGGCCGCATGGTCTGTGTAAATAATGATCTTGGATCCGATCAGGTAGGATCTAAATTTATCCAAAGCGAACACTACGGCTAAGAGTTCCTTTTCCGTAGTTGAGTAGTTCACTTGGGCAGGATTTAGACTCCTACTTGCATAGTGAATAACGTAAGGCCGCTTATCTTTTCTCTGGCCTAGAACCGCCCCAAGAGCATAATTAGAGGCGTCGCACATAAGTTCAAAAGGAAGACTCCAGTCGGGTGACTGCATGATAGGTGCAGTGGTTAACATGCCCTTAAGCTTAGTGAAAGCTTCTTGGCACTGCTCAGTCCACTCGTATGGTGTATCCTTTTGAAGAAGATTACATAAAGGACGAGAGAGGAGACTAAAGTCCTTTATGAATCGTCTGTAAAAGCCTGCATGTCCTAAGAAGAATCGCACGTCTCTGATATTCTTGGGTGGAGGTAGGTTAGAGATAAGATCAATTTTTGCCTTATCTACCTCGATTCCTTTGGACGAGATGATATGCCCAAGGACAATTCCCTTTTGAACCATAAAATGGCACTTCTCCCAGTTAAGTACCAAATTTTTTTCTTCACATCTTTTCAGCACACATTTAAGACTTGCTAAGCATTCGCTGAAAGATGAACCAAAAACAGAGAAATCGTCCATGAAGACCTCTAGATATTTTCCCACCATGTCAGAAAAGATACTCGTCATGCATCGCTGAAAGGTGGCAGGGGCATTACATAACCCGCATGACATCCTTCTGTAAGCAAAGGTGCCATAGGGACATGTAAATGTGGTCTTTTCCTGATCCTCAGGGGCGATTTCAATCTGGTTATAACCTGAATACCCGTCAAGGAAACAATAATAGGAATGACCAGCTAGCCTTTCCAGGATTTGATCAATGATGGGCAAAGGAAAGTGGTCTTTCTTTGTGACGGTATTCAGCTTTCTGTAGTCAATACACATTCTCCAACCAGTAGTAACTCTGGTCGGCACGAGTTCATTATTGGCATTGGCTATGATGGTGATCCCGGACTTCTTAGGAACCACCTGAGTTGGACTTACTCATTGACTATCGGATATGGGGTAAATGATCCCCACTTTCAATAGTTTGAGAACCTTGGCCTTAACCACTTCCTTCATGTTTGGATTTAGTTTACGTTGTGATTGCCGAACAGCCTTTGCATTGTCCTCAAGATATATACGGTGAGTACAATCGATGAGTTAATTCGCTTGAGGTCCGCTATCGTCCATCCAAGAGCTCCCTTATGCTCAATGAGAGTAGATATCAGCATACTCTCCTGTTCTTTCTCCAGGTGGGCAGAGATCACCACCGGGTATGTCTCATCTTGACCTAAATAGACATATTTTAAATCAGAGGGTAAAGGTTTTAGGTCAAGCTTCGGTGGCTTGAGGTTAGACGGTAGAGGCACTACATCAGTTTGGGGCAATTCTTCAATGTGTGGCCTCCACCGGTTAACTTCAAGTACCGGTGCAGTATCAAGCATGGCACACGTCTCCCTAATTATATCATCATCAAGATCATGGGAGTGGGTCAGGCACGTCTCTAGAAGATCAGAGGATAAGGTGAGAGGCGTTCTATCTTCTACAAAAGAATCAATCATGTTAACATCGTGGAAATCGTCATCATCCTTTGAGTTGCTGCCGTTATTGAAAAAGATATTTGATTCCAATGTCAAATTTCCAAAGGACATAGTCATGACACCATTCCTGCAATTGATAATTACATTTGAAGTGGACAGGAATGGGCGACCAAGAATGACGGGAATCTGAGTGCTCGTGTCATTGATGGGTTCGGTGTCCAAGATGATAAAATCAATAAGGTAGTAGAATCTATCCACCTGGACCAACACATCCTCGATGATCCCTCTTGGTATACGAACAGAACGATCAGCAAGTTGTAGTGTGGTTCGAGTGGGTATTAATTCACCCAAACCTAACTGTTGGTATACCGAATAGGGAATCATATTGACGCTTGCTCCTAAGTCAAGAAGTGCGTGATCAATTCGATAGTTTTTGATTACGCATGATATGGTTGGGCAACCGGGATCTTTGAATTTTTATGGTACATCTTGTTTTAGGATGACACTCACTTTCTCAGTCAAGGAGATCTTCTTTTGAACACTTTTCCGTCGTTTGGTAGTGCATAAGTCCTTTAGAAATTTAGCATATAAAGGAATTTGTTTTACAACGTCAAGCAGAGGAATGTTGACTTTCACTTGTTTCAACACCTCTAGGATATTCTGAGAGTTAGATACACGTTTTGGTTCAACCAACCGTTGGGGAAACGGAGCAACTGGCTTTTCTAGAGGTTCCGGTTCAAATTTTTATGGGGCGCCACTAGATCCATCATTGTTGTCCTCTTCTGGTTCTTAAGGCTTTTCGGGCCTAACCGGAAGGGTTTTGTCAATAACCTTCCCACTCCTAAGAGTGGTGATGGATTTAGCGTGCCCCATTTGATTTGAAGAGCTGGGATCACCTGTCTCGTATTACGGTTTCGGGTTAGGGAGTGATTGTGCAGGGAGCATCCCTTTTTCCATAGCCGTCATACGTGAATCTATTTTTTGCATAAAATCTGAAATTCCTTGCATTATCCGAGCCAGCTCTTGTATGGAAATTTGAACCGATTCTTCTTGAGGTTTCTCCTGATTTGGATTTTGATTGAAGAAACCTTTAGGGGTAGCAGTTTGTCCGTTCCTCCAACTAAAATTCAGATGATTTTTCCAGCCAGGATTGTACGTATTAGAGGGTGGTCCATTGAAAGGTCTTTGATAGTTATTTACGGCATTAGATTGTTCATTCAATACTTCTCGAAAGACAGGTATTGAAGGATAATTTTCAGTAGTATGAATGTTGCAATCACAGATGCCGCAAATACTTTCATTAACTTTTTCCTTCTTTCCTTCCATGGCCTCAAATTTTCTGGTGAGATTAGCCACCTTAGCGTTAAGATCATCATCCTCTTTTAGGAGATATATTTTGCCTTTTTTCCTGGAATGAATCGGCCTAGACGTAGTGTTCGTCCTTGGGTAATAGTCCTATGATTGTGTTTTTTCAGCGAGACTATCGAGGTAATCCCATACCTCGTCTACATTTTTATTGATGAATTCTCCGTTACACATTATCTCGACCATTTGGCGCATGGAAGATGTTAGTCCATCATAGAAGAAATTCATAATGCGCCATATTTCAAAGCCATGTTGTGGGCATGCATTAACTAAATCCTTGAACCTTTCCCAACATTGGAAGAATGTTTCATCTTCCTTTTGGGCAAAGTTCATGATTGCTCTCCTGAGGGTAATTGTCTTATGATGTGGAAAAAATTTCTTTATAAATTCCCTCTGCATATCATTCCATGTGCCAATAGATCTAGGACGCAGTGAATGTAACCACGTCTTGGCTTTTTCTTTCAAGGAAAATGGAAAGAGTTTCAGCCTAATAGTATCCTCAGATACATTAGGAAAATATAAGGTGCCTATGATTTCATCGAACTCTTTCAGATGCAAGTATGGTTCTTCAGACTCAAGCCCATGGAACTTACGAAGGAGTTGGATAACCCCTGGCTTAATGTCCATATGTCCTGTATTCTCAGGAAAAATCATGCATGGGGGCGTACTTACCCCCGCCGGTTGTAAATAATCTCATAAAGTACGAGGCGGGGGTGCCTGATGTACCTCATTCTCATCATGTACTTCCTCAACCCTTGGTTGGGGTAGTGCTTGAGGTTGATTTTCAGCCATAACGTCTTCTAACTCAGGAGAATTTAAGTGGTGTCTAGTCCTGCGATGGACAGTCAACCCCTCAACTAATCCTCCTTCAGTCACGAGACGTCGAGTGTTGTCGCGTGCCCACTGAGGCATAAAACACACTCAGCCCTCAAATTCTAACTTAAACCTAAGAGAAAGGAAGAAGAAATGTAGAAAATAAAAGGGAAAGATGGAAAGAAGTTACCAAATTTGGAGTCCTAGGTTAAGAATCTGTAAAATAAAACAAAATAAGTTAGTTTCTAAGAATAGAAAGTCCTAATTAAAAGTAAATTAATTTTTAGGGAAAAGAAGAAATTCCAAAGAAAGAAGAATTAGAAAGAGCTTACTAAATTAGAAGCTTCCTACAAAACAGAAAAATTGAGTTAGTTCTAAAAATCAGATAGAAGGAAGAATAGAAAGTTTCTAAAGTTAGGAAAAATTTCTAATAAGGAAAATAACTAAGCTTCTAAACCTAGAATTAAAAATTTCTAAAAAGAAAATCTAATCCTAAACTAATCCTAAAACTAATTAATTTTAGAAAAACGTAGCCGATAGTCCCCGGCAACGGCGTCAAAAACTTGTTCACTCCCCAAGTGCAGGGTTGTGATGTAGTAATAACTCGGTAAGACTGAGGTCGAATCCCAAGGGACTGAAACTTGTACGTCATCTAAAACTAACTAGAACTAGAACTAGGCTAAGATGAATTCTAAATCAATTAGCAATGGTTGAATACTTGTAGAATAATTAATTTAAAACTTAGGAAACAAATCAGAGATAGGAAACTAGGGATTCAGAGGATCCACTTGTAGAGATCAGGGAGAACTTATGCTTGCATCAAAAATTATGAAAATTACTGAACTGCCGTTGATCTAGTTTTCAAAGAGATGAAAGGTGTATGAATTAGAATGGATTCCATCACCAAACCATGCCCAAGAGACTATGGCAAACAATAGAATTAAACTAATTACCAACCCATCACATGTATGAAGGTTAGGAAGGGTACCGTCATCCGACCATGCCTAGGGGAGTATGGTGAACAACAGAGCTTCCTGACGTCATAAACATAAAGGGAAAAAGGACATGCTCCAAGCCATTGCAGACCCATTATAATTTTAGTCACAACAGACCATTAAAGACTAAACAAAACATGCCATTAATAATCAACTAAAATCAACGTTAATTCAAGAATTAAAATTAAATTAAAGACATAAAATAAAATCTCTCATCTCACCACAAGCTTCACCTCTTAGCCCTAGCTAAGAGGTTCAGCCCATCACAGACATGATAAAGCTGGACATGTTAAAAGAAAATATGAAGAAGGAAAAAAATAAAAATAACAAAATTACTCTACTCCCTCTGCTCTCATTTTCAGCCCAAACCTCAAGCTCTCCACCTCCTGATCTCCTTCCAAGACCTCAATGAATGCTCCCCATGTCCAAAACCTCCTTTTATAGCTGCTGGAAGGCTGGAATCAGTGACAGAGTTGTAGCAGGACACGGAGTGCAATTTTCACAGCCAAGTTTGGTGCCTCGAAACACGCCACTTTTCCCGCTCAAATTCCAAAGAAACACCGTCTCTTAGTACTTTCTTGGGTTCTCTACATGATAGACGGTTCATATCTGCCATATGATCAAATATGGTGGGCCAAAACAACCTGGAAAAGTCAGTTTTCGTGGATGTGCGAAACCTTTCGCACCATTTCGCTGTTATGATTGGTGGGCCACACAGAAGCATTTTCTGGAAAATTCACCCCGTCCATTGGATTCAGGATGAAATTTCAGTCAAGAATGGGTGATTTTGAACGTCCATTGACGTGGCCCAGAGAAGAAATCACAAAAGGATCAATTTTTGAACGTCCCAGGGTAGCCCTTTTGTGGCCTCTGTAACGCACACGTGTATACGCATGGGTACAAAAGGTCAGCATGCTTTTATAGTATTCGAGCCCCTCTACACGGTGAATGGATCAGATTGGTCGTACGGGCCATGGGCGGGGCCCACAACTGTCCGCAAAAATGGCCAGCGGCCGTGTGTCTGCTGACAGTGCAGCCATTTCGCGTGAGGAGTCGGTCACACCCGACTTTGACCGGATCAGGCGGTTCAGTGCGGTGCTCGTGCACAAGTGCTATATGCACACGCTGCATATGTGGGGTCCACCATGATGTTTTTATGAAATCTGATCCAACCATCTGATTGGTCTCCTCATTTAAGGCGTTGATACCAAATTCGAGGCAGTTTCAGATGTCAGGTGGGCCCAGAATCGACGTTTTATAAGCTGATCGGTCAGTTGGAGCACTTTTATAGTGATCCAAGAGCTAAAATTTAAAATGTACGGTTAATTTATGGCCCTTATCTCATGTATAAAGTTTCAAACCGATCAGATGTCGGGAACCATGTGATCTTACATTCTGGATGCGTTTCAAGCCACTTGAACTTCAGTTTCTTAGTTTTCTCGAATTTCTGACCGTGTATATCCGTCAATCTTGGTCCTCTGAAGTCCGTCCCTTGCCTTTAGTGTCATCAGATCGTTAAATCTCAAATTTTAACATCTTTTTTCCATTCATGCTCATAAAATCACCTTGCAACACAAGAATGAGAAAACGAGCCATTAGACAACATTATATTCGTAAATCCAGACAATATCTGGGGTCTAATATGTAATATTTGACCCTCAACAGGAATGACCTTATGAAAATACGGATGTCATATAAAAATTGTGGTGAACCTAGGGAGGTGTCAGTTGAAACATTTGTAGGGCTAGAGAAGTTTTAAATTAAGTTAATATTTTTGCGTTTTCAGTTCATCTTAGTAGGAATGACCTTATGAAAGTATGGATGCCATATAAAAATTGTGGTGGACCTAGGGAGGTGTCAGTGGTAGGCATTTTCCTACCCACTATTTCCTATCATGCGGCCCACTTAAGTTTTGCATTTGCTTCATTTTCTGTCTCATGACTTAAAATCATCTAGCAAAATGGATGGACTGAGTTAATTCCTCACAAAGAGCATGGTTGACCCCACTTAGCTTTTCTCCACAATAACTTGCAAAGGTTTTGGTAGGAAATCCGCGTTCAGACGAGAATGGGATTGCCCAACAGAACACAGCACCTCCCGGTTACCTTGTTGATGTGACAGTTCTGTGGGCCCCACCATATTGTATATGCTATACCCACACCGTTTATATATATATATTTCAAATTAATTTAGGTCATGAGCCCAAAAATGTGCCTGACCCAAAGTTTGAGTGGACAACATCACATAAACTAGTGGAGATTGATGGCCTACAATTGAAAACTTCTTGGGACCACCAAAGTTTTGGATCAAACTGATATTCGTGTTTTCCCTTCATCCTGATTTGTATGACCTTATGAACAGGTTGGATCGCGTCTTAGGAAGGTTCCAATGGTGGGAGTCATTGTCCCCGCAACTTTTCGTGGTGCGGTCCATTTGAGCTTTGGGTTTGCCTATTTTTTGGCTCTTGCTCTAAAATAATGTGGCAAAATGGATAGATGCAATAGATATGATACATCATGATAGCCCTAGAGAACTTTGCTATGTCAACCTAGTAGTTACACATTTAGAACAGAAAGCTTGAACAGGAAACTACGGAAAGGGTAGAGTTGTCATTTAGAAACATATTTTAACTTGAAATCACTTACTGCATTCCATGTTAAGTATTAAATCAAAGAAGGAAAGCTTAAAATTAATTCATTTTTAGTGAAAATCCAAGTTAAGCACTTAAATTTTAAAATTTAACAAACCATTTGAATCAGGAAAATTCACTTAAAAGGCCTCGTTCAGTATCAAGTGCTGAAAATAAGTTTCAACAAACAGACCCGAAGTCTCACTTCCTTTGTGCCCAGCAAGAACTTTTAGGCACCATCGTTTCCATACATTTAAATCAGCATCAGCACAATAAATTACAGCTAGTTTGCATCACTAGAGTTAATTTTTGTACTCTGTAACCCTTTTTCTTTTCTTTCACACTACTTTTCTTTTTTTAACTGCCAGTTCAGTTGCACCAAATATTGTAAAATTCCATGAGATCTTGCACGATCAAGAAATGTCATGATACTTAGTGCAACAAACGCACACTATGTATTTGAATAATATATTTTTATCATGCAGAAACCAAATTGCTTCTTAACCTTTTAAAGACAGACTTTAGCTGGGTACATTTTCCTTTCTTCTTCTTCTTTGCTCTTTATCTTTTTCTTTTAACTAGTTAGGATTTGATAAGATGGTGGCCAAATCTTCCCAAGCCATTTCTGATGTTTTGATGGGGGAATAAGTAGGTGTAAATGGTTAGGTAGCCTAATGCAACAAGGATGGGCGTGATGAGGTCGATCACCGTCTTCCTTAAGGGGATAACTACTCCAAATTCACAGAGTTTCTTTGTACTCCTCACAGAGATACCTCGAATCCAAGAGAGAAAATAAGAAAATAGAAATAAATTTTAAAAAATTGAAAATTAATTGATAGATGATTAAAATAAATTTACAACCCTTTAAATAGTGATACCAAATCTTGGAAGAAGTTTTGAAATCAAACTCCCTAAAATTTGTGACTTACTATAAATAGTAAACTTACTATTTATAAACGGTCATGATTCCTACTAGACGATCATGGTTTTCAGCCAAAAATTGTAAGTGTCCTATTTGGCTTAACCATGTTATTCTCCTAATTTTTCTAAGCACTTTTTGTGTTGGACACAACTCCTATAGCTCAAAGGATGAAGAGTTATAATTAAACTAAAACTTACAATGACTAGTAAAAATGAAAATAAAATGGATTTTCGACCATCAATCTGCTGGAATCTCACAAATTCAGCAAGGGAAACCAGGTATAGTAGGGTTGGGTAGCTAAAGTAGCTTCTCTTACCCCAAAATCATATATGGTACATCAAATAAATTATTTTGGTTTGCGAGATAAACTTGTTTTAAGGTTCTGACAGTCTGAATCACTTTTGCATCTGATTGGGCCTTCTCTGGTCCATCTTGGATATGAAAGTATTCGCGACCCACTTTACATCAGTCCCCTCCACTTCAAAAGAACTCATCCGTGAGTTCTCATCCCACTTCGGTTTATAATACTCGGTCAAGTATGCGATGTTGAAAGTACGCGAGATCCCTATCTCATTGGGTCCACCATGTTTTCTACTGCAATGCTCATGCCTGAAAGCTTGGTAAAGGGACCAAGTCAATTGTGTGGTGAAGCACTCGACCATACATAATCTCGAATGGAGACTTCCCTTTCGAGCAATTCACCATATTGTTGAATACAAACTCTACTTGAGACAAGGTCAAATCTGACTGCTTCAGTTTGTCCCCTAAAATATACTGAAGGAAGTTTCCTAATGTGCGATTCACAACTTCAGTTGCGCATCAGTTTGTGGGTGGTAGGCACTGCTAAATTGAAGTTGTGCACCGAACCGATTCCACAAAGTCCGTTAAAAGTGGCTAATGAACTTCGTGTCATGATTGGAAGTAATGATCTTGGGAATCCCATGTAGCCGCACGACCTCTTTGAAGAATATATTCGTCATGTGTATTGCATCTTGGTCTTCTTACATGGGATAAAGTGCGTCATCTTTGATAAATGATCTATCACCACGAGTATTAAATCTATGTTGTATTGTGTTCGTAGGAGACCAAGCACGAAGTTCATAGAAAAATCCTCCCAAGGGCCATTATATACCGGTAACAAGGTGTAGAGGCCTGTATTCTGAGACTGCCCCTTAGAGATCTGACAAACATGACAGCATTGCACTGCTTTTCCCATATCATGTACCAATTGTGGCCAGTAGTAATGCTCCTCCATAAGAACCCGCGTCTTGTCTTGTCCAAGGTATCCACCAAGGCCACCTCCATATAGCTCTTGAATAATCTCCTCCCTTAGAACTTTGGGAGATGCACAATCGATTCCCTTTGAAGAGAAAACCGTCTTGCATATGTAGGTCACTAGGATGACATTCTTGACACCTCATCCATGCATCATTAAAATTTTCGTCCTTAGCATACAGCTCCTTGAGACAGTCAAAGCCGATTACCTCATTGCTTATTATAACAAGTAGTGATGCACGACGGCTAAGTGCATCAGTCACCTTATTCTACTATCCTGACTTGTGCTTCAGAACGAACGTGAATTCTTACAAAAATGCAACCCATGTAGCATGCACACGATTCATGTTGGCCTCACTATTAATAAATTTTAAGGCTTGATGGTCAGTACAAAGAACAAACTCTCTCCGGATCAAATAATGCAGCCAGTAACGTAGTGATTGAACACTGCTTACAGCTCAAGCTCATAGGTCCACAACTTCTTTCGAGCTTCACTAAGTTTCTCATTGTAGAATGCTAACAACCTGAATTCCTGCGATAAAACTCCTCTAATTCTGATGTATAAGGCATCACACTCAACCTCAAACAATTTGTCGAAACTGGGAAGAACCAAGACCGGTGTCGTGGACAATCAGTACTTGATTTAATAAAGCTCTTGTCAGCATCATCGGTCCACTGAAACGACCCGCTTTTTCATGCAATCTGTAATAAGTGCGACTATCGTGATAAAATTCATCACGAATCGACGATAAAAGGTCGTCAACCCGTGAAAACTCATCACTTTATGAATGTTCATCAAGATCAGTCATTCCTGAATGGGTCACACCTTTTCATCGTCCACACGGACGACCGTGGATGTTATAATAAACCCTAGGAACAACAGGCTATCCGTTAAAAAACTATACTTCTTCAAGTTGATGTATAACTTTTTAGATAGAAGGACCTTTACCATCTACTCGAGATGTTCCATGTGCCCCATCTCATCCTGCCTATATATTAGGATGTCATCAAAATATACTACCACAAACTGACTAATGAACGATTTCAGCACTTGATTCATCAAATGTATAAAAGTGTTTGGTGCATTCGATAGAACAAAAGGCATTACCTGCCACTCATATAGCCCTTGGTCTTGAATGTCGTTTTCCACTCATCATCGGGTCGGATACGAATCTAATGGAACCCGCTCCTCAAATTTAGCTTAGAGAACATCTTGGTACCTTCTAACATATCGATCATGTAGTCCAACTACAGTATTGGGAATCGATATTTGATGGTAATATTGTTAATTGTCTGGCTGTCGACACATATGTACCAGCTTCCATCTTTTTTTGGTGTTAACAATGCTGGCATGGCACATGGGCTCATGCACTCTCCCAAAAGACCCTTACGGATTAATTCCTTTACTTGTCCCTTAAGTATCTCATACTCTTTTGGACTCATTTGATGGTGAGGGTAGTTAGGCAGGCTAGCCCTAAGGACGAGGTCTATGTGATATTGGATATCCCACATGGGGGGCAATCCATCAGGTAACTCTTCAGGCTAGATTTTCTTAAATTCGTTCAGTAATTGCCTTAAACTTGGGGGAATGTTTAAGGGCTCTGATTCCTCACCTTTACCACTACAACGTATACCTTGTTGGTTTCATTGAATTCCTCCATGAAATCCTAACTGGTCAAGAGGGAACTTCCCTCCACTTAAAAGCTTCAGGATGGTTCTTTGGTGTCATAGGAGCAAGGACCATCTTTTGACCATCCTTGATGAAGATGTAAACATTGTCTCATCCCCGATGGGTCGCGTCATGGTCCGACTACCATGGTCGACCGAGTAACATATGATATGCTTCCATGTCGACCACGTCAAAAAGTACTTAATCCTTATAATTTTCACCAATTGAAAATGAAACAGTGCATTATTCAGTTACCTTGGTCTCATTCAGCTTTTTTATCCAGTCAATCGAATAAGGAAAATGATGTTTTGTCATAGGTAACCACACCTTGTCCACCATTACTTTCAAGACAATATTCTTGCTACTACCACTGTCTATGATTACATCACGGACCTTTCTCTTGACGGTACACCGCGTAAGAATATATTGTGTCGTTGTGAATGTAATTCCTTTCGTGGGGTGTATAATAATTGTCTCACGACCAAGGATTCACCATGATCCTCGACCCTCCATTCTTCGTCACCAGCTGCTTTCTCAATGGCTTATTCATCTTCATCAAAGACAAGGTCTTCTTCTGTTACATTACCTTCAGCGCCCCCTTCATTAATGGTCAAGGAGGTTACGAGCTTTTGAGGGCATGTGTTTAATACTTAGTCCGGTTGGCCACAACGGTAACAACTGGTAGACCGCCGGCCATAAAGATTTGGAATCTTACTCAGGCCCATTGCTATTGGTGCTACACATTGAGGCCTAAATGGGCCGCTCACTGTTTCACATTTTTTGGTTAAAGGAGGTTGAGAACATCCTCCTACTGGTTCTTTTCCTTGTGCCAACATTAGATCCTATGTGAGACTCGTCATGGGGGGCCAAATTGAAGGCTAAGGCTGATTAGGGACTCTTTCAAGCTGCGTTTCTGCCCAACTTGTCAACTGAACCGCTTCATCCATGGTCCTGACTGGGTGCATTTGAACTCGATCCTGAATCGTCAATCGTAATCTACCTATGAATCGTTCTACCTTCTACGATTCAGTTTTTGACAGGTCATTCAACGTTGCCAACCTCTAGAATTCTTCGGTATAATTTATGATAGTTTGATTCCCCTGTCAGCAATTTTGGTATTGCTGGAACAATACTTTCTCATAATCACTAGGGAGGAATCGGGATCGAAGAAGGCGTCTCATCTATGGCCAAGATCGGATGGGTACCTTATTCTCTCGAGCAAGTGAAACTTGTAATTGCTCCTACGATGCCGAAACACCTGATTTTAATTTGAATGCTACTAATTTCATCATTTTTTACTTTGGCACGTCCATGTAATCAAAATATCATTCTACTTCGGCTAGCCAGTCAAGGAAATCTTATATACGTAATAAGCCATTAAAACTAGGAAGCTCGACCTTACCTCGATAATCTCTTTTAACACAATCTAATTAATCAACTCTATGGATTGGTCGTCGTGCAAAGCCATCATCGAGCTTCTTGTCGCTAGAGCTCGAATCATCTAGGGTAGCCCTATGATTTACCACTGGTAGTACTCTACGAAAATCGATGTTTTGACGTACAACAATCACGGGCGGTTGAGCATCACCTTGGGCTTGGAGCAAAATTAGCGTCTCCACAAGATAGTCGAGGGTTGCCTATAAACCTCGCATGGTCAACTGACTCTCTCGGTGGAATGCTTCCATTCTTTCCAAAAGATAACGAATCTCCGGATCACCGTCCATAGGATTTTGGCCCATATCTTCATTATTTTCCATCAGTCCGAGGGAAGTCCTCACTCTGATACCAATCGACGCAGGGATGGGCGTGATAAGGTCAATCACCGTCTTCCTCAAGGGGATAACTACTCCAAATCCATAGAGTTTCTCTAGACTCCTCACAGAGATACGTCGAATCCATGAGGAAAAATAGAAATAAATTCTAGAAATTCAAATTTTGATTAATAGATGATAAAAATGAATCTACAACCCTTTAAATAGTGATACCAAACATTGGAAGAAGTTTCAAAATCAAACTCCAACTCAAAATCTCTAAAATTCGTGGCTTACTATATATAAATAATAAATTTATATTTATAGATGGTCATAATTCCTACTAGACTTCATGGTTTTCGGCCAAAAATAATAAGCATCCTATTTGGCTTACCCATGTTGTTCACTTAATTTTTCTAAGCACATTTCATGTTGGACACAACTCTTAAAGCTCAAAGGATGAAGAGTTATAATCAAACTATAAATAGTAAAAATGAAAATAAAATGGATTTTCGTCCATCGATCTGATTAAATCTCACAAATTCGGCATGGGAAGGGTTAGGTGGCTAAAGTAGCTTCTCTTACCCCTAAATCATATATGGTACATCAAATAACTCATTCTGGTTTGCGAGATATGCCTGTTTTAAGGTTTTGACGGTCCAGATCACTTCTGCCTTCGATCAGGCCTTCTCTGGTCCATCTTGGACATGAAAGTGTCTGCGACCTACTCTACATCACCTAAAAGATAGATCCAACCATCACGTGGCCACACCATTGAGAACAATGAAAAATCATCATCCAAAGCCTAAGTGGTTGCACCCCACCTAATGCTTGCTTTGACATGATTTTTAGTATCCCATCGTCATGGTGGGCACAACTTTTAGATGGGTTGGATGCCGAATAGATATCATGTGGACCCAACTACTGGATCTTGAGGTTTTTTTATGATTGCACAAGATCCCTTTGGTAAGGCCCACCTAATGATTATATATATATATATATATATATATATATATAGAGAGAGAGAGAGAGAGAGAGAGAGAGAGAGGAATGCTCACCTACATGCCTTCTTATGTACGCACCCATGCACACCTTTACACACATGTCATGGTCCTAGAATCCAAACGGTCCACATGATGCGGCACTCCTTGAAACTCTATTGGCCCAATTTCCAGCTTGATCCAAAACTCTAGTGGGACATAGCAAAGAGAAATGCAAATCAAGGGATGAAACCGTTTCCTTTTGTCATGGCCCACCAAAGTTTTGTATCAGGTTAAAAGTTGGGATAGAGAGGTTTCAAGGGGTGCCACATCACTGGACTATTCAGATTCTGGGACCATGACACATGTGCAAAGATGTGCATGGGTGCGCATGTAAGATGATGCGCATGTGACCATTGATATATATATATATATGTGTGTGTGTGTGTGTGTGTGTGTGTGTGTGTGTGTGTAATGGTACTATGAGGTCGACCTCATGGGAAGTAATGGTACTGTGAGGTCGACCTCATGGGAACTTCCCATGAGGTCGAGTTGTGTGGGCCCCACCATTATGTGTGTCGAACATCTACCCTATCAGTCAAATGCACCATTCCATGGTAGGCCACACCCTTAAAAATCAAGTCAATACATGACTTGGGCGGGCCATGCCACATTCAATAGTTGAGAGGGGTTACCCTCCCATTAAAACATTCATAATAATATATTAGGCTCATCGAGATGTGGTTCACAAATCCAACCCATCCATTGCTTGTGTCCCACTTGGATGAGAGGTTTGACCAAGCTTCAGTCGCATCCAAAACTCAAGTGGTCCCCACCAAGTGCTTTTATATATTTTAGGTATGTCTTCACACGATTTTAGATGGTATGGCCCACCTGAGTTCCTTATACACTGAATTTTTGGGATATCCCATAATCTAAAGGGCACCCATCAAATGCATGGTGTTGATGGTCAACACACATTACGATGGGGTCCACACAGATCGATGGGGTCAACCACATAGTACCATTTCCCATATATACATAGGCATGCTCACATACGCACCTGTGCACGTGCACACCTTTGAACACGTGTCATGAGCGTCTAATTTAAATGGTCCATATGATGCAGCATCCCATGAAACCCCAAGGTACCAAATTTCACCCTGATCTAAAACTCTGGTAGCCCACAGCAAAGAGCAATGCAAATCAAGGGAGAAAATTGTTTTCTTTTTCCATGGCCCACTAAAATTTTGGATCAAAGTAAAAGTTAGGCCTTGGGGATTTCATGAGGTTCCGCATCATGTGGATTGTTCAGATTATGGGCGTGCATTTTTGGTGCCATAGTTGCGGGGTGCCACCATGTTATCGTGTGAGCCTTGACTTGAAAGGGCATGCAGGTTGCATAGTGAGCCTCGCACCACATATATCTGTGATGATTCGATGTGGTCGGATTTGATTAGACATGTGCCACTTTCAGTGATGGAGCCCAGAACTTAACCTAATGACTTCCAAACATGCTTTAAGTTCCATCCTTTTATGGTAGCACTTGACACAATCAAATCCGACACATCACGTCATCACAAATATCTGTTGTGGCAAAGTCACCATGTAATCCACGTCTATTGAAAGGACGTAGGTTACCTTACCCAAGGATATCCCTCACAACATGACATGTCATAAGGTGATTGGTGATTTATATATGGACTCCAGACTGGTAGAAAGGAAAGCATTATTACGTATAAAAGCTACTATTTGGGTCGAGTAAAAACTGAATCACACATGCGAAAATCTAAAAAAGCATGGGTTTTTTAGAGCTACAACTAGGATTTATATAATTTCCTTTCAGTTGTCTTTGCCATTTCATCCATTTATATATGCCCATTTTCTTTACGGTCATTTGGATGCCTGTAAAGTTTTAAGTTGTAAGCACTTTATAATTGTTTACATGTTATTTTGTTTGGATTTTAAGTAGTAATTTGTGTACATGAAAACTAATTATGCATTCGGCTATTATATATAATGTCTTTTTAACTATAAAGACTTTACGTATAATCCGAAACATGGCTTTTTGCCAATTTTCAAATTACAACTGAAATGAATAATGTGTTCATAGTCTGTAAAACCTTTATAGGCAAATGCAGATATCCAAACAGCCCCTATAATATCATTACAACTAAAGGATTTTTACTAGCAACGAAACGACCACTTAAAAATTGCAAGTGGAGATACGGATTAGTGTTTTGATTTTGATTGTAGGAATTTCAAATTGATCTTATTAAAGAACAGGCACAACTAGATTTTGTTGGAAATCTTTAATTTTAATATCCTTCTCAGAGAAGAAACACAGAGGGCTCAATCATAATTTATCGGGGAAAAGAAAAAGGTGAGTTTGGTGCTAATTTTATAAATTTTGCAGCACTTGATCTAGTGTTTTCACGCTTTTATTTATTTTCTAATTGAGATTAATTTTGGTTTTATATGCATTTAGTCTGAAAATGTTGGATTTTTTTAGGTCACGATATTAATCTTTAGTTGTAATTTGAGTGTACGCTAGCACGCTGAACTCAGTTCATCCATCGAAAAGGTGTTCTTTAGTTGTTCTTCGTGATCGACTATAAGAATATCTTTCCCATTCCATTCTAATCTATATTGAAAAATCTTTTCTTATGGAAGGCAAAAAAGTAACCCATCATTATATGATGAACCCCACCCTTTGAATATCTCCTGATCCAATTTTACATACTGAGGAAATGACTGAATAAGATATCAATCTCTTCAGATATCGGTCATACACTACGTGTCTGCCTATCATGGCACTTGGGGTCATTGTTGTTTGATTCGAATTGAAGCCGCAATTTCAATTCTGGCATGCCCGCGCACCTAGTACCAAAAATAACAGCAAATAGGTGGCATATGACCCAATCAAATCTCGTACATCAGGTCATCACAAATGTCTATGGTGGCAAAGTCACCATATAATACACATCTCTTGAAAGGACGTATGTTACCTTACCCAAGGATATCCTTGGTGACATGATATGTTGCAAAGTAATTGATGATTTATAAATGGCCCAAGAATGATAGAAAAGAAAGCATTATTATGTGTAAAAGTTGTCATTAGGGTCAAGTAGAAACTGAACCACACAAACCGAAATCCAAAATTGGCCCCAAATTCCTCTCTCTCTCTCTCTCTCTCTCTCTCTCTCTCTCTCTCTCTCTCTCTCTCTCCTTCCCGAGAAAGGAGATAGTGTGAAGCAAGGGTTTTTTAGGGGTTTTTTTTTATCATCGCTGCTCTTGGTTTTGTATTAAATTTTTAGGGTTTCCTTTCGCTCCATAGTTGCAATTTTATCAATATTCTAAACTTCTAGAGTTTTCTCCCTAGGTATTTTCTTAGAGTAGCTAGGATTTTTTATTTTTTATTTGCAAATTCATTTCATTTGTCTTTGCCGTTTCATCCACTTATGCCATTTTCCTTCAACAGTTGTTTGGATGCCTGTAAAGTTTTAAGTTGTAAATACTTTACACCTAAAAGGAGTTTAAGGTGTTAATTGTTTACATACTGTTTTGTTTAGCTTTTAAGTAGTAATTTGTGTATATGAAAAGTAATTATGTATTTGGCTTTTAAGTGGTAAATGTAATACACATCATGGTGGATTCCACACATCATGATTGTGTATCAACATGGCATTCTGTTATATATAATGTCTTTTTAACTATAAAGACTTTACATGTAATCTGAAATTAGACTTTTTGCCAATTTTCAAATTATAGAAGAAAGGTATAATGTGTTTACAGCCTGTAAAACCTTTATATGCAAATGCAGATAACCAAACAGGCCATGCAATTAGATTACTTATAATCTCATTACAACTCAAGGATTTTTACTAGCAACGAAATGGCCTCTTAAAAAATTTAAATGGAGATAAGGATTAGTGTTTTGATTTTGATTGTAGGAATCTCGAATTCGATCTCATTAAAGAAGAGGCACAGTGAGATTTTGCTGGAAATCTTTAGTTCTATTATTCTTCTTAGAGAAGAAACTTAGAGGGCTCAATCATAATCTATCAAGAAAGAAGAAAAAGGTGAGTTTAGTGGTAATTTTGTAAATTTTGCAGAAATTGATCTTGTGTTTTCACATTTTTATTCATTTTCTAGTGGAGATTAATTTTGGTTTTATATGCATTCCATCTAAAATTGTCAGATTTTTATTTTTATTTTTTTTGTTTTTTTTAGGTCATGATATTAATTCAATGTAAATGTGTTGCCCTTTTTTATATAAAGGAGTCTCATCCTTTTTTTTTGTTTAATTAAACAAATAAGATAAAGTGCTGCTTCTTAACTTTTTCTTAACTTTTCTCATCATTTTCTTCTTTATTCTACTTTGTTTATTACTCTCTTGTTTGAATTTTAATGTGAATATTTTTTTAGTAAATTTTGCTATTCTTTATTGTTGTTTGATTAGAGTAGTTTGTAATTGTACTAATTAGATCTTGGCTAGTTGTCATTAATGCTAAGTTATGAATAAGGTACATCATGGATTACAACTTAGATAATCATGTGAAGTAAATAAATTGCATATATAATCAAGCAAGATGTTTGATTCCAAAATCCAACACATCAAAAATCTAGGAAGGCTCTTCTACAAATGCCCCATAAAGATGCTATCATCGAAGCCTTTAGAACTACGCTAATATGAAAATAATTATATTTCTTTTATGCTATCTATTCAATGTATTGTTTAATATCATCATACAGCTTTAAAATTTAGTAGTATTTTCATTGGTGTGAAATTTATGAGCCTGACCAATTCAATGATCATAACCATCTGATTGATGGCCTCTAGTATGGGCAACCAAGATCATTTGTATAAAAGTTAGGTTTAACCAATAATCAAATCCATCTATTTGATAGTCCTATCATGGATCACTTATGATTTTAAAGAATTATAAGAGATAATGAGGCAGATCAAAAACACATATAAACCATACCACACGAAACAGTGGGGATTGAATGGCTGAGGGTGACAGAAGTTTTGTATCAGGATGACATTTGCGCCTACAATTTATCTGAGTGATAATTATAACCCTATGAACAGTTTGAATGACAAATAAAAATCATGGTCAGCTCCACAAAAGTTTAAACAGTGAGTGATTCCACTCCCACTCTTTCATTTTATGTATCCCACCTAAGTATTAGAATCCTATTCTATTTTGGTCTTTCAAAACAGATGGACAGAGTGGATTTGTCCTGGACATCTCTTTGAACCCCATACAATATCAGGACCACAGGCAATCCACTTCTAGTAAACGGTAGTTCTCCATGCGTCATGTACAGTAAAAGAGGATATTACCTAACTACCCTTAAGTAAGTTTATTTCTGTTTGTCCATGAAAAAGAAAAAGAAATTCTCTAATTCTAAATATAGCAAGAAAAATAGAGAAGCAATTGACTCTAAGGAATAAGTATGGATATAGACTTAACATTTCTAAATATTCTCCAGAATTATAAATATAAAAAAATTTATAATTATTAAATTCCTAGTCAAATTGGGTTGGCTCACCAAGTTGACCCGCCCCAAATTAACATCGAGTCTAGTTGAGTTTTTGCATTTTTAGACTATTATCAGTACCAAATTTCATGAAATGTAGTGTAACCAAACATGCCTTAACTTATTTAATCTTTTAGTTCAATAATTTTTAATTTTACATTTCTTAGTTGCTATTACAGGAGTTGCTATGGAATTCCTCCAAGAAATTGTCAGGAATGCATGGGTTCAATACGACTACTCTAGAAGGCTTGAAGAGAGTCTTGATGTTCTGAAAATTGAGATGCAAGAGTTGAGCAGCCAGCAGACCGACATAATTGTTGCACTGAACACAGCAGAGGCAGTGCATAGAAAGAAGCCAAAGGCAGAAGTGAGTTTATGGCTGGAAAATGTGGAAAAGGTTACAAGCGCAGTGACTAAGATAGAAGAGGTTTATGGAGAAATGGGGAGCGATTTCTCACACCTACGTGTTACATTGGGAAAGCGTGTCATAGAGAAGATTGAAGAGGTGGTGAAGCTTAAGGAGAAAGGTCAATTTTCAGAAGGGTTACTTGCTGATCTATTACCTGAAAGTGGAAGTATGCCCACAACGAAACTGGTGGGTAGAACGACAGCGGAAAGAAATTTAGAACAGATTTGGGAGTCATTGATGGATCAAGAGGTCAGAACTATTGGTGTGTATGGCATGGGGGGAGTGGGCAAAACGACCATCATGACTCACATCTTTAATAAAATACAGAGGTTTAGAATATTTGGCCTTGCCATTTGGGTAACGGTCTCTAATAATTTTAATATTGAGAGACTGCAAAATGGTATTGCACGAGAAATAGGATTGGACATTTCATATGAAGATGATGAAATGAGAAGGTCAAGGAAATTGTTTGAGGCTTTGAAGCATAGGGAGAAGTTTGTTATCATCTTAGATGATATGTGGAAATCATTTCCATTGGAAAAGGTAGGGATTCCTGAGGGCAATGCGTACAAGATAGTGTTGACTACTCGATCAAAAAATGTGTGCCGAGGCATGAAGTGCCAAAAAAAAATTGAAGTGGAGCTTCTTTCAAGGGAAGAAGCATGGGAATTGTTTAGGGAAAGGCTTGGGGTTGATGTTGTGCTTTCTCCGGAAGTAGAACAGATTGCAAAGCTTGTGACTGAAGAATGTGATGGTTTGCCGCTTGGAATTATCACAGTAGCAAGTGCAATGAGAGAAAAGAATGACGTTAGAGAATGGAGAAATGCATTAGAAGAGTTAAAATGCTCAACGATCGAGATCGAAGGCATGGATGATCAGGTTTTTCCAATTTTGCAATTTAGTTACGATCGACTAAAATCTGAGAGGATTCAATCCTGTTTCTTGTATTGTGCTTTGTTTCCAGAGGACTATGCATTCGATGATGAAGACCTGGTGAAGTATTGGATAGCAGAAGGAATGATAGATGATATGGGAGACTGGGAAAAGGAACAGGACAAAGGCCACACAATATTGAATGGACTAATAAATGTATGTATGTTGGTAAGGAAGTCTCCTAATCAGGTGGCAATGCATGATTTAATAAGAGATCTGGCCATCAGAATTACAAGGAAGAGGCCTCTGTTTGTGGTCAAAGCTGGAATGGGGATAAGGGGATCAATTGGTGTAGAAGGATTTACTGAAGATGTTGAAAAAATCTCATTAATGAGAAATGAAATTAAAATGCTTTCAGGTGAACCCAACTGCCCAAAACTCTCAACGTTGTTGTTGCGAGATAACCCTCTCTCAGGCAACATTTCTCATGAGTTCTTCAATCGCATGAACAGCCTCAGAGTTCTCAACCTCTCTAGGACTCGTATTGAGTATCTGCCAGAATCAGTTTCCAACTTGGAGAACCTGTGTATGCTCTTATTAAATTGCTGTGAGAGGTTAAGGGAGGTACCATCCTTAGCAAAGCTGAAACGTCTAAGGTTTTTGAGCCTCTGTAATACTGGAATCAAAGAAGTGCCAGATGGGATGGAATGTTTGGTTAACCTCGAAGAGTTTCATGTTTCATTTACTGAATGGACGACAAATAGGATAAATGCTGGTGGTTACAATTCCTTAATGCTTCCTGATAGTATTATCAAGTTGAATATGGGGAGATGTGAGCTGTCAAGCTTACACTGCCTGTCTGGCTTGCAACACTTACAGTCATGGTACATCTGGAGGTGTAGCATGAAGTGGTTGTTGACGATAGGAGACAACAGCACCAAAATTCCGTTTTTACCATCAATACAGTATCTGGATCTAATGGATCTTCCGAATTTAAGGGGTCTGTGTGAGGGAGTCTTGATCCCTGGCTCATTTGCATGCCTCAGAAACCTGGTTGTCTCTGGATGTCAAGTATTGGAGAATGTCATGTCACTTGAATTGTTTCAGCACTTCCAATGCCTCCAATACATCCGTATCATAGAATGCGGTGAGATGGAGGATGTGATAAAAGGAGAAGAAGGTGATAACAACAACAATAACAATACCATCATCCTACTCCCTAACTTGAAGTTTTTCACTTTGAGAAATTTATGGAAATTGAAAAGCGTTTGTAAGCGGATAATCATTTGTCCTTCCCTGACTGAGATTTATATAACTGATTGTCCTCTGCTGAAGAAGATCCCTCTTTCTATGGGCAACTCAACATCTGTTGTGAGAGGAAGCATTGAAGGAAGCAAAGAGTGGTGGGATGCATTGGAGTGGGATGATCCCAACACCAAAACACTCCTCCTACCTCTTTTTCAAGAAGAAGATAAAGAAGGACGTGGAATGAAAAGAAAAGCAGAACAAGTAGAAGAGATTGCCTCGACATCACAGCACCAATAATTCAGTTTGGCATTCTATGCTTTTTTACTTAGTCATCTATTTCTTCTTTTTTATTTCAAATGTAATGTTAATGAGAATGTCTTCTCTTCCCCTCTCTCTTTCTCTCTCTCTGTGTAAATGATGACAACGGAGCTTTACCACACAAGCCTTGCTGAGGGATACTCGCAGCACGCGTGCCAATGTAGCACACGTTAATGAAAGTCTAACACACGGATCTTCTATAACACCTGTTTCATAGAGAGCGTGATACCGGACTGCGCATTGAGTAAGCTGTGGGGCCCACAAGTAACTTAAATGTCTTATCCACACCGTCCATCCGTTTTTCCAAATCTTGTTAGTGCTTGCATCCAAAATTGAAATGTATCTAAAGCTCGAGGGAGCCACACTACAGGAAACACTGGGATAATGGCGTCCACTCAATACAGAGTCCGCGTCCGCTTGGAACAACCAAGTTGGATTAGACCCACCATGCTGCGCATGTAAAATCCACTCCATCCATTCATCAGTTGCACTTTCTAATGTTAGGCCATGGAACCAAAAATCAGCGCCAGTTAATAGGTTATTGTTTTGATCTTTTTGTATGCACCGAAAGGAAGGTTATCCCCGAAAGGCCTCAGTTCCAGGTTGGATCACGTACTCAGTGTCCCCAGCGGTGTCCCCACACCCTAAGGTAGCCCCGAATTCCCCTTTCCCCAGCTAAATGGGGCTCTCTAAGATGTCTGTGAGAAATCTACTCCGTTCATCAGTGTCCAAGCTCACAGTATGAGAGAATTCCAAAACATAAGGCAGGTTAAAGACTAATATGTGCCAATTACAAGATACTGTAGGGATTGAACACCCACTATTGAAACCTACACGGGGCCACAAGAGTTTAAGGCATGTACCTAAAAATGAGGAAAATAAAAAATCTCAAGTGGGCCACACCGTAGGAAACAATGATCATTAAAACGTCAATGGTTGAAAGTTGTTTCTCCCTAGGGCCCACGATGATGTTTATTTGTCATCCAACCTGTTAATAAGGTCACACAGTCATGGATAAAGTGGAAACAAAAATATCAGTTTGATCCAAAACTTATGGCGCCCTCAAGAAGCTTTCAATGGTAGGAGTTCAATTCTCCTTTTTTCAGTGGTGTGGTCCACTTGATCTTTCAATCCGCCTCTTTTTTTGGCTCACATCCTAAAATGAGTTGACTAAAGGGATGGACGGTGTGAATATTATACAAACATCAAGGTAGGCCCCACAATTTAACTTGTTATCCACTGGTGCCGCGAGGAGTGCTATAAATGAAAGGTGGCGGTCAGATCACCTTGGAAAGTTAACCGGAAATACGGAGTCAAGTAATTTTTACCCATTTACCATCTGTAAGTAAAAAATCAAACAGGCCCACGGTGTCAAATTCAGTTTTTGCACAGCGCATACTAGTGATGTATGGCTAACTCGCATGCTCCAACTTATGGCATTTCTGGTGTGAGTAGAAAAATATGAAGCAAAGTGCTTGGAGATTAGGTGACTTTATGGGGCCCACTATGATGTATGTTTTATCCATGCCGTCCATCTATTTTGCTATCCCACTCCCAGGCATGAGCCGAAAAAATGAGACATATCCAAAACTCAAGCGAGCAACAGGACATGAGACAAAGGAGATTGAATGCCTATTGTTAAAAACTTCTCATTGACCACGTAAGTCTCGTCTCCCGAGAAGTTTTATGTCTCTCAACCTTTGAGCATATTGATGGCAAATAAACCTTATAGGCCTCAAAATGTTTTAATGGTGGGCATTATTTTTATTTATTTATTTATTTTATTTTTTTACACACTCACTCGTACCCCTCACACACCCACCCTCCCACACTTGGGTGACTTTTTTATACCACAATTAGTACTTAAACTGTTAATAAGGTCACACCTACATGGATGAAGAGGAAAAATAAATTTCATATTGATCCAAAGCTTATGTGACCCCTAAAAGAATTTCAATGGTAGACGTTCAACCCCCACCCACTGCTTTTTGCAATGTGGTCCACTTGATCTTTAGAACTGTCTTATTTTTTGGCTCAAACCTTAAGGCGAGCCTGCCAAATGGATAAATGATTTGGATATAACACATACCTCATGATGGGACCCACAAAACTTGTTGATGCCAATGCACCAGTTGGTGCATGGTACACCTGCCCTGCTGCCCATCTGCTTCCTCGCGTCAATACACTATCAGAGTGTCAGTGTCAGGAGTTAGAACCACTGCTCGAGGTGCCAGCTGAGAGGACTGAGGAGACAGATTGGCTACTCCCCCTGCTGCCAGCCAATGGCTGGTGATCGGTGTGAACCCCACCATGATGTATTTATTTCATTTGTGCTGTACATCTATTTTTCTAGATCATTTTATGGTATTAAACAAAAAATGAGGTATATCCCAATCTCAGGTGGACAACAGTATAGGAAACAGTGTTGAATGAACGTTGTGCGGATTGAATTGGATTGGATCAGTTCAGATTAGCTACGGATCTAAACTCGACTCGTTATGTGGTCGAATCTGAGTGGGCCTACTCGATCCGACCCAATCCTGACCTTCGGTTCAGGTTGGTTCGAATCAGATCCAACCAGTTTGATCGGGTCAAATCTCTCGGTTCAGGTTGAATCCTACCCAGCTCTACAAATGACTACAGAAAAAGGTGATTTTTTTTTTTTTAGTATTTAGTTTTTAGTTTTTTTTTTTTTTTTTGGTTAATTGCATCCAAAAAGTAATTAAAGTAATTATGGAGGGCTTAGGTGCAGCCCTGACCATGGGACCCAACTTGATATATATACTGTATATCCATGCCATCCATCCATTTTGTGGCTCATTTTATGGCGTGAGCCCAAAAATAAAGCAGATTCAATCTCAGGTGGACCACACCACACAAACAGTGGTAAATGACTATTAAAAACTTTTGTGAACTTATAAAGTTTCGGATCAAGCTGATATTTTTTTTTAATGGTGGGCATTCAATTACAACTTTTTCTATGGTGTGATCCACCTAGGATTTGGATCTGCTTCATTTTGCATATCATACCCTAAATCAATCTCATAAAATGGATGGACGGCATGGATATACAATACGTACATCAAGGTGGGCCCCACAGGCAGGGCCGCACCGTGTTGGCTGAGGCCTGGCCACACCATACTCGTTCCCAAGTAATTAATGCCCACTCCTTATAAAAAGCTGCTATTAATAAATAGTTAAATGATTTGGGGAACACAATTCCTTGATTTGCTTTTGGTCCGGCATCTTTTTATTGGACCAGCTGGAAAGACTGTACAATCCATTGTCATATAAATAAAACTCAGGTGGATGGATGATCCCCTTTTCATTTAAAATAAAAATAAAATAAAAAAAGCCTCTGGCCTATGACACGGATTAGGTCCTACCCCCGCTCGGAACGGACAGGAGCCTCAAGTGGCCATCATGATGTATTGGTTTTATCCACACCGTCCATCTATTTTCCCTTAGCATTCTATGAAATATAATCAAAATTTAGTCAGATCCTAGGCTCAAGTGGACCACACCACGCAAAGCAGCGGTGATAATGATTCTCACCATTGAAACTTTTCTAGGGATGTTTATTTTCCATTCATCCTCTTCATAAAGATACATAGACTCAGATGAAGAGAAAGCACAGATATCGGCTTGATCCAAAACATCTTTGAACCCCAAGAAGTTTTCAACAGTAATAGCCCATCTCTGCATTGGATCTGCCTCAGTTTTGGGCTTTTATTGGGCTTATATTTTAAAATGATACGGAAAAATGGATGGACGTTGCGGATAAAAACCATACATCACGGTTGCCAATCAAAGCGTAATGGGCCGGGTTGTACCGTGGTCAACTGACCAACCTACTTCTAATTCCGACTCATAACCATGAGGACAAAATGAGTCAGGGTCAAGGGCACGGGTTATAGGTCACGATCATTGCGCTCTTAGTCCATTTTCATATTGGTTTGGGCTTAAGTTCCTCTTCGCTCCCTTCAGAAAACTTATCCGGTGAGGATACTCGGCCGGGTTCCTAGCCATTGGTTTAAGACATAAGCAAGTCTAAGTCAACTCAGACTCAGTCAGACCCAATAAGATTCAGTACCACAAGCCATCCAGTTCACTCTGAAGCTGATAGGCTGATTCAACTAACTCAGGCCATAAGCCGACTCAAGACCATGCACCCTTGTGCCCCAGCCCATGAGAGCCGAAGCCATTGTCACCTATTGATCCTAACCAATCATGTGTGGCGAATTCATGAAAACAGGGCCTGAATTCCAGGTCAGACCACGTAGTCAGTGTCCCCACCGTGAGATAGACCCAAATTCCTGTTCCTACTAGCTAAATGGGGCTCACCAAGATGTAAATGAGAAATCCACTCTGTTCATCAGTTTCCCAAGCTCACAATATAAAAACAGCTTAAAAATGAGGCAGAATAAAGACTCAAGAAACAGCATGATTGAACACCCAACATTGAAACCTGTGTGGGGGCACAAGAGTTTAATGTTATGCTAATTTTTGAATTGTCCGTTCATCCTAGTGTCAAAATGATCTTTTTAATGGCTTAGATGACATATAAACATTATGATGAGCTCCAGGAAGGTTTCAACAGTGGGAATATCCATTCTCACTGTTTCCTATCATGTGGCCTTCCTGATTTTTAGACATGTCTCATTTTTTTAATGTTTTGAAATAGGGCTGACCCGATCCAAGTCTATGTCTGGCCTGCACTAATCCGGACCGACTTTGACCTAGTCACAAGTACAGAGTTGGGTCTAGTTGGGTGAGCGGCGGTATCCATGGGCTGAACTAAATTCACTTACCAGAATTGCAACCTCTCCATCAACTACACCGCATCTCAAATCTGAAATGTTACATATGAGTGTGTATAAAATATATATATATATATATATATATATATGGGAAAAGGTACTATGCTCAACCTCACGATAAGCTCCCACGAGGTCGAGCTGTGTGCGCCGCACCGTGATACGTTTCGACCATCAACACCGTGCATTTGATGGGTACCCTTTAAATTATGGGATATCCAAAAAATCAGTCATATAGGAAAATCAGGTGGGGCACACCATTTAAAATCATGTGAAACACCGTTAAAACATATAAAAGCACTTAGTGGGGCCCACCTGAGTTTTGAATTCTGCTGAAACTTGGTCTGAACCCTCATACAAGTGGGACACACATAATGGATGGTCTGGATTTGCAAAACACATCTTTTGTGGGCCCCAAAAATGATTATGAATGTTTTAATGGTGCACGGCTCCTCTCCACTTCTGTAAGTGGTGTGGTCCACCCAAGTCACGGATTGACTTGATTTTTGAGACCTAGGGCCACGATGGAATGACACATCTGAATGATGGGGTAGATGTTCGAAAGGCATCATGGTGTGGCCCATACAGCTCAGAGCTCGAGTGCATTGTACCTTTTCCATATATATATATATATATATATATATATATATATATATAAGTTAACTTTCAGATGGAGTTGAGTCGTATCGAGTTGGATTTAAGGTCGGATCAAGTCGAGTTTAAGATTGGACGAAGTCAACTCGTTTCGTATTGACTCACCCACTCAGTTCGAATGAGTCAGACTGGTCGAGTCATCCCATGTTCAGCTCCAAATGCAATATACCAAACATGGGTGTACCAACATGGGTCCGTTGCGACTAACCAAATAAGCCAACAAAATCACCGCTTGAATCCGAAGTAGACTTGCTCTGCACCAGCCAAGAAATTTCAGGGCACCATTGTTCCAAACATGAGAATTATCATCAGCACACTTGTTTTTCTCCCAGCAAGAAATTTTAGGGCACCATCATTCCAAAAATAAAAATCACCATCAGCACACTCGATCTTTAGATTGCACAAGCAGAGAGAATTTTGGTATGCTGTAACCTGTTTTCTTTTTCTTTTTTTCTTCTTTTTTTTTTTTTTGCTATTTTTTCCCCTTTTATAATACCCGTTTGGCTGCACCAATATTGTAAACTTCCATAAGATTTTGCACCATCAAGAAATATCATGATATTTGTGCAACAAATTAACATTGACTTTTGAGTTTTATCTAATTTCTTGTTAACAGAAACCAAGTTGCTTCTGAATGCCGTGAAAACAGAGGCTACAGCTGGGTACATCTTTCTTCCTTTCTGTTTCTTCTTCTTTATTTTTAATAGAAATGATTTGATTTCCAATAATGGTCAGATCTTCCTAATTAATGTTTTGATAGGAAACAAATAAGTGATGATGGCCAAAAATCAGATAGATCCAACCGTTAGGTGGGCCACACTGTAGAGAATAATGAAAAATCACCTTCAAAAACCCCCCAAATTCTCAGAGGTCTCGCCCCGCCTGATGATTGAATTGAAATAATTTTTAGGGTATTCTATCATCAGGGTGGATTTTAAGACGTTTGATGCTGCAATGATGTCCAGTCGATTGGATGATATTTTAGAGTTGGAAAAGCATATGGTTGGTGTTGGTTTTCTCACAGGAGCAGACTCACCCAATTCGATCAGGCCATGACCCTGTCTCACTTAGATGTATATGTTGTATATCCAAGCCGTTTATTTGGTTTTTTTGGGCATTAGCTGTAAATAAATCAGATCGCAATCTTAGGTCAACCTATGAAAGAACGCCTGCTTTTTACACAAAGGAATCACAAAACGGCCTGGCTTTTTGGGCACGACTCTTAGTCCGGCCTGGACCAAGGGTATATAAGGAATGGAATCTGTACATCAAATCCCTTGTTGGTATTGGTGGAAGCCCTGTGAGACGTAGCATGATGTTTGTATTTTATCCACACCGTTTATTCATTGTACTGTAAGAGCTTATTTTAGGGTTGGAGCCCAAAAATATCCAAAGCTCAAGTGGACTAAACAATAGAAGGTAAGAATTGGGATCCTCTTCTTGCCAAAAACCTGAGAATTTCTGTTTTTGGCATTCTGATTAGGCCAAATCATCACACCTTGCATTTATTGCGGTAGAAAAGCAAGAATTTTCGATTTGTTTGAAGCAGAGGATACAGATTCAGGATGCAATGGAGATATTGATGAGCACTACTGAAACTACCCAGGGTCCGCTAGACGTTTATTTGCCATCCAACCTGTCCATAAAGTCTCGTAAGCCTATATAAAGTGGTTAAAAAAATAAAAATCATCTTGATCCAAAGCTTCTATGGCTCATAAGAAGTTTTCAATGGCAAGTGTTTAATCTCCATTATTTTTTATGGTGTGGCCTATTGAGATTTGGATGTCTCTTTTTAGGGCTATGTCCTAAAATGAGCTAGAAAATGGATGGATTGCTTGAATAAAACACATACATAATGGTGGGGCCCATGACACAGGGATGAACGCGATGAGGTCTATCATAGTCTTCCTCAAGGGTAACTACTCCAAATCCATGAAGCTTCTATAAGCTCCTCTCAAAGATTTCTTGAACCCACGAGGAAAAAAAAAAGCAAAATAGAAATAAATTCCATAAAATTCGTAATTTGATTGAAGAATGAAATAAATGAGTTCACGACCCTTTAAATAGGGATATTAAGTCATGCGAGAAGTTTCATAATCAAACTACAACTAAAACTCCTAGAAACTGTGACTTACTATAAATAGTAAACATACTATTAATAGACAGTCGTGATGTCTACTAGTGCGCATGGTTTTTAGGAAAAAATAGTAAGTGTCCTAGTTGGCGGAACTATGATGTTCTCCTAATTATTCTAAGCACTTTTCATGTTGGGCGCAACTACTAAAGCCCAATGGATAAAGCATTATACTCAAACTAAAACTTACTATAAATAGTAAAAACAAAAATAAAATGAGAATTCGACGGTTGCTAAATCGACGTGACAACCCGGCATAGCCGGGTTAGGTGGCTAAAGTAGTTTTTTTTACCCAAAATCATATATGGTATGTCCAATAGTTCATTCTGATTTGCGAGATATGTCCATTTTAATTTCTGATGGTCCAGATCACTTTCACTTCTGATCAGGCTTTTTCTGATCCATCTTGGCTAATGCTGTCCGCAACCTGCTTTACATCAGCTCACAGATCTTCCACCTACACCAACCAGTACTAAGCCCAATAGCGGAGCTGTTACTGCCAATTTGGAGTCCCCACTGAACGCGCTCCATGCACGTAGATATGCTACTTGGAATGGTATAAAGAGTCAAGTCTAGGGATAAACCAACATGGGTTCGTTGTGACAACCAAAGAAGTCAACATTAAGTCACCTCAAGGATGCAAAGAAGCTGCTTCGTAAATTGAAAGAAAAATCTAAAAATTAATTTGAAAATCTGAATTTTCGGAAGTACTGGAAATCTACTTGATACTTTATTAGAAAAAGGTACTGGCATTGGAAAATAATCATTTCTTCTTCTTCTTTTTTTTTTTTTTGTAAAACCTCAATTGGTAAACGTACAAAAAATGTATGAAAAGTTTAAATTAGCAATTTCTCATATTTTCTGCTATTATCTCATTTCAAACTTCTGCGTGGTACAAGATGAAAGTCGTGTGGGCCAACACAACTTTGATACATCACGATAGTACTACCCACTCAGTGGTGTGTTATATACTATGCAATCTGAATCCTCCACCAGACCACATTTTCAAAGTGCTAATTGCCTCCTGGAGCCTTTCTAGGAGCTTCCTACGGTGGGAAGCTAGTTGACCCACTGGGGAATCCACCTCGTCCATCCATTTTGGGACATCATTGTAGTACATGGACTTAAAAGTGAGGCAGATCTAAAACTCAAGTGGACTGCGTGACAGAAAAAATGTGGTCAGGGAAATGCCTACCATTGAAACCTCTTAAGGGTCCACTGGGATGTTTATATGCAAGTCATACCATTCACAAGGTCATTCCTATTAGTATGAATTGAAAAGAAGAAAATAGTACCCTAAGAATATTTCAACAGTGGACGTTCAATCCTCACTTTTTCCTATCATTTGGCTCACCTGAGTTTTGGGTCCATGTCATTTTTGGGCCAATATCCTAACATAATTTGAAAAAAATAAATGAATGGAGTGGATTTCTCACCAACATCATGGTGGCCCCACCAAGTTGGTGTGGTTCCAAAGCCCGAGTGGATTAGTTGTTAGGGGGAAACATAGGACCATGGGGCCCACCTTGATGTATGTGTTCCACACCATCTATCCAATTTTCTGGATCATTTAGGATATGATCATAAAAACGAAGAAAATCTTGATCTTAAGCAAACCACACCCCAAGGATTGAAATTCCCACCGTTAACAACTTTTTGGGGGCAACAAAGTTTTGGATTAAGCTAACGTTTGCTTATTCCCTTTCCCTTCATCCATGTCCATGTGACCTTACAAATGGGTTGCAAGGTAAATAAACATGGAGGTGGGTCCTAAGATGCTTTTAATGGTGGGTGTACCATTGTTTCCTGTGGCGTGGTTCACTTGAGATTTATATCTATTTCATTTTTAGGCACATGCTGTAAAATAATATAGAAAAATAGATGGGTGCTGTGGATATAAAATATATTTATCAAGACGGATCGTGGTCAAAGGACTCCAATTTCGTGGGAAAGCCTCTTACATGAAGTTACCACAAGGTGGGAAGTTCGGTGAGGCCTACCTAATGTTTGTGAGAAATTCACTCATCATTTTAGGACACTGCAATCCAAAACTCAAGTGAGCTCCATTAGAGGAAACAGTGAGAATGGAACTACACCCTTGAAACATTTGCAGGGCAAGAGAAGCTTTAAATCAAGCTAATATTTTTGTGTTTTCAGTTCATCCTAGTAGGAATGACCTTATTAGCAGTAGATGCCATATGAAAATTGCAGTGGACCTAGGGAGGTGTTAGTGGTAGGCAATTTTTTATCAACTATTTCCTATCGTGTGGCCCACTTAAGTTTTTGATTTGCCTCGTTCTCTGTCTCATGACTTAAAATGATCTAGGAAAATGGATGGACCAAGTGGATTTCTCACAAAGATCTAGGTTGACCCCACTTAGCTTTTCTCCGCAATAACTTGCAAAGGTTTTGGTGGGAAATCCACATTCAGATGGAACGGGATTGCCCAACAGAACACAACACGTAGCGGTTACCTTGTTGATGTGAAAAAGTTTTGTGGGCCCCACTATGTTGTATGTGCTAGATCCACACCGTTTATATATTTTTCATATTAATTTAGGTATGGAGCCCAAAAATGTGGTAGACCCAAGGTTTGAGTGGACAATATCACATAAACTAGTGGAGATTGAACACCTACAATTGAAAACTTTTTGGGGCCACCAAAGTTTTGGATCAAGCTGATATTCGTGTTTTCCCTTCATCCTGATTTGTGTAACCTTATGAATAGGTTGGACGGCTAAAAAACATCATGGTGGTCTTAGAAAGGTTTCAATGGTGGGAATCATTGTCCCCACAACTTTCTGTGGTGGGGTTAGCCTTTTTTTTGGCTCATGCCCTAAAATAATGTGGCAAAATGGATGGATGCAGGAGATATGATACATACATTATGATGGCCCTAGCAAACTTTGCTATGTCAACATACTAGTTATACATTTAGAATAAAAAGCTTGAATAGGAACTATGAAAAAGGTGGAGTTGTCATTTAGAAAAATATTTTAAGTTGAAATCACTTAATGCATTCCATGTTAAGTATTAAGTCAAAGAAGGAAAGTTTAAAATGAATTCATTCGTCAGTGAAAATCCAAGTTAAGGACTCAAATTTTAAAATTTATCAAACCATCTAAATTAGGAAAATTCATTTAAAAAGATGTATTTCAGTATTAAGTGCTGAAAATAAGTTTCAACAAACAGACCTCAAGTCTTATCCACGAAAATCAGCATCAGCACAATAAATTACAGCTAGTTTGCATCGCTAGAATTAATTTTTGTACTATGTAACTCTTCTTCTTCTTCTTCTTTTTTTTCAAACTTTTTTCCTTTTTTACTGCCTGTTTAGTTGCACCAAATATTGTAAAATTTCATGAGATCTTGCACAATCAATACATGTTGTGATAGTTGGTGCAACAAACGCACACTAAACCCCATTTGTTAATTTGAAGTGCAAAGCCTAAATCTGAAATGTGAAGCCTGAATATGAAATCGGAAGGTTGAATATGAAATCGGAATTCAAAAAACTTGTTTGGTAATTACGGTGGAAGTCTGAAAAGCAAACACCAAATTTGAGACAACGTGTTTGTTAACAAACATATAAAATGCCTTAAATACATTAATTTGATGCATTTGCCCCTATCTCCTATTTGGAAATGTTTTACAATATAAAGGAATTATTTACTATTAAATGGAAATAAAATCATCTGCATATCAGCACCACATGGACGTTCAACGGCCTGTCCATTGGTTTTATCACTTTTCTAACCGTTCATTTTTTTCCTACATCTGTTACCCACCTGATGAAATGAATGGCTAATTTATGGAATATTCACATAGGGGCCAAGGAATTAACGTCTCAGATCCTGCACATCTATGCCATGTTGTCACGTGTAGCACACTTGTTTTCGCGCTTGAAGATGGGGTGTATCCAGCTACGTTCTTGTAATGATTTGTCCTGATCAGGACCGTTCGTGTAAAACTTCTACATCGAGCACTTAATTACTTTAGGACATCTTAATTATCCGTGCAAAAGATGGTCTACACCGTAATGATTAATTGCAGAAGACCAATGAGAGTCATTAGGAGGGCCACTCAAGTATTTGACTGTTGGACGAACATTGATTTAAACGTTGTAGTCGCAAGATAAGTAGGCCATCTTAGTAATTACGCTTGTCAAGCTCAGTTTTTGCACAGCGCAGACTAGTGTTGTATGGCTAACTCACATGCTCCAACTAACGGCATTTCTGGCGTGAGTAGAAAAATATGAAGCAAAGTGCTAGGAGATCAGGCGACTCTATGGGGCCCACTATGATGTATGTTTTATCCATACTGTCCATCCGTTTCGCTATCTTATTCCCAGGCGTGAACCAAAAAAATTGAGGCATATCCAAAACTCAAGCGAACCACAAGACATGAAATAAAGGAGATTGAATGCCTATTGTTAAAAACTTCTCGTGTGCCACATAAGTCTCATAAGTCTCCCAAGAAGTTTTATGTCTCTCGACCTTATGAGCAAATTAGATGGCAAATAAACATCTTAGGCCCGAAAATGCTTTAATGGTAGGCATTATTTTTATTATTTTATTTTTTTTATTTTTTTTACACACACTCATACTCCTTACACACCTACCCACCTACACCTGCGGGGCTTTTTTATACCACAATTGATACTTAATCTGTTAATAAGGTCACACCTACATGGATGAAGAGGAAAAACAAATTTCATATTGATCCGAAACTTCTGTAACCCCTAAAAGAGTTTTAATAGTAGACGTTCAACCCCCACTGCTTTTTGCAGTGTGGTCCACTTGATCTTTAAATCTGTCTTATTTTTTGGCTCAAGCCTTAAGATGAGCCCGCCAAATGGATAGATGGTTTGGATATAACACATACCTCATGATAGGATCCACAAAACTTGCTGACGCAAATGCACCAGTTGGTGTATGGTACACCCGCACTGCTACCCATCTGCTTCCTCACGTCAATACACTATCAAAGTGTTAGGAGTCAGAACCAGTGCTCGAGGAGCCAGCTGAGAGGATTTAGGAGATGGATTGACTATTCCCCCCACTGCCAGCCAATGGCTAGTGATCGGTGCTCTATGGACACCACCATGATGTATTTATTTCATTTATGTCTTCCATCTATTTTTCTAGATCATTTTATGATATTAAACAAAAAATGAGGTATATCCCAATCTCAAGTGGACAACATTATACGTAGAGTTGGGCAGAATCCGACCCGATTTGGCGAATCCGACTTGATCCAGTGGATCCAACCCAATTCGAACCAAACCAAAGGCCTGGATCGGTGCGGATCGAGTATGACCACTCAGATCCAATTGTACATCAGATCGAGTTTGGATCGCGGTCAATCTGGACCGATCCGATCCGAAATCCGAACGAACCCTAACCCCTCTTTCTCTACCCGAAGGAGGCATCGCACCCACCTATCTCTCCTCCTTTCTCTCCCTCTTTCTCTCCCGATTTCCCTCCTCTCCTTCCTTCTCTCCTCCTTTCTCTCCCTCTTTCTCTCCCGATTTCCCTCCTCTCCTTCCTTCTCTCCTCCTTTCTCTCCTCCTCTCTCCCTTTCTCTCCCTAGACTCAACTCAATCCAACTCAATTCGGTTTCCCAAATCGAGTCGGACTCGGTTTGGGTCAAGCCAGCAAGGATTCAGATCGGATTGAGTCAGCCCTGCTGGATTCGGTCTTGGATTGAATCAAGTTCGGGTCAGGTTCTTGAAAAATCAGATCGAGTCAAGTTGGACCCAATCCGGTCCGACTCGATTCGATGCCCACCTCTAATTACAAGAAACAATGTTGAATGAACGTTGCGCGGATTGAGTCGAATCAGATCGGTTTGGATTGACTATTAACCCAATCTTGACTCGTTATGCGGTCGGATCTGAGTGGGCCTACTCGATCCGACCCAATCCTAACCTTTAGTTCGGGTCGGATCGGATCCGTCAGTTTGGGTTGGATCTTGCCCTGCCCTACAAATGGCTACAGAAAAAGGTAATTTTTTTTTTTTTTTTTGGTTAATTGCTTCAAAAAAGTAATTAAAGTAATGGAGGGGTTAGGTGCAACCCTGGCCATGGGGCCCAGCTTGATGTGTATATTGTATATCCATGCCATCCATCCATTTTGCAGCTCATTTTATGGCGTGAGACCAAAAAATGAAGCAGATTCAATCTCAGGTGGACCACACCACACAAAAAGTGGTAAATGACTATTACAAACTTTTGTGAACTTATGAAATTTCAGATCAAGCTGATATTTTTTTTTCCCATAATCAAGGTCTGTGTGACCTTATCAACAGGTTGGATGGTAAACAACCATTATGGTGGGCCCTAGGAAGTTTTTAATGGTGGGATCACAACTGTTTTCTATGGTGTGATCCACCTGGGATTTGAATCTGCTTCATTTTGCATATCATACCCTAAGATGAGCTCATAAAAAGGATGGACTGCATGCATATACAATACCTACATCAAGGTGGGCCCCATAGGCAGGGCCGCACCATGTTGGCTGAGGCCTGACCACACCATACCCGCTCCCAAGTAATTAATGCCCACTCCTTAAAAAAAAAAAAATGCTCTTGATAAATAACATGTAATTCAAAATCTTTGGAAAAGCCCTCATGTAATAGTGTGAGAAATCAGCCCCACACTTTGGAAGCGAGATCAGATGTCCTGCTCCTTTGTTAATGGAGGTGCTGACATCTATCCACCCTACTTTTTGGCCTATTGCAATGCAAACAGGCATGCTTATATTCTTGAGCCTTGCCAGTTAGTTTTCCTTTCAAAAATAATGTAAGAGTCTTACAAAGTATGGTATATTTTATCAGATTCATAGATGATACCGGATTTATTCGAGTTCATATTATAAATTCCTGATGGAGCTTATTCTTTCCCATATATTTTTGGTTGAAGTGTTTGGTCCATGTTTTGTCTTCCCTATTCATTTATAAAATAGAACTAATTAACATAAGTTTGAATAAAATTCAGTAAATTTCTTTAGAACAACAGCTTGTTTGGTAGAAGAGGTAACACCTCTAGCTGTGCTCTGATTCACATGTTCAGCTGAGTGATGTTTTCTTCTTCTTCTTTTAATGCCTATGAGGATTGGTTGAAACCTGCCATCATATTGGAGGCATTTGAGGTAAGGTCTGTTAGGCTAGCTGTTGCTTGTGCTCAAAATATAGGCGATGCACCAAATACGGAAGAAGGTACTTGCTTTTATGATCTCCAAATGCAGATAGCACCTTTATTTCACTATTTCTTCCAACAAGTAAACATGTATCTTTCTTCTTGTATCATTTGGTTGAGATGCATGGAGACTTATGTAATGTTGACTTTTACTCTTCTATACCTGTTTTTTTACTGTCCTTTTAAAGTTGTCAAAATGCAGAAAATCCGTGTGTATCATTGAGTCGTTGCACGAAGTATCCTAATGTGTTCACAAAGGAGCCTTGAAATGGCTCTTTTTGCCATTCTGACAGATTTTCTCCCCCAAATTTTATTGCACCATTTGCTTATAGTTCCCTTGCATTGTAGGCAGCTGCCCAACAGTTCAAGTTAGGTTTGATGTCCATGGGTTTCCAGCGACAACTCTCGCAAATCTCGTTGGCTGATTTTATTTTCGTAAGTGAGTTTTCGACTCTACGTTGTGACAGAATAGAAAATTCTGTACTTAGCTCTCTTTCTTTCTGTTAAATTCTCTTTCAGTTTTTAAGCTTTTCTCATTCTTTGAGTTGTTTGGATGCCTGTAAATGAAATACAGGCAGTATTTGGGTGCTGAAAAATGCCTGTAAATCATTTACAGGTTTTAGCTGAAAATGAAATCCCTCTGAAAAGCTGTGATTTCATTTACCTGCAAATCATTTACAGCTTAACGGCTATAATTTTAAACTTTTACGGGTCTTTTGGATGCCTGTAAATGGGGTTAACTGTAAATGATTTACAGGTAAATGGTTTATAGTCTGTGTTTGGATGCTGAAAATTGCCTGTAAATGATTTACATGTTGTAAATCATTTGCAGTTTTCAGCCCCATTTGATTTTCAGGCAAAAAGCTGTGATATCATTTACAGGCTCTCCATTTACAGGCAAAAAACCTCAAAAACTTGTGGAGGCCGTGCATTTGAGAGCTCTTTCTAGTACATCTGTTGGTTGCAACTCTTGGGGCTATACTGAAGATTGAAACTTTATTTCTAAATAAGAAAAAAAATGTTAGCTGAAATTGTGGTTGGTCTAAATTTTCTAGGTGTAGAGAGTGGAAATACAAAGAGTATGGCTAATGCCGCAGAGTGAGTTGAAAGGGCAACCAGTGACATGTTGATTGGTCCGAACTGGGGAGTCAATATTGAGATCTATGACATTATTAACATGGATCCAGGGTATATACTTCTTGCACCCTGCCTTTTCTTTTGATGCGCATACTATCATTGATGGCATGCCACCTTTCTCTCTATTGTGTTAAGCTTCGCTCTGGACTGGGGAGTCCGGTATGTAGTTCATTATTTGCTAAGGTTGACAGGTTTTTTATTTTCTGTTATTACTTATCACTACCAGGAGTGAATGTTGAGATGTTTTTCAAAACCTTGTTCAAGAGTAAAAGGAAGTTTCGCACAAGGGGATTGAGATAATAGAGTTGATAGTTGATGTGTAGTACTGCTTACAGGTGTGCTCTCATTTACAATTGTGTATAAAAGAACATTGTTGAGTCATTGATATATTTTATAACTACTAGAAATCTATAGGCCTTCTGTATAGTGCCATTTTGTTTAAATTCTGCTCCTTGATTGTCTTAACTCAAACACCTTATTAAAATATTTATGCAGGCATTTATTGGGGTGGCTCAAGATCCTAATGCCATTATCATTGCTTTTAGGGTCACCCAAGAACATAGGCATGAACTTTGCAATGGCAATTCTTGTTATATGTCATGCATACCATGTTTTAGTCAACTTGAGAAAAAGATATGGTTGGAACTATTTTTACCAATCAATACTATGTTTTAAGCCAAGGTTCAGGAGTAATCCTAACTGTAGTTGATTTATTTGCACTCATGTGCCCATGGGGACACATGGAAGACATGTACAAGTCCTAACCACTCATCCAGCAGACCCCCAATATATGGTGGCCCCAAATCCTGGCCAATTTGATCCTAACCGTTTGATGTAACAGGGCACGAAAAATGGATGGTCATAATTTCTTTCCTCAAATTGACTGCTTAAGGTGATCTAGCTAGCCTGATTTTCGTGCTGTGGCCCATAGATGGTGCTTCTCTTTAATGAGTGATCTGGTAATCGTGCATGCTTTTGTGGGACCTAAGTTGGATAGTAGTCTGCAAATTGAATAAATCAGGGTCTCCTGCCAATCCAGTTGGGGTACCTTTTCACATTTAATTGAAATCATTATTGAAATTTCTTCTTTAGAATATCCTATGACACGTCAGTCAAACTTGCTTTCCTTTCTCATTTATTATTCAATTGCAATCAAAGTTAGCCTTAAAGTGACTTTACTATTATAGCTGTGAAAATAATGATTTGAAGGAGAAATGCTATATATGCTGCTTTCTCACATGAGGTTGAGAGTTATCTTTGCGGTAGATGTGTGCATGACAGGGCTATTCATCAGGTGGGTCTCACCATCAACATGCCTTACCTTAAAAACCAATTTGATCCATTCATTGGCTGGGCTAGTTACATGTGTTGCATATGGACCATTGGTTGTGTTTTCCCTATATGTCCACTTTTCTCATACACTAAAAACAGGGGACTGGTGCAATTGAGAATCTAATGGAGGATTTATTTGAAATTTGTGTTGGTTTGTTTTTTGTAGGGATTTATCTGGTAACTTGCTATATGGAGATATTCACATCTATATATGGAGATATTCTGGTAACTTGTTATGTAGGACCTTGAAATGAAACCCACCTTTGTTCCTAAGTCTGTCAAGGCTATCGCCATGTTATTCTTGACAATCTCAAAATTTGGAGACACTGTCAAACACGTGACACAGCAGAACCACCATCACTAAAGATAAATATCAATCAAAATGTTTGTAATTGTATTGCAGGTTATAGTGGTGGCATTTCGGAACTGAAATCTGATGCTGCCAGAGGACTATGATGAATTGTATGAAATTCACGACAAGGAATTAGCATCTCTTAATTTAGAAAAATATTTTAACTTAAAATCACTTACTGCATTCCATGTTAGGTATTAAGTCAAAGGGAGGAAAGCTTAAAATTAATCCATTTGTTAGTGACAATCCAACTTAAGCACTTAAAATTTAAATTTTATCAAATCATCTAAATTAGGAAAAATCACTTTAAAAGGCCTATTTCAGTATCAAGTGCTGAAAAAAAGTTCTAACAAACGGACCGAAGTCTCACTTCACCCAATAAGAAATTTCAGATCACCATCATTCCATACATGAAAATCAGCATCAACACAATAAATTGTAGCTAGTTTGCATCACTAGAGTTAATTTTTGTACCCTGTAACCCTTCTTTCTTTCTTTCCCTTTTTTTTCACACTATTTTTCTTTTTTACTGCCCATTTAGTTGCACCAAATATTGGAAAATTCCATGAGATCTTGCACAATCAAGAAATTTCATGATATTTGTTGCAACAAACGCACTGAATATTTGATTTTTATCTAATTTCTCTATATATTTTTATACGGCAGAAACCAAATTGCTTCTGAAGCTTTTAAAGAGAGACTTCAGCTGGGTACATCTACCTTTCTTGTTCTTAATTTGCTCCTTTTTCTTTTCTTTTAACTAGATATGATTTGATATGGATGGTGGTCAGATCTTCCCAAACCATTTCTGATGTTTGGATTGACATGATTTTTAGTGTCCTGTCATCACAGTGGGCACAACTTTTGGATGGGTTGGATGCCAAATTGATACCATGTGGGCCCCACTACTGGATCTTGAAGGCTTTTGTATGGTTGTACAAGATCTCTATGGTAAGGCCCACCTAATGATTGTGTGTGTGTGTGTGTGTGTGTTACACACACACACACACACACACACACATATAATCATTAGGTGCCACAATTGCGAGGTGCCACCATGGTACCGTGTGTGCCTTCCTTTGAAAGGGCATGCAGATTGCATATTGAGCCTAGCACCACACACATCTGTGATGATTCGATGTGATGAGATTTGATTGAACATGTGCCACTGTCAGTGATGGAGCCCAGTCAAGCATGTATTTGACCTAATGACTTTCAAACATGCTTTACATGAGGTCCATTTTTTTTATGGTGGCACTTGACCCAATCAAATCTGGCACATCAGGTAATCACGAATGTCTATGGTGGCAAAGTCACCATGTAATCCGCGTCTCTTGAAAGGACGTAGGTTTCCTTACCCAAGGATATCCCCGGTGACATGACGTGTCGCAAAGTGATTGTTGATTTATAAATGGGCCCAAGAATGATAGAAAGGAAAGTATTATTATGTGCAAAAGCTGTCATTTGGGTCTAGTAGAAATTGAACCACCCACGACAAAATCCAAGATTGGCGCCAAATTCCTCCCTCTCTCTCTCTCTCTCTCTCTCTCTCTCTCTCTCTCTCTCTCTCTCTCTCTCTCTCTCTCTCTCTCTCTCATTGCACTTGCTACTGTGATGATTCCAAGTGGTAAACCACCACATTCTTCAGTCACAAGCTTTGCAATTTTTCTACTCCCGGAGAAAGAACAACATCAACCCCAAGCCTTTCCTTAAACAATTCTCACGCTTCTTCCCTCAAAAGAACTTCCACTTCAAACTTTTTTTGGCACTTCATGCCTCGGCACACATTTTTTGATCAAGTAGTCAGTACTACTTTGTATGCATTTCCCTCAAGAGTTCCTACATTTTCCAATGGAAATGCTTTCCACATATCATCAAAGATGATAACGAACTTCTCCCTACGTTTCCAAGCCTAAAAAAATTTCATTTTTCTTCTCATTTCATCCTCTTCATCAGAAAGGTCTAATTTTATTGCCCGTGCAATACCATTTTGTAGTCTATCAATACTAGAATCATTAAACACTATCGCCCAAATGACAGTACCCAATATTCTAAATTCCTGTATTTTATTAAAGATGTGGGTCATGATGGTTGTTTTGCCCACTTCCCCTATACGATACTCACCAATAGTTCTGACCTCTTAAGTCATCAATGACTTCCAAATCTGTTCCAAATTTCTTTTCGTTGTCGTTCTACCAACCAGTTCTGTTGTGGGCATACTTCCACTTTCAGGTAATAGATCAGCAGGTGACCCTTCTGAAAATCGACCTTTCTCCTTCGGCTTCACCACCTCTTCAATCTTCTGTATGACACGTTTTGCTAATGCAACACGTGTGAGTGAGAAATCTCTCCCCACTTCAAAATAAACCTCTTCTATCTTAATCACTTCACTTGTAGTTCTTTGCACATTTTCCAGCCGTAAACTCACCTCTTGCTTTGGTTTCTTTCCATGCATTACCTTCGTTGTGTTCAGTTTGTTCTTTACATCGGTCTCCCGGTTGCTCAAATCTTGTATTTCGGTTTTCAGAACATCAAGACTCTCTTGAAGCTTGCTAGAGTAGTCGTATTGAACCCATACATTCCTGGCAATCTCCTGGAGGAATTCCATAGCAACTTATAAATGTTAAATTAAAAATTATTGAACTAAAAAAATAAATAAGTTACGGCATGTTTGGTTATGCTACATTTCATAAAAATTGGTACTGATAATAGTCTAAAAATGCAAAAACTCAACTAAACTTGATGTTAATTTAAGTAGTTCAACTTGGTGAGTTGACCCAATTTGATTAGGAATTTAATAATTATAATAGTTTTTAAAATTTATAATTATGGAGAATATTTAGAATAGTTAAGTCTATATCCATACTTATTCCTTAGAGCCAATTGCTTCTCTATTTTTCATGCTATTTTTAGAATTAGGGAATTTTTTTTTTTTCTTTTTCATAGACAAACAGAAATAAACTTACTTAAGGGTAGCATCTTTATGGGGCATTTGTAGAAGAGCCTTCCTAGATTTTTTGATGTGTTGGATTTTGGAATCAAATATCTTGCTTGATTATATATGCAATTTATTTACTTCACATGATTTTCTAAGTTGTAATCCATGATGTATCTTATTCATAACTTAGCATTAATGACAACTAGCCAAGATCTAATGAGTACAATTATAAACTACTCTAATCAAACAGCAATAAAGAATAACAAAAGTCACTAAAAAAAATATCCACAACAAATTCAAATAAGAGAGTAATAAACAAAGTGAAGTGACTAAGATAGATGAGGTTTATTTTGAAGTGGGGAGAGATTTCTCACTCCCACGTGTTGCATTGGGAAGTTCCAACAATTATCGATGTCATCGAAGGTCTATCGATAACAACCTCGATACCATCTGAAAGTCACTCGATGATATCGACAGGACAAAAAAATAGTCTAGCGACCAGGATTGAAAAATCCTGCAATTATCGATGATATCGAAACCCATTCGATTTCATCGATTCCACCAATGAGGAGAAAATCCCCATCAAATCTTTCCCTTTTCGACTCAGGAGGAATCCACATTCTTCAAGCCAGCTTGATTTTTACAAACCTCAAACTTGCCCTTGAACAAAGCCTTAGTCATCATGTCTAACCTATTATCGTCCGTGTGGACCTTCTCAAGCTGTAACACCTGTTCCAAAGTATCCATTATCCAGTGATACCGAATCTCTATGTGCTTCGACTTGAAGTGTTGACTTGGATTCTTGCTCAAGTGTATAGCACTTTGGCTATCGCAATAGACCATGTGCTGCTCTTGCTTCAGACTAAGTTCCTGTAGGAACCTTTTCATCTAAAGCATCTCTTTACATGCCTCAGTGACTGCAATGTGCTCGGCCTCTGTCGTCGACAATGCTACGACCTTATGTAGCTTGCTCTACTAAGAAATCGCTCCCCCTGCAAACGTGAACATGAACCCCGATGTAGACTTCTTAGAGTCTATGTCACCTGCCATATCTGCATCTGTGTATCCCTCTAACACAGGTTTCCCATCACCATAGCATAGGCTCAACCTAGATAAGCCTCTTAGATACCGTAGTATCCACTTCACCGCCGCCCAATGCTCTTTGTCAGGATTGGTAAGATACTGGCTGACAACACCAACTGCATATGCTATGTCTGGGCGTGTACACACCATAGTATACATCAAACTTCCTACGGGTGATGCGTAGGGTATCTTCTGCATCTCTTCCACCTCTGCCTTCGTCTTGAGACACTACTTATCGCTCAATCTAAAGTGACCATCTAATGGAGTACTGACCGGCTTCGCTGTATTCATATTGAACTACTCTAGGACTTTCTCAATATACTGTTCTTGTGACAACCAAAGCTTCCTGCTACTTCTGTCACGGGTTATCTCCATTCCTAGGATCAGTTTAACCGGGCCCAAGTCTTTCATCGCAAAAGACTTGTCCAACTCCTGTTTCAGCCTGTCGATCTTCTTGATGTCTTTTCCCATGATGAGCATGTCATCAACATATAACAGCAGAACTAAGAAATCACCATCTGAGAACTTGCACGTGAACACACAGTGGTCCGACTCCGCTCTGTCATACCTATACTATAACATGAACGAGTCAAACTTCTTGTACCATTGTCGTGGATCTTGTTTCAGCCCATATAAGCTCTTCCTTAGCCTACACACCATATGCTCCTTGCCCTTGACTTCGAACCCTTCTGATTTGTGTATGTAAATCTTTTCTTCCAGGTCACCATGGAGAAAGGCAGTTTTAACATCTAAGTGCTCTATCTCCAGATCCATGCTAGTTGCCAACCCAAGCAACACCCGTATGAATGTCATCTTCACCGCTGGTGAGAATATCTCCTCGAAGTCTATGTCTTTCCTCTGACCGAACCCTTTTACCACAAGTCTGGCCTTGAACCTCGTCTGTGAATTCTTCTGCTCAACCTTCTTTCTGAACACCCACTTGTTATTCAAAGCTTTCTTGCCCTTAGACAGTTTCACCATGTCATAGGTGTGGTTCTTATGCAAGGATTTTATCTCCTCTTGCATATCTTTCAACCACTCATCCTTATGCCCGTCGACTATGGCCTCAGAATAGTCTTCTGGTTCTCCTCCATCAGTTAGCATAATGTACTTATGCGGCAAGTACCTCTTGGACGGCTGTATGTCCATAGATAACTTCCTCACCTGTGGCTCAGCAGGTGGATCAAGTGGAGGCTGCTCCCCCGTTCCATCTTCTGTAGGAACTCCCTCGTCCTCTGCACCTTGTTGTACTCCCCCGTCATCAAGCACCACTGAACTAGGCTAGTTCTTCTCTAGCTTACCAATGTCTTCTATACACTGATCTTCAAAGAAAACCACATCTCTGCTCCTGACGATCTTCCTCTCGGTCGGATCTCACAATCTGTAACCGAACTTTTCATCACCGTACCCCAAGAACACACACTACCTGATCTTCATATCGAGCTTGGACCTCTCGTCCTTTGGTACGTGAATGAATGCCCTGCATCTAAACACCCTGATATGACTGTACAATGGATCCTGTCCAGTCCACACCTTCTCGGACACTTCTTCATTCAACGGAGCTGATGGAGACCTGTTTATCAAATACACCGCCGTATGCATTGCTTCTCCCCAAAATGTCTTGGGCAATTTCGCATGGGATAACATACATATGATTCTCTCAACAATAGTGCGATTCATTTGCTCAGCTACACCATTATGCTGGGGGGTCTTAGGAACCGTCTGTTCATGCCGTATACCTAGAGACTTGCAGTACTCATGAAAGTCGTCAATGTATTCACCACCATTGTCAGTGCGGATGCACTTTAATGATCTACCTGTCTCTCTCTCGACCATAGCATGAAACAATTTAAACACACCAAAGACCTCATCCTGGATTTCAAAGCATAAACTCAAACCCTCCTAGATGCATCATCAATAAAAGTGACAAAGTACAATGCCCCACCCAAGGTTTTTGTCCTCATAGGACCACGCACATCAGAATAAATAAAATCTAATGCATGCACTTTATTAACATAAGAAGCGAATTTAACAAATGAAACTCTATGTTGTTTCCTTGATAAACAATCAAGACAGGTTTTGAGAGGTATACCTGTCACGTCTGGAAGGAGCCGCTTCTTCGCTAGTAGCTGAAGTCCTTTTTCACTCATGTGGCCTAGACGCCTGTGCCACATGTCAATAGTTGAATCTTTCGCTGCGTTCAACCCACCCTTGCATACACTGACACTCACCTTGTACAGGGTACAACACTTCTTTCCTCTGGCTACGATTAACAAACTCTTGATAAGCTTCCAGCGCCCACCAGCAAACCGGCTTTCATATCCATCATCATCCAACCTTCCCGTCGACATCAAGTTGAGGCGAAGGTCTGGGATATGCCTCATATCCCTGAAAACCAATGTGCAGCTCACATCGGTCTTCACACAAATATCACCGACCCTTATGATCTTCGATACGCTAGAATTTTTCATCTTCATGGTCCCATAGTCACCTGACTTATAGCTTGTGAAGAAATCCCTGCATGGAGTCTCATGAAAAGAAGCTCCTGAGTTAATCACCCAGTTGGTGTCCTGACTCGTAGCCGTGAGACATACATCGTGATCTGCTGAAAGAATAATAATAATGTCGCCATCTGAATCGACCGCAGTAGAATCAGATTCATCTTCTTTCTCCTTTCATTTTCCTTTCTTGTTGTTTTTAGCCTTACAACATTCATGCTTATAGTGGCCCTTCTTGCCACAATTCTAGCATTCAACATCTTTTCTGTTACTCGACTTGCCTCTTGATTTATCTCAGGCCTTCCTGCCCTTCTTGTTCTTTCCTCTTCCCCGTTCCTGTGTTACAAGTGCCTCTTACTGAATAGACCCCTGAGACTTCCTCCTTGTCTCTTCATTGAAGAGACAACTAGTAACCTGTTCCATAGATATCTTTCCGTCTGGCGCGGAGTTACTTAGAGACATCACTAATGTCTCCCAATTGCCAAGCAATGAATGTTGAGGGTCAAATATTGCATATTAGACCCCAGATATTATCTGGATTTACGAATATAATGCTATCTAATGGCTTGTTTTCTCATTCTTATGTTGCAAGGTGATTTTATGAGCATGGATAGAAAAAGGACGTTAAAAGTTGAGATTTAACGATCTGATGACGCCAAAGTCAAGGGACACACTCCAGGGGACCAAGATTGACAAATATACACGGTCAGAAATCCGAGAAAAGTTAGAAATTGAAGCTCAAGTGGCCTGAAGGACGTCCAGAATGCAAGATCACGAGGTTCCCACCATCCGTTCGGCTCGAAACTTCATACGTCGCCTGAGGACCATAAATTAACCGTACATATAAAATTTCAGACATTGAAGATCTCGAGAAGTGCCCCAACTGACAGATCAGCCCATAAACCGTTGATTCTGGGCCCACCTGATATCTGAAACTGTCTCAAAATTATTATTGATGCCTTAAATGAGGAGTCAAAACAGATGGACGGTGCAGATTTCTCCAAAACAGTGCAATGGACCCCATATGAGATGAGTGTGTACAGTGCACATGTGCACTCGCCGTGCATGGCAAGTGTCAGAGACGGCTTAACCGTCTCTGACCGAAAGAAAGAAAAAAAAAAAAAAAAAAAAAGTTTACGTTGGCAGCGGACGCACGGCTGCTGGCTGTTTTCACGGACATTATTGGGCCCCACACAAGCTCTGTACGTCTGATCCAAGCCGTCCATCTTGTAGAGGGCTTCGAGAGCTATAAAACCATGTTGTCACTTTTCACCCATGTGTGCACACGTGTGAGATACAAAGGCCACAAAAGGGCTTCCCGGTAGCGTTCAAATCTGATCTTTTTGTGATTTCTTCTCTGAGCCACGTTAATGAACGTTCAAAACCACTCATTCTTGACTGAAATTTCGTTCTGAATCCAATGGACGGGGTGGATTTTCCAGAAAATGCTTCTGTGGGGCCCACCGACCACAACAGCTAAATGGTGCGAAAGGTTTCGCACATCCACGAAAATTGACTTTTTCGGACAGTTTTGGCCCACCATCTTTGATCATATGGCAGATCTGAACCGTCTATCATGTAGAGGACCCAAGAAAGTATTAAGGGACGGTGTTTCTTTAGAATTTGAGCGAGAAAAGTGGCGCGTTTCATGGTACCGAACTTGGCTGCGAAAATTGCACTCCGTGTCCTGCTACAACTCTGTCACTGACTCTAGCCTTCCAGCAGCTATAAAAGGAGGTTTTTGGACATGGGGAGCATTCATTCAAGGTCTTGGGAGGAAAAATAGAGGGCTTGAGCTTGGGTTTCAACGTGGGCAGAGGAGAGAGAGAGAGGAGCTTGGTTTTTTTCTTTCCCTTTTCTTTTCCTTTTCTTTTTCTCTTTATTTATTTGGATTGAGCCCATTCATGGCAGGCTAAAACCTCCTAGCTAGGGCTAAGAGGTGAAGCTTGTAGTGAGATGGGAGATTTGATTTTATTTTAATTTTAATTCATGAATTGACGTTGATTTTAGTTAATTATTATGGGAATGTTTTAGGTTTTTAATGGTCTATTGTGACTGAAATTACAATGGGTCTGCAATGGCTTTGAATATTCCCATTCTCTTTAATGTTTATGATGTCAGGAAGCCCTGTTGTTCACCATAGTCTCCTGGGCATGGTTGGATGTCGGTACCCTTCCTAACTTTCATACATGTGATTGGGTGGTAATTAGTTTAATTCTGTTGTTTTCCATAGTCTTTTGGGCATGGTTTGGTGATGGAATCCATTCTAATTCATACACCTTTCATCTCTTTGAAAACTAGATCAACGGCAGTTCAGTAATTTCCATGATTTTTGATGCAAGCATAAGTTCTCCCTGATCTCTACAAATGGATCCTCTGAATCCCTAGTTCCCTTCTTCTGATTTCTCTCAAGTTTATATAATTATTTCACCATTATTTCTCAAATTACATTCAGTCTAGATTTCATATTAATCTAGTTCTAGTTCTGGTTAGTTTTAGATAACGTACAAGTTTCAGTCCCTTGGGATTCGACCTCGGTCTTACCGAGCCCCCGTCACTAATGATGGCTCGAGGCTTTCTGAACCGACTTGTTCACTCCCCGTCACTGCACCTATCACCAAAAACTTATGTGCGACGCCTCTGATTATGCTCTTGGAGCGGTTCTAGGCCAGAGAAAAGATAAGCGGCCTTACGTTATTCACTACGCAAGTAGGACTCTAAATCCTGCCCAAGTGAACTACTCGACTACGGAAAAGGAACTCTTAGCCGTAGTGTTCGCTTTGGACAAATTTAGGTCCTACCTGATCGGATCCAAGATCATCATCTACACAGATCACGCGGCACTTAAGTATCTTCTTTCTAAGAATGATTCTAAGCCCCGCCTGATACGATGGATCCTTCTACTCCAAGAATTTGATTTGAAAATTAAAGATAAAAAGGGAGTAGAGAACGTAGTGGCCAATCATCTTTCTCTCCTTAATACCTCTGATTCCCTTGAGGCAACCCATATCAATGACATGTTCCCTGATGAACAACTGTTTAGAGTCTCCCATTCACCTTGGTTCGCTGATATTGCTAATTATCTTGCTACAGGTACCATACCGACACACTGGACGTCACAAGATAAGAAGAAATTCTTTACCAAGGTGCGTAACTTTTTCTGGGATAATCCATATTTGTTTAAATATTGCCCAGACCAAATCTTAAGGAGATGCGTACCAGACGATGAGTATCAGAGTGTCATCTCCTTCTGTCACTCACAGGCCTGTGGTGGTCACTTTTCTGCTAAAAAGACCACGGCCAAGATTTTACAGTGTGGCTTCTACTGGCCCACTATGTTCAGGGACACTCATGAGTTTTGCAAGGCTTGTGAGCGTTGTCAGAAATTGGGAGCACTGTCCCGTCGAAATATGATGCCCTTGAATCTCATCCTTATTATAGAAGTATTTGATTGTTGGGGCATTGATTTCATGGGACCATTCCCCCAATCATTTGGAAATCTGTATATTTTGCTCGCCATAGACTATGTCACTAAATGGGTCGAAGCAATTCCGTGCCGCAAAAATGACCATCGCACTGTCATTAAATTTTTGAAAGAAAATATCCTGTCGCTGTTCGGAACACCTCGAGCCATCATTAGTGACGGGGGCTCACACTTCTGTAATAGACCATTTGAGAGCTTAATGAAGAAATACGGTATCTCTCATAAGGTGAGCACCCCATACCATCCACAGACAAGTGGACAAGCTGAGATTTCTAATAGGGAGATCAAACATATCCTAGAGAAAACGGTTAACCCTGATCGTAAGGACTGGTCAATCCGATTGACCGATGCCTTATGGGCGTACCGTACTGCTTTCAAAACTCCTATTGGAACATCTCCCTTTAGACTTGTCTATGGGAAAGCCTGTCACTTGCCTGTGGAATTAGAACATAAAGCATACTGGGCGACCAAAAATCTGAATTTCAATCTGGACAACGCTGGCTCGCTACGCAAACTTCAGTTAAATGAACTTGAAGAAATCCGGAACGATGCGTACGAAAACTCGAGAATTTATAAGGACAGGATGAAGGCGTTTCATGATCAACATATTCTACGGAAATCATTCACGCCAGGTCAGAAAGTCCTCTTGTATGACTCTCGACTACATCTCTTTTCGGGTAAGCTTCGATCTCGTTGGACTGGCCCTTACATTGTTGTTACTGCTTATCCTCATGGGGCCGTCGAGATAAGAGATCCCGACAATGGCAAGGAGTTTAAAGTTAATGGACATCGATTAAAGCCATTTGTTGAGACATTTGATTCAGAGGACATGTCCATGCCTCTGATTGCTCCTGTTTACCAGGACTGATCTCCTAGTCTGATGGAGGTATAGGTAAGTTTATCGCTTTCATAGGTTTAGGATAGTCGCTTTCATAGGTTAGTTAGTTCAATGTTTGTGGGTATCATTACTGCAAACCCTCACGAGACTACAACTCGTCCACTAGGGGTAACCTAGGGGTTTAAAGGCTTGTTGCATACGCTAAATGCAATCGAGAGCACCTGTGAAAGTGGTATAGGTAGGATTTTATTTTTGTTATTTTTGTTCTGCTTTCTCTCTCATGCTGACAAGCTTCCATGCCGTGATCTATTGGAAACTCTCTTGATTCGTTATTCAGGTATTATCTTTCCATCACTTCTCATTTACTTTCGTTGTCCCATGTGCATTGCATGCTCATATCTTTTACATTGAAGACAATGTAGACTTTAGGTTGGGGGTGGGGGATTAGGTAACTTAATCAGTATTTTCTTGGTCTTGAGCAACAATTGTGAAAAATTTTTGAATTTTTCTGAAAATTTTTATGAATTTGAAGTGATTTTGACGAATATCCTTGATTTAGAATTGTGGGATATATGATGTTGATAATTTATGACTCTTGGATTCCGTATCGGTGGCATTCTGCAGTTACGATCGAGTTGCTAAGTCATGATTAGAAGTTTTAAACATTGATCGCATCAGGATTTCATATGTCACATCTCGCTTTCACGTTAAGACTTCAGTCTGATATTGAAGGGTTAATTTGGTAATCACTAAGCACGAAAGGAACCAGCCTGAAATATCTTGCCATCATGGTATAAAAATTGGAAAGGTGGATAATTAATCTTCACCATAGGTTTGCTCCCTATAGGTGTGGAGTTAATTCCCCATGAATGATATCTAAAAAGAGTCAGGTGTATGATCTTCACCATAGGTTTGCTCCCTATAGGTGAGGATTTGATTCCCCTTCCTTGGCATTACTTTGAATAGAAAAATCACAAGTTAATAGGCTAATCTATGAGGCAAGTTTTGGATTAAGTTTGGTTATCATGAATTCTCTTGCTGGTTACCAATGAGATCCTGAAATAACAAATTCAATCTTAATGTGATTAATTGAGATTACACTATACATCCATGGATCTCAATGTTTAAAATTTTTCTAATTGATGGATTAATGCTTTACACTTGATTATGAAGTCTACGGTGCGCTTGAGCTCAGGAGAATACAATTTCTAACATTCATGAATATTAAATTTCTCGTATTTTGTTCAAAATCTCACTCGATTTCATAAAAAGTTCTCCTATAATTCTCAACTTATTTTTCGCATACTTTACTCGGGACTGGCAAAATGCTGGTTGGGGGTTGTGTTGAGGGTCAAATATTACATATTAGACCCCAGATATTATCTGGATTTACGAATATAATGCTATCTAATGGCTTGTTTTCTCATTTTTGTGTTGCAAGGTAATTTTATGAGCATGGATGGAAAAAGGACGTTAAAAGTTGAGATTTAACGATCTGATGACGCCAAAGTCAAGGGACACACTCCAGAGGACTAAGATTGACAAATATACACGGTCAGAAATCCGAGAAAAGTTAGAAATTGAAGCTCAAGTGACCTGAAGGACGTCCAGAATGCAAGATCACGAGGTTCCCACCATCCGTTCGGCTCGAAACTTCATACGTCGCCTGAGGACCATAAATTAATCGTACATATAAAATTTCAGACATTGAAGATCTCGGAAAGTGCCCCAACTGACAGATCAGCCCATAAACCGTTGATTCTAGGCCCCCCTGATATCTGGAACTGTCTCAAAATTATTATTGACGCCTTAAATGAGGAGTCAAAACAGATGAACGGTGCAGATTTCTCCAAAACAGTGCAATGGACCCCATATGAGATGAGTGTGTACTGTGCACATGTGCACTCGCCGTGCATGGCAAGTGTCAGAGACGGCTTGAAAGAAACAAAAAAAAAAAAAAAAAAAGTTTACGTTGGCAGCGGACGCACGGCCGCTGGCCGTTTTCACAGACATTATTGGGCCCCACACAAGCTCTGTACGTCTGATCCAAGCCGTCCATCTTGTAGAGGGCTTCGAGAGCTATAAAACCATGTTGTCACTTTTCACCCATGCATGCACACGTGTGAGATACAAAGGCCACAAAAGGGCTGCCCGGTAGCGTTCAAATCTGATCTTTTTGTGATTTCTTCTCTGAGCCACGTCAATGGACGTTCAAAATCACTCATTCTTGACTAAAATTTCATTCTGAATCCAATGGACGGGGTGGATTTTTCAGAAAATGCTTCTGTGGGGCCCACCGACCACAACAGCGAAATGGTGCGAAAGGTTTCGCACATCCGCGAAAATCGACTTTTCCGGACAGTTTTGGCCCACCATCTTTAATCATATGGCAGATCTGAACCGTCTATCATGTAGAGGACCCAAGAAAGTACTAAGGAACGGTGTTTCTTTAGAACTTGAGCGAGAAAAGTGGCGTGTTTCATGGTACCGAACTTGGCTGCGAAAATTGCACTCCGTGTTCTGCTACAACTCTGTCACTGACTCTAGCCTTCCAGCAGCTATAAAAGGAGGTTTTTGGACATGGGGAGCATTCATTCAAGGTCTTGGGAGGAAGAATAGAGGGCTCGAGCTTGGGTTTCAACGTGGGCAGAGGAGAGAGAGAGGAGCTTGGTTTTTTTCTTTCCCTTTTCTTTTTCTTTTCTTTTTCTCTTTATTTATTTGGATTGAGCCCATCCATGGCAGGCTAAAACCTCCTAGCTAGGGCTAAGAGGTGAAGCTTGTAGTGAGATGGGAGATTTGATTTTATTTTAGTTTTAATTCATGAATTGACGTTGATTTTAGTTAATTATTATGGGAATGTTTTAGGTTTTTAATGGTCTATTGTGACTGAAATTACAATGGGTCTGCAATGGCTTTGAATATTCCCGTTCTCTTTAATGTTTATGATGTCAGGAAGCCCTGTTGTTCACCATAGTCTCCTGGGCATGGTTGGATGTCGGTACCCTTCCTAACTTTCATACATGTGATTGGGTGATAATTACTTTAATTCTGTTGTTTGCCATAGTCTTTTGGGCATGGTTTGGTGATGGAATCCATTCTAATTCATACACCTTTCATCTCTTTGAAAACTAGATCAACGGCAGTTCAGTAATTTTCATGATTTTTTATGCAAGCATAAGTTCTCCCTGATCTCTACAAGTGGATCCTTTGAATCCCTAGTTCCCTTCTTCTGATTTCTCTCAAGTTTATATAATTATTTCACCATTATTTCTCAAATTACATTCAGTTTAGATTTCATATTAATCTAGTTCTAGTTCTGGTTAGTTTTAGATAACGTACAAGTTTCAGTCCCTTGGGATTCGACCTCGGTCTTACCGAGTTATTACTACATCACAACCCTGCACTTGGGGAGTGAACAATGAACTAAGCAATAGTAAAGCCTGCAATTCATCATCTAGAATCATCTTCATAGAGGAGAGTTGGTTCACTATATTGCTGACCTCATTCATGTGCTCGGCCACAGAACCACCATCCTTGAACTTGAAATTCACAAGTCGCCTTATCAGAAAGATTTTATTACAGGTTGTCTTCCTCTCATACAGCCCTTCTAGTTTCAGCCATAGGCTAGCGGCTGAAGTTTCCGTAGACACATGGTGGAACACAGAATCATCTAGCCATTGTCTAATAAATCCCACCGCCTTGCGGTCAAACTTCTTCCAATCATCATCAGTCATATCCTTGAATTTTGCTGATATGCCTAGAATTGGAGAATATAGGTCCTTGCAATAAAGCAAATCCTCCATCTTAGACTTCCATATGTCCAATTAGAACCATTGAGGCTGATCATCCTTGATGAGCCACCTTCCATAATTCCAAACCAATCCTACCCGTTCAATGAACCTGGCTCTGATACCACTTTGTTGGGGGCCTTACACAAAACCTTAGGATCTAGCCCTCCAGAATAAACCAGAATTATGGGATAATAAAAGCAATGAAGTAAATTAAAGCATCAATCACACAACACCAGGGATTTTTACGTGGAAAACCCTCAAAGAGGTAAAAACCACGGGACCTCGTTCAGATCAACAATCTACTATAAAGCAGAACGTTATAACCGATCACAAGCACACACTGCTTGGATCAAACATTCTTCACTCACGCAGAAGCGGATAAACAGTAAGAGAAATAAAGAAGACGGAGAGATCTCACCGATTATGAGGACGTGAAAGCACTGAGATATGGCAGATCACCTCTACAAGCTTCCTCTCTCTCTCACAACCTTAAGCCCTTTAGCAAATCCTTACAAAGCTTTAGGAAACCCTAGAATACCCTGGAATACATCTCAATCCCGGATACACCCATTTATATAAGAATAGAAAGAGGTAGAACCCAAATAGGAAACAAAATTCGCAGAATCTGCGTTTCTGCAATCGCATCTGCGGAACTCTTCGATCATATCGAAGGTCTCTCGATAACAGCGTCGATGTCATCTGAAAGTCACTCGATGATATCTAGACAGGACTAAAACTGTCGAGCAACCAGGGGTAAAAATTCCAACAATTATCGATGTCATCGAAGGTCTATTGATAACAACCTCGATACCATCTGAAAGTCACTCGATGATATAGACAGGACAAAAAAACAGTCCAGCGACCAAGATTGAAAAAACCTACAATTATCGATGATATCGAAACCCATTCAATTTCATCGATTCCACCAATGAGGAGAAAATCCCCATCACTGACTACTCGATCAAAAAATGTGTGCCAAGGCATGAAGTGCCAAAAAAAGTTTGAACTAGAGGTTCTTTTGAGGGAAGAAGCGTGAGAATTGTTCAAGGAAAGACTTGGGGGGTGATGTTGTGCTTTTTTCGGGAGTAGAACAGATTGCAAAGCTTGTGATCGAAGAATGTGGTGGTTTGCCACTCGGAATCATTATAGTAGCAAGTGCAATGAGAGAAAAGGACAAGGTTAGAGAATGGAGAAATGCATTAGAGCAGTTAAAATGCTCAATGATGGAGATTGAAGGCATGAATGATTAGGTTTTTCCAATTTTGAAATTTAGTTATGAAGGACTAAAATCTGAGAGGATTCAATCCTGTTTCTTGTGTTGTGCTCTGCTTCCAAAGGACTACCCATTCCCTGCTGAAGAACTAATAAAGTATTGGGTAGCAGAAGGATTGATAGATCATATGAGAGACCAAGAAAAGGAACAAGACAAAGGCCACACAGTATTGAATGGACTAATAGATGTATGTATGTTGGTAAGGGAGTCTCCTATTCAGGTAGTAATGCATGATTTAATAAGAGATCTGGCCATCGGAATTACAAGTAAGAGGCCTCTGTTTGTGGTCAAAGCTGGGATGGGGATAAGGGGATCAATTGGTGTAGAAGAATTTACTGAAGAGGTTGAAAAAATCTTATTAATGAGAAATCAAATTGAAATGATTTCAGGTGAACCTAACTGCCTAAAACTCTCCACATTGTTGTTGCAAGAAAACCTTCTAAGGCAACATTTCTCATGAGTTCTTCAATAGCATAAAAGCCTCGTTCTCGACCTCTCTAAGACTGGTATTGAGTATCTGCCAGAATCAGTTTCCAACTTGGAGAACCTGTGTATGCTCTTATTAAATTGCTGTGAGAGGTTAAGGGAGGTACCATCCTTAGCAAATTAAGCTGAAACGTCTTAAGGTTTTTGGACCTCTATAAGACTGGAATCAAAGAATGGAATGTTTGGTTAACCTCAAAGAGTTGTGTTTCATCTGCTGAAGAGACAAATAGGATAAATGATGTTGGTTGCAATTCCTTAATGCTTCCTGATAGTATTATCAACCTGAATATGCAGAATTGCGAGCTGTCAAGCTTACACGGCCTGTCTGGCTTGCAACACTTACAGTCATGTGTCATCCAGTGGTGTAGCATGAAGTGGTTGTTGCATATAGGAGACAACAGCACCATAATTCCGTCTTTACCCTCAGTACAGTTTCTGTTTCTAATGGAATTTCCGAATTTAAGGGGTCTGTGTGAGGGAGTCTTGCTGCCTCCCTCATTTTCATGCCTCAGAAACCTGTTGGTCTGGAGATGTCAAGTATTGGAGAATGTCATGTCACTTGAATTGTTTCAGCACCTCCAATGCATCAAATCCATCGATATTGGAGAATGCGGTGAGATGGAGGAGGTGATAAAAGGAGGAGAGGAAGCTATGGTTGAAGGTGATAACAACAACAATAACAATACCATCATCCTACTCCCAAACTTGTCGGAGCTGTGTTTGACACGTTTAGGGAAATTGAAAAACGTTTGTAAGCTGGTAATCATTTGTCCGTCCCTGACTATGATTTATATAACTGATTGTCCTCTGCTGAAGAAGATCCCTCTTTCCATGGGCAACTCAACATCCGTTGTGAGAGGAAGGATTGAAGGAAGCAAAGAGTGGTGGGATGCATTGGAGTGGGATGATCCCAACACCAAAACACTACTACCTCTCTTTCGAGGAGGAGGAGAAGTAGAAGGACGTGGAATGAAAAGAGAAGCAGAAGAAATAAAAGTGATTGCATCAACGTCACAGCAGCAATAATCCAGTTTGGCTTTCTATGCTTTTTTATTTAGTTATCTATTTCTTCTTTTATATTTCAAATGTAATGTTACTGTGAATGTCTTCTCTTTCTCTCTCTCTCTCTTTAAGATGATGTCAACAGAACTTTACCACACAAAGCCTTGTTATTGGGAGACTCACAGCACATGTGCCAATGTACCACACGTTTATGAAACTCTGACCCACTGAGCATGTGTGCTAGGGTCGGCCGATTGGTGTCTTCTATAACACCTGTTTTATATTTCAAATGTAATGTTAGTGAGAATGCCTTATTTTCCTGTCTCTGTAAATGACGTCAACGGAGCTTTACCACACAAGCCTCTCTAATGGGAGAATCACAGCACACGTGTCAATGTAGCACACGTTTATGAAAGTCTAACACATGGATCTTCACTAACACCTGTTGTTTTATAGAGAGCGTGAAACCGGATTGCGTATTGAGTAAGCTGTGGGCCCATACCTAACTTAAATGTCTTATCCACACCGTCCATTCTTTTTATCCAAATCATGTTAATGCTTGAATCCAAAATTGAAATATATACATGGCTCAAGTTGACCACACCACAGAAAACACTGGGATAATGGCGTCCACTCAACATGGAATCCGTGTCCGGGTGGAACAACCAATCTGGATTGGACCCACTATGCTGCACATGTAAAATAGGACCCCGTCTGTTGGGACAGGAGGTTGCGAGGGCCAATGATGGGCCACTGTGATGTATGACTTTTATCCACACCGTCCATCTATTTTTCCACTGTGATGTCATATAATGAACCAAAAATAAGGCAGATTCAAAGTTCAAGTGGAACACACCATAAGAAGCAGTGGTACTAGGACGCCCACCATTGAAACCTTCTTCCATCTAACCTGTGTATATGGTCTGATACACATGGATGAAGTGAAAAAACAAATATCATCTTGATCCAAAACTTCTGTGGTTCCTAAGAATTTTTCAACGGTAGGAATTTAATCCCCAATGTGTGGTCTATTTGAGCCTTTTATCTTCTGTATTTATGCAATCAAAATCTAAAATGACATGGAAAAATGGATGGACGCTGTGGATAAAATTCCTCAATGGCTATCTGAGCCTCCGCCTGTCCGGAGCTCGCACAGGCGGAGGTAGGACCTAATCCGTGCGCATGTAAAATCCACTCATCCATCCATCAGCTGCACTTTCCAACGTTAGATCGTGGGTTAAAAAAATCAGCGCCGGTCAAAGGTTTTTGTAAGGCGTTACCATGGTGTCTATATTTCACCAACACTCTTAATCTATGCCAATCAAAAGGATGAAGAGACTAGTCCACACAAATTTTACATTGTTCCCAATCGCATGGCTCATTTTGATGTTTTTATTATTTTGATCTTTTTGTATGCACCGAGAGATCACCTGATTGGGCCCTGGTGTTTGGCGTTTCATGGGCCGCTGCATCACGTGGGCCATTTAGATTTTGGATGATAAACAAACATTATGGTGGGCCTGGGAAGTTTTAATTGGGGCATTCAGTCACCACTGTTTTCTATGGTATGTTCCACCTGAGATTTGAATCTTCTTCATTTTCGGGATCATACCCTAAAGTAAGCTCATTAAACGGATGGATTGCATGGATATACGTACATCAAGGTGGGCCTCACAGTCAGGAGCGCACCATGTTAAGCGAGGCTGGACCACCTTAAACCCCTTCCCAAGTAATTAATGCCCACTCCTGACAAAACTCTGCTCTTAATAAATAATTAAGTGATTTTGGGAACACAAAGTGTGCCATGGTCAACTGACCAACCTACTTCTAAGTCCGACTCGGAATCATAAGGACGATATGAAGTAGACCCCTATTCCTGTTCCCATAGCTAAATGGGGCTTACTTTTGCGAGGAAGCCACTCCATTCGTCGCTTTCCCAAGCTCACAATATGACAAAAACCCAAAAAATTTGGCGGATTAAAGACTCAGATGGGCGAAGTACAAGAAACAAGAAACAGTAGGGATTGAGCACAGTGTTCAAGAGTTTAAGATTATGCTAATGTTTGCCTTTTCAGTTCATCCCAGTATCAAAATAACCTTTAATTTGAACGGCCTAGACGACATATAAATATTATGATGGGCTTCAAAAAGGTTTCGACAGTGGGTATTTCCATTCTCACTGTTTCCTGTCATGTGGCCCATCTGCTTTTTGGATATGTATCAATTTTTTAAATTTATCCTATTTTAAACTTTCTAAACCGATGATCAGACTGGATTTCCACAGGATTTCTCAGGAATAGGAAATTCGCTTCCCCAAAAATACATGGACTGAGCACATGAGCAGCATGTATCTAGCAACTAATTAATATCTATGACATGAATCATTCCGCATTTCTCTGGTAGATAATTAATATCTATGAACACCACCTCTAACACCGCATTACCGCACGGACCGCCAAACTAACCGCATCACAAATTGTGCCACGTGTATAATTATCCGACACTTTTGTAGGTTGGTTTCTCGGTGCAAGCGTCCTGTACTAAAATCAGGGTGGCCCATTCTTCGTATCAGCACCACATGGACGTTCAACGGTCTGTCCATTGGTTTTATCACTTTTTCTAACCGTTCATTTTTTCCTACGTGCTATCCACCTGATGGAAGGAAGGGCTGATTTATGGAATATTCACATAGGGGCCAAGGAATTAACGTCTCAGATCCTGCACATCTATGCCAGGTTGGCATGTGTGGCACACTAGTTTTGGCGCTTGAAGATGGGGGTGTATCCATCTACGTTCTTGTAATGATTTGTCATCAGGACCGTTCATGTAAAACTTCTGCATCGAGCACTTACTTTCCCGCTAGCATGTATATTTTGTAGGACATCTTATCCGTGCAAAAGATGGACCGCACCGTAACGATCACTTGCAGACGACCAATCGAATCATTAGGAGGGCCACTCAAGTATTAGATTGTCGGCTGTCCATTGATTTAATCCGTGTACTCCAAAGATAAGTAGACCATCTTAGTTTTTACCTAAGGCCACCTTTACTGTGTTCGGTCCAGTTTTTGCACAGCACAGATGTTCTCAACTACTGTTGTATGGCTAGCTCACATTATCCAACTTATGTGAACATTTCTAGTGTGAGTAGGAAAGTAGGAAGCAGGGTGCTTAGGAAAACAGTCGACTCTATGGGGCCCATTGTGACGTGTGTTTTATCATGTCATCCATCCGTTTTATTATCTCATGTTATATTTGTAATTTGGCATTGACAGATTGTCTATGCATCAACAATGGAGGTTCAAAACTATAACCTTAATGCGTACCAGCTAATCTGAGTACCGATGACAAATGATGCATCACTAAGATCTTTCACTTCAAAGTTTTGAGATAAAAATTTCTTAATCTCATGCAACAGTCCAATATTACTATTGGCCAACAAAATATTGTTAACATATAAGACTAAAATAATAAACATACTCCCTCTGATTTTTACATATATACACTCATTCGCAGTATTTTTAATGAAACCATATAAGGAAACAACTCTATGAAAATTTAGGTACTACTATCGTGATGACTGTTTCAACTCATAAATTGTCGTTTTAAAGGCTCATTATTCTAAATTGAGTTTTCTATTTCCTCATCAGTGGTTGTATTTGAGGCTTTATATGGTCATCCATAGGGATCTCAGGGTCTGATACTAGACGGACGACCATGCTACTCTGAATGATTGTAGTGAGAATCACAATCCATTCTTCCTCAAACACAATGTTTCTTAAGTTTATGCTCCCACCATATTTAGTATTCTCAACAAATCTAGTATTTACAGTCTCGATGACTCTCATGGAATAGGATGGACAATAGGATTTGAATCCTTTGGATCCTTTTAGGTATCTATTAAAGAAGCAACTAACCATTCCAAGGTCGAGCTTTTTGTCATGCAGGTTATACGGTTTGGCTTCTGTAGGTCAACATATACATGAAAGTACCACAAACTAGGCCTTCGCCCTATCCACAATACATATGGATTTTCCTTATGTTTATTTGATAGTGTTTTTAGGAAATTCTCGAACTAGTAGCCATGTGTAATGGATTAAATAAATTTATGTTATAAACTTACCACTTTGTAGATCATTTGGGCTTATGTGGCCTTTAAGGAATAATTCATTTTTATCACTCTATTAACTGGAATACTTGGCCCTTGTGGCTTTTATGGATTATTTTATATAACTTTGTAATATTATGTTCTACTGGTTGGATAATGATTGACGACTAGTTGAAGAGGTTACCCTTAAAACATTATATTTGTTAGTCTTATGGGTCAAGGATGGTGGAATGGGTCACTATTCGTGAGTTGTTGGCCTATGCTGGGTGACAAACCCACCATAGTGACCTTTGAGCTTTCTTAAAATAATTGTTTGAAATTGGAATAATAATGGCTGGGCTAATCATGTATCTCATGGCATACGAACTTTACCAAGTGGTCGATACAAGACACGGGGTTTTTTTGGGTCACTACAGGTTGTATCGTATAGTATTTTACTTAGTGATCCTAAGTTTTCGTTGCGTGCATTCGACTACCATAGACTGTCGTTTTTGCATGGCCTTTTCTGGGTGTCTAGTTTCCTTGGACGTACATAGAGTATTCTTCTAAGAAGCTAGGCCACCTTAGGTGTCCTCGCTGCATGATCTTTTTCAGATAGATAGTTCTCCTTAGAATGTACCTTTGAGTACTTTTTCGGAGGTTAATTCTCCTTGGGTGACCTTTTTCCAGCTGGATGTGCATCCCTAGGTCTATGAGTATATGCATGCATCCATGCGTTTTAACAAGATTATCTTTATAAAACCTATTTAATAAATATGTATCTAATGAACCTTATATGATTACTATAATAATCATTGTAAAATATGTGTTATATAATGTTCTTGACAACTATGCTTAACTATCATGATGTTTGATAAAATTTGGAGGTTATACCTCACTAGAATAGCCATTGACGTTATCAAACTATAATCGATGTGCAGGAGACGTAGAGGATGCACATGCTGGTGTTCATGTGAAATAGGAGAAGTCAGACTACCTTGTGACTCTCTATTCCCGATTTCATTTGTATTTAATTTGTATTGTTATGTATTATAAAAACTTAAGACATTAACTTGTACTAGTTTTCGGGCAACCACACGAATATTTAATTATGTATATTTAGACTCCCTTTTGTACTTGATTTGTTTAAATTCCGCTAGTTTCATAAAACCAAAATCCCTCTTTTGGGAATGGTTAAAAATTGTTCACAAATCATTTAGGAACGGTTTTCAACCGTGGTCCAGTAGTGTGTTGCAAAAAAATTAGGGACAGTTAAAGATTGTTCCAAAATTTTCGAGTTTGGAACGGTTCTCAACCATTCCTGAAATTGGGCGTCCTAAAACATTAGGGACAGTTGAAATTCGTTGCAAAGTTTCAATTTCCAGCCCCATTCTAAATCCACTTGAGCAATTGACCTTTTATATATATATATATATATATATATACAGTTGAAAATCGTTGCAAAGTTTCAATTTCCAGCCCCATTCTAAATCCACTTGAGCAATTGACCTTTTATATATATATATAGCCGTATTGTGTTATTGAGTCCCCTACATTCATTAATTTGTCATTTCGGATTAAAAGGCTGTATTACACAATAAGAACTTCAATATCATTAGTAAGTAGTTAAAACATTCAACTGAAGTAGTAATTTAAACAATGTTATTTATTTATTTATTTATTTTCCCTTGAGCAAGTAGTATCTGATGATCATAATGTTAGAAAGAAACCACCCATCAAGCTGATCCACTCATGAAACAGGTCATAATGTTACAAACAAAAATATGGCTTAGAACAAAATGGCTATTTTTTTACTTTTTTGGGGAATTGTGAAGGTACAAAGTAAATGGAGGGTGGGCCTTTGAAACGAGCTCCCTAATCTGATTGAAGGGTGCAATTCAAAAGCCTAGATAGGCCCTTAATTGAGCTCCCTACTCTGATTGAAAATAAAGGCAAATACGAAAGACCGGAAGGATTTTATTTTATTATTATTATTTATTTTTTTTGCAATGTTCAGATTGGTAGAATCTGATCTGCAACAATATTAAAAGAACTGTTAAAAGAACCATATGTATCACATTTTAAGCCCTCCAACAGGATTCAATGTTCAACCAATAACATGGAGTAAAAGTACCCGAGTGCAATAACCAAGTTTCTTATCTATTCCCCATCCATGTTGTTGTTGCCCACCAAAAAGAAAAATAAAAAATGTATTGATTCATGGGAAGATGATGCTGCAACAACCTAAAACAAATAAAGAACCGTTAAAATAGAATAGCCATCCACAGCAAAGAAACATAAACAGGAAAATGTATTTGTTGCCTTTTCTTGCAATGAATCATTAAGGTACAATTTCAAAAAAAGGACAAATCTTCTTTTATTGCTTTAAGGTTTGGTTGGATGGAAAAACCTCACTCTGTAATGTGATATTTTTCCTTGAAAAAACATCATACCACTTGCAAAATAGATTGAAAAGGGAATGCTAACTCATGACACTACAAGAAAATGGGTTTTAGCTAACTGATGGGGCTGGCCTTCGCCGGCTGCCAGTTTAAATGGCCACGGGCAAGGGTCTTTATATATATATATTCAAAAAAAAAAACGAAAGAAAAAAAAAAGCCCTAAATCATCTCAAACGGTGCCGACCTCTCCATCTCCCTCTCGCTCCCTCTCTACCTCTCCCTCTCTCCCTGCCGCTCCCTCTCCCTCTCCATCTCTCTCTCCCTCTCCCTCCCTCTCTCCGCCTCTCCCTTTCCCTCTCTCTCCACCTCTCCCTTTCCCTCTCCGCTCGCTCTCCCTCCCCCTCTCTCTGCCTCTCCCTCTCCCTCTCCCTCTCCACTCGCTTTCCCTCCCTCTCCCTCTGGTTCCCAAGAAGGTTAGGGTTTTCATCATCTCTCTCGTTTTCATTAGTGCGCATAGATTTTTCGGTTAAAGTAAATGCAGGTGAAGGATGCCTGTGATGAGGAAATGGAAGTCATGCACCACTCTGATGTTTTTAGTGCTGATATACGACATACCCATTTCTATCTGAGTCATTCTTCATCTCTCTTATATGTTCCGAGAGTTAGGGTTTTTGGATTTCTAATTCCCTTTCTGTTTTGGTTGTGTAAATTTTTTTAACTTTTTTGGTTGTTATTTGTGTTCTTTTTCTTTTTATTTTATGAAATAAAAGATTGCCAAATGATGTAGCTGTTTTCTGTTGCAAATGGCTAACCATGATGTGGACCGTACAACAACTATGTTTGCTCTACAGGGATGAACACTGGTGTCTGATGGCTCTCTCTCTCTATTTTTTTTTTCTTTGATGGTTAGATCTCTTACATTTATTTGATGGGGGTAGTCTTGATTGCTGTTGGTTTCTCCATTCATGGTCTTCTTCAATGGACAGTTTACTAAAATTTTGATATATATATATATATATATATATATATATATATATATATATATATATATATATATATATATATATGTATATATATATATATATATATATATATATATATATATATTGTGTATAGACTTGGTGGGTAAAGGCGATCCTAACCACTAGAATATGTCCTGATAATGCCATAAATGGTTCAGATTTAATGGTGCGATTGTACAAACTTTCTCTATCTCATATGGTTTGTGTAATGCCCAAAAAATAAAATAAAAACGACCAGTTGGACTTGTGAGTCCCATGGTCCAACTGGTTACCAAACAAGGCCATTCAATTGGATCTGTGTGCCCAGTTGGATATTTCCCCTACAGTCCAGTTGAACTAATGATGTGGTCCAAAACATTTATCATGACAATCGGCAAGGACCTAATCTTCCATTAGCTCAATCTGGGCCAATTTGGAACCTTGGCTGCATAACAAGCCAAAATTGGTCTGAGCTTTATTTAGGCATTGCATCTTTCTTTGTCGATAAATAACGAAATCACATCAAAGAAAGAGAAAATTTCAACAAGAGGATAGAAAGTGGAGGAGAAGAATGCATTGGAAGTACTCACCTCCATTCCCCATCAACCTGATGAACATTAGGCGGATCTCTAAGTGCAGGCAGTGGTATTGTGATCATGACATTTCTTAGGTCAAACATTGGTGATGCTTCATATTCCATACTGACATAAGTTTCACCAAATCACATGCATTTTGTAAGTTGTTGCAAAAGGAATGACATTTTATTGCAGTTATGATTTAATATTCCAGCTTTCTTCTTATCCAACTGTTTTTTCTCTGCATGTTGATACTTATGCTATTGTCTTGCAAGTTTTGCCAACCAGAGCATCCTTGTGGCAGTTCCAGCTTGGTGAAAGAGGAAGGCTGATGTTTGTTGGGGCAGCTGATTGTAGAACTTGCCAATCTACCATTTGAATGCTGACCCATATTGCCGCTAGAGAGGCTAACATGATGATCAAGATGATATACTCCATCAAATCATAAATAAATTGAAATCAATTAATATGTTGCAGATGCATCATACCTCCATTAACTTCATTTCCTTGTTGTCTTAATTTTTCATGATCTCATTTCTTTGACAGGTTCATGCATTGATGTCTTTCCTCTCCCTGGTCTTAAATGAAAGCTCAATCTACTTTAATTCAATCCGTGAAGTGTAAGGATATTGCACATCTATCTTCTTGGTGTAAATAATTGTCTTACATTTTTCACAAGTTTGACTTTACTCATTAATATTTTTTCTGTTCGTATGGTGCGTTTTTATCACATTTCTCAACAAATTTGACCCTTCAAATACCTTGTTGATAAATTTTACATGTAGAATGAGAAATAGGAATCTATGTCCATATTGAAGATGGAAAATTTTATTATATCTAGTACTACATGTTAGTGGTTACTTTGGAAAGCACATATCAAACCCCAAGCATTATATTACATGTATCATTTGGCAAAGATTGAGCATGATGTTTATGGCACCATGTTACCTTTTGAACAAAATTTTATTTTTGCCTAAAAAAGAGAAACTTCAAAAGTTTTACTTTTGCCTAAGCAATAGGTGCTTCTCTGCATTTATTTATTTATTTATTTATTTTTTGAAGAGTAATGCAATTTCATTGAAAAACCACTAATACAATAGTCAAAGCGGAAAAGAATACAACCCCAACTTACATCTTAAACAAAGACAAAACTTTACAATCTTTGACATTCTTTATCTTGGATGCCCATTCTAGAAACACCTCTTCTAAAAAATTAGAAAACCTCCTCCCATAGGCCTTTGCCATTGAGGAAGCATCTTGGATGCCCATTCTAGAACATCTCTTCTTATATATTAATGCAACAACTATGGATTAAAGGTGACACTACCTAATGCATTTGTCCATTGTAACTCTTCCTGCTGTAAGATTCATGGCACAAGAGTTAACTTCATCTGTCAAATTCCTATTTTGTTTTTTCCTTTTATTTATTTATTTATTTTCTACAGGTACTTCTCCTATGAACATTTCTATGTGATATACTGCAAATTTTGGGAGCTGGATACGGATCATGATTTCTTGATTGATAAAGAGAATCTTATTAGATACGGTAACCATGCTCTCACATACAGGATTGTTGACAGAATTTTTTCACAGGTTTGTATTTCTATTATGTGAACTATGCTAATGTCCCTTTTCAGTACATTAAAATAATTTGAACAAACTATTATCTTCTGATACATTTCTGTTTCTTCTCTTTAAGTGTTTCACATATTGAATGTTTCTTCTCTTTAAGTTATGTACTCATCATTTCTTACAATTTTCATCTCTAGGATATCGTTTCTTCTTTTCTTTGCTTTTTTGGGTTTAGATTTGCCTTGATATTTGTTAAGCTTGATACATTTGTACTTCTTGTAGTGTCTCCTTTAGCATATCTCTGGTAAAAATTGCTACTGCATTAGCTGAAAAATGGGAGTGCTCTGTCTAGGTAGCCATATGTAATTGGGAGCACATGATTTATTTTTTTTTAACGCACACACACCCCACACACTCACGCCGCACACACACACACACACTACACACGCACGCCACCATGGGTACTCGAACCCTTGACCCGGTGTTGAAACTCCAAGGAGTCTACCACCCGGGTAAGAGCAAGGACCCTTGGGAGCACATGATTTGTAGAGCTGTGGGACATCCCAACCAGGCTAATGAAAGAACAAAACATGCATTTTTTTTTTCAAATTTCTTTTAATATCATGTTGGTGTGTTTTAAGCCTTCTCAACCCATCAAGAAGCTCTTGATATTTTGGTTGAGCTTGTTTTTGCTTAAGGTACTGCAAAGTACAGAGATGCAAGGGCTACTTGTGCTTGTGGGCTCACATAGGATATCTGGTCCAATTGGGCCCCACTATTTACATATCTTGGCTGCCAAAATCAGCTTCATCCAGTTATCAATTGGCTGTCTTTGCCTGTTGAATGTTGACCCTGGGTCAAATCTTTTTACAACCATCCATTTACAAGTGTGGCCTTCCCGATGAGTGTGGCTGGTTTGATTTTTGCTGGATCAAGTTTTTGCTGCCAGCCCTGCGGAAAAAAAAATAATCACGACAAAGGTTCAAAACCGTTAACTTTGATGCATTTTTTAAAAAAATATAAAGGCTGCGTTTGGTTGCAAAATGAATCCTCTAAAACATGAAATAATTGTCTTGTTTACCAATCATAAGGACTTTGTAAACAAGAACTAGTGTAGCTGTACCTAAACTATCTTGGAGTTTTGTGTGGCGCCTCTAATGCATATCTACTTTCATTTCTGTTGCTTATTTGCTTATGCTTGATGGAACTTGTTAGACACTAGGTCCATAATTATGTTAATTTCTAGTTAGACAGTAACAATAATTGAAATTTGAGGGTTAATATCTTCTTGATTAAACAGGATATTTGCAGCTCTATTTATGAGTACATCTGAACAACCTCATTTTGGTGCGCAAGTCATCTAAGTCAAAAACAGATAAGGTTAGGCGGCTTTTCATTAATATATGATATTCCTCATTAGTTTTTGGAAAGGTAGTGCCTACAGTTTCACCCAGCAAATGGTAAACCACAACACATGTAACATACTGTAACTTCCTATTCACATTGTTCTCTTTGCTATAGCTGAAAATTTTTACGTTTATTTCTTCATTGATTAGCTGCAATCTTTTATCACTTTTTTTTTATATAAAAAAAAAATTATAATTTTTAATTTCTAATCAATATGCAATCTTTTATGGTTTGCTATTGTCATGGATATGCTTAGATACATAGCTTACTCCTGACTTGTAACAGATCATTCTCTTCTCCCACAGTTTCCTAGAACTTGTAATAGATCATTCTTTAGAGAATAGAGGCTTTATTACTAGAACTCTATTTATAACAATTCTCATTTATTTTAGAAATATTTGTGCCTATGATGGCTTTATTTTGTAAGTTATTTGAATTTCAGTGTATTCCAATTACAAGCATTAAGACGTACCCAAGAAGTCTATGGAGCCTGCCATGGTTTCTACACGCCAACCATTCATTTATATGGCTTTTCAGGCTACAAACCATCTAAATTTAGAGGTTTTAGGTACATTTTACTTTCAGTAAGCCCCACTTCACATTTATCCACTCCCACTTCACTCAAAGTCTATAAAAGCAAGTCATATAGAATTTTTAATTGGATAATTATAATTATACAAATAAAAGGTGGACAACTAAAATTATATTATAATTGTTATAAGCGTTTGACAGTAATTTCCCATTACCTTTCATGGATTATCTCCATGGGAGCGGATTAGGCCTCTTACCTTCTTAACAATGTTAGTGTATGTTATACTGACTGCGGGGCCACCTTGACGTTTGCATTATCTATCCAAGCTGCCAACCAGTTTTTCCAGCTCATTTTAGGGCATGTTCCCAAAAGCAAAGCAAATCCAAATATCAAGTGGACCGCACTGTCGGGATTGAATGACCACCATTAAAAATTTCTTGTGGGCCACAAAAGTCTTGGATCAAGCTGATAGTTATATTTTCACTTCCTCTATGTTTGTGTGACCTTATCAACAGGTTAGATGACAAATAAACATTATGATGGGCCCTATGAATTTTTTGAATGGTGGCATTCAATGACAACAGTCTCTTATGGCGTGGTCCACAAAATACACTGAAATTCTCTTTTACTAGAACTCTATTTTTTTGCTTTTTATGCAGATTTTGAATAAAAGGCTTTATTAGCATGCCTTGGTTGTCTTCTTGTGTCAATTACAGCAAGAAGTGTGTTCGCTTGGTAGTGTTCTTTCGTGCCATGTTGTAAGATTCAAGCTTTTCCGGTAAGACCAACATCTCAATTTTTAAAATTTATTATTATTATTATTTATACAATCTCATCTTTTATTGAAATATGTTTGTAGAATCATTGATCTATTGTACAACTAAGTAACATGTGTTTTGTATCAAATCCATTTTGAATTTTATTGTCCCTCTAGTGAAGATGGTTTGGATTTTTGGGGCGGCTCATGCAGGTGAAATACCTTTGAATCATGAAAGCAACTCACAAGGCTAATGTAGATTTTTACTTTGGCATGTGAAATCATTTCTTTTATAGACATGATATGTACTAACTTAAAACCTTTTTGCAGTCATCAGGATATTTGTGTTGGGACCTGTACCATTTTAGTTCTGTCTTTCTTCAATAAAGCAGTGGTGTTTCTATATTGAACTGAAACTTGAATTTAATGTTTGGAACATGCTAGATTGGGCTCTTAGTCAATTAGTGAGTTTTGGACTATGTTTAGCATCTCTGTTTGAGCATTTCGCTAAGCATGCACACCATCCTTATGCATCTTACTCCATGTTGATATTTACAATCAAGTTGACGTTCTTTTCAGAGTGATGTAGAGAAGCTGTATAAACAACTTGCAGATTTAAAATCAAGACCTAAGCAAAAATTTCAACGTAATGGTTTCCTGGGACTTTTTGGACGAAAGGTTGATGTTGTAGATCACACTGAGAAGAGGTTACAAGGTTTGGAAGAGAATATTAGAATGCAACAATCAGATGTTTCATTGATAGGAGAGGTAATGTTCTGCTTTCCTTTACTTGTGAGCCCAATTTCATGTGTATAGTAGTTTTGTGTTGGATATATTGCTCAGGTTGCAGTTGGTATCCTCATTGTATGATCTGTCCCTTCTTTATCCTTCTAACCTTGATTCAAGACTGATGCTTGTCCAGAATTGAATATTCTTGTTTTATAGCTTTGTAAGTCCCTAAAACCCATTTCATCCTCTTTCCCTTGCCAAACAGGTCTTAAGACGCCCGATGGGTGCTTATGAACATATTTATTCCAATTATATGGACTCAAAGCAGTGGATACAAGATACGGATGTGCTTGAGATGATTCTGAATAATTTCAGCTCCTCTTATGAGCAACAATCTTTGACCTGATTAAAGTTTAACCTCCCGGAATTGAATATATATATATATATATATATATATATATATATATATATATATATATATATATATATATATATATATATATATATATATATAAACTATGCTACTTCTGCAAAAGTCTAGGGCGTACAATGAGTCCTATGATGTCATAATCTGACATGTGAGATTTGAGCTTCCTATAATGTGATTGTTTAGATCTTATTAAATAAAACGTCATGCTATTCGACATCTCATGAAGAAAATCATTAACGGCTAATCTATACTTTGTACGCTGTACCCACATGAAGAGAGAAATCATCTTATCTTTTAGGCAAAATATCCATTTCTAACCTTATAGAAAGCTCAGATTTCACACATGTTTTGTATGCTCGTGTGTGGATATTTAGGGCCTTTATGCATTGTGGAGTTAGGAAACCTCCAATATAAAAATATAAAATTACAATATATGAAATGACTTGGCTCATGGCGACTGTGTCTCCCATACACAAAAACTCGTAGAAATTGCAACAGTGATGGGTTATAAAAATCGTAAAGCGAAATTGGATTTCCCACACTAATCTTGCTTTTCCTAATCCCAGATCAGTTTGAGAAAAGCCAAAGAACTCTAGGGATTTTCTTCTCTCTCTCTCTTTTTTTTTTTTGCCATCATTGTCATTGATTTCTCTAGCCATAGTTGTAATGGGGACGTCTCCTTGTTGTTAAGAAGGGTCCATGGACCCCAGAAGAAGATCAAAGGCTTGTGGACTATATTGAGAAGCATGGTCATGGAAGTTGGAGAGCACTTCCGAAGCTCAGGGACCTGAATAGGTGTGGAAAATTTTCAAGTGAAGAAGAGCGGATCACTGTCAACCTTCATTTGATTCTTGGAAGTAAGTAAGTTTTGATTGCTTTAATATGTATTTTGATGCAATATTGAGTTGAATTCGAATCTCTAACTCTGATACCAATTAATTTATTTTCGCTATTTTGTTTTGCAAGTTTTAGGCATGGATGAATGGGAGCTATAGATCGATGCATTTTATTTGATATTTATTTTTTTGAAACTATTTGATTTATTATTGTAAATATTATTCGTGGCAGCTCGATGCATGTGAAAGGGCCACATAGGCATGTATTTTTTTATAGGAAAACAATCACTAGGCACGATCCACTTCCTCAGAGGAATGTGAAATCAAGTGGGCCTTGACCAAAAGGGTCAATGATAAGGTCCATCATTTTATGAGTTGGAGAGACAGAACTCATAAAATGGGACTCACTGTAGAGTCAAGCATCTATTTTGTGTCATTTCCTCTTCTTCTTTTTTTTTTTTAATTATTATTATAAACTGAATGTTTGCAATCTAATGAGCCTACACATTTGAAACTGCAGCCAACTGTTGAGGGTCAAATATTGCATATTAGACCCTATCTATTGCCTAGATTTATGAACAAGATACTATTTAATGCTCGGTTTTAACTGTGTTTGTGATGCAGGGTATATCTGAGAGCATAATCTACAAAAAGGTAGTAAAAGCATAGATTTAACGCTCTGATGAAATCAAGGCATTAGACGGGACTACATGGGACCAAGATCGAGGATTCACACACCAAAGATAAAAGAAATTCTAGCCACTCACCCTAAAACGGGCCTGGAAATCATCAACAATGCAAGATCACAACGTTCCCACCATCCGTTTGGTTCAAAACTTCACACATGGCCAAGGGACCACAAATTAACCGTACATGTCGAAAATCATCCATTGGATCGTTGTTTAAGTAGCCTAACGGACAGATCAGCCCATAAAACAGTGATTTGGGGCCCACCTGATATCTGGACGTGCTTCAGTTTTGGTCTCAACGGCTTACGTGAGATGAAAAAGTGGATGGATGGATTGGATTCAGTATACACATCAAGGTGAGACCCACCTTGCATGGTGCATGTACACAGTATGCATGCACTCTACATGCGCTGAAATACCAAAGTCGGTCAGCATTACACTGACCGACAATTTCTATAAAAATTCACCAGCGAACGGACTGCATCTGCCGGTTTTGAGTAGTGGGCCTCACTCATCATCCATTTTGATGATCTGAACCGTTCAACGTGTTCAGAGGGGGGTCGTGACCATCGCTAAGCTCGCCGTTTGGTCCCATGCACGTGTACGCACGTGAATAGTCAGAAAACGCAGGATGAACGGTGGAAGAAAAACATCACTGGACTGCACCAAAACTCGACAAAAACCGGTCCTTTCCAACTGAAATTTCCCCAGGAAACCAATGGACGGAGTGGATTTTATTGAAAACAACACTGTGTGGCCCACCGACCATCACAGCGAGCGTATGCGCGAGCTCTGTTTAGCAGCAGAGCTTGCGGGTGATCCTTGTGGGCCACCATCCGATCTCAAAGGTCCAATCTGAGCCGTCCATCAGATTCCCATGGAGCTGCTTCTTACTGCCTAGGTGACAGAATTGCAAAATATCAAGAGGATAGAAGATCCAAGCCGTTGAACGCAATTCGGACGGCGAAGCAAGTTATTCTGTGGGCCACACAAAATTCAACATGAAACCAGTCATTTTTTACTGGTTTTTCGCCACAAGTTGAATGAACGGAGTGGATTTCTCAACAACTACAGATAATGGGCCCCACCAGCGTCACAGCGGAAGAGATCCGCATCTCTGTTTTGCATCCCGATGCAGCCGACTTTTGCGGGCTGTGGTGTGGTCTCAGTGATGATCGGATGAGTAATCCAGACCGTCCATCGTGTAGAACACTCAAAAACGTCCCAAAAGACGTTACTCTTTTGGAAAAGATCATAGGAATGGGGGAGTTGTGAGGTTTCGAATTTCAATGTGTAAGGATTATACATGCACCGACCTATTGCCGCTTGACAGCAGGCTTTGCACGCAAACTGACTGCGTAAACAGAGTCAGTCTGACTCTAAACCGACTTCCTTACCTCCCTGGCACTTATAAAAGAGGGAGAAAAAACATGAAGAGGGAATGGAAAAATTTCTTGGCTTGGGTTTTAACGTGAGAGAGAGAGAGTCAGATAGTTGTATTTTTTTTTCTTTTCTTTCTCTTTTATTTTGTTTTGTTTAAAAGATGTTCAGCCCATCCATGAGTGGCTAAACCACTTAGCTAGGGCTAAGAGGTGAAGCTTGTAGCGTAATGGGAACTTTTTACTTGCGTTTTGTTTATGACTGAATTGAATTTAATTATAGTTTAATTAATGACATGTTCTTAGTTTTTAATGGTCTGTTATGACTAAAATTACAATGGGTCTGCGATAGCTTTGAGCATCTTCTTTTCCTTTTATGTTTATGACGTCAGGAAGCCTTGTTGTTCACCATCATCTCCTGGGCATGGTTAGATGTCGGTACCCTTCCTAACCTTCATGCATTGTTGATTGGTTGGTAATTAGTTTAATTCTGTTGTTTGCCATAGTCTCTTGGGCATGGTTTGGTGATGGAATCCATTCTAATTCATATACATTTCATCTCTTAAAAACTATATCAATAGCAGGTCAGTTAACTTCCATGATTTTTTAAAGCAGACATAAGATCTCCCTGATCCCTACAAGTGGATCCTCTGAATCCCTAGTTCTCTTCCTCTGATTTTTCTTAAGTTTTAGATAATTATTCCACAATTATTCCTTAATTTCTAGTTGATTTAAATTTCATCTCATTGTAGTTCTAGTTCTAGTTAGTTTCAGAATACGTACAAGTTTCAGTCCTTTGGGATTCGACCTCGGTCTTACCGAGTTATTACTACATCACAACCCTACACTTGGGGAGTGAACAAGTTTTTGGCCCCGTTGCCGGGGATTGTCGGCTACGTTTTTCTGAAATTAATTAGTTTTAAGATTAGTCTAAGATTAGATTTTCCTTTTAGAATTTTCTAATGCTAGGTTTAGAAGCTTATTTATTTTCCTTATTAGAAATTTTTCCTAACTTTAGAAACTTGCTATTCTTCATTCTATCTGATTTTTAGAACTAACCCAATTTTTCTTTTTGTAGGAAACTTCTAATTTAGTAAGCTCTTTCTAATTTCTCTTTCTTTGGAATTTCTCCTTTTCTCTAGAAATTAATTTATTTTTAATTAGGACTTTCTATTCTTAGAAACTAACTTGTTTTGTTTGTTCTGCAGGTTCTTAACCTAGGGCTTCAAATTTGGTAACTTCTTTCCATCTCTCCCCTTTATTTTCTAGATTTCTACTTCTTCCTTTCTCCTAGGTTTAAGTTAAAATTTGAGGGCTGAGTGTGTTTTATGCCCCAGTGGACACGCGACAACACTCGACGTCTCGTGACTGAAGGAGGATTAGTTGAGGGGTTGACTGTCCATTGCAGGACTAGACACCACTTGAATTCTCCTGAGTTAGTGGAGGTTATGGCTAAAAATCAACCTCAAGCACTACCCCAACCTAGGGTTGAGGAAGTACATGATGAGAATGAGGTGCATCAGGCACCCCCGCCTCGTACTTTACGAGATTATTTACAACGGCGGGGGTGAGTACGCCCTCATACGTGATTTTTCCTGCGAATAGAGGACATGGACATCAAAACAGGGGTTATCCAACTCCTTCCTAAGTTTCATGGGCTTAAGTCTGAAGAATCATACTTGCATCTAAAAGAGTTCGACGAAATCATAGGCACCTTATATTTCCCTAATGTATCTGAAGATACAATTAGGCTGAAACTCTTCCCATTTTCCTTGAAAGAAAAAGCCAAGACGTGGTTACATTTACTGCGTCCTAGATCCATTGGTACATAGAATGATATGCAGAGAGAATTTATAAAGAAAATTTTCCCACATCATAAGACAATTACCATCAGGAGAGCAATCATGAACTTTGCCCAAAAGGAAGATGAAACATTCTTCCAATGTTGGGAAAGGTTCAAGGATCTGGTTAATGCATGCCCACAACATGGCTTTGAAATATGGCGCATTACTAATTTTTTCTATGATAGGCTAACATCTTCCATGTGCCAAATGGTCGAGACAATGTGTAACAGAGAATTCATCAATAAAAATGTCGATGAGGTATGGGATTACCTCGATAGTTTCGCTGAAAAAACACAATCATGGGACTATTACCCAAGGACGAACACTACGTCTAGGCCGACTCATTCAAGGGAAAAAGGCGGAATATATCTCCTAAAAGAGGATGATGATCTTAACGCTAAGGTGGCCATAGAAGGAAAGAAGGAAAAGGTTAATGAAAGTGTTTGCAGCATCTGTGATTGCAACATTCATACTACTGAAAATTGTCCTACAATACCTGCCTTTCGAGAAGTATTGAATGAACAATCTAATGCTGTAAATAACTATCAAAGACCTTTCAATGGATCAACCTCTAATACGTACAATCCTGGCTAGAAAAATCATCCCAATTTCAGTTGGAGGAATGGACAAACTGCTACCCCTCAAGGTTTCTTCAATCAAAATCCAAATCAGGGGAAACCTCAAGAAGAACCGGTTCAAAATTCTATACAAGAGCTGGCTCAGACCATGCGAGGAATATCAGATTTTATGTAAAAAATAGATTCATGTATGACGGCTATAGAAAAGGAAATGCTTCCTGCACAACCACTCCCCAATCTTAAACTGCAATACGAGATAGGTGACCCCAGCTCTTCAAATCAAATGGGGCACGCTAAATCCATCACTACTCTTAGGAGTGGGAAGATTATTGATAAAACCCTTCCGGTTAGGCCCGAAAAGCCTCAAGAACCAGAAGAGGACAACAACGATGAATCTAGTAATGCCCCACAAAATCTCGAACCGGAACCTCTAGAGAAGCCAGTTGCTCCGTTCCCCCAACGATTGGTTGAACCAAGACATCTCTCTAACTCTCAGGATATCCTAGAGGTGTTGAAACAAGTGAAAGTCAACATTCCTCTAGTTGATGTCGTAAAACAGATACTTTCATATACCAAATTCCTGAAAGACCTATGCACTACCAAACAAAGGAAAAGTGTTCAAAAGAAGATTTCTTAACTGAGAAAGTGAGTGTCATCCTAAAACAAGATGTGCCGCAAAAATTCAAAGATCCCGGTTGTCCAACCATATCATGTGTAATCGGGAACTACCAAATTGATCATGTACTTCTTGACTTAGGAGCGAGCGTCAATCTAATTCCCTACTCGGTATACCAACAGTTAGGTTTAGGTGAATTAAAACCCACCCGAACCATACTACAACTTGCCGATCGCTCTATTCGTATACCAAGAGGGATAATCGAGGATGTGTTGATCTAGGTTGATAGATTTTACTACCTTATTGATTTTATCATCTTGGACACCGAACCCATCAATGACACGAGCACTCCGATTCCCATCATTCTTGGTCGCCCATTCCTGTCCACTTCAAATGTAATTATCAATTGTAGGAATGGTGTCATGACTATGTCTTTTGGAAATTTAACATTAGAATCAAATATCTTTTTCAATAACGGCAGCAACTCAGAGGATGATGACAATTTCCACGATATTAACATGATTGATTCTTTTGTGGAAGATAGAACGCCTCTCACCTTATCCTCTGACCCTCTAGAGACGTGCCTGGCCCACTCCCATGATCTTGATGATAATATAATTAGGGAGACGTGTGTCATGCTAGATACTGCACCAGTACTTGAAGTTAACCAGTGGAGGCCACAATTTGAAGAGTTGCCCCAAACTGATGTAGTGCCTCTACCGTCTAACCTCAAGCCACCGAAGCTTGACCTAAAACCTTTGCCCTCCGATTTAAAATATGTCTATTTAGGTCAATATGAGACATACCCGGTGGTGATCTTTGCCCACCTGGAGAAAGAACAAGAGAGTATGCTCATATCTACTCTCATTGAGCATAAGGGAGCTCTTGGATGGACGATAGCGGACCTCAAAGGAATTAACCTATCGATTTGTACTCACCGCATATATCTTGAGGATAATGCAAGGGCTGTTCGGCAATCACAACATAGACTAAATCCAAACATGAAGGAAGTGGTTAAGGTCGAGGTTCTCAAACTATTGGATGTGGGTATCATATACCCTATATCCAATAGTCAATGGGTGAGTCCAACTCAGGTGGTTCTTAAGAAGTCTGTGATCACCATCGTAGCCAATGCCAATAATGAACTCGTGCTGACCAGAGTTACTACTAGTTGGAGAATGTGCATTGACTACAGAAAGCTGAATACCGTCACAAGGAAAGACCACTTTCCTTCGCCCTTCATTGACCAAATATTGGAAAGGCTAGCTGGTCATTCTTATTACTGTTTCCTGAACGGGTATTCAGGTTATAATCAGATTGAGATCGCCCCTGAGGACCAGGAGAAGACCACATTTACATGTCCCTATGGCACCTTTGCTTACAGAAGGATGTCATTCGGGTTATGTAATGCCCCTACCACCTTTCAGCGATGCATGATGAGTATTTTTTCTGACATGGTGGGAAAATATTTAGAGGTCTTCATAGACAATTTCTCTGTCTTCGGTTCATCTTTCAGCGAGTGCTTATAGAGTCTTAAATGTGTGCTGAAAAGATGTGAAGAAAAGAATCTGGTACTTAATTGGGAGAAGTGTCATTTCATGGTTCAAAAGGGAATTGTCCTTGGGCATATCATCTCTTCCAAAGGAATCGAGGTAGATAAGGCAAAAATTGATCTTATCTCTAACCTACCTCCACCCAAGAACATCAGAGACGTGCGATCCTTCCTAGGACACGCAGGATTTTACAGGCAATTCATAAAGGACTTTAGTCTCCTCTCTCATCGTTTATGTAATCTTCTTCAAAAGGATGCACCATACGAGTGGACTGAGCAATGCCAAAAAGCTTTCACTAAGCTTAAGGGCATGTTAACCACTGCACCTATCATGCAGCCACCCGACTGGAGTCTTCCTTTTGAACTTATGTACGACGCCTCTGATTATGCTCTTGGAGCGGTTCTAGGCCAGAGAAAAGATAAGCAGCCTTACGTCATTCATTATGCCAGTAGGATTCTAAATCCTGCCTAAGTGAACTACTCAACTACAAAAAAGGAACTCTTAGCCGTAGTGTTCGCTTTAGAGAAATTTAGATCCTACCTGATCGGATCCAAGATCATCATCTACACAGACCATGCGGCACTTAAGTATCTTCTTTCTAAGAATGATTCTAAGCCCCGCCTGATACGATGGATCCTTCTACTCCAAGAATTCGATTTGGAAATTAAAGATAAAAAGGGAGTAAAGAACGTAGTAGCCGACCATCTCTCTCGCCTTAATACCTCTGATTCCCTTGAGGCGACTCATATCAATGACATGTTCCCTGATGAACAACTGTTCAGAGTCTCTCATTCACCTTGGTTTGCTGATATTGCTAATTATCTTGCTACAGGTTCCATACCGACACATTGAACGTCACAAGATAAGAAGAAATTCTTTATCAAGGTGCGTAACTTTTTCTAGGATGATCCATATTTTTTAAATATTGCCCAGACCAAATCTTAAAGAGATGTGTGTCAGATGATGAGCATCAGAGTGTCATCTCCTTCTGTCACTCACAGGCCTGTGGTGGTCACTTTTCTGTTAAAAAGACCACGGCCAAGATTCTACAGTGTGACTTTTACTGGCCCACTATGTTCAGGGACACTCATGAGTTTTGCAAGGCTTATGAGCATTGTCAAAAATTGGGAGCATTGTCCCGTCAAAATATGATGCCTTTGAATCCCATCCTTATCAATGAAGCATTTGATTGCTGGGGCATCGATTTCATGGGACCATTCCCCCAATCCTTTGAAAATCTGTATATTTTGCTCGCTGTCGATTATGCCACTAAATGGGTCGAAGCGATTCCGTGCCGCAACAATGACCATCGCATGGTCATTAAATTCTTAAAAGAAAACATCCTGTCGCGGTTCAGAATACCTCGAGCCATCATTAGTGACGGGGGCTCACACTTTTGTAATAAACCATTTGAGAGCTTAATGAAGAAATACGGTATCTCTCATAAGGTGAGCACCCCATACCATCCACAGATAAGTGGACAAGCTGAGATTTCCAATAGAGAGATCAAACATATCTTAAAGAAAACAGTTAACCCTAACCGTAAGGATTAGTCAATCCGATTGACCGATGCTTTATGGGCGTACCGTACTGCTTTTAAAATTCCTATTGGAACATCTCCCTTTAAACTTGTCTATAGGAAGGCTTGTCACTTGCCTGTGGAATTGGAACATAAAGCATACTGGGCGATTCAAAATCTAAATTTTAATCTGGACAACGCTGGCTCGCTACGCAAACTTCAGTTGAATGAACTTGAAGAAATCCGGAACGATGCGTACGAGAACTCGAGAATTTACAAGAACAGGATGAAGGCGTTTCATGATCAACATATTCTACGAAAATCATTCACGCTAGGTCAAAAAGTCCTTTTGTACGATTCTCGACTACATCTCTTTTCGAGTAAGCTTCGATCTCGTTGGACCGGCCCTTACATTGTTGTTACTGCTCATCCTCATGGGGCCGTCAAGATAAGAGATCCCGATAATGGCAAGGAGTTTAAAGTAAATAGACATCGATTAAAGCCATTTGTCGAGACATTTGATTTAGAGGACATGTCCATGCCTCTGACTGCTCCTGTTTATCAGGATTGATCTCCTAGTCTGATAGAGGTATAGGTAGGTTTATCGCTTTTATAGGACTAGGGTAGTTTGCTTTATTTGTCTGACTGAAGACGGTAAATTTAGCACTCTTGGGAGGCAACCCAACTTTTCATTTCATTTTTCTAGTTAGATAATTAAATGTTTGTGGGTAATATTACTGCAAACCCTCACGAGACTACAACTCGTCCTCTAGGGGCAATCTAGGGGTTTAAAGGCTTGTTGCATACACTAAATGCAATCGAGAGCACCTGCGAAAGTGGTATATGTAGGATTTTATTTTTGTTATTTTATTTTTCTTTCTCTCTCATACTAACTTGCTCTCTCCCAGCGATCTCTTGAAAAATCTCTCTCGATTCGTTATTCAGGTACTATCTTCCTATCACTTTACTTTCTTTGTCCCATGTGCATTGCATGCTCATATCTTTTACATTGAGGACAATGTAGATTTTAGGTTGGGGGTGGGAGATTAGGAAACCCAATCAGTATTTTCTTGATCTTGAGCAAAATTTGTGAAACTTTTTAAAATTTTCTTGGAATTTTTATGAATTCAAAGTGATTTTGATAGATATCCTGGATTTAGAAGTTCAAGATAAGTGATGTTGATAATTTCAGACTCTGGGATTCAGTATCTGTTAAATTCCACAGTTAAGATCGAGTTATTAATCCATGATTAGAAGTTGTAAACATTGATTGAGTCATGGTTTCACATGTCACATCTCGATTTCACATTAAGGTTTCGGTTTGATATTGAAGGGTTAACTTGGTAATCACTAAGCATGTAAAGAATGAGCCTGAAAATTTTGAGCTTTAGTTCATAAAGAAGTGAAAGGATTGGGCGAATGGTCTTCACCATAGGTTTGCTCCCTATAGGTGTGAATTTAATTCTCCATGAATGATATGTGAAAAGGGTTGGGTGTACGGTCTTCACCATAGGTTTACTCCCTATAGGTAAGGACTTGATTCCTCTTCTTGGTGTTACTTTTACTGAAAAAATCAAAAGTTGATAGAAAAATCAAAAGATAATCTTTGAAGCAAGGTTTGGTTTTTATGAATTCTCTTGTTGATTACCAATGATATCCTAAAATAGAGAAGTGTATTTTAATGATGATAAGCCGAGATTACACTATACACCCATGGATCTCAGTATTTAAAATTTTTCTAATTGATGAGTTAATACTTTACACTTGATTATGAAGTCTACCGTGCGCTTGAGCTCAGAAAAAAAATAATTTCCAACATTCATGAATTTTAAATTTCTTACATCTGAATCGTTTTGCAGGAAATCACTCGAGTTCATTCTCAACTTATTTTTCGCATACTTTGCTCGAGACTAGCAAAATGCTAGTTGGGGGTTGTGTTGAGGGTCAAATATTGCATATTAGACCCCATTTATTGCCTAGATTTGCGAACAAGATACTATTTAATGCTCGGTTTTAACTGTGTTTGTAATGCAGGGTATATCTGAGAGCATAATATGCAAAAAGGTATTAAAAGCATTGATTTAATGCTCTGATGAAACCAAGGCATTAGACGGGACTACATGGGACCAAGATCGAGGATTCACACACCAAAGATAAAAGAAATTCTAGCCACTCACCCTAAAACGGGCCTAAAAATCATCAACAATGCAAGATCACAACGTTCCCACCATCCGTTTGGTTCAAAACTTCACATATGGCCAAGGGACCACAAATTAACTGTACACGTCGAAAATCATCCATTGGATCATTGTTGAAGTAGCCTAACGAACAGATCAGCCCATAAAATAGCGATTTGGGGCCCACCTGATATTTGGACGTGCTTCAGTTTTGGTCTCAACGGCTTACGTGAGATGAAAAAGTGGATGGATGGATTGGATTCAGTATACACATCAGGGTGTGACCCACCTTGAATGGTGCATGTACACAGTATGCATGCACTCGACATGTGCTAAAATACCAAAGTGTCAGCATTACACTGACCGACAATTTCTATAAAAATTCACCAGCGAACGCACTGCATCTGCCGGTTTTGAGTAGTGGGCCTCACTCATCATCCATTTTGATGATCTGAACCGTTCAACGTGTTCAGAGGGGGGTCGTGACCATCGCCAAGCTCGCCGTTTGGTCCCATGCACATGTACGCACGTGAATAGTCAGAAAACGCAGGATGAACGGTGGAAGAAAAACATCACTGGACTGCACCAAAACTCGACAAAAATCGATCCTTTCCGACTGAAATTTCTTCAGGAAACCAATGGACGGAGTGGATTTTATTGAAAACAACACTGTGGAGCCCACCGATAATCACAACGAGCGTATGCACGAGCTCTGTTCCGCAGCAGAGCTTGCGGGTGATCCTTGTGGGCCACCATCCGATCTCAAAGGTCCAATCCGAGCTATCCATCAGATTCCCATGGAGCTGCTTCTTACTGCCTAGGTGACAGAATTGCAAAATATCAAGAGGATAGAAGATCCAAGCCGTTGAACTCAATTCGGACGGCGAAGCAAGTTATTCTGTGGGCCACACAAAATCCAACATGAAACCAGTCATTTTTTACTAGTTTTTCGCCACGAGTTGAATGAACGGAGTGGATTTCTCAACAACTACAGATAATGGGCCCCACCAGCGTCACAGCGGAAGAGATCCGCATCTCTGTTTTGCATCCGGACGCAGCCGACTTTTGCGGGCTGTGGTGTGGTCTCAGTGATGATCGGATGAGTAATCCAGACCGTCCATCGTGTAGAACACTCAAAAATGTCCCAAGAGACGTTACTCTTTTGGAAAGGATCATAGGAATGGGGGAGTTATGAGGTTTCGACTTTCAATGTGTAAGATTATACACGCACCGACCTGTTGCCGCGTGACAGCAGGCTTTGCACGCAAACTGACTGCGTAAACAGAGTCGGTCTGACTCTAAACCGACTTCCTTACACCCTGGCACTTATAAAAGAGGGAGAGAAAACGTGAAGAGGGAATAGAAAAATCTCTTGGCTTGGGTTTTAACATGAGAGAGAGAGAGTCAGATAGTTGTATTTTTTTTTTTTCTCTCTCTTTTATTTTGTTTTGTTTAAAAGATGTTCAACCCATCCATGAGTAGCTAAACCTCTTAACTAAGGTTAAGAGATGACGCTTGTAGCGTGATGGGAACTTTTTGCTTGCGTTTTGTTTAAGACTAAATTGAATTTAATTATAGTTTAATTAATGGCATGTTCTTAGTTTTTAATGGTCTGTTGTGACTAAAATTATAATGGGTCTGCGATAGCTTTGAGCATCTTCTTTTCCTTTTATGTTTATGACGTCAGGAAGCCCTGTTGTTCACCATCGTCTCCTGGGCATGGTTGGATGTCGGTACCCTTCCTAACCTTCATGCATTGTTGATTGGTTGGTAATTAGTTTAATTCTGTTGTTTGTCATAGTCTCTTGGGCATGGTTTGGTGATGGAATCCATTCTAATTCATATACCTTTCATCTCTTAAAAACTATATCAATAGCAGTTCAGTTAACTTCCATGATTTTTGAAGCAGACATGAGATCTCCTTGATCCCTACAAGTGGATCCTCTGAATCCCTAGTTCTCTTCCTCTGATTTTTCTTAAGTTTTAGATAATTATTCCACAATTATTTCTTAATTTCTAGTTGATTTAAATTTCATCTCATTCTAGTTCTAGTTCTAGTTAGTTTCAGAATACGTACAAGTTTCAGTCCTTTGGGATTCGACCTCGGTCTTACCGAGTTATTACTACATCACAACCCTGCACATGGGGAGTGAACACCAACATGAAGCTACCATAGGCAATGGAAAAGAGAGCTTAACCAGTAAGGCATAGGGAAAAGAAAAAAAATCAAATCACAATTACCGCAGTAAAGGGAGCACGACAGCAGGTAAAGTCTTTACCAACCGAGGCTTCGCCGGCACTTGACAAACTGTGGGCAAAGGATTTGACGGTGGTTTTCTAGGTCTTTACCGGCGGGTTTGACAGCCGGTAAATTCCAGTTTCCTTGTAGTGTGAAAAGATAAATGATGTTAAGAGGAGTGAAACCCAAGCATAGATCAATGGCAGTAGAGAGCAAGTATTTTGCCTTTGCCTATTCATATACTAATAAAGAAACCCAAATAAAGAATCATACCTATGCCTTAGTCCTGAATCGATGCCCCAAAAGCATATGTGGCTTGGGATATTGACAAGTTCTTTTACCTCAGCAGGCTGCATGAGAGAGGATTAAAAAGACAATGCACTGAAGCACCTGATGTGTAATAACTTGAAGCAAAGTTTAGCACACTATTAGAATACTCACCCGACAGACCGTCGCAAGGAGTTTGTTGGCTTCACCACATGCTGATGTCGTTTGGTTCATCACACCACATGGAGCTCCAACAATGTGGTTCTCCACCTGCCAAATGTTTGTTAAGGATAAGCTACACTTGAACATGGCTCAAACTAGATAGCAGAAAACTGATGTACTGGAAAGAGGTTTCTACATGCCTTTTGACAGAGCAATGCAAGATTTCTTGGAGTGATTTTCAATCCTGCAGATCAAAAGGCACCAACATAAAATTACCCTAAAATGGCGCCCAAGGGGATATCACAACCATCATTTCCTGCTACCAGGATGGGTTTATAGGGAAATGAAATACAATAGTAAAATTACCCTACAAGTTGTATACAAAAGAAAAGTTAACTTGGAAAATAGTTCATTATAATATTCAACAGTTGCCATCACTTTTCACAAACGTGTAAATGAAAATCCACATTGGTGGCATGATGCTTCCAATATTACAAATACTTTTAAAAATCAAATTAAATATTACCAAATCGTATATACTTTTCAATGGTGCCACTTCTATTATTTACCTAAAATAAATTAATGACAAAGTTCAGGATCCTTGACCTTTTTTTTTTTTTTTGAGTTTTTGTCAATTACTATAAACCTCCTTATGATGTTCCTTCCAAAATTTTCAAGGCTTTAGATAAGACTGGTTTTTTTTTTTCGACTAATGTATTATTGGGTGCAAAAAACTAAATGACACTCATGAGTATTGACTGAACTCAGCAAGCTTTCTAAAGAAGAAAGCAAATTGTACAGGTACCTAAAACATGGTCACAACCAAAATAAAAATTCTCCAATCTCACAACAGCCTAAGCAAATAACATAGCATTCAATATACTTCCATCTTAAAAGAATTGAGGATAGGGAGAACACAAACTAACCATGGGCAGCAGCTATTGCAGACATGGTAGCAACCTCCACGGCAGCAGAAGAAGAAACACCTTTGCCCTCTAGAACTGTGGAAGAAACCTGAAAATCCACGTCCGTAGCATTGACAAGGTATAAACATTTGTGGCAGTTACTCAAAACCATTAGTTAGTGTTATTGTTGAACTGAAATTGACTGAAGCACAAAAATATTACAAATAAAACCATAACAGGCTTACCATGCCAATCAAAATGAGAAGAGAGTAAAAAGGGATAAATTTTAAATAAAACGTTCATTGCAACTTGTAAACCTTCATACAAGTGATACAATACATTATTTCCCTCTTGTTTTAAATTAGCATTTCATGAGTAGCCGAAATGCACCAATGCAACAATTGATACCACAACATAAGCTAGAGTTACAAAACAAGGGAGTTCAAATAGTGCCTTCTCTTTCACTTTTGCACAATTCTTTCAAAGTGTGAATTCAGATTACTCTAGATAGGATTGCTTATCCATAACGCAAACTCATGAGAAAGGGTTTTGAAAGGAATGTAACTGATACATATTTTCAACACGTCTTGATATAGTATTTATTCATAACTCTGTTTATTAAATACAATTATCTTGATGCTGGACTTGGAGAACAACTAGTTGTTTTGTGGATTAGGCAGTATATTTGAAATTTTCACCATTCAAAAACTGTATATCTTAAAATTGCAATCTGGTCAGAAAATAAACATTTCAAAAATAATAAAGACAAAAATAAATAGAGGGCAGAGTGCAACCAATACATGGGCTTCCTTGTTAGCACACGGAACTCTCTACACCAACAAAAGTCAATGTAAATATTGTGAAAATGAACAAATATCTTTCTTTCTTTTCTTTTCTTTTTTTTTTTTTCCTTCTTTCTTTTGGTATGCGACAACTCCAAGCTATTGCCCATCCTAAGAACAGATACAGCACTCAGACATGAATTAGTGCATTGGGTTGAGCCTGAAGGTAGGTGAAGTCTCATGTTACTATTCTTATATTGAATCCAGTCTCAATAACCATACACAGGAACCATTTCCAGAATCCTAACATACTAATTGAGGGTGAGCAAACAGACACACGGCTGAAACTAAAAACGAGACTGTTCTATTGCCATTACCTTTGCAAAAAAAAAAACATTGAACTGCAGACATTCTGAGGCAGCCTCGGGAGCTCCAGAAAGGGTACAGTCCCTGCTTTGGTTACCCCTCCATGCCCCGATGATGCATCGGAAAAGTCCTCAAACTAGATAAATTGCAGCATCTGTTGTGCAGCCAGGTGGGCTTAGCTGATTGGTGCAACTGGAGTGAAAAAGGAAATGGTGAGTCAATACATCAAAACAAGTGTTGTATAAAACATTAAAGAGCCCATCCAAAAAATAAAAAGAGGAAGGAAAGAAAATTTGTGGGGCCCACCGTGATGTCTGTGTGACATCTACTGAGTCTGAAATTTCACACATTTTTTTCAGGAATTTCATCAAACACATGATATGCTCATTGCTCATTGGATTTGGCCCAGCTGATCCTCCACCACCAACAGAACCCCCAAACCTGAACCCCTGGTTAAAATCCCCACCACTGAATCCGAATCTGAAAACAAAACCCGCACCGCCACCATCGGGAGAGTTACTGCTCCATCCAAACCCGAAACCAGCATGGTCTTTGGGCCAAATGGATGCAGCTGAACCAAAACCGAACCTGAAACCGCTACCACTGCCAGGATCGTAACCAACACCCCAGTGGTAAGACCACCTTGCGTCTGGATTCAAGCCAGATCCCCAACAGAAATCCCATCTGCCTTCTTGCCTGGAATCGTGATTCGCCATATGAACTTCTTCTCCTCACACCTTTCTTGCTTTTGCTGCTCTTGTAGGTCGCTGTTCAATCATCTGACTATTGAGAGAGGGAGAGTCGGTTTTGGGAGAGGGATGCAGAGATCAAAAAGAGGGATGAGACATCGGATCTCGACAGTGGTGGCCATGGAATCAGCAGCGACCTCAACATTGAGAGAGAGGCATCTGCACAAAAGAGACGGCTCTCTTTGAGAGAGAGATTAAGAAATGAGGCTGTGGGGTTAGAGTTGGCTTTGTTTTTCTAGTTTTGGTATGGTTGAAAACCCATCTCAACTTGGAACAGTCATAAGCCGTTCCTGAACAAAGATATATCCATTTCTATTTGGTGATTTTGGTGTAGTGTTTACTAACTCTAATAAAGAAAAAAAAAGACACGTAAAATTTGAGCCACCGTTAAAGGTTGACACGGGTTTTTAGAAAACAAATAGTGTACTCATATTTCGAGAACTGAGGTGTTATATTGCGCCTTATAGAAGGCACACAAACAGTATCTATTGGATCAATAAAGTGTCCTGACGATAACCTAAGCCTACAGACTTTGATAGCTTCTATGTTTGCTCTAATGTCATTTCCTATATAGACCAATTTATCTGCATCAGTTGGTGTCCGACTTTGGAGCATATCCTGCATGTAATTACATAAGTGAATAGTTGTACCAGATTCTATCCACAAGGAGTCTGTGGACATATCAACTAAATTAGATTCAAAATAAACTAAACTTGATTCTTATCCTTAGAAACGAGTCATTCTTTAAACTGTTCGCAATCTTCTTTTGATGACCAGGCTTCTTGCAGAAGAAGCAGCCATCGTTAGGTCCTCGCTTTTTTTTCTTTGATTTTTCCTTAGAGTTAGGTTGATTGCCACCCGTAAGACCTGAAGAACGATTTCTTGAATTATGCTTCATTTTCTTATTGCTTTTTCGTCCTTGACCAGATGTCACAAGGTGTGCACTCTGTGTCTTGGTCAACCTTCTAAGTCTTTCTTCCTCCTGAATGCACTGATATATTAGTTCATTCAATGTCCACTTTTCTTTTTGAGTATTATAGCTAATTTGAAATTAACTGAACTGTGGAGGTAGGGAGTTCAAAACTAAGTAAACTAGGAGTTCATCCTCAATCTTAAGGCTTAATGCAGTGATGTACTCCTCAATGTTACCTTGACCGTTATAAATGGCTTGAGTTAGCTTATGTAGAAGCGAACTCAGCTCAGCTTTATCCAAACTTATGAATCGGTTCCTTATTTCGATCAGAAACTCTTTGGCTTTCTCAGTGTTGGGCATGACACCTTGCATGGTCTTAGAGATCGAATTCTTTATGATCTTAAAAAAATTTTGTTTAACTTGATCCAAGCCTTGTAGTAAGTCTTTTCTAAATCTGTACTTGAGTCAGATGAAATGGGAGGCTCGGCTTCCTCCAGCGCTAGATCCAAGTCCATGCAGCCTCGGACTATTTCAACAAACGATTTCCATTTTCAATAGTTAGGCCCCGCAAACAAAGGTATGGAATTGAATTGGTTTGAAATATTGGAAACAGTCGTAGCTTGATAAATAAAGTATAATACTTACAGTAATAAATGAATAAGTCATATATAATACTACATGAATGTAAACCACAAACATTATGCATGTATAAACATTCAATTGATTTGGACCTTCAATCAAATGACCCAAAATGATGATGGGTTATAGTCATCAAATTCTGGTAAGAGCTCGGCGTATCATTGCGACTCTTCCTTTGGGCGAAATTACGACATATAGGAGACTATATTGAACATGAAGCTGACCAATCCTAGTGAAATAAATCTAAAACGTCAATCACCTTTGGGGAAAATGAATATCTTAAAGTTATATCAACATCACCAATCACTTTACCCCGCTTATATCCTGTCAAGCGATGATACTTTTTTGTTCTAACCACCACCCGCTATGGAAATGAACCCAACTAAATGCAATCCTAATATAGATGGTCACTGAATTCCATAAACTGAAGTCTGAAAGTAAAAAAATTTCGTCGATTGAGGTCACTTTGGTGGCTAATACAACTACTCCGATCCCTACTCCTAGACCCAAGCACTGCTACATGGTTCTGCCCATAAACCATTCTGAAATAGTTCTGATTTAGCCCAAATAATGGCTAATGTTGACCGCACGTAGGCTAAACATATTCTGAAGTAATGATTGGATTAAAATTCTGATGGTCAACAACTTAATATCAGCCTTAAACAGATGGGTAATAGCCCTATTTGGGTCAAATCAAAACTAAATAATAATTTAAATCATATATATACTTAATTACATGGGTCATCTATCAAGTAAAACACACCAACCATCAATTAAACCATACGAGCTTTACTTGGGCTGAAAAATGGGCCAAGTACAATTATTGCAAGGTTAAAATCATCACCTTCGGACAATGAGCCCAAATATCCAAAATGGGCCTAAAATGTCTAAAAAGAGTAATACATAAATCCAATTGATTGGGCCTAAAATGATCTTGAAAGATACCCATATTGATGCCTAAAATTGGGTCATAGTTCAAACTGAAATGGGCCCAAAATCAGTCCAATCACTGGCATTTAATAAAGCACAATAGCTATCTTGGATTAAACAGCAATCAGGTCCAATTTTGGGTGCTATAAATAGTTCAAAAACAGGCCCAGTGGGTAGTCTTGTTAGACCCAACAGTTGTCCCACTTCCCAATAGAAAAGCCCAAACCATGGCCCAATAACTGAAAATTGTTAAAGACCAGGGCCGCTGAAACGAGCCCAACAGCCCAGCACGTTTGAACCACTCAAACAGGCTCAAGCGCTAGACCTGTGCCTAAGGTCTGGCCCGTCAAAACCTGTAGGCCCAAAACCGATTCTCATCTCTGCTACAACAGGGTTGGTAGACCCTAGCCGCCTCTCATGGATTGCAAAGAGGGGAAACCCTGGCCGCCAAACCTGCTTTCACCACCTCCAAAACCTAAGATTTGCCACCGGAGAGGACGATGGCCATGGGCAGCATAGATCACTGCCGAATCCGATTGCCGGCGGACAACATCCGCACGGACGTCCTCCTCCGATCATCCTCTACAATCGGAGGTGGTATTTCCGTTGCGGAAATCTGTCACCAGCAACGCCGGGAAACAGATGTGGGTTCGGCCATTAATGGCAGTCGGCGAGCAACGCCCTTACAAGGAGGAAAGGATGGAGGTGGGTCTACAGGATGACGGCGTGTCTGTCGCTGAGTTCCAATGGCCACACGACCTCGCAGCAGTGACGACAACAATCGACGATAATGGTTGCTACGGCTGCCGATCGGAGGTAAGACATCCGTTCATCCATGGTTGTCATGGCCCACACCAGCGCCTTCAAAACAGGGTTGGAGGACGTCGATCTTTGGGTTTTATTGTAGTCGGAAGGATCTGCCCGATCATGGCAACTGCAAATGATCGTCGATCTGGATCGAAGGCCATGTGGATCCGGGATTGCCATGGCTGCCATTCGATTTCAGGTAATCTGAATCGGGCCATGACTGCCGGCAGTGGTGCGATCTGAACTTAATTGGATTTTCATCCTGAAAGCATCGCTGTCGGAGACGACATAACAACAACATATGGCCAGCAATGGGATTTGCATCCCATCCAACAGCCACCAACAATGACTGTGCAATCTGCCGACCATGGCAGACATGGTGAATCTCGATTATGGCCATAGTTGGTGACGGTCCTGATTGAGTCCCAGAGAAATCCGAATTCTGCGATACCTCGATACAATCAGTACCAAAAATCTACCAAAAGTGATGCATAGAAGGCTCTGATACCAAATGTTATACCTTTATTGTGGAATTACGGATTGTCTATGCATCAACAATGAAACCATAACCTTAAAGCGTACCTGATTGGGAAGACATTCCGCCGACAAGAATCTTGATTTTCCACACCTCATACCTTTAGGAGAACCTTAAATGAGAATCGGGCTTTCTCAATTGTGTTGGTGAGGGGACCAAGACATCTATATATAGGAAAGAGGAATAGAAGCTTACCCATCACACTTCTCCCCTTTAGGGTCTCCACACTGTAGGTTTTCATATCTAGCTTAATAAATGAGTATAGGGTTCAACCATCCCGTCCCGAATCTATTTATAATGATCACAACCGTAATGAGGTTCACTGAATCGCTCAATCTAAATAATCCAACAGTCAGATCTCTGAACCAATGATCATGTGTGGCCCACTTGATAGGAGTCTTACATCTCATTCCAAAGCATGAGCCCAGAAATGAGGCGTATCCAAAGCTCAAGTGGACCACACGATGAGAAACAAAGGAGATTGAATGCTTATTGTTAAAAATTTATTGAGGGCCACAGAAGTCTCCTAATAAGTTTTAGGTCTCTCAATCTTATGAACAAGTTAAATGGCAAATAAACATCATAATAAGTTTTAAAATGTTTTCATAGTGGGGATTATTTATTTATTTATTTTATTTTTCCACCCACTCACACCTGTCGCATACCCACTTACTCAAACCAGTGGCTTTTTTATACCACAATTGATACTCAAACCTATGACCTCATGCCGAAACTCCTGTGAGTCTATCACTATCACTGAGGCATGACTAAGGACTGGTTGTGGGCATCATTATCCCCACCATTTCCTGTGATTTGGTCCACTTGAGCTTTCCATCCTAAATGTTGGGCATATGTTAATAAACCGGTCAAATGCTTTATGAAATAGCCCGAGTATTATAAATGCTAACCAGGGCAGTTTTGAGTGTAAAATGAACTTGTGCATGCAAATCATTTTTTTAAGATAAAAGATGTGGAACTAAATGGTAATTAAAGTCGGACAGATTATTATTTTTATTTCTCTATTGATAATATATATATTTTCTTTTTGTTTCAACCTTTGAAATGATTTTTTTTTTTAAAATTTTTTTTTATATATATAAATGAAAATAAGGAACTCAAACTTAGGACAGAGTTTTAGACTTAAAGACTCCAACTCAAATACCCTAAAAACGTGACTTATTAGCATTTTATGGTTTCGGCCAAAATTAGTAAGCGTCCAATTTGGCACCCAACCACACTTCTCTTCTAACTTTTCTAAGCCCTTTCCATGCTTGGGCAGCAACTTAGATGATCAAAAGTTATACTCCAACTAAAACTTGCTATTTATAGTAAAAACAAAATTAAACGGGACTTTTGAACTTTAATCCGATGGAATCTCACAAATCCGGCATGCACAACCTGGCATAGCAGGGCTGGGTGGCTTAAGTAGGTTCATATATGATACATCGAAAAACTCATCCCAGTTTGCCAGATAATTTAAGATTCTAACAGTCTGAATTACTTCCACTTCCGATCGCGTCTTCTCTGGTCCATCTTTACCATGAAAGTGTCTGCGACCCACTCTACATCATATACTATCACCGGTATGGTGCTTTAGGATGAATGGTAATACACTTTGAATATGTGGCACATCAGCACATGTGAAATAAGGAAAATATTAATTTCATTAGAAGTCATGTTTCCTTAATTTATCTTTCCAGGAATGTAAGTTGGTTGTACACCATATTTTTATTCGGGCACCAGCTATAAGTGGAGCCCACGGAATATTTGCACAGTCCAAGTCATGTAAGAGACGTCATATCAAGAAACATCCAAGAACCAATATTCATAGCGATCCAAACAGAAGTGAGGCACAGCAGCAAAGGAAAGGAAACCAGCTAGGAGAGAACACCCACAGTTGAATTGAACAGTCACACATAAATGGCAAGACAGCATTTTGGCAGACTCTGTCTGGCCAAACTAAGGGTCTCAATCTCCTGGATTCTATATATATAGGGATTTTCCCTTGGCCACTTTCCTTTTTGGGTATGGACCGGAAACCTCTGCTTTAAAATTATTTCTCACCACCCATCTACCTATTTCAAATACGTCCTATGGCCGCCTCCACTAACAGATTTTTATCAGGTGAAGCCATTGCGTGCAGAAAAGTACCTCTTGATTCCATGAACGAATGTCACTGCCTATATGTGGGGTCTATGATGTTGTGGCTTATCCATGCTGTCTATCGGTTTTACTATATTATTTTAGGACATGAGCCCAAAATTGAAGCATATCTAGCATGCCAAAGGAAACAATGGGGATAATGACACACACCATTGAAATCTTCACGGTGGGCCCCCATGCAGATCTTCTTGTTCCTTACTAGATATGGGCATGGACCAGACCCAATCCGCTTCCATCCTTCAGGCAAGGCAACCAATGTCTGGCTATAGCCACCATGAAGAATGAGGGGAGTGGATTTAGGTGCTTGGTGGAGTGTATTGTTCTACACACGTACACATGCACTTATCAAGTTGTATGCATATCTTGGTTGTTAGATAATCCAACACATCCAAATCCTTGATTTAATGATGGATGGATAATAATAGGAAATTTCACTCACTAGGACCTTTGTACCTTGTTTTTAGATTTTCGCTAGTGGGAGCTAAAGGTGTCACATTGCCATCTTTATACACATTTTGTACAATTCTCTAGACCAATTATCTCATGGTTGCTGTCATGCACTGTTGATGGCAAAAAATTAGGTGGATGTAAAGCTCAACTGGGCCACATGATAGGAAACAGTGGAGATTGAATGTCCACAATTGAAAAAAATTCACGAGGCGTGGGATGCTTGTGAGAAATTCACCTAGTCCATCGGTCTTGACAGCTCATTTTCTTCCATGGGCCAAAAATAAGGCCAACATAAAGGGCAACACGTAAGGGAATGGTGGGATTAAATGCCCATCGTTGAAGCATTTTGAGCCATCATGGGGCTGACTTTGAGTGTTGGATCTCTCTCATTTTTTTTTGGCCCATCCACTAAAGTGAGCTAGCAAAACAAATGGACATTGTGGATTTCTCACAACCTCAAGTTAAGCCCCACATCGTCGAGGCTTGGTTGGCACGGAAAACAAGCGTCCATAAAATTTTGAGAAAGGTTTTGGACATTTGTTCATGTAAAGAGGGTTACCCGGCATTAGGTGGGGCCCATCATGATGTTTGTGACAAATCCACTCTATACATTGGAATTTCCATATCATTTATCACATGCACCAAAAAATGAAGTCGATTCAAAGCTCACTTGCCCAAACGAACGGAAAAAGTGAGGAGTGAACACTTCCTATTGAAACATTTGTGGGGTCACAGATTGTTTGTGACAAATCTACCCTATACATTTGTGTTTTGAGATCGTTCTAGGGTATGAGGAAAAAATGACGCAGATACAAAGCTTAAGTGGCCCACACGATAGGAAACATGGGATTGAACACCGACTATTGAAACATATTGGGGCCATTAAGGGCCCACTTTGAACTATAGATGTGGCTCATTTTTTATTTTATTATTATTAATTTTTGTGCTAAAAAAACAAATGAATGATGTTGATTTCCAACCAACATTAAGGTGGGCTTCGACGTATGGTTGAGGTCTATCCAGATGTTCCGACGAAATACAAGTTAAGAGTAGAGCTGGGCATTGGACCGAGTTGGATCAGATTGGGTCCAACTTGATCCGGTCCGAAATCTGCAGGGCCTAATCCAAACTCTATTCGATTTGAAACCGAGTCCGGGTCATCTGACTTGAACTGATCTGAACCCCTGCTGCCCTGAACCGATCTGAGTTCGACTCGGTCAGAAAAACTGAGTTGGATCGGATCGGGCAAGGTTCGGATCAGTCCATCTTTTCAATGGTGTGGAAATCATTATTCCCACTATTTCCTATGGTGTGATCTACTTGATCATTGGATATACTTAAAATTTAGTATCAACCCCTAAAATGATATGGAAAAACTGATGGATGGTGTTGATAAACCAAAAAATTTAAGGTCGGCCCCACATAGTTTACTCAAAAGAAGTTTTGTAATTTTTTATTAGATTTGTATATTTTCTCGTTGGTCCCATTTGCCTTGCATATCAAGCAACCTCATTGGCCTTTCATATCAAGCAACCTGCACCTTTCGTTCTCATTTGCCTCGCATATCAAGCAACTTGCCTCTCTCTCTCTCTCACGGCAAAAGTCTGCACACAACGGACTTTAGAGAGACAGGAAGAGTCCCACCATGCTCTAACCGCGGACGGTGAACATGGAGTTATTGGAGAACGGCGTCACAACTCTCGGAACAGAAACCACAATGCAAATCTAAACCATTCGAACGGAGGTGTAGTGATTTCCGACTGCTGCAAGGAATCCCGGGAGAGACGAAGATGCTTCCACCACTCTGGAATACCGAGCTTATCGGCGCACTTGTAACGAGTTATGGAAAACTTATTTCTAAAAAATTACAAAAATCTCATTCCATTTCTAATACCCAATACTAATCTCTCATATGTTCATCAGTGTTCATACATATATAAAATAAAATTTACTAGAATGTAGGGCCCGGATTGGATCAGATTTCGGATCGGTCCGGTCCAATTTGCTACTGACCTAAACCCAATCCGATTAACGCTCTGATCTCCCTGATCCTATTCCAACCTGCCCAATCAAGGCCATCAGTTCTGTTCGAATTGGGTCGGGTCCGATCCGGTGGATCGAATCTGTTTTGCCCAACTCTAGTTAAGAGTGAGATTTGGTTAACTGTAAGTGAGGCCTACAATTATGTTTGTGATAAATCTATTCCGTCAATTGGATTTTTCATCTCATTTTAGGGCATGGGTGTAAAATTGAGGCCGATCCAAAGCTCAAGTGAGATAGACAACTAACATGACACTGGGGGAATTGAACACCCAATGTTGAAACATTTGCAGGGCATGGAATGTTTATAACAAATCCACCCACTCCATCCGTTTTTTCAGCTCATTTCATGGTATGGGCACAAAAATGAGGCCAAACCAAACCAATATCCAGTGGGTCATGCAATAGGATAGAGTGGGATTAAACTTCTACTGTTGAAACATATTGGGTCCATCTTAGAGTACATATTGAACTTTGGATCCGTCTCATTTTTTTTGCACATGTCATAAAATGACCTCAAGAAATAGATGAACGAGGTGGATTTGTCCCGAACATTAAGATGGGCTCCACATATGTCCGAATTATGTTGGCATGAGATCGTGTATTTAGGAGAGCAGATTGCTGAGAGGGCAATGGGAGGGCAGTTCTGGTAATACGAAAATATAAAAGTATATTGTTATAAGTAATGCCGGTGAAAACTATGGGCGCGTTTGGGAAAAGAATTTAAAAATAGAAAGTTTTAGGGGTCGTTTGGCACCTTAGATTGGAGGGGATTGGAGGGGATTAGAGGGGGTTTCAAATCCCCTTGGTTGTTTAGCAGCAAAAAGCAACTGGAGATTGCCAATCCAGGGGTTCCCAATCCCCTCTTTGAGGGGGTTTGTAATCCACGGTAAGAGCTTGGATTACACTTAAAATCGTTTCAATATTTGCAGGTATAAATGTATGTCACTGTACACTATCATTCTACTGGGCACATGGCCCACTAACGATGATCAGCACCATCCAAACATTGTTTATGTAGATCAGCACCGTCCAAATATTGTCCATATTAATCAACGATTAAAAATTGTTAGTTAGTCACTCAAACATGATCTTGTGCTTGCGGTCCATATGAGACTTGGAATTTCATCATTTTTAGGCAAAGCATATATTTTAGCGGGCTTATCACAACCATAGTGTCAAAAATTATATATCTCACTAATTGGAGATATTAAAGTTGATTTCGTAATTAAATTCAAAACCCCATAAATATACCATTTATAGGTATTTTTGAATTAAAGTTGATTCACACTCTAGGGTGCCAAACACACCCAGAGGATTGCCAATCCCGAATCCAGGGGGTTCCAAATCCACGCTCCCAAACAGGCCCTTAGATCCATGGCCCAACAGGCAGGCATACGTATGGAAAAATCCCTTACACGAGATAATAGGCCCCACTGTAATGAACGGGTGGATATTCCTTCTCAAATGTGTCAGGTGCTATGGCTCGCTTGAGTTCTAGATGGGGCTGATTTTTGGGGATTGAAGCTTCTTTTTAGGTGAAGCATTGATGACGGGTTGAATCCATGAACACATCACTGGGCCCCACACCTGGCAGATATCACCAGGCGCACTCCATGCAAGGAGATATATATAGCTTGGGACAGCATGATTGGCCTAGACTGGCAATGTACCCATATGGGTCCGTTGCGACTATCCAAACAAGTCAACTTGGAGGGAGTTTCAACACCCGGCCAAGGGTTTGAGCATCCATAGGTGGCGTGAGTGTGTGGGGTTTGTGTCACCTCGAGAATCCAAAGTAGACATGCTTTGCACCAACCAAGAAATTTCAGGGCACCATCTCAAACAAAGAAATCGTCATCAGCACACTCGTCAGATTGCATCACCAGAGACAATTTTGGTATGCCGCAACCTGTTTTATTTCTACTATTTATTTGTTTTGCACTTTTTTTTTTTTTTTAAAATACCCGTTTGGCTACACCAATATTGTAAATTTTCATAAGATTTTGCACAATCAAGAAATATCATGTTATTTGTACAACAAACACACGTTGACTTTTTGAGTTTTATCTAATTTCTTGTGAACAGAAACCAAGTTGCTTCTGAAAGCTGTGAAACAGAGAATACGGCTGGGTACATCTCCTTCGTTTCTTCTTCTACTTTATTTTTAAGTAGAAATGATTTGATTTCTGATAATAGTCAAATCTTCCTAATTAATAATTTGATGGGAAACAAATAAGTGATGATGGCCAAAAATCAGATAGATCCAACCATTAGGTGGGCACACTGTAGAGAATAATGAAAAATCACCTAAAAAATTCCCAAATTCTCAGTGGCCTCGGTCCACCTGATGATTGAATTGACATGTTTTTTAGGATTTTCTATCATCATGGTGGGCCACAGCTTTTGGATGGGTTAGATGTGATACACCTACAATTGATGGGCCGTTGCAAGAAAAAGCGTGTTGGGTTTGAACTGGATTTTAAGACTTTTGATGCTGCAATGTTTGTGTTGGGTTTCTCACAGGAGCAGACTCACCCAATTCCATTAGGCCATGACCCTGGCTCACCTTAGATGTATATGTTGTATATGAAGCCTTTATTAGGTTATTTTGGGCATTATCTAAAAATGAATCATATCCAAATCTTAGGTCAACCATGAGAGAGAGCCTGCTTTTTGCACACAGGAATCACAAAACGGCCTGGTTTTTGGGGTCGGCTCTTAGTCTGGCCTGGACCAAGGGTCTATAAGGAATGGGAATCTCTGCATCAAACCCCTGGTTGGTACTTGTGGAAGCTCTGTGAGACCCACCATGGTGTATGTATTTTATCCATACCATCCATTCATTGTACGAGCTTATTTTAGAGCAGGAGACCAAAAATGAGGCGTATCTACAGCTTAAGTGGACCAAACATAGAAGGGAATAGAGATAATGTCGACCATTGTTGAAACCGTCCTACGGTCCACTAGATGTTCATTTTTTATCCAACCTGTCCATAAAGTCACATAAACTTGAATAAAGTTAAAACACAAAACTCATCTTGATCCAAAGCTTCTATACCCAAACTAACATAGAATCTAGTCAAGTTTTTGTGTTTTTAGACGATTATGAGTAAAAATTTTCATGAAATGCATGTAGTGTAACCAAACATGCCTTAACTTATTTATTTTTTTAGTTCAATAATTTTTAATTTTACATTTCTGAGTTGCTATTGCAGGAGTTGCTATGGAATTCCTCCAAGAGATTGTCAGGAATGCATGGGTTCGGTACGACTACTCTGGAAGGCTTGAAGAGAATCTTGATGTTTTGAGAACTGAAATGCAAGAGTTGGGCAGCCAGGGGACCGACATAATTATTGCACTGAATGCAGCAGAGGTAGTGCATGGAAAGAAGCCAAAAGCAGAGGTGAGTTTATGGCTGGAAAATGTACAAAAGATTACAAGAGAAGTGACTAAGATAGAAGAGGTTTATGGTGAAGTAGGGAGAGATTTCTCACTCCCACGTGTTGCATTGGGAAAGCGTGTTGTAAAGATGATTGAAAAGGTGATGAAGCTCAAGGAGAAAGGTCGATTTTCAGAAGGGTTACTTGCTGATCTATTACCTGAAAGTGGGCATATGCCAATGACAAAACTGGTGGGTAGAACGACAGCCGAAAGGAATTTGGAACAGATTTGGGAGTCCTTGATAGATAATGAGGTCAAAATTATAGGTGTCTATGGTATGGGGGGCGTTGGCAAGACGACGATCATGACCCACATCTACAATAGAATAAAGAGCTCTGGAATATTGGGTACTGCCATTTGGGTGACAGTGTCTAATGATTCTAGTATTGACAGATTGCAAAATGGTATTGCACGGGCAATAGAATTGGACATTTCTGATCAAGATGATGAAATGAAAAGGTCAGTGAAATTGTTTGAGGCTTTGAAACGTTGGGGGAAGTTTGTTATCATCTTAGATGATATGTGGAAACCATTTCCATTGGAAAAGGTAGGGATTCCTGTGGGAAATGCATACAAAGTAGTATTGACTACTCGATCGAAAAATGTGTGCCGAGGCATGAAGTGCCAAAAAAAGTTTGAAGTGGAGGTTCTTTCGAGAGAAGAAGCATGGGCATTGTTCAAGGAAAGTTTTGGGGCTGATTTAGTGCTTTCAAAGGAAGTAGAACGGACTGCGAAACTTGTGACTGAAGAATGTGGTGGTTTGCCGCTTGGAATCATCACAGTAGCAAGTGCGATGAGAGAAAAGAATGACATTAGAGAATGGAGAAATGCATTAGATGAGTTAAAATGTTCAACGATGGAGATTGAAGGCATAGATGATCAGGTTTTTCCAATTTTGAAATTTAGTTACGACCGACTAAAATCTGAGAGGATTAAGTCCTGTTTCTTGTATTGTGCTTTGTATCCAGAGGACTATGCATTCCGTGATGAAGATCTAGTAAAGTATTGGATAGCAGAAGGGTTGATAGATGCTGTGGGAGGCTGGGAAAAGGAACAAGACAAAGGCCACGCAGTATTGAATGGACTGATAGATGTATGTATGTTGGTAAGGAAGTCTCCTATGCAGGTAGCAATGCATGATTTAATAAGAGATCTGGCCATCGGAATTACAAGGAAGAGGCCTCTGTTTGTGGTCAAAGCTGGGATGGGGATAAGGGGATCAATTGGTGCAGAAGAATTTACTGAAGAAGTTGAAAAAATCTCATTAATGAGAAATCAAATTGAAATGCTTTCAGGTGAACCCAACTGCCCAAAACTCTCCACATTGTTGTTGCAAGAAAACCCTCTCTTAGGAAACATTTCTCATGAGTTCTTCAATCGCATGAACAGCCTCAGAGTTCTTGACCTCTCTAAAACTAGTATTAAGTATCTGCCAGAATCAGTTTCCAACTTGGAGAACATGTGTATGCTCTTACTAAATGGTTGTAAGAGGTTAAGGGAGGTACCGTCCTTAGCAAAGCTGAAGCGTCTAAGGTTTTTGAACCTAAATGACACTGGCATCAAAGAAGTGCCAGATGGGATGGAATGTTTGGTTAACCTCAAAGAGCTTTATGTTTCATCTGTTGAAGGGACAAATACGATAAATGATGGTGGTTGCAATTCCTTAATGCTTCCTGATAGTATCGTCAAGTTGAATATGGAGAGATGCATGCTGTCAAGCTTACACTGCCCATCTCGCTTGCAACACTTACAGTCATGTGACATCTGGTGGTGTAGCATGAAGTGGTTGTTGCCTATAGGAGACAACAGCACCATAACTCCATCTTTTCCGTCAATACAGTCTCTGTTTCTAGTGGATCTTCCGAAATTTATGGGTCTGTGTGAGGGAGTCTTGCTGCCTCCCTCATTTGCATGCCTTAAACTCCTGAATGTCTCGGGATGTCAAGTATTGGAGAATGTCATGTCACTAGAATTGTTTCAGCAGCTCCAATGCCTCGAACAAATCAGTATTACAGGATGCAGGGAGATGGAGGAGGTGATAAAAGGAGGAGAAGAAAGTGATAACAACAACAATAACAATAACATCATCCTACTCCCTAACTTGAGGGAGTTGCGTTTAATAAATTTAGGGAAATTGAAAAGCATTTGTAAGCGGGTAATCATTTGCCCTTCCCTGAATCAGATTTGTATACGAGGTTGTCATCGGCTGAAGAAGATCCCTATTTCCTTTGGCAGCTCAACATCTACTGTGGGAGGAGAGATCTATGGAAGCAAAGAGTGGTGGGATGCATTGGAGTGGGATGATCCCAACACCAAAACACTCTTACTTTTTCTTAATGAAGAAACAGTACGTGGAATGAAAAGAAAAGCAGATCAAGTAGAAGACGTTGCATCCACGTCACAGCAGCAATAATCCAGTTACGCTTTTTTATTTAGTAATCTATTTCTTCTTTTTTATTCAAATGTAATGTTAGTGAGAACGTCTTATCTTCATCTGTCTCTTTGTAAATGATGTCAAATGGGAACCTCACAACATACGTGCGAATGTAGCACACTTTTATGAAAGTCTAACACACGGATCTTCTATAACACCTGTTTTATGGAGAGCTTGAAACCGGATTGCGTATTGTAAGCTGTGGGGCCCACTCGTGACTTATATGTCATATCCACACCGTCCATCCGTTTTTCCAAATCATGTTAGTGCTTGAGTTCAAAATGGAAACATAACCAAAGCTCAAGTGGACCACACCACAGGAAACACTGGGATAATGGCGTCCACTCAGTACGCAGTCCGTGTCCGCGTGGAACAACCAAGTTCGATTGGACCCTCCATGGTGCATATGTAAAATCCATTCCATCTATCCAACAGTTTTACTTTCCAATGTTAGGCCATGAGGCCAAAAATCAGTGCCAGTCATAGGTTTTTGAAAGGAGTTACCATGCTCTCTATCTTTCATCAACCCTCTTCATCCAGAACCTGCGCACTTCCTAGACACAAATTGCTTTTGATTGATTCTCCCGCAACCTTATCTAGCCACAATGAAAAGACACGGCATGTGTTGTACATGTGGTGCCCACACAGACATGATTTTTTTACTCCATTTTGAATATTTGATACACCTACGAGGTATGCAGCAGCCAATATGATGAAAAAAGAGTATTCAAAACTCAGTTAGGCACACCACACTAAATTCGAAGGATTGATATTTGTGTGACATAACAAATGGAGGTGGGCTCCCCCCCTTTTCCATCTTGATTTTCAAGAAAGATGATCTTGGTGATGGGCCCAATGTTTAAATGACTTGGATTTTATTTTTTTTATTTTAACAAAAGGCTGGGTTATGCCCCTATCATTGAACATGGGTCGTACAATTCACAGATTGGATGGTAATTGTTATAGTAGAAACATATTGGCAGTCCGTCAACCATAGCCTGCGCCTCGACAATGTTATTTGGGACTAGGCCGTACATTTTGTGGAAAGCAAAAATCAAGTTTCCAGATTGGTCCCTGCAGACGCCTCTCCCTCCACCAGCTCCTGGATTGCCCCTAGCTAGCTGATATTCATTACTATTGTGTATTAAAAATAATAATAATAATAATAATAATAATAATAATAATAATAATAATAATCTATAGTGTTCCATATAAATCTAGCTCAAGATGCTCTTAGGGATTTCTGGAACTTTTTAGAAATCATTAGAAGTTCTAGAAATCTCCATACAATCGCTGCTTTCTAAAAAAACTCTACGACTTATGTAGAGGTATTTTAGTGTGCAACAAAGCAAAAAATTCATGCAAGTCATTTTGAAACCTTTAAGCTTATGGCAAATGTTATTTATTGAGAATTGCCTATACAAAAGTATACATATTTAGTAAACATATATCAAAAAAGCAGTTGACCCATTTTAACAAAAATGCATCCGGAAATAGGAAGTTGTAAGTGATGATTTTCATGTAGTGACTTAGTTTACTGAGTGAATGCATACTGTGTGAGCAACTTTAGAGTGCTAGTGTATCAAGCATGGTGCCAGAGTAGTAAATGAATCCCCTTGCAAATGAAGAGACAGAACACATGTCAAAGACGAAGTGGAAAACACACGTTAAAGAACCAGGCGACTCATTAAGTATAGGGTATATATTATGAACATGTCATGGACAAAAAATAGTGTTGTTGGCAACTGGAACTTATATGAGACGTTGGAAGAAATCCAACAAAACAATTTAAATTCAATGTATCGACACAACAGTTTAGATTCAATGTACATGTGTGGCTCAATTCACGATCAGGCTTCTTAACTTTTTGCTCCAGCCTAAAAAATACTTTTGCAAAAATATACAAATGGCTACAGAAAAAAGGTGATTTTTATGTTAATTGCTTCTAAATAAGTAATTAAAGTAATTAGGGAGGGGTTAGGTGCAGCCTTGACCGTGGGGCCCACCTTGGGGTGTGTATTGTATATCCATGCCATCCATCCATTTTGCAGCTCATTTTATGGCATGAGCCCCAAAATGAAGCAGATTCAATCTCAGGTGGACCACACCACAGAAACAGTGGTAAATGACTATTAAAAACTATTGTAAACTATAAAAGTTTTGGATCAAGCTAATATTTTTTCCCATAATCAAGGTCTGTGTGACCTTATCAACAGGTTGGATGGTAAACAATGATTGTGGTGGGCCCTAGAAAGTCAATCACAACTGTTTTCTATGGTGTGATCCACTTGGGATTTGAATCTGCTCCATTTTGCATATCATATATTAAAATGAACTCATAAAACGGATGGACTGCATGGATATACAATACGTACATCGAGGTGGGCCCCATAATCAGGGGCGCACCATGTTGGGTGAGGCCCGGCCACACCAAACCCGCTCCTAAGTAATTAATGCCCACTCCTTACAAAAAGCTGCTCTTAATAAATAATTAAGGGCCCGTTTGGCCGGTCCGATTGGAAGGGATGATGGTATTGGAAGGGATTGGAAGTTAAATCCCGGGATTGGCCAGGTGTGCCAAACAGAGCCGGTGATTTGATCCCAATCCCATGGATCTTAAGACAATCCACTGACAACACCATCATTACCTTTAAATCCCATCCAATCTACCCTAATCCATTCAAATTTGATGATAAGGTTTAATTCCGAGATTGGTCAGGCCTGCCAAACAGACTGGATATAGCAATTCAGGGATATAGCAATCCCATGGATCTCAAGACAATCCATTGACAACACCATTATTATCAAGAAATCCATGCCATCCACCCTAATACCATTCAATCCCTTCCAATCTACCCTGCCAAACGGGCCCTAAGTGATTTAGGGAACACAAAACATGTAATTAAGCCTCTGACCTACTACGCAGATTGTGTCCTACCCCCACTCATCTCCAATTGGGAGTGGGCAGGAGCTTCGAGTGGCCACTGTGATGTATCGGTTTTATCCACACTATCCATCTATTTTCCCATAACATTCTATGAGTTATAATCAAAATTTAGACAGATCCAAGGCTCGAGTGAACCAGACCGCAGGAAGCAGCGGTGATAATGATTATCACCATTGAAACTTTTCTAGGCCCACCGTGATGTTTATTTGCCATTCAACCTATTCATAAAGTTACATAAACCATGATGAAGGGAAAACACAAATATCAGCTCAATCTAAAACTTCAGTGGGCCCCAAGAAACTTTCAATTCAATGGTAACAATGTAATCCCCATTGTGTAGCCCGTCTCTGTCTTGGAATTGCCTCAGTTTTGGGCTTATATTCTAAAATGATACGAGAAAATGGATGAATAGTGTGGATAAAACCCATACATCACGGTGGCCACTCAAAGCTCCTGCCCGTTCCAAGCAGTGGTCAACTGTCCGACTCATAACCATAAGGACGATATGAATCAGGTCAATGGCTCGGGTTATGGGTCATGATCTTTTAGCTCTTGGTCCGTATTTTATTGGTTTGGGTTTAGGTTCCTCTTCACTTCCTCTAGAAAACTTATCGGGTAAGGGTACCCGGCCGGGTACCTAGCCATCGGTTTAAGACATATGCAAGTTCTAAGTCAACTCAAACTCAATCCGATTCAGTACCACGAGCCATCCAGTTCACTCCTGAGACTGATAGGCTGATTCAACCCTAACTCAGGCCACGACTCGACTCAAGGCCACGCGAGTGGGTCCCAGTCGCATGAGTCTTTTAACTATCCTTGTGCCCAAACCCATAAGAGTTGAAGCCATTGGCACCTATGGATCCTAATCTATCATATGTGGCCCAAATCATGAAAAGATGGTCTCAAATCAAATTCAGGTTGGATCACGTACTCAAGTGTCCCCAGGGCTCACCAAGATGCCCTTGACAAATCCAATCCGTTCATCAGTTTCCCAAGCTCACAATACGACAGAATCCAAAAAAGTGAAGTATATTAAAGACTCAGATGGGCCAATTATAAGAAAAAGTAGGGATTGAATACCAGCATTGAAACCTGTGTGTGGCCAGAAGAGTTTAAGATTATGCTAATATTTGACTTTTCAGTTCTTCCCGGTGTTAAAATAACCTTTTGAATGCCTTAGATGATATATAAACATTATGATTATGATAGGCTCCCGGGAGGAATCCACGGTGGGCATTTCCATTCTCACTTTTTCCTGTCACGTGGCCACCTGATTTTTAGATATATCTGTATATCTTTTTTTGAATATTTTGAAATAGGCCTGCCCCCAACCTGGCCCAACTTGACACCGAGTCCAGCATGCCTGGCCAGATCCGAGTCCGGGTCTAGCTGCCTGGACTAATCTGAACCGAGTTGGGTCGGGCACAACGGGTATCCAAGGGCTGAAATCACGACTCAAAACCTACATTTAGAGCTGTACACGAGCAGAGTATGCTCGGTTACTCACTCGACTCGACTCAAAAGTACTCGACTCATTATGAGTTAGAGCCGAGTACGGTCAATTTTTTAAGACTCATTTTAATTTTGAGTAGAGTACGAGTAAGACGGTACTCGACTCGTTATAAACACGTGCTTCCACTGGCTGAATGCCCTCAACCAAATGTATGAGTTTTGCGCTTATAAAGTGAGATACACGTGTACAGAGGATAATGAAAATTAGGCATTCTTTTTTAGGGTAGATATTTTACGTTGGTTTGTCTCCGTTGTGATGAGTGGACTGATCTGATTTTCAGGTCAAGGCATTTAAGTAGTACGAAATACATGATGATCAGGTTGTATCTTTCACATGTGATCTAATATAGCATGTATGACCTGAAAGTTCATTTGAAGATTTAGTCCTGCATGTTTAGTTCAAGGCATGAAATAAAGACATCTGACTTCAATGAAATAACACCTATAAGTAACGGCACCACAGCTTGCAGCACTGTACCATCTTTTTCGCTGACATGGCACTTATATACGAGATTAGTTCCATGAAATCAACAGACCTCAACATAAATGTAATTATTATAGAAAATCACTGCAATCTAATAACTAGGTGGACCATACTTGCATGTTGAGTCAGATCGTCTATGGTCAATTGATTCCATTGGCGTGGCTCACTTGATAAGCATACTAACTTGATTTTTCTTCCAAGTTATCTACTCTATGGGGCCTACTATTTTCATGGTGAAGATTACCTGAAAAGCATCCATATTGGCAGAAAATATGGTAACGTTCCAAAAGTTATGGTACCTTGCTCGAATGTAATAGTTCTTTCTAACGGAATGGATAAGATTTCCACCTGAGTATACTCTTGCTTAATAAATGATGCTACCAGTCCATAGTCCATGGTACGTATGATACACTGCTTTCCCCCTATACAATGCTCAGCATCGACTTAGCCTGTTTTCTGCTCGTGCTCGGCTTGTACTTGGGCAAGTAGAGTACGAGCAGAGAATCCATGCTCGGTGGCCGAGTAGAGCCAAGTACCAGTAGGACTCGGGCATCAAGAGCCGAGTACAATTAGGGCAATACTCAGCTCAGCTCGACTCGTGTGCAGCTCTACCTACATTCAACTTGCTAGAATTGTAACCTCTCCATCAACTACACTGCATTATATTTGAGTTTTTTATTAAAATATATATATGTACGAGTCGAGTTTTGTATAGAGACGCGTTAGTACTGAGTTGGATTTTTGGTCGAGGCGAGTCAAGTTACTAGGTAACTCGAACTCTACTCAACCAGAGTTTGAATTAGATGAAGTCAACTTGATTCGGATCGACTCACTCACTGGGTTTGATTTGAGTCAGATCCAAACGAGTCAGATGAGTCGAGTTTGCCGAGTCAAGTCATCCCGAGCCCTGCTTTATATGCAATGTACCAACATAGGTCTATTGTAAATAACAAGTCAACAAGGTCACCCCTAGAATCCAAAGTAGATATCCTCTGCACCCACCGAGAAATTTCAGGGCACCATTGTTCCAAAAAAAAATCATCATCAGCACGCTTGCTTTGCACCCAGCAAGAAATTTCAGGGCACCATCGTTCCAAACATCAGAATCATCATCAGCCCACTCATTAGATTTGCATCATCAGAGAGATTTTTGGTATGCTGTAACCTATTTTCTTCTATTTGTTTATTATTTTTTCTTTTTTAATACCAGTTTGGCTGCGCCAATATTGTAAATTTTCAAAAGATTTTGCACAATAAAAAAAAAATACCATGATATTTGTTCAACAAACGCACATTGACTTTTGAGTTTTATCTAATTTATTGTGAACAGAAACCAAATTGCTACTGAAAGCTGTGAAACAGAGACTACGGCTGGGTTCATCTTCCTTCCTTTCTTTTTCTTCTTCTTCTTCTTTATTTTTAAGTAGAAATGATTTGATTTTCGATAATGGTTAGATCTTCCTAATTAATGTTTTGATGGTAAACAAATAAGTGCAGGACACGATGATGGCCAAAAATCAGATGGATCCAACCATTAGGTGGGCCACACTGTAGAGAATAATGAAAAATCACCTTTAAAAAAACCCCAAATTCTCAGTGGTCTGGCCCACCTGATGATTGAATTGAAATAATTTTTAGAGTATTCCATCATCATGGTGGATTTTAAGACGTTTGATGCTGCAATGATGTCCAGTCGATTGGATGATATTTACACTTGAAAAAGCGCCTGCTTTTTACACAAAGGAATCACAAAACGGCCTAGTTTTTTTGGGAACGACTCTAGTCTGCCCTAGACAATGGGTATATATAAGGAATGGAATCTGTACATCGAATCCCTTGTCGGTATTTGTGGAAGCCCTATGGGACCTACCATGATGTATGTATTTTATCCACACCGTTTATTCATTGCACTGTAAGAGCATATTTTAGGGCTGGAGCCCAGAAATATCTAAAGCTCAAGTGGACTAAACAATAGAAGGTAAGAATTGGGATCCTCTTCTTACCAAAAACCGAGAAATTATGTTTTTTGCAATCTGATTAGGCCATATTATCACACCCTGCATATATTGCAGCAGGAATTTTCTATTTGTTTCAAGCAAAGGATCCCCATTCAGAATGCAATGGAGATAATGACTACCACTGCTAAAACTGTCCTAGGCTCCACTAGATGTTTATTTGCCATCCAACCTCTCCATAAAGTCATGTAAACTCTTATAAAGTGAAAACACAAAAAATCATCTTGATCCAAAGATTCTATGGCCCATAAGAAGTTTTCAATGGTAGTTGTTTAATCTCTATTATTTTCTATGGTGTGGCCTATTGAGATTAATTTGGATGTCTCTTTTTAGGGTTCACACCCTAAAATGAGCCAGAAAATGGATGAATAGCTTAAATAAAACACATACATCATGGTGGGGCCCACAGAGCTTCCATCAGCCCACAGAAACTCATCACTTCATGAATGTTTATCAGGATCAGCCATTCCCAAATGGCTCACACGCTTTCATCGTTCAAACGGACGCTTGTTGACATTACAACAAATCATAGGAACAACAAACTATCCATTAAAAAACTACACTTCTTCAAATTAAGGTACAACTTGTTAACTTGCATGACCTGTAGCATATGCCTGAAATCTTCCATGTGCTCCATCTCATCTTGCCTATATATCAGGATGTCATTAAAATATACTACCACACACTGACTAATGAATGGTTTCAACACTTGATTCATCAAATGTATAAAAGTGTTTGGTGTGTTCGATAGACCAAAGGACATGACCAGCCACTCATACAACTCGTTATTGGTCTTGAATGTTGTTTTTCACTTATCACCGGGTCGGATGTAAATTTGATGGTACCCGCTCCTCAGATCTAGCTTAGAGAACACCTTGGCACTTTCTATCATATCGAGCATGTCGTTCAATAGCGGTATCGGGAACTGATATTTGATGGTAATCTTATTAATTGCATGGCTACTAACAAACATGTGCCAACTCCCATCTTTTTTTGTCTTAACAACGCTGCATGACACATAGGCTCATGCTATCTCTCAAAAGGCCATTATGGATCAATTCCTCTACTTACCCCTAAAGTATCTCACACTCTTTCAGACTCATCCGATAGTGAGAGCGGTAGGGTAGGCTAGCACCAGGGATGAGATTCATGTGATATTGGATATCCTGTATGGGGAATAATCCATTGGGTAACTCTTCAGGCCAAATTTCCTTGAATTCGTTTAGTAGTTGCCTTAAACTTGGGGGAATGTTTAAAAGCTTCAATTCCTCGCCTTTACCACTACGACATATACCTCACCAGTTTTATTGGATTCCTCCATGAAATTTCAAATGGTCAGAAGAGAACATCCCTCTACTTTAGAAGCTTCAAGATGGTTCTTTAGTGCCATAGGGGCAAGGATCATCTTTTGACTATCCTTGATGAAGATATAAACATTGTCTTGTCTCTGGTAGGTAGTGTCACGGTCCAATTGCCATGGTCGACTGAGTAACATATGATATGCTTTCACGTCGACCACGTCACAAAGTACTTGATCCTTATAGTTTTTACCAATTGAAAATGAGACAATGCATTATTCAATTACTTTGGTCTCGTTCACCTTTCTTATCTAGTCAATCGAGTAAGGAAAAGTATGCTTTGTCGTAGGTAGCCCAAATTGTCTACTATTACTTTCAAGACGATATTCTCGCTACTACCAATGTTTATGATTACATCATGGACATTGTTATTGATGGTACACTGCGTACAAAATATATTGTGCCGCTGTGGATGTAACTCCTTTCGTGGTGTCTATAGTAATTGCTTAACGACCAAGGATTCACCATGATTTTCGATCGTCTATTCTTCGTCACCAGCTCCTTCCTCAGTGGCTTATTCATCTTCATCAAAGTATGGGTCTTCTTTTGCTACATCACCTTCAGTGCCCCCTTCGTTAATGGGCTGCGAGATTTTAAGGGCATGTGTTTGATAATTGGCCCGGTTGGCCACAAAGGTAACAACTGTTCGGCCTTGACTGACCGTAAGAATTTGGAATCTTACTTAAGCCCGCTATTGTGGGTGTTACGAGTTGAGGCCTAGATGGGACGCTCATCGTGTCACAATTTGCGGTTGCAGGAGGTTAAGAATGTTCCCATACTAGTTCTTTTCCTTGTGCCAGCATTAAATCCTACGTAGAACTCGTCATAGGGGCAAAGTTGAAGGGTAAGGCCGAGTAGGTACCCTTGCAAGCTGTGTTTATGTCATCCTTGCCAACTAAACTGCTTCATCCACGGTCCTGACCCGGTGCATCTGAACTCAGTCCTGAATTGTCAATCGTAATCCACCTATGAATCGTGCTACCTTCTGCGATTCTGTTTTTGATAGGTCATTCCACATTGTCAACCTCTAGAATTTTTCGATGTAATCTATGATGGTTCAATTCCTCTGTCGGCAATTTTGATATTACTAGAACAATACCTTCCCATAATCACCAGGGAGGAATCGTGATCGAAGAAGGCATCTCATTCGTAACCAGGATTGGATGAGCACCTTGTTCTCTCGAGCACGTGAAAGTTGTAATTCCTCCCACCATGCCAAAGCACCGGATTTTAATTTGAATGCTACTAATTTCACCTTTTGTGCTTTAGCATGTTCATATAATCAAAAAATCGTTATACTTCGATTAGTCAGTCAAGGAAATCTTTTATATGTAATAAGTCATTAAAACTAGGAAGTTCGACCTTGCCTCGATAGTCTCTGATGTAGAGTGGGTCGCGGACAGTTTCATGGCCAAGATGGATTGGAAAAGGCCTGGTCGACGACAGAAGTGATCCGGACCGTTGGACCTTAGATCGGGCGTATCTCGCAATCCAGAATGAGTTATCTGACGTAAAATATATGATTTTGGGGTAGAACGAGCTACTTTAGCCAACTAACCCCACTATGCCAGGTTGCACAGCCTGGATTTGTGAGAAACCCTTGGATCAATGGTCATTTCCCTATTTTATTTTCGTTTTTACTATAAATAGTAAGTTTTAGTTTGATTATAACTCTTCATTCGTTGGGCTTTAGGAGTTGTGTCCAACATGAAAAGTGCTTAGGATAATTAGGAGAACTGTTTGTGAAGCCAAATAGGACACTTACTGTAACGCCCCGAACTTTTCGATGCTCTAGCATCGAAAATCCTCGAGCGTTACCAAGAAGATTAGTTAGATCTCAGGTCATCTGACCATTGATTTCGTGGAACAGTGAATGTACACTCTCTCAAGCCAAATCAATGAATGATCCTACACTATAAAGACTTAGACGTAGACCCTGAATCCTAGGTCATGGAGTTCCCAATATCCGATTGACACGAAATCTTACACAATGCCCAATTTTCTTAAATTAACCGTACATGATAAATTTCATCCCTTAGATCAGGGTAGAAGTATCTCTATTGATGGATCAGCCACAGATCGTCAATTTGGGGGCCACTTGATCCTTGAATATACTTCAATCCTGGACTCAACGCCCAAAATCACATGGGAAAATGGATGGACGGTGGGGATCCCTCACAAAAACACATTCGTGGGCCCCACCTATGGTGCATGATCACTTAAACACAAGTAGCGCAATGCACTGGGACTGAGAACCCGTCAATACGATGCTGACCCGCGTCGAGGGAGAGAGTCCTCTCTGCGGCGGATGTCCCGTTGCGAAACGCCGAACAGAGACTTACGGACGAGGTTTGTGGGCCACCACCCCGCCCCAAAAACTCGATCTTGACCGTCCATTTGAATCCCACGGCCCATATTATCAGGGCTTAGGTGACAAAATTTGAAGAAGAAAAAGGATGGGATTCCTAGCCGCTCAAATGGAAGTCGGACGGTGGCTTTACAGAGTTCATGGGCCACATCTAAGGATGGCCAAAAATAACCCTTCCCAATCAAAAATTGAATAGGAGACAATGGACGGTGTGGATTTCACAAAAGGCGCGGGTTATGGGCCCCACAACGCGCACCACAGCAGATCGTGCGTAAGCAGTCCGCGACCGAGAAACCGGGACTGCGAGAGTGATTTGCGAAAGGTTTCGTAGGAAACTTCTGGAACCCTACAGCCTTATAAAAATCCTTACCTAGCTTACCGGAAAGGAACATAAACGAAGAGAAGGAAAGTGAGAAACCGAGAGGGAGATTCAGCCGAGCGGCAGCTCTGTTCGCCCCAGGCTTGCTGCCGTCCAGCAAGAAATAAAGAAGAAGGGAAGAAAAGAAAGGAAAGAAAGAAGGAAAGAAGGAAAAGAGAGGAAAGAAAGAAAGGAAAGAGAAGAAAAGAAAGGGAGAAAGAAGAAGGAAAGGAAAAGAAAGAAAGAAGGAAAGAAGGAAAGAAAGAAAGAAGAAGTGCTGTTTGTCGGTTTCCGTCGATCACCAGCAAAATTCCAGGTCAGGTCGAGCTCGTCAGTTGGTAAAAATCTTCCCTCCTTTCCCTACATAACCTTCTTTCAGACGTCTTTTACCTATATTGATGGAAAGCTCCACTATGATAGGACCGAGTTGACTAGGTGGAAGAGCATCCGAGTCTCAAATAACTTTAATCACGAATAGTTCAATTTAGAAAACTCTAAACTCATTCAATCAATTTCAGAAACAGGCGGTGTGATAGTCTCAAAACTACTCGAACATTAAACCTTAAAAGACATCCAAGCAACCAAGGTGAGAGTTTTATCCTTTAAACTTACAGTAGTTCAAGTTGATTCTACCTTTCACATGCAATTCTATATTTTATCTGCCTTCATAGTATTTTATCTTGGCTGTTATATATGCCTTCATGAATTTGATATTGTCTTTACATATATTCCTTCATATCACACTTTAAATCTTCCATGCTATTGTACGTCTCACTATCAAATATTGGTCTCTTTCGTACCTTTTATGATACGAATTATCCTGTATTCTTTATTTACATGTTCCCTGGGAATTCACTTATCGATTGATTTATTTTACATTATTGGCTCTTTTGGGATTACGACAAGATGTCAATTATAAGAGATTTTTCTGAATTTATGTGAGGTCATGAATGCAAGCCTTGCCCCTGCCTCTTTAATTTATTGAGTTGACCTTGCCACTCATTTCTGTATTACATTGAGTTGACCATTGGCACTTTTCTCTTTATTATATTAGCATTGTGCCGTTTATTTTAATAGGTACGGACATGTGTCTTATTATTCCAGAACCTCCATGATTCCGTTTATATTCTTGATGATTCATCTATATTCTCTATAAGTGCAAGTGATATGTAAGATGTATCACAACTAGTGATTCAAATATTCTATCATGGACGTAATGCGCTCTGGGTAGAGACCCTCTTGGGGCACATAAGTCCTTGGGCCTTCGGGTAGTGGTGCACAAATCGATGTAAGTCGCAACAGTGTTACATCACCTCGGGATTGGATGTCGCAAATAGTCGCTCCATGAACAAGTCGTGTCACGTAATTCACCCAGCTCATGTGTTGTGCGCTCTGAGGAGTCCTCGTAAATCCACGGTAGCGTTGGCCATGCCGGCGAATATCCGTATAGTGAGAGATGCGGGTCGAGCCGGTTATCTATAAATCGTACTCCACAATGTGATGATCACTATGTTTGATGAGCCTCACATACTTTGCTAGGCATGCATCTCATGTAGGTTGTTTGTGCATGCGGATACCCTCGTGTTTGTGGAGCATGGGACATATTAGACCCTTATTATACTTGTTTAGTATCTCTTGGGTTATTGTTAATTTTGAAGTTTAACTTTCACTATGAGTAGGGCATTGACCCTCTTCCAACCATATAGTTGATGTAGGTGACGAACAGATTGAAGAACCCGAGGACCACTATCCCGAGGAAGAACATGCTGCATAGATTAGAGAATATGACTTAGTTTTATTTATGTTTCTGATGCTACTTGACCTTTCTTAATTTCTATTGTGAGAACCCTTGACGATTCGTTTCATTTCATTTGGAATAAGAAATTTAGTTAATCTAATTCTTGTGCTTGATTTTCCATCACCGGTATTTACGAAATGTGATAGATGGTGGGGAGGTCTTTAGGCAGGCCCTAGAAACGTTCCTACTTGCCTTATTAACACTCGGTTTCCTCAGGCATGAGTACATACTCTGACCATGAAAACTTGAGGTGTTACACTTACTATTTTTGACCGAAAACCTTGTGCACTAGTAGACATCACAGCCGTCTATAAATAGTAACTTTACTATTTATAGTAAGTCGCGGATTCTAGGAGTTTTAGTTGTAGTTTGATTCTGATTTCTTTCCTATTGCTTAGTACCTTTATTTAAAGGGTTGTGAACTCGTTATTATTCATTTATTAATCAATTTCAAAATTTATTAGAATTTATTTTATTCTTTTGCTTTCTTTCCTCGTGGATTCGAGAAGTCTCTGTGAGGAGTCCAGAGAAGCTCCATGGATTCGGAGTAATTATCCTTGAGGAAGACGGTGATCAACCTCATCACGTTCATCCCTGCATTAATTTTGTATCAAAGCGAGGTTTCTCCTCGAGCCAATGGCAAACAATGAAGGTATGAATCAAAATTCTATGGACGATGATACATGGATTCGTTATCTTTCGGAAAGAATAGAAGCTTTCCATCGAGAGAGTCAATTGACCACGCAAGGGATGTAGGCAACCCTCGACCGTCTTGCAGATGCGCTACTTCCGCCCTGAGCCCTAGGCGGTGCTCCACCACCTATGGTTGCTCCACCACCTGTGGTTGCTGTACGACACAACCCCGACTATTACAAAGCACAACCAGTGACAAACTGTAGGGCTACACAAGATGATTCAAGTTCTAGCGACGAGAAAATTAATGAGGGTTTTGTCCGAAGACCAATCTATGGAGGTGATCATCCAGATTGTGCTGAAAGATACTATCGAGGTAAGGCTAAACTTACTAGTTTTAACGGTTTATTACGTATAGAAGATTTCCTCGATTGGCTAGCCGAAGTAAAGAGACATTTCGATTATATGGACGTGCCAGATCATAAAAAGGTAAACTTGGTAGTGTTTAAATTAAACTCTAGTCCTTCTGCATGGTGGGAACAATTACAACTCTCACGAGCCCGCCAGAACAAGGCGCCCATCTCATCATGGTCTCGGATGAGATGTCTTCTTCGATCACGATTTCTCCCCAATGATTATGAGCAAATATTATTCCAACAATACTAGAATTGCCGACAAGAAAATCGAACTGTTACAGATTACACTGAAGAATTCCAGCGGTTGGCTACACGAAACGATCTGTCAGAATCTGAGTCACAGAAGGTAGCACGATTTATAGGTAGGTTGCGACGGGCAATTCAGGGCCGAGTTTAGATGTACCCAGTCGAGACCGTGGATGAAGCAATTCAATTGGTGGGGAGGGTAAAAACACAACTTACAAGAGCTCCTGCTCGTTCCTATCCTTCAAATTGACCTCCTATGACGGCTCCTACACAGGATCCAGTACTAGCTCGAGGAAAAGATCTGTTAGGAGAACGTCCTCAACCTCTTCTACCCACAAACCATAATACGGGGAGTGGCTCATCCAGACCTCAACGGGCAGCATCCACAACAGTGGGCCCGAGTAGGATTCTAAATTCTTATGCTCGGCCAAGGCCAAACAATTGTTACCGTTGTGGCCAACCAGGCCACTTATCAAACACTTATCCTCAACATCCAGCAGCACGCTTGACTATAAACGAAGGGGGCACTGAATTTGAGGCCGCAGAAGAAGATCATGGCTTTGATGAATATAAACAAACTACTGAAGAAATAGCATGTGGCAATGAATTGACAGGTGAGGATCGCGGTGTATCTTTAGTTGTGAGGTGACTACTATATACCCCGCGAACGGAATTACACCCACAGCGACACAATATATTTCGTACTCGGTGCACTATCAATGGAAAGGTCTGTGATATGATCATATACAGTGGTACCAGCGAGAACATCATCTCAAGGGTGATGGTGGACAAGTTGCAGCTACCAATGACGAGACATCCTTCCCCATACTCAATTGGCTGGATAAAGGAGGTGAATGAAATCAAGGTAACTGAACAATGCACTATCTCGTTTTCAATTGATAAACATTATAAAGATCAGATACTTTATGACGTGGTCGATATGGAAGTTTGTCATATACTACTCGATCGACCTTGGCAGTCGGACCATGATGCGACCCATCGGGGATGAGATAACATTTACATATTCGTAAAGGATAGTCAAAGAATAATCCTTGCCCCTATGGCACCAGAGAACCACCCTGAAGCCTTTAAAGTAGAGGGGAGTTCCCTCTTGACCATTAGAGATTTCATGGAGGAATTCAAGAAAACCAGCGAGGTATACATCGTAATGGTGAAGGGCGAGGAAAAGGAACCCTCAAACATCCCTCCAAGTTTAAGACTGTTGCTAAATGAATTCAAAGAAGTCCGGCATGAAGATTTACCTAATGGATTGCCCCCTATGAGGGACATCCAACATCATATAGACCTCGTCCCTGGGGATAGCCTGCCCAACCGCCCTCATTATCGTATGAGTCAGAAGGAGTATGAGATACTTCAAGGGCAAGTGGAGGAATTGATCCGTAAGGGTCTATTGAGAGAGAGCATGAGCTCATATGCTGTACTAGCATTATTAACGCCAAAAAAGATGGAAGCCGACGCATGTATGTCGACAGCCAAGCAATCAACAAAATCACCATCAAATATCGGTTCCCAATACCAGGTTGGACGACATACTCGATATGCTAAAAGGGGCTAATGTGTTTTCTAAACTAGATCTAAGGAGCGGGTACCATCAGATTCGTATCCGACCCAGTGATGAGTAAAAAATGACATTCAAGACCAAGGAAGGGTTGTATGAGTGGCTGGTCATACCCTTCGGTCTATCGAACACACCAAGTACTTTTATGCATTTGATGAATCAAGTTCTAAAACCATTCATTGGCCGATTTTTGGTAGTATATTTCGATAACATATTGATATATAGTCAGGATGAGGCGGAGCACAGGAAACATCTCCGGCAGGTGCTACAGGTCCTACAAATTAATAAGTTGTACCTCAACTTGAAGAAGCGTAGTTTTTTAACTGACAGCCTGTTATTTCTAGGATTTGTTGTAACGTCCACAGGCATCTGTATAGACGATGAAAAGGTGCGAGCCATTAAGGAATGGACGATCCCGACAAACATTCATGAGGTGAGAAGTTTTCACGGGTTAGCGACTTTCTATCGTCAATTTGTGCGAGATTTTAGCACCATAGTCGTGCCTATAACAGATTGCATGAAAAGAGGACCATTTCAGTGGACCGATAAAGCTGACAAGAGCTTTCATGAGATCAAGCATCGTTTGTCTACAACACCGGTCTTAGTGCTTCCTAATTTCGACAAATTGTTTGAGGTTGAGTATGACGCTTCATACGTCAGAATTGAAGGAGTATTATCATACGAAGGCAGGACGGTAGCCTTCTACAGCGAGAAGCTCAGCGAAGCTTGAAAGAAGTGGTCAACTTATGAACTTGAGTTGTACGCAGTTGTTTAGGCGCTGTAACATTAGCAGCATTATTTGATTTAAAGAGAGTTTGTTCTATACACTGACCATCAAGCATTAAAGTTTATTAATAGTTAGACTAACGTGAATTGTGTGCATGCTAGATGGGTTACATTTTTATAAGAATTCACGTTCATTCTGAAGCACAAGTCAGGACAGTAGAACAAGATGGCTGATGCCCTTAGCCGTCGTGCATCACTACTTGTTACGATGAGCAATGAGGTGGTCAGCTTAGACTGTCTCAAGGAGTATGCCGAGGATGAAGATGTCAAAGATTCTTGGATAAAGTGTCAAGAAGGTCATCCCAGTGACCTTCATATATAGGACGATTTTCTCTTCAAAGGAAATCGATTGTGCATCCCTCAAAGTTCTCTGAGGAAGCAGATTATTTAGGAGCTACATGAAGGTGGCCTCGGTGGACACCTTGGGCGAGACAAGACGAGAGCTCTTATAGAAGAGTGGTATTACTGGCCACAATTAGTACGTGATGTGGGAAGAGCCGTACAACGTTGTCATATTTGTCAGGCCTCTAAGGGGCAACATCAGAATATGGGCCTCTACACGCTGTTACCTGTGCCTGATGGACCTTGGGAGGATTTATCAATGGACTTCTTGTTTGGTCTCCCACAAACACAACGCGGCATGAATTCGGTGTTCGTGGTGGTCGAACGTTTCTCCAAGATGGCACACTTTATCTCATGCAAGAAGACCCTCGATGCAACACACGTGGCGAATCTATTTTTCAGGGAGGTCGTACGACTACAAGGGGTCCCCAAGACCATTACTTCTGATCGTGACACGAAGATCATTAGCTACTTTTGGCAAACTTTGTGGACTGAATTCGATATACGACTTCAATTCAGCAGTGCTTATCACCCACAAACTGATGGGCAAACCGAAGTTGTGAATCGCACGTTAGGAAACCTCCTTCACAGTATTGCAGGAGAGAAGCCAAAGCAGTGAGACTTGGCCTTATCTCAAGCAGAGTTGCATTCAAAAACATGGTGAACTGCTCGACAGGAAAATCGTCATTCCAGATTATCTACGAACGAGTGCCTCGCTACACACTTGACTTGATCCCTCTGCCCAAGCACCCAGGCACGAGCATTGTAGCAAAACATATGGCAGACGAGATCATGGGCATCCATGCGGAAGTGCAGGCCAGGCTACATGCCTCGAACAAAAAATACAAGGAGCAAGCGGACAAACATCGGTGACAAAAGGTGTTCGAGGTGGGCGACCAAGTAATGGTCCATCTGCGCAAAGCACGATTTCCGACCGAAACGTATAACAAGTTAAAGAATAAAAAGATTGGGCCGATACCAATCATCCGAAGGATCAATTACAACACTTATGTTGTTGATCTTCCTGATGACATGACGATCTCACGGACTTTCAACGTCGCAGACCTGACCGAGTATCATGAACCAGCGCAGGATGAGAACTTGAGGACAAGTTCTTTTGAAGTGGAGGGGACTGATGTAGAGCAATTCGTGGACAGTTTCATGGCTAAGATGGATTGGAAAAGGCCCGATCGATGACAAAAGTGATCCGGACCGTTGGACCTTAGATCGGGCGTATCTCGCAATCCGGAATGAGTTATCTAACGTAAAATATATGATTTTGGGGTAGAACGAGCTACTTTAGCCAACCAACCTTGCTATGTCGGGTTGCGCAGCCTGAAATTGTGAGAAACCCTTGGATCGATCGTCATTTCCCAGTTTTATTTTCATTTTTACTATAAATAGTAAGTTTTAATTTGATTATAACTCTTCATCCGTTGGGCTTTAGGAGTTGTGTCCAACATGAAAAGTGTTTAGGATAATTAGGAGAACGGTTTGGTGAAGCCAAATAGGATACTTACTATTTTTGGCCGAAACCTTGCGCACTAGTAGACATCACGGCCGTCTATAAATAGTAAGTTTACTATTTATAGTAAGTCGCGGATTCTAGAAGTTTTAGTTGTAGTTTGATTCTGATTTCTTTCCTATTGCTTGGTACCCTTATTTAAAGGGTTGTGAACTCGTTATTATTCATTTATTAATCAATTTCAAATTTTATTAGAATTTATTTTATTCTTTTGTATTCTTTCCTCGTGGATTCGAGAAGTCTCTATGAGGAGTCCGGAGAAGCTCCATGGATTCGGAGTAGTTATCCTGGAGGAAGACGGTGATCAACCTCATCACGTTCATCCCTACGTTAGTCTCTTTCAACACGATCTAGACAATCGCCTCCATAGACTGTTCGTCGGGTAAAGCTGTCATCGAGGTCCTCGTCGCTAGAGCTCGAATCATATGGGGTAGCCTTACGATTCACCACTGGTAGTGCTATACCAAAATTGGGATTGTGATGTACAATAATCATTGGCGGTTAAGCATCACCTTGGGCTCGGGGCAGATTTCTTAGAACCCTTACATGATCAACTGACTCTCTCGGTGGAAAGTTTCTATTCTTTCTAAAAGATAACGAGTCTTTAGATCACCGTCCACAGGATTTTAGTTCATGCATTCGTTATTTACCATTAGTCCGAGGGTAATCGTCGCTCTGATACCAATGACGCAAGGATGGATGTGATGAGGTCAATAACCATCTTCCTCAAGGAGATAACTACTACAAATCCACAGAGTTTCTCTGGACTCCTCACAGAGATACCTTGAATCCACAAGGGAAAATAAGAAAGTAGAAATAAATTCTAAGAATTCAAAAATTGATTAATAAATGATAAAAATGAATTTACAACCCTTTAAATAGTGATACCTAACCTTGGAAGGAGTTTTAGAATCAAACTCCCTAAAATTTGTGGCTATTTATAGACGGTCATGATTCCTACTAGACTTCATGATTTTCTAACCATGTTATTCACTTAATTTTTCTAAGAACATTTCATGTTGGACACAACTCTTAAAGATCAAACGATGAAGAGTTATAATCAAACTAAAACTTGTTATAAATAGTAAAAATGGAAATAAAATGGATTTTCAACCGTTAATCTGATGGAATCTCACAAATTCGGTGTGGGCAACCCGACATAGCAGAGTTGGGTGGCTAAAGTAGCGTCTCCTACCCCAAAATCATAAATGGTAATCGAATAACTCATTTCAGTTTGCGAGATATGCCTATTTTAAGGTTCTTATGGTTTGGATCACTTCTACCTCCGATCGGGCCTTCTCTGGTCCATCTTGGACATGAAAGTGTTCACGATCCGCTCTACATCACCTAAATGACAGATCCAACCATTAGGTGGCCACACCATTGAGAACAATGAAAAATCATCATCCAAATCCTAAGTGGTTGCACCCCACCTAATGCTTTCTTTTACATGATTTTTAGTGTGTCCCATCGTCATGGTTGAGGTAGGCACAACTTTTAGATGGGTTGGATGCCGAATAGATATCATGTGGACCCCACTATTGGATCTTGGGGGTTTTTTTTTTAATGATTGCACAAGATCTCTATGGTAAAGCCCACCTAATGATTTTTATATATATATATATATATATATATATATATATATATATATATATATATATATATATATATATATATATATATATATTGAGGTTTCAAGGGTGCCGCGTTATGTGGACCGTTCAAATTTTGGGACCATGACGAATGTGCAAAGGTATGCATGGGTGTGCACGTAAGAAGGTGCGCAAGTGAGAAATACACACACACACACGAAAATGGTACTATGAGGTAGACCTCATGGGAACTTCCCATGAGGTGCAGTTGTATGGGCCTCACCGTGATGTGTGTCGAACATCTACCCCATCAGTCAGATGCACCATTCCATGGTGGCCCACATCCTTAAAAATCAACTCAATATATGACTTGGGCGGGCCATGCCACATGCAACAGTTGAGAGGGTTACCCTCACATTAAAACATTCATAATAATATATTAGGCTCATCGAGATGTGGTTCACAAATCCAACCCATCCATTGTTGTGTCCCACTTGGATGAGGGGTCAGACCAAGTTTCAGTCGCATCCAAAACTCAAGTGGTCCCTACCAAGTGCTTTTATTATATTTTAGGCATGTCTTCACATGATTTTAGATGGTATGTTCAACTTGAGTTGCTTATACAGCTGATTTTTGAGATAACCCATAATCAAAAGGGCACCCATCACATGCACAATGTTGATGGTCGACAAACATTATGGTGGAGCCCACACAGCTTGACCTCATGGGAAGTTCCCATGAGGTCGACCGCATAGTACCATTTCCTATATATATATATATATATATATATATATATATATATATATATATATATAGAGAGAGAGAGAGAGAGAGAGAGAGAGAGAGAGAGAGATCACATTTTGGATGGGCATGCATTGTTGGTACCGCAGTTGCGAGGTGCCACCATGGTACTGTGTGAGCCTTGCCTTGAAAGGGCATGCAAATTGCGTAGTGAGCCTAGCACCACACATCTATGATGATTCAATGTGGTGTGATTTGATTGGATATGTGCCACTTTTAGTGGTGGGGGAGCCCAGTGAAGCATGTACTTAACGTAATGACTTTCAAACATGCTTTACATAAGTTCTATTATTGTTTTTTATGGTGGCACATGACCCAATCAAATCTAGCATATCAGGTCATCACAAATGTCTATGCTAGCAAAGTCACCATGTAATCTATGTCTCTTAAAATGACATAGATTGCCTTACCCAAGGATATCTTTGTTGACATGACATGTCACGAAGTGATTGGTGATTTATAAATAGGCTCAAGAATGATCGAAAGGAAAGCATTATTATGTATAAAAGTTGCCATTTGGGTCAACTAAAAATTAAATCACAGACGCCAAAATATCGTACCCCTCCAAAGAAAGGGGAAAGTGTGAAGCATGGGTTTTTTAGAGGTACAACTAGGATTCTTTTATAATTTCATTTTATTTGTCTTTACCTTTTCATCCATTTATGCCCATTTCCTTTGACGGTTGTTTGGATGCTAGTAAATTTTTAAGTTATAAACACTTTATACCTAAAAAGAGTTTAAAGTGTTAATTGTTTACATGCTATTTTGTTTGGCTTCTAAATAGTAATTTGCGTACATGAAAACTAATTATGCATTTGACTTTTAAGTGGTAAATGTAGTGCACATCATGGTGGGCTCCTGTAACACTTCGAAAATCAGCACCTAAGTACATAAACGTCAATCCCGAGTTTCTGAGTGTTAACCAAATAAAATGCGTATGTGACTTCGTTCATATCCACATTCATTTTACACATGAGCAATCAGAGTAGCACATTTCAAATTAGCAGATTCAAATCCAAATAAAGATAACAAAAATTAATAAATATGGGGTTGACAGTAAAGATACAATTAAAATATGGTGTCCTCCCAAATGAGGATTATACAAGACAAAATATACATACCCAAAATGATTAAAGTGCAAGTTTTCAGTTTGGTCCAATCCTTTAAAACACAACGTCGGTAGTGCAAACCACTCTATGCCTATTCGTCTAAAATATTGATGGTACCTGCATCGATAATATCGCCTAGTTAGTGTTTTAAAACACCGTCGAAGAGTGAGAGTGAGTAATCAACTCAGTGGTTTCGTTAATATTAAGTTACAAAAGCTATCAAATCCACATGTACAATTAATGAAAAGTAATTTAAGCATATAGTCCCTAGATACTTTTGTTAATGTACTTATGATATGATGCATGCCATCACCATCCAACACTCCATCAAGAGACACCATCTATACGCTCGCATATGACCAACATTCTCTCAATGCAATGCTATAAATGTTCGGCGTGAGTGTGTAGGGGTGCATGTGCGTGTGTAAAAAAGAAGTCCATTCATCCTACAAGATTGGGGAAGCTAAAACACCTCTATTTAATCAATGGCCTTATCCAGATCACTTGGCCTATGGCAACTCTGAGCCTGTGATCCATGATCCAAATTTATGTATCACCCATTTGTCTCACAAATCAATAATTTTTAAGGTAAAGCATGATACCTAAAGGTCTGAGGATCAACTCGGTATGAGTCATCACCTAAACACCGATTATAATCACTCAGTTCTGATGTGCGAGCTTGTCACATAACCAAATCACCACATGGAAAGGGGCTTCTCACCCAATTTCATTCATGCCCGAGTCGTTCAAACAATAGTCTGGCATGGAACCATGAGCCGGATAATTTGACTGAGGCCGTTCAAACCAGGACCTATCACTTCCTGTGCTCACTGGTTACTATGGGGAGGCTCGTCATCCCAGTGCAGGCCCACAACACAGACACAATGTCCCATACCATCATGTCCAGCTCCTGAGACTTGGGAATCGTATCACTAATAGTTAATAGTATGCCTCTTAAAGGTATGGGGTGCTTTAGATTCAACCAGGTGTGATCACACATGATGAACACACACGGTTGGTTGGCGGTTAGACTAATTCGGTTGCTTCGGACAAACTCTGGCATAATCGACATTAGGTGCAAGCATCCCGTGTAGTCCGACTACTGCTAGTTATCCGTAATTGGCTGAGATTAATCAGACTAGTCTGGAGTAGCCAACCCAATTGGGGCCACCCTCTTGGATTCGCAGTTTGTTGGCCAACCTGACTACCCAGGTAGTCTCGGTCAATCAATTGCACTAATAAATTGACTACCGTGACTAATAAAGAGGGATATAAACAGTGAATTCAGACTATCCTACTTTATAGTGCATTTCATTGAATATGCAGGTGGCATTACACTAAGATAACAATACATGAAAAGTAAGCGACCATACAGGTGCGCACTAGTTAGCACGCATTCATCTACGCATTATATCAATCATAAATCGACAATAATTATCATGCATTAGCCCATACATTACCTAAATCAATAATCAACATTGGTTAGCATGCATCCGTCTATGTACTACACATTCATAAATTAATACTAATTATCATGCATTGGCCCATACATTACACAAATCAATAATTGGCACTAACTATTATGCATTCATCTATTCACCACATAAATCATTAATTGTGGCATGAGTTTAATAATTGACAACCTAAAGGTAATGGTCTGCACCTAGAAGTGGTTCGTCGATTTTTAGTGTCACCAGTAGGATTAGGGTTCGTTGATTAGCATGTCAGTGCCTTCTCTCTTATTGTCGAGCAGTTTCCTTTCGAGGGTCCACTTCCGAAGGAGAAAAATATCCATATGATAGTTTTATGTATAGGCATCAAAAATTAAAATCCAGTTCTCATTAATCATGCATGCATAAGTATTTGTAAAGGCCCGAAATGGGTGCTTGGGAGATGTTTAGAAAAACTGTGTAGAAATGACCCTTGACCATTTTTGGGTGTATCCCATGATCAGGTGGGGCCACCTTTTAGCATGTCATTAGGTTCCTTTGGTAGCCCTACGTGTGACCTTAAAAATCTAAATAGTGCAGTTGACTGGATTTGTACATATGAGTTTTAGCATAAGGCCAAACATAGGCATTTCATTTATTTATTTTTTCTGCACAGGATTTTCTGTCCTATTTGAGATCCACTCTCCAATTATATGGGGTCCACTACTTTCGAAGGAAAAAGGAAATTTGGTAGAGTTATATATGGACTTCAAAACCCACAAGGTAACCCTACTTAATCACGCATATACAATTTTTGGTAAAGACTCAAACTTGTGTGCATGGAAGAAATGTGCAGGAAACACAGTGCAGAATTAGTTTTGGTCCAATTTTGAGTATGTCCCATGATCACAAGGGACCACCTTTCAGTGTGTCTTCAGGTGCCCTTAGTAGTACTATATATGTACTTAAAAAATTATAAGTTGGGACCAACCAGTTGTGCACATATAATATTTGGTATATGGCCAAACATAGGTATTTTAATTTTCTGCACAACTGTGCCTTGCCCCATTTTACGATCCACTCCCTGATCATGTGGGGTTTGATTTGGCCCAAGTAAAATATAATTTATCCATTCATTGGTATATATTAAAGGTTCCAAGTGGTGGCCTACTCATATCTAATGTGTGAGGTCCACAACAGAGGCACAAAGTTGGTACAAAATACAAAAATAATCAGACGGTTTTAAAAATGGGGTCTGTCACAACTTAGGGCCTAATTTCCAAACACTTGGGGATCATTCCTGACAAAAAGGTGGGTCATCCCAGCTCGCCTATATAAGGGTTATACATCCCCCAAAGTGAGACCCTTAACCACAGATCATGGGGCCCACCATAAGGTGTCAAAGATATTTACATGCAATGCAGTTAGGTACTTAGAAATATTTCAGTAGACAGAAAGTGCAATGATATTTCAACATACACATCAAGTAACACATGAAACGTATTGATCAATCTCTATGGTCAAATTCTCTGTTGGAAAATTCGATCCATTGGATGCTTTTGGAATGCATCATTTAGGATATATATATATATATATATATATATATATATATATATATATATATATATATATATATATATATATATATATATAGGTTTCCAACTATGGAAGGCCTTGGATCCATTTGGATCACATATAGCAATTTAAGGTTCATCCTTATTGGAGTATCCAGTGGTCCATTGTTTTCTAAATTCTATCATGAAAGAATATGACTATAGGGACCGTACATATGATTATTAACTATCTTAACTAATTAAAAAAATATTAATTACATCGGACCATCGGAATCACGGATATGGCCCACACAAAAATGGTCACAACAAACTCCCAGAAAATATTCGTACAAGGTCAAGATCTCAACCATCCGAACTTTGATCAAGGCATATTATATACCATTGGAAAGCTACTTCGATTTTCTATGATGCCAATAAAATATATCTTTCTATTGGATTTAATAAAGGGACCAAAAATAGGTCACCTTTTTAAAAATTGGAACCCTTAGTGTATTGTTGGATATTAGCCAAGTAAAGTTAATGCCAAGGATGATTAGACTATTAGATGGTAACGAAATTTGGCCCATAGTTAGCTTATATTGTGGTTCATATTATTACCAAGTTTCAACTCAGATCTTAGAATGGTTGATTTTATAAGATTTTTACAAGTTTCTGTCCAAATACAAAAATGAGGTTACATGTGAAGGGTGTGGCTATAATTTTCATCATGGTGGACCATAATGATGTGGGCCATCTTGCTAACCACCATAGCCAGCAATATATAAACCCATGGGGCTCCACATTAGTGGGCTCTACATGCATCAAGAAAATCTAAAATGGAGGAGGATGAGGAGGATGGGGTGTAGACTCACCTCAAATGCATGGATGGCTTGATGATGATGTGTGATCCCCTCTCTCTAGGTTGATAATGGGTCATACCTTGGCCCCACTATCTCTCACTCTCTCTTAAAATCTTAAAATTTTTCTAAGTATAGCAAAAGGATGAATTTAAGAGAGCTCCTACTCTTATATAGGGAATTGGAGGTTGAGGTGACAAAATGATGTGACAAGTTTATGAGATCTTATTGGTGCTAAAAGTGAGGTGGAAGGTGGTGTATGATATGGATAGTGGATGGATGACGTGGATGGTGTTAATCATGCATTGGCTAAGGTGGAAGAAATCTAGGCTTGCATTGGCTAATGAATGTATAAGGGTTGTGGGTTATAGGTGATGTATGGTGGATGATGAAGTAGAGTGTTATAATTGGTTGTTTGAAATGATGTGGCACAAAACAAGGCATGCATTAAATGCATGTGTAGGATGAGGTGGATATGAGACATGAATAATTTCTAAGGCATGGGGAGATGACTAATTAATGATAGATTTTGGGGTAGAACCCATTTTTGTCTCATGTGCATTATCTTATATGTGCTACCTCATTTTTTTATCATGTAGTAATTGTCCTATTTTGTGATAATTTCTATGTTCTAGAAATTAAGCTTTAGGCCCACATGGGTCCAAGTCTAATAGGCCTAGCACAATAAATGTTGCTCATATTACAGGATACGTAATTTTGGCCATGGATTCGATGAGTTGTATCTTACTAACGGAGCATTGGATTGATGCGCGATTTTTGCTTTGGCGACCACAACGATGACATGGTCCACATGACAGAATTTTTGAAGGCATCTGGAATAAATCACTCGGTTGGACAGTTTTGGTGGATCCATGGTCACTCCTTTTGGTCTCGAACACGTGCGAATACATACATGGATATGCACTCAAGTTGAAAAATCAAAGGTCGGCCAAGGACATCCAATTTTCAGTTGGCAAAAATCTAAAATGTTATAGCTCCACACATCATGATTGTTTATCAAAATAGCATTCTATTATATATAATGTCTTTTTAACTATAAAGACTTTACATGTAATCTAAAATTATACTTTTTGCCAATTTTCAATTTATAGCCGAAATGAATAATGTGTTTACAGCCTGTAAAACTTTTATATGCAAATGTAGATATCCAAGCAGCCTATGCAATTAGATTACTTATAATCTCATTACAACTCGACGATTTTTACTAGCAATGAAATGACCTCTTAAAAATTTTAAGTGGAGATAAGGTTAGTGTTTTGATTTTGATTATAGGAATCTCGAATTCGATCTTATTAAAGAAGAGGCGCAACTAGTTTTTGCTGGAAATCTTTAGTTCTATTATCCTTCCCAGAGAAGAAACGCAGAGGGCTCAATCATAACCTATCAAGAAAGAAGAAAAAAGTGAGTTTAGTAGTAATTTTGTAAATTTTGCAGCACTTGATCTTGTGTTTTCGCATTTTTATTCATTTTCTACTTGAGCTTAATTTTGGTTTTATATGCATTCCATCTAAAAGTGTCAGATTTTTTTATATTTTTTTTAAAGGTCATGATATTAATTCAATGCAAATGGGTTGCCTTTTTTTCTCATCATTTTCTTCTTTATTCTACCTTTTTTTTATTTTTATTTTTTAATTACTCTCTTGTTTGAATTTTGATGTGAATATTTTTTTATTGATTAGAGTAATTTGTAGTTGTACTTATTAGATCTTGGCTAGTTTAGGAAAATTTCATCTCTTTCTCACTCATATGTCCCAACCTCTGATGCCATAACTGCTCATTCACTCCAGGATCACACAGATCTATGTGTTTCCAGATTTAAGACATGGTGGAGATGTCTTAAAGACATGGTGGAGATATGATGTGTTGAGATTCTCCACCATGGTGGAGATATGATATGGTGGAGAATCTCGACGCTAAAGAATTTTCAGATTTAAGACATCTCTCAATAGTCTTCACAATGTCTTTAATCTTCAACCGTGTAACTTCCTGACCTCTTCTCTTATTTCTGTATCACATCATAGCTTCTTATGCACACTCCGCCCCTCAGATTCAGATCTGTGCCCCAACGATCACTCTGATAGAGATTTATGTGGATTGTAGATGTAGTTTTGACAATAGTACTTTCATCCCTTTCTCACTCATATGTCTCAACCTCTGATGTCATAATTAACTGCCCATTCACTTCAGTTGATGCGACTGCGAGTGAACTATACAACCCTGAAGTCATGTACAAAGTAACTTCCTTTTTGCCTCGAGATATCACCAAGGCACCTATTGTGATCTTACAGGAATCACTGGTGAATGTCGTCACATAACCGGTGTCGGCTAACTGCCCCACTAAGATCAAATTCCTTCTCAAGCTCGATACATGTCTGACATCCTTCAATTTTAAAACTGTTCCGTCTTTTTGATTAACCTGAACGTCTTCCTTTCCAACGATACTGCACAACTCATCATCACCAGGTAAACTCTCCCAAAGTCACTTGACACATAATTACGCAGAACTTCCTTACATGAAGTGGCATAAAACGAAGCACCCGAGTCTATAACCCAAGACTCATTCCTCACATCAAGAGACAAGATCAACGCTTCTGTGTCGCTCTCTTCAGACAGATTCACTAAATCCTTCCTGCCTTGAGAGTTTCCATCTTATTTCTTAAGCGCCCTGTAATCACGTTTCATGTGCCTCTTCTTGCTGCAATGCCAACACCCGTCTTCGTCTTTCGGTCCCTTGGACTTCTTCCTCGACTTAGAACGCCCGTGTTTATTGCCTTCTTTGTTAAGTCATCTTTCTCTTCGTTCAACGTTTAGAGCATTCCATGAATCCCCTGAAACTCTTGATGCCTTCCTTCTAGATTCTTCACTGAGAATTAGACCGATCACATCATTAAATTTTAGCTTTGTCGACCCTGAAGAATTGCTCATATCAATCACCAAATCATCTCAACTGTCTAGCAAACTGGATAAGATCAATAGCGCCCTGACCTCATCCTCAAAAATGATGCCAACGAATTCCAACTGTATTGAACTCATTTAGATGTTCAGCCACGCTCCCACCATCTGACATCTTCATGTTAAATAGTTATTTCATAAGATGAACCTTGTTGGATGCTGAGGATTTTTCACACATGGTGGCTAGGGCTTCCATCAATTCTTTTGTCGTTTTCACCTTAGATATGTTGAAGGTGACGCTCTTAGACAAAGAGAGTCGGATCGTTCCTAAAGTCTTCCTATCCAGTAAAAACCATTCATCATCTGTCATCTTTTCTGTTTTTTTTTTCTTTTCCTTCTAAAGGAATGTAGAGGTCCTTCTGATACAGATAATCCTCCATTTGCATCTTCCAGAAGGCAAAGTTTGAACCATCAAACTTCTCAATGTTAGTTTTCCATCTTCTGTCATCGCTCCCAATAAAACTAAACCAATAGCTCTGATACCAGTTGTTGCGTAGCACGCCAACAACGCAGTGAGCCGAGATCCAATCTCAGGCCTCACCCACAAACGATAAGCAGGAAGAAATATAAACTAGAAACAGATCAAAGCAAACCACAAGACAAGATATACGTGGAAAAACTCCAAACTAGGGTAAAACGGATGCAAACTTCCACTATGAAGAAAAACAAAGATTATAAGGCAATATACTAACCTCTCCCTTGAAAGAATATAGAAAACCCTTAGCCCACACCTTAGAATAACTCTTACTGCTTTCCAATACTCTTAGAAAAACCCTAGGAACACCTATATATAGTTTAGGCAACTTCCCTTATGCACCCTTGCAAAAGGCGACACCAAAATCTGCAGTCCGCATCAGATTTGGAAACGAATCTGCGTAACCTACAACTGGTCGAAGGAGAGTTAGGACTGGTCATACTACGACCGGTCGAACAGTCCCTATGACTGGTCGAAGGACCCAAAACATGAAAAACAGGACTCGCTGGACTTTGAGTCGAGCGGGTCCACGACCGGTCGAGCAGGCTCCTACAACCGGTCGAGCATGTCCTACGACCAGTTGAAGACAGCCCAAATGTGGCTCCACATTCTCAATAATCATTAATGTTAATTTATGAATAAGGTACGTCATGGATTACAACTTAGATAATCATGTGAAGTAAATAAATTGCATATATAATCAAGCAAGATGTTTGATTCCAAAATCCAACACATAAAAAAATAATAATCTAGGAAGGCTCTTCTACAAATGCCCCATAAAGATGCTATCATTGAAGCCTTTAGAACTACACTAATATGAAAATAATTAAATTGTATTTATGCTATCTATTCAATGTATTGTTTAAAATCATCATTCGATTTTAAAATTTATTAGTATTTTCATTAGTGTGAAATTTATGAGCCAGACCAATTCAATCATCATAACCATCTGATTGATGGCCTATAATATGGGCAGCCTAGATCATTTGTATAAATGTTAGGTCTAACCAACATTCAAATCCATCTATTTGATAGTCCTATAATGGATCAATTATGATTTTAAAGAATCATAAGTGATAATGAGGCAAATAAAAAACTCATATAAGTCATACCACACAAAACAGTGGGGAATGAATGGCTGAGGGTGACAGAAGTTTTGTATCAGGATGATATTTGCACCAACAATTTATTTGAGTGATAATTATAACCCTATGAACGGTTTGAATGGCATATAAAAATCATGGTCAGCTCCATAAAGGTTTAAACAGTGGGCGATTCCACTCCCACTGTTTCATTTTATGTGGCCCACCTGAGTTTTAGAATCATATTCTATTTAATTTGGTCTTTCAAAAGAGATGGACAGAGTCGATTTGTCACGAACATCTCTTTGAGCCCCATCCAAAATCAGGGTCACAGGCAATCCATTTCATGTAAACAGTGGTTCTCCTTGTCTCATCTACAGTAAATAGGGTATTAACTAACTACCCTTAAGTGTATTTCCGTTTGTCCATGAAAAAGAAAAAGAATTTCTCTAATTCTAAATATAGCAGGAAAAATAGAGAAACAATTGGCTCTAAGGAATAAGTATGGATATAGACTTAACCATTCTAAATACTCTCCATAATTATAAATATATTAAAAAATTATAATTATTAAATTCCTAGTCGAATTGGGTCAACTCAACAAGTTGACCCACCCAAATTAGCATAGAGTCTAGTTGAGTTTTTGCGTTTTTAGATTATAATCAGTACAAATTTTCATGAAATGTAGTGTAACCAAACATGCCTTAATTAATTTATTTTTTTAGTTCAGTAATTTTTTAATTTAATATTTCTATGTTGCTACTACAGGAGTTGCTATGGAATTCCTCCAGGAGATTATTAGGAATGCATGGGTTCAATACGACTACTCCAGAAGGCTTGAAGAGAGTCTCGATGTACTGAAAACCGAAATGCAAGAGTTGTGCAGCCACCAGACCGACATATTTATTGCATTGAATGCAGCAGAGGTAGTGCATGGAAAGTTGCCAAAGGCAGAGGTGGCTTTATGGCTGGAAAATGTGGAAAAGATTAGAAGCGTAGTGACTGGGATAGAAGAGGTTTATGGAGAAATAGGGAGAGATTTCTCACTCCCACGTGTTACATTGGGAAAGCGTGTCGTAGAGAAGATTGAAGAGGTGGTGAAGCTTAAGGAAAAAGGCCAATTTTCAAAAGGTTTACTTGCTGATCTATTACCTGAAAGTGGAAGTATGCCCACAACAAAACTGGTGGGTAGAACAATAGCAGAAAGAAAATTGGAACAAATTTGGGAGTCGTTGATGGATCAGGAGCTCAGAACTATTGGTGTGTATGGCATGGGGGGAGTGGGAAAAACAACCATCATGACCCACATCTATAATAAAATACAGAGCTTTGGAATATTTGGCCTTGCTATTTGGGTGACGGTGTCTAATGATTCTAATATTAAGAGACTGCAAAATGGTATTGCACGAGAAATAGGATTAGACATTTCCTATGAAGATGATGAAATGATAAGGTCAAGGAAATTGTTCCAGGCTTTGAAACGTAGGGGGAAATTTGTTATCATCTTAGATGATATGTGGAAATCATTTCCATTAGAAAAGGTAGGGATTCCCGAAGGCAATGCATACAAGATAGTCTTGACTACTCGATCAAAAAATGTGTGCCGAGGCATGAAGTGCCAAAAAAAGTTTGAAGTGCAGGTTCTTTCGTGGGAGGAAGCATGGGAATTGTTCAAGGAAAGGCTTGAGGCTGATGTTGTGCTTTCTCCGGAAGTAGAACAGATTGCAAAGCTTGTGACTGAAGAATGTGGTGGTTTGCCACTTGGAATCATCACAGTAGCAGGTGCAATGAGAGAAAAGGAAGACATTAGAGAATGGAGAAATGCATTAGAGGAGTTAAAATGCTCGACAATGGAGATAGAAGGCATGGATGAGGAAGTTTTTCCAATATTGAAATTTAGTTATGATCGACTAAAATCTGAGAGGATTCGATCTTGCTTCTTGTATTGTGCTTTGTATCCAGAGGACTATGAATTCCATGATGAAGATCTGGTAAATTATTGGATAGCAGAAGGATTGATAGATGCTATGGGAAACTGGGAAAAGGAACAAGACAAAGGCCACACAATATTGAATGGACTGATAGATGTATGTATGTTGGTAAGGAAGTCTCCTATTGCGGTAGTAATGCATGATTTAATCAGAGATTTGGCCATTGGAATTATAAGGAAGAGCCCCCAGTTTGTGGTCAAAGTTGGGAAGGGAATAAGGGGATCAATTGGTGTAGAAGAATTTACTGAAGAGGTTGTAAATTTTTCATTAATGAGAAATGAAATTGAAATTCTTTCAGGTGATCCCAACTGCCCAAAACTCTCCACGTTGTTGCTGCAAGAGAACCCTCTCTCAGGCAACATTTCTCATGAATTCTTCAATCGCATGAACAACCTAAGAGTTCTCGACCTCTCTAAGACTGGTATTGAGTATCTGCCTGAATCAGTTTCCAATTTGGAGAACCTATGTATGCTCTTACTAAAGAGTTGTAAGAGGTTAAGGGAGGTACCGTCCTTATTAAAGCTGAAGCGTCTGAGGTTTTTGAACCTCTTTGAGACTCGCATCAAAGAAGTGCCACATGGGATGGAATGTTTGGTTAACCTCAATGATCTTTATGTTTCATCTGCGGAAGTGACAAATAGGATAAATGTTATTGGTTGTAATTCCTTAATTCTTCCTGATAGTCTTATCAAGCTGAATCTGCGGGATTGCAAGCTGTCAAGCTTATCCTGCCTCTCTCGTTTGCAATACTGTAACATCTGGAGGTGTAGCATGAAGTGGTTGTTGCCTATAAGAGACAACAGCACCATAATTAGGTCTTTGCCCTCAATACAGTCTCTGTATCTAACGGATCTTACGAATTTTAGCGGTCTGTGTGAGGGAGTCTTGATGCCTGGCTCATTTGCATGCCTTAAAGTCCTGAGTGTCTGGAGATGCAGAGTATTGGAGAATGTCATGTCACTTGAATTGTTTCAGCACCTCCAATGCCTTGAATCCATCCGTATTATACTTTCAAGTGAGATGGTGGAGGTTATAAAAGGAGGAGAAGAAGGTGATAACAACAGCAATAACAATACCATCATCCTACTCCCTAACTTGAAGTTTTTCGTTTTGAGAAATTTATGGAAATTGAAAAGCGTTTGTAAGCGGATACTCACTTGTCCTTCCCTGACTGATATTTATATAGATGATTGTCCTCTGCTGAAGAAGATCCCTTTTTCTATGGGCAACTCAACATCTGTTGTTAGAGGAAGGATTGAAGGAAGCAAAGAGTGGTGGGATGCATTGGAGTGGGATGATCCCAACACCAAAACGCTCCTCCTACCTCTTTTTCATGAACAAACAAGTGAAGTAGAAGGACGTGGAATGAAAAGAAAAGCAGAACAAGTAGAAGAGATTGCATCTACGTCACAGCACCAATAATATTCCAGTTTGGCTTTCTATGCTTTTTTATCTAGTTATCTATTTCTTCTTTTATATTTCAAATGTAATATTACTGAGAATGTCTTCTCTTCCTGTCTCTATCTCTCTCCCTGTAAATGATAACAACGGAGCTTTACCACACAAGCCTAGCTAATGGAATACTCACAGCACGCGTGCCAATGTAGCACACGCTAATGAAAGTCTAACACACGGATCTTCTATAACACTTGTTCTATTTATAGATAGCGTGAAACCGAATTGCGTATTGAGTAAGCTGTGGGGCCCACAGGTGATTTATATGTCTTATCCACACCGTACATCCTTTTTTTCAAATCATGTTAGTGCTATAATCCAAAATTGAAACTTATCCAAGCTCAAGTGGACCACACCACAGGAAACCCGAGAGATAATGGTGTCCGTGCGGAGCAACCAAGCTGGATTGGACCCACCATGGTGCACATGTAAAATCCACTCCATCCATCCATCAGCTGCACTTTTGAATGTTAGGCCATGGGGCCAAAAATCGGTGCCAGTCATAGGTTTTTGTAAGGCGTTACCATGCTATCTATCTTTCATCAAGCCCCTCTTCGTCCAGGACCTTTGCACCTCCTAGACACAAATTGCTTGTGATTGATTCTCCTGCAACCTTATCTAGCCACAATTAAAAGACACTGCATGTGTTGTACATGTGAGTGCCCACACAGACTTGATTTTTTACTCCATTTTGAATATTTGATACACCTGTAAAGTATGTAGCAAGCCAATATGACGAAAAAAGAGAGTACTCAAAACTCAATTAGGGACACCACACTAAATTCGAAGGATTGATATTTGTGTGACATAACAAATGGAGGTGGGCTCCCCTTTTTCCATCTTGATTTTCAACAAAGATGATGTTAGTGATGGGCCCAATGTTTAAATAACTTGGATATTCTTTACTATTGTGTATATAAAAAAAAAATTCTAAAGAGTTCCATATAAATCTGGCTCAAGATGCTCCTAGGGATTTCTGGAACTTTCTAGAAATATTTAGAAGTTTTAAAAATCTCCACACAGTCGCTGCTTTCTAAAATACTCTACAACTTATGTAGAGGTATTTTAGTATGCAAGAAGCGAAAATTTTGGCTAATTCATTTTGAAACCTTTTAAGCTTATGACAAATGTTATTACTGAGAATTGTCTATACAAAAATATACATATTTAGTAAACATACATCAAAAAGCAATTGACCCATTTTAACAAAAATGAATCCAGATCAATTGGAGGTTATAAATGATGATTTTCATGTAGTGACTTAGTTTACTTTGAGAGAATGCATACTGTGTGTGCAACTTTTGAGTGATAGTGTATCAAGCATAGTGCCAGAGTAGCAAATAAATCCCCTTACAAACGAAGAGATGGAACACTTCTCAACGTACACAACACACGTTAAAGAAGCAGGCCATTCATTAGATATAAGGTATTTGTTACGAACATGCCATGGACAAAAAACAGTGCTGTTGGTTACTGAACTTATATAAGAGAATTGAAAGTAGTCTAAGAAAACAGTTTAGATTCAATGTACCAACAAAACAAACAGCTTAGATTCAATGTATATGCATGGCTCAGTTCATGAGCAGGCTTCCTTGACTTTTGGAACATCAGGTATGCCCTACTTTCTGGTGGCCCAGATATTTGACACTTATGCACTTATGTCACATGAGCTTGCATTTGACCACCACCTGAAAAAGAAAAATAAAAAATAAAAAATCTTGGAAAAATATACAAATGACTACAGGAAAAGGTGATTTATTTTTGGTTAATTGCTTTTTATATTTTTGTTAATTGCTTCTAAATAAGTAATTAAAATAATTAGGGAGGGGTTAGGTGCGGCCTCGACTGTGGGGCCTACCTTGGGGTATGTATTGTATATCCATGCCATCCATTCATTTTGCAGCTCATTTTATGGCATGAGCCCCAAAATGAAGCAGATTCAATCTCAGGTGGACCACACCACACAAACAGTGGTAAATGACTATTAAAAACTTTTTTGAACTATAAAAGTTTTGGATCAAGCTTATATTTTTTTTTCCCCATAATCAAGGTCTGTGTGACCTTATCAACAGGTTGGATGGTAAACAACCATTATGGTGGGCCCTACGAAGTTTTTAATGATAGGCATTCAATCACAACTGTTTTCTATGGTGCGATCTACCTGGGATTTGAATCTGCTTCATTTTGCAGATCATACCCTAAAACGAGCTCATAAAACGGATGGACTGCATGCATATATAATACCTACATTAGGGTGGGCCCCGCAGGCAGGGCCGCACCATGCTGGGAGATGCCCGGCCACGCCAAACCCGCTCCCCAAGTACTTAATGCCCACTCCTTACAAAAAGCTGCTCGAAGCATTTGGTTGGGACCGCCCGAATAGCTGTACAATCCACTTTCATATAAATACAAATCAGGTGGAATGATCCAAGCTTTCCTTTTCTTAGAAATATATATATATATATATATATATATATATATATATATATATATATATATATATACACACACACACACACACATCGTGAAGTATCGGTTTTATCCACACCGTCCATCTATTTTCCCGTGGCATTCTATGAGTTAAAATCAAATTTTAGGCAGATCCAAGGTTCAAGTGGACCACACCGCAGTAAGCTATGGTGATAATGATTCTCACCATTGAAACTTTTCTTGGGCCCACCATGATGTTTATTTGACATTTCGACCTATTCATAAAGTTACATAGACCCAGGTGAAGAGGAAACACAAATATTAACTTGATTCAAAACTTCTGAGAGCCCCCGAAAAGTTTTCAACGGTAACATTGTAATCTCCACTGTGTACCCCATCTCTATCTTGGGTCTGCCTCAGTTTTGGGCTTACATTCCAAAATGATACAGAAAAATGGATGGACAGTGTGAATAAAACTCATACATCAAGGTGGTCACTCAAAGCTCCTGCCCGGTCCCAGCTGGAGACCCCACCGTGTTCCGGACCTAACGTGGTAAAGGCGGAAACGGATTGGCTACTCCCACTGTCAAAGCTCGTGGTCGGTTCTCTGTGGGCCCCACATGATGTATGTGTTTCATCCATTCCATTTATCCATTTTTGAAGATCATTTTACAAGTTGATCCTAAAAATGAAACGGATATAAATCTCAGGTGGACCACACCACAGGAAAACAATAGTGATTGGATATCTACCATTAAAATCCTCCTAAGGCCCACTGTACTGTTTATTTGGCATCCAATCTGTTGATTAGGTCATAAAGACATAGATGAAGGAAAAAAACAAAGATCAGCTTGATCCAAAACTTTTAATGATCGACGTTCATTCAAAACTCTTTCCTGTAATACGGTCCACTTGAAATTGGGATATACCTCTTTTTTGTCTCATACCCTAAAATGATTTATAAATATAGATGAACGGAATGGATGAAACATATACATCATGGTGGAGCGCACAGAGCACCAACCACCAGCCATTTGCTGATGGCAGGGGGCGTAGTCAATCCGTTTCGGGGCCGGGTTGTGCCGTGGTCAACTAACCAACCTCCTTCTAAGTCCGACTCATAATCATAAGGACGATATGAAGGGTAGAGGGTCAGGTTATGGGTCATGATCACCGAGCTCTTGGTCCGTTTTTGTATTGGTCTGAGCTTAGGTTCCTCTTCGCTCCCTTTAGAAAACTTTTGGGATAAGGATACCCCGCCAGGTACTTAGCCATTGGTTTAAGACACAAGCAAGTGTAAGTCAACTCAAATTCTTCAAACTCAATCCGATTCAGTACCATAAGCCATCCAGTTCACCCCAAGGTTGATAGGCTGATTCAACCCTAACTCAGGCCATGACTCGACTCAAGACCAAGCAAGCGGGTCCCAGTCACCTGAGTCTTTTAACCATGCACGCTTGTGCCCAAGCCCATGAGAGTCAAAGCCATTGTCACCTCTCGATCCTAATCAATCATGCGTGGCCAATTCATGAAAACATGCAGGGCCTCAATTCCAGGTTGGTAGTCAGTGTCCTCACTCTGAGATTTACCCAAATTCCTGTTCCCCTAGCTAGATGGGGCTTACCAAGATGTAAATGAGAAATCCACTCTGTTCATCAGTTTTCCAAGCTTACGATATAAAAGAAGCCCAAAAATGAGGTAGATTAAAGACTCATATGAGCCAGTTACAAGAAACAATAGGGATTGAACACCCACCATTGAAACATGCGTAGGGACATGAGAGTTTGAGATTATGCTAATATTTGAATTTTCAATTCATCCCAGCGTCAAAATAATCTTTTAATGGCTTAGATGACATATAAACATTATGATGAGCTCTACGAAGGTTTCAATTGTGGGTATTTCCATTCTCACTATTTCCCATCATGTAGCCCACCTGATTTTTAGATATGTCTCAATTTTTTTTTATTATGTTTTGAAATAAGCTTAACCCGAACTTGACCTAACTGGTACCAAGTCCGGTATGCCTGACCCAATTTGAGTTTGAGTCTAGCTTGGACTATTCTGAACCGAATCCAACTCGGTCACAAGTACCCAGCTGGCTCGAGTTAGATTGGGCACAATAAGTATCCACAGGCTGAAATCACAACTCAAAACTTAAATTCACTTGCCAGAAACGTATACTCTTCATCAACTACACGGTATCTCAAATCTCAAAAGTCATATTTGAGTTTTTTAAAAATATATACATACACGTATGAGTCAAGTTTCAAATTGAGTAAAGTTAGTGCAGAGTTGGATTTTGAGTCGGGTCGAGTCAAGTTACGGGTGACTCGAACTCGACTCAATTTGAGTTTGAATTAGACGGAGTCCACTCGATTTCGATCAACTGGCCCAGTGGGTTCAATTCGAGTAGGACGTGTGAGTTTGCCAAGTGGAGTCATCTCATGCCCAGCTCTAAATGCACCAACATGGGTCCGCTGCGACTAACCAAAGAAGTCACTAAAGTCATCCCTAGAATCCTAAGTGGACTTGCTCTGCACCAAGCAAAAAATTCCAGGGCACATCTTTTCAAACATAAAATATCATCATCAGCGCGCTTGATTTGCACCCAGTAAGAAATTTTAAGGCACCATTGTTCCAAACATAAAAATCATCATCAGCACACTTGTTTGATTGCATCATCGTAAAGAATTTTGGTATGCTGTAACTGTTTTCTTCTATTTGTTTCTTTTTTCTTTTTTAATACCTGTTTGTCTTTACTAATATTGTAATATTTCATAAGATTTTGCACAATAAAAAAATATCATGATATTTGTGCAACAGGCACACACTGACTTTTGAGTTTTACCTAATTTCCTGTGAACAGAAACCAAATTGCTTCTTCAATGCGTGAAACAGAGACCACAGCTGGGTACATCTTCCTTCCTTTTCAGTTCTTTTTCTTCTTCTTTATTTTTAAGTAGAAATGATTTGATTTTCAATAATGGTCAGATCTTCCTAATTAAAATGTTTTGATGGGAAATAAATAAGTGCATGACACGATGATGGCCAAAACTCAGATGGATCCAACCATTAGGTGGGCCACACGGTAGAGAATAATGAAAAATCACTTAAAAAAACTCCAATTTCTTAGTGGTCTCGCCCCACCTGATGATTGAATTGGCATAAATTTTAGGGTGTTCTATCATCATGGTGGGCCGCAGATTTTGGATGGGTTGGATGTGATACGGCTACAATTGATGGACCGTTGCATGAAAAGCGTGTTGGATTTAAACTGGATTTCAAGATGTTTGATGCTGCAGTGATGTCCAGTCGATTGGACGATATTTTAGACTTGGAAAAGCACACGGTTGGTGCTGGGTTTCTCACAGGAGCAGACTCACGCAATTCGATCAGGCCATGACCCTGCAGGCTCACCTTAGATGTATATATGTTGTATCTCCATGCCGTTTATTTAGTCATTTTGGGCATTAGCTAAAAATATATCAGATCGAAATCATAGGTCAACTTATGAGACAGCGCCTGCTTTTTACCCAAAGGAATCACAAAACGGCCTGGCTTTTGGGGGACGACTCTAGTCTGGCCTGGACCAAGGGTCTATAAGGAATGGAATCTGTACAAAAAATCACTTATCGATAGTTGTGTAGGCTTTGTGAAACCTATCATGATATATGTATTTTATCCACACCGTTTATTCATTGTACAAACTTAATTTGGAGCAGGAACCCAAAAATGAGATAGATTCAAAGCTCAAGTGAACTAAACAATAGAAGATAAGAATTCGGATCCTTTGCTTGCTGCAAATAAAGAATATATGTTTTTTGCAATATAATTAGGTCACATCATCACAAATTGCATTTATTGTAACATGAAAGTAAGAATTTCCTATTTGTTTCAAACAGAAAGTGTCCTAGGTCCACTAAATGTTTATTTGCCATCCAACCTACCCATAAAGTCACATAAGCTTGCATAAAGTGAAAACACAATTACCATCTTGATCTCAAACTTCTATGACCCATAAAAGGTTTTCAATGATAGGTGCTTAATCTCCACTATTTTCTATGGTGTGGCCTATTAAGATTTGGATTTGTATCCTTTTAGGGCTCAGGCCCTAAAATGAGTTGGAAAATGGATGAATAGCTTAAATAAAACACATACATCATGATGGGGCCCACATAGCTTCTACCAGTACCAACCAATGCTAAGCCCATTAGCAGAGGGGTCACTGCCGAATTAGAGTCCCTACATGTAGGGAGACATGCTACTTGGAATGATATGAACGGCCAAGACTAGCATGAACCGAGATGGGTTTGTTGTGGCTAACAAAGAAGTCAACAATAAGTCACCTCGAGAACACCAAGAAGTGCCCTTTTCTAAATTGAAAGATAATTCTGAAAATTAGTTTAAGACATGAAAACTTAAAGTGCTGATTTTTTTATGCATAAGTACTGAAAAATCTACTTAATGGTTTATTTGAAAAAAGAACTGATATTTGAAAATAAACTTTTTTTCCTTTAAACTTTGTTTAATAATGGACAAAAAAAGTCTGACAAGTTAAAATTAATAATTTGTCATATTTTCTCCTATTATCCCAATGTATATCTTCCGTGTAGTACAAGATGAAAGCTGTGTGGGCTAACACAACTTTGCCACATCACCATACTACACACTCGGTCGCGTGTTATGTACTATGCAGTCTGGATCCTCCACCGGACTACATTTTCAAAGCGCTGATTCCCAATGAGAGCCTTCCCAGTAGCTTCCTGCGATAAGAAGGTGACCCTACCAAGAAATCCACCTCGTCCATCCATTTTACCGCTTTTTATTTTTTGTAGGACATGAGCCTAAAAGGGAGGCGGATCCAAAATTCAAGTGGGCTGCATGACATAAAAAAATGGGTAAGAAAATGCCAACCATTGAAACCTCCTAGAGGTCGACTACGGTGTTTATATGCAAGCCATACCGTTCACAAGGTTATTCCTATTAGTATGGATTGAAAACACTAAAATATTAGCCAAATTTGAAACTTCATTGGTCTTAAGAATATTTCAACAATGGATGTTCAATCCTCACTTTTCTTATCATGAGGCCCACCTGAGTTTTGGGCCTACCTTATTTTTGGGCCCATATCTTAACATGATTTTAAAAAATAAATGAATGGGGTGGATTTCTCCCAAACATCACAGTGGGCCCACCTAGTTTGTGTCATTCCAAAGCTGGAGTGGATTAGTTGTTAGGGGAGAAACATGAGACCATGGGCCGACCTTGATATATGTGTTCCACATAGGCCATTCATTTTTCTGGATCATTTAGGATATGGTCATCAAGATGAAGAAAATCCTGATCTCAAGCAGACCACACCCCAAGGATTGAATTCCCACCGTTAAAAACTTTTTTGGGGCAACAAAAGTTTTGGATTATGCTAACATTTGCATATTCCCTACATCTATGTCTACATGACCTTAAAAATAGGCTGCGAGGCAAAAATACATTGCAGTGGGTCCTAAGATGCTTTTAATGGTGAGCGTTCAATGATCATTGTTTACTGTGGTGTGGTTCACTTGAGATTTGTATATGTTTCATTTTTAGGCACATGCCCTAAAATAATTTAAAAAAATAGATGGATGGCATGGATATAAAATGTATTTATCAAGATGGAATCATGGTCACAACAACACCCACTATCATGATACCCGGTTAACACCTAATCCGTTGGGACCCCAATTTGGTGGGAATTAAAACCTCTTGCGTGAAGTTCTGCAACAGGAAGTTGGGTGACGCCATTATGTATGTGATAAATTTACTCTGTCCATGCATTTTCCCGGATCATTTTAGGACATGGCACCAAAAACGGTGCTATCCAAAACTCAAGTGAGCTGCATGAGAGGAAACAAGGAGGATTGCAGGTACACAGTTGAAACATTTGAAGGGCTAGAGAAATTTTAAATTAAGCTAATATTTTTGTGTTTTCAGTTCATCCCAGTAGGAATGACTTTATGAAAGTATGGATGCCATATAAAAATTGTGATAGACCTATGGAGGTGTCCATGGTAGGCATTTTCCTACCCACTATTTCCTATCATGCGGCCCACTTAAGTTTTGGATTTACTTCATTTTCTGTCTCGTGACTTAAAATCATCTAGCAAAATGAATGGACTGAGTGAATTCCTCACAAAGATCATGGTTGACCCCACTTAGCTTTTCTCCACAATAACTTGCAAAGGTTTTGGTAGGAAATCCGCATTCAGACGGGAATGGGATTGCCTAACGGAACACAGCACCTCCCGGTTACCTTGTTGATGTGATAGTTCTATGGGCCCCACCATATTGTATATGCTATACCCACACCGTTTATATATATATATATATATATATATATATATATATATATATATATATATATATATATATATATATATATATATATTTCTAATTAATTTAGGTCATGAGCCCAAAAATGTGGCAGACCCAAAGTTTGAGTAGACAACATCACAGAAACTAGTGGAGATTGATCGCCTACAATTGAAAACTTCTTGGGGCCACCAAATGTTGGGGCCCTTGCATAAAACCTTAGGATCTAGCCCTCAAGAACAAATCAAAATTATGGGATAATAAAAGCAAAGAAATAAATCAAAGCACAACCACACACCACACAAGAGATTTTTACGTGGAAAACACTCAAAGAGGTAAAAACTATGGGACCTCGTTCAGATCAACAATCCACTATAAAGCAAAACGTTACAAACTTGAGCACGAATCTAAAGCATCTCTTTACATGCTTCTGTGACTACAATGTACTCGGCTTCTGTCGTCGACAATGATACAACCCTCTGTAACCTGCTCTGCCAAGAAACCGCTCCCCCTGCAAACGTGAACATGAACCCCATTGTAGACTTCCTGGTGTCTATGTCATCTGCCATATCTGCATCTGTGTAACCCTCTAGCACAGGTTTATCGTCACCATAGCATAGGCTCAACCTAGATGAGCCTCTTAGATACCACAATATCCATTTCAACGTTGCCCAATGTTCTTTATCAGGATTGACAAGATACCGGCTGACAACACCAACCGCATATGCTATGTCTGGGTGTATACACACCATAGCATACATCAAACTTCCTACGGCTGATGTGTAGGGTATCTTCTGCATCTCTTCTACCTTTGCCTTTGTCTTGGGACACTGACGGTCGCTCAATCTAAAGTGACCATCCAGTGGAGTACTGACCAGTTTCGCTGTATTCATATTAAACCGCTCTAGGACTTTCTCAATATACCGGTCTTGTGACAACCAAAGCTTCAGCTGCTTCTGTCACGGGTTATCTCCATTCCTTGGATCTGTTTATCCGGGCTCAAGTCTTTCATCGCAAAAGACTTGCCCAACTCCTGTTTTAGCCTGTCGATCTTCTTGATGTCTTTTCCCATGATGAGCATGTCATTTAACGTATAACAACAGAACTAAGAAATCACCATCTGAGAACTTGCGTGTGAACACACAGTGGTCTGACTCCGTTCTGTCATACCCATGCTATAACATGAACGAATCGAACTTCTTGTACCATTGCCGTGGAGCTTGTTTCAGCCCATACAAGCTCTTTCTCAGCCTACATACTATATGTTCCTTGCCCTTGACTTCAAACCCCTCTGGTTGGTGCATATAGATCTCTTCTTTCAGGTCACCATGGAGAAAGGCAGTTTTAACATCTAATTGCTCTATCTTCAGATCCATGCTAGCCGCCAACCCAAGTAACACCCGTATAGATGTCATCTTCACCACTGGTGAGAATATCTCCTTGAAGTCTATGTCTTTCCTCTGACCAAACCCTTTTACCACAAGTCTGGCCTTAACCTCGTCTGTGAATTCTTCCGCTCAGCTTTCTTTCTGAATACCCACTTGTTGCTCAAAGCTTTCTTGCCCTTAGGCAATTTCATCATATCATAGGTGTGGTTCTTATGCAAGGATTCCATCTCCTCTTGCATAGCTTTCAACCACTCCTCCTTATGCTATCGGCTAAGGCCTTAGAATAATCTTCTGGCTCTCCCCCATCAGTCAGCATAATGTACTCATGTGGCGAGTACCTCTTGGACGGCTGTCTGTCCCTAGATGACCTCCTCACCTGTGGCTCAACAAGTAGATCAGGTGGGGGCTAATCCCCTGGTCCATCTTCTGAAGGAACTCCCTCGTTCTCTGTACCTTTCTGTATCCCCCGTCATCAGGCACCACGGGAGGAATAATTGGATCCATGTCCTCTAGCTCACCTGAACTAGGCTGGTTCTTCTCTGGCTTACCAATGTCTTTTATACACTGATCTTCAAAGAAAACCACATCTCTACTCCTGACGAGCTTCGTCTCGGTCGGATCCCACATTCTATAACCGAACTTTTCATCATCGTACCCCAAGAACACACACTGCCTGATCTTCATATCGAGCTTGGACCTCTCATCCTTTGGTACGTGAACGGATGCCCTGCATCCAAACACCCTAAGATGACTGTACGATGGATCCTGTCCAGTCCACACCTTCTCAGGTACTTCTCCATTTAATGGGGCTGATGGAGACCTGTTTATCAGATACAACTCCATGTGCATTTCTTCTCCCCAGAACGTCTTAGGAAACTTTGCATGGGATAACATGCATCTGATTCTCTCTACAATGGTGCGATTCATTCGCTCAACTACACCATTATGCTGGGGGATCTTGAGAACCGTTTGTTCATACTGTATACCCAGGGACTTACAGTACTCATAAAAGTCGTCAATGTATTCACCACCATTGTCAGTGCAGATGCACTTCAATGATCTACCTATCTCTCTCTCGACCATAGCATGAAATAATTTAAACACACCAAAGACCTCGTCCTTAGATTTCAATGCATAAACTTAAACCCTCCTAGATGCATCATCTATAAAAGTAACAAAATACAATGCCCCACCCAAGGTTTTTGTCCTCATAGGACCACAAACATCAGAATAAACTAAATCTAATGCATGCTCTTTATTAATGTGAGAAGCAGTTTTAACAAATGAAACTCTATGTTGTTTTCCTGATAAACAATCAAGACAGGTTTTGAGAGACGTCCCTGTCATTTCTGGAAGGAGTCGCTTCCCCGCTAGTAGCTGAAGCCCTTTTTCACTCATGTAACCTAGATGCCTGTGCCACATATCAATAGCTGAATCTTCCACTGCGTTCAACCCACCCTTGCACACACTGAGATATGCCTTGTAAAGGATGCAACACTTATTTTCTCTGGCTGCGATCAACAAACCCTTGATGAGCTTCCAACGCCCACAGCAAACTGACTTTCATAGCCATCATCATCCAACCTTCCCGTCAACATCAAGTTGAGGCGAAGGTCTGGGATATGTCTCACATCCCTGAGAACCAATGTGTAACCCACATTAGTCTTCACACAGATATCACCGACCCCTACGATCTTCGATACGCTAGAATTTCTCATCTTTATGGTCCCATAGTCACCTAACTTGTAGCTTGTGAAGAAATTCCTTCATGAAGTCGCATGAAAAGAGGCTCCCGAGTCTATTACCCAGTCGGTGTCCTGACTCCTAGCCGTGAGACATACATCATGATCTGCAGAAAGAATAACTACAACATCGCCATCTGAAGCGACCGCAGTGAAATCTGATTCATCTTCTTTCTCCTTTCATTTTCCTTTCTTGTCGTTCTTGGACTTACGACATTCATGCTTATAGTGGCCCTTTTTTCCACAATTCCAGCTTTCAATATCTTTTCTATTACTCGACTTACCTCTTGACTTATCTCGGGCCTTCCCGCCCTTCCTATTCTTTCCTCTCCCCCGTTCCTACGTCACAAGGGCCTCTTGCTGAGTAGACCCCTGAGACTTCCTCCTTGTCTTCTCATTGAAGAGACAGCTAGTCACCTGTTTCATGGATATCTTTCCGTCTAGCGCGGAGTTACGTAGAAACACCACCAATGTCTCCCAACTTTCAAGTAACGAACTAAGTAATAGTAAAGCCTGCAATTCATCATCTAGGACCATATTCATAGCAGAGAGTTGGTTCATTATATTGCTGACCTCATTCATGTGCTCAGTCATAAAACGACCATCGTTGAACTTGAGATTCACAAGTCATCTTATCAGAAAAATTTTATTACCAGTTGTCTTCCTCTCATACAATCCTTCTAGTTTCAGCCATAGGCTAGCGGCTAAGGTTTCCATAGACACATAGCGGAATACGGAATCATCCAGCCATTGTCTAATAAACCCTACCGCCTTTCGGTCCATCTTCTTCCAATCTTCATCAGACATATCATTGGATTTTGCTGATATGCCTAAAATTGGAGAATATAGGTCCTTGTAATAAAGCAAGTCCTCCATCTTAGCCTTTCATATGGTTCAATTAGAACCATTGAGGCTGATCATCTTTGATGAGCCACCTTTCATAATTTCAAACCGAACCTACCCGTTCAATGAACTTAGCGCTCTGATACCACTTTGTTGGGAGCCTTGCACAAAACCTTAGGATCTAACCCTCCAGAACAAACCAGAATTATGGGATAATAAAAACAATGAAATAAATCAAAGCACAACCATACACCACATAAGAGATTTTTGCGTGGAAAACCCTCAAAGAGGTAAAAACCACGGGACCTCGTCCAGATCAACAATCCACTATAAAGAAGAACGTTACAAACTTCTTCACTCTCACAGGAGAGGATAAACAATAAGAGAATAAAAAAAATTGAGAGATCTCACCGATCACGAGGACGTAAAAACGCTGAGACGACGGCTCGCTTCCACAAGCTTCCTCTCTCTCTTTTCTCTCATTCTCTCACCCTAAACCCTTTAGCAAACCCTTGCAAAGCTTTTAGGAAACCCTTCTTGTATTTTTTTTATTCACATCATACCCTAGAAAAACCCTAGGAACCCCTTTTTATAGTTTTAAAAAACTCTCTTCCGCATCCCATTTGCGAAAGGACTTGCAACACGAAATCCACGCAAAATCGCGGAACGAATCTGCATAATCACGACTGATCGTGCACCACCCACGACCGGTCGAGTGCCACCTACGATTGGTCGTGCACCTCTCACGACTAGTCGATCACCCCAGAGAAAAATATCCAGACCTCACTGGACTTTGAGTCGTGCAACTCATGACTGGTTGAGCACCAGCCCACGACCAGTCGTGGACCACCTACGACCGGTCGAGCAGCGCAGTGAATTACTCCAATTTTTCAACCTGCTTCACTATCTCTCCCCTGAACTGAGGAGGAAAACCTCATCACCAAAGTTTTGGATCAAACTGATATCTGTGTTTTCCCTTCATCCTGATTTGTGTGACCTTATGAACAGGTTGGATCGCGTCTTAGGAAGGTTCCAATGGTGGGAGTCATTATCCCCACAAATTTTCGTGGTGCGGTCCATTTGAGCTTTGAGTTTGCTTATTTTTTTGCTCTTGCCCTAAAATAATGTGGCAAAATCGATAGATGCAATAGATATGATACATCATGATAGCCCTAGAGAACTTTGCCATGTCAACCTAGTAGTTACACATTTAGAACAGAAAGCTTGAACAGGGAACTATGAAAAGGGTAGAGTTGTCATTTAGAAAAATATTTTAACTTAAAGTCACTTATTACATTCCATGTTAAGTATTAAATCAAAGGAGGAAAGCTTAAAATTAATTCATTTTTAGTGAAAATCCAAGTTAAGCACTTAAATTTTAAAATTTATCAAACCATTTGAATCAGGAAAATTCACTTTTAAAGGCATATTTCAGTATCAAGTGCTTCAAATAAGTTTCACAAACAGACCCGAAGTCTCACTTCCTTTGTGCCCAGTAAGAAATTTTAGGCACCATCGCTTCCATACATGAAAATTAGCATCCGCACAATAAATTACAGCTAGTTTGCATCACTAGAGTTAATTTTTGTACTCTATAACCCTTCTCCTTCTTTTCTTTTACGCTATTTTTCTTTTTTACTACTAGTTCAGTTGCACCAAATATTGTAAAATTTCATGAGATCTTGCACAATCGAGAAATGTTGTGATACTTGGTGCAACAAACGCACACTATGTATTTGAATTATATATTTTTATCATGCGGAAACCAAATTACTTCTTAAGCTTTTAAAGAGAGACTTTAGCTGGGTACATTCTCCTTTCTTCTACTTCTTCTTCTTCTTCTTTGCTCTTTATCCTTTTCTTTTAACTAGTTAGGATTTGATAAGATGGTGGCCAAATCTTCCCAAGCCATTTCTGATGTTTTGATGGGAAAAAAGTAGGTGTAAATGGTTAGGTAGCCTAATACAACAAGGATGGGCATGATGAGGTCGATCACCATCTTCCTTAAGGGGATAGCTACTCCAAATTCACGGAGTTTCTTTAAACTCCTCATAGAATTACCTCGAATCCAAGAGAGAAAATAAGAAAATATAAATAAATTTTAGAAATTTGAAAATTAATTGATAGATGATTAAAATAAATTTACAATCTTTTAAATAGTGATACCAAATCTTGGATGAAATTTTAGAATCAAACTCCCTAAAATTAGTGGCTTACTATAAATAGTAAACTTACTATTTATAAATGGTCATGATTCCTACTAGACTTCATGGTTTTTGGCCAAAAATAGTAAGTGTCCTATTTGGCTTAACCATGTTATTCTCCTAATTTTTCTACGCACTTTTCGTATTGGACACAATTCCTATAACTCAAAGGATGAAGAGTTATAATCAAACTAAAACTTACAATAACTAGTAAAAATGAAAATAAAATGGATTTTCGACTGTTAATCTGATGGAATCTCACAAATTTAGCTTCTCTAACCCCAAAATCATATATGATATGTCAAATAACTCACTTTGGTTTGAAAGATACACTTGTTTTAAGGTTCTAACGGTCCGGATCACTTTTGCATCCGATCGGGCCTTCTTTGGTCCATCTTAAATGTGAAAGTGTTTGCGACCCACTCTACATCAATCCCCTCCACTTCAAAAGAACTCATCCGTGAGTTCTCATCCCACTTCGGTCATAATACTCGGTTAAGTATGCGATGTTGAAAGTACGCGAGATCCCTAGGTCATTCAGTCTGCCATGTTTTCTGTTGTTATGCTCATGCCCGAAAGGTTGGGTAAAGGGACCAAGTCAATTGTGTGGTGAAGCACTCGACCATACATAATCTCGAATGGAGACTTTCCTGCCGAGCAGTTCACTATGTTGTTGAATGCAAACTCCACTTAAGATAAGGTCAAATCCCATTACTTCAGTTTATCCCTTAAAATATACTGAAGGAGGTTTCCCAACGTGCGATTCACAACTTTAGCACTACTGAATTGAAGTTGTGCACCAAACCGATTACACAAAGTCCGTCAGAAGTGGCTAATGAACTTCGTATCATGGTTAAAAGTAATGATCTTGGGAATCCCATATAGCCGCACGACCTCTTTGAAGAATAGATTTGTCAAGCATATTGCATCTAGGGTCTTCTTACATGGGATAAAGTGTGTTATCTTTAATAAATGATCTACTACCACGAGCACTAAATCTATGTCGTATTGTGTTCGTAGGAGACCAAGCACGAAGTTCATAGAAAAATCCTCCCAAGGGCCATTATGTATGGATAACAAGGTGTAGAGGCCCGTATTCTGAGACTGCCCCTTAGAAATCTAACAAACATGACAGCGATGCACTGTTTTTTTCATATCACGTACTAATTATGGCCAATAATAATGCTCCTCCATAAGAACCCACGTCTTGTCTCGCCCAAGGTATCCACCAAGGCCACCTCCATATAGCTCTTGAATAATCTCCTCCCTCAGAGAACTTTGAGAGATACACAATTGATTCCCTTCGAAGAGGAAATCGTTTTACATATGTAGGTCACTAGGATGACATTCTTGACACATCATCCATGCATCATTGAAGTCTTCATCCTTAGTATATAGCTCCTTGAGACAGTCAAAGCCGATTACCTCATTGCTTATTGTAACAAGTAGTGATACACGACGACTGAGTGCATTAGCCACCTTATTGTGCTATCCTGACTTGTGGTTCAAAACGAACATGAATTCTTGCAAAAATACAACCCATGTAGCATGCACACGATTCATGTTACCCTCACTATTAATAAATTTTAAGACTTGATGGTCAGTACAGAGGACAAACTCTCTCTAGATCAGATAATGTAGCCAATATCGTAGTGCTTGAACATTACTTACAGCTCAAGCTCATAGGTCCACCACTACTTTCGGGCTTCACTAAGTTTCTCATTGTAGAATGCTAACGGCCTGTATTCCTGCGATAAAACTCCTCTAATTCTAATGTATGAGGCATCACACTCAACCTCAAATAGTTTGTCAAAACTGGGAAGAACCATGACCTGTGTCGTGTACAATCGGTACTTGATTTTAATAAAACTCTTATCAGCATCATCGGTCCACTGAAAAGGCTCCCTTTTTCATGCAATCTGTAACAAGTGCAACTATCGTGCTAAAATTCAACACGAATCGACGATAGAAGGTTGCTAACCCGTGGAAACTCATCACTTCATGAATGTTCATCAAGATCAGTCATTCCCGAATGGGTTACACCTTTTCATCATCCACACGGACGACCATGGATGTTACAATAAATTCTCAGAAGAACAGGCTATCCGTTAAAAAACTACACTTCTTCAAGTTGATGTATAACTTGTTAGATTGAAGGACCTTTAGCACCTACCTGAGATGTTCCATGTGCCCCGTCTTATCCTGCCTATATATTAGGATGTCATCAAAATATACTACCACAAACTGACTAATGAATGGTTTCAGCACTTGATTCATCAAACGTATAAAAGTGTTTTGTACATTCAATAGAACGAAGGGCATGACCTACCACTCATATAGCCCTTGGTCTTGAATGTCATTTTCCACTCATCACCGGGTCAGATACGAATCTGATGGTACCCGCTCCTCAAATTTAACTTAGAGAACATATTGACACATTCTAGCATATCGAGCATGTCGTCCAACCGCGATATTGAGAATTGATATTTTATAGTAATATTGTTAATTGTCTGGTTATCGACAAATATGTACCATCTTCCATCTTTTTTTTGTGTTAATAATGATGGCATGGCACATGGGCTCATGCACTCTCAAAAGACCCTTACAGATCAACTCCTTTACTTGCCCCTTAAGTATCTCACAGTCTTTTGGACTCATCCAATAGTGAGGGTAGTTGGGCAGGCTAGCCCCAGGAGCAAGGTTTATGTGATATTGGATATCCCGCATGTGGGACAATCCATCAGGTAACTCTTCATGCTAGATGTTCTTGAATTCATTCAATAATTGCCTTAAACTTGGGAGAATGTTTAAAGGCTCTGATTCCTCGCCTTTACCACTACAGCGTATACCTCTTTGGTTTCATTCGATTCCTCCATGAAATCCTTAATGGCCAAGAGGGAACTTCCCTCGATAGTCTCTTTTAACACAATCTAGACGATCAACTCTATGGATTGGTCATCGAGTAAAGTCGTCATTGAGGTCCTCGTCGTTAGAGCTCAAATCATCTGGGGTAGCCCTATGATTTACCACTGGTAGTGCTCTATGAAAATCGATGTTTTGACATACAACAATCACGGGCAGTTGAGCATCGCCTTGGGCTTGGAGCAGAATTAGCGTATCCACAAGACAGACGAGGGTTGCCTATAAATCTTGCATGGTCAACTGACTCTCTCGATGGAATGCTTCCATTCTTTCCAAAAGATAACGAATCCCCATATCACCGTCCACAGGATTTTGGTCCATACTTTCGTTATTTTCCATCAGTCCGAGGGGAGTCCTCACTCTGATACCAATCGACACAGGGACGGGCGTGATAAGGTCGATCACCGTCTTCCTCAAGGGGATAACTACTCCAAATCCACAGAGTTTCTCTAAACTCCTCACAGTGATACGTCGAATCCATGAGGAAAAATAGAAATAAATTCTAGAAATTTAAATTTTGATTAATAGATGATAAAAATGAATCTACAACCCTTTAAATAGTGATACCAAACATTGGAAGAAGTTCCAAAATCAAACTCCAACTCAAAATCTCTAAAATTCGTGGCTTACTATATATAAATAATAAACTTACTATTTATAGATGGTCATGATTCCTACTAGACTTCATGGTTTTCGACCAAAGATAATAAGAGTCCTATTTAGCTTAATCATGTTATTCACTTAATTTTTCTATGCACATTTCATGTTGGACACAACTCTTAAAGCTCAAAGGATGAAGAGTTATAATCAAACTAAAACTTACTATAAATTGTAAAAATGAAAATAAAATCAATTTTCGTACATCAATTTGATGGAATCTCACAAATTTGGCATGGGAAACCTAGCATAGCAGGGTTGGGTGGCTAGAGTAGCTTCTCTTACCCCAAAATCATACATGGTACATCAAATAACTTATTCTGGTTTATGAGATACGCCTGTTTTAAAGTTCTGACGGTCCAGATCACTTCTGCCTTCGATCGGGCCTTCTCTGGTCCATCTTGGACATGAATGTCACGCCCCAAACTCAGAAATCTAGCTCACAAAATTCTCGACCGCCGAATCCGGCGCCGACAGCCTCCGTAGGACCCCATTCTCGGCTCCTAGTGCCCATTCGCCAGGTTCCAATCCTAGGATGCTACGAGGAGGATTTTCAATGTCAATTGATTCATAATAAGCATAACCAAAGGCATAACCCACAAACAACAACCAAGAATTTCATTACATTTCCACTATGATCAAAAACTTTACAAGTACAATGAGCATGAAAGGAAAATACAATGGTAAAGAACAAAAACTCTAAAATGATCTGCAAGGTGCTCCTGCCTCAGCGCTGCTGCGATCCAACGTCACCTGCACGTAACGATCGTGCATAAGCTTATAGAAAGCTTAGAGGGTGGTGAAAGTGTGTGCGCAAGGTAGTAATATGATCATGCAGTATCAGAGTAATGCGTAATATGCAGATGGATCCATAAATATCATGAGCCGTACCAAGGCTATGCGATGCAAGATGCAAGTCAAGCATACAATCCTCATCTAAGTTCACATGTCAATACAGCTCAACTCTAGAATATCACCGAGGTCTAGTACACTCTAAACCAGATTGCCGCCTCATCGCACGCAATAAGGTAAGTGGAAGAGACCTCACTATCCGTCTGCCAATATCGGGCACGACTGGTCGATAGCAGACCCATTCCTCGAGCTGGTCAAACTCAGCCTAGCATTGCTCCCTACACTCGAGTGGGTAAGGCCGCACCCCCTTCCAACTGACTATGACACAGTGGAGAGTGTAACCGTCTGGTAATCCGCACTCAATGCTCATCTACCCACTCGGTCTAGACGTTGGAGCAACCTCTTGGTACCATAAGGGTTTAGGGACTTTCACCCAGGGATATCTATAGCACCCCATGTAGAACAAGATTTTCAGTATCTAATCCTTCCAACCACGATACGCCTGTGGAGGCTACGACCCCGATGTCGCTAGGGCGTACAATAACCATGTCACACAAATGCGAAATGCATGAATTACGCTATCCAGTCATGTAAAAAATCCTGCGCATATCGTGCTCTCATGTAAGACAACACCGCCTAACCAGGAGCCCATAAACAATCTACCCGCCTATGATCAGTTAATTCTCATATCAGGCATACATATGATGCGTATGATCATGAGTCATGGAACTATACTAAACATGTTATAATGAAATGAACTATCCTTACAATGCAGATGGGTCTGGATGGACTACAACAAGTACTGCCTATCAAAGGGGACCTAGGGAGAGTTGTAATGTGGACATCCAACCAATATTACACTTGGAATGTGGACGTCAAACCAACATTGCTCCCAAGGTACGATCGTCGCAAACATCGTTACATAAGCCGTGTTGGGCTCACACATTGCAATGGACCTTAGGTACATCCCATTGGGCCTTAAATACATCAAATGGACCATATCATATGGGCCTTTTACTCATCAAATGAGCCACATAAACGGACCACACCAATGGGCCTTATGTGCATTGCAATGGGTCATAACCCATTGGCCTTAGACTACATCAAATGATTCTCGACCCATGGGCCTTATACATATCAAATGGGCCTACTCCCATGGGCTTTAAAATACATCAAATGGGTCCAATCCCATGGACCTTGGAATACATCAAATGGGTCCACTCTATAGGCCTTAAATAGTTCAACAACTGGCTACATTCATGGACCCAATTAAATTCAATTGTGGTGGGTCTCAAAAGTGTATTCATTAAGCCCAACATTTAAGGAACTAAAGGTATAAATCATTTCCTCTAAGATCTTTATAATATGGTGGGCCCCACTCCTCAAAATTTCAGCCCAAGGCCAGTATAATTATAACATGTTGCTGTCCTAAATTTGGGCACTCCATTGGAGTGGGTCTAAGGCCTCTAAAACTCTGAAAATTGAGGGCCAAGGTCTCTCATCATGCATACAATGAGAGGAAACCCAAAAAGGTAGCCCACCATCAGAAGAAATATTTTTGAATTATGGTTTTTTTTTATCAAGGCATATTGTTGGACTGCACAGTAGAAAAAATTTGGGAGTCCAACCATCTTGGCCCATTCTTTTGAATACCCAAACAGGGTCACTTGAGCTGAAATTTCACAGAGTGATACTTCCATAGGTGGGCCACACCCCTATAAAATTTCATAATTTTTTGATATCTCTAAGTATTTTAATTAATTTGAACAAAACAGACTGTCCAGAAAAATCGGACAGACCTGAACGTCCCAACGTGGTGGGCCAGTCTGGCCCTCACCACGGTGTGTACAGTGGTCCATTGGCCCTGAAATTTAGTAGGTGGGTTATAACATAAGTGTACCATAGTCCTAAAAAATTTTAAAATTTTTAGACATCGGTAAATATTTTAATTCATTTACATAAATCAATCTGTCCTGAAAATCGGACTGATCTGGACACCATATTATAATGGGCCGGTCTCGCCATCACCATGGTGTGTACAGGCGTTCATTGGCCCCAAAATTTTGTAGGTGGGTCCTACCATAAGTAGGCCACCCCCCTGAAAATTTTTATAATTTTTAAACACCCATAGGTATTTTAATAAATTTTAAAAAACTAACTGTCAATGGTGTAATGTTGCTGAAACAGTGCAGAAAATTCAGACTGTCCATCTCACTTGGACCACACCTTTGGGACCCCAATGAAGGTCGGTTGGGGCTGAAATTTGGAGGACATCAAGATGAGATCCCCACCTTTCAGAAAATTATATTTAATAAGTATAAATAGTCCCCCAAACAGTCCCAAAATCTGGTCAAAAAACAACCAGAAACTGTCCAGAAAATCCTGGACAGCAACATGTACTTAGATAAAATTTATTAAATAGTTAAAGGGAAATACATTAATGGGTCACACACATCAGGAAATAAAATGAGGAAAAAGAGAGATAGAAGGATAATTCGTCCATAGGGAAAGGGGCTCCGCCACTATTGAGCCCTCCCAAGATCAATCACACCCGCACATCATACCTAGATTTACATTTACAACATGGATCTTGCAAATGCATGGCCTATAATTAAAATGCATGGTGAGGATGTCATCCCCACCATGGTTATAAGGTCTAGATGACCCAAACATAATATGATATGAAATAAAACTACTATGATGGGGCCCATAGAGAAAGGCCCCATGCATGGATCATGCATGCATAAGGTAGGCCATTAGGCCATAACCATGGGATTGTGTGGGATCTCCACCATTGATTGGTGGGTCCTACACTTCCCTCATGAAAGAAGAAAAAAAAATATCTAGGCTATAAAAAATCAGATTTTTTACATCTAGAGGAGCACCCACCGTCCGATCTTCTTGCTCCTATGAGGTCCTTAGCACCTTAGCTTGGATTTCAATGGAGGAGATGGGGAATGGATGGTTAGGATGGGAAGATCATGGGGTAGAAAGTGGTAGGAAAGGTGGGCCACACTTGGTGTTTTGGAAGAGAGGAAGAGGCTTGGAGAGCTCACATACGTGGGATTTTTTTTTGCTTAGAGATTTGAAATGAGAAAGAGAGAAAAAGAGAGAGTTGTAAAGGGAGAGAGAGAGTGTGTGTGATGGATGGATGGAGTGATAGATGTGTGTAAGAACTTTTTAACTTTTGAGGCCTTTTGTTTAAGAAAGGCATGGGTTTGTAAGAGACTTTTTGACTTTTGAGGCTTGCTTGGGAAGGGTGAAAAAGTGATGTGTACTTGACATGTACTTGACATGTGATGGATTGATGGATTGATTGATTGATGGGATTGATGGGATTGATGTGACACATCGTAGAGATTCTCTTGGGTTTCGCAACGCGCGGCATTTTCTTCGCACCGAACATTGGCCCAAATCTCTTGACTGGGGTATCGCCTCGGCGCGCAAGTCGCGGCATCGGAACCGCAACGATGGCGTGGTCACTATGGTAATGGTCTTGTGTTGAATCGGCTCGAGTTGACGGCATATGAATCAGGGTCGCGCGTTAATATCAGTTAAGGGTCGAAGGTTGCCGGAATTCGACCGGTAAGACCGCGGAAGTCTATAGAATGGTACGGACTAAGATACAGGTCTTACAATGAAAGTGTCCACGACCTACTCTGCATCACCTAAAAGATAGATCCAACCATCAGGTGGCAACGCCATTGAGAACAATGAAAAATCATCATCCAAAGCCTAAGTGGTTGCACCCCACCTAATGCTTGCTTTGACATGATTTTTAGTATCCCATCGTCACGGTGGGCACAACTTTTAGATGGGTTAGATGCCGAATAGATGTCATGTGGACCCAACTACTGGATCTTGGTGTTTTTTTATAATTGCATAAGATCCCTTTGGTAAGGCCCACCTAATGATTATATATATATATATAAAGAGAGAGAGAGAGAGAGAGGAATGCTCACCTACACGCCTTCTTACGTGCGCACCCATGCACACCTTTGCACACATGTCATGGTCCCAGAATCTGAACGGTCCACATGATGCGGCACCCCTTAAAACTCTATTGACTCAATTTCCAACCTGATCCAAAACTCTAGTGGGACATAGCAAAGAGATGCAAATCAAGGGACAAAACCGTTTCCTTTTGTCATGGCCCACCAGAGTTTTGTTTCAGGTTAAAAGTTGGGATAGAGAGGTTTCAAGGTGTAATGTCTCAAAAAAATCTGTACAAAGACCTGAGTACCACCTCAGACAGAAATCACTAAGGATCGAATTCTTTAGAAATTAGACGAAAATTTATTAAGTGTTAAAGTGAATTAATCAGTAGGTTAGCATGAACCGCTTTTTATACTAACTGTAAGACCCAAAACTAGTAGAATCGCTAACTCTACAAGGCCTAAAAACGTAAAATTCATCTCAAAACCCAGTTACTCTCGGGAGCACACTAAAACTCCGTATCAGACCTAGACCATGCGTCAAAAGTCCGATCACCGCGAAACTTTACGATTATGACCACCTTACTGGGCTTAACAACCATTTCGAAAATCAAGTCCAAATAGTGTCCAAAAATGCAAAACTTGAGTCCGAAGCGAAGTGTGTGAGAAACGCGAATACCTTTAGGAAATGAACTGAAACTTAAAGTGAATTGAACCATTCGCTTGCGAGCCAAATTTAAGGTTTCAGACTATCAGGTTCTGACTCAACTACACCCTCGAATTAGAAAAAATTTCTAACACATGTCAGTGTACTTGTGGCCCTGATCGAGTATCAGTGACCGTTGAACTAAAACTAGCCCTCCGCAGTCGATCCACTGATCCGATCAAACTGAGAACTTAACTTGGCATAGATCTAATATCAGGGAACTTTCTCCAGACCGTATGCAAGAAATGGGCCTCCAGATGAGTTCCATTGGATCAAAACAACCACTCTTTGGCAATAACCTAAGTATACCATGGCCCTGGGGCCATTTTCATCAGTTCTGGGCTTATATAAGGACCTAAACCCACCCCTCTCTCATTTCATACGAATTTCAAACCCTATGAGAGAGAAGAAAGGAAAAAGAGAAGGAAAGAGTGAGGAGAAGAGAGAGAAAGTGGGAGATAGTTGTTGGGATTCGATCCTACCACTCTGCATGTTGAATCACCTCTCCCTTGTCGTTACACCGGTGATTTCGATTCTTTTGTTGGGTAAGAAATCCTAACCCTAACCTATTTTAGGTATCCAGATAGAGTAAATAGTGAAATAGCTAACCTATTTCATGCTATAGGTTGTTGTTGTGCCATAAACAAAGACTTAGTGTTCGAACTGAGTTCGATACGAGTTTACCGACGGAAGGTGCGGACTATAAATATTTACGTTATGGTTTCAAGGCTTTCAATGTCAGTTAATAATTTATGACTGACTTGATTGCTATCACATATGCTTAGATACGATGTTTCCACGTATTACACATATATGAACTATGTTGAAAATAATGCATTCCATGTGTTTGTTGAAATGTTTAAATGAATATGGAATTATGATTTGTACTTACTATGATTATTTGATTGAGATTACATGATTGATGTACGTATAGCAACTCCTTGTGAAAGGATTTGCTATCATATATGTTATAACTAATTTGTTACACATATGTTAACAGGTGTAGTCTAAGTGTTTGATAAAATGCCTGAGTGAGGAAATGCTTGTGAAAATGTTTGTAATGAGGGCATTGAGATAGGATTCTCATCAACCTTATCTATAGTTACAGTTTCCTTTATGTAACTTATCTTACTACTACGCGCTTTATGGATGAATGCCTATGTATGTTAACATGTACTCTATGTGTTCGTTAAAATACTTATGTGAGATTTATATTTGAATTGGTTGCGTCATTCTATCTTGACTATCAAACATGAATGTTTATTGTGTTTGAGTATGATTGGGACTACTGCATAGTCCAAGCAATCGGTAATGATTTCCAAGTTAATGGCCAAGGTCGTTTCGCCACACCAGATTAGTTCAAGGAATCCGAGTCGTACGCTACTTTTCGACAGTGGTTAGGCCACGTGAAGTGCTTACGCGCCCCATGTCGACTAAGTCAACGTGTGTTCGTACCAATCGAGCTTGTCAAGTAGCCTGATTGGTCATTATATGTTCACCATGTATGGACGCTACTGCTTGAATCTAAGGTACTAACTTACCAGTGAAAAGCTCGTTTAACCTTGTTACCACGATCCGCTAAGACTCACGAGCCGAGCATGGTGGTGTATGGGACACCGTGGTCGAGCTATTGGCCTACACTGGGGAGACGAGCCTCCCCGTAGTGACCAGTGAGCAACCCAAATCTCATGAGCCGAATATGGTAGTGTATGGGACATCGTGGTCGAGCTGTCGGCCTACGCTAAGGTGACGAGCCTTTCCCGTAATGACCTCGAGTATACACTAGGACTACGCTAAGGTGACAAGCCTTGCCGTAGTGACCTTAAGTATAAAATAGGCCTACAATCAGGTGACGAGCCTCTCGTAGAGACCTCGAGTGTGAATTAAGCCTACGCTGAGGTGATGAGCCTCTCGTAGCAACCTATGGTATAAACTTGTGAACTTATCTATCATATGTGATTAACTATGATTGACGACCCTATATGGATTATTGTTTAGGTAAATGATATAAAGGGAGGTGTCTTAGCTTCCCAATACTGCTGTATGAATAAGTTTAATCAAGAACTTGGCTAATCACGCACATGCACCACATTGCATGTGCATTTGGCGTAAGAGTTGAGCACAGATGAAGGGGTGCATACGCGATCGTGAGATGATGTCGCAGAGGGAGTGCAGGCGTGTAACACCCTGGATCTTAAAACTCGAAGATGGTCGCTCGAGTACGAGAACCCAAGGGTTATGCTATGAGGTGGACTAACATACATCTAAATAGCAACAAATTTTCTAACATGAAGTAAGGCATCATTGCATTAATTAAGGATATTAAGAGTAATAAAAGGAATTTTAGATACATGTAAATGGAATTAGTATGAAATCCCACAACAGGGGTAATATTTTATTACAATTCAAACAAAATATACAAAGTCTGAAGTACACAAAAACGAGTAAATCTTAAACTATCATTTGAGCCTCAGCGGCTCAACAGCATGTACATAAAACTCTTCCTCGCCATAATCCACCGCAGCTGTTCCTGGAATCCCATCATATGGTCTCCACTTGACATCAATCCTGCATCTATTTGGTGCAACTGCACGATGGGTGAGTGAAAACTCAGTGAAAATTTTCCTTATAGATTCAACCATGACACATCATTCCAAAATGGGTTAACAATTCATATATAATTCATAGGGTAATACAACTAGCAATGCGTTTGCATGAATGTATGAATGTATACTCAAGTCACAGATCTGGGGATGCACATCCAGCTGTCAAAATAAAGGGTCGCCCGTGGTAGTAAACTATCTGGAAAAGACCATATAAACTGCCCGTGATAGATTAACTACCTAGAAAAGGCCATGAAGGTGAGTGCGTCCAAGGACGACCTTCTGAAAAAATACTCGGGGTATACCCGAGGAGGTATAAAATCTCGAAAAAGCCTCATGTAAAGAAAGAGCAGCCCAAAGTGCACGAATGCACATGCTTGATGGTTGGACTTAGGTAATAGAACCATAACCAACCCAACAGGATGTGACTTACGAAGAACACTCAGAAAAGCTCATGTGTCATGTGTGGATGTTATGCACCATGACACTTATATACATTACTTTTGATAGAATGGGAAAGATCATCAACTTTTAAATAAGGAATATCCAACTATGCTCTCCTTAATGACTTCCATAATTTCTTTACATTCAAAAGAGGGCACACTAAGTATCATGTAAAATTTCCAAGTGAGGTCACATCAGTAACTAAGAGTCCATCCATAAGTACACTACATGTAAACAAATTCTCATTTTCCATATTGTAAGAATTATTCAGAAGATTATGCCAACTAAATTAGAGATTAAAGAATGTAGGCAGTCTTGAATGAAATATCTCACAATTCACAATTGATCTAATATGAAGCCTCCCTTTCTTAACATAAGAAAACAATTATAAATGCTACATGGAGTTTGTAAGACAACATAATTATTTTATGAAATTCAAGATATCTAAGAATTAATAATTTTCTAAAATTCTATACATTAGAGATTTAATCCACATGGAAATTAGTGAAAGGAAGAAGCTATAGGGGATGCTCCTCATCTAGATTGGATGAAGTGGAAGCTCTCCTTAACTTGCACTTCCTTGTGAGGTGAGTTTGATTTGAGATTTTCTGTTAGCGAGTATATCCCAAGAACGTCAGTTTGCAAATGGCCCTGGATGATACATATCAATGTACTAATGTATTAGAACCGAGTTGACCCAGTTGAGGGTTCTCAACCATCAACTAGTTAACTTACTTCAAGGGTTTCGATTAAATCAAATATTCATTGGACCATATGTTCCCCAACACATCTATCATTGGTTGGAGTTAGCTTGTTTTGGATGAAAAGATCTGACCGAGTCGACTCGCAAATGAGCGTAGAGTTGACTCGGTTAATCAAAATGGCTGAGTCAGCCCTGAAGTGGGCAGAACTTAGTTGCCATGAGTTGGAATTTAGGTTAACAGGGAAAATTTGCATTCCAGGTCCCACTGAGTCAAAATCTCTGATTCAGATTCGGTTCTGAGTCACTGACTCAGTGACGACTCGACCCAAAACTCACATCCTCACGACCTTATAGAAATTAGGTCGGATGAGTTCTGCTTAAACCGAGTTGCCACAGTCAGGGGCTCGTTCATGGGTTTGGTTTGTGTCATTGTTCAACCCCTGAACTGAACTTTGGTCCCCGACTCGGTAGCGACCCGACCTAGACGACCCATCTACTAGCTGGGTGCAGCAAACCTAAGGCTGGCTCAAAGTGTTGGGCCTTGCTCCAGGCAAACCGACCACGGCCATGGTGACAGATTAGGGATTTCACCCTGAAATGTGCAGCTGAGTCAGTAAACAAACGACTCACTAATGACTCGATTATAAAGGAAACGGACGGAATAGCAGTTGGTTACCTGCGACTGCTTGCGGATTGGAGAGATTCTATGAGATGGTTAGATTTCTCTCAGACCCTTGATAGATGGATGCTGCTGGAGCAGTCCAATCATGCTAGAATGGTCGAGTCGAGTTGCAACAGCAGCTAGAAATCGGTTCCAGCAGCTGCCTCTCTCTCTCTCTCTCTCTTTCTCTCTAACTCTCTCTTTTCATCTCCTTCTTTCTCTCTTCGTCTTCCCCGCTTCTCTGCTGCAGGCGTTCAACAACAGAATCCTACAAACTCGGCCCTAATTTTGCAGCGACTCAGACCGAGTCGACTCCATTAGGCATGGCAATGGCAGCGGCGCTCTCTCTCCCTTCCTTATGGTTTTCTGATTTTAGAAAGAAAACCCTAAAAGATAGCCTTTTATAAGCTTTATTAATTCATTCTAGGCTGTTCGAATCGTAACTAATCAAAAGATTAGTTACGATCCTTAGTCATTTAATACAAGATGTTGTGAGATGGAAATATGAAATCCTGATTGCACGGCTATGATCGAGGGTGATGGATGATCTTCTGGCACCATGGTCCTCCATATGGATGACGCTAATCAACAAATGGGCCCGATCAAGGGTGATGGGTGTTTTCAGATAAACGGTGAAGATGGCTCTGCTGTTAATGGCGGATTTCCCACAGATGATTGATCTGATGATCAGCCACATTTGGATGGTTCGGATGGGTCCTAAGATCGATGTGGGACCCACCAAATGGACAACGGTTAGAGATTTAGTTTAGGTTTGATCCCATTTGCGGCAGTGGCGGAAATATTCCAATGTTAGTTATGTAAATGCCCTAAAATGAATGGTTTGGATGTTGTTCATCCAACGGCCGAGGTTGCAAGAGGCTAGGGTTGCCAGCCTGGCAACAAAAAGGCGGAAACAATTTCCATTTTTAGAAATTCCAGCCGCACATGGTCGATTTGTGCCTGGGGTTGTGTACACACATGTGCGATTTAATGCATGGAATCACCTAGGGTTTGGTAGGATTGGTTCGCTGATCATGATGGACGGTCCTGATTGTTGATTGGGATACAATCAGTGGGCCCATTTTCATATTCTCGGACGACGGGAAAATGAAGGAGAGAACTTCCTCCTTTTTCTCGTCTCTAACGGGTCAAGACGGTCAAACCGTGTTAACGGTTACGGTGTGCCGCGTGTGCACGCGTACCCTATGTATACTCCTCCAAGGTGGGACCCACACGGTGACAAATGAGAGATCCACACCGACTGTCTATCTTGGCCAGTTATTTTAGGGTCTTGGACTGAAAATGGGGTAGATTAATATCTCAGGTGGCCAACACCTATCAATTTATGTGTCTAATTGATCATTTTGGTCGATTTAACAGTCGGATTGACTCGAGTCTAGTCTTCAACAGTCTTGGAGATTGTTTGGATTGATTGGGACCGCTCGTTCTATGAACTTTCAGTTCTAATGTCTTTATTATATCATCACTTATAATATAAGTTGTTATTATTATTATTATTATTATTATTATCAAAATTTAAATTTGTAGGGTCTGCTTCTAAACGGAGCTACCCCTGCAGTAGATCAACATTAATGAGCCGTGGGCTTAATTCTTAAAGTATTTTAACTGATTAACGGGTCACAACATATGAACGTTTATTTACCAAATCTCGACTTCTTGACAATTCTAATGATCCAATGGTTGGATTTTCTAGAAAGTGTACTAACGATAACATTTAATGGCTGACTTGTCTAATGGGGTTATGTAGATGGATTTCGTCTTAAGACTAACGAGGTATGGTCCACTTGATATAATAGGTCATTATGTGAAACTTTAGTGTGATTTAATTGTCATCGTTTAGCCCTTTGATGGTTTAGTGTTGTCTACTTTGCAAATTGGGCGGGTGGATGGCAAATCGTGAGGTCGATTGTGTGCATGGTCTCATTTTATGGTCAAGATGGATATATTATGAATCATTGGATGGTGGCATGTAGTGAAAGCTTAGTACGTTCCCACACATGTGCAACTAATTCAGATTTATTCGGTAACACCCGAGTAAAGAAAAAATAGGGGGTGTTATAAGGCGAGGGCATGTATCATTAGCACATATCATCCTTGCATTAATCAGAGTATCTAGGAATGCTTGTTGTATTGCTTTATCATTATTGTTTGACTGAATTGATAGCATGTTAACCCTTACCTTATAGCTCCACTAAGTTGATCACTCACTCCCACTTTGGGATGATGTTTTAAAACACCAACCAGACTCTGTTGTAGTTTCAGGTGATGATGAGGCTTACAAGATGGAGCCTGTCTTTTATGATGATGAGGAGGAGTTCTCCTTCATGCAACTCTCTGACGGGTCTATGTAGACCTGAGTTGCGTATCAGTGCAATAGGGATATGAGTAGATAATATTACACTTTACCATTTTGTATATTTTGAAATTTTACATATAATTATTTAACCTGGCGACGTTCTTACTCTGGGGACTTACAATCACTTATATGCTTTATATATTTATCATAGTCTTCCGCTTACGTAATTTAATTGTCTCTGGAGTATGATATGCTGATTTGGTATAATCTTACTCATGTTTAATGCACTGATATGGACAACATTTAATTATCATCATCTATATTGTATAAGTGATGCGTTGGAACTCGGGAGTTGAGCTTATGCTCGACCCCCGATTTTCAGGGCGTTATAAGTTGGTATCGGAGCATGATTTAGATTAAACTGGACCTGGGTGATGGTAACACTACACACACTATGTATTTTGACTTAGGAAGGTGCAATAAAACGTAGAAACTATCCTAGGACTTCCAGCTTCTCCCATCGACGAAATTGATCAAAGTTGACTGTTGAAATCTGGCCTATATGCATCAGCGATCATGTGGGATGATCTCAAATCCTTTCTAGACTGTCAATCGACATGTTTAGATGTCAATTCGGTGCATCCAATGCTCAAAGGACCTGAAAAGCGTGAATATACGTGAAATGGAACCCGAAAACTACTCAAACGGATACGGGGGCCCAAACGACGCAAATCGGGAGATCCGAAGTGGGTCCCGCACATATCCGACACCTCGGGTGAGGGATAGCATCGCCCCTAGGGCGAGCCATCTCCCAGATGTCCAGCAGCCAGCGATAGCATTGCCAGATCGGCGATGCATCACCGCCCGCAGGCAACGAGCTTGTCAGGCCGCGCCAGGCCAATCAGACCTATGCATGTGTCTAGTAGTGGGGCCCACGAAATCATGTGGGGACCCCCTTTTCCTTCTCATTTGCTCTCTTTTCTTCATTTCCACCCCTCCAAGCTTTCCAAATCCCTCAAAATTCCATTTCTCTCTCAAATCTCCCCTCTATTCTCATATCTTCTTCTTCTTCTTCATTAAATACACCCCTCCACCATTTTCATTAAAACCCATCTTCTACCTCCCTTATTTCCTCCCATTTGAGTACACAAAACCATATTTGTGTCTCATACATCTCCAAATCTACCAACCCATTCCATCTCTCAAGCTCCCTTGACTTTCATGGCTCTTTTTGAGCTTGTGGCTGCGATCTTCTCTCTTTGTACACTTCTTTCCCTCATGGGAAAGAAGAGGGCTTCCACAAATGAAGCTAGGCCTAGCCGTCCAAGGAAGAAATTGGGCGTTGGGGCAAGTACAAGCACCGCTAGAGAGTGGAGGATAAAGCGGGATCTCGATCCCCAACTTCCTCTCGAAAGAGCTCCACCGGCGGACTTTGCACATGGAAGATTTCGAGGACGTAGAGTTCTTTTCGAAGCACATGTAGACGAGAAGCTGTTTGGGCGATATCCATTGATGGACTACCTGTCGGACACCAGATGGGGTCCCATATTCGAGGACAAGGCACGTATGACTGAGAATGCGGTTCGAGTCTTCTACACCCACATTCAGGATCCATCGCTGCAGCCTCTATAGTTCAAGATCCTCGTGGGGAGGTGGGAAGCTATTGTTGATGTCGGTCTGATAGCCCGAGTCATGGGGATGTTGCGTGGGGAGGCACATGCCAGTGAAAAGAATCTCAGGAGTGCGCGTGAAAGAGATCGCCACACGCTATTTCTTTATGGTCGACTAGTCCACTGGAACCGAGGTAATTGCCTCCCAGTGATCAAGAAGACTCCTGATTTTCGCTTACTCCACCACATATTTACATACAATGTGTATCCCAGGTGGAGCAATCGCACCGAATGCATGCGCTTTATGGTGGACTTCTTGTTCAGTGTTACGCAGGGAGACAATTTGTGCCTGCCTACCTTCGTCCTACGTCAGATAGTCCTCACTGTCCATTCTGCAAGGGCAGCTAATTCACTCCCATTTGGCTGACTCATATGCAAGTTTGCTCGCGAGTTCGACTACAGACTTGGCCCTGATGAGGTGGTGCCGATTCACTTTATCAATGACACCACGCTCGCCAACATGAAGATTGGGCAGCAACAACGACATGATGGATCTGAGGACAAGGATGAGGGGAGTGAAGATGAAGAAGGTGAGGAAGGTAGTAATGAAGAAAGAAGTGAGAAAGAGGAAGAGGAAGAGCAGGGGGAGGAAGAAAAGGAGGCCCAAGACACTAATGAGGGCTCTCCTCTTGCTACTCATGAGCCCTACCGTGATCAGGCTGCTTTAGAAGCCCACTTGGCTTGACTTGAAGAGGGTCAGGTTGCCCTGCGACAGGAGCTTGAAGAGAACAAGGCCTTCATGAAACGAAAATTCAAGAAGGTGTCTCGCACCTTGAGGGCTATCCTGTGTTGTCTGCAAGAGAAGGGTACTCCTCTACCATCGCCAGATTCTGACAACTAGTCTTATGTCGTAGTCATCCCTGAGTTTTCTTTTCTTTCTTGTTTTCTATGTTTTAGCATTGATGGGCTTAGTAGTAGAGTAGGTTGGTGGTGTGTTTGTATTTAAGGCTTTGATTAGATTAGCTCACATGCATTTTCCTGTCATGATTCATATAAAACTATAGCTCATGTATTGTGGTAAATTTTATTAAATGAAATGCATGCATCTCCTTTTGCTATGAAATGTGTAGAATGCTTGACAAATTGAGTATTTTTATGCTAAATCTTACACCTATGTTGTATATAGAAAATACCACCTAAGAGCACGCGGAGTACGGCACGTCTCACACTTAGCGACTCGATTGACGGGGCACCTCCCCTAAGCGATAGTCATATGGACTTCAGTTTGGGCCCAACTCACGAGACTATGCCGAATTCTCAGCCGGCCACTGGCCCCACTAATGGACCAACACCTGTTGCACTATCAGTTCCTGAGCAGAACCGTGCATCTACCTAGACACCACACGTGCCTCAGTCGGCTCTTACTCCAGATAGATTGGAGCAAATAATGCTCTTGATGCAGCAGCAACAACAGTTTTTGGCCACCATTGCGGGGGCCATTGATCAGAACATACACATGGTCCCGCTTGCACCACCAATGCAGCTTGCTGGAAATATGAGTGCCAGCAGCTTATTCGAGTGATTTCATTGCTTCCAACCTCCTACTTTTGTGGGTACTCACAGACCTGAAGAGGCTGAGTATTGTCTTGATAGCATTTCTAAGATGCTGAAGCCACTGCACTGTACAGAGGCAGAGCAGGTTGAGCTGGTCACATACATGTTCGAGAAGGAAGCCATCTCTGGTGGGACAGCATCCTTTGGACCGTAGCTATTGGTTATATATGGATGTGGGAAGCTTTTGAGACACGCTTCCATGAGAAGTACTTTCCCCTCACGTATCGTAATGAGAAAGAGAGTGAATTTCTTCACCTCCATCAGGGAGGGATGACAATAGCAGAGTATAAGAAGAGGTTCATGAAGCTGGCCAGATATGCTCCTCTGATATTGGCAAACCAGCCGATGCGAATGCGACGATTTTCTAAGGATCTGCAACTCGAGATACATTCGAAGATGTGTTGCGCTAGCATATCCAACTATGTTGAGCTAATGGACATGTCTCTACGAGCTGAGAAGGATGGGGACAGGCTATCCCGTACATATGTGCTTATAGTTCCTAGGCCTCGACCGAATTTACCGAGCAGACCGTTTCCCGGCAAAAGGCCCCGTGCAGACTCGCCTCCCAGACTTACGTCTCCACCAGCCCCGATGAGGCGATCAAACTTGTGGTGCACATACTACAAGAGGTTGGGCCATATGGATACCTACTGCTTCACCAAGATGAGGGATAATGGTTTCTCGTCGCCTAAGAAGATCAATCGTCAGCTTCCCCACGCCATATCAGCTCCACCTCTGTATTCTGTATTACCTGCACAGCCTTCTTACAAGCCACCTGTACCTCGATTTAGGCCGCCTCAACGGCCTATGGCACAGCAACTGAACCGTTCCCAACAGGCGCAAGTACATACGCTTACGGTTGAAGCGTCTGATTCAACAGCTACAGTGCCTTTAGCCTTCGAGGTCACTGCCCACATCCAAGGTACACCAGTCTTTTTATTGGTGGACACTAGGTCCACTATTTCGATGATATCGTGTTCTGCGGTCAAGCGCTTAGGGCTGAGTACGACCCCTATGGTTGGGGTAAGGGTTATCGCAGTGGCAGGAACTTTTACAGATGCCACTAAGTTATGTGAGGGTTGCTTAATAGATTTAGGGAGCAGGACGATACGCATTGACATGATTGTCACCACGATATACCACTTTAATGTCATCCTCGGCATGGATTAGCTTACAGAAATGAAGGCCGAGATCGACTGCGAGACTCGACTAGTGACAGCACATGGGCCCGAAAACACAACCTTCACTTTCTCAGTTTAGGTCAGTTGCCCCTTCCGTGTTCTTTGTTATGCTACCCTATTGAAGGATCATAGCGGTCCGACACTTGAAAATACGTCCGTGGTCCAGGACTTCTGGGAAGTATTTAAGATGATACCTGGATTACCTCCTCGGTGCAAGATCGACTTCACTTTGACCTTATGCCTAGTGCGACACCCATTTCATTACCCATGTATCGCATGCCTCCATATGAAATGGAGGAACTGAGGAAACAGATCGATGATCTGTTGGATGCGGACTTTATATAACCGAGTATATCTCCTTGGGGAGCACCCGTGTTGTTTGTGAAGAAAAACGATGGATCACTGCGATTGTGTATTGATTATTGCAGACTGAACCAAGTTACAATGAAAAATAAGTACCATTTGCCCAGGATAAATGACCTGTTCGATCAGTTGAAAGGGGCACAGTATTTCTCGAAGATTGACTTACAGTAAGGGTATCACCAGTTGCGCTTCAGAGATGGGGACGTACAAAAGACAGCTTTTAGGACCAGTTTTGGACACTACGAGTTTCTGGTGATGTCATTTGGACTCACAAAGGCACCGGCCATGTTCATGGATCTGATGAACAGGGTATTTCAGTCGTATCTATTCCGATTCGTCATCTTGTTTATAGATGACATCCTGATATACTCCAAGAGTCGGGAAGATCACGAGGAGCACCTACGAGCGGTCTTTGATACTCTCAGGAAGAACTAATTGTTTGCGCAGTACAAGAAGTGCGACTTCTGGAAGGAAGAAGCCAAGTTCCTGGGACATGTGGTGTCCAAAGAAGGAATAGTTGTAGACCTGGTCAAGGTGGCAGCAGTTCAGGACTGGGAGCAGCCCTATTCAGTTATAGAGGTGACGAGTTTTTTAGGACTTGCTGGTTACTACCGTCTATTCATCAGGGATTTTTCCAAGATAGTCAGACCATTGTCTCAGCTGACTCGGAAGGATCTCAAGTTTGTCGAGAATGAGAAGGCAGAAGCAACTTTACAGGAACTGAAGGACAAGCTGACGTCCGCCCCTATGCCAGTATTGCTAGAGCAAGGGGTCAAGTATACGATATACACTGATACGTCTCGTGTTGGTTTGGGACACAGTTTGGGTTTTGTCCTTATGCAAAAGGATAGGGTTATTACTTATACATCGTGACAATTAAGGAAACACGAGGAAAACTACCCTACGCATGACCCAAAGTTAGCGGTCATCATCTTTACATTGAAGCTCTGGAGACATTATCTCTATGGAGAGGAGTTCGAGCTCTTTTGCGAACACAAGAGCCTCAAGTACATATTCACATAGAGGGATCCGAATATGAGGCAGTTGCGATGGATGAAAACCTTGAAAGACTTTAAGTTCGAGGTCTCCTACCATCCTGGCAAGGCTAACCTTGTGGCAGACACGTTGAGCCGCAAGAAGATTATAGCATTTGTGGCTCCACTAATGATTAGACAAGTGGAACATGGTGGAATTTATGCTAGACTTCGAGTAGAAGCTACGGTAGATGAGCCGTTAGAGAGCGTCGCACATGTTCGTATGCAGCCACTTATTAATGACCGAATCATAGTGGCTCAGGGGGAAGATAAATTATTAGTGAAGATGAGGAAACAAGCTAATGACGAGAAAGACTCTGAATGGAGAGTTGGTTCGGATGGAATTTGCATTAGCGAGGCTGCCTATGCATTCCAAGTCTTCATGACTTGAGAAGGGAAGTTCTCGAAGCCGCTCACAATTCGAGGATGGCGATGCATCCTAGTAGTATGAAGATGTACCAAGACATGAAGTGTTCATACTAGTGGGACAACATAAAGGCCCACATAGAAGATTATGTGTCATGTTGTCTCACGTGCTAACAGGTCAAGGCTGAGCACCACCGACCTACTAGACTGCTTCAGTCCATGCCCATAGCTGAATGAAAATGGGATTTCATTTTAGGGTTACCGAAGATGAGGAAGGGACATGACTCTATTTGGGTGATCGTAAACCAGTTGATGAAATCGGCTCATTTTCTCCCTATTAGAGTCTCAAACTCAGTAGACGATTTGGCCAGGTTGTACATCAAGGAGATTGTATGTCTACATGGAGTTCCTATAGAGATCGTGTCGGATAGAGACATTTGATTCACATATATCTTATGGACTCGTATCCAGGAAGCAATGGGTGTGAAACTAAAGTTCAGTACCGCGTTCCACCTACAGACTGACGGGCAGACGGAACGGGTGAATCAAGTGTTAGAGGATATATCGCGAGCTTGTTTGATTGGCCCAAAGTTAGTGCAAGCGACGTCAGAGAAGATTGATGTTATCAAGCGTCGACTTCTAGCATCACAAAATAGATAGAAGAATTATACCGATACGAGGCGGCAACCGCTAGAGTTCGAGGTTGGGGACCATGTGCTCCTGAAGGTTTTCCCCATTAAGGGAGTCCTTTGGTTCGGCAAGAAGCAGAAACTCACGCCACGATTCATTAGCCCATTTCAGATTCTAAATCGAGTGGGTGTGGTAGCGTACCACCTTACTTTACCCACACCACCACAGGCGTGCACAACGTATTTCATGTATCGATGTTGAAGAAATACGTTTCTGACCCTTCCTACATTATCAGATGGGAGTAGGTAAAGTTGAGTGAGGATGCTACTTATGTACTGCGACTGACGCAGGTTCTAAATAGGAAGGAGAAGGTGTTGCGCAAAAAAGTTATTCCACTTGTGAAAGTACTATGGACGCATCACACTGAGGAGGAGGCTACTTGGGAAACGGAAGTCGAGGTCCACAAAACTACGCTCAGATTCTCAAGGAGTACGAAAAAGTACTAATTTTGAGGATAAAATTTTTCTTTAAGGGGGGTAGATTGTAACGTCTCAGAAAAATCTGTACAAAGAGCCGAGTACCACCTCAAGCAGAAATCAATAAGGATCGAATTCTTTAGAAATTAGACTAAAATTTATTAAGTGCTAAACTGCTTTCTATGCAAACTATAAGACCCAAAACTAGTAGAATCGCTAATGCTACAATGATTCAAAATGTAGGATCCATCTCAAAACCTAGCTGCTCTCGGGAGCACACTGAAACTTTATATCGGATCTAGACCGCGTGTCAAAAGTTCGATCACTATGAAACTTTACGGTTATGACCACCTTACTAGGCTTGACAACCATCTCAAAAATCAAGTCTAAATAATGTTCAGAAATGCACAACTTGAGTCTGGAGCGAAGTGTGTGAGAAACGCAAATACCTTTAGGAAATGAACTGAAACTTAAGTGAATTGAGTCGTTCACTTGTAAGCCAAATTTAAGGTTTCAGACTACCAGATTTAGACCCAACTACACCCTCGAATTAGGAAAAATTTCTAACACATGTCAATATACTTGTGACCCTGATCGAGTACCGGTGACTGTTGAACTGAAACTGGCCCTCGGCGGTCGATCCACTGATCTGATCGAACCAATATCTTAACCTAGCATAAATCAAATGTCAGAGAACTTTTTCCAAATCATATACAGGAAATGAGCCTCCAGATAAGCTCCTTTGAATTGAAACAACCACTCTTTGGCTATTGCCTAAGTATACCATGGCCCTAGGGCCATTTTCATCAGTTCTAGGCCTATATAAGGACCTAAACCTACCCCTCTCTTATTTCATACGAATTTCAAACCTTAAGAGAGAGAAGAAAGGAAAAAGAGAAAGAAAGAGTGAGAAGAAGAGAGAGAAAGTGGGAGATAGTTGTTGGGATTCGATCCCACCGCTCTGCGTGCTGAATCGCATCTCCCGTGTCGTTACACCAGCGATTTCGATTCCGTTGTTCGGTAAGAAATCCTAACCCTAACCTATTTTAGGTATCCGGATAGAGTAAATGGTGGAATAGCTAACCTATTTCATGTTATAGGTTGTCGTTGTGTTATAGACAAAGACTAGTGTTTGAACTGAATTCGATACGAGTTTACCGATGGAAGGTGCGAACTATAAATGTTTAACTAATAGTTTTCAAGGCTTTCAATGTCAATTAATGATTTATGACTGACTTGATTGTTATCACATGTGCTTAGATACGACATTTTTGCGTATTACACATATATATGAACTATGTTAAAAATAATGCATTCCATGTGTTTGTTGAAATGTTTGAATGAATATGAAATTATGATTTGTGCTTACTATGATTATTTGATTAAGATTACATGATTGATGTACGTATGGTAACTCCTTGTAAAAGGATTTGCTATCATGTATGTTATAACTAATTTGTTACACGTATGTTAACAGGTGTAGTCTAAGTGTTTGATAAAATGCCTGAGTGAGGAAATGCTTGTGGAAATGTTTGTAATGAGGGTATTGAGATGGGATTCTCAATAACCTTATCTATAGTTATAGTTTCCTTCATGTAACCTATCTTACTACTACGCGCTTTATGGATGAATGCCTATGCATGTTAACATGTACTCTATGTGTTCGTAAAATACTTATGTGAGATTTATATTTGAATTGGTTGCTACATTCTATCTTGACTATCAAACATGAATGTTTATTGTGTTTGAGTATGATTGGGACTACTGCATAGCCCAGGAAATCGGTAATGATTTCCGAGTTAGTGGCCGAGGTCGTTTCGCCATACCAGATTAGTTCGAGAAATCCGAGTCGTACGCTGCTTGTCGACAGTGGTTAGGCCATGCGGAGTGCTTACGTATTCCATGTCGACTAAGTCAACGTGCGCTCGTACCAGTCGAGCTTGTCAAGTAGCCCGATTGGCCATTGTATATTCACTATGTATGGATGCTACTGCTTGAATCTAGAGTACCAACTTACCAGTGAAAAGCCCATTTAACCTTGGTACCACGATCCACTAAGACTCATGAGCAGGGCATGGTGGTGTATGGGACACCGTGATCAAGCTGTCGGCCTATACTGGGGCGACGAGCCTCCCCGTAGTGACCAGTGAGCAACCCAAATCTCATGAGTTGAATATGGTGGTGTATGGGACACTGTATTTGAGTTGTCGGCCTACGCTAAGATGACGAGCTTTTCCCGCAGTGACTTCGAGTATACACTAAGACTATGCTAAGGTGACGAGCCTTACTGTAGTGGCCTTGAGTATAAAATAAGCCTACGATCAGGTGACGAGCCTCTCGTAGTGACCTCGAGTGTGAATTAAGCCTACGCTGAGGTAACGAGCCTCTCGTAGCAACCTATGGTATAAACTCGCAAACTTGCCTATCGTATGTGATTAATTAGGATGGACGAACTTAGATGGATCATTATTTAGGTAAATGATATAAAAGAAGGTGCCTTAAGCTTCTCAATCCTTTTGTATGAATAAGTCTAATTAAGAACTTGACTAATCACGCACATGCAACACATTGCATGTGCCTTTGGCATATGAGTTGAGCACAGAGGAAGGGGTGCATGCGCGATCGTGAGATGATGTCACAGAGGGAGTGCAGACGAGGGCATGCATCATTAACACATATCACCCTTGAATTCACCAGAGTACCTAGGAATGCTTGTTGTATTGCTTTATCATTACTGCTTGACTAAATTAATAACATGTTAACCTTTGCCTTATAGCTACACTAAGTTGATCGCTCACTCCCACGCTGGGACTGTATTTTAGAACATCAACCAGACTCTGTTATAATTTCAGGTGATGGCGAGGCTTACAAGATGGAGCCTGTCTTTTATGATGATGAGGAGGAGTTCTCCTTCATGTAACTCTCCAGCGGGTATATGTAGACATGGAGTTGCGTATCGGGGCTACAAGGATATGAGTAGATGACATTACACTTTACCATTTTGTATATTTTAGAATTTAATATATAATTATTTAACCTGACGACATTAATACTCTGAGGACTTACAATCACTTATATGTTTTATATATTTATCACAGTCTTCCACTTGCGCAATTTAATTATCCCTGGAGTATAATATGCTGATTTGGTATAATCTCACTCTTGTTTAATGTACTAATACGGACAATATTTAATCATCATCATCTATGTTACATAAGTGATGCATTGGAATTCAGGAGTTGAACTTATGCTCCACCTCCGATTTTTAGGGCGTTACACAAGGGGTGCCACATCACTAGACCGTTCAGATTCTGGGACCATGACACATGTGCAAAGATGTGCATGAGTGCGCACGTAAGACGATGTGCATGTGAGCATATATATATATAATGGTACTATGAGGTCGAGTTGTGTGGCCCCACCGTTATGTGTGTCGAACATCTACCCTATCAGTCAAATGCACCATTCCATGGTAGGCCTTAAATTTTAAGTCAATACATGACTTGGGTGGGCCATGCCACATTCAACAGTTGAGAGGGGTTACCCTCCCATTAAAACATTCATAATAATATATTAGGCTCATCGAGATGTGGTTCACAAATCCAACCCATCCATTGTTTGTGTCCCACTTGGATGAGGGGTCTGACCAAGTTTCAGTCGCATCCAAAACTCAAGTGGTCCCCACCAAGTGCTTTTATATATTTTAGGTATGTCTTCACACGATTTTAGATGGTATGGCCCACTTGAGTTCCTTATACACTAATTTTTGGGATATCCCATATTCTAAAGGGCACCCATCAAATGCACAGTGTTGATGGTCGACACACATTATGATGGGGCGCCCCACACAGATCGACCTTATGGGAAGTTCCCATGAGGTCAACTACATAGTACCATTTCCCATATATACATAGGCATTCTCACCAACGCACCAGTGCACGTGCGCACCTTTGAACACGTGCAATGGGTGTCTAATTCGAATGGTCCATGTGATGCGGCATCCCATGAAACCCCAAGGTACCAATTTTCACCCTGATCTAAAACTCTGGTGGCCCACAGCAAAAAGCGATGCAAATCAAGGGAGAAAACTATTTTCTTTTTCCATGGCCCACTAAAGTTTTGGATCAAAGTAAAAGTTGGGCCCTGGGTATTTCATGAGGTTCCGCATCACATGGACTGTTCAAATTATGGGCGTGCGTTTTTGGTGCCGTAGTTGCGAGGTGCCACCATGGTACCGTGTGAGCCTTGCCTTGAAAGGGCATGCAGATTGCATAGTGAGCATAGCACCACACATATCTGTGATGATTCGATGTGGTTGGATTTGATTAGACATGTGCCACTGTTTCGACAAGAAAAAAAATGTGTTTTTAGTTTGAGAGTGAGGGGAAGAAGCTCTCTATCCCAACTTTATAGGATGAACCTCGCCCTTAGGGGTGCCACATCATTATCAGGCAAAGGAGTAACCCATCATTATAGGATGAACCTCGCCCTTTGAATATCTCTTAATCCAATTTTACACACTGAGCAAATGATTGAATAGGATATTAATCTCTTCATATCTCGATCACACACTACGTGTCTGCCTATCATGGCACTTGGGGTCATTGTTGTTCAGTTTGAATTGAAGCCGCAATTTCAATTCTTGCATGCCCGCGCACCTAGTACAAAAAAAAACAGCAAATAGGTGGCACATGACCCAATCAAATCTGATACATCAGGTCATCACAACTATCTATGGTGGCAAAGTCACCATATAATACACATCTCTTGAAAGGATGTATGTTACCTTACCCAAGGATATCCTTGGTGACATGATATATTACAAAGTAATTGATGATTTATAAATGGGCCCAAGAATGATAGAAAAGAAAGCATTATTATGTGTAAAAGTTGTCATTAGGGTCAAGTAGAAACTGAACCACATGAACCAAAATCCAAAATTGGCCCCAAATTCCTCTCTCTCTCTCTCTCTCTCTCTCTCTCTCTCTCTCTCTCTCTCTCTCTCTCTCTCTCTCTCTCTCTCCTTCATGAGAAAGGAGATAGTGTGAAGCAAGGGTTTTTTAGGGTTTTTTTTTTTTTTTCATCGCTACTCTTGGTTTTGTATTAAATTTTTAGGGTTTCCTTTCGCTCTCTAGCTGCAATTTTATCAATATTCTAAACTTCTAAAGTTTTCTTCCTAGGTCTTATCTTAGAGCTATAGCTAGGATTTTTTATTTTTTATTTGCAAATTCATTTCATTTGTCTTTGTCGTTTCATCCATTTTTGCCATTTTCCTTCAACAGTTGTTTGGATGCCTGTAAAGTTTTAAGTTGTAAATACTTTACACCTAAAAGGAGTTTAAGGTGATAATTGTTTACATAATTTGTTTAGCTTTTAAGTAGTAATTTGTGTATATGAAAACTAATTATGTATTTGGCTTTTAAGTGGTAAATGTAATACACATCATGGTGGATTCCACACATCATGATTGTGTATCAACATGGCATTCTGTTATACATAATGTCTTTTTAACTATAAAGAGTTTACATGTAATCTAAAATTAGACTTTTTGCCAATTTTCAAATTATAGCCAAAAGGAATAATGTGTTTACACCCTGTAAAACCTTTAATCTCATTATATGCAAATGTAGATAACCAAACAGGCCATGCAATTAGATTACTTATAATCTCATTACAACTCAAGGATTTTTACTAGCAACGAAATGGCCTCTTAAAAAATTGAAATGGAGGTAAGGATTCATGTTTCGAGTTTGATTGTAGGAATCTCGAATTCGATCTCATTAAAGAAGAGGCACAGCTAGATTTTGCTGGAAATCTTTAGTTCTATTATCCTTCTCTGAGAAGAAACGTAGAGGGCTCAATCATAATCTATCAAGAAAGAAGAAAAAGGTGAGTTTAGTGGTAATTTTGTAAATTTTGCAGCACTTGATCTTGTGTTTTCACATTTTTATTCATTTTCTAGTCCAGATTAATTTTGGTTTTATATGTATTCCATCTAAAATTGTTGGATTTTTTTTTTTTGTTTTTTTTAGGTCATGATATTAATTCAATGCAAATGTGTTGCCTTTTTTTTATATATAAAGGAGTCTCATCCTTTCTTCTTTTTTTTTTGTTTAATTCTTAACTTTTCTCATCATTTTCTTCTTTATTCTACTTTGTTTATTACTCTCTTGTTTGAATTTTGATGTGAATATTTTTTTAGTAAATTTTGCTATTCTTTATTGTTGTTTGATTAGAGTAGTTTGTAATTGTACTTATTAGATCTTGGTTAGTTGTCATTAATGCTAACTTATGAATAAAGTACATCATGGATTACAACATAGATAATCATATAAAGTAAATAAATTGCATATATAATCAAGCAAGATGTTTGATTCCAAAATCCAACACATCAAAAATCTAGGAAGGCTCTTCTACAAATGCCCCATGAAGATGCTATCATCGAAGCCTTTAGAACTACGCTAATATGAAAATAATTATATTTCTTTTATGCAATCTATTCAATGTATTGTTTAATATCATCATACAGCTTTAAAATTTAGTAGTATTTTCATTGGTGTGAAATTTATGAGCCAGACCAATTCAATGATCATAATCATCTGATTGATGGCCACTAATATGGGCAGCCAAGATCATTTGTATAAAAGTTAGGTCTAACCAACAATCAAATCCATCTATTTGATAGTCCTATCATGGATCACTTATGATTTTAAAGAATTATAAGTGATAATGAGGCAGATCAAAAACACATATAAACCATACCACACGAAACAGTGGGGATTGAATGGCTGAGGGTGACAGAAGTTTTGTATCAGGATGACATTTGCGCCTGCAATTTATCTGAGTGATAATTATAGCCCTATGAACAGTTTGAATGACAAATAAAAATCATGGTCAGCTCCACAGAAGTTTAAATAGTGAGTGATTCCACTCCCACTGTTTCATTTTATGTAGCCCACCTGAGTTTTAGAATCCTATTCTATTTTGGTCTATCAAAACAGATGGACAGAGTGGATTTGTCCTGGACATCTCTTTGAACCCCATACAATATCGGGGTCACAGGCAATCCACTTCCAGTAAGCTATAGTCCTCCTTCCATCATGTACAGTAAAAGAGCATATTACCTAACTACCCTTAAGTAAGTTTATTTCTGTTTGTCCATGGAAAAGAAAAAGAAATTCTCTAATTCTAAATGTAGCAAGAAAAATAGAGAAGCAATTAACTCTAAGGAATAAGTATGGATATAGACTTAACCATTCTAAATATTCTCCAGAATTATAAATATATTAAAAAAAAAATTATAATTATTAAATTCCTAGTCGAATTGGGTCGGCTCACCAAGTTGACCTGCCCTAAATTAACATCGAGTCGAGTTGAGTTTTTGCATTTTTAGACTATTATTAGTACCAATTTTCATGAAATGTAGTGTAACCAAACATGCCTTAACTTATTTAATCTTTTAGTTCAATAATTTTTAATTTTACATTTCTTATTTGCTATTGCAGTAGTTGCTATGGAAATCCTCCAAGAGATTGCCAGGAATGCATGGGTTCAATGCGACTACTCTAGAAGGCTTGAAGAGAGTCTTGATGTTCTGAAAACTGAGATGCAAGAGTTGAGCAGCCAGCAGACCGACATAATTATTACACTGAATGCAGTGGAGGTAGTGCATGGAAAGAAGCCAAAGGCAGAGGTGAGTTTATGGCTGGAAAATGTGGAAAAGATTACAAGCGCAGTGACTAAGATAGAAGAGGTTTACAGAGAAATAGGGAGAGATTTCTCACTCCCACGTGTTGTATTGGGAAAGCATGTTGTAAAGACGATTGAAGAGGTGGTGAAGCTTAAGGAGAAAGGTCGATTTTCAGAAGGGCTCCTTGCTAATCTATTACCTGAAAGTGGAAGTATACCTGAAAGTGGAAGTATGCCCACAACGAAACTGGTGGGTAGAACGACAGCAGAAAGAAATTTGAAACAGATTTGGGAGTCGTTGATGGATCAAGAGGTCAGAACTATTGGTGTGTATGGCATGGGGGGAGTGGGCAAAACGACCATCATGACCCACATCTTTAATAAAATACAGAGGTCTAGAATATTTGGCCTTGCCATTTGGGTAACGGTCTCTAATAATTTTAATATTGAGAGACTGCAAAATAGTATTGCACGAGAAATAGGATTGGACATTTCATATGAAGATGATGAAATGAGAAGGTCAGGGAAATTGTTTGAGGCTTTGAAGCGTAGGGAGAAGTTTGTTATCATCTTAGATGATATGTGGAAATCATTTCCATTGGAAAAGGTAGGGATTCCTGAAAGCAGTGCATACAAGATAGTGTTGACTACTCGATCAAAAAATGTGTGCTGAGGCATGAAGTGCCAAAAAAAGTTTGAAGTGGAGGTTCTTTCAAGGGAAGAATCGTGGGAATTGTTTAAGGAAAGGCATGGGGTTGATGTTGTGCTTTCTCTGGAAGTAGAACAGATTGCGAAGCTTGTGACTGAAGAATGTGGTGGTTTGCCGCTTGGAATTATCACAGTAGCAAGTGCAATGAGAGAAAAGGATGACGTTAGAGAATGGAGAAATGCATTAGAAGAATTAAAATGCTCAACGATGGAGATCGAAGGCATGGATGATCAAGTTTTTCCAATTTTGAAATTTAGTTACGATTGACTAAAATCTGACAGGATTCGATCTTGCTTCTTGTATTGTGCTTTGTTTCCAGAGGACCACACAATCAATGATGAAGAACTGGTAATGTATTGGATAGCAGAAGGATTGATAGATGATATGGGAGACTGGAAAAAGGAACAAGACAAAGGCCACACAGTATTGAATGGACTGATAGATGTATGTATGTTGGTAAGGAGTTCTGGAGGTCGTGTGGTAATGCATGATTTAATAAGAGACTTGGCCATCGGAATTACAAGGAAGAGGCCTCTGTTTGTGGTCAAAGCTGGGATGAGGATAAGGGGATCAATTGGTGTACAAGAATTTACTGAAGAGGCTGAAAAAATCTCATTAATGAGAAATCAAATTGAAATGATTTCAGGTGAACCTAACTGCCCAAAACTCTCAACATTGTTGTTGCGAGATAACCCTCTCTCAGGCAACATTTCTCATGAGTTCTTCAATCGCATGAACAGCCTCAGAGTTCTCGACCTCTCTAGAACTCGTATTGAGTGTCTGCCAGAATCAGTTTCCAACTTGGAGAACCTGTGTATGCTCTTATTAACTAGATGTAGGAGGTTAAGGGAGGTACCGTCCTTGGCAAAGCTGAAGCGTCTAAGGTTTTTGAACCTCCATAAGACTGGAATCAAAGAAGTGCCAGGTGGGATGGAATGTTTGGTTAACCTCAAAGAGTTTTGTGTTTCATCTGCTGAAGAGACAAATAGGATAAATGCTGTTGGTTGCAATTCCTTAATGCTTCCTGATAGTATTATCAACCTGAATATGCAGAATTGCGAGCTGTCAAACTTACACTGCCTGTCTGGCTTGCAACACTTACAGTCATGTGTCATCCGGTGGTGTAGCATGAAGTGGTTGTTGCATACAGGAGACAACAGCACCATAATTCCGTCTTTACCCTCAGTACAGTTTCTGTCTCTAATGGAATTTCCGAATTTAAAGGGTCTGTGTGAGGGAGTCTTGCTGCCTCCCTCATTTGCATGCCTCAGAAACCTGTTGGTCTGGAGATGTCAAGTATTGGAGAATGTCATGTCACTTGAATTGTTTCAGCACCTCCAATGCCTCCAATCCATCAGTATTAAAGAATGCAGTGAGATGGAGGAGGTAACAAAAGGAGGAGAAGAAGGTGATAACAACAACAATAACAATACCATCATCCTACTCCCTAACTTGAAGTTTTTCACTTTGAGAAATTTATGGAAATTGAAAGGCGTTTGTAAGCGGGTAATCATTTGTCCTTCCCTGACTGAGATTTATATAACTGATTGTCCTCTGCTGAAGAAGATCCCGTTTTCTATGGGCAACTCAACATCTGTTGTGGGAGGAAGCATTGAAGGAAGCAAAGAGTGGTGGGATGCATTGGAGTGGGATGATCCCAACACCAAAACACTCCTCCTACCTCTTTTTCAAGAAGAAGGAGGACGTAGAATGAAAAGAAAAGCAGAACAAGTAGAAGAGATTGCATCGACGTCACAGCACCAATAATTCAGTTTGGCATTCTATGCTTTTTTATTTAGTCATCTATTTCTTCTTTTTTATTTCAAATGTAATGTTACTGAGAATGTCTTCTCTTCCCCTCTCTCTCTCTCTCTCTCTCTCTCTCTCTGTTTAAATGATGATAACGGAGCTTTACCACACAAGCCTTGCTAAGGGCCTGTTTGGCCGGCTGGATTAGATGGGCTTAGGCGGGATGGAATTGCATCTGGTCCAGTGCCAATTCCATCCCATGTTTGGGAAGAACAGAAAAGTTTGGAAGTAGGTTAGATGGAATCGCATTGGGTCTGTGCCAATTTCACTCAATGTTAGCAAGTTAGGTAGGTCTCACCATGATCTATGGGCTATATCCACACCGTCCACCCATTTTTCGAGATCATTTTAGAGCATGGACCAAAAAATCAGGTAGATCTAAAGCACAAGTGAACCCCACCATAGAAAGCAATGAGGATTGAATACTTACTGTTGAAAACTTTTTTGGGGCTGCATAAGTTTTGAGTCTACATTATTTTTACCATAAAATGAGATTACAAAACAAATGAATAGTTTAGATATAACATATATATGTTATTCCCAATAATTTTAAATAATGGTGGGCATATCTTTTCAAAGTAACATCGCATTACAAACAAAGCAGAGAATGAAGCTTGTCCCATGGTAATAATTATGTTTTTTGAATCCCTCCCACATAATCTTTTCCGAGGGATACTCGCAGCACGCGTGCCAATGTAACACACGTTAATGAAAGTCTAACACACGGATCTTATGAAATGTGCGACTGTACGACCCATTTATGGCCCATTTGCGAGGCCAAGCCCACCTTATTTTGCCTTGCGAGAATAAGCTCCGGCTGTACGGACGCCTTCCCAGAGGACGAAAATGCCCCCTACTTTTTCTTTCAAGCGGGAAGACGAGCGCTGACGCTCCTGAACTTTGAGTTGTACGAACGGTTCAAAAGATATCAACGTTACGTATGCCTCACAGTTATGTATTTATTATATCCACAACATTTATCCATATTTCAAGATTAATTCCGGACATCATCCAAAATAAGAAATAAAATCATATCCAAAGATCAACTGGACCACACTACAAAGAACAACGGGAAAATTGCTTTTCACGGTTAAAAAATTTGTAAGGCTCACCATAACATTTATTTTCCATCCAATCTATTTATAAGGTCATAAAGATCTAGATGAAGAGGAAAAGTAAATTTAATAATGATCCAAAACTTTTGTAACCCTTAAAAGGGTTTCAATGGTATACGTTAAATTCCCCACTACCATTTAAAGTGTGGTCCACTTGATAGTTAGATCTGTCTTATTTTCCATCTCAAGCATTAATATGAGCTCACCAAATAGATGGACATTTTGGATATAACATAGACCTCATGATGGGACTCAAAAAACAACAAAGATTCGATGTTGGAAAAAAAAAAAAAAAAGATTTTTATTATCTTTGATACAGAGATTTAGCTACGGATTATAACCGTAGCCAAATCAACCAAAATACATAGCCAAAAAGGCCTGTCTGGGGTGGGCACGCCAGCTAGCGGCCCCCACGTCAGTCGTTGACCTATCCAGCGGGGCCACACCGATCTGGTGAGGTCATGCTGTTGAGGGTCAAATATTGTATATTAGACCCCAGTTATTGCCAGGACTTACAAATATGATATTGTTTAATTGTCTGTTTTAATCATGTTTAGTTTGCAAGGTGGATTTATAAGTGTGGACTGAAAAAGATGCCTAAAGCTTAGATTTAACGCTCTGATGACACCAAGGGTAAGGGACGGACTCCAGGAGACTAAGATCACACGCCAGAGATCCGAGAAAATCGGAAAACTGAAGATCAAGTGGCCTGAAAGACGTACAGAGTGCAAGATCACAGGGTTCCCACCATCAAGTTAGATCAAAACTTCATACCTGGCCTGAGGACCATAATTTAACCGTACACGTCGAATTTCAGCCCCCAAATCCCTGTGGAAGTGGTTAAAGTTACAGATCAGCCCATAAAATCTGATTTGGGGCCCACCTGACATCTGGATATGCCCTAATTTTGTTCTCAACCTGTAACGCCCGTGAAAAATCCGTACTTGGGCTCGAGTACCAACTCGACCCGAAATCGCGTAGAATTAATTTCCATGGAAATTAAGCGTAAGTTAGCTAGCGCAATGCTAGAGTAGCTGGGAAATAGTCCCTGATCACTTTAAATACGTTCTGCAAGACCCAAATCGAGTAGAACAAACAACTCTACAATACTCTATAACCTCGGATCAAACTCTAAGCGGGTTTGTTCTCTGGACCACATTGAAATTTTGTATTGGATTTAGACCGCGCGTCGAAGGTCCGATACCTCCTATCTTAGACCGTTAGAACCGCCCAGCTGGACTTGACAATCATCTCGAAAATCAAGTCAAACCGATAATCACAGACTATTTCGTTGAACTCGGACTAAAGCGACCGCGAATAGGGACGGATTTGGAATTTCAAATTCAAATCTGGCACACAACTTAACACGTCAGTATTAAGCGTTCTGACCGTCAGAATTCATCCAGATTACACCCTTAGATCAGAAAAAATTTCTATTTATTATCATGAGACTTTCAGCCCTGATCTACGTGCGGTGACCGCTGAACTGAAACTGGTCCGCCACGTGCGATCTGCGAACCCTGCCAGACTGACAACTTAATACGAGCTACATCTGGTACACATGAACTTAAGTCCGATCGCAATCGACCAGGGGACCACCAGAAAGCAGTTTTTGGACCGAAACAGCCCCGAAATGGATAGGCACCAAGTAAACTTCGTCCCGGAGCCTATTTCCGACGTTTTTAAGCTTATAAAAGGGGTTAAAACCCTCATTTCTCCCTCCCATCCGAAAATTCCAAACCCTAGAGAAAAGGAGAGAGAGTTTGAGAGAAAGAGAAGAAGGGATTTTTCCCGCTTCCGAGCCACCGACAGCTGCTGCTTCAGCACTTCTTTCCAATCACCTGGCTGGTGATTTCTCCCCTTTTTTCAGGTATAAAATAACCCTAAAACTTGCTGATTTAGGGTTAACCTAGATTCATAGCATGTTAGCTAACGTACTTCATAAATCAGGTCCTCCTACCGCCGTAGACGAAGCGTACACGCTCCGTTCAAAATCCCGCAACCGTAAGAGACTAGGTGAGGATTTTAGACGCTTTGATTGACGGTTTACAACGCTTTCAATGTCGTTTAATAGTAGATTATCAACGGCATCGCCGTTTGACATGTACAACATGCTCTCCGTTTCCTGTTTCGTAAATTAACGAAGAATATGAGATTTAGGGCATTTTAGTCATTTGTAGGAAGTACGGTCTACATGCATATTTTGCTGACGTGATTGACATGGTTTGTTGTCGCATTAGGGAGTTAGGAATGCTTGCATAATCAGTTTGGCGAAGAGATTCGCCTAGTTGCGCACTTTGGGTCGACATACTATATGTAGACTTAAGAGTGTAGTGTATGTGTTTGTATAAATGCTTGTATTAGTATGTATTGAATTAAATGATGTTATGTAGTAGTTTGAGATTGATTTCTTGATTAATATGCTGACCTAAATGATTTCCTACATGTTTACCTTATGCATGATTGCATTACATGCATGGAAAGTATGCCTTGAAGATTTGCTTAAGTTGAATGTTATAACATGTGTTAACATGCTCACATGATGTATTTCAATTCCAATACTTTTACATGTAATGCTAATGTGATTCCATAGATGTGTGGGACTAGACTTAGTCCAGGCAGTCGGTAACCGAGCGAATTCGTGGCTGACTGGTCATAGCCACGAACGACGCGTCGAAGAACGTGATTCGTGTTTAGAGTTGGCGGTAGTGGTTAGGCCACGCGAAGTGTTTTACGCACTTCATGTCGTTCGACTTGAGATGCGATCGCGCTAGTCGAGCCCGTCACGTAACCCGACTGGCCGATGTATGTTCACCTTGTATGTGTCATAACTGCTTGAACCTAGGGTACTGAACTTACCATTGTAAACCCTGTTAACCATGGTACCTTGATCCACGAAGACTCATGAGCCGGGCATGGTGGTATGGGATACCGTGGTCGAGCTGTCGGCCTACGCTGGGGCCACAAACCTCCCCGTAGTGACCAGTGAGCACCTAAACTCGTGAGCAGATTATGGTGGTATGGGACACTATATTCTAGTTGTCGGCCTACACTGATCAGGCAACGAGCCCTTTGTAGTGACCGCGAGCGTATTCTGAGTCCACGGGAGGCGACGACCCTTCCGTTGCAGTAGAGTACGGTAGGCCTGTATTGATAAGGTGATGGGGGAGCGGTGCAACGAGTGCGAGCAACAGCCCTAGCATCCCTTGCAGTGACCTACGAAATATACATCGTATGAGATTTCTAGGAGTGACGACCCTAGACAGGATCTGTGTTGGGATTGATACAAGGGAAGTACCTTAGTTTCCCAATCCTGCTGTTTGAACGGACTAATAACAACTTGAAAATCATATCACCATAGCATTGCATGTGCCTGGAAGATGTGGAGCACTCTAGGGAGTGTGGCATGCCGCGGTCGTAAGATGTTGCCGCATGAGGGTGATCGTCGGTGAGGGCATACATCACGTCATATCATCTTGCATTAATAACAGTATTAGGATTGTCTGATTTACTGCTTTACTATTATCGCGTGATTGAATTGTGAACATGCTAATCTTTGCTCTATGATTCCACTGAGTTGATCACTCATTCCCACGTTACGGGATGGTGTTTGCAACACCCACCAGACCCTGTTGTAGATGCAGGTGAGGCCGAGATCCAGGAGGTGGAGCCAGAGATCGACGAGGACCAGGATGAGTTCTCGTATATGCAGTATCACGACGGCTTCCCGTAGGCGACCTGGATCGAGGGGACATCAGTGGAACTTTCTTTTTTTGAACATTATTCTTTTGTTATGTATGTGTATATGAGACTCAGAGATGTAGTCATACTTTGGAGACAGATGAGATTACTTTGTTTTTCCATACAGTGATATATACATTGTTTAGTCTTCCGCTTGCTTTTATCACTGGATCTGAAGTATGAATTGCAGTTTTGGTATACTTTTACTCATGTGAATGCTTTAAATCAGACAACATTGAATCATAACCATTTTTGTTGCATAAGTGACGGTCTGGAACTCGGGAGTTGAGTTTATACACGACTCCCGATTTTCAGGGTGTTACACAACCCCTTAAATGGGATGACAAAGTAAATGGACGGAGAGGATTCTCAAAAGGAATTAGGAGAGGACCCCACATAGGGAGAACGTGCATACCTTGCATGCACGCTCACATTGTACCAAAACAAGAAGACCAGTCAGCGCACGCTAACCCGATCCTATATTGAAAATGGAAATTCCATTTTCTTCTTTCGCTGGCGTCCACAAGGACAATCACTGTGATGGTTGTGGCCCACCATAATGGCTCTTTTCGATGATCCAAGCCGTTCATCTGCTCCGAGAGGTGGCCAAGACCTTCGCCTAGGTAGAGAAATTACGAAATACAGCAAGGGTCAGATCTTTACCGTCCAAACGGAGGTCAGACAGTTGTATAATCAGTAGCATGGGTCACACCAAACTCAATTTGAAACCAGCCGTTTCTTACTGGTTTTGCGACGTGAGTACAATGAATGTAAGACCCATATCCTAGTTCGTACTGTTCCGTCGACTCCCACGATCCTTCCGGTCGAATTCGGCAATCCTCGACCACTTTCTTATATTTGCGCGCGATCCTAAGTTGAGACCTGTATGACAAAGACGACTAAAATTGAAACTTATACCTTAGCGACCGCGCCGCCGCCGCAGTTTTAACGCCGCCACTGGCGCACCGACCCGATACCCAGGGTAGAAGATATAGGCTCGTGTTCAATTCGAAGAAACACCGCACGTTGCGGATTACGAGGGAATCTCTACGAGATGTCCCATCAATCAATCAATCAATCCCATCAATCAGATACACATCATACATCAAGTCAAGTACAACAACCCATACTTTTCTCTTACACAAGTAAGCCCAAAGTCAACTTTCACAACACCTCATCCATCACTAAACCCATCACCCATCACACCACATCACTCCATCACCCTTATCACCCATCACTTCCCTCTCTCTCTCATTCATTCTCAAAATCTCTCCCAAGCAAAAAAATCCACACGTCCAAGCTCCTCCCAAATCCCAAGTGTGGCCCACCTTCTCATCTTCCATCTACACCTCTCATCTCTCATCCACACCATCAAAGGTCCATCATCCACCGTCCAAGGCGAAGGCAAGGAGCATTAGAGGCCAAGGGAGCAAGGAGAAGGCTTAGAGATGGGTGATCCACCGTTAATTCATGATTTTTTTTAGGGCCACTTGTTGTGGGACCCAAATTGATATAAATAATGTAGAGAGGGGCCCATAGTGGCAGGGTCCCTCTATCTCACCGTATATCTCTATACCTCCCTCTTTTCTCTCCCTTGAATGTGGTGGGCCCCACCAAATTGTGCTAAATCAACTCCATCTATCAAATGGGTGGCCCATCACATTTTAGGTGAGATGACCTAATTTGTATGGTATATTGCATTTATACATATATTTATGTAGATATATATATATATATATATATATATATATATATATATATATATATATATATATATACACACACACACACACACACACACACACACATATACATACATCAGGTGGGCCATGTCCTCGTGGGACCCACCGTTTGCTTGTGTTTTAGCAAGCTGTCCAACGTCTCTGGACGCTGGACTAGCAGCACGCGGCATGGTTTTTAAAAAAGAAAAGAGAAAAAGTACTCTTTTAGAGTGGGCCACTCATGTAGGCCCCAACTTGATGCATGTATTCAATCCAAGCTGTCCACCACCTTCCTCAGACTATTTTAGGCGTTGAACCAAAATTTGGGACCAATCTGATTCCCAGGTGGGCCATACCATCTAAAATCATATGAAGACATGCCTGAACATATAAAAGTACTTGGTGGGGCCTACCTGAAATTTGGATGCATCTTAAACTTGAACTAAACGGTCCACCACGTGGGACACACATATTAGACGATTTGGATCATCTTATTGTGGGCCCCATATTTTTAAAAAAAAAAGAGAGAGAGAGAGAGAGAGAAAAAAAAAGGTATTCTTTTAGCATGGGCCACTCATGCAAGCCCCACCTTAATGTTTATACATGATCCAAGCCATCCATTCTATTCTCGGGATCATTTTAAGCGTTAACCAAAAAATGAGACCAATCCAATCATCTGGCGGGCCGTGGTATTAAGAATGGTTGTATTTTCCGTTGAAACTTAGAAGAATGATTGCTGGGGTCCACCAAAAGCTTGAACCCACCTGAAACTTGTTTTAAACCCTATTTTTGTGGGACACATGCAATGGACGAGGTAGATCTAATTAATGTGGGTCCCACCTACGATAAAAAAATAATAATAATTTTGGCATGACTTTGTGTCATGACGTCCAGAGACGTCCACGTTAAAAAGGAGAGCCCCCTTGGCCCCACTTGTAGACCCTACCATGATGTATGTTCTAAAATCCATGTCATTCATTAGGTCGCCCCTTAGGGCAGTGGGCCCCCTGCCAAATATCAGCCGTATACGGAACTCAAGTGGGCCATACCTTCTTAAATCATGTGAAGATATGCCTGAAACATATAAAACCACTCGGTGGGGCCTACCTGAAATTTGGATATGGGTGAAACTTGGTCTAAACCCTTCATTCTAGTGGGACACCCATGATGGGTGGGCTGGATTTGTGGACCCCATCTCGGTGGGGCTAATAAATGATTTTGAATGTTTTAAGGGAGGGTAGCCCTCCCAACTGTTGTATCTGCTGCAGCCCACACAAACCACGGCCTAACTTGGTTTTTTTTTGGAGACCTAGGCCCACGCTGGAACGGTGCATCTGACTGGTGGGTCAGATGTATGACCACCTCAACGGTGGGGCCCACACAGCTCGACCTCGTGGAGAACTCGCTGCCACCCTCTCCCATATACAATTGTATGGTGGACCCTACGTAGGACCCACCTCTCTTGTGTCAGCGTGAAAGGACAAGAAAAGAGAAAAAAAAAAAAAAAAAAGGAGAAAAAGGGGCCACGTGCCCTCACTCTCTCTCTCTCTCTCACTCTCTCTCTATATCTCTCATTCTCCCTTATCTCTCTCACTCCCTCTCTGTCTCTTACTGTCCAAAGAGTTGTGGGTCCCACGTGTGATCTAATGGTGGGACCTACCCCCACATGTGAGCTAATGTATGTGTGTGTATGTGTATATTTATGCTTATATAATATTATATTATATATAATATTGTGTATATATATTATATATAGTTGTATATTATATTACATATGATATACATGATAGTGGGCCTTCATGTGGGCCCCCACCATGATGCATGGGTTGCATCCAATCCATCCATCCTTTTGGAAACCCCATTTTATGGCATGGGCATAAAGAATGAGTCAAATCCATAGTCTAAGTGGACCTCACCTTGGCATGTTATGAGGACCATCTTAATGAATTTGTGGTAGTTCATTGGGGCCCACTTTGATGTGGATGTAAGGCCCATGTCATGGGATCATTTGACATATTTATGGCCCATGGTTGAGACCCACTCTAATACATAGGTAAGGCCCATGGGATTAGGCCCATTGAGACGTACTAGGGCCTATGGGTTAAAGCCCATTTGATGTACATATGGGGCCCAATTGGTGTGACCCATTCATCACATATAAAACACATGAGATTAGGCCCATTTGATGCAATCTAAGGCCCACAGGTTTTGACCCATTGCAATGCACATAAGGCCCATTAGTGCGGCCCATTGATGTGGCCCATTTGATGAGAAAAAAAGGCCCATATGATATGGCCCATCTGATGTATTTAAGGCCCAATTGGGTGTACCTAAGGTCCATTGCAATGTGTGATCCCAACCTGGTTTACATAATGATATTCTCTACAGGCTACACCTTGGGAGCAATGTTGGTTTGACGTCCACATTGCGAGTATAATGTTGGTTGGATGTCCACATTACGACTCTCCCTAGGGCCCATTGATAGGCCGGACTTGTTGTGTGTCGGCTGTCTAGGCCACTTGCGTTGTAAGGATAGTGCATTACTGTATAACATGTTTAGTATAGTTTTCATGATTCATTATCATACGCATCATATGTATGACTGATATGAGAAGTGACTGATCATAGCATACGCCTTCGGGCGAACTTTTTATGGGCTCCCTGATAGGCGGAGTTGCCCTACATGAGTGCATGGTACACGTAAGACTGTTGCATGACTGGTAGTGTGACTCATGCACTAGCATTTGTATGATTGTGATTATTGTATGCCCTATCGACATCAGGGTCATAGCCTCCATAGATGCATCGTGGGTGGCTGGATTGGATACCGAAAATGTTTGGTTCTAGCATACGGGCGCCATAGATGTCCCTGGGTGAAAATTTCTAAACCTGATGGTACCAGAGGATGACTCCAATGTCGAGACCGAGTGGATATACGAGTGCGCGATAGCCGTATACCAGTAGGCCGCGTCTCCCACTGTGTCGTGGTCAGTTAGAAAGGGGTGTGACCTTACCCGCCTGAGTGAGGGGGCAACTTCTAGGTTGAGTTTGACCAGCTTGAGAAATCGGTCCGCTATCGACGAGCCGAGCCCGATATTGGCAGGCGGATAGTGAGGTCTCTTCTGCTCTCCCAATTGTGCGTTCGGATAGGGACGAAGGCTGGTTAGAGTGTACTAGACCCCGGTGATTATCAAGAATGAGAACTGTACTGGTATATGATGAGGATTGACATGCTTGACTTGCATTCTGCATCACATGGCCTGGATGTGGCCGATCGCATTCATATCTTGCACCGCATAGCCTTGGTACGGCTGATTGTATTCATGTACTCATCAGCACATTACAACATTATTCTAACCTTGCATTCTGAGCACGCTCGTATTGCGCACACACTTACACCGCCCTCTAAGCTTTCTATAAGCTTATGCACGATTGATGCGTGCAGGTGACGTTAGGACGCAGCTGTAGCGTAGTAGCAGCAGGAGCATGCAGTCGAGCTTTTGGAGTTTTATTATTAGCACTATCTTGTATTTCCCTTTATACACCTTGTACTCAAAGTTTTTCATCATAGTGGATTTTATGATGGTGTTCTTGTGGCTATTGTTCGTGGGTTATGCTTATGGTTATGCTCATTACGAATTAAATGGATAGTAGAAATCCTCCTTGTAGTATCCTAGGATCGGAACCTAGTATATGGGTGCCGGGAGCCGAGAATGGGGTACTAAGGAGGCTGTCAACGCCAGATTCAGCGATCAGAAATTTTGTGAGCCCGGTTTCTGAGTTTGGGGCGTGACAATGGACGTGGTGGATTTCATTAAAAACAATACTGAGGGGCCCACCATCCATCACAGCATCGGCTACGTAGCTCTGTTTTGCAACAGAGATGTGCGGACGGACTCGGGTGGGCCACTACCATCATACATATCGATGATCCACACGGTTCATGGAATTCAAGAGGTTAAAACGACCATGCCCCGTTCTACGGACTAATTTCCTCAGTTCTTTCGTGTACTTGAAGGAACCAAACGGTGAATGGACGGTAGGGTAAAAAACTATGTGAACCACACCAAATTCGATCCAAAACCATCCTTTTCTGAATGGTTTTTCGAGGGAAAGCCAATGGACGGAGTGGATTTCCACTAAGACATTGATAATAGGCCACCAAGCTTCACAACGTAAGAGATTACACATGTCCCTGTTCGTAGATATCCGGAAAAATTGAAAGTTCAAGGAAGCAATGGGCCACCATCATGAATCGGATGTATGATCCAGACCGTTCAAAGTCTTGATAATGGGGTCATCCTTCTTCCTATGGTGTCGGAATGGATAGATTGGATGGTCATCCACGCCAAACACAATCCAACGCAATTGTCTTCTTTTGCTGTTGCGTAACTGGCTGCGTAAAGAGCTTTTCGCCACCGACTCTCTGGCCACCGACTTGCAGCTGTTATAAAAGGAGAGAGAGAGAGAGAGGGTATGGGGGGAATGGGGTGGAAGCTTAGCTGAGACGTGAGGAGAGAGGGAGAGTCTTGAGTTTTTCTTTTATTTGTTTATTTTACTTATTTTTTTTAATTATTATTTTAGAGATCTAGCCCGATCATGTGCGGCTAAACCTCTTAGCTAGGGCTAAGAGGTGAAGCTTGTAGCGTGATGGGAGAGACCTTGCTTGTGCCTTTTGTCTAGACTGACTGATGTTGAATTTAGTTTAAATTAAGGGAATAGTTTAAGTCTTTAATGGTCTGTTGTGACTGAAATTACGATGGGTTTAAGATGGCTTTACGTATTTCCTTTTCCTTTTGATGTTTTTGATTTTAGGAAGTCCTGTTATTCACCATAGTCTCATGGGCATGGTCGGATGTCAATACCCTTCCTAACTTTCATAGCATGTTGATTGGTTTGTAATTGGTTTAATTCTGTTGGTTGCCATAGTCTCCTGGGCATGGTTTGGTGATGGAATCCATTCTAATTCATATACCTTTCATCTCTTAAAAACTAGATCAATGACAGTTCAGTTAATTTTCATGATTCTTGAAGCAGGTATAAGATCTCTCTGATCCCTACAAGTGGATCCTCTGAATTCCTAGTTTCCTATCTCTAATTTCTCTTAAGTTTTAGATAATAGTTTCACAATTATTCCTTAAATTCTAGTTGATTTAAATTTCATCTCATTCTAGTTCTGGTTCTAGTTAGTTTTAGATAACGTACAGGTTTCAGTCCCTTGGGATTCGACCTCGGTCTTACCGAGTTATTACTACATCACAACCCTGCACTTGGGGAGTGAACAGTATGCATTTGAATTCTGACTTTTCACTATCCTTTGAAACATCAAGTTGAAGCTTACTAGTTGGATGTTATGATTAATAGATATTTTCATTACAATTGCCCAATAAATGCCCACCATGTTTGGTTACTTGAATATAGAAATCAAACTTAGTTCCCCATAAAAAAATTTTAGGGAAGACATTTGGATGTATTTAGAGTTCCCTTAGAGTTAATGCAAATTTTGAACATAGAGACCCAAATTGTAGGCCCCTTAGAAAATTTCAAAATTGGTTATTTGAACTTAGAAATTAAATTTAAGTTCCCTTTGGAGTTGATAGGTTAACCACTTGAATTTACCTAAAATTCCTTTATAGTAAGGAAAATTTGTGAACTTAGAGACTCAAAATTTTTAAGTTCCGTAAAAAATTGTTTAAATAACCATAGAGCCTAAAAACAAAACCTAAATCCCCACTATAGACTACTCTGATAATTATTGAACTTAGAAATTTGACTTGGGTATCGTGGGAAGACAAATGCCCACTATGATGCGATTAAGATCATCGAGAACATTTTTAGAAATCTAGGATTTGATTTTGTTAAGAATAACATTTTCTGTAATTCCACCATGTAAAAATTTATTTGAGGTGAAGTTATAGAATTATAGGTAAAAATAATAATAATAAAAAATAAATAAATTTCGACCCTAAGTTGAGCTTATGAGGATTGAATTTGAGAACGTGGATAAAAATTTAGCAAATTTCAAACTTAAGTCACTATGTAGAAATTCTGGTCCGGAAATTTTTAAGTAGTGCTTTTACTAGAGTGTGCAATGGAAGCGTGATGGTCATTTGTGTCTATTCACTTAGATTTCGAGCCCTCTCATTGCTAATTTAGATGATCACATGTTATTCCCTGGAAGTTTAGAATAAACGAGACCACGGGTTGATGGAACCATATTTAAGCAAAGTTGCACTGTTTGATCCAAATTTCATATCCTAGCAAATTTCAATGATCTCAATGCCCTGATCAGGTAGAAGATCAAGAGTTACTAGGATTAGGAAGTGAAACTGTGAGTCCTATGCTCTGCGCAGGCGTAGGATTGGCGTATCAAGCCCAAACTCACTACAACCATCCATTCGTGTTAACTCGAATACTGAAAACAGAACATCGTATTGCACCTTGCGGATAACTTTACCGCTTATACCGTAATGATTGGGATGCACTATCGAATCTCGTGGGCGAGATTCTTCTTTAAGGGGGGTAGATTGTAACAACCTCAATTCTGGCCATTAGTGGTATATGTTCGCTCATACAAACAACCTTTGTAGGAAAATAATGAATGCTTAGAATCACCACAAATTATATTATGATTGTCCCCAATTCTTTTAGAAGCACTGAATCTCGAGGACAAGATTTTCTTTAAGGGGGGTAGATTGTAACACCCCGTACTTTTTAGTACTTGGGTGTTACTATGTAACTTAGCTTGGCATCTTGTATTTGAACATTTAGCGTCGCTCAAGTCTAAATCTGACCACTAGGTGTAATAAAGATCTCAAGATCAACCTATGAACTCAATCACGCATCAATCTAACCATCAAGAACAGTTGTCATCCACCGAGCACACCATCCATCCGTTAATCTTCAAGATAGATCATTGAATCATTCATTTGGGGATCATGAAATTTTGTGGTAATTTGGGTAACCATTAAGGGATACTACTAGCATTAAAATATGTTTGAAGGGTAACCTAAATCATCCAACCATCCTTCGTAGGCCTTGGAATGTCCTAATCATCCAAACAAATTCCCGAGGCTCTTTTAAACGTTAGGGTTCGGATTGAAATCAATCCAACCATTAGATTAATAGAAATCAACACAAAAGGACCACAATTCCTTGATATGGCTCGCCCGAGATTCTGATTTTCCACATCTTGGGCCGTATACCATTTCAGGGTCTGGTGTACCCATTGGACGGAGTAGATTTGTCAAATACACCATGTGGACCCCACCTTGTAAGTTGGTGTGCACCTTCTGCACGTGCACCGGCATTGCACCAGAACTGTGCACGTGGCTTTAACCACGCTGACCCAATAGAAATTCGAAATCAGCAAAGTCTCTCCCACCCGTCGATAGTTCAAAACAGACCGTCTGTTTGACGGTGTGAATAGCCATCTTTCTGAATACAGTAGACGAATCCAGACCGTCCATCTGGTTTATAAGGCCCCACCGATTCTAACTACACCTAGATTTAGGATTGAAAGTTCCCTACACTAGAACAATCAACGATCGGTCAAGCGTTACAGGTCGTGGGTGTTGACAGGGAAAGAAATGCCACGTCGCCTGTGTTGCTGGAGAAATCGACCGTTGGGAATGGTCGAACGCCACCTACGCACGCAACGGATGCCTCATCACGCTTACTATTTCCAGAAACAGCCACCTATCCGGCAAAAAGGCGGAAGAACAATTTCCACTTCGGGGTGGGTGCGATCTCGACCATCCTCCAGCTTCTAGAAGATTCGTCCGAGCCATCTGGGGCGTCCAAAATAGGGTTGTCGAGCGTTCCTCCTAAGGAACGAGATATTGAGGAGAAATTAGAACGGCGGGGAGTTCTCACCGATGGAGCAAATTTCTTAACCTACGGCCCACGTTTCACCGTAAGATGGACCCCACAAGCCTTACGAACACCATCTGGACCATCTGAACGTTCTGGATCATTGAATCATCCGTCCAAGGTGGAATTGTCATTATCAATGTATCATCTTCCTCAAACTGGCAGTGAAACCCAACCTTTTTAGATCGGGTCCTTTCACTAATCTGAGGCGTCCATCGCGTGGCCCATCAAACCCGAAACCCATCCTTGAATGTCATCTGGACCCATGCACACGTTCAGCCTCTGATGAGAATCCTGATGGTGGTTTTCTCTTGGTCGGCTTGGATTATCAGCGTGCTAATCTTTGCGATTAGCAGGAGATGTTTCCAGAAACGGTTTGGCTATAAAAAGCCTTGTATTAGGGCGAATCCCAAGACAAGAAAAAGAAAGGATATAGAAAGAGACAGAGAGAGAGAGAGAGAGTCTGCCGTCGCTGGGTGAGTTGCAGGCCTAGTAGCAACTTGACTCAGCTGAGTCATCGGTTCTGAGAGAACGCTGAGAGAGAAGAGGGAGAATAGAGAAAGGGGAAGTAAGGAGTCTGGGTGAGATATGAGAAGGAGTGGTTGCTGGAACCCGTTTTCAGCAACTGTGTCAACTTGTACCGAGTCAACCGAGTTCGCTCTCCAACCCACATCCAGTTGCATCATTTGCTGGTAAAGTCGGTCATCCCGAGCCTTCCGTCAATAACCGAGGATGGCCCCTGATCAGGTAAATCCATCCATTTTCCCTCTGTCATTGACAGATTCCACCCAATGTCCGTCTGATTTCACAGTCGACTCAACTCAGTTACGAGTTGAGTGACTCAGCACCATGTCAGCATGATTATCCCGATCTACCTTCATGGCAGTGGTCAGTCTTCCTGGAGCTAGGACCGACACTGCAAGTCGAGCACTGGTTCACCAGAATGGGGGGTGGAAGTCCCATTTGCACTTGAGTTGCTACTGAGTCAGTGACTCAAGTACAGTGCATGAGATCTAATCCCAACTCAGTTGGACCTGGGTTGTGACTCGCCTTGTCAGCCAGAGGCCCAACCATGGGCGTCCCAGATCTGCCCAATTAGGGGTTGACTCGACAGTCGTTCCAAACCAAGTCGACTCTATCCTCTTTAACAAGCTGGCTCAGTCAGTTTTTTGACTGAGTCAGGATGACCCCAATCACCTGTGCTGAATCTAACGAGTGTTGGATTTAATGGGACCATAAATAGGACCTTGTTGTAGGTTAAAATCTCATAAGTAGCTCAACTTGCAGTTGGTTAAAAACCCCGACCGAGTCAACTCGATCATGACTCACTAGCATCTTCTAATGTGACAATCAGGTGTTGATTTCAACTGTTTGACTTAAAGAATACTCTCTTTCAACCTATCCCAACAGAATCCTTACACTCACCTCATAAGGATATTCTGAATCAGAGAAATTATCCACATTTCAAGGTGAGGAGCATCCCCTATAGCTTCTTCCTTTCACTAATTTCCGTGTGGATTAAACCTCTATGTATAGAATTTTGAAAAATTATTAATTCCTAGATATCTTGAATTTCATGAAATAATCGTGTTGTCTAACAAACTCCATGTCGCTTTTATAATTGTTTTCTTATATTGAGAAAGGAAGGCTTTCATATTAGATCATCTGTGAATTGTGAGACATTTCCTTCATGACTGTCTATATTCTTTAATCTCTAATTTAGTTGGCATAATCTTGTGAATAGTCCTTACAATATGGGAAAATGAGAATTTGTTTACATGTAGTATACTTATGGATGGACTCTTAGTTACCGATGTGACCTCACTTGAAAATTTACATGATACTTAGTGTGCCCTCCTTTGAATGTAAAGAAATTATGGAAGTCATTATGGAACGCATAGTTGGATATTTCCTATTGTAAATTGATGATCTTTCCTATTCTATCAAAAGTAATGTACATATGTGTCATGGTGCATAACATTCACACATAACATGTGAGCTTTTTCGAGTGTGCATCGTAAGTCACATCTTGTTAGGTTGTGCCAGGTTCCATTCCCTAAGTCCAACTATCAGGTTTGTGCACTTGTACACTTTGGGCCGCTCTTTCTTTACATGAGGCTTTTTCAGAATTTTATACTCTCCTCGGGCGTACCCCGTGTATTTTTTCAAGAGATATCCTTGGGCGCACTCGTCTGCATGGTCTTTTCCAGACGGCAAGTTCTCCTTGGGTGTACCTATAAGTATTTTTTCGAATGACTAGTTCGCCTTGGGCGACCCTTTATTTTGATAGCTAGATGTGCATCCCCAGATCTGTGACTTGAGCATACATTCATACTTTCATGCAAACGCATTGTTAGTTGTATTGTTCTATGAATTATATATAAATTGTTAACCCATTTTGGAATGATATATCATGGTTAAATCTATGAGAAAATTTTTCACTGAGTTTTCACTCACCCATTGTGCGGTTGCACCAAATAGATGCAGGATTGATGACAGGTGGAGACCCCTATGACGGGATTTCAGGGATTGCTGAGGTGGATTGTGGCGAGGAAGAGTACTATGTACATATTGTTGAGCCGTCGAAGCTCAAATGATAGTTTAGGATTTACTCGTTTTTGTGAACTTCAGACTTTCTATGTTTTGTTTGAATTGTAATAAAATATTGCCCTTGTTGTGGGATTTCATGCTGATTCCATTTACATGTATCTAAACTTCCTTATCATTACTCTTGATATTCTAGTTTACAGAATAGTTGTCTTGTTTTACATCGTGAAACTTCCTAGTGATCAGATGTAAAGCTGGTTACTTCATACTGTAATATTCGAGTTCTTATACTTGAGCGAGTATCCTCGGGTTTCGAGGACCAGGGTGTTACATGCCCTAATATGATGTGAAAAATTAATGGACAGCATGGATAAGACACATCTATCATGGTGGCCCCATAGAGATTATTTAGTAGCACACAATAACGATATGAGTGTTGCTTGCTACACTATGCAATCTGGTTTTGAAAAAGTACTGCAACTTTGTTGCAACCCTAGATCCCAGGATGTGAATGAGACTTGAGTGTGGGGCACACTTTAATGTATGCATTATATATTTACGTTGTTTATTTGTTTTGATAGTTCATTTTAAGAAATGGAAAGAAAAAAAAAAAAAAAAAAAAGCAAACCTAAAATTGATACAAATCTCAAGTTGACCACATCGCAAGACATAGTAGTCACCGTTAAAAATTTTCCTCAGGCTACAAAGGTTTTGGATCTAGCTAATATTTGTATTTTCCCTTCATGTGTTTTGTGTGACCTCATCAACAACAGGTTGCATGACAACTAAACATAGCCGTGGATGCTAGGAAGTTTTCGATGGTGGCCGTTCGATGACCAATGTTTCTTGTGATGTGGTCCACCTAAGATTTTTATTTTCTTCATTTTTTGGACAATGAATGTAATATATATACCTAAGATTTTTATTTTCTTCATTTTTTGGACAATGAATGTAATATATATATATATATAAACAAAACAAAACAACAAAAAAAACCAAACAAACAAACAAAACGGACGGAGGGCGTAGATATATAAAGCATACATCGAGGTGGGCCTCGGTCTGGTCCCACCAATGTCACCAACCGATGGTGACTTTTTTATACTACAATTGGTACTCAGACCCATGACCTGGAGCTTCAATCCCCGCAATTCCGTTTTGATTCATGGTCGTTTTCGTGCATTTCACAGTCAAGTCCCTTCACTTCACAGTCATTTTCATGTATTTCACAGTCATTTCCCTACACTTCACGGTCATTTCCATGCATTTCACGGTCAATCCCAACGATTCCGTTTTGATTCACGGTCATTTACATGTATTTTACGGTTAATTCTCTTTACTTTATAGTCATTTTCATACATTTTATGGTCATTTTCATACATTTCATGGTCAATTCTGAGATTCCGTTTTGATTCATGGTCATTTCACGAGTGTACGGTGGAAGAGTCACCTTTACTTTTAGAACCGACATTTGGGCAGCCTGGATTTGGTAAAACTTTCGGAAGTGTACGGTGGAAGAGTCACCTTAACTTTTAAAACAGTGGTTAACTATCACAAATTTCTATTTTTCCAGGTGGCGACACGGATTGCGTCCTACCCCGTCCAACTCCAGCCGGGAACGGGCAGGAGCTTTGAGTGGCTACTGTAATGTACTGGTCTAATCCACACCGTTCATCCATTTTTTTAGTATCATTTTAGTACAAAATCTCATTAATAAGGCAGATCCAAGGCTCAAGTAGACTACATGATAGGGATTAAACTCTTACCGTTGAAAACTTCTTGCGAGCGACGGAAGTTTGGATGGAGCTGATATTTGTGTATTTTCTTACGTAACTTTATGAAAAGGTTGGAAGGTGAGCCATATAAAGGTTTCTGCGGGGAGAATTATTACCATCGATGCTTCCTGTGGTGCGGTCTGCGTGAGCCTTGGATGCCTCATTTTTTGTCTGTCACGCTAAAATGATAAGAAAAAAAAAAAAGGAGGACGGTGTGGATAAGACGTGTACATCACAGGGGTAGGAAGCAATCCGCATCCCTTTGGTGTGACCCCGTGTATATAAAAGCCCATATGAGACAAAGGCCCGTGGGGCCACCGTGATAGCGTTGCACATCACACCGTCCATCAGTTTCATCACCTCAAATTAAGACATGGAGATAGATTGACTAGTGATGCCAATAACCAATGGCTAGGAATTGGTTCTCCGTTGGCCCATTTCATCTGCTCCGTTTATCCATTTTTCTATATCATTTTATAGTTTGATACTAAAATCGAAGTGGATCCAAATTTGAATTAGAGCACATCACAGGAAAAGTATTGATTGACCATTCCCCGTTAAAAACTTAATGACCTCCACAAAGGTTTTGTATGAAATTGATATTTATTTTTTCCTTTCATTCAAATGGTATGACTATTACCTAATTAATAGGTTGGATGTCAAATAAATATCATTGTAAGCCTTAAAAGAGAGTTTTTAATGACAAGTGCTCAGTCACTGTTATTTTTCTGTAGTATGGTCAACCAGAGATTTAAATATACCTCGATTTTTAGAAGACGCTATAAAATAATCTGAAAAAATAGATAGATGGCATAGATAAAACATATACATCACAGTGCGACCCGCTGACCACCGACCACTAGCCTAGTGGCAGCATCACTAGCCAAACCGTGTCCATGGGCCACTCTGATTTATTAACCTACATCTACAATGTCCATCTGTTTCGCCAACTGATCTTAGGTAGTGCTTATTTGCTATCCAAATGTGTTGATAAGGGTACATATACATGGATGAAACATCTACATGTATGATTAGCTTGTCCTAAAACTTTTGTGGCCTCATTAATTAATCACCATCGTTTCTTATAATATAGTCCACCTGAGACTTGGATCTGCTTCATTTTGGCCCCCACAGTCAGGTATCCACCCACCTGAAGCCACCACCAAAATTGAGGTGGATCCTAAACCCAAGTGTGCCTAATACACCCTGGTCCATAGCCAGAGTGTTAGCTAAAGATACCTAGTTTCAACATTGAGGTCTTGGCATCAATTCTCCTACGGTAGGTAACACTGGAGTATGAACGGACAGTACAGTATACTAATAAGCAAATTTAAAAAGAAAGTGTGTCTGATAGATGAAACAATGAGATGTAAACGACCATCATTGAAACCTTTCTAAGGCCCACTTTGATGATTATGTGCCATCTAAACCATTAATGGAAATAGTCCTAATAAGATGGACGTAGTTCAATTTCTTACTGTTTTCTGTGGACTGTTCCACTTGAATTTTGGATCTGGCTTCTTTAGTCCTAAGATAAGCTTTAGAAACTAATGGACCGACTGGATGTCACACCTTCATAGCAGTAGGTCCCACAGGGATTCCAGCCACAGGGACTCTTTTGTAGGCCGGGATTACAAGAAAGAAATTGGGAGAAAATGGCAATTGCACCTGCTGGGTCCAGAGGACTATCTTAATATATTTATTGTATATCCATGCCGTCCGTCCGTTTTCAGCTCATTTTTAGGTACTAGGAAAAAGAATAACGCAGATCCAAATATCAGTGGACAACGCCACTGGAAACAGTGGTGATTGAACGCCCACCGTTAAAGAATTCCAAGGGCCCACCGAAATCTTGATTTACCATCCAACTTGTTGACAATGTTAAAAATATCTGTGGCCCACAAGAAATTTTTAATTGTCAGTCATCACTGTTTTCAGTGGTGTGGTCCACCTGATATTTGAATCTACTTAATTTTTGAAAAAACGTATGGACAGTGCATATCTGCGAATATCAGGCCCAGAGTCAGGGACTGACGGAACTCTGTTATTACGATCTGACCGAATCCGCCCCGGGTGAAGTGGATGCGGATTGCGTCCTACCGCGCCAGGACGGTAATCCATCCGGGCAGGGCTCTGTGGGGGATGCCACGCCGTCAATCGTTTTTCTCGTATCATTTTAAGGAATTATCCTGCAAATGAACCAGGTCCCAGCTCCCACTAAAGGAAGCTGCAGTGATAATGACACTCACCGTTGAAACCTTTCTAAGGGCCACCGCTGCAGTGATAATGACGCTCACCGTTGAAACCTTTCTAAGGGCCACCGTGGTTTTTTTACCGTCCAATCTATTCATAAGGTCGTGTAGACGTGGATGAACCGAAAACACAAATATCAGCTTGATCTGAAGCTTTTCCAGCTCTCAAGGAAGTTTTTAATGGTGTACATTCAATCCCCATCTTGTGGTCCACTTAATACATAGACCTGCATATTTCTAGCTCTAATTTAAAATTATCTGTGAAAAACAATGAGCGGAGTCAATAAAACACTTACATCTTTGGGCCTCACAGAGCCCTCTCCGGACAGATTACTGACGAGGCGGGGTTAGGGCGCAATCCACGTCCAGGGTGCACTAACCCCTGAAGTAAACACGCACAACGCTTTCGTGAAATCGGAATCCCTTTTTTGTTGATCACATCAGCTTGGAACCTATGCTTGGAAAATCATGCCTATACGACTATCGGTCAATGTCTTTTAACCGTTCATTTGTTTTGTACGAAAATGAATAATCTGATAGTGGATTCGTTTTCGTAAAAAAAAAAAAAGAACGGTTAAAAGATATTGACCAATGGTTCTAATCTTGGGCACTGATCTGGCCCACCTGATGGTTATATTTTCTTAACTTTATATGCGTGGAATCCACATGGTGAGGACCACTGGAGAGCGGGTCCGATCTTTTGTACGTGTGGTTCGTGTCCCACAGTGACACGAGTGTAACTTCAAAAGGGCACTCGAGCGATAAAATAACATTTTCTCCACCTGATCGGCTGCTCCGAGATTCTAGAGAAATTTTCACCTCTACGACCCATTTATGGCCCATTTACATTAGTATGCCCACCTCTTTTTACCTTTCAAGAATAAGCCCCATACGAACGGATGGCTTACCAAAGATCGAAAATGCTCCTACTTTTTCTTCCACAAGACGATCAACTGCTGACACTCCTCGAACTCCGAGTTGTACGAACGATTCAAAAGATATCAAAGTTATACAGCCCCAAAGGTTTGTATTTGAGATCATTTCGAAGCATTGTAAAAAAAAAAAAAAAAAAATCATATCCAAAGATCAATTGGACCAAAACACAAAGTACAGCCCCATAACATTTATTCTCCATCCAATCTATTCATAAGGTCATAGAAACCTGGATGAAGAGGAAAAATAAATTTCATAATTATCCAAAACTTCTATAACCCCTAAAGGGTTTTAATGATAGACATTCAATCCTCCACAACTTTTTAAAGTGTAGTCCACTTGATAACTAGATCTGTCGTATTTTTCGTTTCAAGCCTTCATGGTCATTTTCATGCATTTCACGATCAATTCGCTTCACTTCATGGTCATTTTCATGCATTAAAGTTATGTGCATTTCATTATATGACCATTGATCATGTGACCCACTTAAGTGGAATGCATGTGCACCACCATCACCCATGGCACAAGTCCTCATACACACTATACACACACCACACAAATCCTATGAAAACACCACCCATCTCAACAAACACCACCTAAGCCTAGTCTAAAGGCCTAAACATTGTAATCTCATCCCTATATCATGATGACTTTTCTTACAAAATAATTATGGCAAATTTCTCTCTCTTTATTCTCTCCCTCCCTCTCATTTTCCTCCATTGTTAGAATTTTCAGCAACTTTCCTTCCATCTCCCTCTCTTTTCCAGCCCTTTATCCCTTTAATCCCCTCTCATCTAACCTTCAACAATCCATCTTACTTATTGATACATGTCCCTTGGAGCATGAAGAGTAGATTGATGTAATTTTGGGTGGAATCCATTAAGGTGGGTGATTTTAATTTCTGATTTTCTTTTCTATCCCTGATCTTATTTTTTTCCTTCCTAGATGGATCATATGGGACCCACCAATCCATGGTGGGGATCCCATTTGACCTCATGGATGTAGCCTTTTGGCCCATCCTACATGCATGTCATAATCCATGATGGGGTCATTCTCCATGGACTCCATCATGATGTATTTAATGATCCACTTCATCTCAATGTCATTAGACCTTAAGGATCATGTTGTAATGGCATCCCAACCATCCATAGCAATTATAGATCATGCATGTAGTGATTTTATATTGCATGTACAATCAATGTAGTTGTATGGGTATGATTCATTCTTGGGAGGGCTCATTAGTGGCGGGGCCCTACCCCATGGCCGGATTGTATTTCTTCTCCATCTTTTCTTTCCTGTCTTTATAGTAAATATGATGTATGTGTGACCCACTTGATGTGCCATGCAACTAGGCCCAAGTTGTTAGACATCCAAGCCCACCTTGTTGCCCCATATTATTGGCATGTTTTGGACAGCCTTTGGGCTTGATTTTATGGATGATCTTAGAAGGGGCTTAGGTCTGAGAGTTGTGTGACCCATCTAGGTAGACCCCACACTCAGGAAATGGTGATTTATTTTCTTTTTAATTATCTTTTGGGGTGCTTTGGACAGCAACATGTTGCTGTCCAAATCTGCCTAGACAGATTTTTGGGCCACCTTGGGGCCTGATTTCTGGATCTTTTGTGGGAATATTGAAATAAACTAATATATAACTCTTGTAGCCTCATGACCCACCTACAACCATACCAAATTTCAGCCCCATCTGACATTCATTGGGGTCTCAAAGGTGTGATCCAAGTGAGGTGGATAGTTTGGATTTTCTGCACTATTCCAGCAACATTCCGCCCTGAACAGGTTGGAATTTCAAATTTTATTAAAATACTTTTGGGTGTCTAAAAATTATAAAAATTTACAGGAAAGTGACCCACCCATTTTAGGACCTACCTACCAAATTTTGGGGCCAATAGACACCTATACGTACCATAATGGTGGCTGGACCGGCCCACTATAATATGGTGTCCAGATCAGTCCGATTTTCAAGACAGATTGATTTCTTTAAATAAACTAAAATATTTATAGATGTCCAAAAATTCTAAAATTTTGTAGGGGTATGGAAAACTCATGTTAGGACCCACCTAAAAAATTTTAAAGCTAATGGACCCCTGTACACACTGTTGTAAGGGCCGGACTATCCCACCATGTTGGGACGTCCAAGTCTGTCTGATTTTTTGAATAGACTGTTTTTTTTAAATTAATTAAAATACTTATGAATATTCAAAAATTCTAAAATTTTGTGGGGGTGTGGCCTACCTATGAAAGTATTACTCTGTAAAATTTCAGCCCCAAATGACCCCATTTGGGTATCCAAAAGAATGGGCCAAGATGGTTGGACTACTAGATTATTCTGCTGTGCAGTCTAGCAATATGCCTTGATAAAAATCATAATTTAAAAATATTTTCTCTAATGGTGGGCCACCTTTTTGGGTCTTCTCTTATTTTATGCATGATGAGGGACCTTGGACCTCAATTTTTAGAATTTTAAAGGCCCTGGACCCACTCCAATGGAGTGCCTAAATTTAGGATAGCAGCATGCATTACAGAAATTTCCTGTACATTATTGTCCCTTGTTATTTCAGAACTTTTGGGCCGAGCCCATTGGGCTTTGTATATGATTAGTTGGGGATAGAGTTGGGCATTGGACCGAGTTGGATCGGATTTGGTCCAACCTGATCAGGTTTGAAATTTGTAGGTCCTGATCCGAATCCAATCAGATTCGGGACCGGATCCGAGTCATTTAACTCGAACAGTTCCTAACGCTTGCTGGCCTGAATCGATCCAAGTCTGACTCGGTCAAGCAAACCGAATCGGATCGGATTGAGGAAGATCCGGATAAAAAACTGATGGACGGTGTGGATAAACCAAAAAAATGCTCAAGATGGGTGCACATAACTCAATAGGAAAGAAATGGACGGTTAGCTCTTGAAGAAGCTTATCATAACAGACATAGCTTCTTGAAGAAGCTTTAAGCCACTAACATAGCTTCTTGGAGAAGCTTCGTAACTCTAAAGTCTAGTGGTCGGTGTTCTGTGGGGCCCACCATGATGTATGTGTGTCATCCATGACGTCCATCTATTTTTATATATCATTTTATGATATAAGAAAAAAAATGAACTATATCTCAATCTTAAGTGGACCACGTTACAGGAAACAGTGTTGAATGAATTTTGACCATTAAAAATGTTTTGGGAGCAATAAAAGTTTTGGATCAAGCTTATATTTATTGTTTCCCTTCATCTGGGTCTTTATGACCAAATCAAATGATTGGATTTCAAATAAACAGTACAGTGGGCCTTCGGAGGATTTTAATGGTGAATATCCATTCATTATTGTTTGGCTGTGGTGTGGCCCAAGTAAGATTTATATCCCTATTTTTTTTCGTCAAGCCCTAAAATGATCTGTAAAAATGGATGAACGGAATGGATTAAACACATACAACATGGTGGGGCCCACATAGCACCGACCACGTCAGATTTATATCCCTATACATGTACTTTATATCCCTATACATGTACTTACTCTGTAGCTAGCACCAGCTATATAGCTGATCTAGCTACGTGTTGTGAGAAGACGGGCACAGACGCTCCTCGAGCTCCAAGTTGTACGAACGGTTCAAAGGAGATACACGTTACATGGCCCCACAGTGACGTGTTTACTATATATATCTACACCGTTCATCTATTTTTAGAGTTCATTTTAGAGCATTATCCAGAAAATGAATCATATCCAAAGATCATCTGGACCACACCATAAATAGCAGCGGAGATAATGGTTTTCACTGTTAAAAAATTTGTAAGGCCCACCATAACGTTTATTTTGCATCTAATCTGTTCATAAGGTCTCAAGTACCTGAAAAAAACATATTTCAAAAGGTCACGAGTACATGATTGTAGAGGAAAAACAAATTTCATATTCCTATGACCCTAAAAAGGGTTTCAATGGTAGACTTACAATCTCCTTCTAGTTTTAAGAGTGTGGTCTAGTTAATGGTTAGATCTGCCTTATTATTTGCCTCAAGGATTAAAATGAGCTCGCCAACTAGATGGACAGTTTGGATATAACACATACCTCGTGATCAGACCCATAAGACTTACTAGCGTTACCTAAGTCCTTCCGCTTCGTACACGCTACTGAGTGCTAACTCCCTTTCTCTTTCCTTCTTTCTTATATCTCTCTACAACAGCTAAGTCCAGCTCCAAAACCTCCTTCTGACCTTCTTCTTCAACCGATCAGGCTGCTGAGTGCTGACTCTCTTTCACTTTCCTTCTTTCTTATATCTCTCTCCAGCAACTAAGTCGAAGCTCCAAAACCTCCTTACCTTCTTCTTCAACCGAAATAGAGAAGCATATGTGGAGAGAGAATCTATGATATAGAAATATGAAGAGAGATAGGGAGATAGAGAGATATGGACGGGCTCAAGTGTACATTGGCCATTGGGCAGATTTTTTGGCGCTGAAAGCCTAGGCGGTAAAAGTAAAAAGAAATATATATATATATATATATATATATATATATATATATATATATATATATATATATATATATATATATATACACACACACACTATTATATGCGGTCCGGATCTGATCGATCCGAATCGGATCCAATCAGATCAGGTTCCGGATCGGGTCGGTTCGGAATAGGGACTAACCGGATTCAATCCGAAAATAATTTGGATCTGGATTACGCTACCCGATCCTAACCGATCCTGACCATCGGTTCTATTCGAATCGGGGCGGATCAGGTCTGATCGGGTTGGATCCACCGGTTCGGGTATGAAATGCCCAGCTCTAGTTGGGGACCCATCCCTGATGTTCTAAGGCCCATTGGGGCCATGATTGTGGGGCCCACTATATTGAGAAAATTGGGGATTATTGCTTCCTTATATTTTAGGATATTCTTGGGCTTAATTAATGCCCTTTTTAGGTTTCCATTGATGATCATTTGTGGGACCCAAATATAATCAGATTTTGGGACTTCCTAGTGGGTCCAGATTGGGTTGGAATGCCCCAGCTTGGCCTAGCCATATGTTGGTTACACCATTTTAATGGACTTATGGGCTGAGATAAAAGTGGTATTAGGCCCTTGGTTGCCCACTTAGATTGCTAGTTGTTGGGCTGATGTACTGGGGCCCATTTTACCCAACTTAAACTTATTTTTAAGACTTATTTTTTATGCTCATAGGCTGCCCATTAAGTTCAACTAAATGTATGAGTCCTATAGCCATTGGGGCTTCGGCCTTGGGCCTTGATTCCTCTCCATGGGCCCATGTTATTGAAGGTAGTATTGGACCCTTTTTCTCATGCCTTTTGTGGGGCTTATGTATGTGGTTTAGATGTAGGCCTTGAGCCTTGTAGCTATATGGATTATGTTTGGTTATGCCTTGGGGAAATGGTGGTTGAATGTCCCCATTATGGACCCCTCTAAGTATAGTTAAAGGCCCACCGTAGACCCTTGTTAGGCCCGTTTCATCTATTTAGTCTCATATCATTGTTCTCCTTAGTCTCGTGGGATACCCCAGGTAAATGAGGCCCCCACTAGAGGTTGTATCCCTTATGAGGAATTGGTTAAGTACCTATACCCTCTATAGTTAGGCAGAGAGTTCATCTTCACCTCGTTGGCATCCTTAATCATCTTCATGACCCACTCCCATACACATCATATGCATGCTTGGTTGAGGTATGATTGACCATGGTTGTGTCATTGTGTAGGACATGTTGGTATCTCCCCGAGGGGGGTAGAGTTCTCCCCTCTGGAGCACGATAGATGCTTGAGATTAATGTATGAGTGATTATATGATTCATGCATCTAGCATTTGTATAACATGTGAATATCCGCCCTTATTTCATCAGGGCCTTTCCTCCACAGAGATATTCGTGGATGGCCGTATGTGTGGACATCGAAAATATTAGTTGAGCATATCGGGTGCATAGGATGCCCATGGGTGAAATTTCTAAAACTTCCATAGTACCAAGGATCTGCTCCAACGCCGTGACCGGGTGGAATATATGAGCGCACGAGAGCCTTATACCGTTAGGCTGCGACTCCCACTGTTATGTAGTTGGTTGGATAGGGATGTGGCCTTACATGCCTGGTGTGTAGTGGGCATTACTAGGCTGAGTCTGACCAGCTCGTAAATGGATCCGCTATCGTCAAGCCTTGCTGGTGATTGACTGTCCACAGGCGGGTAATGAGGTCTCTTACGCTCGTTTGACTGTACGGGGTCTATAAAGCGGCAGTCATTCAGCAGTGTAATGGACTCCGGTGATTTTCTTATGATTGAAAATGTACTTGATATATGGTTTGGTTATGAGCACTGACATTACTTGTATTGCATTAGCATTGGCTGTGTAAGCCCCTTCATACATTGCTTTGGTATGGCTCCCAGTACTCATTGCATCGTATTCATGAGAGCTTATGCACGATTGTCACACACTCTTCTTTTGCACCTCCTACTATTCTTTTGTGCATCATTGTTACACACTTATACCACCCTCTAAGCTTCTATAAGCTTATGCACGATTGATGCGTGCAGGAGATTCTAAGCAGGCGTCGTAGCAGCAGAGCGTGGAGTAAAGTTGAGCATTTGAGGACTCTAGTGTTGTTGACATTTCTCTCTTTTCCTTTTATCTCATGTATGTCCTTTGGATCTTATAGATGGCTGTAAAAGTTCAAATTCTTAGTGAATTTTGTGATGTGTGCCCTTTGTTATTCTCAGATTTACTTGTTATGATCTTGGGTATGCTCGTATTGGTAATAATTATACTGTTATGAAAATCCTCCTTGTAAGATCCCAAGATCGGAACCTGCCTTAAGAGCTGAGAATGGAATACTATGGAGCCTGTTACGGCCAGAACCTGCCATCGGGTTACTTGTGATTCCAGTTCCCGAGTCTAGGGCGTGACACGAATTGACCGTGAAATGCATGAAAATGACCATGAAGTGAAGGGAATTGACCGTGAAATGCATGGAAATGACCGTGAATCAAAACGAAATCGCCGAGATTGACCGTTAAATGCATGAAAATGACCGTGAAGTGAAGGGAATTGACCGTGAAATGTATGGAAATGACCGTGAATCAAAACGGAATCGTCGAGATTGACCATGAAATGCATGAAAATGACCGTGGAGTGAAGAGAATTGACTGTGAAATGCATGGAAATGATCGTGAAGTGAAGGGAATTGACCGTGAAATGCATAGAAATGACCGTGAATCAAAACGGAATCATCGGGATTGACCGTGAAATGCATGAAAATGACAGTGAAGTGAAGCCAATTGACCGTGAAATGCATGAAAATGACTGTGAAATGAAGAGAATTGAACGTGAAATGCATGAAAATGACCATGAATCAAAACGGAATCGCCGGGATTGACCGTGAAATGCATGAAAATAACCGTAAAGTGAAAGGAATTGACCGTGAAATGCATGAAAATGACCGTAAAGTGAAAGGAATTGACTGTGAAATGCATGGAAATGACTATGAATATGCATGACAATGACCGTAAAGTGAAAGGAATTGACCGTGAAATGCATGGAAATGACTATGAATCAAAACAGAATCGCTAGGATTGACCGTGAAATGCTTGAAAATGACCGTGAAGTGAAGCGAATTGACTGTGAAATGCATGAAAATGACCGTGAAGTGAAGAGAATTGACCGTGAAATGCATGGAAATGGTCGTGAATCAAAACGAAATCCCCATAATTGACCGTGAAATGCATTAAAATGACCATGAAATGAAGCGAATTGACCGTGAAATGCATGGAAATGACCATGAAGTGAAGGGAATTGACCATGAAATGATTGGAAATGACTGTGAATCAAAACGGAATCGCTGAGATAGACCGTGTAACGCATGAAAATGACCATGAAGTGAAGCGAATTGACCGTGAAATGTATGAAAATGACCGTGAAGTGAAGGGAATTGACTGTGAAATGCATGGAAATGACCGTGAATCAAAATAGAATAGCCGGGATTGACCGTGAAATGCATGAAAATGACTGTGAATTGAAGGGAATTGACCATGAAATGCATGGAAATGACCGTGAATCAAAACGGAATCGATGGGATTGACCGTGAAATGCATGGAATTAATCGTGAAGTAAATGAAATGAATGAAATTGACCGCAAACTGATTAAAATTGACCGCGAAGTGAATGAAATGGATTTTCGACCATAGATCTAATGGAATCTTAAAAAATAACCAGGTTGGTTGGCTAAAGTAGCTTCTCCTACCCCAAAATCATATAGGGTACGTCAAGTAACTAATTTTGGTTTAGAAGATATTCTTGTTAAATGAATAAAGAAATAAATGAAAAAAAGAGAGAAAAATTTTATATGCTTATATATATATATATATATATATATATATATATATATATATATATACATATATATATATATATATTAGAGAAAATTGTAGGTAGAATAAAGTTCTTTATGTAAAAAAAAATAAAATAAAATTATAAACTGACACAGACTACAATTATGGCTATGGTTATAATCCGTAGCTATTGGTCAAATCACCTTCAATACGTATCGAATACTCTTCAATATATATCGAAAATTTCAGGATTTTTGAAGCAAACTCTCTGAATAATTCTGGACTTTTTTCGATTAATCGAAAGATCTTCGATACATATTGAAAGACATATCGAAAGACATTCGATACATATAAAAAGACATATCGAAACGGTAAAGGCTACGGCTATGGATATAATTATAATCCATAGCTATAGAAAATACCGTAGCCATAAAGTTCCTGATCTATTTATTTATTATTATTTTATTTTATTTTTTGTTGTTGTAATTTGTATCACTTTTTGTGGGTTTTATTATGAGGTATGTGTTATATCCAAACCATTTATCTATTTGACAAACTTGTATTAAGGCTTGAGATGAAAAATAAGACAGATATAGTTATCAAGTGGATCACACCGTAAAAGACTGTGAAGGATTGAACGTCTACCATTGAAACCCTTTTAGGGGTCACAAAAGTTTTGAATTATTATGAAATTTATTTTTTCTCTTCATCCAGGTCTTTGTGACCTTGTGAATAGATTGGATGGAAAATAAATGTTATGGGGGCCTTATAAAAATTTTAATTGTGAAAAGAGCATCGTTCAAGCCTTTGTGACCTTATGAATAGATTGAATGGAATATTTATGGGGCCCTATAAAAATTTTAACTGTACTGTGAAAAGTTGCTCTTTGTGATGTGGTCCAGTTTATCTTTGAATATGATTTTTTTTGTAATGCTCCCAAAATGATATCCAGATACGGATGAACGTTGTGGATATAATAAATGCGTGAGGGCATGTAACTTTGATATCTTTTGAACGTGCGTACAACTCATAGTTCGAGGAGTGTTAGCGCTCGTCTTCGAGCACCACCGATCCGCTTGAAGGAAAAGCAGGGGGGCATTTTCAACCTTTGGCAAGCTATCCGTACTTATAGGGCATATTTTTAGAAGGTAAAAGGAAGTGGGCATCAAAATGTAAATACGCCTTAATGGGTCGTATAGTTGTAAATTTCTCTTTAGGAAATCCAGCCTGCCCAAATGTCCGTTTTAAAAGTTACTGTGACACTTCCACCATACACTTGGGGAAGTTTTATGAAATCCAGACTGCCCAGATGCCAATTTTAAAAGTTAAGGTGACTCTTCCACCGTACACTTGGGGAAGTTCTACAAAATCCAGACTGCCCAAAGTTGGATCCATTTTCAGAATGGACCACAACCTAGAAATTACTATGATAAGATGATAATAACCATTGATTTTTTACTTGGACTGTGGATAACTCACTGATTAACTCCAATCAATTGGATAGTTATGACTTCTTAGTCAGATTGAATTTGAAAAGCTCCCCTGTGAAAATTTCCCACCATAGAGAAGGTCTTGATATGTCTACGTATGTGCCACTTGTGAGGAGGATTAGTCAGTACCATTTTAAATGGTGGTAAACTATCATAGGATCCAGTCTACTCGGTCGGTCCACTCTACACAGATGGCGAGAGAGAGAGAGAGAGAGAGAGAGAGATTTCAAAATGGAGAGAAAAGAAGAGAAGGAGAAGTTGGTTTTTGCAGTGAATGGAGAGAGACTGGAGCTGTCGAGGATCGAAGATTCATCGATTACTCTTCTTGAATTCCTAAGGACTAAAACCCATTACACAGGAGCTAAGCTTGGGTGTGGGGAAGGTTAGCTTCTTCTTCTTCTTCTTCTTTTTCTTTCTTTTTTTGACGCTGATTTAGTTTTAGTTTTGTTTTTTCTCTTGCATGAATGATTTTCATGGTGATGTTATTGTGTTCTGTTTTGTTCTTTGGTTTTTTTTTTTTTTTCCCATATATATATATATATATATATATATATATATATATATATATATATATAGGGAATTTTGAATTTGATTAGTTTGGGATAGTGGGTTATGTAGGGAAGTTGAGATTTTTTTTTATTTTTTTCATGCAGTTATGGAATATTTGGGAGATGGGTTTTTCGAATTTTGTATTATACTGTTTTCTGTTCTGTGTTTTTTTTTTTTAATAATTTATTTGGAATTGTGGTTTTTCCAAGGTGGTAGAGTGTTTCTTTTTTACTAGTATTTTTTTGCTTACGCATGCAAGGCTTTTAAGATTCTGGATTTTTATTTTATCGTCTTCTGTTCTTTCTATATTTGGTCTATTTATATTTATATTTTGTTACAATTTTTCTGGTACCTTTATTTTCCGGTACTTCTTATTTTTCTGGTGCATATATATTCTGGTACTTTTTAATCGATATAATGATTATTTCAGGGCCTTCCGGTTGGTTGGGTATGTGCCAAATGGGTTGGCCCACCTTGATGTTTATGTAAAATCCATACCGACCACCAGAAGGTGTGTCACCTCGTTAGGGCAAGGGACCAAAACTCAGGCCCATCAGTTATTTAGGTGGACCACATGATTGAAAAAGGTATAAGGCAACCATCGCCCTCCAAACTGTTTCCCTTGGTACCACACACCTGAATCACAGATGGCTGAGATTTTTAGGAATCAAATTTAAATTTTGGTGTGACATCTAATGATTAGAGTAGATTTCATATAATCATTACATAATCATTACAGTGGACTCTGTAAAATTTAAGGATGGACAAGTCATTTTTTTGACAAGAGAGTAAACTGGGATTGCACGTCTAATGTTTGGAGTGGATTTCATGTACACATCACGATGGCACAACCAAAAAGAAAAAAAATGGAGTGCTAGCGTTCCCTTCCAATTATACTTAGATTAGAGATTATTTAAAGAAAAAGGGAATTGTATTGGACGACACTCTGATTTTGAAAGGGGCCACTGTTATGTTTACGTAATATACACTCCAATAATTAGATATTTAGCCCCTAGTTTAAGCTCATACATAAAACAAGTAGGCTGACTTATGGTTCTAGTAGGCTAGAGAGACATGTCCATGCTTGATTTTTACAAGGCCCACCATAATAATTATATAAAATCAATTCAACCATTAGATTCCACCCCAAAAAATAGACCCATGGCCCAAAAATAATACCCTATCATAATTCACCCAGGCCACCCTGCAAAATCACATATGGAAATGACTTTTGGGCCCTTGGCTTAATAGGGGGTGATGCGCTTAGTAGTTGGGGTGGATTTTACATAAACATTATGACGGGGACCACCCAAGCACTTACCAATTTGCTCACACGGCCATTGTGATATAAGGTAGTAGAATGATAATTATATTGATCAATGAGGTAGCTTTTTAAAAGCCTTTTTGAAAGAGATAAATGAATGTAAATTTCATATTAATTACGTAATGTTTTATAAAATTCTCTTAATTTTTTCATATATTCTATTGGAAATTTGAATTTTTGTACGGAGGAAGGTGGTATTGGTTTTTATTTATTTATTTTTGCATTTGCAAGCCTTTTGAGATGGGTTATTTGGATTTTTATTAGACTATTCTTCTTTCCTTTATTCCTTATTTTTTCAATATCTTATTGAATTGTTGGAGTTGTGCATGTGTTTTAAAACTCGAATTGGACCAGACAATTAGATAGTTTTGATTGGCGTAAAACCTAGAATGTTAACTGTTTTACCATATGACCATCATTTAATACATATATGAAAACCACTTACATTTAAAGTTTTAAGTTCTCACAGCTAGAAATTCAAACGTATAATGCATTGTATTTTTTTGAACATTAACTTGGATTTTATTAGAGAGTGTGAGATGGGTATGTGTGTGTTCGTATAGCACTCCCTTGGGACATATATATATATATATATATATATATATATATGTGTGTGTGTGTGTGTGTGTGTGTGTGTGTGTGTGTGTGTGTGGGAAATACTGCTATGAGGTCGAGCTGTGTGGGCCCCATCCTGATGTGTGTCGAAAATCTACCCCATCAGTCTGATACACCATTCCATGGTAGGCCACGGACTTAAAATTCAAGTCAATCCATGACTTGGGTGGGCCACACCACATACAATAGTTGAAAGGGGTTACCCTCCCATTAAAAAATATTCTTAATCATTTATTGCACCCACCAAGATGTGGTTCACAAATCCAGCCCATCCATTGTGTGTCCCACTTGGATAAGGGGCTAGACCAAGTTTCAATCGCATCCAATACAAAGGTATGCCCACCAAGTGCTTTTATTATTTTAAGCATGTCTTCACATGGTTTTAGATGGTATGGCCCACCTGAGTTTCATATACGGCTGATTTGTAGGATAAGGGGACCCATCAAATTCACGGTGTTGATTTTCGACACACATCACGGTTGGGCCCACACAGCTCGACCTCAAGGAAGTTCCCATGAGGTCGACCTTATAATACCATTTCCATATATATATATATATATATATATATATATATATATATATATATATATATATATATATATATAAAATAAAATCCTTTTTTAATCAAATAGGTGAGCTCGTAGATCTTCAAAAATGACATGGTATCGAAGCTATGATTTCCCTATCCTTAGTTCTCTTATTCCTCTTCCTTAATCAAATAGTTCTCTTCTTCCTCTTCCTTCCCTTCTTATTCTTCACCCTCTCTTCTCTGTTTTCCCTTCTTATTATTTCTCTTTCCCTTTATTCCTTTCTTTCTTCCCCTTCTCTTACGGTCAGCAGCTTCACAGCTAGCACTAGCGGCACCGCCAGTTGCAATGGCTCTGCATGTTGCATCGACAGAGACATCCAACATCACTGTAGCATTGTCTGGTGCTCCATAAGGTTGCACTATCTTCCTTTCTTGCCTTTGGGTGGCCCATCTTCACCCACCACATTATTGAGTTCTATATTCATTTGATTCATGGACGTTCGGCAATGCTTGTCAAACCCATTATTCATTGAATTTGAGATGTTTGTCATTTGAATGCTACGGCTTTGTCCGCGTATGATATTATGGTGTGGTTGCTTTGTTGATTGATTACACTTTTATCCTCGTTCATCATGTTTCTAAATTATTTGGGGATGGGTGACCAGGAAGGTGGATCCATTAAAGGGTCTAGTTATTAAGATCATATGCAGGATTAGTTATTACCATTACTACCCTGCTGTAGAGCGGGTCAGGTACAATTTCATGGCCAAGATGGACCAGAAAAGGCCCGATTGGAGGCGGAAGTGATCCGGACCGTCAGAACTTAAAATGGGCATATCTGGCAAACCAGAATGAGCTATCAAGCGTACCATGTATGATTTTGGGGTAGAATGAACTACTTTAGCCACCCAACCCAGCACGCCGAATTTGCGAAATACCGTCAGATCGACGGTTGAATTCCTGTTTTCATTTCGTTTTTACTATTTTAAGTAAGTTTTAGTTCGAGTTTAACTCTTCACCCGTTGGGCTTTAGAGTTGCACCCAACATGAAAAGTGCTTAGGATAATTAGGGGAACATCATGGTTCAGTCAAATAGGACACTTACTATTTTTGGCCGAAAACCTTGCGCACTAGTAGGAATCACGACCGCCTATAAATAGTAAGTTTACTATTTATTGTAAGTTGCTATTTCTAGGAGATTTAGTTATAGTATGATTCTAAAACTTCTCCCTAGGCTTTGTAGCCTTATTTAAGGAGTTGTAAACTCGTTTTTCATTGTCAATAAAATTATTGCGAATATTTTAGAATTATTTATATTTTCTTTTCCTCGTAGATTCGAGGTTTCTCTGTGAGGAGTCCAGAGAAGCTCCGTGGATTCAGAACAGTTATACCCCTGAGGAAGATGGTGCTCAACCTCACGTCCTTCTCTACCTCACTCCCTCAAGTTAGATGGTGTTAGGATCCGTGGAGACTGATAATTAGAGATGTACTATTAATCCAGCCAGCATTGTCACAAGTTGAGCTCCATACTAAGCTTGTTGGGGATCACTGGCCTAGAGGGTAATTTTGTAATTTCACACAATATTTTTATGTAAACCCCCGTTCATTTGGGGTAATACACATTCTGCCGTGAGAAAGAAATATTATTGTATTGAGGGCTGACACTTCGTTTTTTGCCTTTGAGCATACTTGATCAGCGTGAAATGTAAGGGAACCACATAAATCTCCGTGTTGTGGTTTACATCTTTTCTTTATTTTTCTTTTCATTTCGATAAATCTAGCAATGGTAGAGATTTCATTTGGGTTCTGGTACTGTTCATGATGATTAAGGGGCATGGTATGGTCTATTGATTCTTTGAAATTAGGATTTCTTACATCATGTAGATTCTATGGTTATGATTTCAATGGGAGCTTTTTTCCCTATTGGTTTGGTAGTGTCTATGGTAAATAATGGGCATATATAGCCTATTGATTATTTAATACTAGAATTTCTTACAATATGTGATCTCCGAGAACATATTGGATAAAGGATCAACCAGTGGGTCCCAACTTGGATGAAGGAGGAGCGTCAATGTTGGGCAGGTAGCCAATTTTAGAACTTTTGCGAAGCAATCATGAGAATCACCAACCCCAAATAGCTGGGAGCCTGGGACAAGACTATTAATGGTGATGGGAATGCAGCTTCTAAGATCACGATAATGTAGTTTCAACATGGCTGTATTCATTTGAAAATTTAGTATCTTTTCTGTTGCAGGTGGTTGTGGAGCGTGTGTCGTTCTTCTGTCGAAGTATGATCCTATAAAGGACCAAGTCGAAGAGTTTACAGTGAACTCATGCCTGGCTCTTCTTTGCAGTATAAATGGCTGTTCAATTACGACAACCGAAGGCCTTGGAAACAGCAAAGATGGGTTCCATTCAATTCATCAGAGGTTTTCGGGTTTCCATGCTTCTCAGTGTGGCTTCTGTACTCCCGGCATGTGCATGTCTCTCTTTTCAGCACTTCTTAATGCTGAAAAAACCGAAAGGCCTGCCCCTGCCGACGGATTTTCAAAGATCACAGCATCTGAAGCCGAGAAGGCTATTGCAGGCAATCTCTGCCGGTGCACAGGATATCGACCCATTGCCGATGTCTGCAAAAGCTTTGCAGCAGATGTTGATATGGAAGACTTGGGTCTCAATTCCTTCTGGAGAAAGGGGGAGAATGCAGATGTAAATGCGAATGGATTACCCTTTTATAGTCGTGGAGGGATCCGTACATTTCCAGAATTTCTGAAAAATGAAATCAAAGCATCCATGAATCGCTTTACTGACTCGCCAATGAAGAATCCTAGTGATTTTATGTGTGCAAAACTGCAAGTTCCTGGTAATTGGTATAGTCCTGTTAGTGTTGAAGAGCTTCATAACCTGTTGAAATCCGAAGTAGCTGAGAATGGAAACCAGGTGAAATTGGTTGTTGGCAATACAAGTGCCGGTATTTACAGAGAAGCAGTCAAATATGATAAATACATAGATCTAAGACACATTCCTGAGCTTTCAGTTATAAGAAGGGACAATACAGGGATTGAATTTGGAGCTGCCTTGTCAATTTCCAAGGCAATCGGAGCATTAAGGGAAGAGAGAGAGAGTCTTCCAAGGTCCAATGAAAGACTGGTGTTTACGAAAATTGCAGATCATATGAATAAGATTGCATCTCAAAACATCCGAAATACCGCTAGTTTGGGTGGTAATATAATCATGGCACAACGAAAAGCATTCCCCTCGGATATGGCTACCATTCTTCTCGCAGCCGGTTCGTCTTTAAACATCCATACTGGTTCAGAAGTGGTATTGCTTACAGTGGAGGATTTTCTCCAAAGGCCTCCATGTGATCCGAAAACCTTACTTTTAAGCATTCAAATCCCAAGCTGGAATTCGATAAGAAACTCTTCATCTGAAACCAAATTGCTGTTTGAGACTTATAGAGCCTCTCCACGTCCCCTTGGAAATGCAGTGGCTTATGTCAATGCAGCTTTCTTAGCTACTGTTTTGACCCAAGAAATGTCGGAAAGTTTTGTTTTGGAAAATCTACGGCTGGTTTTCGGTGCTTTCGGGACTAAGCATGCAATCAGAGCAAGTAAGGTCGAGGAATTTTTATCCGGGAAATCTGTTACTCCGGCTGTGCTGCTTGAGGCAATCAGAATACTTCGAGCAACCATTGTACCTGCAGAAGGCACTTCCCATGCCGCTTACAGATCGAGTTTGGCAGTTGGGTTTCTCTTTGATTTCCTTCGACCCTTTGTCAAAGCTCCGATGGGACCTGAAAATGATTTATGGATGAGGATCTCCAATGTTGTTGATAGCACTAAAATTCCAAATGGTGGCCTCAATGGATATTCGAATGTTTTGGCAGATGAGTCTTCTGAAAACGGTCATCTTTCTTATAGAAAAGACCATCCGGAGAGACCAGTTCCACTCTTATCTGCAAAGCAAGTTATAGAAATCAGCAAAGAGCATCATCCAGTGGGTGAGCCTACTAAAAAAGTGGGGGCCGAGATTCAAGCTTCTGGTATGTTTCCCTACACACTGTTTCTTACTATTCCAACTCAATCATGAAGCTTTATTTGAAACTCGGTAACTGTATGCTGCTATGTAAGAGGACACTCCCTTTTCCTTCAGACTCTATTATGGAAAAACTTCAATTTATCTTTTACTCCTTTTAGAGGTTTTCTAAACCCACATGTAATGTGGCCCTTCTACAGCCATCCAATGTGGCACAAGTATGCAAGATCTAAGCAGTCCATCAATGCTGTTGCCCAAAATTCAGGTCCTTCCACTGATCTGGGGGTTACATCTTATGAAACAATGGATGGCTAAACAAAATTTGGTCAGTATCTTCTAGGCTGTCGACTTTTCTCTTATACTATCACCACGTGATGAATGGAGTAACCTGATCTTTGGGCCGGGGATCTGCACCTTAGTACACTTACACCTGATGGATACTTGGGATCTTGCACCCAGATGCTTAGTTAGCAAATATGGTGGCATGAAGGCGGTCTGCCTTATACACATGTGGGCTTATCAAACCCCCTTTTATATTTCGTATTTATATTATTATTTAGTTTCAATGTATTTATGGTAACATACTATGTTTTGTGATTTTAAGAACTAATATTATATAACTATCTAGATTTCAATGTTATCATATAACTATTTAGTTTCTAGATTTGTCAACTTATCAGGTGTTTCATGATCCTGTTTTGACACCTCGGAGTTTGTGTTGGACATGGATGCATGTGTCCTTGTCTTAAATTAGACCAGGAATATGTTAATTGAAGAAATATGCAAAAGTAGTGGGGAGAATATCTTCTCTCTCCTCCTCAAGAATCCTTTATTTATGATTTCTAATTGCAGAGATAATCTTCTGTATACAAAGAGATATTTTACCAAAATATATTTAAAAGATAACTAAAGGATAATAACTGAGAGATATACATCAGTATGATCTTCATCAAGAAAACACAAACCTGTATGCCGTCAGTATGGTGCTCTGCAGGTATGCACAGAGCTGTGTACTCTAACAGTAATGAATTGGGTTCCAATGAATCATGCAACATGTTGGTTTTGGGTCAGGTTGTTGGGGTCCTTGGTTTAGGTTAGCATTGGAAAATGCCAACCCGATTTGAAATCATAAAAATTAGGGTTGCATTAGGTTAGGTTGGGACTTGGGAATAATCATATGTTTTTTGGGTCAGGTTTGGTCAGGTCAGGTCAGTTTGGGGTTTAGTATAGAGGAATTTGAGTTAGGAACCTTGGGTTGGAATTTGAGTTGTGGGTTGGGTCCTCTGGAGGTCGGGTCGAGCCTCAATCCAACCCAACCCGCCAAGTCACACCCCTAACTCTTTGCAAAATAAATGGATACATAAAACAAGTGTACATTTGTTGAGAGATTTAAAAACAGCATTTGAATATTTATGATCAAATCATGTAGGTGAAGCAGTGTATGTGGATGACATTCCTGCTCCCAGGGGTTGCCTTTATGGAGCACTCATCTATAGCACAAGGCCTTTGGCACGTGTAAAGGGCATTGGATTCAAATCCACATCAGCAAGTGAAAGAATCATTAAGGTTATTTCTGTCAAAGATATTCCGCGAGGAGGGGTTAACATAGGCTCTATGTCTATGTTTGGTGAAGAACCTCTATTTGCCGGTGATCTTACCGAGTTCGCGGGTCAACCTCTTGGTTTCGTGGTAATTCAATGACCTGTCATGCATGCACATTTTTTCTCTCTCATGTATGTACATTTTTTTCAATTTCACATTCATAGTTAATGGAATGGTTGGTTTAGATTGCAGAAACACAGAGACATGCCAACATGGCTGCTCAGCAAGCGACAGTTGATTATGACATGGAAAACCTGGAACCTCCCATTTTAACTGTAGAAGAGGCTGTTGAAAGATCCAGTTTTTTTGAGGTCCCTCCTATGCTCTCCCCAAAAACAGTTGGTGATTTCTCGAAAGGAATGGCAGAGGCAGAACAAAAGATTCTCTCTGCTAAGGTATTTCTCTTATACAGTTATACTTTAGGGCGTGTCATACATTGAATTGAAGGCAAAAGGAAGGAAAGAAAATAGATATCTGATTTCCATGAAAAACTATTGAAACACAGTTTACAATCTTCAGTTCTTGTTTGGGTAGAAAGTGGAAATCTCTCTTCTTCTTCTTCATTTTTTTCTTTTTTTTTTCTTTTTTTTTTTTTGAAGAGCAAAGTGGAAATCTCATATTCCTCTCACAAGCCAAGAATCCAAATATGGAGAAGTGTAATGCTTGCTTGGTGGAATCCACCCTTTTGTTTGCTATGTGAACGACACAAATCATCATATCAGAGGAAAATCCTTTTTCTTTTCTGCTGTTTGTTATGGAATCCATGGATTCCAAACATGGCCATAGTGTCTTTTTTATCAAGGTCAGAAAGCTCGAAACTTGACTTGAACGTAAGGATGACCAACGTGACTTAAAGCTCGGTTCAAGTACTCAATTGAGTTTTCTCAGTTTAAAAGCTTCTGGTCCAGTATGTTTTTTTTAAAAAAAAAAATCTTCCTTACTGGATTGAGTTTTCCGGGTATTTGAGGAAGTTCTTTTGTTCTTCTTAAAAGCCAAGCAACCCCTTAATTTTATGCCTGTCTAGATCAAATCAATTGAGTTTCAAAAGCTCAGCTGAACTGAATTGCTAGAATTCACTTCAATAAGGAGTCATGAGCAATGTGGTACTAGCCTAACTCTGTTCCTTGTAGACTAGTTCCTGAATTGCAATTAGTATCATTTCTAGTCCAAGTACAGATGCATAAATTTGCATTAGGGGTTTTGTTGTCATTAGTTAACAAAATAGTACTGCCGCACATTGGTCATCTCCTTTTTAATGAATTGAATGAATTCCAATTTAGTTGAATTGGGTATACAAATGCAGATTTTTCTTTTGGTGATGTGTATCTCTAAAAGTAGGTTTTTCATAGTCCATAAGTATGTTAATGATTGTGGCATTGGTTTTCAGATTGAACTTGGATCTCAATACTATTTCTATATGGAGACGCAAACAACACTTGCTGTACCGGATGAAGATAACTGCATGGTGGTGTACACTTCAACCCAGTGCCCTGAGATCGCACACCGTGTAATCGCAAAATGCCTTGGCATTCCCGACCATAACGTTCGTGTGATTACACGGAGGGTCGGTGGAGGATTTGGTGGGAAGGCCTTAAGGGGTTTAGCTGTGAGTATCGTTAGCATCATTTTCATTGGGCATGAATTTTGTAGACCTTGTTTTCTCTATTATTTGTTTGAATAGATGTAGATTGCTTTTGAATCTAGTCTTCCAGTCTTAGACCCTAGAATGTTACCCATCTTGAACTTCCCTAACCTTTCCATAAGCAACCAAAATATCTTGATGTCTTCTTAAACAACATGACACCCATGCATGAAACGTTATTCATGAACTTGAATGAGCCACTTGGTTTAGCAAGGCTTGAAGTATTTCAGACTCTGATGAAAATATCGGTAGAGATATTGATTCCCCCTTTTCTTGTAATAATTTTGGTGATTTTTACTATGATTCATCCGAGTTGAACTCGAAATAGTTGTTACAAGATTTGGATTTGGAAAAATAAAAAATTAAAATCAGTGAGTTAAATTAGCCGCTGATTTTGGGAAAGGCCAGAGATTCTTTCATTTTACCAAACCAGGTCCTTTTTTTCCCCTCCTTTTGGTTTCTTTGATGCCGCATGTGGCTCATGGCCATTTCAGGAGAGAGAAAAATAAATTGAAGTTTTGGAATTTTAATTCTTAGTAGAATTTCCAAAAACCATGAAATTGGGCTCTCTTCTATGTGCACATGTGTATCTTTTCATGATTTTTGTAAATTCGAATAAGAGAAGAAATCCTAGAGTGGTGTATTATTTTTCCTCCAGGCCAAGCCAAACGAAGCTTAACTATTGAATGATTCATGACTAATTCTTGAATGTGAATCTTTAGTGAACTGCTCAAAATTCTCGAATTACTTGCGTGGAACTCTTTCCTTAAGAGTTCTCTGACATTGACCAATGTACCTTGATCTCTTTTTCCATTTACTTTCTTTTTTCAAGCATATACTTCTCTCTTGGACTTTATGGGCCACCAGCTATTAGAGAACAATGTTGTACTAAGCTATCCATTTTGCAATATGTAGTCTCAGTTAACTAACAAATGATTTCTTGCATGCATCCACGATCTCACAATCAGGGGACTGTGCAATGTTTAGGTTATGGCTGCGTGTGCACTTGCAGCGTACAAGTTACGCCGCCCTGTCCGAACCTACCTAGATCGCAAAACTGATATGATAATCGCTGGCGGACGGCATCCAATGAAGATAAACTACTCCGTTGGTTTCAATTCTGATGGGAAGATTACAGCTCTACATACCGATATATTACTCAATGCAGGGATAACTGAAGATATAAGCCCAGTCATGCCATTGAACATTGTGGGAGCATTAAAGAAGTATAATTGGGGAGCTCTCTCTTTCGACATTAAGATCTGCAAGACAAATCATTCGAGCAAGTCAGCCATGCGGGCCCCAGGAGAGTTGCAAGGGGCCTACATTGCCGAAGCTGTAATTGAGCATGTTGCTTCAGCTCTTTCCATGGAGCCCGATTTGGTTAGGAAAAGGAATCTGCATTCATTCGAAAGCCTCCAGTTGTTTCATGAAAGTAGCGCTGGTGAACCCGCTGAGTATACTTTACCTTCAATTATGGATAAGTTGGCTGCATCTGCAAGTTTCCATCACAGGACTGAATTAATCAAGCAATTCAATGGTTGTAACAAATGGAGGAAACGGGGCATTTCTTGCGTACCCATTGTGTATGGAGTGCAGCTGAGACCGACCCCGGGCAAAGTGAGCATCCTCAATGATGGTTCAATTGTCGTTGAAGTTGGAGGGATCGAGTTAGGACAGGGGCTGTGGACAAAAGTGAAGCAGGTTACGGCATTTGCCCTGGCTCAGCTATTGAGTGATGGAAATCAAGCACTTCTGGAAAGAGTTCGAGTCATTCAGTGCGATACTTTGAGTCTAGTGCAAGGAGGATGGACTGCTGGGAGCACCACATCAGAGTCAAGTGGCGAAGCAGTTCGGGTTGCATGCAATATCTTGGTTGAAAGGCTTACGCCGCTTAAGGAAAGGTTGCAGGAGCAAATGGGTGCAGTTTCCTGGGATACTCTAATCCTCCAGGTGATTATTTCGAAATTCTGAAACCACATCCGACTTTCTGTGATCAGTTTGCAATGGGAGTTGTACTCTATATGGGTATGGGTACACCATGCGACCATTTGTTTCTTACCAGTTCTCATTTGACAAGTGGGCGTCACCCTTTCCACTTTTCATGCTAATATCTAAATAGAGAACTTACCTCCCCACTACAATTTCAATTTTGCAGGCGAATCTCCAAGCGGTGAACTTATCAGCACATACCTTATGGGAACCTGACTATAGTTCCATGCGGTATCTAAATTATGGTGCTGCTGTAAGCGAGGTAATTCATGGCCCCTTTTCCACCATCAATATTTTAAACGGCATCTAAGATTTACGCCTCGAGGGCAAGTATAACCATAGTTCATCATGCTTTACTGCTTTGAGACACATGGTTCAAGCTTTGAGGTTTATGCTCAACACCCGTCTCTCGCTCTATCACTGTTGATTTATCATTATATTTAAATGACTACTACACCCTTCTGAGTGAATTAATGCACCATGCTTTGATGTAATTAAGAGGAAAGCGGAAATCTTAAATGGTTAAAACAGTTTTTTCCTTGAACTCAAGTCATTAGTGTTTTGGTTTGTTTTAAGTGTTTAACCTCATTCTGCCATCATACCACTGCTCAACCTCATCCAACTTGCAGCAACTAGTGACTAACAATAACCTGAGTAGCTTGGCGGACAAATAACCAACTCAGCGGACAAACAATGACCAATGACCAAAATTGAAGAGGCCCTTTTCTTTATTTTACTAGGTGGCACTGACAGGATTTTTATTTCATAAATGGTAACATGTTGCATTTTTCATAATTTTCTGTAATGTTCTGTTTTATCTTTAATTTTTATTGAAAAAAAAAAAATCATGAGATTTCCACCTGAAGCTTAGGCTTGTGTGGCTAGAGGCCCAAGCACTTCACCTCTACCTCACACATTTTGAAATGCTGATTGCCAGTGTTTTGAATCTTAACACTTCCAAGTTTCTGATAAAATTTGTGATTTATGAACATCTATTGATTGAATACTAATAGGAAGTTTTTGTGATCCCAGGTGGAGATAGATCTTCTTACAGGTGCTACCACAATCTTGCGAACAGATCTGATCTATGACTGTGGACAGAGCTTAAACCCTGCTGTGGATTTAGGACAGGTCAGCCCAATCAAGTGCTACTTATACTAGTCTTGTTTAAGTATTTATTTTCCGGCCCGTTCTTCTTTTTTTATCTGTTCCTTGAACCATGATGATGCATTGGTTGTGCCTATCTGATGAAGAGCACATGTGATATGTGTCCATGGTAAACGTGTACCCATGCTCTTCTCCCCATTCTAGGAGTCATGCAAGCTCACTGGGTTGCAGTTCTAATAGATTGGCTCTTGGGGTTCTTAAAGGCCTCTGATAGAAGCATACATGCATCTCAATGCATCATTGAACATTGGCTCGAATTGATGTGTGCTTGGAAATGCATGTATTTCCATATGGAATGCATGTTTACATTTGCAATTGTGCATCACTCCATTCATGCATGCAAATGTATTTGGTGGTAGTCTTTGAGGATATTCTATGTTTGTGCTCAAAGACAAGATAAAATCACATGTTCATTTCAGTGCATCGAGTAGTCTGACATAGTTCTAATGTAATGCATGCATGCATGTCCATCCCTCACGCCCATATTAGGTGGACTATTGGGCTCTCCTAAAAATGCACAATAAAAGCATGTGTATATGTCCATGCATCAATGAACATTGTCCCACATGTATTTGGCTGTGGACATTCATGCCAAAGGGGCACAACATTACCTGTTCATCGTTGCCATTACAAACTTTGAATGGTGATGAGGTTCTCTGATTTTCTGTCTTCATGTAGAGTATCCTATTTTGCAACTAATATGAATGCATAGACACCTTACATTTGAATAAACTCCTTACAGATTGAAGGATCTTTTGTCCAAGGAGTTGGATTTTTCATGCTGGAAGAGTATCTATCAAACTCAGATGGATTGGTGGTTTCGGACGGAACGTGGACATACAAGGTCCCAACCATTGACACAATCCCCAAAGAATTCAATGTCGAGATACTTAACAGCGGCCATCACAAAAAACGCCTGCTCTCTTCCAAAGGTATCACTTTCTCATCCTTTTTCATATATAGGAAGGCATCTAATAAGCACAAAACAAATAGAAACATATCTAGGGAAGTTGAATTGAGGAAACTACATTTTATTTTTGTGGTTGCTTCAATTGAACCCGCAATATCATGGTTCTTCAAGTAAGGGTGATTTAGGACATGAAAATTAAATATGATATGCAAGATCTCAGGCTTTATATCATTCTAATTTAAAACAATCACATAATAATTTCACATCCTACACAAAAGCTCAAGCATTCAAACAAGGCAAATCTGCACGGGTCCAGGCTTACACAGGATAGGGCTGGATCTGTAAAAAATTATAAGCCAAACAATGCTCAAAGATAAGTAATAATCGTCTATACATGCACAGCAATTAGTCTCTAATCCAAGGGATTCACCAATTTCAATTCAAGGAACCCTAGGGTGAGAAAATGGACAAATAAATTAAGGATAATGCAATCTAGGATTAGAGTTTATGAAAAACAGGTATGAGAGAGTAAAATAAGAAGAAAACCTACCAAGAGCTAGGAATAAAAGTTAAAGAAACCCATGAGTTTCAAACCCACAACCTTAAGCTCAAAAGGCAAAGGTCATTTACCAACATGCCAAGAGCTAGGAATATGTATTTCACCTGACCACAACTATTTAAAAATATTACTATTACTATAAATATTTCTTAATTCGATTGCTCAATATCTAGTCAAGCCTCATCCAACTTTGAGTTGACCCAACTTGGCTGGATATTGAGCCGATTCGAGTTTTCAAGTTTTTAGCTGCAGTCTTATCCCACTAATGACATGGATAGAAAAGCCAAGAAATGCACTTCCAGATTTGTGCTTCGGCCCAAAATTAAAGTGGATCGGTTCTGCTGAAATAGTGGAACCAACCCCAATTTGGGGTTGATTACCAAATGCAACCATAAGTTAGCTATATATCAAAGTTTTCTAAACAGCCATAATTTTCTTTTCTTTTTTAATCTTAGTTAAGATTTTGAACTGTTCATGGGTTATGACTAGTAAGCAAATCGATCGTCTTTTACAGCTTCTGGGGAGCCGCCGTTGCTACTAGCGGCCTCTATTCATTGTGCAACTAGACAAGCCATCAAAGAAGCAAGGAAAGAGCTCCTTGCAACCAACAGCTATGATCATCCTTCTTTGACATTCCAAATGAAGGTCCCAGCAACCATGCCGGTGGTCAAAGAGCTCTGTGGGCTGGACAATGTGGAGAGGTACTTAGAAACCATGATTTCTCACCAATAAATACCATTTTGCTCATCTATTTCCATATTCTCCATATGTGAATATATGCTTGATGAACTGACATATAGACTTGTAAATTGGTGATATACAATGCTTCAAGTGGGCCTTTGTTATGTGATACAACCGTCGATACGATGGGCCTCAACATGGATGACATGAATTTAAAAAAAAAAAAAAAAAAAAAACCCTCTATTTGAAGATCATAGCTATAGAAACATTTGGCATTTCCTTTGTTGAATGCGGGTTTGGTGATGTACATCTCTTTTTTAACTGTCTGTTTGTTGGACACATCAAAGGGTAAGAATATCAGCACATTGTCCAATAAGCTGGACCGTCCACAGCAGGGCCCATAATATCAGCAGTTTTGGATCAATAAACCCACTTTTACAAATTAAATATCCAAATGGTATTTTCCGTCCAAAGCATTTGTATGATACTTCTGTGTAAAGCTTGAGAAAATGTAGTGTATGGATTATACACAGTTTATGTTCTGGTGTTCATATATACATGTATGTATGGATTGTAGCTTGCTACATTGGTTAATCTATGGGAGTCCAAAAGTGTGTTTGTAGGGCTACCAATAATGGGGTGGCCCCACCTGGGCGATTTATTTTCTGGCCCCACTGTGGGTTCAAATATTAGGCCCAAGCACATCTAACTGCAGCATTCCATAGAAAATGGTCCTAAACCTAGGCCTGGCCCAGCCCTGTTTATCTACAGGGTGTGAATGCATTCCTGGGCTACGCCCATGGAACTGCCGTGGTGATGTAGAGTGGGTCGCAGGCACTTTCATGGCAAAGATGGACTAGAGAAGGCATGATCGGAGGCAGAAATGATCCAGACCGTCAAAAGCTTAAATCAGTCATATCTCACAAACCGGGATGAGTTTTACGACATTATAAATGATTTTAGGGTAGGGTGACCTACGCAAGGCAACCAACTCCACTGTTGTGTTGACCACACTGGATTTGCGAGATTCCATTAGATTAATGGTCATAAGGCCCATTTAGTTTCATTTTTACTATAAATAGTAAGTTTTAGTTCGAGTATAACTTTTGATCCTTTGAGTTGTAGAAGTCGTGTCCAACATGAAAAGGACTTGGAAAAGTTAGGAGAATAATGTGGTTTGTCCAAATTGGACACGTACTATTTTTGGCCAAAACCATGAATTCTTAGTAGGAATAGAGGTCGTATATAAATAGTAAGTTTTCTATTTATAGTAAGTCACATTTTTAGGGTATTCAAGTTGGAGTCCAAGTCTAAAACTCCCTCCTAGGTTTGAGATCCTTATTTAAAGAGTTGTAATTTTTTTTAAAGAGTTGTAATTTTGTTTTTTTTATCATCAATCAAATTATTTTGAATTTATTAGAAATTATTTCTACTTTTATCCTCTGTGGATTCGAGGAAACTCCTTGAGGAGTTTAGAAAGCTCCATGTATTCGGAGTAGTTATCCCCTAAGGAAGACAATGATTGGCCTCATCACGTCCCTCCCTGTGCCATGTGGTGAGCCAGGCTGGAACAAGGCCAGCCCCATCAACAGCCCTAGTGTTTTGGGTACTAAAAACATCTATTGGGATGTTAGTAGTTTGAATGTTTATTGTTGATGGTGAGAGCTAGAGGTATCAAGCAAATTAAAAGGGTTTTAAATTATGAGAAGTGGAGCCCATGCTTCAGTCATCCCGACTATTGTTTTATTTACCACCATCATGGATGGGCCATGCTCTGAAAATCTCCTTGAGGGAAGATCCTAGCCATTGATTCTTTGGACTTGTTCAATTGATTGTAATTTGTTGCTCTATTTCTTATCAACTACCAATTTATAGGCCACAAATTGGAACATTAAGATTGACCTGCTAAAGAGATTTTAGATGGTCCATGGCATCCGGGCCTGTTTGGAATGCCGGATTAAATGGCATGGAATTGCATTAGGTGGAATTAACACCATTATTGCACAATGATTATGTTGGGAAACACCATGGTATTTTGACTGTCCAATCCTACGTTTGGATCGAATTCTTCATTCGGGAAAAACACTGTAAGTGAAACTAGCATTTAGTGGACCATGGAATTGTAATCAATGGACTAGATTTCACAATTGATGCCAGGCACATGTAAGCATATGCAACTCAATTATCACCTGTAAAGTGCACATATGAATAGATATCATGGATACAGCACATGCATCATGCCAGTCACATATATGCATAAGCAACTCAATTGTCACGTGCAAAGTGCACATATGGATAGATATCATGAATAAAGCACATGCATTAATGTAGGGCCCATGAATGAGTGAATTTCGAAATCCACTAAAAATCTCACCTTATCTCATGCTGTGACTAGATGATATGATAAGTGGATTAATCTAATTCTTCACGTCATTTCATCTCATGTTGGGACTAGATGATATGATATCTGGATTAATCTAATCCTTCCAATCGTTTACAAGCATTGGATGAAATTTATATTGAACCAAATGCAATTATGTACCACTTGTTCTCACATTTGGAACGGGGACATGGGGAAGGATTTTAAAATCAAAGCAAGAGCATTTAAGGCTCATTCGGTGGCTTGGATTTGGAATACAGAGAAATCCAAATCACATTTCCATTGGATTCTATGTGATTTCGAATCTTTAGTCTGGCGGCCTTAATTAGAATCACATGGAATATAAAAATTATAGATTCAGCAATTTAATGAGAAATTCACGAGAGTTATGGATTCTAATGAAAGGTGAGAAAGATGTTATAAAAGGGGTTAAAATACTTGGTCTTGACGTTATTTTTTAAAAAAATAAATAAATAATAAATAATCAAATCTAGCTGAAATCTAGCTGTTGGAGAGGATTCCTCACTACATGATTCATGGGTTTGGGAGGAGAGAGTTCAAAAGGCCCTCTTTTTTAAGATTCCAACTCACTTCAATTCCAATTACACCCAATTCCAAGCTGCCAAACGCCCCTAATTCAAGTCCTTTCAATTACATCCAATTCCAGGCTGCCAAGATAAGCCCCAAGTCAAAGAGACTTGCTTTTCACTACATTTCATCTCTATGTAGCATAAGCCCCAAGTCAAAGAGACTTGCTTTTCACTACATTTCATCTCTATGTAGCATTTGTTGCCCCTTTGGGGTCTCCATGTTAAGATGATCCAATGATCAGAACCATCCATGTTCTTGATGCTACCCTACGCGGCCCACCTTAAGAAAGTTTGAAATTTTTAAGAACATATTCACCACTAAAAAAGAAAATTTCCACAGCTCCAAAATTCAGTGGCGTTTCTTCATAAATGAAGCCTGACTATTGGAACATAGCTCATCTATGATAGAACCAAAACTATCAACGGTTCAAATCATTGTAACCAGCTCGGCATGTGGGCCCATCAGGGCTTTGGAATGGCCTGATGTTTGGGTTGTCCATTCATCCTAGATGTGTGCACATCTTCCACGAAATTGGATGGCATGTACAAAACATGGTGGGCCCAATGTACGGTCTGAAAGGTTGTAATGGTGGGCCACTCCATCCTAACCATTTCCTATGGTATGTGATGTAGAGCGGGTCACAGATAATTTTGTGGCTAAGATGGACCAAAAAAGGCCTGATCGGAGGCGGAAGTGGCCAAGATGGACCAGAAAAGGCCCGATCGAAGGCGGAAGTGGTACTACATCAGGTGGGCCCCACACACACGGCTTTGTTGAATAAGAGGAACCGGCTTCTTAGAATCTTATTATTACCATTGCTGCTGATATCGTTGTTGTTGATATTATATTTACTCGAGCGAGTCAACTCAGCGAGTCAGCCGGCTACAGATCAGCTGATGCAACAACTGATTCGGGTCCCAGTTGGGGCTTTTTAAATTATTCAAGCCCAACGCGGATTCGGTAAGGCCAAGGATACACGGACTTCAGTGGACCACTGAACCGTGACCGTGGGGCCCACCTTGATGCACGTGTTGTATATCTATGCCGTCCATCTGGTTTTTTTCAGCTCATGAACCCAAAAATGAAGCAGATACAAATCTAAGGTGGACCACACCACAGGAAAAAGTGGTGATTGAACGCCCAACATTATAAACTTCCTGAGTCCCACCGTAATTTTTATTTGCATCCTAACCGTTGATTAAGTCACACAGACATGGATGAAGGGAAAACACGAATATCAGCTCGATCCAAAGCTTTTATCTCTCCCATGAAGTTTTCAATGGTGGGCGTTCAATCACCACTGCTTCCTGTGGTGAGGTCCACCTGAGATTTGTATCTGCTTCACTTTTTTCGCTCGCTCTTTAAAATGAGCTGGCAAAAAAACGGATGGACGGCGTGGATATAGAATAAATACATCAAGGTGGGCCCCACAGTTCGTATCCACCGAATGCACGTTGAATAGCAATCATCGAAGCCTCTCTTCACAACGCGCGTGCACGTATGCTTTGACTTGTCAATGCCAGAGTCTAAAAAACGGATGGACGGCATGGATATAAAACAAATACATCTCGGTGGGCCCCACAGTCCCGGATCCACCGAGTCCGCTTTAAATAGCAATCGTCAAAGCCTCTCTTCGCAACGCGCGTGCACATTTGCTTTGACTGGTCACTGCCAGAGCGGAAGCTGATTGCGTACCGAGTAAACTATGTGGGGCCCACCGTGATTTATATGTCTTATCTATTCCGTTCTTCTGTTTTATTAGCTCATTTTAGGAAATATTTCAAAATTTTAAGAACATCAATATCTCAATTGGACCACACCATAGGAAACAGTGTGAATTGAACGTCTACCATTGAAAACTTCTTGGGGGCCCATACAAATTTTAAATCAAATTAATTTTTTTTTTTCACTTCATCCATGTTTACATGGCCTTATGAACATGTTGGATGACAAATAACATCACTGTGGGCCTTAGAAATGTTTCAACGGTCGTCCTCGTTATCCCACTTTTTCCTGTGCTGTGGTCTACTAGAGATTTGGATATCATTCAATTTTGGGCTCATAGAATAAAATGATATGTAAAAACGGATGGACGGTGTGGATAATACACATACATCCTAGGTGGGCCTTAAAGTGTTTACTTAGTAAAACTACCCCTTTGATTATTTTTGTTACCGTTCGCCACCTACATTTATAAAATAACCCCAACTACCCCCTTCTTTTTAAGAAAATGGCACAACCACATTAACTTTTCATTTATTCCGGTTATACCCTTTTGTCACCCAATTGAAACAATTGTACGGATCTAAGCTTTCCATATGGTTGTATACACGGTCTAGATTTTTTTTACCTGAAAGTCAGGCCATTTCAGACCTCTGGGTTCCACAGATCTAAGCTGTCCATCTAATGGGATATAATATTTAGATCTAAATTCATGTGTTGTGGCCCACCTGAGTCTTGCAATGTACTGATTTTTGTGTCATCCTTTCGTCCTGGTGTCACGCGTCAGATGAGTGTATTGGATGGTTTATACACACCAAGATGGACTCCACACAGAATTTGAACTATTTTAACGGTGGGAAGTTCCATCTCAACCGTTCCCCATGGTGCAGCCCAGCTGAGTTTTTTATCCAACTCGAAATTTGGGCCCCGGCCCAACACAAGGTGGCCCACCCAATGGATGGCGTGGATCTTATCTACACCAAGTCACCATCTACGTCAGCAAATAGTCACGCCCCTACTCGAGTACCCATGTCCCGCACCTCGGCCTAGCAACATATATGGGGAATTGGGGATTGATTATAAGAAAGTTTTAATACTCTGAGAGAGTCCAAAGGATCATACACAGGCACTTAAATTTTTCACAGGTTTGTAAAAATTGCATTCCATAATTTAAAGAAAACCGTCCAAATTTTGCATATTAGTATGGATACCATACCAACAAAAAATTGCCTTTATTTTATAATCTAACCATCAGACTGGTGCACATTTATTGGTGGCAAAAACAAAAATATCAGATGGTTTTATTTCAGCTAACAAGTGTCTACGAATCATAGGGACAGGATCTTTCCAAAAATGTGATTTTTGGATTGTAACTTAACTACATTGGTTTCCACGGTTTTTCGGTTTAATTTGGGTTGAAATATGACACATGATCTATTTCCAAGTGCTAGTGTATCAAGAGTCACAGGCGGTCAGAGTATTAAATAATGAACATGCTTAACAAACTTTACTTGAATGAGATAAACTCAGTGGGGGTGGTAAACAGTGAAGTGTGAACTGACAGTGGGAGTACTAAGAAGCTAACAAAAAAAAAAACTTGGTGGCCTTAATCTCAACAACTATGCCGATTCAACGGTCTGGTGGGGTATAAAATTATAACTATAACTTTTAAACGTGGTATAACCTATGTCAGTTTTGGAACAGTGTGAATTTTGGACCATTTCATCCAATGGATTGAATGGCATATAAACAAGCACCTCAATTGGCCTACTTTGCTAAAATTGTGAATTTGCGACAGGTTTGGCCTGTCGCAAAAATGACTTGGTTTAACGACGGATTTAGTTCTATAATGAAGAAGCCAGTCGCGCCCTATTTTACGGAGAATGTGGCGGTATGAAGTGGTAGGATTTAGCAACTGACGATATCCATCACTAAAATGAGATTTTCGACGGATTTGGTCCGTCGTAAACTTGCGACGGTTTTATATGGCATTGTATGCTGAAAACATACCGTGAACCAAAAATCAGTATCGATCCCCTGGTTGGAGAGGTCACTTTTAGAAGAAAAGGTAGAAAATAGAACAACAGCCCAAGTTCAACTTACATGGGTGGCTAACTTGATGAGTGTACTAAAATGATTTTTGGCACATTGCATTTTCACTGTGGATAACACCTAATGAATGACTCAGATCGATCGCATATGAGCCATGCTACACCAGAAGTAAGGTGATGTAGGCCATGTTCTAATGTTGATCCAATTGGGTAAAATTGGAACGAAGATAAGGGGGCGATTGGTCGCATAAGCCAAACAGGAGCGGTGTTTAGTCTTTATCTTATCCTTTCTGTGTTATTTTTCAAGTTTCAACATCAACGGTCGAATTTTATTTAGTTATTGACAAACAGTCCCAGCCAAAGCCAAACGTTTAATTGTCTGATCCTCGACCACAGGATACGTCCACCGTACTCTGGTTCTCATTTTGTGATATTGTGGCCATGGTTCAACGATCCTGACCATCAGTATGGTTGTGCCATCACGTGGATCTTGACCATCGGTACCGTTGCAGAAGATTACAGTGGTGGGCCCCACTCGAAGTACGCCATGCTCCAAATGCTTCACAATGGTAAGATCCTAACTGTCCAATCTTTGTTACTTGCAATAAACAAATCCAAGGGTTAGAATTGTGTAGTTGGCCAGAAGTCTAGCCATAGCTCATCAAGAGTCAGGATCACCTTACCTGGGCCGCACAAGTTCAGATTCAGAGCCCAAGGATACTATACATATCTTGTGGCTGAGGTTCATGTATAAGTCCTCTTTTAACGCATGCTTTTAGTGGACCTTTGTACTTTGGCTAGTGGCTACATTCAAGAGCGGGTTTAACGGTCCACATTCAAAGCAACAACTGTCATTGGAGATATAAGAAGACAAGAAGAAGAGAACGTACTGAAAATGATGTGAAAAATGAATGAGATAATGTCCAAAATGACCTTGTTCTTAGTCCCAATTTACTCCTATACCATTGGCCGGAGAGAGTGTGGGGGATCCCACGCAACTATCGGATCGGAGCACTTGGCACACGTGTAAAAAAAGACAGATATTCATATGATGTCATCTTGGGTGGGCCAAAGCTTGTGCTGGTCAGATGACCGTTGGATCTTCGTAATGTGGCTTTCAAACATAGTTCTAAAACTCGCTGGCTTGGCTGAATCTTAAAGGAACCGTTTGGCGCATGATATTGGGTGATCTAGAAATGTATTTGGTCTCATCCAATTTTCATCCGGCTTTGAGAAATTGAAAAGATTGAATTAATCTCAGTATCTAGAGTTATACACGAGTTGAATGGAGTCGAGTTTGGCACAGCTCAGCTCGGCTTGGCTCGGCCAGTAGCTAACCCCAGCTCAAACTTGACTCGGCTTGGTTCGATCAGCAGTTGGGGCTAGTTCAAGCCGAGTTCAAGCTTGTTTGGCATTTTCTCAAACACATGGAATTCATCTTTAATTTCTCACAAAATAAAAAATAGGAATAATATTTTACAGGTATTTCATCAAACGCCTATAGAGTAGCATCAAAATCAAACACTCAGGCGAGCAACATCAAAATCAAACAGTCGACGTATCCATTCGTTCCTCGTCATTGAGTCATTTCATCAAACACTCAGCGAGCAACATTCATATCAAAATAATTGAGTCACCAAGCTAATTCAATCCGAATATGTTCGAGTTGAGATTTGATCCGTGTCGAGTCAAGATCAAGCAAGCTTGAACTCATCTCAAAAATTTTTCGAGCTCTAAAAACTAACTCGACTCGGTCCGAATCCAATTTCAAGCTGAGGCAAGTCGAGCTTTTCCAAGTCTAATCGAGCGAGCTGACCAAGCTAACTTGACTTGTGTACAGCTTTACCAATATCATATCATGCAAAGCTAATGTTAAATAATGCATAATTTCTTATGAATTTTTTAAAAATCTATTATATTTATGTGCCCCACATTAATGTGTGTATTTTATTTATGTCATTCATTCGTACATGCCCTCTACATGTGACTTTCAAATTGCATATGCAAACGGTTGACTAGCATCAATTGTGAAATATAATTCCTTGATTACAATTCCATGATCCACTGAAGACAAGCTTCACTTAAGATAGTGTATTTTTTAAGTGGAAGAAGATCTCAAACGTTGGATTAGACAGTCAAAATACCATTATATTTTTAGACATAATCATTGTGTAATTATGATGTTTATTCCATCTAATACAGCTTCATGCCATTTAATCGTTTGTCCAAGCAGGCCTAAAGTTATGCAAATCATGTTTTTAACTTATCAATAGCTCATTCTCATCTAAAGGGTTGTTTGAGCATGTAATCGTTGATAATTAATGTGAAAAAGTGGTAATTGATGCTTTTAGATATCAAATATACAAAAAGATCTCATTTTGAAATCATAAGAAAACTAAGTAATTTAATTCACTAGATACTCATTATCATTCATTCGCAAGTACTCATTATCATTCATTTGCATGTAAGAATTACCTCTCTCAGTCTCTCTTCACCTTTACATTTTGAATATAGTTTATTAAAAACATTCACATGGATTTCAATAAATTTTAATTACAAGCTATCCAATATAATTACTAATTTCATTCCCCATGTATTTCATGTTAATTGTCAATGCATATCAAATACACTCTCACTACTCTTAAATATAAAAATATTTCTAAAGCTTAAAAAAGATGATTGAGATTACATCTTAATAATGTAAAACACTGTATTATAGCTTGATTGACGGTATCATTTCACGTAACCAACCCTAATTATTTATGATGTAATCAATGCTAACCAGTTGGGATATAGCTTAAATGATGATGACAAAGGACAACGACAAGGTGGGCAATTGCAAAAGTTCTTTAAGAAATTTCGTAGCTCGAAAGATCTAAACATGAAATGCTAACACATGGGCCTGACGTTTTGTACTAGTAATCCAAAGCATTGGTCTCCTGGGTCCCCCCTTGGATGGACTATAGCCAAAAGTACTCCTCACTTGAACACTCTAGTTACCAACCTAGGACCATTTTTCAGTTGAATGTGGACCATCATCTTGGCCATTTATTTGAATGGCACCAATTCAAAAGTCAAAATTGTCCCATTCAAGATGATTTCAAGAGATGTGAATGGACCCATAAACCAATGGTTTTGTTTGCTTGAATTACCTTATAATTCCAATATATTACACAAATCCTTGTCAATGATTGATGTAGAGCAGGTCGCAGACACTTTCATGTATAAAATGGACCAGAGAAGGCCCCATCGTAGGTGGAGGTGATCTGGACTGTCAGAATCTTTCAACTCGCATATCTTGCAAATCATAATGAGTTACTTGATATATTATATATGATTTTGGAGTAAGAGAAACTACTTTAGCCCATTTACAAGATTCCATCATATCAACAATCAAAAATTCATTTTATTTCTGGTTTTACTGCTTATAGTAAGTTATAGTTTGATTATAAGTTTTCGACCTTTAAGCTTTAAGAGTTGTATACAGCATCAAAAGTGCCTACAAAAATTAGAAAAATAACATGATTAAGCCACATAGTATAGTTCCTATAAATAATAAAAGTTACATTGGGACCTTACTCTTGCCAGGGTGGTAGACTCTCAAGAGTTTCAACCCCAGTGAAGGGTTTGAGTACCCATAGGTGGTGAAATTCCACCAGCGTGAGTGTGTGGGGTGTGCATGCGTGTATGTTAAAAATAAATAAATAAATAAATAATAATAAAAGTTACAAATTTTTAGGGAGTTTGAGGTGGAGTTTGATTATGAAACTTTTTATAAGACTTGGCATTACTATTTAAAAGGTTGTAAATTTGTTTTTATTATATACCAATAAAATTTTGAAACTTTTTAAATTTACTTTTATTTTCTTATTTTACCTCGTAGATTTCAGACATCCCTGCGAGGAGTCAAGAGAAGCTCTCTAGATTTGGAGTAGTTACCCCCCCTGCGGAAGACACTGATTGAGCTCATCACATTAATCCCTGCGTCAGTGACCAAGTACCAATTCATCTAAACCTAATCGGAGCCATTCACTTCATGACCCACTTTTATGGTAGACATCCAACGGTGAGGTGACAGCTCATGTCCAACTTAGACTTCTAATAAAAATAGGAGAATTTTAATTTTTATACTCCACTTGCCACTCTCTCTGATTGCATGTCTACCATAATACGGTAGTTCAGGACCTATTATATCATTTCCTAAGACCCAAACGTTTGGATAGAGATTCACGTGTAGTGGTTGGCTGAGACGTGTAATCCATACATACAGAGTATCACCCCGCGCTTCTCATGAGCAAACAGTCTCTCTACGGACGTGCATGATTCTATGCATGTGGGGCCGTGGCTTAACTATCCAAACTATTGATCTGATGGTACACACAGATGATAGTGTCTTCTGTACAAATCTTCAAGATTGGAAGATTATAGCCTTTCAATTGATGGCCTAAAAAAGGATTGTTAATGGTATGGTCCATATTAAAAAATAGTTAGATAACGATTGAAATAGTCTAATGCTAGAGGTTTTTCTTACTATAGTTCTCCATCCATTGTAGGCCCATCATATAAACGGATTAGATCGTTGAAAATTATCCTTAAATGTAGAGAATCCTGTGCGTACATTTCCTGATAAACTGGGCCCTATATGTACGTGTATTTTTACGGGGAATAGAAATATTCAGTCCTTTGTCCGTCAGCTTATCCGCTCTGGCGTTATATGGCATCAGCTGACGCATCATTCCCACTAAGGATATTAACGAAATGGCACCCGTATTTTGACTTTATTAGATAGAACTCCTCAAATTATATTTCTTTAAACGTCACCACTTACATTTTGACGGTCTATTTAGTTTTCCTCAAATTCAAGTGATGCCCGTTACATCTTTTTTATAAAAAAAAAAAAAAAAAAGAATAAATGCCTCAAAAAATTGTCATATTTTTACATATATTGATGAAAATATTAGTCCACATTCATGTCCAACATCTTTGAATGGTCCAAATAGTTGTCCACTTACTTCTAGAATATTCTAGATCATTGTGCACAATATTGGTAATGTTCCAATGTCGTGTATATATATATATATATATATATATATATATATATATATATATATATTTGGACAGTCTAGATATGATAATTTTATTCTGTAGTCATTGGCCTTGTTATCTGTCATTCTCTTTCGTTGCTCTTGGGTAAACATAAACATATGTCGTAAGAAGAAAGTTCATCTACTTTTTAAATAATCTAAATCACCAACCAATGACTGATTTAGATTACAATCTATTATTGAGTGTTGAATGGGTCTAGATCATTGTCCATCATTCTGAAATAATCAACATCAATGTCAATGGTTATTACTTTAAAAGACATTTTATTATTTTAATAAAAAATAGTTAGTCAAGATAGTTTGAATTTAATTGAAAAAATAAAATAAATAGACCTCTGCAAACGAGGGTACTAATATTTAAAGAAGAGGTTTTTAAGGGGTTATGGCTAATTATGCCAAAAAGATGGCATTTCTTCTTCATTGTGTTTGGGACATGAGAAACGGATTGGCTACTCCTACCTTACACCAGCCAGCTCTGTGGGCCCCACAATCATGTATTTGTTTCATCCATTCTGTTAATCCAATTTTACATTTCATTTTGGGAATCTATTAAAAAAAATAAAGGGATATAAATCTCAGATGGGCCACACTACAGGAAAACAATAGTGATTGGATATCCAACGTTAAAATCCTACGTAGGCCCACTGTACTGTTTAGGAAGTACTGTACCGCACACCAGGTCTATGTACCTGGCGCATGCAAAAGACTAAAGAGCCTCGTACTCCTCAGGCCCAGTAATGATGGTACAAGTGTGGAAAGAAGATCAAAGTTACGTAGGCCTCAGCATGATGTATTTACTGTATCTAGGCCGTCCGTCTATTTTGCCAGAACATTTTAAGGCGTGTTTGGCTGGACAGATTGGATGGGATTAGATGGTATTAGAGTAGAGGTAATGATAGCTGTAAAAGTGGATTGGTGTATATGTAATGATGGTATTAGTATGGAAAGAAGTTCAAAGTTAAGTGGGCCTCATCATGATGTATTTACTATATATACCCCATCCATTTTGTGAGATCATTTTAGGGCCTCTTTGGCTGGGCAGATTGGATGAGATTGGATGGTATTAGAGTGAATTGCACGGATTTCAAGATAATGATAGCTGCGACAGTGGATTGGTGCAAGATTTATGGGATTGCTATATCTCGGGATTGCTATATCTAGTCTGTTTGGCATGCTTGGCGAATCTTGGGATTAAACTTTCCAATCCCTTTCAATCCCTCGATTCAAACACATCCGAGGCAATTTTGAAGGGATTCCGGATTAGGGTAGATTGGATGGGATTTAAAGGTAATGATGGTGATGTCAGTGGATTGTCTTAGGGCCTGTTTGGGAACGTGGATTTGAAACCCCCTGGATTCTCAACCCCTAGATTGCCAACCCCCTGGATTCAGAACTCCTTGTTTTTGTTTGGCACCTTAGATTTGGAATCCCCTGGATTGTAAAATTCGTGTTTGCGAGTGTGGATTTGAAATCCCCTTAAATTTTGTACTATATTTGCATGAATATTTAAGGAGATCAAGTAAATTATTTAAAATATCCAAAGTGATTAAAATATGCTACAACATAAATAATAGTTATAACAAACCCATCAAAATATATACATTGAAAAAAAAAAGATGTAATTCTAAACTTTTGGTGGGCCCACTAAATTTCACCATTGTCCAAATTGCCCACACGTGCATGCAAGTAGCCCACACATTCTCCGTTGGGCCCACTATCAGCGCATGTGGTTTATCCACGCCGTTCATCCATTTTTACATGTAATTTTAGGAGTTGAACCCAAAATTGAAGCATATACAAAGTTCAAGTGGAATATACCATAGGAAACAGTGGAAATATTAATTTCCACTGCTGAAACCTTTACAAGGCATCCACTGATGTTTATTTATCATCCATTCAGTTCTTAAGATCACACTGACATGTATGAAGTGAAAACACAATTATCAACATGATCTAAAACTTTCATGGTCCCCAGAACTTTTCAACAGTAGATGTTCAATTAATACTTTTTTTAATGGTCTGGTCCACTTAGTTTTTTTTATATGCTTTATTTTCAAGCTAACTTATTAAAAGTATATGATAAAACAGATGGACGGAGGGTATAATATGGATAAATGATGATGGTCCTTAATAATAGTTAGAAATCCACTCCGACTATAATATGAGTTATCTTATTTTAGGCGTAGGACATAAACTTTAGGGTCATTGGTAGTTCCAGTTGATCACACATATGGCTCACTTGAATGATATTTACCCTTAAATTTTTTTCTCAAATCTTAAATTTTAATAGGTTATATAATGGCTGGATTACACCGTTCATATAACCATCATAGTAGGACATATGAATAAAGTGTTCTCATCCCTCCATTCACTGTTTTATTTGGTGTGGCCCATGTTAAGCCTAAATTAGTACAATATTTTGGTCATACGGATAAATTTTGACAAGTCATCATATAGTCGGAACAGATTTTACATAACCATTTTAATGGGCTAAGCAACTAATAAATTGCAATTCGTTCAAAAAAAAAAAAAAACGTTATAAACCAACCTGTTCCGTCCATCACCTTCAAATAAAACAGTCCATCTCCTTTTATAACTCTGTAACAGGGTTCCGCAATAATCTTTCCGCACGCTCTAGCGGCGTATGCAACAACCTTCTTTGGTACCGGAAAGGTAATGGTCACAACGTTTTTTAAGAAGATGAATGAATTTTTTTTAAGAAGATGAATGAGAGAGTTGTTGTAAATGGTTGAGTGCGAATAGTAGATTTTTTTAAAAAAAAATCAAACGGTTGGATTTCCGACCATTTAACTACTTTAAAAGGCCAATCTAAGGTTGAAGTGTGGATTACAAACTCCCATATTGAAGGGATTGTCAACCCCCAGTTACTTTATGGTGCCAAACGGCTTGGGGATTGCCAATCCCCTTCAATCCCCTCCTATCCACGGTGCCAAACGACCACTTAAGATCCATAGGATTGCTATGTCCCGGGATCAGGATCCCATGTCTGTTTGGTGCGCCCAACCAATCCTGGGATATATCTTCCAATCCCATCCAATCTAGCTGGCCAAACAGGCCCTTAGAGTATATGTCCAAAAATAATTCATATACAATCTCAAGTGGACCACATCACAAATAGCAGTGGGGATAATAATTCCCATTGTTAAAACATTAGTAGGGTCTACCATAATATTTTTTTTCTCCATTCAATCTGTTCGTAAGCTCACACAAACATGGATGAAAAAAAATATATATATATAAGATTGATCCAAAACTTCCATAACCCTAAGGTTTCAATGTTTCGCGTTCAATCTCCCACTGCTTTACTGCTTTCTTGAGTGTGGTTCACAGAACTTGGTTACGTCAGCACACCAGCGAGGTCGCTGATGTGCGGGACACCAGCCATACCGTGGAGCCTGCAAAACCTGAAGACGGCAGAGAATAGAGATAATCGAGTCTTACAAATTCATCAAAGCACACAGGGCAGCGTGTTGTGAACTGGGACCGTCCATTTGGTGGGACCGAGTGTGGATGGCAAATAGTTTAAAATAAATGTACGTGGAACTGTACTAGCTGCTCATCGTTGGAGACGGATTGGCTACTCCCCCTGACACCAGCCCCGTGGCTGGTGGTTGGTGATTTGTGGGCCCCACCATGATGTATGTGTTTCATCCATTCGGTCCATCCATTTTTACATGCCATTTTATGGCTTGATACAAAAAATGATAAATAATGATCGGATATCCACCATTAAAATCCTCCTAAGGCTTAGTGTACTGTTTATTCGATATCCAATCTTTTGATTAGGTCGTAAAGACCTGGATGAAGGGAAAAAAATAAATATCACCTTGATCTAAAACATTTATGGCTCCGAAACGTTTTTAATGGTCAACATTCATTCAACATTGTTTCTTGTAATGTGGTCCACTTGAGATTGATATATACCTCATTTTTTCTTTTGTTCCATAAAATGGTCTATTTAAAATACATGCATTATGGTGGGGCCCACGGAGCACCAACCATCAGCCATTGGCTGGTGGCAGGGGGAGTAGCCAATCCGTCTCCCTCATCGTTGGCCTTCGAATGTACGGTGGAAAATAAAAGTATGTAACGGTCGACTTTTGAGGGTGTGATTGCCCAGCAAGTGTGATTTTTGAAAACTGACTCTCCAGGAGAGCGCGACGGACGCGGATTCGGTGGATCAGGTGAACACCCAGGTCAGTGTATCCGTGACTGCGGAGCTTGCCCTAGTATATTTTTTTTATATCCACACTGTTCATCAGTTTTTACAGCTCATTTTAAGGCATGAACCCCAAAATGAAGCAGATCCATATCTAAATCGGACCACGCCACAGTAAACATCGGTGACTGAATGGTCACCATTAAAATCGGCTTGGGGGCCACGAAAGTTTTGAATCAAACTGATATTCGTGTTTTCCCTTCGTCCATGTCTGTGTCCTTATCATCATGTTAGATGGCAAATAAACATTACGGTGGACCCTAGGAAGTTTCTAACGGTGAGTATTCAATCACCACTGTTTCCTGTGCTGTGGTACGGCTGAGATTTGTATCTACTTCATTTTTTTGGCTCCCATTCTAAAATAAGCTAGAAAACTGATGGACGGTGTGGATATAAAACAAACATCATGGTGGGCCCCACAGTCACGGAATTTAGAGACCATTGTGGTTCCCCGGATCCACCTATCCGCATCGGGTCGTGTTGGGAGGAAGAACCCCATCCATCATGCCGCACGTGCGCCAACATATCATGCATAAAATGGGCCATAAATCCGGCTGAGGATCACATGGGCCACTCTTGTATAAGTATAATGGATGGTCAGACAAAATCAGCAGTCGCATTTATTCAACATGCCGACGGGTCTCATCTGACGAATGGACCCGAATTAATTATGTGACGGTGGGTCGTTGTCGACTGATCCAGACCGTTAACATAATTGTCCCCAACGTGGATTGGGCACAAAAGTCTTTTAAGATCAGAAGTTCCTGGCTATCGAATATGGTCCCCTCTCTTTTTTGAACGTGATCTGTTGCTGTACTTCCTTTCCAAACTCACTATCGGCCACCTGCTGAACGGTTAGGATATTCTCATCTGGGACTTTTGATTCATAGCCATCCATTGTGGGGCTCCCAATATCAACGCTTTGGATCAGATGATGGGCGCCAAGAAGATGCTCTGGCCCATATATAGGTGGTCCATGCAGACAACCTTCGGTCATCTTTTTCTTCCAACACACGTGCGGTTCACATGATCCCTGATGTGCTTTATTTCTGGGCCAGGTCGCGTTCAATGAACTCAACCTGATGAATGGCCCCGATCTCGTCTCCCGAGTATCTACATGATGTGAAATGATCTCTAATGGTCTAAGTGTACGTAAAACCTCCGCACGTAGTTTTTCAAGGTGGGCACTCAATTACCACTAATTTCTGTGGTGTGGCTCATCGGAGGTTTGAATTAATCTTTATTCATTTTTGTGCTAATGCTTTGAAATAATCATTCAAAATGAGTGTCCAATATAAATAAAACACATGCATGATTGTGGGGCCCACAAAGCGCTGGTAGTGTCAGTACGCACACCGCATCCCGTGGAAGGGCGATCCTCTTTTGCATGTTGCCATGAGTGATATGTCAGCAGGAAACACGCTGCGGTACCACATGCAGTGGTGGGTGCTATTGGTTAAAATGATTAATTTTTAATTGCTAAAACAATGCATTGTTTAAGGACGTAGGTCAGAGGATATTGGTCAATCTTAGTGGGTCTCATGTGGGGGCGCATTCGGATACTATAAAACTTTTCATGCACCGAACTACCTTTTTAACACGTCAATTTAATGTATTTTAGGGCCTGTTTGGCCGGGTGGATTGAAAGAGCTTGAATGGTATTAGGGTGGATGGCGTGAATTTCTACATAATGATGGTGTTATCTTAGGGCCAGTTTGGCCGGGCAGATCCCATGGTATTAGGAGGGATGGGAACAATTTTAAGGTAATGATGGTGGTGTCAGTGGATTGTCTTAAGATCCATGGGATTGCTTATATACGGGACAAGTTCACTGGGTCTGTTTGGCACGCCCCGCATATCTTGGGATTTTACCTTCCATCCATTCAACCAAGGGATAGGATCAATTTTAAGGTAATGATGGCGATATCAGTGAATTGTCTCAAGATCCATGGGATGGCTTATATCCCCGGACAAGTTCACCGGATCTATTTGGCTCGTCATGCCTATCCAAGGATATTGCCAATCACATCCCTCCTAATACCGTGGGATCTGCCTGGCCAAACAGGCCCTTAAGATCCATGGGATTGCTATATCCCGGGTTTGCTATATGTTCACTCCCCAAGTGCAGGGTTGTGATGTAGTAATAACTCGGTAAGACCGAAGTCGAATCCCAAGGGACTGAAACTTGTACGTTATCTAAAACTAACTAGAAGTAGAACTAGGCTAAGATGAATTCTAAATCAATTAACAATGGTGAAATACTTGTAGAATAATTAATCTAAAACTTAGGAAATAATTCAGAGATAGGAAACTAGGGATTCAGAGGATCCACTTGTAGAGATCAGGGAGAACTTATACTTGCATCAAAAATCATGAAAATTACTGAACTGCCGTTGATCTAGTTTTCAAAAAGATGAAAGGAAGATAAATTAGAATGGATTCCATCACCAAACCATGCCCAAAAGACCATGGCAAACAACAGAATTAAACTAATTACCACCCAATCACATGTATGAAAGTTAGGAAGGGTACCGTCATCCAACCATGCCCAGGAGACTATGGTGAACAACAGGACGTCCTGACGTCATAAACATGAAAAGGAAATAGAAATATTCAAAGCATCGCAGACCCATTGTAATTTCAGTCACAACAGACCATTAAGAACTAAAAATATTCCCATAATAATCAACTAAAATCAACATCGATTCATGAATTAAAAATAAAATAAAATAAAATCTCTCATCTCACTACAAGCTTCACCTCTTAACCCTAGCTAGGAGGATTTAGCCTGCCATGGATGGGCTCAATCTAAATAAATAAAGAGAAAAGGAAAAGGAAAAGAAAAGGGAAAGAAAAAAACCAAGCTCCTCTCTCTCTCCTCTTCCCACGTTGAAACCCAAGCTCGAGCCCTCTGTTCTTCCTCCCAAGACCTTGAATCAATGCTCCCCACGTCCAAAAACCTCTTTTTATAGCTGCTGGAAGGCTGGAGTCAGTGACAGAGTTGTAGCAGGACACGGAGTGCAATTTTCGCAGCCAAGTTCGGTACCATGAAACACGCCACTTTCCTCGCTTAAATTCCAAAGAAACACCGTCCCTTAGTACTTTCTTGGATCCTCTACATGATAGACGGTTCAGATCTGCCATATGATCAAAGATGGTGGGCCAAAACTGTCCGAAAAAGTCAGTTTTCGCGGATGTGCGAAACCTTTCGCACCATTTCGCTGTTGTGGTCGGTGGGCCCCACAGAAACATTTTCTGGAAAATCCACCCCATCCATTGGATTCAGAACGAAATTTTAGTCAAGAATAGGTGGTTTTGAACGTCCATTGACGTGTCCCAGAGAAGAAATAACTAAAAGATCAGATTTGAACGCTACCGGGCAGCCCTTTTGTGGCCCCTGTATCGCTCACGTGTGTACGCATGGGTACAAAAAGTCAGTATATTTTTATAGTATTCGAGCCCCTCTACACGGTGGACGGATCAGATTGGCCATACGAGCAATGAATGGGGCCCACTATCGTTCGCAAAACGAACGCAGGCCGTCCATTCGCTGCGCCTTACGCAAAGAGGGAGAGAGAGACGGGGCGCTAACCCGGTGGTTGCTCCGGTGCGGCTCGCGTGCAAACGTGTTGTGTACATACACATTGCACGTGGGGTCCACTGTGATGTTTATGTGAAATCCATTCCGTCCATCCTCTTCAAAATCTCATTTTAACCGTGCAGAACACTTATCAAGCATATCCAGCTGGCGGGTGGGCCCCAAATTGAAGATTGATGGGCTGATCTGCCCATTAGGCCACTTCCGCAACGATCCAATGGATGATTTTTGACGTGTACGGTTAATTTATGGTCCTCAGGCCACGTATGAAGTTTCGAGCCAAACGGATGGTGTGAACCTCGTGATCTTGCATTCTGGACGTCCTTCAGGCCACTTGAGCTTCAATTTCTTACTTTTCTCGGATTTCTGACCGTGTATATTTGTCAATCTTAGTCCCCTGGAGTATGTTCCTTGCCTGTGGCGTCAACAGAGTGTTAAATTCATACTTTTAGCAACTTTTTACAGTTCATGCTTTCAACTACACCCTGTATCACAAACACGGCAAAACGGGCTATTAAACGGCATTATGTACGTAAATTCAGGTAATAAATGGGGTCTAATATGCAGTATTTGACCCTCAACACTATATTGAGTCTGTTTGGCACCCCGGCCAATTCTGAGATTAAACCTTCGCGTCCCTTTCAATCCCTCTAACCAAACATGTCCCAGCAAATTTGAACGAATTAAGGTGGATTGGATGAGATTTAAAGGTAATGATGGTGTTGTCAGTGGATTGTCTTAAAATCCATGGGATTAGGCTTAGACCACCCAATCTGTTTGGCACGCCTGGCCAATCCTGGGATTTAACTTCCAATCCCTTCCAGTACCATCCAATCCCTTCCAATCCGCCCAGCCAAACGGGCCCTTAGATATTTCAGATGTTTGTTAACAAATGCCGTGTTTCGAATTTAGTATTTAATTTTCAGACTTCATTCATAATCACTAAACAAGTTTTTTGACTTCAGCTTTCAGATTCAGCCTTTAAATTTTAGATTCGATTCAAGCTTTAGACTTCAAATTTAACAAACGGAGCCTAAGTGTCTGTAAAACTTCCTGTGCACCTACTTGCATTTGTACTCATTAACATCCCCAGCACTTATCTGGACTGTCCATTGGGTGGACCAGATTAGGAGTTACCCTGGTAACAGATTAGTGGAGTGTTACCTTACTGTGGGATGGTATAACGTAAATTGTGTAACACTCCATGGCGCGCTTAGTAATCAGTAATTTCTGTGGGGCCCACCATGATACATGTGTCATTAAGCACACCGTCCATCCATTTTTGCAGCTCATTTTAAGGCATGATCTCAAAATCAAAGCATATCCAAAGCTCAAAGTGGACCACATGATAATGAGGTCCACCGTTGAAATCTTCCAAGAGCCCAGGTGATGTTTATGGACGTGGATTGCGTCCTACTCCCACACCTCTCTAGCTACGAACAGGTGGACGGGCCCACCGTGCTATATTTGTTTATCTACACTATCCCTTTTCTCATATCATTTTAAGTATATGATATCTGGTTTCAACACTGAGGTCTTGATCTCGATCCCTAGTGAGGTGGCCAACAATGATGTGTGAATTGTCATTGGAGTGTACTAACAAGCTAATTAAAAAAAAAAAAAAAGCATATGCACGTGAATGAAACAGAGTACCCACCAAAGATAACTCTTACATTTCATGCAACTTGTATTTAATGAAAACCAAGATTATTATTTGGTGTGGTCTAATTGAGTGTTATATCCTCCTCATTTTTGTGCACGGAACTTTAACTGACGTAGTAAAATGGACACAGTTTGGATAAACAGATGCATCATGTTGGGCCTGACCACAGAACTGCCGGGCAGGGTGGGAGACACGCACCGTGTCTGATGTTTATTTGCCATCTAACTGGTTTGTAAGGCCACATGGACAAAGGAAAAAAAAAAAACAACAAACAAACTCAAAGACAGCTTGCTCCAAAACTTCAGCAGTTTCGGAAGCTTTCAACAGTAGGCATTCAGTTCACTCTGTTACTTGTTTTCTTTTCTTTTGTATTTTTCATAAACCCTTTAGAAAAAAACAAAAAAAAAAACAAGAAGAAGAAGAAAGAAGTCCCCTCTGTTACTTGTGGTGTGGTCTAATTGAACTTTGTATATACTTTAATTTTGGCCTTGGACATAAAATTACATAGAAAAATAAATGGACAACATGGATAAAGAGGAAACGGATTGGCTACTCCCTCTGCCACCAGACCAATGGTAGCTAGCCTGTGCTATGTGAGCTCCACCATGATGTATGTGTTTCATCTATTCTGTTCATCCATTTTTACAGATCATTTTAGGGATTTATTCCATAAACGTGGGGAGATTTATTCCATAAACAAGGGGGATATAAATCTCAAGTGAACCACACTACAAAGGAAAACAATAATAACTGGATATCCACCATTAAAATCCTCGTAAAGCCCTCTATACTGTTTATTTGACATTCAATCTGTTAATTAGGTCATACATACCCAAATGAAGGGGAAAAAAACAAAGATAGTCTATGAGCATTCAACACTGTTTCATATAATGTTTAAAATCCTCCTAAAGCCCACTATACTGTTTATTTGATCCAAAACTTTTATAGCCCCAAAAAGTTTTAAATGGCCTATGAGCATTCAACACTGTTTCATATAATGTAGTGCATTTGAGATTTGGATATACCTCATTTTGGTCTCAGACCATAAAATTCTAGAAAAATAGATGAACGGCATGGATGAAACACATACATCATGGTGGGGCCCATCGTTTCCGGATAAATCGCAAATATCACCATGGGCTCCATAGAATTTACTCAGCACGTTATAGGGTACTTTGTCACTCAGTACACAATCATTTTCCACTAAGTTATTTTTTAATATTCTATTCTATCATTAAAATAATGCAGCCTGTATCCTAACGCGGCTTCCAACGGTGAAAAAAATTTTGAAATGCTTCTTCAGGACGTGTGTTAGTTTGAAAGTAGCTGCTTTCTTGTCGTGGCCAAAGAATCCCTCTCCCACGTGACAAGGTATTATTCAATTCTTCTTTGTCAGCACCTGTACATCAACTTGCCTAAAGTGGGCCACTAAGATGAAATTTGTATTCCTACTAAAAGATATTCTCTAAGGAATTGGGTTTGGTGGGGAAAAACCGAATTCGGTCCGGCCGTGATCATGGCCCACTTTAATGCATCTGTTATATATCCACGTGGTGTATCTGTTGTGCCAGCTCATTTAAAAGCATGACCCAAAAATGAAGCTGATCTAAATCTTAGGTGGACCACATAGGAAATAGTGGTGATCGATCATTAAAAGCTTCCCGTGAGCCACACCAGTTTTGGATGAGGGCGATTTTTGTGTTTACTCATTATAGTCCGTGTGCCCTTATCCACAGGTTGAATGGCAAAGAAACATTATGGTGGGCCTTATGAAGTTTTAACCTGGGCCGTTCAATCACCATTGTTTCACATGGTGTAGTTTATGTGAAATTATTTACTTCATTTTTTAGCTTAGGCTCTAAAATTAGCTGGCAAAATGGATGAATGACATGGATATATGACGCATATATCAAGGTAAGCCCCATGATTCCTAACTTGATGGAATTTGCTCCCATTTATATTAACTAATCACATATAGGTATTTGCACCACTATTTATAGTACATAGCTTCTTTAGCCATAAGATGTATTTTAGAGCAAGTTTAAAATAACTGTATTGGGTCCCACATCATACACCACCCATATGGCTATGCATCACTCACATTGCTCTGCGCAAGTTGAGGGTGAGCATAACAATATCATTCATCCATGATACCATTATGTTGTAGCCACAGGATGTATTTTAGGGCAAGTTTAAAATGGTTCTCATCCTCTACTTACCATAAGTAGAAAAATCTTACTTTACTACGTTGTGATTGGTCCATGCCATCACTTGAGGCTTGGATCCACCTCATTTTTGAGTTTCTACCCTGAAATGATACAGAAAAAATGGATGGACAACATAGATAAGACCCATACATCATGGTGGCCACTCAAAGCGCCTACCCACTTCCAGCTAGAGATAGGCAGAGGTAGGACACAATCTGCGTCCACTAAATAGAATGTGTGGATGTGGTCTAGTTAGATTGCAACAAGTACGATTTTTCTGCTTGTGGCAAGCAAAGGATCTGAATTCGTCTAAAATTACTGTATTGGGTCCCACATCATACACCACCCATATGGCTATGCATCACTCACATTACTCTACGTTGGTTGATAGTGAGCATAAAAATTCATTCATCCATGATACCATTACCTTGTAGCCACAAGATGTATTTTAGAGCAAGTTTAAAATGAATTTGGATCCTCTGCTTGCCATAGGCAAAAAAATTCTACCTTATTGCATTGTGAATGTTCCACTTCATCACTCGTGTTGCCAGCAATGCTCCATTAAATAGCGTATGATGATGTGGTTCAATTAAATTGCAACAATAGAGATTTTCCTGCTTGTGGCAAGCAAAGAACCCATATTCTTTTAAAATAACTACTTTGGGTCCCACATCATCCACCACCCATATGATTATGCATCACTCACATTATTAGGGCCTATTGACAATAAGCATAAGAGTATCATTCATCCATGATACCATTACTTTGTTTGGTCGATGTGCACTAGTTTTACAAGGGGCTTTAAATCTTCATTATGATGGGAGAAACCATGTGAAACCAATAGCACATCGCATGCTTATAAGTGATCAGTTCTCCATTTATATTTTTATTCTAAGGATGGTTGTAAGACTTTTAGTACTTTTTAGGTATTTAAATTATAAGAAATAAAATAGAAATTTGATTATTCAAAAGAAATTTGATTTGAGTTTGTTTATTGTTGGGGACAATCTTTGTTGGTTTTTTTTTTTCTAATTGAGGAACTGTGGTGGGCCCATCTTAGTGTTTTCGTTAGTCAGTGGGTGTTAGATGTATCGTTTATCCATTTAGTCATTGGGCATCAAGTGTCTCATAAAACTAAAATTTGCGCCTTGGGATTGCCCCGTGAGAGGCGATGGTGTCAAACAACCGCATAGCCAACAAGACGTGGGATAACTAATATCCAATGAGGTAGTACCCAAAGGGTTTTTTTTTTTTTGTTAGCTTGTTAGTATAGCCACGGTCAGTTCTCACCCCACTGTTAGTCATCCCTAATAAGGAATTGATACCAAAACCTCAGTGTTAAAACTGTAAAACTTAGTAAAATGGTATTGGCCTGAATGTCAAAAACCGTGTGACTATTCTCATTTATATACAATTAAAGAAGAAGTTTGAAATACAAAGATATAAAATAACAGAAATTCAAATATAGTCAAAAGTTATCTCCTAAGGTAGAGAACGTTTATCTGTAGAACGTAACTGATCTGGTGGATAAGATAAGTGAGAACCCAAGGGAATCTCGGTGGTTTGAATCATATGGTTATCATTCCCCCGCAAGCTAATGGGGAGAGAAACCACCATTAACTTGTCATGAAGCTAACAAAACCGTGCTGAACTGAGTCCCTTTATAAAGATATCAGTAGTTTGATCATAAGAACCAATAAACTGAAGGGCGATATCTCGATTAGCAACTTTCTCTCATACGAAGTGGAAATCAACTTCAATATGTTTAGTGCGAGCATAAAACACGGGATTAGAAGCAAGAGCAAGAGCACCATTATTGTCACACCAAATAGCAGGAGTAGTAGGCATAGAAATATGAAGTTCTTTGAGGAGCATACGAATCCAATAAAGCTCAGCAGTAGTAATAGCTAATGCCCTATATTCTGCTTCAGTGCTAGAACGAGCTATCACGGATTGTTTCTTGGCAGTCCATGAGATTAAGCAAGAGCCAAAGAAAACACCATATCCGATAGTAGATCATCGATCATCGGGATTACCAGCCCAATCTAAATCACAAAAGGCCTGAAGAGTTTGCTCACCCTTTGAGTACCACAATCCTAGATCAATGGTGCCTTTTAAGTATCGCAAGACACATTTTGCTGCTGTCCAATGAATAGAATTAGGACAATGCATATGTTGGCGCAATTGGTTGACAGAAAATGCTATATCAGGCCTAGTCAAGGTGCAAGATTGGAGAGCTCCCACAGTTTGTCGATATTCTGTAGTTTGAGAAGCTGTGAATGGCTCACCAACATGAGTGGATAATTTAAGGCCTGTGGTACAAGGAGAGGAAACAGGTTTGGCCCTAGCCATCTTGGTACGATAAAGAAGATCCCCAATGTATTTAGACTGTCAAAGATGTAATCCAGCAGAGTCACGCCTTGCTTGGATGCCAAGAAAATAGCATAAAGGACCAAGGTCCTTCATCTTGAACTCGGTTTGCAGCTTCTTGATTAGAGATTGAATGAGAGAAGGATCTGTACCTATAACAAGAATATCATACACATAGATGAGGATAAATAGATGAATATTCTTCTTATGATAGACAAATAAGGAGGCATCCACTGGTGAGAATAGTCACACGGGTTCTGGAATGAGAGGCAAATTTGTTTGCTAGAGAACTCCACACCTCTCGAGCAGATGTGATGCTATAGACAGAAGCTAGCACCTTGTCAGATAGAGTGGCATTAATCCAACTTAACACACATTGATCTTTCTTATTCCAGAGAATATAAGCTGCATTAAGAGAATGAGTTAGTTCCCCTTCATTATCAGAAAGCAACTTGGATGGACACGGCTCAAAACCATCCACGAAGCCCATCAAGTCATGACTTTTTAGCACTGGCACAATCTGAGATGACCATATGAGATATTTTGAGTCACTCAGCTTAATTGATACAAGATGGCTAATGTTTGGAGGAGCAAAGGTAACATTGGAGGAAGCAGAAGAAGAGAAAGCCATAGGTGAGAAGGAAAGGATCAATTGAAATTAGGCGTATGCCAATGGCTCTGATATCATGTAAAACTTAGTAAAATGGTATTGGCCTGAATGCCAAAAACCGTGTGACTATTCTCATTTATATACAATTATAGAAGAAGTTTGAAATATAAAGATATAGACTAACAGAAATTCAAATATAGTCAGAAGTTATCTCCTAAGGTAGAGAACGTTTATCTGTAGAACGTAACTAATCTGGTGGATAAGATAAGTGAGAAGCCAAGGGAATCTCGGTGGTTTGAATCATATGGTTATCAGAAACTCAATCTATCAAAAGGTTGTTAAATTCATGCATATTGTTTGGATATTTAGAATAGTTAGGAATATGGGTCATTTCTTTCTTTCAATTTGAGATGATGTGCATGGTATGCATGCTATACACATAATATATGTCGCGTGGCTTCCAGTAATATATGGATTGAGATCAAATTCCAAGTTGTGGTTTGGCACATGCCCTTAATTGAACTCTCAAGAAGAAGGAAAAAAAAAAAACCTCTCAATTAAAAGTTGAAACCTCTAAAACTATCAGATTGTATGGTATAAAATAACATTAGCCATAATCTACCATAATTTGTCTTCAAGTAGTCAGATCGCCAATCAAGTTCAGGTAAAAGCTTTCGAAGGCCTGAGCATACACAAGCTTTGATTAGTCCCAACCATGAAAGTGGATATAATCATGGAAAAAATGAAGGAAATTGATGGATATAATCATCTAGTGGGTGTGAATTTTAGGGGGAGAAAAAGCTAACCATGAAAGTGGTGTGATTAATACATCACCCAATCTAATGTGCTAACGTGAGAAATGAAAATAGTTGATAGTCTAATATTCTATTTGCAAATTGAAGGAAAATGATGGAAGTGATTATCTAGCGGGCGTGATCTTTGAAAAGTAAGCCAACCACGATGACAAGGACGTAATGGATACGTTGCCTTGCCATTGCCAAGTAATATAGAGAGAGATTTCTCTGTTATCTCCAACCTTATCAAAACCATGACAAAAGCCAACTGATTGAAAACCATTCCACTTAATTAGTTTTTGCCAAATCAAAAAGTTGGCATGAAACCAGAGACCATCCAGTGCTAATGAAAAAGCGGACGTTGATTAATTACTAACATTGAGAGATTGGCAAAGTCGTTATGGGGCAGTGTTATGCGGACCCACCATAACATGTGTTCTATCCATGCATGCCATCTATTTTTTTTAGATCATTTTAGGACATGAGCCTGAGAATGAGACTTATTCAAATCTAGTAAACCAGATCACAAGAATATGATTGAACGCCCACTGTTAAAACTATTTTAAAGCCCTTTGTAATGTTTAATTTTTATTTTTTTATTTTTATTATCCAACTTGATGATTGGATTACAAAGGCCTAAATGAAAGAAAAACATAAACATCAACTTCACCCAAAACTTCTACAGCCTCTGAAAGGTTTTTATTTTTTTACGTTCAGCATTCAATTTTCACTGTTTCTTGTAATGTGGTTCACATGTGATTTTAAACTATCTCATTTTTGAGCTCATGACCTAAAATAATTTGAAAGAGAAAAAAGAAAAAGAAAATGGACAGCATGGATAAAATGCATACATCGTGGTGGGGCTCACCGAGCACTATCCAAGCATCAATAAGATGTCTTAAAAAAAAAGGCATCATATGCAAGGCATGGGACCCACACTAAAAGCAAATATTTACTAAATAAAAAGATAAATTTGCCTTTTCATGTTGGGTGTAACACCTTACATACACATATGGCAGATTTTTAATATGGCAATCCTGACCGTGTGATCATTGGACATTATTTAATATAGATGGGCAATATCATTTACACAAAAATAGGTCTAATCTATAGTGTGGTCAATCTATTTTTCGATCCAACCTATGGTTGTTTATGAATCTAAAAAGTCACTTGTATTAGGCCAGCATAACCAATCCATACATGGCTTTGAAAATAGATGGCTGCCAAAAAAAAGTAGTATTTTGGGATGGTTAGATCATCCCATGAGTGTGACTTCAAAAGTGACGAATGCAACTAAGAACGTGATCAATGATAGGTGGGCCCCACCCGGATGAAATAATAGGTGGGACCCATCTGGATATGATGCTGAACATGGATGGTCAAGCACTAAATATGCTTAGCTTAAAACAAGCAAATGTTCATTAGCTGATGCCCAAGCAATTTTCTTTTCTTTTCTTTTCGGTGCAGTAATTGTATAGATGGGATCCACCACTCCTAAGGTGCCTTCCCGCACACTGATTCGGAGAACAACCTGGTCAGTGGATCAGTGATTGTGCGGCCCACCATGATTTAAGTGTTTTATATCCATACCGTCAATGCTTTTTGCCACCTCATTTTAGAGCATGAGTCCAAAAATGAAGCAGATCCAAATATCAATTGAACCACGCTTCAGGAAATAGTGATGAATGAACACCCACCATTATGATAATGCCCACCGTAATGTTTATTTACCATCCCACAAGAAAATTTTAACGGTAGACATTCAATCACCACTATTTCCTGTGGTGGGTCCCCTGAGATTTCGATCGGCTTCATTTTTTTTCCTATGCCCTAAGATTATCTTTCAAAGCGGATGGACGGCGTTGATATACAACACATACATCAAGTTGGGCCCCACAGTTCCGGCCCCACCGAAGTCGGTGTTTACCGTCCTTACCGACTCGAAAGTTCGATTATTGAGGTACGGCGCCGCACGAATGTCCACACTTGCCGCTTATAGCGAGAGTTTTTCTTTTTCTAAGCTCACACGCGCGTACGGCCCTGACGATCTACACGTTCACACTCATCCAGGTGGGCCACACTCTGTTTACTTTCTAGGCAAAAAATTCTGGAAGCTATAGTTATCAGGTTGGCTGCAGTTTATGAAACCAATCTACTCACAGGAAGAAAAAATAATTTGTCCGTCCAAATGTTTGTAATTTAATGTGGTCCACACAGTAATTGGACTTTCCTAGTTTACTTTCCATAATCTTTTCACATTTTGGACACCTGATGGACTGTCTAGATTTATCTTCAACATGTCAGAAAGCATACACTGGCGCGTAGATGGGAAGAGATACAAACGCGCGCGGGCTTAACAAAGGCTTATTCGAGCATGTGTCGTGCTCCAGGCAACTAAAGGGTTTTGATAGAGTAAGGTGCACCGTGCCGCAGACAGTACAGTGGCCGGTTTCCATCACAAGATTGAATATGTAGATTGATCTAAACCGTTCATAATTTTATAAATACCATATAAAATCCAAAATATTATAACTATACTCGTTTATATTGAAATTTTAATTATTTTATTTGAATCTGATCCATTCAAAATTTTCCTTTTCGATCTTCTTTCGAAATTTATATTAAAACAAAATTTTCTTCCGACGGCAGTTATATGATGCATCCACAATATTAACGGTTCAGATCTTCACTTAAGTTTCAATCTGGGGGTGAAAACTGGCCCACGCACGGTACATGTGGTACGGATGCACCGTACTGTATAAAACCCGGCGACAAAAAGGCTCACAAAAGAACGTACGGCTTTCCCACGATCTTATCCGTTTATCCAATTGTAATTATGGAAGGGGTGATCTCACACATCCCATGTATATAAAACTTGCGTATACGTCACCCTAATCTTTTCCAAATTTTAATTTTAAGTCCGTCAGAAATCCGAGCTGTTTAAAAGGTGGGCCCCACCATGAAGATCACTTGGCAAAAGGATCAAGCTGTTCAACTTATGAAGTGGCTCCACGTTTATTTTGGATAATATCTGCAGCCTTCCATTGTTTCCTACGGGCCCACCTCATTAGTGGAACGACCTGACTTTTTTGACCGGTGAGCATAGTGGAAGGGCCCACCTCTTGCAAGGGTTGAATCTCCAGCACGGATGATAATTGGCAAGTTTTACCGGGATGTCGTACTAACGTGACAAGAAATAACCCCATACAGCCGCTCCGTGAGAACTCCCACATCTACGCTGTCCATCATAAACAATATATATATATATATATATATATATATATATTAGGTGGACCCCACCACAGGAAACGGTGGTGATTGAACAGCCACAATTAAGATATTTATAGGGCCCACTTGATTACTGACGCAGGATGAACGTGATGAGGTTGATCACCGTCTTCCTCAAGGATAACTACTCCGAATCCACGGAGCTTCTCTAAACTCCTCACAGAGACTTCTCGAATCCATGAGGAAAGAAAGTAGGAAAATATAAATAAATTCTAATAAATTTCAAAATTGATTACTGAATGACTAAAAAAGAGTTTACACCCCTTTAAATAAGAGAACCAAGGAATAGAAAAGAAATTAGACTCAAACTACAACTAAAACTCCTAAAATTCACAACTTACTATAAATAGTAAACTTACTATTTATAGACGGTCATGATGTCTACTAGTGCGCAAGGTTTTTGGCCAAAAATAGTAAGTGTCCTATTTGGCCTCACCAAACCGTTCTCCTAATTATTCTAAGCACTTTTCATGTTGCACACAACTCGTAAAGCTCAACGGATGAAGAGCTATAAGCAAACTAAAACTTACTATAAATAGTAAAAATGGAATTAAAACGGGGAAACGACCGTCGATCAGGGGGTTTCTCGCAAATTCGGGCTGCACAACCCGGCGTAGCAGGGTTGGTTGGCTAAAGTAGCTCATTCTACCCCAAAATCATATATTTTGCGTCGGATAACTCATTCCGGATTGTGAGATACGCCCGATCTAAGGTCTGATGGTCCGGATCACTTATGTTGTCGACCGTGCCTTTTCTGATCCACCTTAGCTATGAAATTGTCCGCGACCTACTCTACATCAGTCCCCTCCACTTGAAAAGAACTCGTCCTCGAGTTCTCCTCCTGCGCTGGTTCATGATACTCGGTCAGGTCCCCGACATTGAAAGTCCATGAGATCGCCATGTCATCTGGAAGATCAACAACATAAGCGTTGTCATTGATCTTTTGGATGATCGGTATCGGTCCAATCTTCTTATTTTTTAACTTGTTGTACATCCCGGTCGGAAATCTCTCTTTACGCAGATGGACCATAACGCGATCGCCCACCTCGAACACTTTTTGTCGCCAGTGCTTTTCCGCTTGTTCCTTATACTTCTCGTTCGAGGCATGTAGCTTAGCCTGCACTTCTGCATGGATGCCCATGATCTTATCTGCCATATGTTTTGCTGCAATGCTCGTGCATGGGTGCCTGGGCAAAGGGACCAAGTCAAGTGTGTGGCGAGGCACTCGTCCGTAGATAATCTGGAACGGCGATTTCCCTGTCGAGCGGTTCACCATGTTGTTGAACGCAAACTCTGCTTGAGATAAGGCCAAGTCCCACTGCTTCGGCTTTTCTCCTACAATACTGCGAAGGAGGTTTCCCAATGTGCGATTCACAACTTCGGTCTGCCCATCAGTTTGTGGGTGGTAAGCACTGCTGAATTGAAGTCGTGTATCGAATCGAGTCCACAAAGTCCGTCAAAAGTGGCTAATGAACTTCGTGTCACAATCAGAAGTAATGGTCTTAGGGACCCCGTGTAGCAGTATGACCTCCCTGAAGAATAAATTCGCCACATGTGTTGCATCAAGGGTCTTCTTGCATGGGATAAAGTGCGTCATCTTGGAGAAACGATCGACCACTACGAACACCGAATCCATGCCGCGTTGTGTTCGTGGAAGACCAAGCACGAAGTCCATTGATAAATCCTCCCAAGGACCGTCAGGCACAAGTAACTGGGTGTAGAGGCCCGTATTCTGAGATTGCCCCTTAGAGGTCTGACATATATGACAATGTTGTACGGCTCTTCCCACATCACGTATTAATTGCGGCCAGTAATACTGCTCTTTCACAAGAGCTCTCGTCTTGTCTCGCCCAAGGTGTCTACCGAGGCCACCTCCATGTAATTCCTGAATAATTTGCTCCCTTAGAGAACTTTGGGGGATGCACAATCGATTCCCTTTGAAGAGAAAACCATCCTGTATATGAAGGTCACTGGGGTGACCTTCTTGGCACTTCAACCAAGAATCTTTGAAATCCTCATCCTCGGCATACAGCTCCTTCAGACAGTCAAAGCCGACCACCTCGTTGCTCATCGTAACAAGTAGTGACGCACGACGGCTAAGTGCATCAGCCACCTTGTTCTGTTGACCTGACTTATGCTTCAGAACAAACATAAATTCCTGTAAAAAAGTAACCCATCTAGCATGCACACGATTCACGTTAGTCTGACTATTAATAAACTTTAATGCCTGATGGTCAGTGTACAGAACAAACTCCCTTTGAATCAGATAATGTCGCGAATGTCGCAGCGCCTGAACAACTGCATACAACTCAAGCTCGTAAGTCGACCACTTCTTTCGGGCTTCACTGAGCTTCTCGCTATAGAAGGCTACAGACCTGCCTTCTTGTGATAATACTCCTCCTATTCCGACATATGAAGCGTCACACTCTACCTCAAACAATTTATCGAAATTAGGAAGCACCAAGACTGGTGTTGTAGACAAATGATGCTTGATCTCATGAAAGCTCTTATCAGCTTTATCGGTCCACTGGAACGGTCCCTTCTTCATGCAATCTGTTATAGGAGCGACTATGGTGTTAAAGTCTCGTACAAATCGACGATAAAAAGTCATCAATCCATGAAAACTTCTCACCTCATGAATGTTTGTCGGGATCGGCTATTCCCTAATAGCTCGCACATTTTCATCGTCCACTCAAATGCCTATGAACGTTAAAACAAATCCTAAAAATAACAGGTTGTCAGTTAAAAAGCTACACTTTTTCAAGTTGAGGTACAACTTGTTATCTTGTATGACCTGCAGCACATACCTGAGATGTTTCTTGTACTCCGCCTCATCCTAGCTATATATCAATATATCATCAAAATATACTACCACAAATCGACAAGTGAACGGTTTTAGAACTTTATTCATTAAACGCATAAAAAGTGTTTGGTGCGTTTGATAGGCCAAAGGGCATAACCAGCCACTCATACAACCCTTCCTTTGTCTTGAATGCTGTTTTCCACTCATCACCGGGTCGGATACGAATCTGATGGTACCCGCTCTTTAGATCTAGTTTAGAGAACACCTTGGCCCCTCCCAGCATATCGAGCATGTCGTCCAACCGTGATATTGAAAATCGATATTTGATGGTAATTTTGTTGATTGCTCGGCTGTCGACACACATGCGCCAGCTTCTATCTTTTTTTAGCGTTAGTAATGCTGGTACAGCACATGGGCTCATCCTCTCTCTTAATAGACTCTTACGGATCAATTCCTCCACTTGCCCCTGAAGTATCTCACACTCCTTCGGACTCATCCGATAATGAGGGCGATTGGGCAGGCTAGCCCCAGGGACGAGGTCTATGTGATGTTGGATATCCCTCATGGGGGGCAATCCATCAGGTAAATCTTCAGGCCAGACTTCTTTGAATTCGTTTAGCAACAGTTTTAAACTTGGAGGGATGTTTGAGGGTTCCTTTTCCTCGCCCTTTACCACTACGGCATATACCTCGCCGATTTCCTTGGATTCCTCTATGAAATTCCGAATGGTCAAGAAAGAACTCCCCTCCACTATAGAGGCTTCAGGGTGATTCTCTGGTGTCATAGGGGCAAGAATTATTTTTCGACTATCCTTAACGAATATATAAACGTTGTCTCGTCCTCGATGGGTCGCATCATGGTCCGACTGTCAGGGTCGACCGAGTAGCATGTGACAGTCTTCCATGTCAACCACATCATAAAGTATCTGATGTTTATAATGTTTACCAATTGAAAACGAGATAGTGCATTGTTCAGTTACCTTGGTCTCGTTTACTTTTTTTATCCAGCCAATTGAGTACGGGGAAGGATGTCTCGTCGTTGGTAGTTGCAACTTGTCCACCATCACTCTTGAAACGATGTTCTCACTGCTACCACTGTCTATGATCACATCACAGACTTTTCCGCTGACAATACACTGAGTACGAAATATATTGTGCCGCTGTTGATGTAATTCCTTTCGTGGGGTATATAGTAGTCGCCTCACAATGAGAGATACGCCACGATCCTCGCCTATCACTTTACCGCCACCTGTTATTTCTTCAGTGGTTTGTTCATATTCATCAAAGCCATGATCTTTTTCTACGGCCTCATCTTCAGTGCCCCCTTCGTTTATAGTCAAGTGTTCTGCCGGACGTTGAGGACAAGTGTTTGATAAGTAGCCTGGTTGGCCACAGTGGTAACAATTATTCGGCCTTGGCCGAGCATAAGGATTCGGAATCCTACTCAGACCCGCTGTTGTGGGTGCTGCCCGTTGAGGTCTGGATGGTCCGCTCCCCGTATCACGGTTTGCGGGTGGAGGAGGTTGAGGACGTTCTCCTACCGGATCTTTTTCTCGAGCCAGCACTGGATCCTGTGTGGGACCCGTTATAGGGGGTCGATTTGAAGGATAGGGACGAGCAGGAGCTCTTGCAAGTTGTGTTTCTACCCTTCTTGCCAATTGAACTGCTTCATCTACGGTCCCGACTGGGTACATCTGAACTCTGTCCTGAATTGTCGGTCGCAATCTACCTATAAATCGTGCCACCTTCTGTGACTCAGATTCTGACAGATCGTTTCGTGTAACCAACCGCTGAAATTCTTCAGTATAATCTATAACAGTTCGATTTTCTTGTCGGAAATTCTGGTATTGCTGGAATAAGATCTGCTCATAATCACTCGGGAGAAATCGTGATCGAAGAAGACGTCTCATCCGAGACCATGATGCGATGGACGCCTTATATTTTAGCGGGCTCGTGAGAGTTGTAATTGTTCCCACCATGTAAAAGCACCAGATTTTAATTTAAACGCTACCAATTTCACCCTTTTATGATCTGACACATCCATATAATCGAAATATCTCTCTACTTCGGTTAGCCAATCGAGAAAATCTTCGATACGTAATAAACCGTTAAAACTAGGAAGTTCAGCCTTACCTCGATAGTCTCTTTCAGCACGATCTAGACGATCGCCTCCATGGATTGGTCGTCGGTCGAAACCTTCATTAATGTCCTCGTCGCTGGAACTAGAATCATCTGGTGTAACCCTACGGTTTGCCACTGGTAGTGCTCTGCGATAATCGGGGTCGCGTCGTACAGCAACCACGGGTGGTGGAGCGACCATAGGTGGTGGAGCACCGCCTAGGGCTCGGGGCGGAAGTAGCGCATCCGCAAGACGGTCGAGGGTTTCCTGCAACCCTTGCATGGTCAACTGACTCTCCCAATGGAAAGCTTCCATTCTTTCCGAAAGATAACGAATCCCTATATTACCGTCCACAGGATTTTGATTCATACTTTCGTTGTTTGTCATCGGCCCGAGGGAAAAACCTCGCTCTGGTACCAAATTGACGCAGGGATGAACGTGATGAGGTTGATCACCGTCTTCCTCAAGGATAACTACTCCGAATCCACGGAGCTTCTCTGGACTCCTCACAGAGACTTCTCGAATCCACGAGGAAAGAAAGCAGGAAAATAGAAATAAATTCTAATAAATTTCAAAATTGATTACTGAATGACTAAAAACGAGTTTACACCCCTTTAAATAAGGGAACCAAGTAATATGAAAGAAATCAGACTCAAACTACAACTAAAACTCCTAAAATTCGCAACTTACTATAAATAGTAAACTTACTATTTATAGACGGTCGTGATGTCTACTAGTGCGCAAGGTTTTCGGCCAAAAATAGTAAGTGTCCTATTTGGCCTCACCAAACCGTTCTCCTAATTATTCTAAGAACTTTTCAAGTTGGACACAACTCCTAAAGCCCAACGGATGAAGAGCTATAAGCAAACTAAAACTTACTATAAATAGTAAAAACGGAATTAAAATGGGGAAACGACCATCGATCAGGGGGTTTCTCGCAAATCCGGGCTGCGCAACCTGGCATAGCGGGGTTGGTTGGCTAAAGTAGCTCGTTCTACCCCAAAATCATATATTTTGCGTCAGATAACTCATTCCGTATTGCGAGATACGCCCGATCTAAGATCTGATGGTCCGGATCACTTATGTTGTCGACCGTGCCTTTTCTGATCCATCTTGGCCATGAAATTGTCCGCGACCCGCTCTACATCAATTACGTTGATTAGATGAAGTTTAATTTTTTTTTAAAAAACCTAATATCTGGCTCGAAACTTTTGTGGCCTAAGAAGCTTTTAATGGTGGGCGTCCAATCACCACCGTTTCCAAGGGTGTGGTCATTTAATATGTGGAGCTGCCTCATTTTTAGGTCAGCATACTAAAATGAGCTTGTGAATGATAAGGTGGTAAAATGGGTGGATGGCAAGCTAGTGAAAACACTTATATTATGGTGGGGCCTACGGAGCCTTTCGACTGCCATCGTGGTTACGGGAGGGGTCATCAGTGAGTACTCATGTTTTTGTAGCAACTCTTCATCCACACGGTTCATTCATTTTGTCAGCTCATTTAAGGCATGAGTCCAAAAAATGAGGCAAATTTAAATCTCAAGTGAATCACCCTTTAAGGAAATAAAGTGATTAAATGCCCACCATTAAAAATGTTCTGATGCCTATTGTAATGTTTACTTAATACAATTACACAGACTTAAGAGGAAGGGAAAACATAAATATAATCTTTATCCAAAATTTCAAGGGCTCGTGAGAAGTTCTCCATAGTGGGTGTTCAATCACCCATGTTTCATATGGTATGGTCCACTAAAAGATTTGGATCGTAATTTTTGGCTCATACTTTAAAATGCACTGACAAAATAAAAGGATAAAGGAATAAAAAACATGTATCATAGAAAGGTGAAGGGATACCAACTAGTTTGGACATTACTGGTAACTGAGGAATCACAGCTACATTTGAGTCCCGTCGGGTTTAGCTTACAATGCATTTGGAAGCCCTCGGCTAAATGAGTATTTCACGTAGAGCCGGCAAGAGATTCCATTAATAACTAGAAAAGTTTTCGCAGACAATGCGGCTACGGTTGATGGTGAACGTGCTTTGGAAAAAAATAGGGGGATTGAATTTGAGTAGAAATCTTCTTCATTGAACTACTGAAAATCCTGAGTCTGCATCTCACCACTCATCCGTTTCCACCCAACTAGGAATGGTGGATGAATACATCCCTCCCTTCTCAGTCGATCACGGTAGCATGCACAAATGTTTTGAAACTGGCTTGCTAGTTTAAGACCATCTACAAAATTAAATCTTCTCTCCGCGGTTGTTATCAAAAGTAGAAAAGCTAAAAGAATAACTAAAATGATCAAGTATTTTTAAGTAAAAAAGATACTTATAACCAATCATAAACCACACTTACCTGAAATAAGTTACTTATCTATTATTATAATTAGAAAAAAGGTAACTTATTTTGTGGTATCCAAGCAGCCCTAAATGATTTTCTATTCTTCTCAATGTATATATGGCGTTAGTGGTCCGACATCCAATTAAATTCTTCTATATTAGAAATGGTGTAGTTTAGCACAAGTAGTTGTGAAAAAAGATTCCTGAAGTTTATTGTAATGTTTGTTTAGCATCCGAACCATCCATTAGTTTTGCCATATATTAGTAATTGACTCATGTTGCGTCCTACCCCCTCTCTAGCTAGGAATGGGCTAGAGCTTTGAGTAGACACTATGATGTATGTGTAACAACTCATTTTTTTGTGTGGGAACCAACATCACTGTTTGCTTGCGTGTGGCCCACCTGAGTTTTGAATCAACCTCATTTTTTGCCTTATATTCTCTCATGGCTAGGCCCAGATGATGGACAAAATAAATTTATATCATTATTAGTGATACCCACTATATTTAAAAAATATATATTCTTTTAAATATGAACTATCTTCCGCTCGTTACCGCCGACTAACCCACTATCTTCCTCCTTCCTTCTTTTTAGTATGGTAATAGGCACCGAACTCTCCAATTAAATCGAAACTGTTACATAATCCTCATTCTTTCATTTCGTTACTCACATCCTTTACTTTTTAAATTTTTTTTTAAAAGAGAGAGAGAGTGAGGGAAAGAAACGAAATAAACAATCAAATCAAATAGAGAGAAAGAACTCTATAGATCGGGAGAGAGAGAGAGAGAGAGAGAGAGAGAGAGAGAGAGAGAGAGATTAGAGTATTCTTGGATCATTAGATTTTTTTAAGGTAAGTGATCTTTTATGAATTTAAAATTTTATATTTATATTTTTTAAAATTGAATTTCCCAAGTAATTTTATTTATAATTAATTAATTAAAATTCATATAATAGGCTAGTTAATCCTTTATTTTTTAAATAAATTATTTTGTATTCTTTATGTGATTCTAACTTATATATAAAAATTTTAGATGCCTCTGTCTATTAAATTTTTGTTATAAAAATTGATATATAATTAATTTAAAATATAAAATTCTTAAGAATTATTAATTTTAAATTATTATTAAAAAAATGTTCATGTAAATTTATAATTTCAATTTGTTGTAATTTATAGACTCGATTGAATTAAATTGTTTTACCATCAATAATATAAAATCCACTTTAAATTTATGGATTTATTAATTAATTAAAATTTCTTTATATTTAACTTCAAATTAATCCAAAAATTTGTAGAAGAATAAAAAAATAAAATTTATGTTATAAATTAATTAACTTAAATACAAGTTATAAGAAAATTTGTTGTATATAAATTAAATTAATAGTATGAATCCTCTTGAAGATTTTAAAATTTTAATTCGATGTATGATAACATTTTAGAATAATTAATTCAATAAATCTAACATATAAAAATATAGATTTACAACTTTAAATTAATTAATTTATTAACCTAAATCAAGAATTACCTTTAAGTGTTTAATTGAGTTATAAGTTTATATTATAATTTAATCTGTATTTACTATTTATAAAATTAATAGTAACTGCGCTCTTGAAGATATGTAGAAAAATTAAAAAATTAAATTTATTTTATAAATTAATTAACTTAAATACAAATTATAAGAATATTTGATATATATAAATTAAATTAGTAGTATAAATCCTCTTGAAGATTTTAAATTTTTAATTTGATGTATGATAATATTTTTGAATAATTAATTCAATAAATCTAACATATAAAAATTTATATCTAGGACTTTAGATTAATTATTTTATTAACATAAATCAAGAATTACCTTAAGATGTTTAATTGAGTTATAAGTTTACATTATAATTTAATATGTGGTTACTATTTATAAAATTAATAGTAATTGCATTCACTTGGAATACGAATTTAATTCAATTATTAAGAACTATAAATTTATTTAAAATTAATTAAATGAAATTAAGATTATTTATGCAATTATTGAAAATTAGAGAATTTGGTGTTTAACGATTAATATAAACTTTAGTATATATGGTTAAATAATTATTTAAGTTAGAATTTTAATATTATTTATAAAATTTAAAAATTAATTAGTTATATTAATATATAAAATAAAAATAAAAATTATAAATTAAAAGCTCAAATAAAAATTTTAGAAAAAATTAAGGGTTTTGGTATAATTTCCACACTATTATGAAACACGACCCGTACCTCAAAAAGTTCAAATTTATTGTCAGTTACATTAAACAGTCTTTTTATAATTTTATGGATTAATTTTTATCAGCATTAAATTTATGCACCTTATATAGATTCTGCATTATAACATAAAAATTAGATTTATTAAAATATTTTATTGCTGATTTTAGAATTGTTCGTGTCATTCTTTTTATTCTAATTTTTTTTTTAAGAGAAAGAAATAAATTATTTTTGTATCAGCAAGTATGACAATCGTGTCATTTGGGTGAAAAACCTTAAAGCTACCAAGTAGGGTAATCATGTCTCATGTGTGAGAGACCTTAGAACCAATAATTAGGGCAATTGCGTCCCTTAGGTGAAAGTCCCTAGAACTGTTGGATCCTTTGAAGTCACCTTTGTGTACGGTGTATGAGTACAATTGTATGTATAGACATACGTCAGAAGTACAACTGGAGCAATAGTTTGATCAGCTAATGTATAAATGAGTCCCTCACCACGGGGTACCAATGCGTGGGCATTAATGTAACGTAGTGATACACTAAGTACAATGTTGTAATTAATTTCAGATGTTTATTTAATTAATTACGTTGAATCATTAAGTAGTAGTACATGCATATAATTTTTACATTCATTTTATTTGATGCTAACATGAGTCTTATTATTATGTTATTTAAAATATATTATTTACTTAAAGACATATGAAACTTAAAACTTCAAATTTGTATTTGAGACGATTCTATCGAGTTGTTATACTCACGTTAAATTTAAACTATACAGGTACCGAGTTGGAATATTTCGAAAAGGCGGGCCTTCAGGTTGCATTAGATTTAGTTTGAAATTTCAATATTAATGTAACAAGTTAAGTTATTTAATTTAATTAGTTGTTTTAGTTATGGACGTATGAAAAACGTTACTTAATTAAGTTTAAAAATTTGTAGTTGTCCTCATTTATTTTATATGCACATAATCTTTTGAGATTGAATATTTACTTGTGTATTAATAATAACATATAAATTGTAGCTCACGTACTTAGAATTTGAGTACGTAGTAGTCCTGCTCGGGTACTAAATAATAATATAAGTCTTATACATACCATCCACTTATTTTTACCTATCAATTTAGGATATGAACCCAAAAATGAGATAGATCGAAGGCTCAAGTGGACCACACGAGTGGTAATAATGATTCTCACTATGAAAACCTTTTTAAAGCCCATTGTGATACTTATAAAATTACATAGACCTGGATCAAGAGAAAACACATATATCAACTCCATCCAAAATATCTATGCTCGCAAGAAGTATTCAACCGTAAGTGTTTAATTCTCATTGTGTAGTTCAGATCTGCCTTATTTTTGAGCTTATATCGATGAGAAAAAAAAAAAAAAAACACGAACGAACGGTGTGGATTAGACCCATACATACGGTGGCTACTCAAAGCCCCGGCCCGTTCGCGGAGAAGGGTCGGCAGGACACAATCCGCGTCCACCACTAAGATATGGCTCCAAAATCAGTTCGATACGATACTCAGGTATACCCCACCGTAAAAAACAGTGAGATGGGGACACGTACGGTTAAAATCTTCCTCAGCCAACCTCAACGACTCATATTACATTTAATCCGTTCGTAACTTTAATACAGCAGGAAAAAGGGAAGGCGTGATTTAAAATTCCTGTAAATGCCTGTGGGTCCCATTCCAACCAATCCACGTGGCGTTTTCCGCTGGTGTTTTGAACCGGCGCGAGGTTTCGTAACGACTTCGTAACATGAGCTGGCGCTGACGATGGACGGACCAGATCTCACGAGTATCCGTGTGGGTCCTACATAGACTTTTTGCTGTGCGCTAATTGCGTTAACTGCGAAGGAGGAGGAGACACGTGCCGGAATAGACGGCCAATAGCCGTGGCCAACCGTCACGAGGGAATGCCAAAGCAGCACTCTTACCTTTTTCGTCCTGTCCAAATCCAAATTCGGCGTTCATACGTGGGCCCACCGACTCTTGCTAAACTAACACGCATCTCGCTGACACACGTGCCAAGTTACATGCTGAGCCATCCAATCCACGCATCTTGTAGGTCCACCACGCAGGTTAAACTGGACCAAAAATCCAGGCCATGCAAAAGATTAGGTGGGCCCCGACATGATCACAGCTTGCCAAGCAATAGACAGATTTTTAAAAGAAGGAAAACGCTTGGTTGCCTAGCCTAGGCGCTATCGGCATCACTTTCTCTGATATGGAGAAAATTACTTAATGTGCGTGTAATCCATACCGTCCATCAGGTCTATCTCTCCTAATTTACCATGATCCTGAAAATTACGCTTATTTAACACTCAGGTGGGCCACCCCATGAAATTATACCTAAAATCTTCCAAATTCACTTGGTATGGCCCACCTAAGTTTTGGAATTAGTTGATTTTTTGGATAAATCATTCATCCTGATTATGCATGTCGGATGAATGGATTGGATGACATACTAACTTCACGGCGGGCCCTATACAAAGCCAAAATTTTTCCCATGGTGTGGTCCACCTGAGTTCTTAATAATCCTAATTTTTTTATTTCAGGGAGATGATAACATGAGGCAATGTACCCGATGTACGGCGTGGATCTCATGAAATTTCCACCCACGTGGCATCTCTAGGTGCGCAAGTTCCCCGCGTGCAAACCTTTAAAAAAACGTCAATTGCCCATGATCAAATACACGTGTGTGGCCCACCATGGAAAAAACAAACCATCATCTTTGTAGTGGATCCCACCATATCCACGGCTGTGATGCCACTGCACTTTTCAGAGTTTTGCTTTTTGCGCTTGCTTCGATGGAAAAGATTAAAAGGCTATCGCAACGCAGCGCCGGCGATGAGTAGGTGAGCGCATGTAAGAAAAAACTTTAATACTCCGCCAGAGCATGATGAACGATACGCCGGCGCTTAGAAATTACATTGACATTTTTTCTCACGCGGCATTATGTGCTAAACCGTCCGTATTATTGTACCCATTTTAGACGTATCATGTAAGAAATATTAATCTTATTTGATTATACAGTTACCTGATTGGTGGATTTTTTTGAACGGTTAAAAATGAAAAATATCTAACGGTCCATCTCCACAAACCCACGAATTAGAGGATAGGAGATCGTCACGGTGCTCTAAATCTAGTCCGTTTTATTTAAGTTAATGTATGACACGTGTATAATTTTTAAATGCATGCTTATCAAGTGTCATGCACAACCATAGTATCATGTAACAACTCTCCAGATGGTTGATTAGCCAGGGAGAACCTGAAAATGCGCATTTAATGCGTGGGCTTTTAAAATCATCATATTTCAAAGAGGTGCGCTTATATAGTGAGGGGCTGATGTGGGGTCAAGTCGACTATGCATATGATCCACACCATTCATTAGATGTGTACTTGGATTTTAAGTCATCTTAATAATATTTAGTCCGATCGGAAAGATAGGTGGGCCACGCCAAAGGGAAAAGTTGGGAGGGGACCCTCAACCATTGAAAACTTCCCCACTATTTGTGCGGCCAAGATGTTTCGTGTATGCCATCTAATCCATTCATCAGATTCGCACGCCCACTAAAATGAAGGAACAAAAAAAAAATAAATCTATTACAAAACCAAGTGGACCACACAATGTGGAATTGGACTTCGTAGGCATGATTTTACATCGTTACCTGATCTGTGGCCCAACAAAGTTTTTAATGGACCTGATTTCTCGTTTATAAGATTATCATGAGTGGAAGAACATGATGGGCGCAGTGGATCGGGTAGAAACTCGTCGTTGCCCCACTGAAGCCTGACGGCGTCCCAATTTCTTGAAGTGTTTACTAACATAAAAGTCGAGAGGGGATTAGGTGCGGCTTTGCCGTGGGGGCCACCTTGATGTGTTTATTCTATATCTAGGCCGTTCATTTTTTTTGTCAGATCATTTTGGTGTATGATCAAAAAAATGAAAAAGATCCAAATATCGGGTGGGCCATATTATACTTGGACGGTGGTAATTTAACGGCTACCATTAAAAACTTCTTAGGGCCCACTGTAATGTTTCTCTAATGTATATTTGCCATCTAACCTGTTGATAAGGTCACGTAAACTTAGATAAAGAGAAAAATAAATATCATCTCGATTCAAAACTTATGTGGCCCATCAATGGTCAATCACCACCGTTTCCTACGGTATAGTTTATCTGAGAATTAGATATTATTTATTTTTACCTCGTGCCCAAACATTATATGGAGAAACCGATGGACGGCGTGGATATAGAAAACATGTATCAAGGTGGGCCCCACGGTGATTGCCGCACCTAATCCGCTCCCTAAAAGTTGGTGTGGGATAATGTGCGTACTGTTGCTGGGTGCACCTCGACGCACATTCTAGCCGTGCATGTATTGTGTTTCTTTTACCTCACTTCAACCAAAATATTCCAAAAAAACTGCAAAATTCACCTTCCCTCCTCACCCGTCTCCTTTCTGTACATACCCTTCTCTCTCTCTCTAAAAAAAATCAAAGCTCCGATTCCTAAAGGAGCTCTCTCTCTCTCTCTCTCTAAAAAATCAAAGCTCCGATTCCTGAAGACGCTCTCTCTCTGTGAGTCTCTCTCTCCCCCAAACAATCAAAGCTACGATTCCTGAAGAAGAGAGAGACTCTCTTTCTCTCTCCAGAAAATCAAAGCTCCGATTCCTGGAGAAGAAGAGAGCCCTCTCTCTCTCTCTCTCTCCTTTTCTCTTTGCAATGCATTAGCTTTTCTCTCTGTTTTCAGCCTATAGCTGTAAACTAGACGAATGCAGATCATTTTCTCTGTTTTTTTTTTTTTTTCCTTTCTTCCTCTATAGCTGTAAACTAGACTAATGCAGATCATTTTCTCTGTTTTTTCATTCTTTGTTTAAGCGATCTGATTTTTACTATTTTTATTTTTTTAGTTCTCTGCCTATTTTATTCCGATATCTCGTCTTTCGGCTTCTTTTCGTCTCCTTTTCTGCCTTTTCAGAGCTCGATCTTTGGAACGCCATTTTTTTCAAATTCAATTTGTATTCTCTTTCATAATCAGAGCCCGATCTTCGAGATTTCATCCATTTTGATGCCTCTCTACTGCGTTCTAGCTGTCAAACGGTGTTTTTTTCTTCTTCTCTTTTTTCCTACTTTCCTGCACAATGCTTGAAGAAAACCGGGCCGGACGGACTGGTTCGACCGGCGGATGGAGCCCTGACGTCAGGATGATTATCGTATATGGCTAGAAAAGCTGCTCGTTCAGCTCTTCGGACAGCTGGTTGGCGCCGGTTCTACTATTCTTTGAGCTAGACCGGACCGTTTGCAAGTTCCGGTCTACGTTTTACAAAGACTGCCCCGTGTCTGATTTTTCTTCTTTTTACAGATTCTCAGTAGCTTTTTTCAAGAAAGCGAAATTTTTTCTTTTTGTTTTTTAACGCATTTTAGATCTTGATCTCAGGATGCATATGTTCTAGCATTCTTCATCTTGAAGATCTATTAAAAAAATGATTTTTTTATATTCCTCTTCAAGTCTATAGATTCCTAATTGTTTCAGGCTTTTGAAGGTGTGGATTTGTTCTATTATTTTATTTCCATTCCCTTTTTTTTTTCCTGGAGCTTGATTGCTGAGCTTATTCCATTTTAATTGTTTTTTCCCTTTTTATTGGATTTTTATAAATTTCTATTTACTGTAGCTGCTGAAGGTGTGTATTTTCTGGAATCTGATTATAGCTCTCCAGATCTTGATCTTGCAATGCTCTGTGTTTTGTAGCTTTTGGTGGCTTCATCTTTTAAATTTCTATTTTAATCTGTTTCTATCTTTTAAGGCTGTGTTTGGATGCACCAGTGTATTGAATCGAGAACTGTCAGCTTTAAGCTAGATGAAATGACCAAATTGTAGCGACTTTTCCTACCATTGCAATCATTCCTTTTCTAATTTGGAAGTAAAGTAATTGCCATTCAAGCCCCAATCATTCAATATTAATGCTAGGGAAGGAAATCACGAGTTGGTCATTCCAATTTATTAGATTTATAATTGCAATGCGATTGGATAGTGCATCAAAACACATTCGATTATTCTTTTTCTTCTCGGGTTTTGGATCATTGGATGTTGATCATCATCCGGTCTGTTTATGCATGTAACTGAAGTGGTCTGATGGCTACTGATCATCAGATGGTGAAGACAAACCGTTTGGGAGTTGTCCTAACCATCTGATTGGCCCATCCTTTTTCCATTCGACTTGGATCCTTGGCTGTAATTTTCCATTTCTGAGCCACCAATCAGATGGCAATCATCATCTGGTCAAGGAGGTATTGGGGCACGCCTCAACCCATCCTGGACCCCTCTTAGGTAATGACTAGGTGGGTCCCACATGTATGATCCCTAGGTGAATTGTGCATCATATCATTATGCCTCTGTTTTCCTTCTGATGTTTCATTATGTTTTTTAATCTCAATTGCAATCTTCGAATGCTATCTTGGTTTGAGTGTATGCTTGTAAATGGTTTAAGTGGTAAATGATTTACACCTGTAAATCATTTACAGCCAGGACTCATTTACAGGCTGTAAATGATTTACAGCTAAAATGATTGTCTGTATTTGGATAGCCTGTAAATTGTTTGAGTCCTGTAAATTGAGAGCAAATCTTTCCATTTATAGTTGTTAGGCTATAAATGAAGAGCTTGTACCCACCTTTCTGCCTGTAAATTAGATGGAGGTAAATGCTGTAAATCATTTACAGCCTGTAAATGATTTATAGGCAAAAAAGTCATCCAAACACTGACTGTGAATGATTTCCCTGTAAATCATTTACAACTTGCCCATTTAAAGGCATCCAAATGACCCCTAAAGTTTCTCTCTGGTTTTAGAATGTTCTGCTGATTTTCGATGATTCTATCTTGCAAAATCTTCATCATGAGAGTCCTTTGATCTTTTGGGTCTTCAAAGCTGTTCTTGTTTGGTTGATGCTTTCCAGATCTTTATTTTAATGATCAAGTACTTGTATTTAATGATGACGAGTTACTTGTTTCAACAAAACCATTTAGCTTTCACTTCAACTGAATTTGCACTTCAATTCAATTATTTCCATTCTCAGGACTGGAGACAAATTTGGGCAGGTCAAAAGCAGGATTGAATATGGCAAACGTTAGAATCGGTTTGGTTCTTTTGTTTATATGTTGCTGGGCAGCAATCGGAGAAGCTGGAACTGCGAAGTACAAAGATCCTAAGCAGCATTTGAGTGTTAGAATTGAAGATCTGTTGAGCCGGATGACTCTGGCTGAAAAGGTTGGCCAGATGACACAAATAGACCGAACTGTTGCAACTCCTCAAATTATGAATAAGTACTTCATAGGTAATATTCCATCCTATTCATTTGTATTTTCCTTTATTGGTTATTCATTTCCTTAGCTGAACTGAAGAAGTTGATTTACAGGAAGTTTATTGAGTGGGGGAGGGAGTGTTCCTGCTCCAAAGGCTTCTGCTGAGACTTGGGTAAATATGGTGAATGACTACCAGAAGGGTTGCCTCTCTACCCGTTTGGGTATTCCAATGATTTATGGAATTGACGCTGTTCATGGTCACAACAATGTCTACAAAGCAACAATATTTCCTCACAATGTTGGGCTTGGTGCTACGAGGCAAGTATACACTTCTTTGATTTGTGGAACTTAAACATGATATCTTGATCTGTTGTGTCATTGCTTTACATAATGATAAACATCTTTTGATATAAATATACGAAAATCTACTTTTGATGACTTTTCGTGAATGGTTAGTTATAATAGAGCAAGCTGTACTTTGATTTTAGATTTAATAATGAACCAGTATTTCCAAAAGTTGATGACTAACATGGAACTCAGACGAGTTGATTTGGCTGCCTGCCTCCGAGTGTGACTTTTAATTTCTTCTTTGTTTTTTGATAAAAAATCTGCTATCTTGATGATAGACTCACATTCTCTAACAAAACAGTCTTAAAACAGCCATGTTTAGTTAGATCTCAGAATTTGGAAGCCTGATATATGGATCTTTAAACGTTTGAGACCATAGTTTAAAAACTCAAAGAGTCGTGTCAGCTAAGTCCATCAAGTCAAGTCGAATATCTTGTGTTTTAAGACTGTTTTGTTAGAGAATGTGAGTCTATCATCAAGATAGCAGATTTTTTATCAAAAAACAAAGAAGAAATTAAAAGTCACACTCGGAATTTGGAAGCCTGATTTATGGATCTTTAAACGTTTGAGACCATAGTTTAAAAACTCAAAAGAGTCGTGTCAGCTAAGTCCATCAAGTCAAGTCGAATATCTTGGACAAGTTTTTTTGGCAATATTCAACCATGATCAACTAAAGCCTTAACCCAACTAAAGTAACTGGGGTTAGCTGATATTCAATATTTAAAATATAATAATATGTAATTATTATTGAGTCTTGGCCAGTAAAATAGATCTTTGCCAAGTTTGACTGAATTCTTTCTGAGTTTTGTTGAGTCTTGACAGAGTAATGACCAAATTGATTTATTTATTTTTTTCAAATCCTGCTGAGATGTGACCAAGTCGAGTCAATTTGACCAAGTTGTTTAGGGCCTGTTTGGTTTTTCAATTACAATGGTAAATGGCTGTAAATGGGTAATGATTTTTTACTCTTGTATTATATGGTAACATCACATTTGACTGCAATTACGATTTTGTTATGTTGTTTGTTTCATCCAGAAATTACTGTAAAAATGACAAATTTATAGTATGAAAATGTAATAATTAGGATTTACTCAACCTAATCCTTCATAAGTATATTTGACTCTCGATTTACGAGCCACAATTCTTGTTTGAACAAATACTTGGAAATGATAATGATGGCTCATTTACTTTGCATTTCATAGGAATTTGGAAAACCAAACAGGGCCTTGTAGGCATCATAGCATCATTTGTGCTTTATGTGATACTGATAGACTAGAATCACTATCTTCTGTTCTTTAATCCTGTGGTTCTTGATAATGGCTAAGACAAGAGTGGTCTGCTTCCGGTCAATCTAAAAGAAAAGAAAATATAAAGGAATAAAACATGCCTACCATTTGAGCAATGTTTTCTTTGTTATGCTTTCTGGTCCTTTTTTTTTTTTTTTTTTTTTTTTTTTTTTTTTTTTTTAAATAAAATTTTAATAACCTTTTTTATGAACCTGTATTTTCCTAACAGGGATCCCGAACTCGTGAAGAGGATTGGTGCTGCAACTGCCCTTGAAGTTAGAGCAACGGGCATTCCTTATGTTTTTGCCCCATGTATTGCGGTAAAGAGTCAAAACTTGCTAATCAATTGCTCGATATTCTAGCAGTTTTTGTTCATATGCTAATTAAATTGAATTCAGATAAAACGTCCAGAATTTTTTTTTCCTTATTTCTTTTCATTTTATGATCTCCTTGCATAGGTCTGTAGAGATCCGAGATGGGGTCGGTGCTACGAAAGCTACAGTGAAGATCCCAAGGTGGTCCAATCAATGACAGAGATCATCACCGGATTACAGGGAGAGATCCCTGCTAATTCTCGAAAGGGGGTTCCTTATGTCGCTGGAAAGTAAGAGTCTCTGCAAAACATAACTGCTTTAACTGAAGTTCCGTCATCTTCAGAGATTTCTAAATTGTATTACCCTTAGGGCCCGTTTGACCGGGTGTATTGGAAGGGATTGAATGGTATTAGGGTGGATGGCATGGATTTCTAGGTAATGATGGTGTTGTCAGTGGATTGTCTTGAGATCCATGGGATTGCTATATCCCTTGTTTGGCATGCTCGGCCAATCCCAGGATCAAACCTTCCCGTCCCTTCCAATCCCTCGAACCAAACACGTCCCAGGCAAATTTGAACGGCTAGGATGGATTGGATGGGATTTAAAGGTAATGATGGTGTTGTCAGTGGATTGTCTTAAGATCCATGGGATTGGGATCAGATCACTGACTCTGTTTGGCACGCCCGGTCGATCCCGGGATTTAACTTCCAATCCCTACCAATAACATCCAATCCCTTCCAATCCGACCGGCCAAACGGGCCCTTATAGGTGCAACATCATATCTTTTGTTATCAGTGTCATTGTCATCAATATCAATGCTACAGCAATTCACACAAGGATAGATTGAAAGGATGAACCACTAGTGTGAGAGATCTGGTCACTCATTTGATGTGACTGTTTGTGTACATACCGCGGCCCGTAAATCAGGCTGACCCCACTCAATGGGTAGGCCTCATTTGTATGAAGAATAGAAAGAAAATCACCAATGGCGCATATTCAATTTACACTCGTGGCCTGCCTGATGAGTGGACTAGTCTGGATATTGGAGACAGCATGCTCACATAGTGGCCCAACTGGTACAAGGGCTGGATCTCACACACGTATGCCAACTTGGCATGTGTTATGCGATTCACCTCTCCAATTTCTCCTCGCAAATCGCTTTAGCGCTTCACTAATCATTGATCATAGCCTTATTCTATTTTTGGAAAGTGTTAGAGTTTCTATGTATAGCAAATTCACGTCTGCATTTAGGATAACATCCCTTGGGCTTTCTGTTGGTGAGGGGGTGGAGTTTCTATATATAGCAAATTCTTGTCTGCATTTAGGATAACATCCCTTGGGCTTTCTGTTGGTGAGGGGGTGGCCCGTGTTCCCTTTGTGAGTTGTGACTCAGAAGTCTTCGCACATGGTGACCGAATTCTTCATCTGTTTCCAGATCAAACTAGATTAAAAGTTCCATTTCAGTTTTGAACATCGACTTTCCTAACTTCCTAATGATTGAAATGCTCTTGCATCATATATTTTGAAATAATTGAAAGTGTTTTATAGATATGTATATTGGCTGTTCTGTTAAATATAATTAATTTAGGGGGTCTACAAAATGACTAACATACCTTTCTCTGTAACCAGAAATCAACAATATTGTTAATAGTAAGGTCTGAAAGGCTGAAATAGTATCCCAAAGTTCAAATGGGAGGATTCATATGTGACATTCAGCTGACTGCTGCAGACATGAGGACAAAATATCTGTTTTACCCCAATGATGTTTTTTTTTTACCTTTCAAAATGCTTCGTTATTTGTTATTTTCAGAATCTTGAAATGTGTCAATCTTCAAAAATAAATAAATAAATAAATAAATAAATAAATAAAATCTTGAAATGTGTCAAAGTGGAAATGCAGGATCCTGCTCATCAGCAATCTACAGTCTTCTGGCATTTACTGACGTGCAGGATTCTGAACATGTGACATCATAGATCAGTGATCTTAAGTGTTGATTTGGTAGTCCTTGCTGTGGATGGGGATTTTCTTGTAAAGCTCCCAGATTGGAAGATTACTTCTTCGAAAACGGCTAATGGTTTGATAGTTAAGGAGAAAATACAGTAACAGTTCAGATACAACAGCATATGGTCCAAGTGTGCAATAATCAAAGGATTGGAATTTGGATGAATTTTTTGATGCAAATCCAAGGGAGACCCATTGGATCAGTGGCCTTAATCACGGAGTTGTGGCCTCACATGCACGTGGACCCAATATTCGCACAGCTAATTTAGAATCTCATTGAGTTTTAATGTTTGCTGATATGTTCTTTTCCTTTACAGGAAGAATGTTGCGGCTTGTGCCAAGCATTATGTTGGTGATGGTGGCACTAACAAGGGCATCAACGAGAACAACACCATCATCGACCGCAATGGATTGCTCCGTATACACATGCCTCCATACTACAACTCGATCATCAAGGGCGTATCGACTGTCATGGTCTCATATTCGAGTTGGAATGGGCAGAAGATGCATGCCAACCACGATCTTGTCACCGACTACCTCAAGAACAAGCTCCGCTTTAGGGTCTGTTGTCATGGTTGTTAGAATAATTTTGTTTCTCTGATTTTATTCAAATTGCTAGTCTACTGACTCTGAATGTTCTTTGCTGTCTTTTCTTTCAGGGTTTTGTCATCTCAGATTGGGAGGGGATTGACAGGATCACATCTCCACCTGGTTCGAATTACTCGTATTCTATCAATGCTGGAGTTCATGCTGGCATTGACATGGTCAGTGCCTATCTTCTATATATCAATTTCATGTTTTTATGAACTTTCCTGTGCAATAATAAAGGTTACAGAAAATGCTACAATGCCCTACATAGCGATAGTGGTGTTATATGATTAAAATTACCTGTTAAATAACAACTGTTCTTTTCTAATGAACGATTGTCACATCATGGAATGGCGGCAGTGATTGACACAACCCTTTTTTTTTCTTCTCCAGATATAACAGTGGAGGTTCGCTTGAATATGTCTGTATTGCAATGTGATAAGTTGAGACTTTATCTATTGGCATTGGGTTTTTTCCAATGACCCAAATTGTTTATGTGATGAGGATCCCCTTGGATGGGGGATGCCCCCAAAAAAATTATCAGATCTAACGTTTCAACCCTTTGATTACACAACGGTTATGGTGGCTATCCATTTTCAATCCAAGAGCTAAATTTCAAATGGTTGAAATAATCGAGTTTAAGAGATAATTTATTGTGTATCTACCATGCAAACTGGGAGTTGTATAAAAGGTTCAGATCATTGGAAGACAATCCATATTCAAAGGATTAAGTCCTAATGTATCACATTGCAATAGGGATATATTTGAGCAAACCTCATAACAGTGTTATGTTATGGTATGTAGTGCCTTTTTTATTTTATTTATTTATTTATTTTTATTTTTAAGTCCAGTTTTTGGCATGAGCTTGGTGTTTCCTGTTCTTCCATTTAGTAATGGCTAGCTGTAAGCCTGTAACCCTAGTTGGCTATTAAACCTTGATAATGATGAATCTTGTTAAGCAGAAGGAAATGATATTTAATTAGGTCCTGTTTTACCTGTATTTAATGAAGAATTCAATTCTAATTTACTTCATCATTTTAATGATGCAAAATGCACAATTCTAACAAACTTGCTCAATAGTCCAAGTTTATATTGAGCATGAGAGATCTTGACAGAAGCCTTTTGAACTCTATGGTGGCATTTGGATGCATTATTGCTTTGAATTACAATAACCAGTTTGCATTGAATTACAATAACCAGTTTGATAATGAGGAAATGACCAAATCATAATTTGCCATAATAAGGAAATGGTACTTGAGAAATACAACCCTTTCAAGTCCAACTTGAGCTCATTAGATGAGCTGGTCGAGACTGTAGTGTGTGAGTGATCCAGGGTCCAATTCCTGGTAGCGTTACCTTCCAATAAAAAGTAACATAATTCCAATTTGAAGGGTAGCTTCTGAATGGGAAATGTACATCTGGAACTAATGATTGCAATTCGATTCACTTGTGCATCCACACGCAACCTAAATCTCTTGCCATAATTTTGGCTGTGCGCGCGTAGCAAGTAAAAATGCAGTTGGGTATCCGAAAAAGTAACATAATTCCAATTTGAAGGGTAGCTTCTGAAAGGGAAATTTACATCTGGAACTAATGATTGCAATTCGATTCACTTCTGCATCCACACGCAACCTAAAACTCTTGCCATAATTTTGGCTGTGCGTGTGTAACAAGTAAAAATGCAGTTGGGTATCCCAAAAACTCGTGTAATTCACTCAAAGGTCTAATTTGATTTCTATGTTATTGTTAAGATAACTTGATTTGAGTACTCTGAAAATCAGACTATTGGATAGGCTTGTCATTAACCTGTGATTGGTATAATTGAGCTAGCGTCTCAGAGTCAACTCTGAGGCGGTGTTTGGATGCCCAATGCCATTGAATTGTGAAGCTTTCAGCTGAAGCAAGTGGAAGCAAAAACAGTAGACATTTTTTTTTTCCTAATACTTGTAATCGGAAAGTAGCCCTTGAATTGCAGTTCCATTCCATGCTCTTTCAAAATGAAACAAAGTAAATGCAATTTTGAGTTCAGTCTGTTCATATGAATGCTGAAGAAGACAATTACAATTTGGTAATTGCCCACTTCACTAGAATTTTTTATTGCGATTTGATTCAATTGTGCATCTAAACGACCTTGAATTTTGAATCTGAGTCAAAATGTACAATGTCCATCTCCACCTTTTTTCTTATTGTTGGGGTGTTGTTGCAGGTCATGGTTCCATTGAACTACACCGACTTCATTGACGATCTGACCCTCCAAGTTAAGAGCAAGGCCATCCCCATGAGCCGGATCGATGATGCAGTGAGAAGGATTTTGCGAGTCAAGTTCATGATGGGCCTGTTCGAGAATCCATTGGCAGATCTCAGCTTAGTAGACCAGCTTGGAAGCCAGGTTAATCTACAGAAATCCTCAAAATATGCTGTGTTTAAAGACTATGATCAATGATTGAAATTTTAAATGGCCCGGATTTGAACAGGAGCATAGGGAGTTGGCAAGGGAAGCTGTGAGGAAATCCCTCGTGCTTTTGAAGAATGGGAAATCTGCCGATAAACCATTGCTGCCCCTTCCAAAGAAGGCACCAAAGATCCTCGTTGCCGGGGCCACCGCTGACAACTTGGGCTACCAGTGTGGGGGGTGGACGATTGTGTGGCAGGGATTGAGCGGGAATGACCTTACCATTGGTATGTTTCTAATATCACCAATCCACACCACTAACTACGCCTGGCCAAGTCATGAACAATGAACGTGCGGTTACTCATAAATCAGGCCAATCCACTCATCTGAAGGGTCACAATATTCCAAGTGAAATGATTGGCTAGAACGAAAATCACAAACAGCCTATATTTGCTGTATGTGTAGCTTGCGCAATGATGGGACCGGCCTGGTCAGATGGGCCACACTAGCTTGAGTAAAATGAATGGCTATATTGGAAATCACAACAGCTGTGGGGACCAACCTGAGATTTTCGATGGGCCGGATCTTTAATACGCATGCTATGTTGGCATATTTGCTTCTGTTTGCCTCTGGCGTTTCATGTTCTTCATGAGCAAATCTAATATTTTCCTTCTGGTTATTAAATGGATAGCTTTTTGTGTTAACAGGAACTACAATCCTCAATGCTATCAAATCCACCGTCGATCCAGCAACCCAAGTTGTCTTCAATGAGAATCCTGATGCGGACTTTGTAAAGTCCAACGACTTCTCCTATGCCATCGTTGTCACCGGGGAGCACCCGTACGCAGAAACCTACGGCGACAGCCTCAACCTCACTATCCCTGACCCGGGCCCAAGCACAATCAAGAATGTCTGCGGTGCCATCAAGTGTGTGGTTGTTGTGATATCTGGACGGCCTGTCGTGATTGAGCCGTACATCTCCACCATTGATGCTCTTGTAGCTGCCTGGCTGCCAGGCACTGAAGGCAAGGGTGTCACTGATGTTCTTTTCGGCGACTATGGTTTCTCGGGCAAGCTCGCTCGGACGTGGTTCAAGTCCGTTGATCAGCTGCCGATGAATGTAGGCGACCCACACTATGACCCGCTCTTCCCATTTGGGTTCGGACTCACCACAAAGCCAGGGATGGCGAGGTAGACATCTCTTGTCTAGCAGAGTGCCCTTTAGTTCTTATTTTTGAATCTGTTTAAGGCGGCATTCGCCCAAGAAATATAGCCTGATTAACTACTTATCTTTTTAATTAATGGAAATCTCATTTTCTCACTGTTCTCAGCCTCCTGTGTTTGGTTGTGACACATGAGTTACAATGGGAGTTGATTGTGGACCTCTGTGGTGGTAGGACTCTGTGAGGCCCTCCATAATGGCAGGACTCTGTGGTTTATCCATGCCGTCCATCCGTTTTGCTAATCTCATTTTAGGCCTTGAGCCCGAAATTGTAGCACACGTGACCTGGATGAAGGACATACAAATATCAGCTTGATCCAAAACTTGTATGCTACCGAAGAAGTTTTCCACAGTAGGCGTTCAATCCCCACTGTATACTGTGGTGTGGTCCACTTGAGCTTTTGGTATGCTTCACTTTTGGGCTCGTGGCCTAAAATGAGCTGGCAAAACGGATGGATAGCGTGGATAAAACACATACATCATGGTGGACCCTACAAAGGTCGTTGGACGTCCAGTTCCAATGGCTCCCACACCGTCCATTTGGGTCGCAACTGCAGGGCCCACCATGATGTTTGTCTTATATTCACTCAGTCCATCCTTTTTGTCCTCTCATTGAAGACATAGGAACAAACATGAAGGAGATCCAAAATTCAAGTGGGCCATGCCATAGGAAACAGTGGAATGGAAATGCCCACTGTTGAAACCTTTTCTGGGGCCGTGATATTTATATTCCATCCAACCATAAGGTGATTCCCCACATTGATGAGCATGATTAAAAAACTTATGGGCCCCAGAATGTTTTGACGGTGGACATTCAATCTTCATTTTTTCCTATCATGTACCCACTGTCCCCGTATGTGGGTTCATGTCCTAAAATGAGTGGGCCAACAGCTGGATGGTGTGGATATAACACAGACATCAAAGTGGCCCTGTAGAGCTCGGGGTTATAGGCAAGTGGTGTTCATTCGTTTGTGGAGGGCCCACATCACACTGTCACATTCAAAGCTAGAATATATCTAATCCAGCTTAGAATGTGAGTAGGAATTCCCGCAGACGGCCCACCGAATGGATGGATGGGATTAAGCTGTTGGTACAAAATCTCACGTGTACCAGTTGAATGAAAGACGCAATGTTTTTTGCCCTGTTGGAATTTTGTAGGTCAACATCAGCAGGTGTTGTGAGCAGAGGAGCGAACGTTTTTAGCTTGATTTCTGTTTCTATTATCACCCTTCTCCCATTCTCTCTATTTATTTAAGTTATTCTGTAGCACTCCACCTGTTTGTATTGTGTATTGTGTATTGTGTTAGGATGAGAGGTTGGATTTTGGTTTTCTCATTGCTTGTTTTTATGTCAGCCTTTTCAGGAATCAAAATGGTTGAGTGGGCCCCCACATCTTTGCACAGCATACTAAGGCTAATGGTTCAGTAATCCGGACCATTCATCTATTGTGTTCCACGATGGAAAATGTTCAAGAAAAGCTCGTCATTACAAGGCTGTTTTAGACCTGATTTGGGATGCGTCGGCGGATTTGGGGAACCACCCAGGTTGATGGATCTGGGACTGTGGGGCCCACTATGGTGTATTTGTTTTGTATCCATGCTGTCCATCTGTTTTGCCAGTTCATTTTAGGGCTGTTTTAGGCTTTGATTTGGAACATGGTGGTGAATCAGGGGAACTACAGATGGTGGATCGTGACTGTGGGTCCTGCTATGATATATGTGTTTTATATCCACGCCGTCCATCCGTTTTGTCAGCTCATTTTAGGGCCGTTTTAGACTTTTTGATTTGGAACATGTTGGTCGATCAGGGGAACCACCAATGGTGGATAAGGACTGTAGGGCCCACTATGATGTATGTGTTTTATATCCACTCCGTCCATCCGTTTTGTCAGCTAATTTTAGGACTGTTTTAGAACATGGTAGATCTGCAAGTGTGGGGCCCACCATGATGCATGTGTTTTTTATCCAAGCCATCCTATAATGTATTTGTTTTATACCTACAGACAGCTGTCCGTCCGTCCTTTTTGTTTTTTTTTTTGTGTTTTTTTTTTTAATTTTTTTTTTTCTTTCAGCTCTCATAAGAAGGCATGGGCCCAAAAATGAAGCAGATCCACGGACCGTCTATTGTTTTTTTTTTTTTTTTTTCAGCTCATTACAGGGTATGAGACCGAAAATGAAGCAGATCCAAATCTCAGGTGGACCCCGCTACCGGAACCAATTTTGATTGAACGCCCGCCGTTAAAAACTTCCTAAGGCTCGTTTTAATGTTTGTTTGCCGTTCAGTTGATAAGGTCACACAGACAGCTTGATTCAAAGCTTTTGGCTGGTTCCTAAAAAGTTTTTAACGGTGGGCATTCAATCAGCACTGTTTCTGTGGTATGGTCCACCTGATATTTGGATGTGCTTCGTTGAACTGGCAAAGCAAATAGACCCGTGGATATAAAACACATGCCACAGTGCGCTCACGGTCATGCATCCACCGATATCAGTGGTTCCCCATCCGAATCCTCGCCGTTGATTTGTGGCATGCGGACGGTTAAGAAAATACAACAGTGGTATATGTTACGGAAAAGAAGCCTTTATGGCACAGGGCCCCATCTCACCATCCATGATGGGACTCAACGGACCGACGGCATGGATTAATGGACCACAGACCTCACTAGTCAGAAATAGAAAATATATGTACTGTAAAAAGGCATGGACCACGTTTGTCTTTTAGCAACACGACATATCTTAAAAAATCAAAGGGATGGTGGGCCATGATTGTTGGTGGATGTGGTTGTTCGTTGTTTTCAAAATCAAAATGGTTTAAAGCTATTTATGAAAGCATAAATGATATTTTCACGGCTGTAAAAGATTCTCATTTTCAGCTTCTAAAAAACACGTTTTCTACATTCTGAGAGACTGTTTTTTACCAAAATGGTCGGGTTGGGTCCAGCTGCTTCGGACTCGAATCGGTGACTGTTGGGTCTATTGTGATGTGTGTTTATATCTACTCTGGCCATCCATTGTCCAACTTATTTTTGGGTGTAGTCATTGTTGGGGGATTGTGCTACGGAATCACACGGAGATGGATCTAAGATAGCAATCCAAGAGCACTAAGCAAACACAAGAGAACATAAAAATTTAATCTGAAAAATCCTTTCGGAAAAAAACCAAGGCACAAAAGTGACAGATTTTTACTTTGAAAGCAAAAATCACAAAGAGAATGGACTTACCAGACTTGAGTAATCCTCAAATTTCTCCCTTGCTCCACCATTTTAGAAATCCTAAAACTCTTTTAAAAACCCTTAAAATCCCTTAGAATTACACTCAATCTTGTTTACACTCATATATATAGTTGTAGAAAGAATTCCAAACAAAATTAGAAAGAATCTCAAACGAAATTGGAAACAAATCCTGCACTTTCGCAGTTTTGTGAAAAAAATCTATGCAGAATCTGATTAGATTTAAGACATCAAATACAACAATCTCCAACATGTTTTCATTCTTCAAATATGTAGCTTATTTGTCATCTCTTCTTATCTCTATCTTTCATTATAGCTTCATCAATGCTTTTCATGCATACACCGTTTTCCTATTACGTCGTCGCTAAGCTTAAGGAAGTTGCACAAAACTTGAACTTCTTTATATAAACAACCTTGGTGAGCATGTCTGCTGGATTCACGATGGTGTAAATCTTTTCTAGAGTTACGCCTCCTTCCTCAAGTACTTGTCGGATAAAATGGTGACGAACATTAACGTGTTTAGTGCGAGAGTGATAAACAAAATTTTTAGCCAAATTGATAGGATCTCGCTATCACAATTAACCGGCATGGCCTCCTGTTGAAGTCCCAACTAATTTATCATATCTCTTAAACAAACACCTTCCTTAAACGTTTCCATCACAGCCATATATTCTGCTTCGGTGATAGAAAGTGCCACCATGGACTGAACCTTCGACATCCAACTAATTGCTCCACCCGCTAATACAAATGAGTATCTTAAAGTTGACTTTCTAAAATCCACACTGCCTGCGTAGTCTGAATCCACGTACCCTACCAACTTTGCCTCTATCTTCTTAAAAGTTAAGACATAGTCTTTTGTATCTCGAATGTATCGGAGCATATATTTCATCGCTTCCTAATGTTGCTTGTCGGGGTTTGACATGTATCTGTTAATAACATCGACTGCCTGTGAAATATCTAGTTTCGTACAGACCATGACATATATTAAACTATCAACCATATTTGAATAAGGCACATGAGACATAACCTACTTTTTCTCATTTGATTTAGGACATTATTTTGAGGAAAGCTTTAAGTAAGTCGTGTGGAAAATACTCACTAGCTTTGCCTGCTCCATCTCATACTTGATCAACACTTAAGGTATTCTACATGTGATAACTAAAGTCTTTTCCTCATTCTGTTTTTATGAATATTTATGCCGAGAACCTTCTTTGCAGCCCCCAAATTTTTCATCTCGAATATCCCTTATAAATGAGTCTTTAGTATGTTGATTTTATACATATCATGACAGGCGATCATATCATCAACATATAATATTAGGATGATGAATTTGCCATCACTTAGTATTTTGTAATAGACATAGTGATCGTATTCACTTCGAGTAAAATTCTGACTCAACATGAAGGAATCAATTTTTTTATACCACTGCTTAAGTGACCGTTTCAGGCCATACAATGACCTCATTAACCTGTAAATTTTTTTATCCCTTTAACTTTGTAGCCCTCTGATTTCTTCATGTAGGTCTGCTCTTTTAACTTTTCGTGTAGGAAAGCAGTCTTGGCATCCATTTGTTGCAGCTTGAGATCGTATTGGGCAACTAGCGCCAACATGAATTTGATGGATACTTACTTAACCACTTTCACGAATATCTTTATGAAGTCGATTCTTTCTTTCTGAGCATACCCATTCTCTACTAGCTTTGCTTTGTATCTATCATGTTTCCTTTTGAATAACCACTTGCATCCGATCAATTTTTGACCCCCTGGAAGCTCCACCAGCTCCCATGTGTGTTTTTGTGCAATGGGTCCATCTCGTCATCCATAGTCGCCTTTCACTTTTCTACATCAGTCTCATCAAGAGCTTCCTGAATAGTTGACGGGTCCCCCTCATCTGTAATGAGGGCATATGCGATATTAGAGTCGTCCTTATATCTTACTGGTAATCTGCGATCACGCGGTGGATTCCTTCTCACATGTGGTTACTCCATCTACTCTTGTACCTTTGTCTGTGCATATGTTTCTACCTTAGTATCATTTGTGTCAATCTGGACATTTACGATTAACCTTTATGGTTCCTTTTACTCTTACTGATCATTCTTGTGGAATAAAAAGCTTTCATCGAATTTGACGTCACGGCTAGTGATAATCTTATGTGTGACCTTGTCGAATAAGCTGTAACCTTTCACACCAACACCATAGCCAACAAAAATATACTTTTTGGCTATATGATTTAGCCTATCTCTCTTAACTGATGGTATATGAGAGTAAACCTCACAACTAAATATGCACAGATCTGAGTAGTCGATCTTATGACCACTCCATACTTCCTCTGAGATTTTACATTCAATTGTCGTAAAAGGACACTGGTTTACTAAATAGCAGGTTGTGTTAACGGTCTATGCTATAGGTCCTTACCCAACGCAGCATTACTTAACATGCATCTGACCATCTCCAAGAGAGTCCGATTCATCCATTCAGCCACACCGTTTTGTTTGGGCGTGTGACACACTGTGTTATGCTTGACGATGCCTTCATTTTTGCAATATTCATTAAATTCAGTGTAAGTAAATTCTCCACCATCATCAGTCTTTAAAACCTTTATTTTCGTCATAACTGTTTTTCCTCCATTACCTTCCATTTTTTGAATATGGTGAAAACTTAGGATTTACGTTTCATGGAGTAAACTCAAACTTTCCTGGAGTAGTTGTTAATGAATGAAATAAATTATGACGATCTCCCAATGGAAACCTCTGGTGATGACCCCCATATGTCAGAGTGCACATAATCAAACACTCCTTTACATTCATATTTTCCAGAATTAAAAGATAATCTAGATTATTTACCATATATATAATGCTCGCATATATCTAAATCAGAATTTTTAAAAGCTGAAATCAAACAACGATCAGATAATATTTTCATGTCTCACTCGCTTATGTGGCCCAAATGAGCATGCCACATACGTACAGATGTGAAATTTGTAATAGCCACTGTTGCTCCACCTGCTGAAGTGTTCTCGATCAACCTGTAAAGGTTTCCATGCCTTTGCGCTTTAATAACCACAAGTGCCCATTTTAAAACTTTAAGGACATCATCAAAACCAGTGAACTTGCACCCTATTGCCTCGAGTGCACCGAGAGAAATCAAACTTTTCTTCATATCAGTAACGTGCCTGAAATCAATTAAGATACGCTCTATTCCATCAAACATCTTGATGCTCACAGTACCAATAGTTACAACATTACAGGCATTGTTATTACCCATAAAGACATGTCCACCATTGCATTCTTTATAACTGGCGAACCAACTCCGATAAGGAGTCATGTGATATGATGATCCTATGTCAATGATCCACTTATCTCTAAGATTGTCATACAAGTGTCCGACCATAGACACATATAGAAACATCACATCCACTTATTTCTTCATCAGATGTGACAACATTAACTTCCCCGGAAGAAGCTTCTGAGTTTTCTTTATTTGTTTTAAGATTTGTACAATCCTTCTTCATGTGTCCATTCATCCTATAGTTCCAACACTTTAGTTTTCTTTTGCCCTTGCCCTTGGATTTGGATATAGGTCTTGAAGATCCTGTATCCCGCTTAATATTTCTTTCCCTCTTAAATAATGCATTGGAAGATGTCCCCATGCCGCCGTTTAGCTTTTATATGGTCTTCCCTTGAAGGGCTAAGATAACGGTGTTGACACTCAGTGTTTTATTTGTGGTGCACATTGTGTCCCTGAATGATTCATACGATGCTGGAAGAGAATTCTACTCTACAACATACATGCTTGTTCCTCATATTTGATCACTTCCTCTATATCTAGCAGTTTGTAAATCAATTTATTAAAGTTGCAGATGTGGGCCTCCAAATCTCCACCCATTGCTATCTTAAAGGTATACTACTGTAGCTTCATGTGTAGGCAATTTTTAGAGAATTTTTCACATAGAAATCTTCTAACTTCACTCATAAACTATTCGTAGTTTTCTCCCTCAAAACATTGTAGAGAACCTCATCCGTGAGATATAAATGGATGGAAGCTAAAACATTTATGTTAAGAATATTCTAGTCTTTGTCATTTATTATCGATTTTCGCTTCTCAAGAGCCTTAACTTCGCCTTGCTTGGTTAATAGACTAATCATCTTGATATTTTATAACTTAAATTTATTTTTACCTAAGTATTTCTCAGTATCAAACTTGGCGTTTCCCATTGATGCTAATCCTACAGATCCAGATCTGTGCCCCAACGATTGTTCTGATACCACTTGTTGGGGATTGTGCTGTGGAATCACACGGAGATGATCTAGGATAGCAATCCAAGAGCACCAAGCAAACACAAGAGAATACAAAGATTTAACATGGAAAACCTTTTTGGAAAAAAACCACGGCACAAAGCGATGGATCTTCACTATGAAAGCAGAAATTACAAAGAGAATGGACTTACCAGACTTGAGTAATCCTCAAATCTCTCCCTTGTTCCACACTTTCAGAAACCCTAAATCTCTTTTAAAAAGCCTTAAAATCCCTTAGAATTATTCTCAATCCTATTTACACCCATATATATAGTTGTAGAAAGAATCCCAAACAAAATCAGAAAGAATCCTAAACGAAATCGAAAACAAATCCCGTACTTTCACAGTTTTACAAAAAAAATTTACACAAAATCTGATTAGATTTAAGACATTAAATACAACAGTCCTTTTTATGGATAAATATGGTCTAACCACCTTTAAGGTCAACTTGGGTTGACTGACTGCACGACTCTATACTATCTCACATAGAGAGGTTAGACTTCACACCCCTAAGCATTCTCGTCAATGGTATGTACTTCTGAGCTCTCATCTATGTGCCTCACAAGGATTGTTCTGAAGAGCCCAATCACAAAAGACTCAGGGGGGTTGATCAGCTTGGCGAAGTCAAGGGAAAGCTCGTCGAGAATGGAAGGAATCGTCAGGGGGACAAATACACCCCTCGACTCGGATATACCAACAACCCAGGTGAATGAGGGCACGACTAATGCCAACTAGTGCAAAAGTTCCGAGCTGTTCGTAATAATCTCCGACGAACTGACCGACCAGTTCCGTTCGGCTTTGGCATAAATAACCGAGGAGTTAATTCAAGTTGGTCCCAACTGTCCATTGTAACCGTCAACACCCATCACTCGCACATAACCATCCGTCGCATGATTCTAGCATAACCTTCAATGTTCATCACTCGCGTACACCTCATGTAACGATTGAGATCATGCCTAAGATCACGAGCTACCATGTAACGCCTTGAAAATTGGGGGTCGAGCAGAAGCTCAACTCCCGAGTTCCAACGCATCATTTATGCAACATAGGTAATGATGATTGAATGTTGTCCATATTAGTGCATTAAACATGAATGAGATTATACTAAATCAGCATATCCTACTCCCGAGACAGTTAAATTATGCAAGCGGAAGACTGTGATAGATGTATAAAATATATAACCTGTTGTAAGTCTTAAGAGTGTGAACATGTTACAAGGTTAAATATATACATATATACTCCAAAAATGAATAAAATGAATATACATGGGTGTTCTAAAAGTACAAAATAACAAGTGTAATGGTGTCTAATCAGCATCCCTAAAACCCCGTCGATCAGAACATGGTCTACATAGACCCGCCTGATAGCTGCATGTAGGAGAAACCCTCCTCATCATCATAAAAGTCCGGCTCCGCTTCATAAGCATCGTCAACATCTGAAACTAAAACAGGGTCTGGTTGGTGTTTAAAACATCGTCCTGTAACGTGGGAGTAAGTGATCAACTCAGTGGAGCTATAAAGCAAAGGTTAATATGTTATCAATTCAGTCAATCAGTAATGATAAAACAGTACAACACTCATGTCCTAAATACTCTTGTTAATACAAGAATGATATATTGTAATGATGCATGCCCTCGCCTGCACTCCCTCTTCCAACAACATCTTATGATCGCGGCATACACCACTCTCAGTAAACGTGCACTTCCTCGCCAAAGCATCGTGCAATGCGATGCATGGCTGTGTTATCCAAGTTCTTGATTAAACATATTCATACAGTAGGAATGGGAAGCTAAGGTACTCCCTTTTATATCATCGACCCAAACATTGATCTATCTAGGGTCGTCAATCCTAGTTAATCACATACGATAAACAAGTTCGTGAGTTTATACCATAGGTTGCTACAAGAGGCTCGTCACCTCAGCATAGGCTTAATTCACACTAGAGGTCACTACCACCAATGCTTTACCAACTAGCAGTCTATTTTCGAAGGCTCGTCACCAACCCAACTGGGGACCACAGCCAGGCTGCGCCGGAGTAGGCCAACTTTATACTCAAGGTCACTATGACAAGACTCGTTACCTTAGCGTAATCCTAGTGTATACTCGAGGTCACTATGGGAAGGACTTGTCACCTTAATTAGCGTAGGCCGACAGCTCAAATACAGTGTCTCATACCACCGTATTCAGCTCATGAGTTTATTTTGCTCACTGGTCACTACGGGGAGGTTCGTCACCCCAGTGTAGGCTGACGGCTCAACCACGGTGTCCCATACTACCATGCCCGGCTCATGAGTCTTAGCAGATTGTGGTACCATGGTTGAGACGGGTCTTTACATTGGTAAGGGGTACCTTAGATTCAAGCAGTAGTGTCCATACATGGTAAATACATAATATGACAATCGGTTTATTGGACAAGTTCGACTAGTACAAGCGTACGCTAAATTAATCGACACGGAGTGCTAACCACTGTCGACAATCATCGTATGACTCGAATTCACCGAACGCATCAAATGTGGTGAGACAAACTCGGCCACTCAAACAGGAATTATTACCGATTGTCTGGACTACGTCGTAGTCCCAATCATAATTAAATGCAAGAAGGAAGCATACATGATAATCATACGGGATTTAACAACCAATTCCAACGTAAATATCATTTGAGCATATTATTCAACGCATATAACATGATATTCTAGGTATACATTTGCTACACAAAACATGCACTTGAAATTAAATCTACATGAAGAAAAGTATACATATAGCTAAGGTAGTCGAGAATCCTATCTCAACAACCCTCGTAAATACAAAGCATCAACCAATTACTAATACAGGTATTTTGGTAAACACTTAGACTACATATGCCACATACGTGTAATATATTAGTTTCAACAGACATTAGGGCAAATCCTATCACAAAAGAGCTGTCACTCATACAACGATCATATATTCTCAATTTACAAGCATGACAAATACAAATCATATTTCCATAGTCGTTCAGACATTTCAACAAACACATAGAACACATTATACTCAACATAGTTTATATCTATATGTAATATAAGGAAAATATCGTATCTAAGCACATTTGATAGCAATTAAGTCAGTCATAAACCATTACTGACATTGAAAGCCTTGAAAATTATAACCTAAACGTTTATAGTCCACACCTTTCGCCGGTAAATCCGTACCGAGCTCAGTTTGAACACTATATCTTTGTATACGGCACAACGACAACTTATAGGATGAAATATGTTAGCTATTTCACCATTTACTCTATTTGAATCCCTAAGACAAATTAGGATTAATATTTCTTACCTAAAAATGGAGTTAAAATTGATAGTGTAGTGATGTGGAAGGGTGAATCGAGGTGTGGAGTAGCAGAACAAAAGGACTGTAGCAACTCCAAGGATCTCCCTCCGATCTCCACTCTTTTCTCTCCATGTCTCTCCTCTCTCCTAGGGTTTGGAGAAATTCGTATACGAGAGAGAGAGAAAGGTGGGTTTAAGGGCTTTAATAGGCCCAGAACTGACGCAAATGGCCCCAGGGCCATGGTATACTTAGGTCATAGCCAAAGGGTATCTGTTTCGATCCAATGGAGCATATTTAGAGGCCCATTTTCTACATGCGGTCGGACTTAAGTTTCTTGACATTTGATCCAAGTCAGGTTAAGTTTTCGGTTCGATCGGGTCAATGGATCGACCGCGGGGGACTTGATTTAGTTCAACGGTCACCGGTACTCGATCAGGGCCACAAGTTCACTGATTTGAGTTAAAAATTTTCCCTGATCCAAGGGTGTAATTGGGTCAAATTCTAACGGTTAGAATTCTTAGATTTGGCCTGTAAGCGAACGACTCAATTCACTTAAATTTTAGTTCATTTCCTAAAGATATTCACGTTTCTTACACACTTTGCTCCGGACTCAAGTTGTGCACTTCTAGATACCATCAGGACTTTATTTTTGAGATAGTTGTCAAGTCCAGTAAGGCGGTTATAATCGTATAGCTTTGGGATAATCAGACTTTCGACACGCGGTTCAAGTCCAATATGGAGTTTCAGTGTGCTCCTTAGGGCAACTGGGTTTTGAGATGATCCTATAGATTTTTAAGAAATGTAGTGTTAATGATTCTACTAGCTTCAGGTCTTGCAGTTCATATAGAAAGCAGTTTAAGCTAAATTAATCAATTATTTAGTTTAGCACTCAACTAAATTCTGTCCTAATTACGACAGAATAAGGTCCTATAGCAGTTCTATGCTCCTTTTCGACACTTTTAGTTAGTATATTATTTTAATTATTTTTTTAGTAGTTCATTATCAAGTTCACTTCGTCTCCACCAAATTTTATGAGATTTTGTATTGTAGAAAAATTCTAAAAATTATAAAAGCAGCAGCTGTCCAAACTAATAATTTTTAGATAGTTGTCACAACAACCTATATTTAACTATATTATAATTTTTATTATATTTTCACTTATTTTTATATGAAACTAGACTTATCAAGCTTCAATCTGACTTTTAAATCACCTAAATTAGAGTTATATCGAGAGAGATATGACTTTACGAATTCGAGATGAAAAACTGTAGAAAATGACAGAAAACGGGCTGTTGACCCGCTGTGGCCTGCTCGGTCCGCTAGCCGGCGAGGCCTCGCCATCACGGCGATGTCATCGCTGCTCACTTTCCTATATAGGGTAGTTTCACAACTCGATATTTGAAATGGGTTTATTTTGCAAACCGGAATAAGTTATTTGATATCCCATATATGTTTTTGGGTAGGAGAGCTGATCTATCTAAATAGCCTACTTATTTCATGAGATACCAAAAGGTTAATAGTTAAAAACTTATTTTATTTATTTATTTACTATTCATAGTAATTTTTAGTTTAAGTATTATTTTTCATCACCTAAACTCTAAGATTTGTGTCTAATATAAAAGTACTAAGAAAAATTTGAATAATAAGGTCGTGAAAGGTGAGATTTTGAATAAAATATGAGATTTTGAAGTAAATGGGTTGAAAGGGGATTTGAAGCTTTAGGATTGAGTTCTGAGAAGTCAATTAAGGTGTTATGATCGACTCATTGTATAGTGATCGGATATCCACTGATAAAATCCTCCTAAGGCCCACTGTACTTTATTCACATCCAATCTAATGATTATGTCATGCTGAAGGGTAAAAAGCAATGATTAGCTTGATCCAAAACTTTCATGGTCCTCAAAAAGATAGTCGACGTTCATTCAATACACGTTTCCCAAAGGAAAGGCAAAGACATTCATACGCAGATGTGTCAATTGGTCGGGCTCCACTTAAAACACTGGCCCGAAGGCCTGGCCCGAAACAGTTGTAATTTTGGGCAGAGAACTCCCCCAGGCCTGGCCCATTGACGGCCCTAATAAGAATTATAAGAGCCTCTCTAGGGTTCGCACACTTTACACGGGTTCTCAGTTTAGATAGGTAGGGCACGTGGATCATAATCTTGACTGTTGGTCCGTTTCATCCCACAGTGGGTAGGCCATGTCCTGAAACTCTCCCAAATTAAAAGATACAAGCCAACAATCTCGGGCCCTTGTTTAGTTAAATGTCAATTCATATCGTATTCCTCTGGCAACCATCTAATTTCAGGCCCCTAAAAGAACGGCTATGATTTTCTAAGGTATTTTCAACCAACGGTAGGCTCACCCAATCAAAGTTTGGATCATTAAAAAACATGGCCCATTTGTCACCACTTAAAAGCCAGAGTACAGTGCAAAGCTATATGTTTCGGCTTTATGCCATTTTCTGAGTGATTCATCACCTCAACGTGGCTAACCTTGTGAGTAGATTGGCATGACTTTAGGCCCGACTTCATGATGAATGGTACAAATCTCGCACACATGTACCAGATGACACACGAGCCTTCAAGTAGGATTAGAGGTTAACAATACTCACAATGTACCTTCTCACAAACCTAGAGTTGTACACGAACCTCGCTCCAATCGACTTGAAAAAGCTCGACTTGACTCGGATCAAAACCTATGTTTGAGCCAAGTCGAGCCAATTTTATTAAACTCGAAAAATCTCGAGTCGAGTCTGCGCTGGATCGAGCTTAAGTTCGACTCGATTCAGTCTTAAGCTCGACCCCGACTCGATTCGGATCGACTTGATTTTTTAACTGGGTATATATATTTCAAAACATTAAAAAAAAAAAAAAACTAACCCGCTTGAGTTTCGGGAGTTCTTTAGTGCCCGACTTTAAAAACCCTAACTTACTCCAGCGGCAATGCCCGACCTACACTCTCTTTCTCTCTTGCCGTTCTCCAGCGCTTGAATTGCGACCGGTGATTACTCTCCTATACTCTTTCTTTATTCTCCAGCTTTTGTTTGGACAACCGGTAACTGAAAAGTACTCTCCCCTACTCTTCTTCTCATCTCTCTACTCTCTAGCGTCCATCCAACTAACGGACTCCATCTGACCATCGGCCTGGTCGCTATGGCTCAATCAGACGGTCAGACCCCACCTAAAAAATCGAAATTGAACTTGGCAATCCAGGATCGTTGGCTGAACTGAATTGAGCTGAGATATCTTGCTAGCCGAGTTAGGTCGAGCCGAGCTGAGCAAAGCTCACTTGGATTGAGTCATGTGCCCCTTACACAAACCTCTCCCCTCGCAGTTACCAATTTACCATCTCTACAATACATCCCGACTTATTGCTGTATCATACGTTGGGACTTCAGGCTTCAAATCTGATGTCAATTTAAACGATCCAAACCGTTTATCTGATGGTCCTCACCATTGATGGTGGATATCCATAATAAAAAAGATTTCTGTTGGAAAATTCTGATTCTTTCATCATTTTGACTCTTTTTCATTGGAAGTGAACGGTAACCTTAACTTTATAATAATCAAAGGGCCAAAGCCTTTCAATCTGAGAGTCACCTCCTATTTACGGTGTGGTCCATCAGTGAAAAGACTCCGATCCAAGGCCTAAAATCCCTCCGATGTATTCTAACACACCTCAACGCCAGATTTGTGCGAGTAGAGATTGAAAGGTGAATTGCCGCACACATGACAATCAGGAACACGTGTCTGACTTTTGGATATTCTACCTTACAAATCATGCCGTTTGACTCCGTTTAACCGACAGTTAAAACGGTTTCGATTTGAGTGTCGACATTGGATGTCCGGTTTGTTCAAAACATCAAGAAGGTGTGTCCCACCTGATGGGCAGCTCAGATTTCACACACGTGTGGATGGGCAAACCTCACTTATGCATCCCAGAACGTGCATTATTAATGGGGCCTCTTCGGCTGCCGACAAATCTCATTCTCGGAAATTTATCGGGAGATTTTCTAACTTTGTGGCTTTTCTCTTGTTGGGAGAATCTTCCGAAAAAAATATTGAAAATTATTTTATTTATATTATTAAATAAATTTAAAATATAAATATATATCTACGCAACAAATTCCCTTAAATTTTAATCTTTTTCGAGTTAATATCGCGAGGTTTTGAAATATCGCGGTAATAGTCTAATGTATTTGTGGAGACATTATAGCGATATTTTCAAAATATCGGCGATATTTGTCACAGTGCTCTCAGAAGAGCTATGATAGAATGCATTCCGATGTATTGAAATACAATATATAGGCACCTTAGCCTTTGAATTTGGGTCATCTAAAAAGGATCCAAACCTTTTATATTTTTATTTTCGATTTTCGTGATGAAAAAATTTAAATAAAATCTCTATATTAGGTTATTTAAATCCTTTACTGACTTTGACTTTTTGATATGAACATGAACGATCACCATAACCTTTGTATAATAAAAAAAGAAGAAATATTAATCGGATATTTTTCCTGGTCATCTCCCATCCAAGGAGATCCCCTATAAAATATACGGTTTAGATCATTGAATAAATCACAAATCAAACGGTCAGAATCTCGATGCGTCTTGCTGAAATACGTCCGGATGTAAATCACGTTCATTTGGAATCTTCGACGACTTTGGGAAATTCTCAAGGGACGCGTATCCGGTAGATCCGTGACTATGGGCCCCACCGTAATGTATGTTTTATATCCACGCCGTCCGTCCTTTTTTTCAGATCATTTATAGAATGCATTAAAAAAATGAAGCAGATCCAAAGCTATAGTGGACCACACCACAGGAAACAGTGGAGATAATGGCACCCACCGTTGAAACCTTCCAGGGCCCGCCCACTGTGAATTCATGTGGCTCATCCACGCCATCCATTCATTTTTCCATATCATTTTAGGGGTTGAACCCAAAATTGAAGTATATCAAAAGCTCAAGTAGACCGTACCAGAAACACTGGGAGTATTGATTTCCACCGTTGAAACCTTTCTAAGGCCTGCAGTGATGTTTATTTATCATCCAAACTGTTCATAAGATCACACAGACATAGATAAAGGAAATCACAAATATCATCTTGATCTAAAACTTCCATGCCCCCCAAAAACTTTTCAACGGTGAAATTCAATTCAGAGTGTTTCAGGTAGTGTGGTCCACTTGAGCTTTGGATATGATTAATTTTTAATATAAAACTCTAAATTTATATGATAAAACGGATGGATGGAATTGATACAATGCGTGAATGATGGTGGGCCCTACAGAGTTTACTCAGCACGCAATCGGCTTCCCTAATAATGTTCATGAGTTCCCATGGAGCGATCTGGATGAAAGCAAAACACAAATATCAGCTTGATCTAAAACGTATGTGGCCCCAAGAAGTTATTAATGACAGGCATTCAATCACTATCGTTTCCTTTGGTGTGGCCCATATGAGATTTGGATCTGCTCCAATAACGGATGGATGGCTTGGATATAAAATACATACATTAACGTAGGCACCACAGTCACGGATCCACCTAATCCGCCGTAGCTGACGCACACCAGCGTGGATTTTGCACACACCATGATCCTTGCGAGTAGCTATCTGTATATCATACTCTTCACATATGCCAACTTTGCATGTGCGTGCGATATTCGGGCCGTTCATATGGGGGGAGGGCACGTTGTATGGGACGCGGGTTTCCTGCAAGAGCCTTTCTCGTGAAGTTCCTGCGCTGACATGCTAGGTGGGATCCGCCGTGATATTTGGGATAAATCCAACCGTACATCCGTTTTGCCAGATCATTTTACGACATGCTACTGAAAATGGGGTAGATCCAAAACTTGAGTGTGCCACTCGAGTCGAAAAAGAGGAGATTTAGTGACCACCGTTGAAACATTCTTCCGGCTACAAAATCTCCGTATCAGGCTCAATTTTGGTGTTTCCCTTCATCTTAGTGGGAATGACCTTATAAACGGTTTGAATGGAATATAAATATTAAGGTGGGCCCTACCTAGCATCCCAGGCTGGAAACCCGCATCCCATTGTATGTGCGTTGTCCCAAAGCCCACGCAGCCGCCATCATCAGGTGGTAAACGCGTGTACGTAAGAACTGTTACCGTCTAAAATGCTTGTAGTTGCGATCCAACATAGTGGATCTATCATGGATCATTTGAAGTGGGGCCCACCTGTGGACGACTCTCCTTGTTTTGGATGGCTAATCTCGCAACTAGATTCAGCATGGGGGAGTGTGCAGTGCTCGCATTAATTTCTTGTCTCCCCTTCTCATCTATTTAAGTCTGCTCTCTCTCTTTCTCTATCTCACTCTCTCTCTCTCCTTGGAAGCTCCTTGCTTTTGTAAGTTCTTCGTCTCCGAATTCCTTCACTTTTGGAGAATCTTTCATTTTGACTTTGATTTGATTTTTTATTTTTTTTTTCAGATTTTTGAGATATTTGTCACTTTAGGTTTGCTACGGTACGTCGCGACGTATTGTTATCTGTTAGTGGGACCATGGCCGTTGGATCTCAGTCCTAATACAATGATCTAAACCGTTCGTTATGGGACTCATCATAAATAGGAGACACCCAAAAAAAGAAAACTCTGATATTGGGAATGCCAACCAGTCGTTGATTATAACTCCTTTCCTTTGAACATGGACCATCTCCTGGACTAATGCTCACCATTGTTAAAGATTTTCATGGTAGCCATCATTCACTATGTCTCTTGTCAGATCAACGGTTTGGATCATTTCAATACGACCCTAAATTTCAACGGCTGTAGTCCCAGTTAACCTGTACAAGAAGTTCAGACGCATTTTAAGCAGATATGGCACTATGAAATGCTAGTGGCATATCCGATCTTTCCATAAAGTGGTCACATTTTTTAGATCTTCTTGCATTTAAGGACACAAGTCTAAGACTGATTTTCCTCTAGCTGTCCATTTTTTTTTTTTTCAATGCGGCCCACCTAGGGAATGAAATGTTCTGATGTTTTAAGTGATTAGATCTAAACAGTGTAGACTATCTGATGGAAACCTTAGATCTCACTCGCGTGAGGCACATTGATACTTGTTCTTGGGTGAAGTAAGGGCAAATAGATGGACGGTCCCGATTGACCATTTGATCCAACCATTGTCTATCCACAATAGGAGCAAATAGATGGACGGTGCTGATTGATACCCTGTTTGTGCATGTCACTTGATACGCAGCCACTTGAACAATCCTAACCTCTTATTCTGGGACACTTTCCAGATATTTTCATTTTTAACCGTTAATTAATGTTCACTGATCACAGTCAGATAATCAAATAAGTGCAACCGTTGGATCGGTGTATAAACCGGGTACTTAGTCCGGTCGGGTCACCAATCGGGTCTGGCTCTTAATTTTTAGCGTTTCGGATTTCAGGACCCGAAGCAAATCGGCAAACATCTATCTGACTGGGAGATGGTGAGATTTATCAGGCTCTGCTTGTGGGGCCTACTTTTGCTATGTTGTGGGGCCACAGATGCAAAATCAACGGTTTACATGAAGTATAAAGACCCTAAGCAGCCGATCAATGTTCGGATCAAAGATCTGATGAAGCGGATGACTCTAGCAGAAAAGATCGGTCAGATGACACAGATCGAACGGTCAGTAGCGTCCGCCCAAGTGATGAAAGACTACTTTATCGGTAAATCTCGCTACATATCCTTTTTCTTGTACACATGAAGCGTGCTGGGCCAGATCTTGCACGTGTAAGATTTAATGGATGAGGATGTTGGGTCCCTCATCTTTCATTCATAGTGGGGCCCACTAGATCAACGGTCTACTCACCAGACCATGCATTTCATTAACGTAAGCCATTTGATAATCCGGTCCTGGGTGGCCCATGCACTACTACCCCACCTATCATGTGATCCTAGTCGTCCAAACGAAAGGAGACAATTCGGAAGGGTTCGTATTAGAGCAGGGCATGGGACGACTTGACTTGGCTGACTCAACTTGTCCGAGTTGGCTTGAACCGAATAGGTGAGTCAGTCTGAATCGAGTAGACTTCACCATACAAACTCAAATCGAGTCGAGTTTGAGTTAGACGGTAACATGACCCAACTCGATCTAGTTAGACTCGACTCTATTCGAAACCTAACCTAATTAGATTTGGGAGTGTGTGTATATAAAATCTAATTTCTAACATCTCTAGCCTTACCCATTATACCCGATCTGATTCCAGACTCTCTCACTCCCTCCCTCATCCTCCTCTTGTAAGCTCGGCACCAACCCCCCGCCGCTCTACTCCCTCCTTCTCACATCTCTCAATCCAACTCAGTGCCAACTCGACTCCACTTGGTACGATTAGACTTGGTCTGGATCAGTCCACGCTAGACTGGACTTGAATCGGGTCAGGCATGCTAGACTCGATGCCGAGTCGGATGAAGTTCACGTCAGGCCTATTTGAAAATTGGATCGAGTCGGGTCAGCCTTCACTTGATCCGATTTGACTCAATGCCGGGCTCTAGTTTATATCATCTGATGGGGTAGATTTTGGGGGGGAATATTCCATCCATCACGTGGCCCAGCGTGTATGAATGATCATGATTGCTCGATGGTGGGCCCCACTTCTGAGTTGGTCAATGCAAAGTACAGAAGCTCAATCGAGGCTCTATTTCCTCTACGACGAGTTAACGAATAGATCTGAGCCGTTCATTTTTCTCCCGTGATCCTTGTTGGACCTGGTAGACCCCATACCCTCCATTGTACACAAAAAGGGCCAGATTGGCATTGGGCCTGGCCCAATTATTATTTAGGAAGAAATCTGAACCGAGCCTGGGCCATGGCCTGATAATTAATCACAAGCCCAACCTAATGGGCCTGACCGGTCTATTGACGGCCCAGATACATCTCGTGGTTTGCAGGGAGTGTGCTGAGTGGTGGAGGGAGTGTACCAGCTCCACAGGCCTCGGCCCAGACATGGATCAAGATGGTGAATGAATTCCAGAAGGGTGCGGTCTCGACCCGCCTCGGGATTCCAATGATCTACGGCATCGATGCTGTCCACGGCCACAACAATGTCTATGGGGCTACAGTATTCCCCCACAATGTAGGGCTCGGAGCCACCAGGTATGTACATACAACAGTACGAAAGTAGAAGGCCTGAGAGACGTTCATCAGGTGGGCCACACTGTTTCGAGGCGTGGCCCAAGAAATCAGGCTCCTCTATTCATCAGGTGGGCCTCAATGTTTTGAGGCCTGGCCCAAGAAATCAGGGCTCTTCAATTCATCAGATGTACTGAAAAAATGTCTATGAGTCGACGAATCATATGTGTGCAACCACATGATTAATGGATTTGGCCTGATCTTTTAAATGGATCAATTGTAAATCAGGTGGGCCCACCTGATCCAATGCTAGATCAAAAAATGATCACATACACCGCAGTGGAAGAAGGTAAGCTCCTATCTACATCATGGTGAATGTACATGTCCACGACATCTGACCAATGCAAATGTGGGGCCCACCATGAAGATCACCCTGTAAGAAAATTGGGCCGTTTCATTGATAAGATGGGCCCAACCAATGAAAACAATGAACGATCCAAATCAGACCATTGGACGGTCTGATTCGACTTATAAATGTGGCCCACCTGATCTAGCAGAGAATCTCAGCCATTATCATGATGAATTTGCCATTGTCCATTAGGGATCCTGAGCTAGCGCAGAGGATCGGCGCCGCAACCGCTCTCGAAGTTAGGGCGACTGGCATCCCTTACGTCTTCGCTCCCTGCGTCGCGGTAATGTACCATACCCGATGGCCGGATCACCGTTAATTTTACAGAATTCACTCAGACACTGATCAGTTTTCTTTCTGTATGGTCATGATCTTCTCTTCTTCTGAAAGGTTTGTAGAGATCCGAGGTGGGGCCGCTGCTTCGAGAGCTACAGTGAAGATCCAACGGTCGTCCAAGCAATGACAGAGGTCATATCTGGCCTACAGGGAGAGATCCCTTTTGATTCTCGAAAGGGTGTCCCATATGTTGCTGGACGGTAAGACCAGTAACCTTGTTGAAGAGATATGATCTAGCCCACCCATCACAGATCAAGGGATGGAAGTGGGCCCAGTTCACTGGGCTGTCATAATTGGGCCTTAAATGGCCCATTTATTATTCGAGCTTGTAATTTAGGCCCGAACCTGATCGACGGACCTGAACATTAGCCCAAGCATGGCCCATTGGATTGGGCCTGATCGTGGGACCATCCCATCCTGGCCCATTACTTCCTCTGGCCCAACATGGCCCATTGCTACCATTTGGGAAGTTTTGCTGTCTTTCTCTAACATTCCAAATCAATAAACTTCACTGCATCTGAAGCACACTAAGAATTTTACTGACTTTATTGCCCGAAACGCTGGGCGAGCCGTCCATCTAATGGGCCCCTGATGCAGGGAAGGATGTGTTGAGTTCGAAATAAATTGCTTAATACTCAAAAATGAGTTTATAACCCTTTAAATAATGTCATCAACCTTAGTAAGAAGTTTTCAAAATCAAACTACAACAAAAACTTTCAGAAATCATGACTTAATATATAGTAAACTTACTATTTATAGACCGTCAAGATTTCTACCAGACCTCATGGTTTTGGGCCCAAAATAGTAAGTGTCTATTTGGCCCTTTTTTATGTTGGACATAACTCTTAAAGCCCGACCTATAAAGAATTACAATCAAATTAAAACTTACTAAAAATAGTAAAAACAAAGATTAAATGGGATTTCAACTGTCAATATGATGGAATCTGGCAAATTTGGCGTGGGCAACCTGGCATGGTGGGTTAGCTAGGTGACTAAAGTAGCTTCACCTACCCCAAAATCATATATGGCACATACCTCGGATAACTCATTCCGGTCTACGAGATATGCCTGTTTTAAGGTTTTAGCCGTCCAGATCACTTCCATCTCTAATCGGGTCTTTTCTGGTCCATCTTGGCCAAGAAATTGTCCGCAACCCACTCTACCACCAGTTCTTCAATGGAAAAAAAGCCCACCAACTTGACTGATCGACATGTGCTTTTCCATGTCCTTGATGGACTTGTGCCCATATTTTTCCTAACTCATTGTTTCTATCCCCCATCAAAACACATGATCATTCTATTTATTACAATCTCTTCGTGGGTCCCGTCCAAAGTCTATAAACATTGATCTAGACGGTCCAGATCGTCGATCATGTGGCCCAGTGGACAAGCATTGGCCAATCACATCGCGTCCCTTACTCACAATTTTTATTGATTTATCTTCTTCTTCTTCCTTTTTCTTTTTGGTTAGGAATAATGTTGCAGCCTGCTCTAAGCACTACGTCGGAGATGGCGGCACGACGAAGGGAATCAACGAGAACAACACAGTGATTGATTTCCATGGATTGATGAGCATTCACATGCCTCCTTACTACAATGCTATCATCAAAGGCGTATCAACGGTCATGATCTCTTATTCTAGTTGGAACGGTGTAAAAATGCACTCCAACTACAAGCTCATCACTGATGTCCTCAAAAACAAGCTCCGGTTCCGAGTAAGCTCGTCCGAGCCTTTTTTTTTTTTGGGAGTGTTTGGATGCACAAGTGAACTAAATTGCAAAACATTTGGTTGAAGCAAGAGCAAATGACAAAACTAATGGTTTCGGTACATGTGGAAAGCTAAATTGTTGATCTAGACCGTTCATTAGTTTTGGCCAACTCTTCTTGGATCACAGTAAAAAATTCACACAGATCAAAGGAAGTTTTCCTTATCGATTGGTTCAATACAAAATCAATGGCTTGGATCATGTACAAATAAAAGATGGCCTAGTAATCAATGTGTATAATCCACTTGCTAGAGTTCATTTTGGATAATGGATAGTGCACGTCCTCAAATAACCATAAAAACCATCCTCCCATATAATGAACCCTCTTGAGTAAGCTTAGAATGTCATATTATTTAGATTCATGTTCAAAGTTGACGTGTTACCTAATTATTCTTTTTTATTTGAATAAACCGCTAATGAGAGTACAAAATTCTAATAATAAATATGATTACAAGTAAAACAAAACCTTAATTATATAATAAAATAAATGAAAGCCATAATTTAAGAAGTTAAGTTCCTTCAATGCGTTCGTGATTACTATAAAGAGGCATTGGGACCTAATGGATGGTCTAGATCAATACTACTCCTCAGAGTCATGACCATTTAGGGCTATACATGAACTGAGTTAGCTTGGTTAGCTCGCTCGATCGAAAAAAATAATTCAAAATGAGTTTGAGCTTGACCGTGCTCAACTCAATTCAAATCGAACTTAGATTGAATCAATGGTTACGTTGATATCGATGTTGCTCACCTAAACAGTTATTGTTGTTTTACATACAATAATGAGTTAAAAGTGCCGAGCTAAGTCCGATTGGGGTCAGCTAGTGGCTGAGCTGAGTCGACCTGTGCTAAGCTCGACTCAGTTCAACTCGCGTACACTTATATGATTATTAGAGTTGGGGGTGAGTCGTGTATTATATTAAATTGTATATGAGCTCGAGCATAAGTTAATATGCTTAACGAGAGTCTATATTAAGTAAAGATATATGAATCATTTGTCTTTTCTCATTCTATTCAACATGGGACTTAAGAAAATCACGAAAGGACAAAAATCAAACCGAAATATTAAAAATTTCAAACTTGTTGAAGTACACATAATAATCTCTGATTCTAAGTGGTTGATGATTATCATATACTGATCCCATTGATGTTTTCTTTCAGGGTTTCGTCATCTCTGATTGGCAGGGCATCGATAGAATGACATCTCCACCACATGCGAATTATTCCCATTCTGTCTACACTGGGATTCATGCCGGCATTGACATGGTCGGAGTCCGTCATCGCTGCATCTGAACATGTCCAACACAAGCACCACGCCCGTTTTTAAGACATGGGTCATTTAGTGGGCCCCTTCATGCATGGCTCATTAGGTGGTCTACATGCGTGCAATGAATGTGAACCATTGGTTGTTTTTATCATGGGTGGTCCACCCAATGATCGGAACCACAAATTATATTTGTATTGGGTTGGCCCAACGGATGAATGGTTCAGATCATTCATTTGTGGGGCTTCCAAGTAGCATTCTTCATCTTCTCTACAAAAAACATCCAAATGAAATTGAGTGAATCAAAACGAGTTGAGTTGACTCAGTCGAGTTCACACTCAGTTCCCATAAAACCAAGAGGAAAATGAAAACAAATGATGATCTAAAATGTACACGTGGCATACATGTGTGACGATCCGAACCGTTCATTCATTATAATGTTTCATATATACATCATGGACCAAAAATCACAATGATCAGACTATCTAGACCATGCAAAAGATGTAGTACGAAATCATCTCTTTTTTTTATTCTTGTACTTAAGTTTTTTTAATGGTTCAGATTGTCCAATGAACGAACAATTCAGGCCATGACTGTATCTCTTAACTCTGCATCAGTATTAAGTGCTCAAAACCGAGTTGACTCAGTTGACTCGTTCACACATTCATTTTATTTTCCAAGTTCACTTTATCCATCTTAATCTTCCATGGTATTGCAGGTGATGGTCCCATTCAACTACACCGAGTTCATAAGCAATCTGACTGTCCATGTTGAGAAAAGGACGATCCCGATGAGCCGGATCGATGATGCCGTGAAAAGGATCTTGCGGGTCAAATTCACCATGGGCCTGTTTGAGAACCCAATGGCTGATCTTAGCTTAATTGATCAGCTCGGAAGCCAGGTGAGTCAGATAGTCACATGGATGGCCGAGTCAATGAAACTCGACCATCCACGTGTCTAGAATTCATCTAATGCACAGGCCACCGGATATGCCAGTGTGGCAGGAAGGTGTAATATCCAAGCCATACATCAGAGGTTTATCACTATGAAGATCACCTGTCCCAATAGTCACGTTGGCCCACTTAATCATGTCGGAAAATATTAACTAAACAAATGTACGGTTGTGATTCAAACCCGTCCACGTGTTTCTAATATCATGGCAGACCTACTGCCTGGACCCATTTATTTTTATGTGGTAGGATCTAGATAGTGAGGTCCACAAAATGAATGGCTTGGATATTTCACTTGTGTCCCACGTGGCATATGTGGTGTTGTGTGCTGACTTATACACGCGTGTAGGGCTTGGCAAAGCTGGATCTAGGCGGTTGTCTTGTAGCTCTCTGTAGCGTGTATCTTCTTTTATTATTATTATTATTATTATTTTAATTTTTACACACGCACACATACACCCACACACAATTTCACCACCTGTAGCGTGTATCTTCTACTTCTACTCCGTGTCAGTGAAGAAAACCTGCCAGCGTGGCATACATTTACGAGATCTGGGCCACTCATCAGATGGGGCCCACATCTCATTTATTCGGTGGAAATTCAGGCCGGGTCAGATTATGTTCATGCTGGGGCCCACCTGATGGGTGGCCTGGATCTGTCAACGAGTTCCAATTGGCTAGCCTTGGCCAGTAATGTGTACGTAGTTCTGCCTGTGATTCCCAAAATAACCCTTTTGGAACAGGAGTTTTGCTGATTTTGCCATGATCTTTTAACTGACGAAAATGCCCTTGAATATGAGCACTGATGAAAATGTGCTCCCGTCCTGTGATGGCTTTCCCTCATTATTCCCAAAAAGCCCGAAATATTTAAGTTGACCAAAATGCATTTAAAACATGTACACCCTGTTTTACCCAAATGCTTATTTTACCCCAATGTTTTAATTTAACCAAAATGCCCTTGGATATGTCCGCAGTGGAAAATGTGCCCCGGTTAATGCGAACGTGAGGCACATGCAGCTTCATCTCATTATTCCCAAAATGCCCATAAATTCATGACTTTTGCTGATTTTACCCCTAGTTTTAAATTGACCAAATTGCCCTCAAACATGTACACCCATGAAAATGTGGCCCCATTGATTGAATCACATCATGATGTATTTACATCTTTCTATCATTATTTCCAAAACGCCCTTAAACATGTACACCAATGAAATGAAATGTGGCCCCATTGGTTGAATCACTGCATGAGCCGTCTGCAGCTTTCTATCATTATTCCTAAAATGCCCATAAACTTATGCCTTCGGATTCAGGGGTGCACACGGTTCGGTTCGGTTCAGTCCGATTATGGAGTGAAATCAGAACCAAACTGTTCTAGAATTAGAACCGTTTGCACCCTAGAAATGAATTGGAACGGTCCAAATTGGTTCAGTTCTACATTTTTGGGCTTTTTATAATCCAATCCAATTGCATGGTTTATTTTTATAATTCAGCATAATTATATGAAATTTTTATAATCAAGTCTAATTGCATGGTTCTTGAGAGACAGAGAGAAGCCATAAAAGAGGGAAAGAATTAAAACATATTACATCTTCTTCTTCTTCTTTTTTAAATGTTTTTATTTTTAATTTACTTTTTTAAAATTTTTATGTTAAAAAAATTTTAATTTAAATAATTTTTAAATTCAGTTTCAAGTTCATATCTAAGGTTTGGTTCATATTCTGATTCAATTCTACACGGCTCTAAATCAAGAGCTGAACCAAACTAATCAATTCTTTGATCTTTGGAATCAGAAATAAAATCGGTGCACTTCAGAATTAGACCAAACCGTGCAATCTGATTGGTTTTGTTCCGGTTTACCCGTTCCACCAGTTCCATGTGCACCCCTATTTGGAAAGACTGATTTCACCTTTATAATACTAATGTAAATCTGGTCCGTTGATCAGGAACATAGACAATTGGCAAGAGAAGCTGTGCGGAAATCGCTCGTCCTATTGAAAAATGGCAAATCCTTTGATTCTCCCATCTTGCCCGTGTCCAAGTATGCGAAGAAGATCCTCGTCGCTGGTAGCCATGCCGATAACTTGGGTTATCAATGTGGAGGTTGGACAATCACATGGCAGGGGCTTAGTGGGAATAACCTCACAAAAGGTAACATTTCCCCTAATACCCCTCAATTCTATCCTTTTTGACCAGGGGTGCGTTTGGTTGCAATATCATGAAATTTCATTATTGGTGCAACCAAACATACCCTTGAAAAAAAAATGAAACATTTCAATCTTTTCTTTGTTTCATTAATACTCACAGAACACGTGACTATTAGAACTTGCACGTGAACGGCTGAAAATCCTACCCATGCAAAAGGTGGCCCCCGCTTTAAGCATTACCTGGGACGAAATCGGTGTCAATCCCTTGATTTCAACGGTTTAGATCACCTGAGTCCTGATTTTCATCTCTGGGGATCTTTATGACCCGGTCCACCTTTTCCACGGCTCAGATGTCCAAGATAACCGATACGTTTGTGAAAAAGAAAGCATTTCATATGAATGTCTACTTTGACCGCCCACATTTCTCATCTTACAGTCACACACGTGTTTTGGAGCCCTGCACATCCCCACGGAGGCACACGTGCTAATGTTGAATATGTGTGTGAAATCTGAGCCTTCCATCAGTTGGGGTAGACTGTGTAGATCCTTTAGCCTAAAAAATGTGACCATTTCACATAACAGGTGGGCTACAGCATACAAAACAAAACAAATGGACGGCTATAAATTTGTTTCATCCATTGGTTTACTTGGTGTAGTGTGGCCCACCTTTGAAGTGAAATGGCCTATCTGTTGAAGAAGAAAATCTAAATATTACCACACCCACGTGGAAAGCTCAAATCTTACACACGTGTTCCATTTTGGCGTGTGCTTCTCCTGTGGATGGACACGGCTCCGGACCGCACGCCTAACTAACAAACCTCATCATATGGTAAACTGTTCGGGCCTTCGGTTTTGTACAAGTCGGACCTATGATTGTGTGATCTAAGACGTTGATGTGATGGTAATGAAAATGGATGGCCCACGGACCAAAAACTTCCCGATCAGAAGATCTTGTCCATTGAAATTTTGGGCCCTTCTTGATTCAATGGGAACCATTGCTGTAGCTTCTTTCTTGAACTGTTTGGCCACCTATTGAAATGTAGGATTTTTCCACCTGGAAGCTTTTTGGTGCTTGGCATTCACGATCCAATCATGTGAACTTTTTTTTTTTTATGACGAAAACCATAATGTGTAGCAGGAATCATAGGACGCGAATTAGACACTGACAAGGTGAGTAGGCAAATGGCTACTGAAGTGACGTCATCAAGTTATGTGGACCCCACCACCGTGCATGTGTCGTATCCATACCGTCCATCCATTTGGAGAGATAATTTTATGGCATTAGAAAAAGAATGAGATAGATATAAAGTTCAAACGGACCCACCATATAAAACAGTGGGGACAATGACATCCACCGTTCAAAACTTCTTAGGAGCCACAGTAGTTTCCGATCAAGCTGATACTTTTGTTTTCACTTCAACTATCTCTATATTAACTAATGAATAGGTTGGATCTCAAAATAACATCATGGTGTGCCATATAAATGTTTCAACGGTGGGCGTGACTGCTCCCATGGTTTTCTATGTTGGGTTCACTTGAACTTTAGATCTATCTCATTCTTTTTAGAATGCCATGAAAAGATATGTACAGATGGTTTGTTGGACGGTATAGATACAACAAATGCATTATGGTGGGGTCCACATAACTTGGTGAGGTCACTTCAGTAGCCATTTGGCTGCTTACCTTGTAATCCACATGGAATCATGGCCGTTTATAAATAATAAGTTTACTATTTTCAAGAGGCACGCTTGAATCATGGCCGTTTATAAATAATAAGTTTACTATTTTCAAGAGGCACGCTTGGTTGATGAAGCTTGGTCGTAATCATCAATCAACTTATTTTAAATTTTTTAGAATTATTTTTATTCTTGGATTCGAGGTATATCTAACTGAAAAAGAAGGTGCTCGACCTCATCATGTCCATATGTCACGCCCACTATATCATCCCTACTTTGTCCACAGGAACAACGATCCTAGACGCTGTTAAAACGACCGTTGATCCAGCCACCAAAGTCATCTACAGCGAGAATCCCAGTGCGGAATTCGTCAAGCAATCTGATTTCTCCTATGCAATCGTCGTCATCGGTGAGAAATCTTACGCTGAAGGCTTCGGCGATAGCCTAAACCTCACAATCTCCGAGCCCGGCCCAAGCACGATAAAGAACGTGTGTGGGTCCGTCAAATGTGTGGTCATCATCATATCAGGCCGGCCCGTCGTGATCGAGCCGTACATCTCCGTGATCGATGCTCTCGTGGCTGCATGGCTTCCAGGAACCGAGGGCCAAGGAGTTGCAGATGTCATCTTCGGTGATTACGACACCACCGGCAAGCTTCCTCGCACATGGTTCAAGTCCGTCAATCAGCTCCCCATGAACGTAGGCGACCCACATTACGATCCACTCTTCCCATTTGGATTTGGGCTCCAATTTAAGCAACTTTAGGAATAATGCAAAATGCATGTGGTACATGAAAATGCATTTTAGAGTTAGAAATAGAAAAGCATCTTGGCTTTCCATAGATTTTGTTCTGGAAAAATGCTCACATGTAATATCATATGTCAATTGTCAATGTTTAATGCTTTTATTTTTTATAATAATAAATGTATGCCTTTTTAGTCCCAAGGTACTCAATAATAGTAATGGCGGCTGTAACAGCACTGTAATTACCATTACGATTTGGTCTATAATGGCTGTTATGGGCCCACATAAAGGCAGTACTGTCAAATTTTTATTTATTATTATTTTTTTTATAAAAAAAAGCCTGTACTGATTTTTCCTTAACGCCTGTTACAGCCCCTATAGCACTTAAGGGTACACACAGTTACTATTACCAAACTGTTTTTTAATAACTTGCACCACACTAGAATTGTCTAGTTTTGCAATTTTTATGTTCTTTTACTATCTACATTGATTTCGAAATACTACTGACCGTTATAACTATATAATTACCAAAGACTAAGTTGGATCAAATGAAGAGTGAAGACTCAATCATCTCTATGTATCTTAACTATCTAGATCATGGGTCCACAATTTGAAAGTCTACTTTCAAATTATCAGTGTGAAAATGTTTCCGCATTAATCACTCTTGATGAGGAGTCTTGAACACGAAACCTTCCGTTCTGACACCAATTAACAGCTTGCTTTAAAAACTCGAACTAATAGAGCATGACGAATTGATCCCTTTATCTCATAGCCCAGGTTTCAAATTCATGGGTTAGGTCATCAGCCAAAACCCTCTTCGTGGGCTCCAAATCCATGAGTTCCGTCTCACACGAGCCCCAAAATCATGGGTTATGTGGGTCACCTACCCCAAGTGTGCCCCTACATCCCACAGGCCACCCCACATAAGCCCAGTGTGAAAATGTCCCTACATTAATTTTGAGAATGATCTTCATAGTTAGTTGAATTAAAGTTCTATTTGTGAGTTATGAATCTCCTTGGATTTGCTGGGAATTCATACATGTGGTTAAACATGTAATCTCTCATTATATGGAAAAGATTTTAAAAAAATAAAAAAAAATAGTTTACATAAACGAAAATCGAAAAGACATCAACAAAAAAAGCAGAGAGATACACCAAATCTAATTCATCCTAATAAATAGCCTGTATTAGTATGCTCTAATGTTTAATCTTCATTTGTTTAGGTAGCATTTCGATTACTATTATAGCAATGAAAATTTATTTTATAGTAAAATTGAAATTTTATAATGAACTTAATATTTACTTGTATATAGTGTTAGGAATACAATAATGTTGGGTCACTCATGACCACACACTATATACTAGAAGCACAAATTCAACCACAAACCTCTCCTTTATAGTATCAATAACACAATTATTTTCTTCCATAAATCAACCATATACATATATCTAACATGAAGTTGGTTCAAATTGATTTTCTCTCTTACAAATAATGTGGTTTGCCTCCGATAAATCGGCAGTTAAAACGGCTTCAATTTGACTATCCATTTGCTTCTTATATTCTAGCCTTATTTAGACATTCGATGCCTGGTTTTGAGTTCAAAACATCTAGAAGGTGTGTCCCACCTGATGGACAGCTCAGATTTCATACACGCGTGAATGGGCAAACCTCACTTATGCATCCCAGAACGTGCATTATTATTGGGGCCTCTTCGGCTGCCGACAAATCTCATTCTAGGAAATTTAGTGGGAGATTTTCTAATTTAGGGGCTTTTCTCTTGTCGGGAGAATCAACCCATAAAAAATTGAAATTATTTTATATGTATTATTAAATAAATTTAAAATATAAATATATATCTACGCAACAAATTCCCTTAAATTTTAGTATTTTTTTGAGTTAATGTCGCGATGTGCAATATTTTAAAATCTAACGAGATTTTGAAATATCACGATAATATCGTGATGATAGTCAAATGTATTTGTGGAGATATTATAGCGAGTTATTCAAAATATCGGAGATATTTGTGTGCTCTTTAGAGAGCTTTGCTAGAATACATTCCGATGTATTGAAATACAATATATAGGCACCTCATTCTTTGAATCTAGGTCATATTAAAATGATCCAAACTGTTTATATTTTTATGTTATCTTTGTATGGTGGAAAAAATTCAAACAAAATCTCTAGATTAGGCTTTTAAATCCTTTCTAACTTGGCTGTTTTGATATGAACATGAACGGTCACTTAAACCTTTGTAGAATAAGAAAGATGAAATCTTAATACAAGATTTTTCTTGGTTATACCCCATCCAATGAGATCCCCTATAAAATAAACGGTTTAGATCATTGAATAAATCAAATATCAAACGGCATGAATCTCAATGTGTCTTGTTGAAATACGTCTGGATGTAAATCAGGTTCATTTGGAATCTTCAACGACCTTGGTTAAAAGTTAGCACTGTAGACGACTCCTTATTATGCCTATTTTTTTAGCCGCCCAAAAATTATCTCACCCAAGCAGACCGTTTAAGGTAAAGAGTTATATTGTTTTGATGAAAATATCATGGTCGTTTAGAATAAAGTAGCCATAAAAGGTTGATATATTTTCATCTTTCTAAATTCGTACGTGTGAATTATAGCCTAGTTTGATAACTTAATTTCTTTTAAGTTGGAATGAAATAATGTGGGTAGTCCACGAAGTCTATGCTAAAAACATACTCTTACACCGGCCTTGGGAGGAAATGCACAAGGGACACCTATTCGGTAAAACCATGACTATGGCCCCCACCGTAATGTATGTCTCAGTCATGGTATGCATAAAAAAATGAAGCGGATCCAAAGCTGAGGTTGACCACACCCCCAGGAAAAAGGGGAGATAATGGCACCCACGGTCGAAACCTTTCATCTCCCACCGTGATGTTTATTTGCTGTCCAACGTGTCTAATAATGCTCACGATTTCACAGGGAGGATGAAAGTAAAACACAAATATCAGCTTGATGTATAACTTTTGTGACCCTAAGGAGGTATTAATGGCGGGCATTCAATCACTACCATTTCCTTTGGTGTGGCCCATATGGTATTTATATCTGTTTAATTTTATGTATTATACTTTAAAATAATCTGATTAAACGGATGGACGGCATGAATATATAAAATATAAATATATAAAAATACATCAAGGTGGGCACCACAGTCACGGATCCACCTAAACCGCGGTCCCCTACCCACACTCACACGACTTAGCTCAATCCATGCTACTCGCGGGTAGCTGTATGTATATCATACTCCTCATATATACCAACTTGGCATGTGCGTGTGAGATTCGGGCCGTTCATCCGGGGGGGAGGCCACGTTGTATGTGCTTTTTCCCAAAACCTACGTAGCCGCTGTCATCAGGTGGTCTATGCGTGTACGTAAGAACTGACCTTCTAAAATGATTGTAGTTGTGACCCAACATAGTGGTTCTATCATGGATCATTTGAAGTGGGGCCCACCTGTGGACCACCCTCTTGTTTGGATGGCTAATCTCGCAACTAGCTGCAGCATGGGGGAGTGTGCAGTTCTCACATTCACTTATTGTCTACCCTTCTCATCTCCTTAATAAGTCTACTCTCTCTCTCTCTCTCTTCTTGTCTACCCTTCTCGTCCACTTAATCAGTCTACTCTCTCTCTCTCTCTCTCTTCTTGTCTACCCTTCTCGTCTACTTAATAAGTCTACTCTCTCTCTCTCTCTCTCTCTCTCTCTCTCTCTCTCTCTCTCTCTCTCTCTCTCTCTCTCTCTCTCTCTCTCTCTCTCTCTCTCTGGAAGCTCCTTGCTTTTGTAAGTTCTTCTTCTCTGAATTTCTTCTCTTTTGGAGAATTTTCCATTTTGATTTTGATTTTTTTGGATGTTTGTAGCTTGAGGTTTGCTACAATACGACGCGACGTCTTGTTATATGATAGTGGGACTATGGCCGTTGGATCTTGGTCCTAATTCAATGATCCAAAGCGTTTGTTATAGGACTCATCATAAATAGGAGATACCCAAAAGAAGAAAATTCTCATATTGATAATGCCAACCATTCTTTAATTATAACTCTTTCAACATGGACCATCTCCTGGACTAATGCTCACCATTGTTAAAGATTTTCATGGTAGCCATCATCCACTACGTCTCTTGTCAGATCAACGGTTTGGATCATTTCAATATGACCCTGAATTTCAACGGCTGTAGTCCCAGGTCACCAGCTACAAGAAGTTCAGATGCATTTTAAGCAGAAATGGCATTATGAAATGCAGGTGGCATATCCGATCTTTCCATTAAGTGGTCACATTTTTTAGATCTTCTTGCATGTAAGGACACAAGTCTAAGACTGATTTTCCTCTAGCCGTCCATTTTTTTTCAATGCGGCCCACCCAGGGAATGAAATGTTCTGATGTTTTAAGCCATTAGATCTAAATTAACAGTGTAGACTATCTGATGGAAACCTCAGATCTAACTCGCGTGTGGCACATTGATACTTGTCCTTGGGTGCAGTAAGGGAAAATAAATGGACGGTCATGATTGATCATTTGATCCAGGTGTTTTGAACCATTGTCTATCCACAATAGGAGCAAATAGAAGGACAGCACCGATTGATCCACCGTCCTGTAACTGGAACTTATTTGATACTCTGGCTGTCCATGCCACTTGATACGCAGCCACTTGAACAATCCTAACCTTGCTAGATATTTTCATTTTTAACCGTCAATTAATGTCCACTAATCACAGTCAGCTAATCAAATAAGCGCAACCGTTGGATCGTGGTACAAACCAGGTGCTCAGTCCGGTCGGGTCACCAATCGGGTCTGGCTCTTAATTTTTAGCATTTCGGATTTCAGGACCCGAAGAAAATCGCCGTACATTTATCTGACTTGGAGATGGTAAGATTTCGGTTCTGTTTGTGGGCCCTCCTTTTTCTATGTTGTGGGGCCACAGATGCCATATCAACGGTTTACATGAAGTATAAAGACCCTAAGCAGCCGATCAATGTTCGGATCAAAGATCTGATGAAACGGATGACTCTAGCGGAAAAGATCGGTCAGATGACGCAGATCGAACGGTCAGTAGCATCCGTCCAAGTGATGAAAGATTACTTTATCGGTAAATATCGCCACATATCCTTTTTCTTGCACATGTGAAGCGTGCTGGGCCAGATCTTGCACGTGTAAGATTTAATGGATGAGGATGTTAGGTCCCTCATCTTTCATTCATAGTGGGGCCCACTAGATCAACTGTGTACTCACTAGACCATGCATTTCATTAACGTAAGCCGTTTGATAATCCAGTCATGGTGGCCCATGCACTACTAGCCCACCTGTTAGATGATCCTAGTCGTCCAAATGAATTGGAGGGTTTATGTCAGAGCTGAGCACGGTACTACTCAATTTGGCTGACTCAACTCGTCTGACTTGTTGAGATCCGACTCGGTCCTAACTAAATGGGCGGGTCGGTCCAAACAGAATAAGCTTCACCCAATTTGAAATCAAACTGAGTCGAGTTTGAATTATCCAGTAACTTGACCTGACTCGATCCAAAACCCAACTTGCTTCATGTTTGAATATACGTAAAAAATAAAAATCTAATTTCTAACATCTTTTAACCCTGCTCACCGCACCCGACCCAATCCTAAACTCTCTTTCTCTCTTCCTCATTTTCCTTCTCTTTCAACCCCGGCGGCCACCCACCACCACTACCACCACCCTCCTCCACTCCCTCCCTCCCTCATCTCTTGATTTGACTCGGTGCTAACTCAACCCGACTCGGTACTTCTGATCGGATCAGATTCAGTCTGAATTAGTCCAGGATAGACCGCACTTAGATCCGGTTAGGCATGCTGGACTTGGTACTGAGTCAGATCACATTTGAGTTGGGCATATTTGGAAACCAGATCGAGTGGGGTCAGCCTTAACTCGGTATGACTCCACTCGATGCCTAGAAACTTATATAATCTGATGGGGTAGATTTTGGTGGGAATATTCCATCCATCACGTGGCTCAGCGCTGTATGAATGATCACGATTGCTCGATGGTGGGCCCCACTTCTGAGTCAGTCAATGCGATGTACAGAAGCTCAATCGAGCCTCTATTTCCTCTACGACGAGTTAACGAATAGATCTGAGCCGTTCATTTTTCTTCCAAGATCCTTGTTGGACCTGGTAGAGCCCATACCGTCCATTGTAGACAAACAGGCCCAGGTTGGAATTGGCCCTGACCCATTTATTATTTAGGACGAAATATGAACCCAGCCTGGGCCATGGCCTGAAAATTAATCACAAGCCCAACCTAATGGGCCAGAACGGTTGATTGACGGCCCAGATACATCTCATGGTTTGCAGGGAGTGTTCTGAGTGGTGGAGGGAGTGTACCAGCTCCACGGGCCTCGGCCCAGACATGGATCAAGATGGTGAATGAATTCCAGAAGGGTGCAATCTCGACCCGCCTCGGGATTCCGATGATCTACGGCATCGATGCCGTCCACGGCCACAACACTGTCTATGGGGCTACAGTATTCCCCCACAATGTAGGGCTCGGACCCACCAGGTAGGTACATACAACAGTACGAAAGTAGAAGGCCTAAGAGACCTTCATCAGGTGGGCCACACTGTTTCGAGGGCTGGCCCAAGAAATCAGGCTCCTCTATTCATCAGGTGGGCCTCACTGTTAAGAGTCCTGGCCCAAGAAATCAGGGCTCTTCAATTCATCAGATGTACTGAAAAAATGTCTATGAGTCGATGAATCGTATGTGTGCAACCACATGATTAGTGGATTTGGCCTGATCTTTTGGATGGATCAATTGTAAAGTGGGGCCCACCTGATGCATGGATCCAATGCTAGAACCAAAAATGATCACATACACCCCAGTGGAAGAAGGTAAGCTACTATCCACTTCATGGTGAATGTCCACAACATCTGACCCATGCAAATGTGGGGCCCACCATCAAGATCACCCTGTAAGAAAATTGGGCCGTTTCAATGATAAGATGGGCCCAACCATTGATAACAGTGAACGATCCAAATCAGACCATCAGATGGTCTGATTCGACGTATAAATGTGGCCCACCTGATCTAGCAGAGAATCTCAGCCATTATCATGATGAATTTGCCATTTTCTATTAGGGATCCTGAGCTAGTGAAGAGGATCAGCGCCGCGACCGCTCTCGAAGTTAGGGCGAGCAGCATCCCTTACGTCTTTGCTCCCTGCGTCGCGGTAATGTACCATACCTGATGGCCGGATCACTGTTAATTTTACAGAATTCACTCAGACACTGATCAGTTTTCTGTCTGTATGGTCATGATCTTCTCTTCTTCTGAAAGGTTTGTAGAGATCCGAGGTGGGGCCGCTGCTTCGAGAGCTACAGTGAAGATCCAACGGTCGTCCAAGCAATGACAGAGGTCATATCTGGCCTACAGGGAGAGATCCCTGTAGATTCTCGAAAGGGTGTCCCATATGTTGCTGGACGGTAAGATCAGTAAGTAACCTTGTTGAAGAGAAATGAACTGGCCCACCCATTATAGATCAAGGGATCAAACTGGGCCTCACTGGGCTGTTCTAACTGGGCATTAAATAGCCCATTTATTATTCGAGCTTGTAATTTAGGCCCGAACCTGATCAACGGACCTGAACATTAGCCCAAGCATGGCCCATTGGATTGGGCCTGATCGTGGGACCATCCCATCCTGGCCCATTACTTCCTCTGGCCCAACATGGCCAATTGCTACCATTTAGGCAGTTTTGCTGTCTTTCTCTAACATTCCAAATCAATAAACTTCACTGCATCTGAAGGACAGTAATAAGAATTTTACTTACCGTATTGCCCGAAACGCTGGGCGAGCCGTCCATCTAATGGGCCCCTGACGCAGGGAAGGACATGTTGACTGTTGAGGTCGAAATAAATTGCTTAATACTTAAAAATGAGTTTATAACCCTTTAAATAATGTTATCAACCATAGTAAGAAGTTTCAGAATCAAACTACAGCAAAAACTCTTAGAAATCATGACTTAATATATAGTAAACTTACTGTTTATAGACAGCCAAGATTTCTACTAGACCTCACGGTTTTGGGCCAAAAATAGTGTATATCTGGCCCTTTTTTATGTTGAACATGACTCTTAAAGCCCAACCGATAAAGAATTACAATCAAACTAAAATTTATTAAAAGTAGTAAAAACAAAGATAAAATGGGATTTCAACTATCAATATGATGGAATCTCGCAAATTTGGCGTAGGCAACCCGGCATGTTGGGTTAGCTAGGTAGCTAAAGTAGCTTCCTACCCTAAAATCATATATGACATGTACCTTGGATAACTCATTCTAGTCTATGAGATATGCCTGTTTTAAGGTCAAGATCACTTCCATCTCTAATCAGGTCTTTTCTAGTCCATCTTAGCCATGAAATTGTCCACGGCCCACTCTACGTCAGCCCCACCACCAATTCCTCAATGGCAAAAAAGCCCACCAACTTGACTGATCGACATGTGATTTTCCATGTCCTTGATGGACCTGTGCCCATATTTTTCCTAACTCATTGTTTCTATCCCCCATCAAAACACATGATCATCCTATTTATTACAATCTCTTCGTGGGTCCCGTCCAAAGTGTATAAACATTGATCTAGACGGTCCAGATCGTAGATCATGTGGCCCAGTGGACAAGCATTGGCCAATCACATCGCGTCCCTTACAATTTTTATTGATTTATCTTCTTCTTTTTTCTTTTTTCTTTTTTGGTTAGGAATAATGTTGCAGCCTGCTCTAAGCACTATGTCGGCGACGGCGGCACGACGAAGGGAATCAACGATTACAACACAGTGATTGATTTCCATGGATTGATGAGCATTCACTTGCCTCCTTACTACAATGCCATCATAAAAGGCGTATCAACGGTCATGATCTCTTATTCTAGTTGGAACGGTGTAAAAATGCACTCCAACTACAAACTCATCACTGATGTCCTCAAAAACAAGCTCCGGTTCCGAGTAAGCTCGTCCGACCAGCTTTTTTTCTTTTTTTTTTTTTTTTTGGGGGGGGGGGGGGGAGTGTTTGGATGCACAAGTGAACTAAATTGCAAAACATTTGGTTGAAGTAAACTTCATTTAGTTTTGGCCAACTCTTCTGGGATCACCATAAAAAAACTAATGGTTTCTGCACATGTGGAAAGCCAAATTGTTGATCTGGACCGTTCATTAGTTTTGGCCAACTCTTCTTGGATCACCATAAAAAATTCACACAGATCAAAGGAAGTTTTCCTTATCGATTGGTGCAATACAAAATCAATGGCTTGGATCATGTACAAATAAAAGAAGGCATAGTATTCAATGTGGATAATCAACTAGCTAGAGTTCATTTTGGATGATGGATAGTGTATGTCCTCAAATAACCATGAAAACCATCCCTTCTCGTCTCCCGTACAATAAACCCTTTAGAATGAGTTTACAATGTCTATTATTTAGATTCATGTTGAAAGTTACATTGTGTGTTTGTGTTTGATATGTTATGTAATTATTCTTTCTCATTTGAATGTACCGGTAATGAGAGCATAAAATTCTAATAATAAATTTGATTACAAGTAAAACAAAACCTTAATTATAAAATAAAATAATTGGAAGCCAAATTTTAAGAAGTTAAGTTCCTTCATTCAATGTGTTCTTGGTCACTATAAAGAGACATTTGGACCTAATGGATGGTGTAGATCAATATTACCCTTCAAAGTCATGACCATTTAAGGCGGTACACGAATTGAGTTAGCTCGCTGGTTTGAAAAAAATTCGAAATGAGTTCGGGCTTGACCGAGCTCGACTCAACTCAAATCAAACCCGAATTGAACTTGGATCGAACCAACTCGGTGACTCGGTTACTTTGACATCGATGTTGCTCACAAAGTATTTGATGAAATGACTCAACGAAGTGTCGGCTAGTAGCAAAGAAGATATGTGTATGAAACAGATATCATTTTATCTTGATTTTGATATTGCCTACAAAATGTTTGGTGAAATATGAAATTGAAAGTGCCGAGCTGAGTTCGGACTGGGTCAGCTAGTGGCTGAGCCGAGTCGGCTTGTGCTAAGCTTGACTCGGTTCAACCCATGTACACCTTTATGACTATTAGAGTTGGGGGTGAGTCTAGTATTATAATAAATTGGATATGAGCCGGGAATGAGTTAATATGCTCAACAAGAGTCTATATTAAATAAAGATATATAAATCATTGGTCTTTTCTTACAATATGATACTTAAGAAAATCACTAAGGACAAAAATCAAACCAAAATATTAAAAATTTCAAACTCTCATAGACTCTTTGAAATACACCTAATAATCTGATTTTTCCAATTTGATTTTTAATCCAATAAGTTGTCAATGATTATCATATACTGATCCCATTTATGTTTTCTTTCAGGGTTTCGTCATCACTGATTGGCAGGGCATCGATAGAATGACGTCTCCACCACATGCGAATTATACGCATTCTGTCTACACTGGGATTCATGCCGGCATTGACATGGTCGGAGTCCGTCATCGCTGCATCTGAACATTTCCAACACAAGCACCACATCATCACTGATGTCGACCTGGGCCGGTTTCTAAGACATGGGTCATATAGTGGGCCCCTTCGTGCAATGAATGTGAACCATTGGTTGTCTTTATCATGGGTGGCCCACCCGATGATCGGAGACACAAATTATATTTCCATTGGGTTGATCCAACGGCTGAATGGTTCAGATCATTCATTTGTAGGGCTTCCAAGTAGCATTCTTCATCTTCTCTACAAAAAACATCCTAATGAAATTGAGTGAGTCAAAACGAGTTGAGTTGACCCAGTCAAGTTCACACTCAGTTCCCGTAAAAACAAGAGGAAAATGAAAAGGAATGGTGATCTAAAATGTACACGTGGCATATATATATATGTGACAATCTGAACCGTTCATTCGTTATAATGTTTCATATATACATCATGGACCAAAAATCACAATGATCAGACTATCTTGACCGTGCAAAAGATGTAGTATGAAATCATCTCTTTTCTTATTCTTGTACTAATGTTGTTTAAATGGTTCAGATTGTCCGATGAACGAACAATTCAGGCCATGACTGTATCTCTTAACTCTGCATCAGTATTAAATGCTCAAAACCGAGTTGACTCAGTTGACTCGTTCACACATGCATTTTATTTTCCAAGTTCACATTATCCATCTTAATCTCCCATGGTATTGCAGGTGATGGTCCCATACAACTACACCGAATTCATAAGCAATCTGACCGTCCATGTTGAGAAAAGGACAATCCCGATGAGCCGGATCGACGATGCTGTGAAAGGATCTTGCGGGTCAAATTCACCATGGGCCTGTTTGAGAATCCAATGGCTGATCTTAGCTTAATTGATCAGCTCGGAAGCCAGGTGAGTCAGATAGTCATATGGATGGCCGAGTCAATGAAACTCGACCCGACCGAGTTGACTGGGAGATCATCTATGCAGTGCTTAGCTACACGCGTGTAGAATTCAGCTAATGCACACGCCACCGGATATGCCAGCGTGGCAGGAAGGTGTAATATCCAAGCCATACATCAGAGGTTTATCACTATGAAGATCACCTCTCCCAATAGTCAGGTTGGCCTACTTAATCATGTGGGTAAATATTAACTAAATAAACGTACGGTTGTGATTCAAACCCGTCTACGTGTTTCTAATATCATGGCAGACCTATTGCCTGGACCCATTTATTTTTATGTGGTACGATCTAGATAGTGAGGTCCACAAAATGAATGGCTTGGATATTTCACTTGTGTCCCACGTGGCATATGTGGTGTTGTGTGCTGACTTATACACGCGTGTAGGGCTTGGCAAAGCTGGATCTAGCCGGTTGTCTTGTAGCTCTCTGCAGCGTGTATCTTCTACTGCGAGTCAGTGAAGAAAACCTGCCAACGTGGCATACATTTACGAGATCTGGGCCACTCATCAGATCGGGCCCACATCTCATTTATTCGGTGGAAATTCATGCCAGGTCAGATTATGTTCATGCTGGGGCCCACCTGATGGGTGGCCTGGATCTGTCAACGGGTTCCAAATTGGCTAGCCTTGTCGAGTATACGTATTTCTTCCAGTGATTCCCAAAATAACCCTTTTGGAACTGGAGTTTTGCTGGTTTTGCCATGATCTTTTAACTGACAAAAATGCCCTTGAATATGAACACTGATGAAAATGTGCTCCTGTCCTGTTGATGGCTTTCCCTCATTATTCCCAAAAAGTTCAAAATATTCTAAGTTGACCAAAATGCACTTAAAACATGTACACCCTGTTTTACCAAAATGCCTATTTTACTCCAATATTTTAATTTGACCAAAATACCCTTGGTTATGTCCACGGTGGAAAATTTGCCCCGGTTAATCCAATCTCAATGTGAATGTGAGGCACATGCAGCTTCATCTCATTATTCCCAAAATGCCCATAAAGTCATGACTTTTGCTGATTTTACCCCTAGTTTTAAATTGACCAAAGTGCCCTCAAACATGTACACCCATGAAAATGTGGCCCCATTGATTGAATCACATCATGAGGTATTTGCATCTTTCTATCATTATTTCTAAAATACCCTTAAACGTGTACACCAATGAAATAAATGTGGCCCTATTGGTTGAATCATTGCATGAGCCGTCTTAGCTTTCTATCATTATTTTCAAAATGCCCATAAACTCATGCCTTTGGATTAAGGGGGTGTACATGGTTCGGTTCAACCTAGTTTTAGAGTGAAATCAGAACCGAACCGTTCCGTGGTTTCAAAGAAACCAGAATTAGAACCGTTTGCACCCTAGAACTGAATCGGAACCGGACTGAACTGGTTCAGTTCCACATTTTTAAGCTTTTTATAATTCAATCCAATTGAATGGTTTGTTTTTATAATTCAACATAATTACATGGATATTTTATAATCAAGTTTAATTGCGTGGTTCTTGAGAGATGGAGAGAAGCCTAAAAAGGGAAAGAATTAAAAGAAATTATGTCTCTTTTTTATTTTGTTTACTTTTTTATGTATTTTTAAAAAATTAATTTAAATATTTTTTGACCGTAGGTTCGGTTCCAAGCTCAAATCCAAAGTTTGGTTCATGATCCGATTCAATTTTATACAACTTCAAATCAAGAATTGAACCAAACTAACCAGTTCTTTAATTTTTGGAATTAGAATCAAAATCAGTGCGCTTGAGAACCAAATCAAACCATGCAGTCTGGTCAATTTCGGTCCGGTTTACCCGTTCCACTGGTTCCATGTGCACCCCTATTTAGAATGACTGATTTCACCTTTATCACACTAATGTAAATCTGGTCCGTTGATCAGGAACATAGACAATTGGCAAGGGAAGCTGTGCGGAAATCGCTCGTCCTATTGAAAAATGGCAAATCCTTTGATCCGCCCATTTTGCCCCTATCCAAGTATGCGAAGAATATCCTCGTCGCTGGTAGCCATCCCAACAACTTGGGTTATCAATGTGGAGGTTGGACAATCACATGGCAGGGGCTTAGTGGGAATAACATCACAAAAGGTAAAATTTTCCGTAATACCCCTCAATTCTATCCTTTTTGACCTGGGCCGTGTTTCGTTGCTCTGAATTTCATGCAATATCATGAAATTTCATTATTGGTGCAACCAAACATACCCTTGAAAAAAAATGTAACATTTCAACCTTTTATTTGTTTCATTAATACTCACAGAACACGTGACTATTAGAACTTGCACGTGAACGGCTGAAAATCCTAGCCATGCAAAAGGTAGCCCCCGCTATAAGCATTACCTGGGACGAAATCGGTGTCAATCCCTTGATTTCAACGGTTTAGATCACCTGACAAGTGAACCATCCTGATTTTCATCTCTAGGGATCTTTATGATCCGGTCCACCTTTTACACGGCTCAGATGTCCAAGATAACCGATACGTTTGTGAAAAAGAAAGCATTTCATATGAATGTCTACTTTGACTGCCCACATTTCTCATCTTACAGTCACACACGTGTTTTGGAGATCTGCACATGGCCACGCAGGCACACGTGCTAATGTTGAATATGTGTGTGAAATCTGAGCCTTCCATCAGTTGGGGTAGACTGTTTAGATCCTTAGCCTAAAAAATGGTGACCATTTCACATAACAGGTGGGCTACAGCATAAAAAACAAAACAAATGGACGGCTATAAATTTGTTTCATCCATTGGTTTATTTGGTGTAGTGTGGCCCACCTTAGAAGTGAAATGGCCTATCTGTTGAAGAAGAAAATCTAAATATTACCACACCCACGTGGAAAGCTCAAATCTTACACACGTGTTCCATTTTGGCGTGTGCTCCTCCTGTGGATGGACACGGCCCCGGACCGAACGCCTAACTAACAAACCGCATCATATAGTAAACTGTTCGGGCCTTCGGTTTGTACAAGTCGGACCCATGATTGTGTGATCTAAGACGTTGATGTGATGGTAATGAAAATGGATGGCCTACGGACCAAAAATCTTCCAGATCAGAAGATCTTGTCCATTGAAATTTTGGGCCCCTTCTTGATTGAATGGGAACCATTGTTGTAGCTTCTTTCTTGAACTGTTTGGCCACCTATTGAAATAATGTTAGGATTTTTCCACCTGGAAGCTTTTTGGTGCTGCGAGCATTCACGATCCAATCGTGTGAACTTCTTTTCTTTTTCTTTTTTTTGACGAAAACCATAATGTGCAGTAGGAATCATGGGACGCGGATTAGATATTTACAAGGTGAGTACCAAATGGCTACTGCTGAAGTGACGTCACCAAGTTATGTGGACCCCACCACCCTGCATGTGTTGTATCCATACCGTCCATCCATTCGGAGAGAGAGTTTTATGACATTAGAAAAAGAATGAGATAGATCTAAAGTTCAAACGGACCCCACCATAAAAAACAGTGGGGACAGTGACATCCACCATTCAAAACTTCTTTGGAGCCACAGTACTTTCCGATCAAGCTGATATTTTTGTTTTCAGCTCACCTATCTCTATATTAACTAATGAATAAGCTGATATTTTCTATGTTGGGTTCACTTGAACTTTAGATCTATCTCATTCTTTTTAGAATGCCATGAAAAGATACGTACAGATGGTTGGACGGTATAGATACAACAAATGCATCATGGTGGGGTCCACATAACTTGGTGAGGTCACTTCGTAATCCGCATGGAATCATGACCGTTTATAAATAATAAGTTTACTATTTTCAAGAGGCACGCTTGGCTTGGTTATTATCATCGAACAATTTATTTCGAATTTTTTTAAATTATTTTTATTTTTAGATTCGATGTATATCTAACTGAAAAAGACGGTGCTCGACCTCATCATGTCCATCCCTATCTCACGCCCACTGTATCATCTCTACTTTGTCCACAGGAACAACAATCCTAGAAGCTGTTACAGCGACCGTTGATCCAGCCACCAAAGTCATCTACAGCCAGAATCCCAGTGCGGAATTCGTCAAGCAATCTGAATTCTCCTATGCAATCGTCGTCATCGGTGAGAAATCTTACGCTGAAGGCTTCGGCGATAGCCTAAACCTCACAATCTCCGAGCCCGGCCCAAGCACGATAAAGAACGTGTGTGGGTCCGTCAAATGTGTGGTCATCATCATATCAGGCCGGCCCGTCGTGATCGAGCCGTACATCTCCATGATCGATGCTCTCGTGGCTGCATGGCTTCCAGGAACCGAGGGCCAAGGAGTTGCAGATGTCATCTTCGGTGATTACGACACCACCGGCAAGCTTCCTCGCACATGGTTCAAGTCCGTAGATCAGCTCCCGATGAACGTAGGCGACCCGCATTATGATCCACTCTTCCCATTTGGATTTGGGCTCCAATTTAAATAACTCAAGGAATAATGCAAAATGCATGTGGTACATGAAAATGCAATTTAGAGTAAGAAATAGAGAAGCATCTTGGCTTTCCATAGATTTTGTTCTGGAAAAATGCTCATATGTGAACTGTTCATGTTTGATGCTTTTATATTTTATAAGAATAACTGTATGTCTTTTTAGTCCCAAGGTACTCAATAATGGTAACGGTGGCTGTAACAGCACTGTAATTACCATTATGATTTGGTCTATAATGGCTGTTATGGCGGCCCCACATAACGCGGTACTGCCAATTTTTTATTTTTTACTTTTTAAAAAAACTGTACTGATTTTTCCTTGATGCCTATAACAGCCCCCCCTATAGCACTTAAGGGTACCCACCGTTACTATTACCGAACTGTTTTTTAATAACTTGCACCACGCTAGAATTGCCTAGTTTCGCTTTTTTTATGTTCTTTTACCATCTACATCGATTTCGAAATACTCATGACTGTTGTAACAATATAATTACCAAAGACTAAGTTGGATCAAATGAAGAGTGAAGACTCGAACATATCTATGTATCTTAACTATCTAGATCATGGGTCCACAATTTGAAAGTCTACTTCCAAGTTGTCAGTGTGAAAATGCCCCCGCATTAATCACTCAGATGAGAAGTTTTGAACACGAGACCCCCTGTTCTGATACCAATTAATTGTTTGCTCTAAAAGCACGGACTGATAGAGCATGATAAATTGATCCCTTTATCTCATTGCCCAAGTCCCAATTTTATGGGTTAGGTCATCAGCTAAACCCTCCTCGTAGGCCCCAAATCCATGGGTTATGCGGGTCACCCATCCCGAGTGTGCCCCTGCATCCCACAGGCCACCCCACTTAAGCCCAGTGTGAAAATGCCCCCACATTAGTTTTGAGGATGATCGTCATAGTTAGTTGAACTAAAGTTCTATTTGTGAGTTATGAATCTACCTGGATTTGCTGGGAATTCATACATGTGGTTATACATGTAATCCCTCATTATATGGGAAAGATTTAAAAAAAAAAAAAAATGTAAAAGCATTATTATTATTAAGTAACACTATAACTTAATATTGATCTAAGAGCACTAGAGGATTTCTCATTAGATATATATTAGTAAAATGCACGTGCATATGTAAGAACACTGAATTTGGCCATTATAGACCTTTCTCCTTTTTTCTTTTTTTCTCACTGTAACAGCCATTGCATAACACCATGCTACTATGATAACCTGACCACAAAGTAGCAATTTCAGAAAGATTTTGTTGGTATTTCAGCTACAAATTCACAGATATATATGTAGAAATGCACATGCTGTCGGAATACTTTAAATTTTCAATTCACCTGTGCATCCAAATCAATTATAAATTATTCTAATTTGCAATTTGATTGCCTTTAAAATTTCAATTCACCTGTGTATCCAATTCACCTTTGTATTCTACATACAAACCTGGCAATGGTGATGCGAAACCCATCTTACTTGCAGAAAAAGATCAGCAAGAAGAACAAAAACCTATACCAAATAGAAATATCTTTGAGGGTGTGTGTTTGGTTGCACTAAATATCATGAAATTTCATTTTCATGATAAAGCAGCCTGATGTGATACAAAATTTCATAATATTTCATGGAATTTGGTGCAACCCTAAGTCTCAATAAAATGGAAATATTTATTAAACAAGATCACATTAGCATAAATGAAGACAAACCTACAAAGCGATCTGATGCACCATCACCAACCAGCACATAATGCTGAAAGGAAAACAACCTAAAACTATTGAGTGGTAATCATGTCATACAATTTCTTTGACAAGAGCCATTTTCATGAATTCCTTCAATTTTTGTGGTCGTTTAAATGTGTTTATTCTGTAATTGAAATGGCCAGTTCATGCAAGGAGATTAGGAGAGGGAAGAAAAAGAGAAGTGGATTGGTTTATCAATCCACACAGACATGAGTGTTGTAAATGGGCCCACCAGGGTGTATCCAAGGCATCCAACTGTTCGCCAGGGCCTATCAAACAGGAAAGATGCCCCCAAAATCAGGCCAATCCATCTATAATGTAGGCCACCATGTGATTTCGGAAGTTTTTGGATGGTGGTCTATTCTTTTTCTATTTTAGGGTCCACCATGTTCCGTATGCACAATCTGACCCATGCATTATGGGAATCCTGCCATGATGATGAGATGCACTAAAAATTAGGACTGTACAATCAATGGTGGGCCAAAACCATAGGAAACAATGGGCAACCATCCAAATATGAAATATTTCCATTTCCACATGGTGGCCAACTGATGGGTAAAACACGCTAATTTTGGGGTAGCCAATTTTCATGGTGGACCAACCACGCTGGACAGGTTGGACACCATGAGCACAACCCAGTGGGGCCACGCACCTCACTTTGTAGCCTATTCTCTGAGTCCTCCACAAGTTCCAAATTTCAGTAGTACAGATTTAATACTCTGGCAGAGTATGGTGCTTAGCATGCAGGCACTAAAAATTTGTACACATGGAATACGCAAAATCATTAAACCCTTTAATGATGATGTTGTGCCCAAAAAAAACAGGACTATAAAATCAGTAGATGGGCCACGCCACTGGAAAATTGAATAACCATTAAAAAAAATCTCCAATTTCATTTTGTGGCCCACACAGTGGTAGGACCGGACTAATTTTTAGGGTGTCTAAAACTCATGGTTTTGAGACCCTTCTTGACAGGTTGGATGTCATACACACCCCAGTGGGCCGCCTCTTCTTCTTCTTCTTCTTCTTCTTCTTCTTCTTTTGTGGCCTAAAAAGGAACTAGCTTTTCTGCCTGATGTCTCAGGGCATTGGAACAGTCTAAGGACTGTTTCTACTTGGTGCAGGGCATAGGAACCATCTAAGAACGGTTTCTCTAATTAGTGTGTATTTGATGCTCTGACAGAATATGATGCTTGGTATGCAGGCACTCAGGAACTTGCATATATGCATGCATTGACCCAAACTAGACAGAAAATTATAGAACCCAATGTTGCTAATTAACAGTTCAAAAATAAAATTGGTTGAACAATCCTAACTGCTGGATCATGGACACTTGTTTGTTGAAACAAAACCATTTGATACTACTCATCTTTAATCGTCGAATATATGTCCACTAATCTTATAGTCAGATGAATACAGATTGGATCCAAGAAAAGCTATGAAATTACTTCAATGCCTTTAGTTGTGTAGAGTGTAAATTACATGAAAGCACTCCCAAGCTTAAGGGGTTGGAGAGGATAGAAAGATGGGGAGAAAAAGGGTAGGAAATTACATGAAAGCCCTTGGCATGTGATGTTATTGCAATTCAGAATTTTGATTGTGTAAGGGTTGTTATGTAATTTCATAGGAGGGATGAAAGTAGAGAGGACTTGGCTTTAAGTAGTATATATATATGACAACTGCTCCAGAACTCCCAGAGTTCCATAAGTTATAGTGTTCCCTCCTCCTGTGTGTGTGTGCACGCATGCGGATGTATGCATGTTCTATCTTACTTATGTATTTATGCACGCAAACCTGAGTATTGAGAAATATATCCCATTTTATGAGGAGCCTAATTTTATTAATGTGTGAACCATGATTTGGAGATCCACAGATCGATCTGATGACCCCCACTGGCCATTGTGAACTGAGGATGCCACATTCAGCAATTCCCAGATTGGAATAGCCAAACTCGTCGTTGGTGGCCCACATAGAGAATTGAGTAAAAAAAAATTCTAGCAATATCCAGCAATGACAGAAAACAAGAAAAAGATCGAAGGCTCTGGTCTTCCAATCAGGCAGCTTTGGGGGTATCCACCATCCATTGAAGGGCCCATCAGATCAATGCTATGGATCACCGAACCAATGGTGCCAAGGTTAGAGAATTGGAGACTCCAAACTGGACATTGGTTGAGGCTCAGGGCCCATTACTTCCTATACAACAGTAACTTCAGAAACAAGAATTCAGCATTCGAGCTCAAATTTATTGTAAAAGCATCTACATCTAAAGCTTTTCAGGAAAATCTACATATTACAGAGAAAAACCAAAAGTACCTCTAGCATTGTCACACCACATCAGCATCGCCGCCATTTGTAGGTTTTTCAGCTGCACCACCCACTTCGGCTTCTTTGATCTGTTTCAAGATCTCTTCTTTTTGCGCCAACAGCACTTCCAGCTTGGCGTCGATCTTCTCAAGCTTTTGTTTCAGTTTCCCGGTTTCCTTGCTTTTATCCTTCCCGTCGAGCTTCCTCTTCTTCTCACCCTTCTCCTTCTTGCCTTTCTTTTCCTTCTTACTGTCATCCGCTTCCTTGTCCTCTGGTTGCTCTTGTTTATCTGTCTTCTTCTGTTCTTTATCTTCTTTTTTCTTTTCATTCCCCTTTTCTGTCTCCTCTCCTTCGCCTTTCTCCCCATCCCTTGCATCCACTCCTTCAATTTTAATTTCTCTTGTAATCACTTCATCGTTACCTTTTTCCTCTGACTGTCCGTCTTTATCCTCCTTTTTGGTTGTTTCTTTTTCCTTTAACTCTCCATCTTTGTCCTTCTGCTTATCTTTCTCTTTCTGCTTCGAATCCTCATCTTTTCCCTTCTTCTTGTCTTTCTCTTTTTCCTTCAACTCTCCATCTTTGTCCTTCTTTTCTTTCTTCTTCTCTTCTTTCTCTTTGTTCTTTTCATCTCCTTCAGCGCCATCTTTATCCTTCTTCTTTTTCTTCTCTTTCTCCTTCAACTGTCCTTCTTCATCTTTCTCCTTCTCTCTCTCATTTTCCTTTGGTTTTCCATCCTTGTCCTTCTTCTCTTTCTCCTTTTCCTTTGGTTCCCCATCTTTGTCCTTCTTCTCTCTGTCTTTTCCCTTTGATTCAATGTCTCTGTCCTTCTTCACTTTCTCCTTTTCCTTTGGTTCTGCATCTTTGTCCCCCTCTTTCTTGCTTTCCTTTGGTTCTCCATCCTTGTCCTTCTTCTCTTTCACCTTTTCCTTTGGTTTCCCGACTTTGTCCTTCTTCTCCTCCTTTTCCTTGGACTCCTCTTTGTCACCCTCCTTTTTCTTGTCTTTCTTTTTTTTCTTCTCCTCATGTTCAACATCTCTTCCTTTTCCCTCCGACTCTCCCTCGTCATCCTTCTTTTTCTTTTTCTTCTTCTCTTTCTCCAATCCCTTCAACTCATCTTCATGATCCTTCTTCTTGTCCTTCTCTTTCTTCTTCTCCCCTTTCTCGTCACGTTTCCCGTCCTTGTCTTCCCCATGCTTTGACTTTTCTTTCTCCACAGACTTAGACTTCTGTTCAACTTCCATCTCTATCTTCTCTTCCTTCTCTGTCTCGGGCTCTCTTTCCTTGCTCTTAATTTTAAGATGAACCTCCTCCTTATCCACCTTCTCCCACCCCTCTGCAAGTGATTCGGGTTTGTCTCCCATCCGCCAATGGCTAAAAAGATTGGAAGTTTAACCTCTTTCTTCACTTGATCTCAAGCTTACCTGTAAGTAACATCAACATAACCTTGTCATTTGTGGATCCGAACTGCCCATATCCCAAATAGTAAAGGGAGAAATGATCGAGAAAAACAGTAATATGAGCTCGGTAGCAATGGGGACTCAATCAACAAGGACTACAAACGATCTTCACAGGATATGAGCCAATGTGGTACACGTACAAGCTTTTGGCCATTAATCAGGTCACAGGATATGAGCCAAGTGGCACACATGTAAAATATTCTGGCCATTTAGCAGGTGGGGGTGGTAGGCCATGAGGCCAACCGTGAATAACATGCATTGGCCCAAGAATCAAGCGCGTCCACTCTAATCAGGTGGACCAGCTATAAGTTCAATATAGAAATTGGTTGACCTTTTCCATTTTTACAATTCACATGTGGCCCACATGATGGGTGGATTGGCCCAACTCTTGGGTGAAAGACGTGATGTCAATGGGCCCCAACTGATGAATTTTCCATATCATGCACATGTGTGCTACATTGGGAATGTCAGAGCACTACAGAGATTCAAGAGAAGCGGATGGAAAAGGATCTTCACAGCATATGAGCCTATGTGAAATTGGGCCCATTCATTAGGTGGGGCTCACCGTGAATGTGACCTGGTCCTAGATCAAGCTGGTCCTCTCATCAGTTGAGCATGCAAGTTGATTAAGACAACAAAACAACTAATTATTTTTGTTCCAAACGTTCATTTTTCTCATACAAATGTTGCCACAAGATGAGTGGATTGGCCTGATTTTGGACAAAGGCATGTTCTTGGTGGGCCCCAACTGACGAATGGTCCGGAGGGTGCACACATGTCATGCTGGGACGTGTGCTGCAAAGATACTCTACAATCTTCTTTGGCTAATTTCCATTGATTTTCTTATGGCAGTATTCTCCAATCAATGCCTCATAGTTTGAACTGATCCAGCTCAACATTAGAAAAATAAATATAGAAAGGCCAAACACTCATTTCTCCTAATGATTCAGAAACAGACTTACAAAATCAATTTTACATTACACCTGTTAGAATCAAAGTCATGGAAACCAAACAGCCATGATTCAGAATTTCGCAGAAAAATCTAAGAAGAGTGCCACAAAATAATTCAGCTAACCCAAGTCATCAAGGAATCAAATCCTCCAAAGTATTCCCTATCGGACCCAAAACCCAATAGTGTGTTTGGATGCCTAATTGAACTAAATTGCAATTCATTCAATTCACTACAGACAGGAAATAAAAACAGTTGGGGTGGCGCCATTTTGATTCATAATGGCAACAATACCCATAATATCAACTTCATCCATTTCAAGTTGGCTTGAAAAAATATGAACTGCAATTTACAAGCTAGTTCCTCATTGGAAATGGGATGGCAGTAGCACAAGCACTATTTTGATCATTTACTCGTTATTGAATTGAATTACTGCAATTCCAATTTAATTTAACATCCAACCGCACCACAGAATATTATTTTTACTTTTTTCCAACAATCTGAACTTATTAAAAGAAAAAATCAACTTCGAACAGATCATCATATACCCCACTAGCATTTATCATAGAGCACCACACACAATGTATCTTATATCCTACCAGCGGTTAACCACGACCACTCTGATACAATGAGGGGTTCATGACATGCAAGAGTTTGATATCAATAAGAAACAGTCCTTGTTAGCTAAGCCACTCAACATTTTTCATTAGCCCAAAGAAAAACAACAAAATCAGAAACAAAGAAAAGAAAAAATCATCTTCAAACATGATACAGTAGTTGATCTGCAAATGTTCATCCGAAAACACAGACTAGAACTTGCATTAATTGGTCTTGGTATGAAACCCGTACACAAAAGGGTGCCTTTGGATGCTTATTTGAACTAAATGACAATTCATTTCAATGTAGAGGAATGAACAAAGTGGTCCTTTAATTAAAAACAACAATGAAATTCCTAATTGGCGGAAACAGTAGACCACCTCTTCGTGCATTGCCCCTTCGCTCTAAAAATCTGGGTGAGCTTTTTTAATCTTTTCAAGATGCCAGGCTAATGCCGGGTTCAATTGGCGACTTCCTGATGGCTTGGCATGGTGTCGGGCACTGTAAATAAAGATGAGTATGCTGGAAACTGGCATGGATGGCAGGCCTCTGGGCAATTTGAGGGGAAAGGAATGGTAGATACTTCCAGAAGAATCCAAGTAGCTGGGATGGAGAGGTTTTTAACAAGGCAAAGCTCTATTTAGTAGAATAGGCCTATTGTTTAAAGTCTATAGAGGATTGTAATTTTCTTTTCTTTTGGGTGTGATACTTTGCGCTAGCTCTGTGCCTTCTTAATAAAATATAATTACCTTTCAAAAAGAAAGAAATTCCTAACTGGAATTCCGTATGTTAGTACTTGTGCTTTGGAGGCTAGTCCCCAATTACAGGGGATTGCATGCAGCAAGGTGCCGCACACACCCCGTGCAGTGCCAATGAAAAAGTGCCGCATGTGCAAATTTGTCATTTTAGGCAATGGATTCTTTACTTTTCACATGGGTCCTACACCATATGTGTGCATGTGGTGCTTCTTCACGGGTGCATGCAGCGCAATTCATTTCCCCCATTAGGAAGGGAGATGAGCTAACTTCCCTTAGTCCAGTAACTATTCTTGGAATTCAATTATTGCAGTTTGATTTGATCAAACATCCAAACGCAGCCTAAAAAATCCAGACGAATCATGTTACCATTATATCCAGATCAAGCTAGAAAATACGATTCCCAACTATCTATTTTCAGGCAGAAATCTAACCGACATGCCCAAAAACTGCAGACGTGGCACTACAATCCATGATCACAACCGTTCATCCACATCTCACGCACCACATAGAATGGGCACTACGACCCATACGATGGTTATTCTTCTCTACCAGCATTCGCAATCCACCAATTGGACGGATGAGATTTATCAGCCATGGCAGATCCACAGGCAGACCGACCCAACGAAAGGTCCAGATCATGGATCATCATGCAGCATCCAATTCAAGTGCAACACATCAGATAATGAAATTGCATAGCCCCGACCAACAGAAACCGTACGTCTGTACACATGAGAGCCATGGTAGGGCGATCCAGACCGTCTATCCAATGAAATAAACAGCCGATGGGATCTGCCTCGAAAAATGTACAAGATCGGAAGATCCTATCCTTTCCACCAATAGCTCATAGAATGATGATCAAGGCGACGGTCCTGATTCGAAAAATATATATAATTCAACGATCCAAGATTTCAAATATATCAATGAGGGAGATTTCTTGGTTAACCCCCATCCACAGTGAGGCCCACCACATGAAGGGTTTGGATCATTGAAACATGTCCCCACATGTACGGAAATCGTGCCACGTCAGCAACCAGTGTCTGATAATGAGAAGGACGATATGATCGAGAAAAAGAAAAACAGATAAAAAAGAGAAATGGAAAAACAGAGAAAAAAGAATCCAATCTTATAAGCGAGAAGTTCGAAATTGAGAAGGAAATGAAAACTGACCTTTGATCAGAAATCCTCAGTACGAAATCCTGACCGTTGATTTTTTCAGCCCTTCTACCTTCTTCCTCTTTTTATTCTTCTTGCTTCTTCTTCTCCTTCTTCTCGGACGCATTTATATAGCGGAAATGCCAGCGTAACTCGCGTCGTTTATAAGACGGGTTAACTTTCGCTATACAACCGCCACGTGGATTTGAAGTTCAAGAAATTTCAATGTTAGTTTCTTTATCTTTTGAAAATGGTGGTGACTATTCAAACGTGTACATTGCATGGTTTCGAGGAAATCCATACCGTTAAAATATCTAAACCAACTTGGATGTAGCATGGAAGAAAATATTAACCATCTCCTTTAAATTACGACCATTTCTTACACTTTATTTTTCAATTATGTAGCTATGATCGGATGGTTAGGATTAATTAACCATATTGCATTTAGATAGATGATCCATTCACATTTGGACCCACAATTTGGATGGTGTGGATATCTATAATCCAGCTCCACGTGTGCAAGGATGAGTCACCACTATTTTATTAATAGTGTAAAACTAACACAGGAATCTTTCCTGTTCACATAGTAAAAGCTGTTCCCCTGCGTAGGGGCTCCGATTCCGGAAGTCGCACGACGCTGCCTCGTTCCTGAAGGCAGCAAAGAGGGCGGCTCTGTATCCAGCGAGCTGAATTATTAAAGCAAGTTCATCGCCCAATATCTTATAATAATCACATTATTGTATCAATCCAGACCGTTCACTCGGTTAATCCTTAGATAAAGGGTTGTATATGTTAGTAGCTGGTCTGATTTTTTATACAAACGGGCGTAATTCATTTATGGTCCTCGTAGAACGAAGTGACGTGCGTCGAGATAAGCGCGTAACGTGTATACGCAGTTTGGTACCGACACGTGGCGAGACTAGTTTGTTCAAAGAGAATTACGGTGGCTACGTGGACGGCGTGGATGTAAAACACGTACATCAGTGTGGGTCCCATATTGCCCAACATCACGTAGGTTGGATGGTGTTGGGGTCACCACCCAATCCGCTTCCCCTAAGGTGTACACGTGGGTTGCGTCGGTGCCGACACGTGTGAGACGTAGTTTGTTGGAGGATCGTTCCGGTGACAACGTGAAGAGGTTTACGGGGGACGCGGATTGCATACTGACCACCAGTACCGACATCGCTGGCGGAACCAGATTGCGTGGTGGGCCACACACCACCGACCTCGATGGGGATGGAAGCGGTTTGCGTAGTCAGTAAGTCACTACGCTTAGCGTACCGAGTAAACTTTGTGAGTTCCATCATGATTTATGTATCTGATCCACTCCGTCCATCCATTTTACAAGATAATTTTAGGGATTAATACAAAAAATAAAGCATATAGAATGTTCAGACGCCACACCACAGTAAATAATTGAATTGAATGTCTAATCTACCGTTGAAAATTTCTTGGGTGCCACAAAAGTTTTGGATCAAGTTTTTATTTGTGTTTTCCCTTCATCCATGTTGTATGATCTTATGAGCAGATTGGATGATAAATAAACTTCACCGTGGGGCTTAGAAAGGTTTAAACAGTGGAAATCATTATCCCCACCATTTATCGTGGTATGATTCAGTTGATCTTTGGGTATAATTTAATTTTCGGCTCAACTCCTTAAATTAGATGGAAAAAAAATGGATGGATAGTGTAGATAGACAACACGCTTTCAAGGTCAGCCCATCTAAGTTTATTAAGTACCATAAGAGCATATTGAGTAACTCAATAAGCAATCCAATTTCGAGCATATCGATCCACCATAATTTATGTATTTTGTCACTCTATCTATCCATTTTACCACCTAATTTTAGATCATGGGTTAAAAAATAAACCATATCTGAAACTCTTGTATGGATTCAATAAATTTGTTTTCCTTTAGCGCTTATAATCTTACAAAAAATAAACATCAACTTTGTAGTCTACTTATTCTCATTATTTCTCATGGTGTAGTCTACTTAAACTTTAGATATGCATCAATTTTGACATCAACCCTACAATGAGAAGAGAAAATGGATGAATGGTACATATAAACCACACACATCATGGTGGGTCCAATAGATTTTTTTATTTTTTATTTTTACACACGCACACACACCCCCACACACTCACACCACACGCACACTGTGGGATTTCACCACCATGATACTCGAACCCTTAACCCGGAGGAGTCTACCACCCGTGTAAGAGTAAGGACCCTTCGTTTTATTTCACATGGGCCCACGTAGCCCTGCCCATTACAGTCAGGGCGGGATAGGACGCAATCCGCGTCCCTAACTCAATACGTAAGCCGATTTCAACCCGTGCTTAGCAGAGAGTACTGCCTTGGGAGGCGGATTGCAAGGCCCAATAGATTTTGATAAGATAAAACGCCTACTCAAGAAAACTGAATTGTTGATTTTTTTTACCATCCAACCTATTAATATTGTTATGCAGATGTGGATGAAGTGAAAACACAAATATCACCTTGATCTGAAATTTCTCCATCTCCTAAGAAGTTTTTAATGGTGGAAGTTAAATCCCAACTTTGTGGTCTCCTTAACCCTTGGACCTGTCTCATTTCTTATATCTTACATTAAAATGACCTGAGAAAAATTATGAATGGCGTGGATAAAACATTTACATCACTAAGGGGCCCACAGAGCCCTGCCCAAATAGATTACAGTCAGGGCGGGGTAGGACGCAATCCACGTCCCTAGCTCAATACGCAAGCCGATTTCAACCGGTGCCTAGCAGAGAGTATCGCCTGGGGAGGTGGATTGCGTACTGAGTAACTCAGTACCCTTAGCCTACTGTGTAAACTCCGTGGGATCCATTATGATTTATTTATTTTATCCAATCCGATCATACATTTTACCAGATGATTTTAGGGCCTTATCCCAAAATTGAAGCATATATAGAGCTAAAATGGATCACACCATAAGAAACAATATGAATTGAATGTCTACAGTTAAAAATTTCATAGGGGCCATAGAAGTTTTGGATTATTTTTTACATTCATCCATGTTTTTTTTTAATCTTATTAGAAGTTTGGATGACAAATAAACATCACTGTGGGGCTTCAACGGTGGAAATCATTATTTCCACTGTTTCTTGTGGTATGATCCACTTGATCTTTGGATAATCTTTAATTTTGGGATCAACCCCTAAAATGATCTGGAAAAACGGATGGACGGTGTGGATAAACCACATAAATTCACAGAGGGGGCGTACTGAGTGTAACTCACTACGCAATCCGATTTCATCGCCTTGTGTATGTGTTTTATTCGAAGTAGAATTGCCTACTGTGTGAGGCTTTTATCATACTGAGTAAACTCAGTTGAGCTTAATATGAATGTATGTGAGTTATCTAGGCCATCCATCCAGTTTTCCATATCATTTTAGTGGTTGAGTCCAAAATAATAGTATGGCCAATGTTCAAGTAGACCACACCAAAGGTAGCAGTGAGAATAATGACTTCCACTGTTGAAACCTTGCTAGGGCCCACAGGGATGTTTATTTGTCATCCAACCTGTTCATAAAATTAAGCAGACATGGATGAAGGGAAAACACAAATATCAGCTTGATCCAAAAATTCTATGGACCCCAAGAAATTTTCAACAGTTGAATTTCAATTCACACTGTTTCTCATGGTGAGGTCCACTTGAGATTTTGATATATTTCGTTTTTGGATTGAAGTAATAAAATTATCTGTTAAAATGGATGGACGGATTAGATAAAATATGTAAATCACGGTGGACCCACTGAGTTTACTCGTACTGAGTTATCGGTTCGCAATCGGCTTCCCATTTATCTATTTTTCCATATAATCTTACGGCATGAGTTCAAAAATAAAATATATCAAATCTCAAGTTAACCATATCATATATTATTAAAAACTTTTTAAAAACTATTATAATGTTTATTTACTATCAAACCTTGATTAGGTGTCTGACTAACAAACATTGATTAAGTATCTCATGGAACCTTTTTTAATTTTTACTAGGGTTAGCTTCTCAGTACACACTACATGTTAGCTGCCCCCGCTAGGGATCGATACCAAGACCTCAAGTGTTGAAATGAGGAATCTCCCCTCCGTCTGCCAGTTGAGCTGTGGATTTGGGCGAAGAAGATTAGAAGTTTTTAATGATGGACGTAGTCTACGGGAGATTTGAATCTCCACTTTTGAGCTCATGCCTTAAAATGATATTAAAAATAGATGCACAGCATGAATTACATATATATCATGATGAGAGCCACATAGCACCATCCAACAGCTAGGCAATCCTTGTCCCCTCGATGGTGATGTGGCAAAATTTGGTGGCCCCACCATGATGTATGTATTATAGAATCCGTGTATCTACTTGCCCCAAATAAAAAAATTTGTGTTTGTTGCAATTTGATTGGGTCACCGCATTTAATATAATAGTGTTGACATTGTCAATAATAAACTCCACAGGAAATTAAAAATTTTCTATTTATGGTAAGCAAAGAATATAAGTTCATGTGTTATAATATTTTTTGAGATATTCTATGCATGAGCCTAAAAATGAATCAGATCCAAACCTATGTGGTCCACACCAAAGCAAGATCAGACACCTACCATTGAAAACTTCTAAGGTCTAAGTTTTGGAATAAGTTGATATTTGTGTTTTTCCTCCGGAGGGTCACATAAGGTTGGATGGCAAATAAATATCATAGTGGGCCCTACAAAGGTTTCAACAATGGCAGGTCATTGTCCCAGCTGCATTTTGGGGTGTGGTCCACTTGCATCTTGGATCTACCTCATTTTTGAGCTCACACCCTAAAATGATCTCACAAAATGGAAGGTACGGATACAATGCATACATCATATGTGGGGCCCACATAAACTTAACATGTCAACACACCACTGAGATTGGAACCTGCTTATGTCTTTAGCGGTCGATGTTATGTGGGTCCATCATAATTTATGTGTTTTATCCATGCCAGTCATCCATGGGTAGATCCAAATCTCGGGTGGACCACACCACACCACACCACAGGAGAGTAGACAGCTCTGATTAGAAACTTTCTAAGGTCCATTGTAATGTTTATTGACCATCCAACCTGTTGATCAAGTCGCATGGACCTACATGAGGGGAAAACATAAATATGAGCTTGATCTAAAACTTTCCGTGACCAAGATTGTTTTAACGGTGAACATTCAATTACCATTGTTTGACTTGGATATACCTCTCATACCCTAAAAGCAGCCCATAAAAAGGATGGCTAGAGTGGATAAAATACATGCGTCATTGTGGATCAAGATCTGTCTAACATGGTGGGATTTGATTGAGCCATGGGCCGCTGTCAAATTGACCATATAAGTGCAGATTACCTGCTACCCCCCTAGTAGAAAATTCCGGCAGAAGTTATGTAGGGCCCACATGATGTTATTGAGAAATCCATCCCTCTATTTTCCTGGCTCATGGTAGGAAATGAATCCAAAATCATTGTGTTGCAAATATCACATTTTAATGCCAAACATTGGACCCAACTTGAGCTGAAAATTGATAAAATCCCTATTTTCCACTTGAATGCTCCTTTGAGTGGGCCATACGTGCACAAAAAACATACACTCAGGGAAGAAAGAAATCAAAGATATTCATTTAAAATGCATGAGTTACCTAATGAAGGAATAGAATGGCGTATTTGTGAGATATAACACATTAACACTCATATATATGTAGTTGGGTTGAGCTGAACTGCTCCAAAATGAGTTGGCCCAAACCCAAAATTTAAATGGACCATGCATGCAAGCTAATAGGTCCGACCCTGGTCCAAACTGATGAGTGGACCGGCCTGTTGGGGGCCCGTTTGTTTTGGAGTAAATACAAATAATCCATCCCTAGGCCTGATGAGTGGACCGGCTTGATCTTCATGGTGGGGCCCACCTTTTGCACATCTGGGAATTGACACGTTAGACGGTTGTATTTTAAGCTAACATGCGAACGGTTGTAGGTGATGTTTGTTTACTCATGGAGTGTTGGGTATGGATCATTAAAAAGTAAAAGAAATGTATAGACCGTCTTTTAGATTAGTACATCAAGATGATATAGATCCACTTGTGGGAAAATCTCAGCCGTTCATTCATCAAGATCTAACGGTTTGAAATACTTGCCGTCCATAAGAAAAGTACCAACAGTGAGACGAACGGCCCACACATCTTTGGGTTTTCTCGCCACGATTCTGCACCCAAAAAAAAAGAGTGTAAAACCTATTAGAAAAATCGAACGGTCATTGTTCATTCTTTTCAATCTAATATTAGTGGAAAATACATTCCCAACCGTCCAAAGATTATAGTCTGCATGGGGCCCACCCTCGGTGATCGGAACCGTTCTTCCAGTAGGCCGCGTTATGGATGAACATTTATGCTAAAGTCCGCTGTGGACAATCCTAACCGTCCGATCAAGGAAAATGTGGTTATTCATTGTGTGGCGCTTGCCCTTTCATTTTAGCTGTCCATTTGCAGGCCACAACAAGTCCCACCAGAGTAGAAACTTTCTGTTTTGAGGCAATTTGTAGTGGGCCCACCAAATGAGTGGTTCAGATCGAAGACCCAATTTTTCTTTACCTTTTTTTTTTTTTTTTTTTGAAAATGTTCATGCGCGACAAGTAATCCGAAGTGGTCCATCGATATTGCTAATTGGACTTTGCTTGATCCAAACCATCCATTTAATATGGCAATGATTGGATGTGAAGTTCCTTCGATCCAACTTTTCATCCTGGCCTATTAAAAGTGGGGTACGCCTAATGGACGGTTGTCGTTTACCATGCTTTATCCATGATGCTCTGCAGTTCCCTACGACAGTACACGTGGCAAAGAAGTATTATGAGTGTGGGCCACCACGTGAATAGGACGTATTCTCAAAAGGGGATCGGTGTTTGGGTAGCCGTCCGACAAGTGGCTGGCAAAAGGAACGGTCGGAGAAGCGCTCCACATTCAACCAGTTAAACTGACAAATGGTCATGATTGTCCAAACATGGGAGCTTTCGCATAGTCTATCCACACCGTCGCCCACCAGATCAACGCTCCTGATCACATCAGTTGTTTTCCGCATTCTCCTATTGCACTGACGATTGATACAAACCTTATACAGACGGTCACTATAAGAGACTACGGATCAAACGGTTAAAACCAAAAATCAAAGCAAAGTTTTCAACATTTGGCCCATCGGTGACGGGCCTATCTTTTGGACGGTCCAGATCTATCAAAAAGATGGCTGATCTGATCTTATGAGTCATAGGACTGGACCATTTAGTCAGCATTAAGGGAGCTACATGAATTCGGACGCGGATTGCATACTACCCCCGCCCGTCCCTAGCTCCGAACGGGCAGGTCTGTGGGCGAGCCCACCGTGATGTATCTTTACATCCAAGCCGTCAATACCTTTTCTCATATTATTTTAAGCCATCAAAACAAAAACGAGGTAAATCCAACGATCAAGTGGACCACACCAAATAATAAGCTTGATTGCATTAAAACGCACAAGGCGTTAAATGTCAGTTGCATTAAATGCAAGAGTCATCTGTGGTGTGGTCAATTTGATCGTTGTATCTGCCTCATTTTTGTTCTTGTACCTTAAAATAATCCGAAAAAAGAGATAGACGGCTTGGATGTACAGATACATCACGGTGGGCCAGCCCACAGACCTGCCCGTCCGGAGCTAGGGATGGGCGGGGGTAGTACGCAATCCGCGCCCAACGAATTCGAGTGTTACATCACGCGTAGATCCCAGCCCATCCACACGTGTCATCTGTACAGGATCTAATCTTTCCAGAAGGTAGACCCCACCGTTAGATACCCTGACCGCCATCACAATACAGAAATGGACGGCTGAAAGATTCCATTGAATGGTCACCGTACACGTGTGGGCTTAGCCAAAACTCCACCGCAATCCGGCACCCCAAAACGTATGGTTCGTAAAGAGGTCATAAGTTCGACTAGTTGGACCATAAAGTACGGTGTACCTCAATGATAATTTCGAGTGCATGTGAATCCAACCCTTCCAATAGGTTGTCGTACCACCAGGTCACTAGTACAAAAAATCAATCCTAGCCACCCATTTGGAGGGCCACACAATAGAAAAGAATTTCTATCCATTGATAAATAGAAAAATACAAATTTGGCCCACTCAATGAGTGCATATGGCTCATTTTTGCATATTGTGACCTTTGTGATAGGGCCAATATATTTGACGTCTTGGATTTCTCACATACATCAAAGATTAGAAATTATCCGCAGGATGGACTGTATTTTACAGTCCAACCCGTTGTAATTGGTGGATCTAAAAGCCGAGAGATGCTACGGGCCAACGTGGCATACGTGTTCAGGATCAGGACCGTTCATTAGACAGGTACCATCGTCTCACCTGATGAGCAACCTGGAATCCTTACACGTGTACGAGTAACACGAATGATTAGAAGAAAGACGACCGACGGCCTGTATTGAATGTGCACACATGTCCTACCTGATGAATGATCTGGGTTCCTTACACGTGTGCCACAGAGACAAGAAAGAAGAGAGTTACCTTCCCACATCACCTAGTTTGACTATACCAGAGTTGACTTTGAGACAGGGCATGGCATCTGCGGTCTTTAACGTGGCCGGAGCTTCAACGACGATGATTGGAGACCCTATACCAAGGCTACTCGCGTTTCCTGCACGCGGGTCTGCGTCTGACGACGAACGCGTACACTCGCATCTGGTAAAGAAAGGTAAGTGCGGGTGCACCGTTGGAGGTGGTCGCTGCGTCGAAAATGGAAGTGTAGAAGGAGAAAAAGGCATAGCCATAGGCGAGAGAGAGAGAGAGAGAGAGAGAGAGAGTATATCATGTGTATGTATGTGTGGCCGAGATTAGAGAGGAAGGGGAGTTTTATCTATACTCTGGCAGAGTGTGATCGTTGATACGCAGGCATTCAGAACTTGAACACTTATTAAATATTAAATCAATCTAAACCGTCCAAATTGCGGGGCCCACTTTGGATAGGTTATATTCCAAACTTGAGATTGATCGAACAATTCTAACCTCTGATTAATGGGTATGTGCCTATTGAATACGGACGGTCGACTTGGACATCCCATTATGTCTATCTATCAACCATGTACGAAATCGAATAAGTTTAATTCTCGATTCACAAGCCGCCTACCATGGGACCCATGATTTGAACGGTCGAGCTTAAGCTGGCCCCTCTATTGATGGACCGCATTGTGACTCATCATGACCGTCTACTTGAAGGCCACGAATTGAAAGATTATTATTCTCCAGTGGGGGGAGATTCCTGATAAAATAATAGTCAGGATCAGTGAACCATATAGTTCTAAAATATGGTGACTCGACTCGAGACTCAGCTGAGTCAACTCAACTCGAGAATGCAATAACTCACTATAGCGGGCCAAACTGGGTATCAATGTCCTTCCCAACTAGTTGATGCATAGGGCCCACCTCTGTATTTGTATAACATCTCACCCATCTAGCAAGGTTGTCCCACCGGAAAATGACATGCCCAAAAAATCAGGTCAATTCAACAAACAGGTAGAGCGCACCATAGAAATCAATGAACAACCATTCGAAAAACTCTACACTTTTATAGCTTTTAAACAAGCCTTCATTTTGTGAATTTTCCGTCTTTAGATTTTTTTTAAAAGCCATGTACTATAATCCATACCTGTAACATCCTATATATATTTTTTATAGTGGGTATTCTGAACCCCACTGTTTCTCATGGTGTGGTCCACCCGAGTTTTGGATAGCCCCATTTTTTGACACGTGCTTTAATATAGATGGGCAAGACTAATGAGCGGAGTGGATTCATCACGTCATCACTGTAGGGCTACCATGTAATTGAAAATATATATATATATATATATATATATATATATATATATATATATATATATATATATATATATATATATATATTAAGTGACGTGCCTCAGCACGTCACCACTTGGGGCAACCGCCTGAAAATTTCTCTTTTCTTCCTCCTCATCCGCTTCACACAGTGAGACGCCATACCCATATGAGACTAGCACCATTCATTATCTAGGGCTCACTTTCTAAATCTGGACCGTCCATCCAAATCAAAATCCCATAAAACCTTATTTGTTTCGGTCCTTTGCTCCAAAGCCTCTTGTGCGGTCCACCTGATTAATGGATTTGCCTTACTTTTGAGTGCACATTGTATAGGGATATTACAAATCTCATCTTTGATTCCCATCAGACTTCATGGAAAATATCACCTAAACTTCTGTTTCATATCCGGTTTGCAACTCCTCGCGGTTATAGCGTCTTTCACGGCCAAAAAAGCTGGCACTCCTTCTACAACATTGCGGTTTGTATATAACCCATCTCTCAAATCTCAACCATGGTATCTTCCTCAACCAACTCCATTCAATGGACCTCTAATTTTCAGTGATTTCTCTCGTATATAGCAATAAGAAAACAACACTTCTCATGTTCTCTTCGCTTCTTCAATGTAAGAAAATCGAGAACTCTTCAACCATGTAACCACCAACAAAATGGGTATATAACTTATCTTCAACCATGTAAAAGCATCATAAGATGAATCCATGCCATCCAGAAAGATTGTTACATCGATATATGCCGAAAAGAGAAAATTGTCATTAAAGCTTACTATCCTCTTGTCGATCAAAGTTGCACTGTAAGTTCTCTTGTAACTGTGTTATCTATTCGTACCGATTCTGAGGTTGAAATCCAATCACATATACACCATCTATCAAGTAAGCTTCTCTCCCAAGCTTCCTATTTAGGAATCAATTTATAGTTGTAATTCATAAGGCTTGACTCATTGAGTCGACTCACCAAGTTGACTCAGCGAGTCGATGTGTTGATGTAGTTGGATTCAAGTTTAGAATATATAAATTTTAGGATAATAGAAACATAATTAGTATGTGCGCTTTCCTGTAGAGATCTCTAGCATTTCACGTAGAAACGCTCACCAAGTGGTGTTGTGTTGAATTGAGTTGAACTTTATCTAACTGGGCCGAATGAACCGCATTTGTATCGATCTTAGATCTTCTCGCCTAATCCAGCCATACATAGGACATGTCACACTAAATCAGGTAGGTGATTTTTCCAATTGAAAAAACTACATTATTATATAATTTCATTTCATTAATTATTTATTTCGTATTGCTGATTTAAGACATTTAATTTTGGTTTTACATGATGTAGAATGCATTTATTTGATTTCTAATATGTGAAATTAATTCATTTGATTATTGTTAAATGCTTTTAATTATATTATGGGTGCTCTACCCTGAAAGGACCATTATGTTATTTTGATACGGGTGCTCTGCCCAGGGTCATTCCCTAAAGGATCAGCACGGTACGGGTACTCTACCCAGGGTCATTCCCGAAAGGATCGGCACAGGTGCTCTGCCTTAAGCGATTCCCTAAAAGGATCAACACACACGGGTGCTCTGCCCTGGGTATTTACCCTAAAAGTTTATTCACCAGGTGCTCTGCCAAGGGTCATTCCCTAAAAGGATCAACACCGGTGCTCTGTCGAGGGTCATTCCCTAAAAGGATCAACACACACGGGTGATATACGCCATCTATCAAGTAAACTTCTCTCCCAAGTTTCCTATTTAGGAATCAATTCATAGTTGTAATTCATAAGGCTTGACTCATTGAGTCGACTCACCAAGTTGACTTGGCGAGTCGATGTGTTGATGTAGTTGGATTCAAGTTTAGAATATATAAATTTTAGGATAATAGAAACATAATTAGTATGTGTGTTTTCCTGTAGAGATCTCTAGCATTTCACGTAGAAATGCTCACCAAGTGGTGTTGTGTTGAATTGAGTTGAACTTTATCTAACTGGGCCGAATGAACCGCATTTGTATCGATCTTAGATTTTCTCGCCTAATCCAGCCATACATAGGACATGTCACACTAAATCAGGTAGGTGATTTTTCCAATTGAAAAAACTACATTATTATATAATTTCATTTCATTATTTATTTATTTCGTATTGCTGATTTAAGACATTTAATTTTGGTTTTACATTATGTAAAATGCATTTATTTGATTTCTAATATGTGGAATTAATTCATTTGATTATTGTTAAATGCTTTTAATTATATTATGGGTGTTTTACCCTGAAAGGACCATTATGTTATTTTGATACGGGTGCTCTGCCCAGGGTCATTTCCGAAAGGATCAGCACGGTACAGGTACGTTACCCAAGGTCATTCCCGAAAGGATCGGTACAGGTGCTCGGCCCTAAGCGATTCCCTAAAAGGATCAACACACACGGGTGCTCTGCCCTGAGTATTTATCCTAAAAGTTTATTCACCAGGTACGCTGCCAAGGCTCATTCCCTAAAAGGATCAACACCGGTGCTCTGCCGAGGGTCATTCCCTAAAAGGATCAACACACAGGTGATATACGCCATCTATCAAGTAAGCTTCTCTCCCAAGTTTCCTATTTAGGAATCAATTCATAGTTGTAATTCATAAGGCTTGACTCATTGAGTCGACTCACCAACTTGACTCAGCGAGTCGATGTGTTGATGTAGTTGGATTCAAGTTTAGAATATATAAATTTTAGGATAATAGAAACATAATTAGTATGTGTGTTTTCTTGTAGAGATCTCTAGCATTTCACGTAGAAACGCTCACCAAGTGGTGTTGTGTTGAATTAAGTTGAACTTTATCTAACTAGGCCGAATGAACCGCATTTGTATCGATCTTAGATCTTCTCGCCTAATCCAGTCATACATAGGACATGTCACACTAAATCAGGTAGGTGATTTTTCCAATTGAAAAACTACATTATTATATAATTTCATTTCATTAATTATTTATTTCGTATTGCTAATTTAAGACATTTAATTTTGGTTTTACATGATGTAGAATGCATTTATTTAATTTCTAATATGTGGAATTAATTCATTTGATTATTGTTAAATGTTTTTAATTATATTATGGGTGCTCTACCCTGAAAGGACCATTATGTTATTTTGATATGGGTGCTCTGCCCATGGTCATTCCCGAAAGGATCAGCACGGTACGGGTACTCTACCCAGCGTCATTCCCGAAAGGATCGGCACAGGTGCTCTGTCCTAAGCGATTCCCTAAAAGGATCAGCACACACGGGTGCTCTGCCCTGGGTATTTACCCTAAAAGTTTATTCCCCAGGTGCTCTGCCAAGGGTCATTCCCTAAAAGGATCAACACCGGTGCTCTGTCGAGGGTCATTCCCTAAAAGGATCAACACACACGGGTGATATACGCCATCTATCAAGTAAGCTTCTCTCCCAAGTTTCCTATTTAGGAATCAATTCATAGTTGTAATTCATAAGGCTTGACTCATTGAGTCGACTCACCAACTTGACTCGGCGAGTCGATGTGTTGATGTGGTTGGATTCAAGTTTAGAATATATAAATTTTAGGATAATAGAAACATAATTAGTATGTGCGTTTTCCTTTAGAGATCTCTAGCATTTCACGTAGAAACACTCACCAAGTGGTGTTGTGTTGAATTGAGTTGAACTTTATCTAACTGGGCCGAATGAACCGCATTTGTATCGATCTTAGATCTTCTCGCCTAATCCAGCCATACATAGGACATGTCACACTAAATCAGGTAGGTGATTTTCCCAATTGAAAAAACTATATTATTATATAATTTCATTTCATTATTTATTTATTTCGTATTGCTGATTTAAGACATTTAATTTTGGTTTTACATGATGTAGAATGCATTTATTTGATTTCTAATATGTGGAATTAATTCATTTGATTATTGTTAAATGCTTTTAATTATATTATGGGTGCTCTACCCTGAAAGAACCATTATGTTATTTTGATACGGGTGCTCTGCCCAGGGTCATTCCCGAAAGGATCAGTACGGTACGGGTACACTACCCAGGGTCATTCCCAAAAGGATCGACACAGGTGCTCTGCCCTAAGCGATTCCCTAAAAGGATCAACACACACGGGTGCTCTGCCCTAGGTATTTACCCTAAAATTTTATTCACCAGGTGCTCTGTCAAGGGTTATTCCCTAAAAGGATCAACACCGGTGCTCTGCCGAGGGTCATTCCCTAAAAGGATCAACACACACAGGTGATATACGTCATCTATCAAGTAAGCTTCTCTCTCAAGTTTCCTATTTAGGAATCAATTCATAGTTGTAATTCATAAGGCTTGACTCATTAAGTCGACACACCAAGTTGACTCGGCGAGTCGATGTGCTGATGTAGTTGGATTCAAGTTTAGAATATATAAATTTTAGGATAACAGAAACATAATTAGTATGTGTGTTTTCCTGTAAAGATCTCTAGCATTTCACGTAAACGCTCACCAAGTGGTGTTGTGTTGAATTGAGTTGAACTTTATCTAACTGGGCCGAATAAACCGCATTTGTATCGATCTTAGATCTTCTCGCCTACTCCAGCCATACATAAGACATGTCACACTAAATCAGGTAGGTGATTTTCCCAATTGGAAAAACTACATTATTATATAATTTCATTTCATTAATTATTTATTTCGTATTGCTGATTTAAGACATTTAATTTTGATTTTACATGATGTAGAATGCATTTATTTGATTTCTAATATGTGGAATTAATTCATTTGATTATTGTTAAATGTTTTTAATTATACTATGGGTGTTTTACCCTGAAAGGACCATTATGTTATTTTGATACGGGTGCTTTGCCCAGGGTTATTCCCGAAAGGATCAGCACGGTACAGGTACTCTACCTAAGGTCATTCCCGAAAGGATCGACACAGGTGCTCTGCCCTAAGCGATTCCCTAAAAGGATCAACACACACGGGTGCTCTGCCCTGGGTATTTACCCTAAAAGTTTATTCACTAGGTGATCTGCCAAGGGTCATTCCATAAAAGGATCAACACCAGTGCTCTGCCGAGGGTCATTCCCTAAAAGGATCAACACACACGGGTGATATACACCATCTATCAAGTAAGCTTCTCTCCCAAGTTTCGTATTTAAGAATCAATTCATAGTTGTAATTCATAAGGCTTGACTCATTGAGTCGACTCACCAAGTTGACTCGACGAGTCGATGTGTTGATGTAGTTGGATTCAAGTTTAGAATATATAAATTTTAGGATAATAGAAACATAATTAGTATGTGCGTTTTCCTGTAGAGATCTCTAGCATTTCACGTAGAAACGCTCACCAAGTGGTGTTGTGTTGAATTGAGTTGAACTTTATCTAACTGGGCCGAATGAACCGCATTTGTATCGATCTTAGATCTTCTCGCTTAATCAAGCCATACATAGGACATGTCACACTAAATCAGGTAGGTGATTTTTCCAATTGAAAAAACTACATTATTATATAATTTCATTTCATTAATTATTTATTTCGTATTGCTGATTTAAGACATTTAATTTTAGTTTTACATGATGTAGAATGCATTTATTTGATTTCTAATATGTGGAATTAATTGATTTGATTATTGTTAAATACTTTTAATTATATTATGGGTGCTCTACCCTGAAAGGATCATTATGTTTTTTTAATACGGGTGCTCTACCCAGGGTCATTTCCGAAAGGATCAGCACAGTACGGGTACTCTACCCAGGGTCATTCCCGAAAGGATCGGCACAGGTGCTCTGCCATAAGCGATTCCCTAAAAGGATCAACACACACGAGTGCTCTGTACTGGGTATTTACCCTAAAAGCTTATTCACCAGGTGCTCTGCCAAGGGTCATTCGCTAAAAGGATCAACACCGGTGCTCTGCCGAGGGTCATTCCCTAAAAGGATCAACACACACAGGTACTCTGCCCTGAATTGAACCAAAAAAGAATTTTAGATGACTTGTTATTTTGGTCATGTAAAATGTCGATTCAATACTCATAATTAATCCTATTTATTTTATTGAGTTGTATTGGTGCTAAAGTAGAATTTTCAATTTTAGGAATGATGTGACCCTATGAGCCGTCACACTCACACCCTTATAGATTGTTTTGTAGGGTCTGTATATGAAGAGCCAATTGGACAAGAATGAAGACTTTTTGTTTATTTGAAAATTTCTTAAAATTTAATGTATGTTGTTATTATTTATTTTTGAATATCAATGTAACTAAAGATTCAAGGATTGATTAGTGGACAATATTTAATGACAATTATTAGCATCGTTTTAGTTGCTCTGATTGCCTTGAAAATGAATGGAAATAACGTGGGTTGTACCGTATATTTTATTTAAAGTCGACTCACGTCCTGAAATTTAGGTTCGGGCCTGACCAACTCGGGTTCCGAATCTTGGGGCGTGACAATACCTGTGGGGCCCACCATGATGTGCAATCCATCCATTTTGTATCGTTTTAGGGTATGAATCCAACATGAGAGAGGCCCAAGGCTGAAGTGTACCAAATGGTGGGAATTGAACTACCATCATTAAAAACTTCTTAGGAGTTGCAGAAGTTTTGGATTAAGCTGAAATCTATTTTCCCTTGGCAAAAGTCTATATGACCTACTGAGCAGGTTGGATGGCAAATAAACATCACCTTGTCTCATGAGAAGGTTTCAATGGTGGTTGTCATCATCAGTACATTGCTTCTTATGGTGTAGTCCACTTGAATTTTGGATTTACCTCATTTTTGGACTTCATACCTCAATGATTAGAAAGAAAAAAAAAAAGAAGAAAAAAAGAGATAACTATAGATAAAACCCATCACTGTGACCATCCATCTCTATCTGGTAAATAATTGCCCATGTGTGTATGACATCCAACCCATCTAACAGCACGAAGATCACCTAACACAAACATCAAACATGAGGCCAATCAATCCACTTGATGGGTGGGTCCAATGAGAAATTTTGATCACATAGGCTATTATTTGTTGTTTTATACAGTGTGGCCCACTTAGAAATATAGATTTGACTGATTTCCGCACCTACTAATCACAATGGAGGCTTTTACCTTTCAGACAGGTTGGATGTTGCGCACACTTAGGGTTGTACATCGAGTCGAACCGAGACGAGTTGGCCTCAGCTCAACTCGGCTCGGTCACTGGCTGACCTCAGCTCAAACTCAGCTCGGTCCTCGAGCCTGACTGGCCAGCTCGGCTCAGTTTGGTCAACAGTTCAAGCTAAGATAGAGCCGAGTTCGCCATTGAGGCATTTCCACAAACACCTAGACTGTACCTTCAAAATCCCTCAGTATGTGAAACAGAAACAATGGTTTTACAGGTATTTTATCAAACACCTTCTAAGCAACATAAAAATCCAAAAAAAAAAAGGTATTTGTTTCATATACATACCTTCCTTACCACTAGCCACACATCATTGAGCCATTTTATCAAACACTTGGTGAGCTACATCAATGGCAAAGTAACCAAGTCATCGGGCTGGTTCAATCCGAGTTCGATTCAAGTTGGATTCGAGCTAGATTCGATCCGAGTCGAGTCGAGTCAAGCTAGGGCTTGCTCGAACTCATTTTCGAACTCAGCTTCGAACTGAGTCAAATCAAGCTTTTTCGAGTAGAGTCGAGTAATCTAACTGAGCTAGCTCGGTTCATGTACACCCCTACGCACACTTGACACCCTTACATTTAGGTTCTTGTTGGAGGACATTACTGTACAACCACTATGCAAGTCATCTCCCTTTACAGGATAATAAAACTGTTTGTACTACAAGCTTTTTCATGAGATGATGTCAGCTCTCACGTAATGCCTCATTTTGAAACATATGAAGTATTGCGTGTATTTGGAAGTTGTTATGGCATATGAAAAATAAAAAAACCATGTGCACATATCATAAGTGGAGCCAACCATAAAGAGTAAAAATTACTTAAAGATTAAAATAACAGTTGGAACTTTTTAATACAAGTTCTACATCTAACGGGACAACTTTTCCATTGGCCAGTCAATTCAGGTTTGGATCCCTGACAATTATGGCATTTAATGTTGGGAAAAGCATGGATGGGTGTTGTCATTAGTGATGAGGCAAGCTTAGGGCATTTGAAGAACATCTAAACCATTGAAAAGAATGGTATAATCCAGAACACCAAATAGGTGGGACATAGCATCAAAATCGACGAGCAATGGATAATCTGACCCAATCTGCCCCAACATAAATTTTTGGTTCAAGTGAGGAATGTTCCATTTGGTTTTCGCCTCCCATGATTTCCGTAAAACATGCCTAACCTTTTGCACAGGTTGGATATACTACATGTGTGACCTACAGGGGGGATTGTGCAGTACAGTAAGCTTATGGTACTGTGGGCTGTACCTGATCATTTCATGGCACCCCAACTTTACTATCAAGCCTTTTGTTTAAACAAACATGAATTTCATTTCATCCTATCTTGAAGAAAAGGGCGGAATAGGATTCATCTAACTGACCCCAATTAATTAGGATACAATTTAGATGATGATGATGATGATGATGAATGGTTGAACTACAGCAGTTGGATATGGAGTCATGCACCGCAGCAGACCTGGTGCAGTTTATTATTATTATTTATCTTGATTGAGCTTTCAAACCTTAGATATAGTGTCTGCCATTTTCACATCAAAATAAAAATAAAAATAAATAAATAAAAACGTAGGCATGTTGCACAATTCTGCAATTGATCCACCGGATTCTTGGGCCCAGTCTGGATGAACAGTAAGCTTTGATTGCTACTAATATAAAGGAAGTTAGACATCTGATTTGGGTCAAGTTTGGACACCTAGTCATCATATTTTAACCATCCGTCATAAATGAGAAATGTTGCCATACAATGATGTATGTGATCTTTCCACAAGCAATGCTTTCTTTTCTAGTTTTCCATTGAATGGATAGACTGTTGCTGCATCTCATCAACAGGCCATCAATCCACGGGTTGAGATAGTCCTGTCCAGGAGATTTTTAAGGTTTGATCCATCCTCTGTGAGGCGCATCAGATTGATGTTCTAGATCACCAAATCATGGGCCCTGCTTGTGCCCAACGTGGCCATAGGCAGAATTTTCATTCTTTCAGAGCTACTCTAATTTTAACACAAATTTCCTAGGGAATTCCGCATTTACCAAATAGTGCCTCCAGGAAACTAAATTTCCAGGCTGTGCTTTTTGAGAGGAGAAGTAATTGCCCGGCTTTTTTGGTCTTTTTTTCTTTTTCTTTAGAAAGTGGAGAAACGAGAATTGTGGCCCCATGTGGTATAAGCCTGACATCCAACCAGTAGATACACCCCACCATGATAATTAGACGAACCAAAAATTGGTGGATCCAATCATAAAGTGGGCCAAACCATAAAAATATATACCACTCAAAGACATCCAAATTCAATTGCAGCTCATATGATGATTGGATCGGCCAGATTTCTTGGTTAATGTGATCACAAGGTGGTATGCATATGTTGGAGAGGATGGATATTACAAAAACACCATGTGGGTCTCACAATTCTCGCCATTCACTACTTCTAAAGAAAAAATAAGACGAGGGCATTTTTGCAATTCCCAACTCAAAAAACATCTCCTTGAAATTTCTAATCATCCAGGCATTATTTGGTAAAACGATCATTCCCTAGGAATTATGTTGTAAAACTTCACCCAAAATTATAGCTTCCTGGAAAAATAAGATAAATTAAAAGCGCTTTTAATCTAGCAAAATTCCAGATAGCAATCACCTGGAAGATGAAACTAAGCTGGTTCTAAACATTATTGCCATCCGCCGATTGTCATGTACAGAAACAATGCCTGGAGAAGTGCAGAAAGATTCATGCCCTTGTTTTGCACCAAAATCTGCAGGCAGATCGATGGCTCCAAAGCTCTGCAAATAAATAACAGACATGATCAGAACATGCAAAAGTGCAATTTCAATTCGCCTGAGAGATGAACTTTGCTAAGCCCACTTGCACATGAACGCCTGGCATACATGGGCATCCATCAGATGAGCCACACATAGATGACCCAGCCCAAAAATCAGGGGGACCAACGCATGTATGAAAACAGTGTATGGTCCAAAATGAGCACTAATGGTCTACATCCAAGATACATTAGTAGGCCCACCTGATGAGTTGACTGGCCTGTTTTAGGCCAGGTCATCTATATGTGCCAGGACACACCCGATGCACAGGTCTGATGTCCTGCATGTGCTACATTGAAACTTGTCAATCACATGTAGTCATGCTTTCGGGATCTACATAACTCTAGAAAGGTTGAACCAAGGTTTCGAAAACAACCGACTCCAGTTACCATCATATATCAGTCAAGGCAGTCATTGAAAAGAAATGGAAAGGGTCTGGCCCATGGAAAAACAACAGTTGCTTTTACAGGTAAAAGAATGGCATTATAACTCATTAGCAGGACTTGGGCCCCCGAACATGGCCTGAGGGCCAGAGTGAGGCTTTGAAATCTAGGTCCAATGCCTGGGCGGACCATTCATGGATGGGCTGGTCCAATCATTAAATAGGCTACCATTATAATGGTCTAAAGACACTTGTTAATGGTTTCCATTCCACATACATGTGTAGTTTAAAGATAATAGTTGGACTCTACATATATAATTAATAAAATCATAGGTATAAAAAATAAGACGTGTATTGAAAACATAATAGACTAATGTAATAACGAAAATATTAGCACGTATCCACCCGACCAACCCCGCTTGGGTTGGGCTTGGGTTGGGAATTCCCAACCCGAGGTTGGGTTTACAAGCGTGCCAATGTTTTTTAAGGGGAGTCCATTCAATCAATAAAAGTTCAAAAGGAAAAGAGAAATGAAAAGAAAAAGAAATAACCACTAGTAAATTAATTTCCTACCAGTGTTCAATGCATTGATGATATTGGCTAATATCTCGGTATTGGCCAATACTTACCCTTCTAAATTATCAAAATTTGTGTTCTAGATTGTTGAGTATCTCTTATCATCTTGTTCCAAGAGAAGCAAATTGTATTGCTGATGCCTTGGCCAAGTAGGGGGTCCTTACATATTCAATGTGTATGGGAGACTCCTGTCCATTTGTCTTAATGGATTCTGTATCTGCTTCCTTGTTTTTTGCGTAATAAAATTCTGTGTCATCGAATAAATAAATAAATAAGAATATGAAAGACGTTGCAAATTGACAGGAAAGCCAGCCAGTTTGTGTTGAAACCAGGACAGGCCCATTTTCCCAAGCCAATCACCCAGTGACTGACCTGGTCTGGTTGATATCAAATATGGTACTGTACAGAGTTTCCTAAGTGAGTTGCTGCTTCATTGGAATTCCTTGTAGATAAAGAGTTCGGAATTGGTCAAAATCATTAATGTCTCACTTTATTTGGCAGGTTAAAAATGACGTGCTTGAGAAAAAGCTAGGGAAACAAATAGGACAGTGGATTTTGGATTGCATAACAAAATACTAGATAGCTAATTCTACAATTGTACTTTGTCTGCCTCTTGATTCGAGAATGCAACTACATGCATTTTATCATATATTACAATGACAGGCTTCCTGCCAAACCCCAGGTGACGCGGGACATGAAAATTAAATATGATATGCAAGATTTCAGACTTTAGATACTAATTTAGAAACAATCACAAAAATTCCACATCCCGCATAAAGTCAAGCATTCAACAAGGGAGATCTACAAGGGTCCAAGCCTACACATGTAAGGGCTGGATCAATTAAAATTATAGACCAAACAATGATTAAAGGAGAGCAGATTCATCCACACATGCAAAGGATTATTTTCCCAATTCAAGGGATTCACACGTTTCAATTCGAGAAACCCTAGGGTTGTAAAAGGGGAATAGAACTTGGGATTTAGGATAATCTAGGGTTAGCTTTAGAGAAATAGGGTGAGAAATGAGTGAAATAGAGGAAATAGATGAACCCGAGATGATCCGCATGTGTGGACAGCGGTTGGGCCCAGACGTACGTGCGTGGGATCCTGACCGCATGTGTGTGGGCCCACGAATTTAAAATCGGCCAACTTGGGTCTGGTTGGCCAGGGTTGGTCCACCTTCACGCCAAATTTCGAGACAATCGAATGTCCGGTTTGTGCACGGTGCTCTGCCGAAGTTTCAACCCTCCTGCAGGACCTGATTCTACAAATCTGCTGCAGAGGAAGGATTAGGTGCAAAAAAGGTATGGATTTGGAGATAGGATGGCTATGGGAGATGATGAATATTGAGGGTAGAAGGTGAGGGCGATTTGAGATAGATGTGACTTCGCACCACGGTAGTTAGCCCTTCGAAGAAGGGAGGGTTTCGTACTCAATTAGATTTCCATAACTCAGAAAATTAGAGAAGCAGGAAAACGCAGAATTTTATTCATAATCTTCAATGGGAAAAAACCTACAAAAGGTTGCCTATTTATAAGAAAACTCTATACCCTAAAATCCGCACCATGTGCGCACACTATTACTTAGAGATGAAGTAACAAACATAACAAATAATCAAAGCAATCTAAATCGTTCATGATGTTCCTAATGACGATAATAAGAAAAACTCAAAGTCCCTAGATCATCTAGGGTAGTGAGTCACGATCATGGGATCCAATGATGGGATCCATATGATGATCGAGTCCACTCCAAGGAACCAAAACACAGTCTTCTAACTAGGAGGCCCTCCCTACACGTCGTCATCGATCCAAATCGATGGTGGGGCCCTCCTCCTCATTGCGTACGTGAGTAGGGGAGCATGCGTGTGCGCTAGATGTCATCATCAACTCTCCCCAGCTGCGAAGAATTCGCCACTGGGGAAACAAAACTCTATATTAAGTTCAAAGATAAACAACAATCTAAATCCAAATCACAAATGAAATCAGAAAAGAAAAGGACCCAAAACTAGTTTATACATTAAAACACATATATCGAAGTGGGCCCATAGTCAGCCACTCAGCCACTAAGCTATTATTCGAACTCACCTAATTGAACTCTCTTTCTTTATTTGCACCTTCAAAGTTCAAATAATATTATCTGGGTAGCAAATGGGCCCAATCTAAGTTCAACCTACTTTAGGCAAGAATACGCTTGTGGGTTTGACTTGATGCAAGATTTATGCTTGATAATTAATTGGGTTGGACGGGATAGTATTTGGAATTGGATACCGAGTAAGCCTTGATTAGAAAATCCATTTTGGCCAAGTTGACATGTATGGAAAACTACCATTATTTTCTATTAATTTTTGTTTTTCATAAGATTCTCATTATGATTTTCACGAAGAGCCAATTTTACATGATAGTAAGAGGCATTAAACAAAGCAACTCATAAACTTAGTGTGATTTCAAATATTATAAATGTTTCATATGCTATTATGAGTCATACCCACAAAGCTACAAAGTAAAATTTGTGTTTGTTTTTTAAAGATATAACTAATTTTATTTGCAAAAGATGCATTATTTTGTTTTTCTAAAACATTTATTCTATGCATAGGTAGACCTTTGTTTCCATGTGATTAAGTTAACAAAAAATAAAAATAAAAAACACACGGAATGAAAATGTATTAAATTAAATAAAACAAATAGCTTACGTCGAAAATTTGGCGTGCTTGAAAAGTGAGGGAATGAACTATTATTTTCTAATGGAATTCAATTCTAGCTAATGGTCATTTAAAATACTAAAAAGTAGTTTACGTACTTTTGCATTTTATATATCACTAAAATATTTGTTTAATTTTTTGTTGAATAGTGTAAACTTGCTCATACACATAACACATGGGTTGGATTGTCCACGGCAGAGTGGGCCACCCAGCCCATTTCAACACCTGAGTCTAACACATGGTTTTAAATTTTTAATACCTCCCCAACTGGGACTGACTCACATGTTCCTTTCAAATATTCTATCAGGTCTTATTTGACTAGGTTGAGCTTGGGATAGCCCGCTGGGGGTCGAGCTTCGACTTTCCTTTCTAGCCCACCATGCTATCGTCTATCGTAATCAGTGTTCGAAGTATCGGTATCGCTACAAGTTTCGCTGGTCAGGGATATTGAAACAATATCGATATCGCCGATAATATCGCTGATAACCGGAAATGCGGGGAAGCATGGGAAAAATAGTGGAATTTTCGGCGAAACTTCAAGATATGTTGAAATGTACATATTTGCATATTTACAAAAAAAAAATTACAAAAAGAATGCATACATAACAAGTTTCCATTTAATGAGGCCTTAAAAGCATGTGCTGTTGTAACTTGTAAGAAATCATTCCAACCATCCCATCCGGCCCATTTAATCATCCAACCTTCCATCCAAACATCCATCGATATTGCAAAATATCAACAACACATGATATTTCACCAAGAAATCATTAATTGGAAAGGAAACAATATCGCGCATGTTGCCATATCAATAATATCGAGATATTATCAATTGCAAATTGAACACTACATACAACCACGTACCCATGAGAAAAAAATATTTTGAAATAAAAAAATTTCTAATAAACAAAATTTTGATGATATTAATACGTTGGTGATATTATTGAAATATCATCAATACACTTATGATACAAGCATTACCTAGAATTTACATAGTCGAAAATATTGACGATTTATTGGCGATATTGATGCATCGGCAATACAAGCGACACCTAGAATTTACATAGTCGAAAATATTGGCGATATTGATGCATTGGCAATACAAGCAACACCCAGAATTTACATAGTTAAAAATATTGGTGATTACATTTGCGATACTTAGCGATACATTGTTAATACCTGGAATTTCTGATACTACCATCATTATCAATATCGCTACCAGTGTTATCGGTATCGCTGAGCTGGAGATAAAGATAATATCGGAGATAATTTGAACACTGATCATAATCATATTTCATTATACCCATTAACAATTCACTAGGATGAAATGAAAATACAAAAATCAGCTAATAATTATTTTATATACAATTAAAATAACAATTCTTACCTGATGGATGGACAGGGGCACCAGGCAGGGGTGGGACGAGCTCCGAACAGGGGCGTCAGGCAGGCCAGGGACGAGCTACAGTAAGGACGGGCACCGGGCAGGGCAGGGATGAGCTACAGACAGGGCAGGGCAGTGATGAGCTACGGACAGGGGTGCCAGACAGTTGTGGCCACCGGACAGGGCAATGTGAGCGCTTGAGAGAGCGAGGGAAGAAGGGTAAGGGAAATGGCAACCAGGCAGGGCAGGGACTGCCGGACAGTCGTTGTAGCCGTGCGGGTTAGGGTTTTTTAAGAGGGCTTTTTTTAAGAGGAACGTAATGACCGAGAGAGAGACTAGCACCGGGCAGGCCGCAAGGACGAGCGGCAGGGAGAGGGGGGGGGGGGGGAGGGGGATGGGTAGGGTATTTTTGAACGGGCGTTGCCGCTGGGAGGGAGGGAAGGAAAGGGAACTAGGGAAGGGTTTCGTTTTGGGCGGGGCGGGCGGGCGAAAGCGTGAAAGTGACTGGGAGCGGGAGGGATTAGGGCTTTCGTTTTAGGTATAGGGCCCTGTTCGAGTACAAGTCGAGTACCGATTCGAGTATACGAGTCGAGTACCGATTCGAGTATACAAGTCGAGTACCGAGTCGAGTACTACCCAGCTCGTACTCTACTCAAAATCATAACGAGTAGCAAAAATCCACTCGTACTCGGCTCAAACATCTGACGAGTCGAGTCGAGTTATTGCGAGTTGAGTCGAGCGAGTAACCAAGCTTACTCTGCTCGTGTACAGCTCTACTCTCCACCTATCCATCCGTCTACATCAATATGTAGAATGTTTGTGTATATACATGCACACATGTGGATGCACATATTTGTGTATTTGTACTTATGTTTGCATTGGCGAGTACGTGTTATCTGCATGCATGTTTGTATTTGTATGGCTGTGTAACGCGTCAATATTAGTTCTTTTACTATTGAAAATATGCTAGTTTACATGCATCCAGCGAGAGTATTACTTAGAGTGGAATACTGTATGCCAGAAAATTGCCACCCTCAACTCATGCACAAACAGAAATCCCTCGGATCATTTCAGTATAGATTTTTTCTCCCATCTGACAGATCTTAAAAGTCCCCCACTTGAAAGGAGAAAATCAGATGTGTCAGTCATCTTGAATGTCACTGTAAATACCATATTCTCAAAAACACGATTTCCAATTTTGTAATGTACAGACATGATAGTCATTTATTGAAGCAACTTAATAACCTGGTGATGGGGACATCTCGCGCACACGCATGCCCCCTACGCATATACGCAAGGAGGAGGGCCCCACCATCGATCTGGATCGATGACGACGTCCAGGGAGGGCTTCCTAGTTAGAGGACCGTGTTTTGGTTCTTTGGAGTGGATCCAATCATGGATCATCATGTGGATCCCACCATTGGATCTCATGATCGTGGCCCACTACCCTAGATGATCTAGGGACTAAGTTTTGCTTATTGTTGTTATTAGGAACATCATGAACGATTTAGATTGCTTTGATTAGTTGTTATTTTTGTTACTTCATGCCTAAATAATAGCGGCTTTTGGAGTATAGAGTTTTCTAATAAATAGGCAACCCCTTGTAAGTTTTTTCTCATTGAAGATTAGAAATAAACTTCAGAGTTTTCTTGCTTCTCTAATTCTCTAAGTTGTGGAAATCCAATTGGGTGCGAAACTCTCCCTTCTTCGAAGGGCTAACTACCATGGTGCGAAGCCACATCCATCACAAATCGTCCCCAACTTTTACCTTCAATATTCATCATCTCCCATTGCCATCCCATCTCCAAATCCATCCATTTTTGCAGCTAATCCTTCCTCTACAGCAAATTTGCAGAATCAGGCCATGCAGGAGGGCTGAAACTGCAGCAGAGCACCATGCACAAACCAGACATCCGATCGTCCTGAAATTTGGCGTGAAGGTGGACCACCCCTGGCCGACCAGACCCAAGTTGTCCGATTTCAAACTCGTAAGCCCCACACGGGTGCGGCCAGGATCCCACGCACGTGCGTCTGGGCCCAACCGCTGTCCACACGTGTGAATCACATCGGGTTCGTCTATTTTCTCTATTTCACTCATTTCTCACCAGATTTTCCTAAACCTAACCCTAGATTATCCTAAATCCCAAGTTCTATTTCCCTTTTACAACCCTAGGGTATCCCGAATTGAAACATGCGAATCCCTTAGATTGGGAAAATAATCTTTTGCATGTGTGGATGAATCTACTCTCCTTTGATCATTGTTTGGTCTATAATTTTAATTGATCCAGCCCTAGCATGTGTAAGCTTGGACCCTTGTAGATCCCCCTTGTTGAATGCTTGGCTTTGTGGGATGTGAAATTTTTGTGATTGTTTTTAAATTAGTATGATCTAAAATCTGAAATCTTGCATATCATATTTAATTTTCATGTCTTGCATCAAATTTAGTATCAAAGCCTTTTCATAGGAGAATGCATTGCATGTTTAGGGTTTAGTCTTTTCACGTTTATTTTGCATCAAATTTCATCATATAGGGCTGTTTAGGACCCATCATTCACAACATGGACTGCTGAATTTTCTGTTGTTAGAAACCAATTTTCATGGCTGAATTTTCTGTTAGCAAACTCTTTAGGCAGCCATGTTTCTGGAATTTTAGTAGTGTTGTGCAGTTTTCCTCATATAGAGTCATATAGGATCATTTAGTCTCATTTAGACGCATACAGTTGCATTAGAGGATCTTTGAGTGAGTGGTTGTATGCCCACACATACTGGTCGTGGTTTCGGTTTGCACCCTACACTAAACATGGAGCAATTGCAAAAGTCCGTGAACGACCTAACCCGACAGTTTGAGTCTTTGGGTAGACGCTTGGAACAACGTATTGATCAGCGATTGGATCAGCTTAATATGCGCGTTACCCAACTAGAAACCACCATTGAGGTAGATGCCTAATCGCAAGCGGTGGTCAAGAGGATAGACCAAGAAATGGAGGTGGCCAAAGAAACGGTCATGGACGCGCACCCGTGCACCCACCCCACAAGGGACATCATGATCGTTATGACCTAAACACGCAACTCCTCAAGAGAGTTAGAGTAGATGCCCCTACGTTTGATGGCCACTTGGACCCTAAAGATTTTCTAGATTGGTTGGCAGATATGGACCATTATTTTGAATGGTATGATATGTCGGATGCTTGTCGGGTCCGATTCGCCAAAATGAAGCTTGTGGGCCAAGCAAAGAGGTTTTGGGCTACTTTTGAGCGAAAGAAAGAAAGGTCGAGGGAGCTCCCAATAGTCCATTGGGACGAAATGAAAGAAACTCTTAAGGAGAAGTACCTCTCTTTCTCTTATCACTTGAGGTTAGTTGAGGAATGGCAATCTCTTCGACAATGTTCCATGAGTGTAGCGGAATATATTGAAAAGTTCGAAGCTTGACCAGGTGTGAAGTTGATGAGGATCCCGTACTCACTCTTGCTCGATTTAAGACGGGCCTCCGTTCTGACATTAAGAGAGTTACTCGCCAAGGACATAAACACTCTTGAACAGTTATATCAAGTGGTGTTGGAGGTTGAGCAATACCTCAAGGCATCTGTGGGAAGGCGGTTTGAGTTTCGCGATTCTGGCGCTAAGGCCAACCCTTCTGGGGCTAAGCCTAGCATTGGATACCAAAACAAACCTTCTAGTAGTTCTCAGTCTAGGCCCAAGGATGATAAGGGTAAAGGAATTGTCAGGTCTAGCTCGCGCAGAAGTGATGCAACTAGGTGTTTTAGATGTCAGGGGTTTGGTCACTTTGCCCACCAGGGTGGCATGAAAGAGAGCACCAAGGTGCTCCTTATTGATGGGCAAGTACAAGTAGTGCCCCCAGTAAGTGACGGTGAGGAAGAGTATTGAGCTAGCAGAGACCCCTAGTGATGGGGAAGAGGGAGCACAAGACTCTGGTGACCCTCGTAGTTGTGCGTTATGCCTTTGCCCAAGCAAAAAATACCGACGATTGGCGCCGCAACACAATCTTCTATACCTATACAAAATGTGGTGATAAGAGTTGCAGGATGATCGTGGATAGTGGTAGTTGTGCCAATGTGACATCAACTGGCACTATGAGCCGTTTGGGCTTGAAGCTCATCCTCAGCCCTATAGTGTCGGGTTGATGAGACTTTCATTCTAATGACTTTCATTCCAATCTCGCATCGTTATCTTGTTCCTATTCAGTTTGGATCATATAAAGACACTTTGGTACGATGTTGTTCCCATGGATGTTGGCCATATTATTTTGAGTAGGCCCTGGCTCTATGACTAGAGCTGTGCACGAGCAGAGTAAGCTTGGGTACTCGCTCGACTCGACTCGTCAGGTGTTTGAGCCGAGTACGAGTGGATTTTTGCTACTCGTTATGATTTCAAGTAGAGTACGAGCTGGGTAGTACTTGACTCGTATACTCAAATCAGTACTCGACTCGTACTTGACCAGGGCCCCATACCTAAAACGAAAGCCCTAATCCCTCCCGCTCCCAGTCGCTTTCGCCCGCCCGACCAAAACGAAAAAAAAAATACCCTTCCCTAGTTCCCTTTCCTTCCCTCCCTCCCAGCGGCCAGCGCCTGTTCAAAAATGCCCTACCCATTCCTCCCCCCCCCCCCCCCCCCCCCCCCCCCCCTCTCTCTCTCCCCCCTCATTCCCCTGTCCGGTGTCGTCCAGCCCTACGGCCTCTCCCTACACCTCTTCTTCCACCCCCCCTCTCTACCGCTCGTCCCTGCGACCTGCCCGGTGCCCCCGTCCAGTGCTAGTCTCTCTCTTGTTCGGTCGTTCCCCTTAAAAAAAAACCTCTTAAAAAACTCTAACCCGCACAGCCACAGCAACTGTCCGGCGGTCCCTGCCCTGCCCGGTCGCCATTTCCCTTACCCTCCTTCCCTCTTTCTCTCAGGCGCTCAAATTGCCCTGTCCGGTGGCCACAACGACTGTTCGCAGCTCGTCACTGCCCTGCCCTGTCCGCAGCTCGTCCCTGCCCTGCCCGGTGCCCCTGTCCCTACTGCAGCTCTTCCCTGGCCTGCCCGACTCCCCTGTCCGCAGCTCGTCCCACCCTTGCCCGATGCCCCTGTCCATCCATCAGGTAAGAATTGTTATTTTAATTGTATATAAAATAATTATTAGCTGATTTTTGTATTTTCATTTCATCATAGTGAATTGTTAATGGGTATGATAAAATATGATTACGATAGACGATAGCATGGTGGGCTAGGAAGGAAAGCTGAAGCTTGACCCCAAGCGGGCCATCCCAAGCTCAACCTAGTCAAATAAGACTTGATAGAATATTTGAAAGGAACATGTGAGTCAGTCCCAATTGGGGAGGAATTAAAATTTTAAAACCGTGTGTTAGACTCAGGTGTTGAAATGGGCTGGGTAGCCCACTCTGTCGTGGACAATCTAACCAATGTGTTATGTGTATGAGCAAGTTTACACTGTTCAACAAAAAATCAAACAAATATTTTAGTGATATATAAAATGCAAATGTACGTAAACTACTTTTTAATATTTTAAATGACCATTAGCTAGAATTGAATTCCATTAGAAAATAATAGTTCATTCCCTCTCTTTTCAACCACGCCAAATTTTCAACGTGAGCTATTTGTTTTATTTAATTTAATACATTTTCATTCCATGTGTTTTTTATTTTTATTTTTTGTTAACTTAATCACATGGAAACAAAGGTCTACCTATGCATAGAATAAATGTTTCGGAAAAACAAAATAATGCATCTTTTGCAAATAAAATTAGTTATACCTTTAAAAAACAAACACAAATTTTACTTTGTAGTTTTGTGGGTATGACTCATAATAGCATATGAAACATTTATAATATTTGAAATCACACTAAGTTTATGAGTTGTTTTGTTTAATGCCTCTTACTATCATGTAAAATTGGCTCTTCGTGAAAATCACAATGAGAATCTTATGAAAAAAAATTAATAGAAAATAATGGTAGTTTTCCATACATGTCAACTTGGCCAAAATGATTTTCTAATCAAGGCCGACTCGGTATCCAATTCCAAATACTATCCCGTCCAACCCAATTAATTATCAAGCATAAATCTTGCATCGAGTCAAACCCACAAGCGTATTCCTGCCTAAAGTAGGTTGAACATAGATTGGGCCCATTTGCTACCCGGATAATATCGTTTGAACTTTGAAAGTGCAAATAAAGAAAGTGAGTTCAATTAGGTGAGTTCGAATAGCAGCTTAGTGGGTGAGTGGCTGACTATGGGCCCACTTCGATATATGTGTTTTAATGCCTAAATTGGTTTTGGGTCCTTTTCTTTTCTGATTTCATTTGTGATTTGGATTTAGATTGTTTTTTGTCTTTCAACTTAATATAGTGATTATTTTATCTTTGTTGGATGCTTAGTAGCTAGAGTTGGGTTTCAATAGCTTAATTGGATTTGGCATTTGGGTTGAGGAATGCTTAGTGCACTCAAGTTATTACACTTAGCATTCATCTTTCAGATTGCACTTTCAATTCATTTATTGTTTGATTGTCAGATTTTATTATTATTTGTATTGTTCTAGTTGTAGTATAGAATAATCAGTTGCCCATTTGAGGATTTCTATGTTGCCAGACATAGATTCAGTGTGTTCTTGGATGCATAAAAATTCTCAAATTGTCCCTTTTTGGACAGTGCAGGGTTAGATAAATTGTAATGTCTTCATTTATTCCGATTTAAATGCATATGCCTGTTCTGGTTTCGTCTCTCCTTTTTCTCTCTGGATATATTACATGTATTTATTTCAGTCGTCAAATGTCAACACTTTGTGTTGATGATTGACATGGGAATCAAATACAAGATTAATATATTCTGGAGAAATAAGGAGAGACGCTGCCGAAATTTCAGCGTAGCATTTAAATTGGAAAATGAAGGCATTACAATCTATCCAACCTTGAATGGGTGACTGATTTAGACAGTTAAGTATGCCCGTTTATCGGTCTAGCCGTCTACGTATAGTCGTATAACATATCGAAAACTTTATTTTATAGATGACTAGTCAAGACGAAAGCCCAAATACCCCTGGAATGGGTACATCAGCCACATCTCTAATCGTAGAGGGAGACACAGACACGTCAACTACATGCAAAGGGAAAAAGAAGAGATCAGCAGTGTGGGATGATTTCGAAGATGTGACAGTTAACGGTGTACAGAAGATAAAGTGTAATCACTGCAAAGGGTTATTCAGCAAGATTCCAGGAGGATCTACGACACATCTAATTAGACATTTGAAGACGTGTCCTAAGAGACCAAGACTCCTTCCTCCCGACCAACAGTTGCTGTCATTTACGAAGTCAGAAGGGGACGACTCCCAAGGCGTAATGTCCACTCATAAGTTTGACAAAGAGAAGCTGAATGAGTGGTATGCTAGATTAGTGATTCTGAAAGAAAAACCTTTCAGAATGATAGAAAGTAAAGGATTTAGGGCTTTCTGTCGATTCTTTAACCCTCAGGCCGAGAATGTCTCCTGCGTCACAGTGTAGAGAGAGCGCATGAAGATGTACGCAAAGGATAAGATGAAACTGAAAGAAGTTTTGGCTTCAGTATCCAGAATAGCTTTGACGTCTGATTTATGGACGGTGTCCAATCAAAGAAAATGATAGATTTCATTAACCGCTCACTATGTCGATAAGGATTGGAAACTATGCAAGAGAATTTTGAACTTCCACAACCTTCCTCCTCCACATACTGGTTTACTTATTTCAGATTGCATCTACAGTTGTCTAGAAGGCTGGGGCATTGAGAAGAAAATTGCAGCAATAACTTTAGATAATGCTTCAGCAAATGACAGTATCATTTCATGCTTACGTAACCAGTTCAAGGCTATAGGAAATTTATTTTTTGAAGGAAAAATATTTCAGGTCAGATATTGTGCCCATATTGTAAATTTGATTGTACAAGAAGGGCTGAAAGAAATTGACAACACTATAGAAAACATAAGAGAAAGTGTGAAATATATAAAGGGGTCGCCATCGAGACTGAGTGTATGGAATGACATCATCCAACGTTTGAATGTACCATCTAAAAAAACGTTGAAATAAGATATTTGTACACGTTGGAACTCGACCTATGAAATGTTAGGCAATGGAATTATAACTTGCATTTCTTGAATACGCGGCGCGTGACAGAACGTATTCTTGGTTGCCGAGCACAGATGATTGGGCCAAAGCACAACAAGTTCGCACATTTCTCAAAGTTTTCTACGATTACACGAAGATTTTTTCTGGGAATCAGTATCCAACCGCGATTCTGTTTCTTCCGTCTCTTTGGAAGATTAAGGATGCTCTACAGAAAAATGCTAGTGCGGGTCCAGATTTCATACGCCAGATGACAGTTGGTATGAAGACGAAGTTCGATAAATACTGGAACGAATGTCATCTGTTGATGTCCTTAGCAGTTGTTCTTGATCCTCGTTGTAATATGGGGTTGGTTAGCTTTAGTTTCATGAAGCTTTATCCTACTGAAAAAGCGGCAGCAAAGACGTCTAAGGTTCGTCAAGCCCTTGAAGATTTGTACAAATCGTATGTTAATACTTTACCTGCAACGGGTGTTGAAGAAAGTAGAGATGCGGATATTTCTGTACCTGGTAATCTGAATGTGCTAAACGAATACATATCATACTTGGCACAAGCACGAATGGGAGTTGATACTAAGGAATCATATCTAAAAATGTACCTCAAGGAGTCAATCGTAATGTGATCCAAATTTGATGTGTTGGAATAGTGAAAGATGAGGGTTAGTGAATTAAAATACCCTACATTATCTGCGATGGCACGAGGCATATTATCAATACCAATTTCAACAGTGGCATCAGAATCTGCATTCAGCACAGGGAGCAGGATTGTGAGCAAGTATCAAAGCTCACTTTCACCAAATACAGTTGAAGCGTTGATTTTTACGCAAGATTGGTTGCACCCGATATGGGGAAGAGGAGATATGAACGATGATGATGAAGAAGAGGAGATTAAGATTCGTCACGAGTCTCTGCCTGCAGATCAGTAATTATTTTCGGTTTTTCAATTCTTTTTAATTGAAAGTTGAATGATCTGTAATATTATTTCACTACAACTACAAACATGAAAGTGTTAGTCCTTTTGAAATGTGGTTTGGAAGACTTTAAATCTTTGATATTTATTTACATACGTCTGTTCATTTGCTTTTATTTTTGAATTTTGATACATTTATATTGCTTTCTTTTGTTCTTATATCAAGTTCAAATTATTTATCAATATTCTGATTTTTTTTTAATTAAAAATTGAGTGTAGATATGTCGTCATCAGACCCATCGACAAACATTTGGTACTACGCTTCCCTAGTTGAATCACCACCAAGGTTTGGAAAAACAAAGATTAAATATAGTTTGTGTGGCGCAAAGTTTGTGAACAAGACTAATCGCTTTCGCTTACACTTGTCATGTCGAGGTGGTGATGCAAAACCATGCCTCAATGCCCCTAAGGATGTCGAAATTCTTTTTCAAGCCCTGTTAGATTCGAATAGAAAACCTTCCACTCCATCCAAATCTTCTGCTTCTGGATCTAGTACACGAATGACATCCACAAAAGATGCAAAGGAAGAAGCCAGATTAAAAGTTTTGGAGGAAGAACAATTCCAACTCGCCTTAAAACGCAGTATGGAAGATGTTTCTAGACTTCAGCGATATTCAAATCAAAGACAACACGATATTGAAGCAGGGTCGAGTACGACAAATAAGAAGAAGAAAAAGAATAACAAATTCAAATTCCTGACCCGTCTCGGTGAATTTTATAAGGCATTGGGTACTACATACAATTCTTCATATAAAGAAAGTTTGAAAAATCAAGTTCAAATTGTAAAAGAGCACGAAGGAAATATCTCTTCACCTTCTGACTCAGATGAAGTGAACCAATTTGTATATGAAAAAATAGATATCAATTCTGAATGATCAAATAACAATACAGGAAGGCACTCCTCTTATGGAGATTATTAATTATGAATTGTCATTTTGAACAATGTAATGTAAACATGTTAATGTAATTATCGAAGTTTTTTAATCATAAATTATGTGCATTTTATATATTTTATTGTTTCGTTCAACTTCGAATTCCAATTGACAATCGAATTGAAATTCAAATGAATCTCAATTTATAACTCGAACTAGGCTCGAAGCTTGAACTCGTTGCTCGAAAACTCTGTTCGAATTAGGCTCAAATTCAGAATCGGAGTTGAACTCGCCTCAAAAACCCAGACTCGACTCGATTTTTGCTCGTACTCGAAAACTCGGACTCGACTCGACTCATTTTCTGCTCGTACTCGAGCAAGTAGAGCACAAGCAGGGAATCCATGCTCGATGGTCGAGCAGAGCCGAGTATAAGTAGGACTCGGGCATTAAGAGCCGAGTAAGAGTAGGGCAATACTCGGCTCGGCTCGACTTGTGTACAGCTCTAGTGTAGAGGGAGAGAACCAGAGGACAAACCTGGTTAGCAATCTGCCCTAGTTGACCCGGACAAGTCCTGGCTTGACCGGGCTGGTCTGCAAAATATGACATACATTAACTAACATATAAAGACATTCACTCATTCAGATACATAAAAACATATGAATATTCATGTACATAAATGATTCACACAACCATGCTCATGATGATTTAAACAGCAGGAACATTTTCAAGAATCCATGTAGAGCACAAGCAGGGAATCCATACTCGATGGTCGAGCAGAGCCGAGTATAAGTAGGACTCAGGCATTAAGAGCCGAGTACGAGTAGGGCAATACTCGGCTCGGCTCGACTTGTGTACAGCTCTAGTGTAGAGGGAGAGAACCAGAAGACAAACCTGGTTAGCAATCTGCCCTAGTTGACCCGGACAAGTCCTGGCTTGACCGGGCTGGTCTGCAAAATATGACATACATTAACTAACATATAAAGACATTCACTCATTCAGATACATAAAAACATATGAATATTCATGTACATAAATGATTCACACAACCATGCTCATGATGATTTAAACAGCAGGAACATTTTCAAGAATCCATATGTAGAAACAAAACAAGCCAACCAACTTTAGAGAAACAAACCTTTTTTTTTAACACATGCACTCACACCAGTGGGATTTTACCACAATGGGTACTCGAACCCATGACCTCGTGTTAAAACTCTTGCAAGTCTACCACCAAGGCATGAGTAAGGACCCTAGAGAAACGAAACCTACATGAGAAGCCTCCGCTTGAATCATGCTAAACAAAGGCAGCAAACGAAATATCGAACAAACAAAATTGGTAACGAAACTGAACCAAGGGCAGAGATACTTACAAGGTAATAACAGATGCAACAACCAGAATCTGCTCAAATTTTGGCAAAGCAACAGCCTGGTGGTGTACAAGACATCCCTACGCATAGCACTTCATTTTCAGGACATTGCAAATTGATTGTGCGGCTTTTATCTCCTTCGAATAGCAATTCTCTCTCCTCTATTTTAACCTTAAAAGTCTCGGTTTCCAAAATGACCCCTAGAATTACTGAACCTTGAGGCTGAAAATCCATGCTTGAAAGGCGTCTTTGAAGCATTTGAACTTGAAGTTCCTGGGACAATCTTGTGCTTCTTAAAAGGAGATTGAGAGCTTGAAAGATGCCGATCAGGCGTGAAATTATAAAGCTTGTGATCCTTTTTGGCCGGTGTTGAAGGAGACGTCCAACCCTTCGTTTTGGCTTTTCTCTTGGGTTCTCCTGGATCATCGGTAAGCCAACCACCCCTCTGTTTTGATTTCCCAGAGCTCATAATCTTTCTCCCTTCAATGGACTTTCTCTTCTTTTTATGGACTTTACCAATATCATGAGGTGCAGATCTAAATCTCAGGTCTCTGCATTCTTTAGAAAGTCTCTGAGTAGGCGTTGAAGGTTCTCCAATCCACCAACCAGACTGCACAAACATAACATTTTACAAAGAAAAACAAGAAAAGAAATGAAGACGAAGATTACTTGTAAAATCAGCTCATGATTCTTTCAACATGGACCTTAGCAGAGTTTTTGCACCCCCGTGCAAAATGCCCTTCTTCTCCACATTTATAGCATAAAGTAGGTGACACTGCATCATTCAGCTCCCCACGCACCTTCGCGCATCCCTAGGTTAACGAATTTCCGTAAGCTCCAATAAACTCAAAACACCAAGCACTGAACCACATAAAATGGGGAGATACTTTTATTAAACAAGTAGGAATGTAACTTACTAAACCGGTGTGGCCTGATTGGCCACAGTTGTAACATGAAACTTCTCTTGAACCAGCATCTATGATATTCGCACAACAAAGATGTCCAAATTTCTTGCAAATGTAACACTGGATCTCCTGCCCAACAAAAGAATACGAAGTTGCTAAACAAAATATTAATCCATTTCAACATCAACCCTCAAGACATGGAAAGAATATGGTTATGGGCAACAGTAGTATTCCAGTTACGTGTGTCCAGAAAGCGTATCATACAATCCTGTTTGGCAATGGCTCAATTGATGATGCCAAGGTTTTCAGGTAATTATTCTTTGCTTCAAATTGATTTATGGGCTCCAGGTGAATCGGTCAAAAAGTTCCATCTTTGGCATTAATTTGAAGCATGTCTCCATTACTGCAATAGCCTCAGAATTGGTTGGGGTACACTTCCGGCTTCCCTGCTTGGGTTCTCTATTGCTACTGGTATAGCTGCATTGAGTTCTTGGGATGGTGTAATTGAAAGACACAAGAGAACGGTTGCTTTGTCGAAAGGAAAGCTCCTCTCCTTAAAGGTTGTCCTTTCTTCAATGACCGTGTACCTCCTTCCCGACTTAGGTTCCCAGTCAGTGTTGCAGCTCAGATTGAATCAACTTAGAAAAGATTCTTATGGAATGACAGTGAAGAGGGTCACAAATTTCATTTGGTGTTTTTGGGATGTGGTTTGCTGTCAAATCAGCTCTAGGGGTCTTGAAAGATCTGTTAGGAATTCTAACATTTGTCTTTTGGCCAAATGGTGGAGGCTAGGTAATGGTGCACCTTCTCTTTCTTGGGGAGATCTAGGCTGTTAAGTGCAGTTTGTCGGAAAATGGTTGGGACATCAAGATTGCTTCCCAGTTCCCACTACGCTGGGTCCTTTATCTGGAGGGGAATCACATGGTTTTGTCCATATTGCTCTGAATTCCTGTATTTAAAGTGGGTGATGGCTCTTCTGGTTTTGTGAAGACATCTAGGTAGGTGATATTGCGACCATTTTGAGTCCCCATATGTGATTCCAGAAAATAAAGGTGATGCAGTTAATCAGTTCATTGAGAGAGCTAGGGGTTCTTTTACATGGATCCCTTCCTTCAGGAGGAACCTTAATGATGAAGACTGGCCTCTATGCTATCTATGTTGAATGATGTTTATAGTCCCTAGGATGGGGTTGCCTGTAGAATCTAGGAGTCACTCCCAAATGTGCTATTTCAGCCAGGTCTTGGGAGAGAGATTGTCTATAGGTGACATGTTTAGTAGCCATGTGGATAGTAAGATCTGGTCCCTTAAAATCCCTGTGAAAGTTTGGGCATTTGTCTAGCTCGTTATGTTGGATAAGATCCTTACCCTGGACCATCTTAAGCCCAGAGGTGGTCTTCCAAAGAGAGTTGTCTCTGTTGCAAGGAAGAATCAGCTGATCATCTTCTCATTCATTACACCTATTCCAAGAAAGTGTGGACCAGAGTGGTTTCTATATTCGGCTGTGTTTTGGTATTCCCTAAGTAGGTTTTTTATTTGGTTGGTAGTTGGAGAGCTGATACGTGGGACTCTGTTGGGATGTTTCTTTGGTCTATGATTTTGCCTATTTCCCTCGGGCCTGTTTGGCTGGAAAGAAACAGGCATATTTTTAGCGGAAGAAGGAAGTTAGCTCGGGGTACGTTCCCTTTGATTGTTAATATATTAGCCTTGTGGGGATCCACAAATCCCAGATTGAATGGTTTCTCTAATTCTATGCTGTTGTCCAACTGGGCTGAGGTGCTGAAGTGTAGCTGGCACCAGCAGAAAGCTGTTTCGCACTAGTTAACTCCTCCAGTGGGGCATTTCAAAGTCAACTTTGATGGTTGTTCCTTGGAAATCTGGGGCCAGCTAGGATTGGTGGCTTAGTGAAGGACTATTCCGACACTATAATGGTCAAGTTTTCAGGTACAATGGGTCTTTAAAACTAAAATTTTGCGGAAGCTTTGGCCTTATTGCAAGCAATCTAGGTGGCCATGGATTTCAGCTTTCTCCCTGTGATTATTGAAGGTGATACATCTAATGCGAGATATCCTGGGCAGTCTCTGGCTCCTGACACTGGAAGCTTGTGAATATTATGCAAAATGTGTTGGATGTGTATTAAAATCAGAGTGTTAGTTTCCGCCAAATTCCAAGAGAAGCAAATTCTGGGGCTGATTGTTAGCCAAAGCAGGAGCTGCTTGTTCGTCAATTCAAATCTTTGACAGGAAAAATTCAAACAGAGATATGCTCTTTCGGTTTTCTTTCTTTCCTGGGTGGGATTGTACCTCGTTCTTTGTTGGTTCAGGGTGGTGATTTTCATTGTTCCTTTTGCATCTTGTGTTTTAAGGCTCCTCGGAGTCTCTGTTGTGGCTGTACCATGTGGGTATCAATTTTTCATGGGTCCCACATTGTGTTCATTTTTACCTGCTCTTTTTAATGAAGCTCGATCATTCATCAAAAAAGAAAAAGAAAAAGAAAAAGAAAAGAAAAGAAAGAAAAACCTCTAGGCTCCATTGCATTCTACAAAGGGAACTAAAGCATATGGAAATGACATCTAAAATCTAAATAAAAGATTTCCTATGGCTCTACATACCTTCAGATCATCTAGTACATAATCATTTTTACATGATAACATATCATGCCCTATTTCTCCACAGCGTAGACAGATTTTCGAATTTTGGGTGCTCCCTTTGTGTTTCTCTGGGCAGTTCTTTGCCAAGTGGCCTCTTCTTTTACAGATATAACAATCCTGCCCCTGAAGATACAAACAGTTATAATCACCTGAACAATGATGAAGCATTTGAAGCAACACTGGAAATTAATTGAAAAGATAGATTTGTGCCAAAACACACCCATCACTTAACATCAGCACCATTGTTGTCAAAATCCTACAATGTACAATTTACAATTTACAATTGACGGTTTACAATTTAAGTTGAACCTATGAATCCCTTTTTGGATGAATCCTACGATTTAAGATTCTGATTTACAATTCAGATTATATTTATTCTCTTCTTTTTTTAAATTTTATGTGGCTTCCATTTCATGTTTTAAATTTTTGGGGATTTTAAGAATCTTTTAAAACATGCCAATTGTCTTATTTTATTCTTTATAAGAGATAAAGAATGATGGATCTTATCTTTAACCTTAACTTGTGGAGCTTTTTATTTAAAATTATTTCTAACCTCTTAATTGGTCGAAACACCAAATTGATATGACTTATCAGGAATCTTTTATGGACAATTGTGATCATATTTACCTATATTTTATTCTAGCAATGGTATTTAGGATTTGTCTTAAACTTAAAGATGCATACTTATTTTATTTATTTTCTCCACGTACCTTGACTTCAAGTTGTGTTTTTCTAGAGTTTCATTATGTGATTTTAAACTAAAAGCTTTATTTGATTCTTTACATAATAATGAAAACTTATAAAAGATTTTTTTTGAAGACCTCGTTAAGAACATGCAACTTTATAATTTTTTTACTTCAAAGCATGAAAACAGTAATGCTTTGAGGAGAACATTATTTTGAAGTCCATTGATTTAATTATAGATTCTCAATTGATAATGTCATGGTATGCTACTTTCTTGGTGCATATTGATGGAAAATGAATTAGACCTGATTTATTTATAATTTACTCAGGTTTTTTTTCTGATTTTTAAGAAAATCGAAAAAAAAAAAAATGTTACAATTTATGTTATGATTCAGGCCCTACTATGATTTGTGATACGATACATTATGTAACTTTGATCGGCACAAACAAAGCATGCATACATGAAAGATGGAAAAACTACGGTCATACAGCTATGATTGTATATTATCTGCACTGATGCATTTACGTTAGCATAAATAACAAGTGCATGTTTGCTTTTTGAAAAGACTGTAACCTAGTGAAGGTATGCATCAGTCATCGCCCAAAATGCTCTTTCAATCTCCTTTAATCCTTTATCAGAGCACCATACTGCCCTTTCTCGAAGGTTTCTTCACTCATATCAAAGAATTGGGATCTTCCAATTGGAAGATATTGGGGGCATGGATGAATAAGATATTTGAGCATGGTTAATTCACTCAGGGCCACATCAATATCAGTAGTCTGCATCGCTGAAAAACATGGTATCTAGAAACCCGAAAATATAACACATATCCTCGGCCAAAGATCATCCTTAGAAAGTAATTAATACAAGCTGTTCATCTAGTAGCCTAGTAGGTCATTGCCAGGAGTAGGCTGGTGTTGACAAGCAAATTGAATGGAAGATCCACATGGACTATGGCCTTGAACTGAAGATATGAAAATGAATTCAATAAGAGAGCTATATTACTCGGAGGACAGGTGGCGGACCAAATTGTTATGCCCCACAAAGTGATGATCTAGACCACTCATCTAGTAGTAATGACCTATGGATGGATGACATGACAAGAATCTTATGAAGCAACCGTCCCATACCTGTGTTGAAATCTGAACTGTTGCTCCTGACTCTTTATTATGGATGGTGTAGATCTACTATCCATGACACTTTAACATGTCTCCATCTACAATGGGACTTCCTAAATGAATGGTCTCGAGTGCCACGTTACACTCTGGAGTAAGTCTTTGTTAGCATTTTTTGTTTCTACAATTTCTAGAGAGCATATATTTTGTTGATGTGCAGGACCCTTGCGTGTGGGCCCATGGTGAGGTGATAAGAACTGTTTGATCTGGTGGACCTTGCTGTGGACTGGACATACCTTGGAATTGTTTCAGTTTGGAAGATCCTATCTCTTCAATTTGAACTCCAAATGACACTGACAGTCCACAATTAGCTAAATATATAACACTGGTATGGTTAGGATCTCCCAATCGTTGCAAATTGCAGCTTTGCAGCTACATGTTGTAATGGATGACACAATTGATGAAATTGCAGAAGGGGCACGTTTTTATGACAGCAAAAGGATCGGCGGGAGGTATTCTGGTGATGTGGAACAAGGATAAAATCCATGTGGAGGAGGATCAAATTATGCTATTCTCAGAATCAATCATATGAAATATGATAGGGGATAGTTTCAAATGGGCACTGAGTCACTGACTGCTTGTATATGGCGCAAACAATCCTACCATATACACTCCAATATGGGATGACCTATCAGGGACAAGCAAACTGGAACCGTCCATTGTAACAAGGGGAAGATTTCAACACGATTAGGTTCACTTATGAGAAGCTAGGAAGAAGCATATTAACGACTTCAATGAGGAGATTTGCAGAGTTCATTAGTGAGTACAATTTCATAGATCTTCCCTTGGATGGGGGAAAGTAATTTAATGGGTGTGGTGCGGTCAGTGCTACCATGACCAGCATCTGATCACACCCCAATCTGTTTGGATTCAACTGGCACATCAACAGGCCCCATGCGATTCAGACTGGAAAATTGGTGCCTGAGGGAGGAAGGCATATACAACAAATAGATAGTGGTGGGAGGAATGTGTTGGGCAGGTTTCAAATGTCTGAAAAAAACTAAAATACATTAAAATGAAGTTAAAAGAATGGGGAAAATCAGATTTAGTCAGTAGTAGAGCAAGAAATTGGAGCTATCAACTCAAATTGCCACAATGGATATAGAGGAAGAGAAGGGTGATATGGACGAGAGAGAGGCAATCGAGAGGGAACATCTTAAGGTAGAGCATGCTATGATTCTCCGAAAAGAGGAAGCTGCATGGAGGCAAAAGTAGAAAACAACTTGATTAAAAAGAGGGGGCAAATGGAAGGCAAAGATCAAGCAGTATACTCAAGTTGAGGCAGAACGATGGTTTAGTGGAAGATAGTAATCAGATAAGCCATTGTAGATTACCATCAAGGTATCCCGTATCGGTATCGGTTGGCGTAACGGTGCCTTCCAAAACCGATACGGATACGGGGGCGTAACGGCGATACGGGGGTGTAACGGCCCGTAACGGTGCAATTTTTTTTTTTTTGTCAAAAAAATATGAAAAAATATGGATTAAATCCAGAATATTCTAAGCATTCCAAATATGCATTCATTTGTAAATTGGAACATGTTTATGGTGGTGTAACGGTCCACTCTTTGGTAAGAAGTTGTATCGGACTGTCTAATTAATTTTTAACCAGGTCAAAATTCATATATTTAATTTTCTAAATATGTAATTTATATACTTAACAACTTGATATCATTTCTCTCAATAGTTCTTTAAAAAAATGAAATTAAATTCAGGTAGATGGCGTTGCCAATTTGGGGCCGACTTGGAGGACCAATCTATGCTCTAAATCAACCTCAAATTCATGCCATTTATTATCATTATTCCACTTATAAATTGGTGGACATTTATTGGATGGTGAATCATAAAAAAATAATTAAAAGACCCTAATTTAAAAAATAAAAGTCCACAAATTACCAATTAAAACTATTCAAACAATTTGATTTTGGCATTGTGAGTTAACAATTGCAGTCCATAATTTAATTGCTAAATTTTAAGTTAATATATGTCTCATGTACAAATTTGTAAGGCTTGAATTAGGCAGGACTCGGATTGTGAAGTACAGCACACGTGTCAAGGTTTTTTGGGCCCCACCCGTGATGAATGTGTTATATCCACACCGTCCATCCATTTTGCCTAATAATTTTAGGGCATGAGCCCAAAAATGAGACACATCCAAAGCTTAGGTGGACTGCACCATAAGAAACAATAATAATTAAACGTTCACCATTAAAATTTTATTGAGGGCTAGAAAAGTTTTAGATCAAGTGTTTTCCCTTCATCCATTTCAGTGTGACCCAATTAATAGGTTAGATTGAAAATAAACATTACAGTGGACCTTAAGAAAATTTTAATGGTGAGCATTCTATAACCACTATTTTCTATGGTGTTGTCCACGTGAGATTTGGATATTACTAATTTTTTGAATCCTGACCTAAAATGACGTGACAAATTGGATGGACGACATGGATAAAATATATACATCAAGTGGGGCCCACTTGAGTCTGGTCGGAAATAAACGTTACCGTGCGCCCTCAGAATTGTTTAACCTTAAAAATGATTATTTCCGCTGTTATTTTTGGTGTGGTTCAGATGATCTCGGGATATAATTCATTTTTTGGCTGGTGCTCTAAAATGATCTCTGAAAATAGATGAACGGTGTAGATGTAATAAATACATCACTGTGGGGGCCATATAACTTTGATCTCCTTTGAACCGTTCGTACAACTCGGAGCTCGAGGAGTGTTAGCGCTCGTCTTAGCGTGACACATACATATAGCAGCTACCGCTGCAAATTAAAAAAAAAAAAAAAATCAAAAAGGCAGAGAGAGGGAAACTGAAAAGAAAAAAGAGGGCAAGAAGAGAAGAAAAAAGAGGGAAAGAGGGAAAGAAGAGAGAGAGAGAGAGAGAGAGAGAGAGAGAGAGAGAGAGAGAGGAAGAAGAAGAAGAAGAAGAAGAGGAAGAAGCTTGCGAAGAAGAAGAAGAGGAGGAAGAAGGCCGCAGCCAGGCGCAGCCGCAGCTGCAGTCGCAGCCGAGAAGAAGAAGAAGAAGAAAGAGAAGAAAAAGAAGAAAAAAGGTAAGGTTTTTTTTTTGTTTTTTCTTTTTTTTTTTTTCCTTTCAAGACCCGTAACAGCCATTACGGGTCCGTAACGGCCGTTATAGCCCGTACGGCCCCGTAACGGCCGTTACTGGTACAAAATTTCGTAACGGTCGTTTCGCCCTCGTATCACGTAACGGGTCCCACCATTACCGTTACATATCGGCCGTTACGGCCGATACGTAACCGATTTGGGATACCCTGATTACCATACGAATTTGTATGCAAAAGAATAATTTTGCCGTCCGAAATTGGACAGATCATCGCTCAAGCAACCACAGAGGGAGGCGGCAGAGAGGATAGAAAAGAGATTTTTTTTTTTTTTTTTTTTTTGGTTTTTGAAACGGTCACAAGAATTATATTAAAAGAAGAAGAAAAAGAAACAAAGAAAAGAGAGATTGCTGAGGAAGCGACAACAACTAAGCTCCTAGGAAAAGAAGATTACAACCCTTCAGGGAATCAACATTCGAAGCCCACTCTATGATTAACTGTTTAGCTCTACATACTGAGGACTATGCCAAGTTGGACTCGTTTCTGAAACATTTGCCATTCCTTTCTTCCCAAACAGCCCACCAGACAGCCGGAAGGGCTATTCTCCGTATAGGGGTTTTTTGCTTTCCTAGTCTCACACCGTGCCAAGCCTTTAACAGCCAGTCCGTTGTAGCCGAAGAACACCATTTGATGCCGAATGGACTTAAGATTGATGGCCATATCTGATTGATGACAGAACAATGAACGAACAAATGGTCAATCGACTCTTCATCCGCCATGCAGCATAAACAGACATTAGGAAGGAACATCCCCCTCTTCCTCAAATTGTCAACCGGAAGCACCCTATTCTTACCAACTAACCACCCAAAGAAAGCAATCTTAGGATGGACCAAGTATTTCCAGATATGATTGGTCATGATTTGATCATTGGGGAGGGGGTTACTGTCCAGCTGTTTGTAGAAAAACTTTACCGTGAATTACCCTATTTTCTCTGCCTTCCAAATCAGCTTATCTTCCATCATTGGATTCGGCTTAGCCATAGAGAGACGATCAAGGAGGGCCACGTATTCTGTAATTTCCCAGTCCTGAAGATTTCTCCTGCAAACCAAGTTCCAGTCCATCTTCCCGGCGGTATAGGAGAGGCAGTCAGCTACAGAGATAGCTTGGTTAGGAACAATACAAAAAATGTTTGGGAAGTCCTCTTTTAGGGGAGCCTCTCCCAGCCACGTATCTACCCAAAATCTGACGTTTTCTCCATTACCAATTTTGAAATTGATTCTTTTGAGCACCTCCTTTTTCATGGTTAGGATGCCTCTCCAGAGGGTCGAGGCACTATAAGTAGAGGAGTCCTTGGTCCACCAATCTCCCTTAGCGCTTCCGTATTTGCTTTTGATTAACCTGTTCCACAAACTCCCTTTTTCGACTCCTAGTCTCCACAACCAGATGGATTGACACTAGCATTCTTTCAAGCCCGCTGGGACATCATCAAAAAAGATATCATGACATTCTTTAAAGAGTTCCACTGATGCGGACACCAGGCCATTCAAAGTATATCAACGCAGGAGGCGTGCATTACCCATGTCAATGTGGTTAGATGACGGATACAGGTCGGGTCTCTAGAGGTTGAAGACCTTACACGTGTTCGTGACATGTGTAAGTTGCTTAGAGGAGACATTTAGACTGTTGGATCGCGAGGATGGTGTGATCGGACGGTTGGATCATCACGGCCCACCTTCATTACGCCACCTTCACAGCGCTATCATCGGGGCCCATTGGGCATCTTAAATTTGCATTTAGTCTATGAATATTTGATTTATTTAAGTTTTGAGATAGTTTGCGCACAATTTTGTGCGAATTTTTTTTAAAAAAATAAAAAATTAGTAGGGGTATTTTGATAATTTCATGTAATTATGAATTTATAAGGGTTGCCCTAAACCTATAGCATATTATGTTTGCTTCTGACAATTCTGTCTTCGACTTTCAGTGGTTGGAAGAGGGCGTGAGGCCCAAGTAAACGATTTCTCATCCTCTACTTCTTTCTCCTTCTCTCTTTTCTAAAGGTACTCTTTTCTTTAACCCCATTCTCTTCCTTTTTTCTTTAGAATCTTTAGATTTAAAAGTCAAATCTTGTTTCTTCATATGTAAATCATTAGATCTCAAAAGATTTTCATACCCACATAAAACCCATCACCCAAATCTAAATTTAAAGAACCACCAATTCATTTCCGAATTTTCCAGATTTCCCAATCCAGGAAATTCCTATTTTTCTAGATTAGAAAATCCACTTGGATCGTTAGACAAACTTATTGCAAGACGAAGGTTCTATCTTTCGTCAGATCCAACTAAACTCAGATTTTAAGATTCAATACTTCATGTTTGTGATGGATAGCCGTAATCAATACTATATTAACCTTATTTCTTTCTTATTTTATGATGTATAAGGCTGATATTTTATTTGTTTTTTAAGATTGCATAAATCTGCCCCTTTCATATACCATGCTCATTTAAGGTTGGATTAGATCGTCCTACATCAATTTTTGGTATCAAAGCTTAGGTCCTTATATTGGGTCGTCTTAGATCGAGTTATCAAGAGTCTAAATTTTTATTTATTATTTTTTTCTAGGGTTCATGCATCGCATATAGAGTCTAAATCTGAAATTTTCAGATTTGCACACGAAAAAAAAAAAAAGAGTCTAGATCTGAATTTTTCCACATTTGCATCATTCTAAAGGTTCGGATCATCGGTGTCTATCGTCTTATGTCAAAACAATCTCTTAGAGTCGTGTTTTAGGAAACCTAAGTTGAGTCTTATTGTGTATACTCACTCGGACTACTAGAGGATTTGGTATATACCCGATTTTCAAAATGGAACATTTGACCGAGATGATGAACAAGATCAACCAACGTTTGGCCACCATTAAGGTGCAATCTAAGAACACGAATACCCGTATGGATCAAATAGAAGCGTTCCTAAGAGAAATCTCCGACATTGGCGAGGATGAACAGTCTCACGTACGGAGAGTAGTTGAGGAACGGGTATGAAATCGTGATAGAGGTCGTGGAGCACGTAGCCGAGGGGTAGGACGTGGAGGGGTGCGAAATCCGCAGCCTGCTGTCGAGTATCAAGACCGTTATGATGTCGATGAGAAGGTCTTAAAGAGTGTTAAAGTAAATGCTCCTAGTTTTGATGGGCGTCTTGACCCAAAAGCATTCCTTGTTTGGTTAGCGGACATGGACCATTATTTTGAATGGTATGAGATGTCTGAGAACCGACAAGTGCAGTTTCAAATGATGAAACTTGTGGCTCAAGCTAAATTATTTTGGACAAATACAGAGCGTAAGATCGAGAAATCAGGAGGTGTCCCAGTCGCGCATTGGGTAGAGATGGAGTTATTAAAGGAAAAATATCTCCTCTCTTTTACCGTCAAAAGCTCCTAGATCAATGGCAAGCATTACGCCAAGGATCTGTGTCGGTTGCAGATTACATCGCAAAATTTGAGGAGTATATGATGCGGTGTTATATTCAGGAGGATCCCTTAGTGACGTTGGCGCGTTTCAAGGTGGGTCTTCGCATGGATTTGTAGCGTGAGCTTATGACCCATGCAGTGGGTGACTTGGATCAGGCTTACCAAGTTGTACGGGAGTTAGAGCCTTACCTAAAGTCTCCTGTCACGAGGCGCTTTGAGTCCCGAGACTCTACTGTTAGATCTGATTTTCAAGGAACCAAACCTAACATCGGAAGTCGGCCTAGGGCGCAGGCTAGTGCACCACCTAAGCCTAAGGATGATAAGGGAAAAGGTGTCCTTGGTGTCAATCCTGGCAGTGGTAGTCATTTGAGATGTTATGAGTGTGGAGGTACAGGTCATTTCGCATACCAGTGCACGGCAAAGACTCGCGAGAAAGCCTTAGTCATAGACGAGTCAATTGAAAATGCGAATGACATAGGTGATTATGAAGTTGAGGAATATCACCCAGAGATAGGTGTTAGTGATTATGAAGAAGAAGAACCAGCGACTTCACCACTAGCTATAGTTAGATGTGCTTTAGCGCAGGCCAAAGAGAGTGATGATTGGCGCAGAAGCACAATTTTCTACACGTTTATCAAGAGCAGTGATAAAAATTACAAAGTCATCGTGGATAGTGGTAGTCAAGGTGTCCCGTATCGGTATCGGTTGGCGTATCGGTGACCTCTAAAATCGATACGGATACAGGGGCGTAACGGCGATACGGGGCCGTAACGGCCCGTAACGGTGCAAAATTTTTTTTTTGCCAAAAAAATATGAAAAAATATGGATTAAATCCGAAATATTCTAAGCATTCCAAATATGCATTCATTTATAAAATGGAACATGTTTATGGGGGCGTAACGGTCCACTCTTTGGTGAGAAGTTGTATCGGACTGTCTGATGAATTTATGAACCAGATAACCTGAATTTGACTACAAAATTCATATATTTAATTTTCTATCTACTACCAATGATAGATATATTAGAATGAATGTAATATGTAAATATCTTACATTAGGTGTGTTTGCAATTATTTTTGAGGAATTTCTCAAACATACCTGTGCAGTGTGTACGTGACTGTGATTCCTGTCTATGACCTGTCATCCTCAAGTCTAGAATATTAAAAAAAATAAAATTAGTAGTGTCTGATATACTTCCCTGCAACTTGATTAAGGATTACTTAATTGGTTGTCAGGGGAGCTATTTTAAATACAAGTTCGGCAGTGTCAAGTGTGTGCATAATTGCATGGCTTCTTGCAATAATACTGTTGTGATGTCTGCTGCAAAATGCAAATATTTACCTTAATACAAATATATACTCACAATCACAAGTCACCACCAAAATGAAAATCTACTTTTTTGTGGTTGCTCGACCTCCACATCATCGTCATTGTCACCATCAGGCTGAGGCTGTCCAATAGGTGTAGGTTCTGCATATCCATAATATCCAGTGCCAGAAGGAAATACTAGATCAACGAAACCAGAGGATGACTGATCCTGACTAGGTAACGACTCTGACCCTGAGTAAGGATATCCACCAGTGCCCGTCGAATAGCCATACTGGTAACCATACTCAGGCTGTTGAGAATCTTGAGATTGAGAGTGCGTCTGCTGTGATGAGTAACTTGGATTTGGATCTGAATATCTATAATCATATGGATATTGATCGGGAGGGCTACTCCAACATGAATGTGATGGAACGGGCTCAGTATAACCATCATAATTATAATTCAATTGACCATAAGAATATCCATCATAATAACCAAGACCATGAGCCTGCTGATGTTCCGGACCTCCCGGACGCGGTGCACGACTAGATGTACCCTCCTCCTGGCTGTATCGTGACTCGGTACACTCGTAGGTTCGACCTCGTGTACCACCTCGTCGATGTTCATCGGCATCGCGATCTGTAGACGGCTGAATAGGGCGTTGAGCAACACCAGAAGTGCCAGCACCAGAGGCAGGGGGGTCATCGTCACCATCATCCGACATGAACACGCTACCACTACTCGTACTTTTTTGTTGATCTCGAGCCGTTTCCGTACGTGGCATAAACGTCGCCCCTCTTACTAGGTCCAACACATCTGCACGACTCTCTTGTTGTGCTTTGCGTATTTCTGGGTCATCAATTTCCAATTCTTCACTATCCTCTTCAATTTATTTTTCCCTTGTTTCTAACCAAGGTAGAAGTGGATCATCCTCATCATAAATATTGTCCAAGTTTATTGGACAGTAGTCTCCGTCATCGGCAGCTGTAATGCTCCTATGATGTTGTCGCATTCTTAGTTTTATATTGTAGTGCATGAAAACAAGTCTATCTAATGTTCTAGTCTGCAATCTATTCATATTCTTTGAATGAATGAGCGCAAAACAACTCCAATTCCTTTCGCAGCTAGAGGAAGATGTTATTTGGCTCAAAACATTTACCGCAATTTTTTGAAGAGCCTTCGTACTCTCTCCGAAATTAATCCACCATTCGGCCGGTTGCAACCTAGATACTGCATGTTGTGCAAGAGCATCTCCAAAACTACCAAGACGATTTCCAAATGTATCTAATTCATTCAACGCCTTTATTTGCAGATCTAAGTCAGGTTCTAATCTCTTTATCACATTTTTTAGCCCGACACGAACTTCATCATCCGCAACAAATGATTGGGCATATCTATACCTAGGATTTAAGTAATAACCTGCTGCATGAAGATCGTGATGGAGTTGTTTTGTCCATCTCCTGTCGATCATCTTCCAATAAGTCTCCCAGCTTCTACAATCACGTTGAATTGCAAGCTTTGCCTTATCCATGGCATCATATAGGAAGCCCATGGTAGGTGCTTCATCGGTTTCAACAAGACGGAATACCCTCATTAGTGGCTCCATCACCTTTAGGATCGCCTTAACCTTCTTCCAATATTTGTTATCCCGTATGGTGTTCACAACGTCGACCGGTGTCCCTGATGTCTTCTTCCCATGTTTTGTGTTGAGCCATTGTCGGGAAGCGAACATTTCACTCAACTCTCCCCTATGCTAGAATAAACTCTCTAATGCTATAAAGTTTGTTGCGAATCTAGTCGCCGCAGGCCTCAACAATTCTCGTCCTTTCGTGAACTTTCTCATTATTGCGACTACTTGATTATGATTGTAAATAAACATCGTTACTTCCCTTGCCCTTTCGACCATTTCCTTAACATTCTTCTTCTTCCCAATATCTTCCAATATAAGATCAATACAATGGGCAGCACATGGTGACCAAAAAAGATGTTTTCTCTTATTCATCAACATATGTCCTGCAAGCTTATATGATGCTTCATTATCTGTCACAATCTGCACTACGTTCTCTTCTCCAATCTCATCCACAACTTTATCCATTAGTCCAGTAATATAATCAGAATTTTTTGTTACTTCTGAGGCATCGATTGACTTGTGATATATAGTTCTCAAGTGGCAGTACACCATGAAGTTGATCATGCTGCGTCTGGTTGGGCCAGTCCAACCATCGCACATGATCGTGCATCCTCTGGCTTGCCATATAGGTTTAAAGGTAACTATGTATGTTTTCACATCCACATACTCTGCATCTGTCCATTTCCCCCTAATCTCCTTAGCCGTGGGAGCTTTTATTCCTTCACCTGCTTCTGCTGCTGCATCAATTACCACATACCAATATGGAGAATTGGCCGCGTTAGGAGGTATGTTAGCATGTATAAATAACTTTGCTGCTGCTCTACCTAATTTCTCAACGGAAGTTCTACTCCACATTTGTTTTATCTTCTTTTGTTTAGTTGATTCTTTCCTGAACAGGATTGGATCAATAGAGGGTCTCCTAGGCTCATTTACTTCTTCATCCAAATGTATATGGGCATCACGTGAAGATGTCTGTCGTCGGCTCCCAAATACACGTCGTAACCCACCAAACCTACCCCCCCTACCCTCAGTCCCAGCTGCAGAAGCAGTTGCACTCCCTGTCCCACTCCCACTCCCACTGCCCCCTCCTGTATCACGCACTGACCCATGCATGCCAAATATGCGGTGACGTTCTTCCTCTTCACGAGCTAGACGCACGCTCTCTCCTAGCTATGGTTAATTCTCGATCTGAATCTTCGTCAGAATCAATAATATCTTCATCACGAATGCCCATATATTCAGGACCAAACACCTCCTGTCGAGCTGCTTCTAAAGTATCATCTCTCTTCTTTTGTACAGCAGCACGTTTACCCTTCGACTCATCCAGACTAGCTTGCATTAATAGCATTATCTCTCTCGGTACTCTGACACATGGCGCAACTTGACCCTTTCGATGTGCCAAATGTTGTTTGAGACGGCACCAGACACTATCCTATCACAATATTTGCACTTTATTTGGTGCCTAGTACCACCAACCCTCACAATGTTGCCATCCAATATCCTCACTTGTTGTTGGCCAGACCCAGACATTTCTTTAGGTTTAGGATATGAGTATGAGTGTATGACCTATGTTAATAAAGATAATTTTATGTTCTAACTAAACCCTAAGAAGCTCCAAAACCTATCCAATATAAGCAAATAAAAATATAAAGTCACTAATTCGAAAATACAAAGAAAAATTTATAAAATACACCCCAAATATGTAAAATGCACATTAACATATTCTACTATGATTAACACATCATATGGCATGATTAAAACAGCAAAACAACCATTAAAAATTGATTTTTCAAATTTTTAAAAAAGGGCCAAAATTCATGCGTAAATAGAAAAAAAATATAAAAATATATAAAATGACACCCAAAATATGTAAAATGCACATTAACATGCTCTACTATGATTAACACATCATATGGCATCATCAAAACAGCAAAACAACCATTAAAAATTGATTTTTCAAATTTTAAAAAAAGGGGCCAAAATTCATGCGTAAATAGAAAAAAATATTTAAAAAATATAAAATGGCACCCCAAATATGTAAAATGCACATTAAAATGTTCTACTATGATTACCACATCATATGGCATGATTAAAACAGCGAAACAACCATTAAAAATTGTTTTTTCGAATTTTAAAAAAAGAGGCTAAAATTCATGCGTAAATAGAAAAAAATATAAAAAAAATATAAAATAGCACCCCAAATATGTAAAATGCACATTAAAATGTTCTACTATGATTAACACATCATATGGCATGATTAAAACAGCAAAACAACCATTAAAAATTGATTTTTTGAATTTTAAAAAAAGGGGCCAAAATTCATGCGTAAATAGAAAAAAATATTAAAAAAATATAAAATGGCACCCCAAATATGTAAAATGCACATTAAAATGTTCTACTATGATTAACACATCATATGGCATGATTAAAACAGCGAAACAACCATTAAAAATTGTTTTTTCGAATTTTAAAAAAAGGGGCTAAAATTCATGCGTAAATAGAAAAAAATATAAAAAAAATATAAAATGGCACCCCAAATATGTAAAATGCACATTAACATGTTCTACTATGATTAACACATCATATGCAATCATTAAAACAGCAAAACAACCATAAAAAATTGATTTTTCGAATTTTCAAAAAAAAGGCCAAAATAAATGCGTAAATAAAAAAAATATAAAAAAAATATAAAATGGCACCCCAAATCTGTAAAATGCACATTAAGCTGTTCTACTATGATTAACACATCATATGGCATCATTAAAACAGCAAAACAACTATTAAAAATTGATTTTTCGAATTTTAAAAAAAGGGCCCAAAAATCATGTGTAAATAGAAAAAAATATTAAATGGCACCCCAAATCTGTAAAATGCACGTTAACATGTTCTACTATGATTAACATATCATATGGCATCATTAAAACAGCAAAACAACCATTAAAAATTGATTTTTCGAATTTTAAAAAAAGGGCCCAAAATTCATGCGTAAATAGAAAAAAATATAAAAAAAATATAAAATGGCACCCCAAATCTGTAAAATGCACATTAAGCTGTTCTACTATGATTAACACATCATATGGCATCATTAAAACAGCAATACAACTATTAAAAATTGATTTTTCGAATTTTAAAAAAAGGGCCCAAAATTCATGCGTAAATAGAAAAAAATATAAAAAAAATATTAAATGGCACCCTAAATCTGTAAAATGCACATTATCATGTTCTACTATGATTAACACATCATATGGCATGATTAAAACAGCAAAACATATTAAAGAAAGTAAATACCTATTTTTAAAGAACTTCTGAAAAATGTCCCACCGAGCTTTGATTCAACCAAATCCGTAATATAATGTGTTTTTTCCCAAAAAACCAGCTAAGGTTGGTCGAAATTACTATTAGAAGGAGTGAAAAACAGTTTGGAAGCAAGAAGTTTGGAAAAAACAGCAAAAAAAGTGCTTAAAAAGAAAAAAAAAAGTAGCCGTTATTTGACCATTACGGGTGACCGTTACGCCCCCGTAACGGTCCGATACGCCCCGTATCGGTAACGGCCGATACGGGGCCGATACGCGTGTCGGCCCTTACCGATTCCGTTACGTATCGGCCGATACGGCCGATACGTAACCGATATGGGACACCTTGGTGGTAGTTGTACCAACGTGGTCTCAGCTAGCACAGTCACTCGTTTGGGTTTGAAGCCCATTCCTCACCCTCAACCCTGCAAGGTTTCTTGGGTTGACACGTCTTCTATGCCTGTGTCCCAGCAATGTTTAGTCCCCATCTAAATCAGTTCATATCAAGACATGTTGTGGTGTGATGTTTTACCTATAGATGTAGGTCGCATCATTCTAGGGAGGCCGTGGTTATACGATAGAGATGTCACGATTTTTGGTCGCTCGAACGTATGTACATTCACGCATGAGGGCAAGAAAATCAAGATTAATCCGTTGCCACCCAAGAGCCACACGGACAAGGCTAGGGATGTGAAAACAAGTGAGTCAAGGAAGGATATGAGGAAATCTATTCCGAAGTCTCTACATATCATAAATGCAAAAGAGTTTGAGAAAGAGACGGAGGATGATTCGACGGTGTACGCCCTAATGGCTAGGGAAGTTACACCCGAGGTTCATTAGAGTTACCCCCTGAGGTGACTTCGCTTCTTGAGGAGTACAGTGATATATTCTCCGAGGATTTACCAGATGAGCTTCCACCTATGCGGGACATCCAGCATGCCATTGATCTCGTCCCGGGGTCTTTTTTACCAAACCTTCCTTATTACAGGATGAATCTTGCAGAGCATGCAGAGTTGCATAGACAAGTAAATGAGCTCCTGCAAAAAAAGTTTCATCCATGAGAGCATGAGTCCATGTGCCGTACCAGCGCTATTAACGCCTAAGAAAGATGGTACGTGGCGAATGTGTGTAGACAGTAGGGTCATTAATAAGATCATGATCAAGTATCAGTTTTCGATACCGAGGCTTGATGATATGTTAGACATGATGGCCAAACCCACCATTTTTTTCAAGATAGACCTCAAAAGCGGATATCACTAGATACGCATACGCCCTGGAGATGAGTGGAAGATAGCCTTCAAGATGAAGGATGGGTTGTACGAGTGGTTAGTCATGCCATTTGGCTTGACTAATGCACCCACTACTTTTATGCTTGTGATGACCCAGGTTTTGAGACCTTTTATGAGGAAGTTCTTAGTGGTTTATTTTGATGACATACTCATATATAGTACCACTAAAGAGCTGCATCTCGACCACTTGAGGCAGGTCTGTAGTGTCCTGAGTGCGGAAAGGTTATGTGCAAACCTTAAAAAATGTTCGTTGCTGTCTGATAAGGTTGTCTTCTTAGGGGTTCATAATGTCGTCTGTAGGGATGCGAGCAGATCCAGAAAAAGTCAAGGCCATAGTTGACTGGCCTGAACCGCAGAACATACATGAAGTGAGAAGCTTTCATGGCTTAGCCGCATTTTATCGTCGGTTCATTCGAGGGTTTAGCACTATTATGGTTCCCATTACTGATTGCATTAAAAAGGGAGAGTTCATATGGTCTAAGGCCGCAGCTAAGGCATTCAAAGATATTAAGGGCAAGACGATAAAGGCTCCCGTCATGCGTCTTTCAGATTTTTCTAAAGTCTTTGAAGTAGCGTGTGATGCTTCAGGCGTAGGTATAGGAGTACTAAGCCAAGAGGGTCATGCAGTTGCCTATTTCAGTGAGAAACTGAGGCAAAACAAAAGTATTCCACCTATGACAAAGAATTTTATGCGGCAGTGCAATCGCTACGTCATTTGCGTCATTATCTTCTACCGCAAGAATTTGTCTTGTTTTCTGATAATGAGGCTTTGAGGTATTTGAATTCCCAAAAGAAGCTTAACCCAAGGCATGCCAAGTGGGCAGTGTTTCTTCAGGAATATTCATCTGTCCTGAAACATAAAGCCGAGATCGATAACAAACCAGCCGATGCCCTTAGTAGGAAAGTGATATTGCTCAACTCCTTGAGTGTAGAAGTTGTCGGGCTTGAGCAATTGAAAGACGAGTATCCCATGTGTCCATATTTTGAGGGAACATACGTGTCACTCTTAGGTGCCCAACATAGTTCGGGTGAGTTCGTGCTAAAAGATAGTTTCCTTTTCAAAGGAGACCGACTTTGTATTCCCCGCACTTCCCTCCGAGATTTCCTTGTTTGGGAGCTTTATGTTGGAGGTATTGCTGGCCATTTTGGTCAAGATAAGACCATCGCCCTAGTGGAGGATCGATTTTATTGGCCAAGTCTCAAGCGAGACGTAGCCAAAATTTTAGGGCAATGTTGAACATGTCAACTGGCAAAATGGAAGCAGCAGAATACTGGATTGTAGACGCCATTGCCAGTGCCACACGCACCGTGGCAAGACATCAATATGGATTTCGTACTTGGACTTCCCAAGACAATTAAAAAGCATGATTTCATTTTTGTTAAAATGGCCCACTTTCTCCCTTGCTCTAAAACCTCAGATGCGTCCAACATAGCTAAGATTTTCTTTAAGGTGGTGATTCGATTACATGGTTTGCCTAAGACCATAGTGTCTGACAAGGATGTCCGGTTTACTAGTTATTTTTGGAAGACATTATGTCATATGATGGGTATGAGACTCCAGTTCTCGTCTGCAACCATCCTCAAACTGATGGTCAAACTAAGGTTGCGAATCGAAGTCTCAGAAATCTACTACAATGTTTGGTGGGTAAACACATTAAGACTTGTGACTTAGTCCTGTCAGTCGCTGAGTTTGCATATAATAGTTCAGTTAATAGGTCTGCGGGTATGAGTCCATTCGAGATTGTTAGTGGTTATAAACCTATACTACCCATAGATCTGTTACCTATGTCAATTACCAAGAGGACCTCAGAGTCAACCGATGCATTTTCCCATCACATTCATGATTTGCACGCAGAGATTAGGAGGCGAATAAATGCTAGTAATGAACAATACAAAATTTTAGCTGACTTACATCGTAGAATTCAAGAATTTAATGGTTAGGATGATTATGAGGGTGATTATGTAATGGTTAGGATGAGGCCAGAACAGTTCCCATAAGGTACCGTTAAGAAGTTACAAGCACGCAGTGCTAGACCATTTAAGATTCTAAAAAAGATTGGTTCCAATGTGTATGTGATAGATCTTTCACCTCGCATGGGGATTAGTTCAACATTCAATGTGGAGGATCTAATGCCTTGTTTAAGTCATCCCGTAGACCCTAATTTTGTTACAAACCATTGGCCAATTTCTGAATTTTCTTCCCAACCTACACCACCTATGCCTACTATACCTGAAAAAAGAGAAGAAATTGAACGAATTGTGGATGAGCAAATTGTTTCCACTCGGGACGGTGGATTTCAGAGGTACTTAGTGAAGTGGAAGAACAGACCATCATCCGACTGTACATGGTTAACGGAAGAAGAGTTGCAGCGACTAGATCCAGATTTGTTAGAAAAGCACAAAAGTTTTATCTCGCGAGAGTCTAGATCTTCTCAGCTGAGGGGAGTTGATGCGAACACCAGGCCATTCAAAGTATATCACCACGAGGAGTGCATTACCCGTGTTAATGTGGTTAGATGACGGATACGGGTCGGGTCTCTAGAGGTTGAAGACCTTACACGTGTTCGTGACATGTGTAAGTTGCTTAGAGGAGACATTTAGACCGTTGGATCGCGAAGATGGTGTGATCAGACCGTTGGATCGTCACGGCCCACCTTCATTACAGCACCTTCATGGCGCTATCATTGAGGCCCATTGGGCATATTAAATTTTCATTTAGTCTATGAACATTTGATTTATTTAAGTTTTGAGACAGTTTATGCACAATTTTGTGCGAATTTCTTTTTTAAAAAAACTTTTTTTAGTAGGGGTATTTTGGTAATTTCATGTAATTACGAATTTATAAGGGTTGCTCTAAACCTATAGCATGTTATGGTATGTTTATGAAAAAGAAAAAGTGAGCTTTTTGCTTCTAACAATTTCCTCTTCAACTTCCAGTGATTGGAAGAGAGCGTGAAGCCTAGGTAAACGATTTCTCATCCTCTACTTCTTTCTCCTTTTCTCTTTTCTCAAGGTACTCTTCTTTAACCCTATTCTCTTCCTTTTCTCCTAGAATTTTTAGATCTAGAAGACAAATCTTGTTTCTTTTTATCTAAATCATTATATTTTCAAAAGATTATCATCCCCACATAAAACTCATCACCCAAATCTAAATTTGAAAATTTGAAGAACCACCAATTCTTTTCTGAATTTTTCAGATTTCTCAATCCAGGAAATTCCTATTTTTCTGGATTAGAAAATTCACTTGGATCGTTAGACGGACCTATTGCAAGACGAAAGTTCTATCTTTCGTCGGATACAACTAAACTCAGATTTTAAGATTCAATACTTCATGTTTGTGATAGATGGCCATAATCAATACTATATTAACCTTATTTCTTTCTTATTTTATGATGTATAAGGCTGATATCTTATTTGTTTTTTAAGATTGCATAAATCTGCCCCTTTCATATACCATGCTCATTTAAGGTTGGATTAGGTCGTCCTACATCATCCACCAAAGATCCAAGTTAAGCAAGGGCCTAAATATGACCTTTATCAGACAAATTCCAATGGTGGAGGACAACAAAAATCAGAGATTTTACGCCAATCAGTTTGGTGGGAGGATGCCACAAGATTCTAGCTGAAGTTCTTTATATAGAATGGGGGATGTTTTAACATAGGTGATACCTCCATACCAAGGCACGTTCATAAAGGAAAGACAAGTCTTGGATGGCATGTTCATAAAGGAAAGACAAATCTTGGATGGCATCTTAGTTGCAAATGAACTCCTTGACTCAAGAATCAAAAGCAGGTAGGCAGGAATTCTACGTAAAATAGACATGGAAAAGGATAACTGAGAATTTATTAGAAAGGTGGCAAGTCGCAAGAGAATACAAAAGAGAATTACAAGGACGACCAGTCCAAACTTGAAAGATTACATACTCTAAGCTTATCGGACAGACATAGCCGCTCAACCGAGATAAGAGACCGCCCCAATGGTGCCATTCCAAAAACCGACTTCGCATCCCTGTAAGTGTCATTGAAGCATCTGTTGCTTCCTTCAATCCAGAGGCTCCACCATCCTGCGAGAAGCGACGGCCTCCACACCCTACGGCCCAGATTACCTACTCGACCACCATGCCAGTGAATTAGGAGCTCAATCACTGAATTGGGGAAAACACAGTCCACCCTGAAAGACAACAGGAACCTGAACCAAACTTCTCTGGCAAAAGGACATAGCAAAAGGAGGTGGTTCACTGTTTCTTCGCTGCATAAACACAAAGGGCATATGATCACATAGATTGGGATTTCATGGCTTACAACCTAAGAAGAATGGAATTTGGCAAAAAGTGGATTGGGTGGATATCAGAATGTGTCTCCACTGCTTCATTCTCAACCTTGATAAATGGATTGCTGGCCGGGTTCTTTATGAGTTGTAGAGGCATAGGACAGGGGGATCCCTTGTATCCCATCTTATCTCAGTGGTGGCTGAGGTTTTAAGCCTCATCATGGTAAGAGCAGCAAAAATTAGAAGGGTAAAAGGATTTGAAGAAAGAGAATCGGAATTAGAGATATCACATCTTCAATTAGCAAATGATACTTCTTTTATGCGAGGTGTCACTGGAGCAAGGAATCTAAAAGGCATACTATGATGGTTTGATGCAGTATCAGATCTTCGTGTGAACCTCAAGAACAGTGTTGATGGCTGAGGTGGCAGTAGATAAGGAAATAGTAAGAAGGCTGGCCAATAGATTGGGATGCAAGTGGGTAAAATTTACATGCACATATCTAGGTTGCCCATTGGGAGGTAAACCGAACATAACATCTTTCTGGAATCCTATCATTGAAAGGGTAAAGAAGAAACTATCCAGGTGGCAAGGGAGATACCTATCATTCGGAGGTAGAATTACACTCATAAAGGCTGCACCATCAATATACCACTTTACTTTCTCTCAATGCTCAAAATCCCCACAGTGACTGCTCAAAAGATAGAGAGTCTCCAAAGGAATTTCCTGTGGGAAGCAACTGAGGAAGGCAAAAAAAAAAAAAACCACCTCATTACTTTCTCTCAATGTAATCCTCACAGTGATTGCTCGAAAGATAGAGCGTCTCCAAAGGAATTTCCTGCGCGAAGCAACTGAGGAAGGTAAAAATACCACCTCATAAATTGGAAACTATTTGAAAAACCAACTAGGGAAGGGAGTCATGGTATTGGGTGTGCAAAGGAAAAATGTGGGCATTTTTCTGTAAATGGCGGTGAAGATTTGGGGAAGAATCGAACGCATTGCAGAGAAAGGTATACAAAGAAACATGGATCATCAGAAAGGGGATGGTTTCCAGGCACGCATAATATGCAAAGGGGTTCATCTGTTTGGAATGATATTTTCCTTACATGTACATGGTTCTGCCCAGTAAACTTTGGACCGGCACTTGCACGCACTGCACACTCAGGAATCATGAGTGCACATGCTTGTGTGAACTGACAGGAGGTTTGGCAAAGTACTTGACGACATGGCACATGTGCGAGATTCAAGACATAAATGTCTCATATTATACTCTGTGCATGTCCTGGACCAAAAATATTACCAGTCTACTTATCAGGTGGGCTGCACTTGTATCTGAAAATGGATGGATAGCAAGTACAACCAATGGCCCATATGCAGCATACAAATTGGCACTCCTGAATGGATCAGCTTGACTTATCGTCCATGGAATGATTACAAAGGAACATGTGATCAGCTCTTGCACATGTGTGCATGCTGGAACGTGTGCCAGATATTATTTGTTAATTCAGGAAGACACTCTGAACAGAAATATATACATAAAGGACTTAGGCAAGGTTAAATGAAAGAAGTTAGGTCTTCATAAAGGTATTTTGTCATATAAATAAATCATCTTCGTCAAATCTTTGATCAAATCCATGAAGTGTTATAAAATTCTTAGGCCATAGGTGTAATTAAATTATGAATAGGTGCATAACTGTAATTGTAACATAAATATAGGTGTTTGACTATAATTTTCCCTTAAAAGATCCAAGTAACTAGAAGTACACTTAGGGCCTGTTTGATTTCAAGGGAATTGGGAAATACCCTTGCAAAAGTTCCTTATTACCTTCTCCCGTGTTTGAATTTTCAAATGCATTTCCACCTCGAAAATTGGTCCAAAAAAGTTGATTTTCATTTGTGGACCCCACTGTGATGTGTATGACATATCCATACCGTCCATCTATTTTATCAGAAGATTTTAGGGCCTAAGTCCAAAATTGATAAGGGGTAAATACAAATATCAGCTTCAGCCAAAACTTTTAAGCGCCACAAAATTTTTTATACGGCAAACATTAAATTTCCACTGTTTCCTATGGTGTGGTCCACTGGAGCTTTGGATCTACCTCATTTTTGAGTTTATGGCCTAAATGAGGCTGACATATAGGATGAACGGTGCTGATACATCATGTACATCACAGTGGGCCCCATATTCATTTCAGAGCCATCCTCGATTTTAACGCCAAAAGGCTACGCCGTCGACATCAGCGCACAGGAAACGAAGGGCAATTCCCTGGTAAGTAATTATTACTTATTTACCCGGGAATTCCCATTTACTTCACAAATCAAACAGGCCCTTAATAAAGTAGTTTCTCTAACTGCCTTCCATGCTGAGAACTGTTCAGACTGCAGATAATGCTTGCTAGAAGTGTGATCTGGAATAACAAAAAGAAAAGAAAAGAAAAAAAGAAGAAGAAGAAGAAGAAGAAGAAAAGAAAGAAAGAAAGAAAGAAAGAAAGAGAAGGGGTATGTTGAACCCCATCTAACAAGATATTTGGAGTTTTACAAAAAAAATTCTACAAATACCAAGGGTTTAAAGAAGAAACAAAGAGAAGCAAACCCTCCAGCTGAAAATCTAATATCTTTTGGAATAGATGGTGATACCAACGCCACTTGGACTCTATATATAATAATATACATGTATGATGTAACTTGCCATTTTAAAACCTCAAGCAAGCATGCAAGTCAAAGCAACAAAAACACTGCTATAGCAGCTGCATCAATATTTCCATCAGAGTTTGATTCATTGCAAGCAAGTAAAACCCACCATCAGAAGAACAACAGTTCAAATCAAACCCTAAAGTTGGTTGTGAAATGAGTTTAACACTTTTTATGGAATCATCACCCTACAATTTTCCAAAAAAATGGCACTGCTCACAGCACAAGCTCGTGGTTTTTAAAAATATTGAGATATTTTCATCCATATTTCAGTTCCTCTTTACAATCATTATGGATACGGCAAATGTTCAAAATTTTGAACTTAACCTGTAGAAGGGTTTTTTACTTGTAATTTCCGAAGTACTGGGTCTTTTTTCTCAGTATTAGAGACAGAAACAAAATAAATAGCTACCTGTGTGCATTGCCTGGCACCATGCCCGAACTTTCCACAGACAAAGCACGGCTTCTTCCGCTTCTCCTCTGTACAATTTGCCACAATATGACCTTCCTGGCCACAATTATAGCATGTTTCCAACCGGCTATCAGGTGGGTCAAAATACCGAGGTCCACGCTGAAAAGCAAAACAGAAGAAACAGGTACAAAAATAAGCCCTTATTAATTGGTATTTCAGTTTTTTAAAATTTGCAATTGACATGGAAACAGTTTGACTTACAAGAAGCTTCCGTAGCACGACATTATCTGACCTTTCAGCTGCAATGGTTTCCAGAGGTTCTTCTGCTTTTACAAAAGTATCCAATATTCCAATAGCTTCCAAGTCCACATCTTCAACTCTCACGAAGCTCTCTTCTTCCATTATATCATTGTCGAATATTCTAATTGCTTCTGCATCCACATCACTGGGTGTTACTAAACATTGTTCTGCCTTTACGACATCAACCTGAGGGAAAGAGAAAGGTTTGAAGTGTTCATCCCAAGAACTTAGTCAATATCCCAATATTTCCCTTTTCATTCCACTACAATGATTTTATTTTATTTTGTGATGAATGCACTATAATGAATTAACAAAAGAAAAAATAAGAACTCAAAACAAAAGTAAGCTCTGAAAGAACGAGTAACTATATTAATCTTTTCATAATTGCAATTTTATTTACAGCAACTGGCTTGCTTGTACAAAAGTTACAGCATTTGATTCTCTGTCCTTTTATCAAATTGCCAACAGTTGCATGGAGAAAGGGATCTTCTTTAACATCTGAAACAATATGGTGTGTGCGAATGTTTTCTAAGAGTGAGCCAGGCTGAAATTCCAGCAGAAAGGGAGACTTGTACCTTCCGTGCTGCATTCAACACTGATAAAATAATGACTGGATTGTGCAGGATTTCTTCATTTTTTTTTTCACTTTTTCTGCTTCAAATCATGAATTCCAACATTCAGGTTGGCCGCAAATAGTGATTCTCAACATTTCAGCTACGAATTGAAATGTCGATGCACACAATTTGATTAAAAAATCAACCTGCCATCTACGCACCATCTAAGCATGCCCTATGAAAATAAGGGCTCGAAAAAGGAAAAAAGAAAAGGCCTAGAAGTTTCGAAAGTAATGTTAAGAATTTAAAGCAGTCAGAACAGAGTTAAATAATTTGAATTATTGCTGTAGCCATTGATAGATTTCACAAGAAAACCATCTGCTTCTTCTAACACTGGAATAATATTGTTGAAAAAAGCGTGCAAGCGCGCGCGCACGCACACACACACACACAAAAAGAAGAAGAAGAAGAAGATTACAAAAGGGGAGGGAATCTCCAACAACAAGGCAAAGGATATCAGCTCCCATTTTTGCTAGCTCATCAGCTACAAAAATAGATTCCCTGCAAGCATAAGTGAAAGCAACCAAGTAGGGCCTTTGAAGTATTGGGGATAAAGAGGGTTAGAAAATTTGTGGACAGGTTTTTCATATATAATCACATGCGAGCTAAGACAACTGAGAGCATGTAGATGATAGTGGTAGGACGGGAGGTTGGGGGCTAGATACACACTGCAGTAGTGGAGTGTGGATGCCAGATTTACCTTCAAATCCGCAATTTATAGGGGATGCAAGAAAGAGGGTTGGAAATTTTGTGGCGAGTTTTTTCATATATAATCACGTGCCAGTTAAGGCAACTAAGAGTCTGCACTTAAAGAATGTGATTGCCGAAGTGCAATGTGGAGGTGAGGGTGAGGGTGTGGTGTCACCTACATGGCTACACCACATGAGATTATGGAGGCATACCTCTGTGATGAGGCTGTTGAGATGCAATGTTATATCGACGAATTGAAACCACCATGGGAAACTTATGAGGTCATGCTGATGTGCAATGAATGGACGAGGCCGATGAAGTCGTTCATTAAAAATTTCATGGTCTACTATAGAAAGAGGTCCATATTTCTAAAGCTCAACTGATGCCTCCAATAACATTAAGACAGCAAAATACATAAATGGGCTAATAAAGAAGGTGCGGAGTTTTAATGTTTCTCTTCTTTTTTTGTTGCTCTTTCTCGCTTCTGGAGGGTTTTAATAAAGTTTGGTTATCTTTCCAAAAAAAAAAAAAAAAAGGGAGGTCCGGAGGAAGAATGTAGTGCAATTTGTTACGGGCACTGGGAGAACATTTGAAGATGGGAAGGAGTAAATGAAGAGGTACGTCCTACGCTGGACCCCATGCGCAACCAATTGCATTGATTTAATGCTTGAGGCAATAAAGGACAGGCCAGCAGTTAACAGTGTGATTCTTGATGCTCAGGCAATTACAAATTTCATCTACAATCACACCTGACTATTAGCCGAGATGCGTACAAGGTGTCATGGCAATATATTACTGCCTAAAGTGACACAGTTCACCACTAATTTCATTGCCTTACAAAGCCTCCTGAAACACAAGCATAGAGTCAAAGGCCTATTTAATTCTAAAGAATATGCCAATTAGAATTGGAGCGGCAGCGTTTTATTGACAAGGATTGAAGGGATCATCATGAGCAACACTTTTTTGGACCGCATACATAATGTGGCGGCCATTCCGGAGCCCATTTACAACTCCTAAGGATGGTGGATAACGAGACATCCGTTGATGGGTTCATATACAAGTCCATGTGGTACATGAAATACGCCATCAAGGCAAAAGCCCCAAAAGTGTATAAATGGGTGCAGGAAATCATTGATAAGCAGTGGGATAGGACTCTCAAGTACCCAATTAACAAGGCTGGTAAATAATTAGATTTAATTCTCTATATGTTTCAATACTTTATTAGTTGCTTACATGGTATGGACCTGTATAGTTATTTTCTTGACACTAATAAGTAAATATATGCATTATAATGGGATTTCAGCATCCCCTAAAATTTCGATATAAATTTCAATTAATTTCCCAATGTTTTCCTAAAAAAGCAATACATTCCATGATACATGCGATATTTCCCATGCGATACCATATGTTTTTGTATCCCAAGGGTGTGATACATGCATCAATACCGGTATTTAAATCACTCATTCAACCTACAGGTTGTTAGCAATAGCCAATTTGTCTCTTCTTTATTGTTTTAGTCTATTGAGGAGCGTTTCCATCCTTGCAGCCAACCAAGTATACCTCAGGAGGCAAAAACAGTGGCCCCACCATCTCCTTTGACACATGTAATTCCACTTTCCTCAACATATTTGCTTTTTAATGAAAGTGCTTGATATTTAACCATAGTGCCATACACCATCCCTCTTAAAACCCGTAGCACTTGCTCTCACATACTGGCATATTACCGGCGTGAACAATAATCATTTTATCCTGCCCGTTGAATTTGGAAGTCAACCATTTTCTTTTCAACTAGCCATCTGATGGCCACCAACCTTGATGGTTGAGGATCACCCCAATCAATGTGATTTCAGGTTATGTGCCGCTGACACAACAAAGCCCATGATTTCTTTCAAGATCTGGATGGGCACTCCAAATGTATCATGATTGAGCTGCCTGAATCAAGCACTCCCTGGCGGATGTACATTGTAGTCTAACCCATGTTCTAAAACTCGCTGACTTGGCTCGAAACTCATCCAGGTCAACTCAAGCTAGCAAGCTGACTCGAAACCCAGAGTTGACTCAACACTCATCCAAGTCAACCCATCCAAGTCAAACCAAGAACTGGGAAACTCGGTCCTGGGTTTGACTCACAACTCGTCATGTTGACACAATTCACGGGCACTCAAACCAAGTCAGACATTGAGTCACAGTGTGAGAATTAATAAAATGTAAATGGTGAAGGGCTGTGACTTCTCGCACAGACGAACATAACCAGCAAACCAAGTGATGGTTTGTTAACGGTTTTGTATTTTTACTACTTTATATTACTTATATTATTATAATGTTGTTGAAGGTCTATTTCTATTCGTAATTTTCTTATTTTATAGAATATTAAATATTGAATCGAGCAGGGTCGAGTCTTCGAGTCAACCCGACCGGACCGAACATGGAGTCAAGCTGAGCTTTCGGGTTTTTAAGCTATGATCTAACCATCTTTCAATTAGAAAAAATCAGTGTGAAGAAAAATCTCTTGAATTTAGAAAGAAAGTTTCAAACTTTAAATGGAGAAAATAATCCACTTAAACACCCTGTTTCTTCACTTCTATTTTTCTAATCCACATTTTGTATTTTCGCACAGGGTACTTCAATTCCAAGAAGAAGAAGAGTATCCGAATCAAAGCAACCAGCATGAAGAAATCCAATCAGAAAAGGTTGAAATTTCCAGAAATAGATAGAAAAGGGGAAATAACTTCTTACATCTTCCTCTTCTTCAATCTCCTTCTTTCTCTTCTTCTTCTTCTTCACTTTCTCCTTCTTCTGCGATTTCTCCTTCTTCTTCACCTCTCCTCCGCCCGCGGCGATTTCAACTCCATCCAAACGCGACAGAGCCACGGTACCGACACCCGAGGCCGATCGAGAAATAGTCTGCTCGAATTCCACCGGATCCTCGCCCCTTTTCCTCTTCGCCCTCTCGACGATCTCGAGGCTCAGATCCTCATTCGCCTCTTCTTCATCGCTGCTCAGATATCTCAACGACGTGGATTTTTCCAGCTCTTCTTCTTCCACCTTCGCCTTCGTTTTCACTCTCTTTGCCATTTTTTTGGGAAAGAGAAAGAGCTTGAATCCGGAAAAGCTGAAACCCTAAACCCTGAAACAGGAAAATCGATAGAGAGACCCTCTGCTTCTCGTCCGGCGGGCACACGTGTTAATCTGAGACGTGTGTGAGATACCGAAGCTTTCCATCAGGCTACTCTGTTGATATCGGACACGGATTACTGGAGATGGACGCGGATTGGGTACTACCCCGTCTGTCACGAATCGGCGCAGGCTTTATAATGAGTGGCCCACCATGATATTTACGGGTTTATCCAGACCGTCCATTCATTCTGTCATATCATTTTAGATCAAAAATTTAAAAATGAGCCATATCCAATGCTCAAGTATACCACACCACAGGAAGCAGCTCTAATAACGGCACTACTGTTGAAACCTTCTCAGGGCCCATGGTCCTATTTATTTGACATCTAACCTTTTCATGAGGTCACATAGATATAGATTTAGATGGCCAAAAAAAAAAAAAAAAAAACACAAATATCAACAGCATTCAATCCCATATGTGTGGTTTAATTAAGTTTTATATTTATTTTATTTTTTAACTCGTTCACTAAAATAATATTACAAGATATATGAATAGTGTGGACTGCTGGGAGCCCTAGCACCTAAACTCTGTGTCCTATAGGGGTGCACATGGGTCGGTTCAATCTGGTTATGGGATGAAATTTACAATTTTTAGAACTGAAATTGGACTGATAGCACCATAAAACTGAACTATGAAAAACGGTTGGGTTCCAAATCGGTTACATGATTATGGGCTTTTAAAAATCCGGCCCAGTTGGTACGAGATGCATTTATATCCACCGTACATTCACGTTTAAAAATCTATGATTTAAAGTTTTGAAGTAAAAATGTTGTCAATGGAAGGAGACAATTCATATTCAGAGGAAAATTAACTGGATAATAAAAGGCTGGGACGTTTTAATTTTTTCTCCTTTTTTTGTTATCCAATCAGTTGTGAAACCCATCATTTAAAGGGTTTGGATCATTGAACCACAGTCCTTAAATGAAAGAACAAGGGATGATATACCATAGCAAACTCATCCCAAAAAACATTCTTAATACTAGTGGTTGCAACTTTGCAATATCAGCTTCAACAATGGAATTGATTATTTGCTACAACCTTCCAATATAGAAGGAATTCAGAGCTAAAAATATGGTCTGATTAGTAATGTATTGGACTAATAGTAATGTATGGGACAAATAAATAAACAGGAACCGAACCATATCCAACGGTTCTTGGAAACTTGAAACCGAAACCGGAACTAGTGCAGTCTAGAACCGAACCAAACCGGACCGTTGGATCGGTTTTGGTCCGGTTCTACAGTTCTACCGGTTTGATGTGCACCCCTAGTCTCTTGGACCTTGAGCTCTATAAGGCCTTCCATGATGTATGTGCTATATTCACTTGTTAAATTTCTTTCACTGTATTTATTTTAAGGACATGAACCCAAGTACAAAACAAATCCAAAGCTCAAGTATATCACACCATTGTGAAGCCTTCTTAGTGCACACTTATGATATTTTAGGCCATTTAACCGGTCCATAAGGACTCCGACTCAAATGAGGGAAAACATAAAAAAGATTATGATCCAAAACTTCATTGGCCTTCAAGAAATTTTCAATCATGAGCATTCAATCCTTCTTGTTTCAACCACGTGCATTTAAGATAAATTTTTGAACCTCGGGTGGACCACGTATGCTAGGATCACAAACAAGTGACTTATGTTTTCTCATTATATGTTTAGATGCCCAACATTTGAATGGTTAAGATCATTCTATTAATGTGCTTTTAATATCATAGATGAAAATTGGATTATTTTGAAGCCGCATTTGCGTGCCATGCGTCTAATGAATTAATACACTAGAGGCACTTTTGTTACAATTGCAATTCTCTTATCTTTAAAAAAAAAAAAAAAAAAAAAAAGAAAAAGCAAAAAGAAAACATTCTTCCTGCATTACACTAAAATTTCAGCATTTTGTCGAAAATTCCAAACACACCAAAAAACTAAATTTGAAATACTTCGGATTTCATCAGCCTACAATTTCCTATATCCAAAGCTCTCAAATGTAAGCAAAATATATATATATATATATATATAAAATCTTGAAATATACCCATTTACCACAATTTTTAGGTGCAAATGGGGTGTGAGGCAACTACATGACAGTATGTGGGACACGGTGAATTAATACCAAAGGTGGCAACGGGTTTGCCTTGGCTACCCATCCCAGTAGGGCTATTAAACCCCTAAAATTGGGCAGAGGGGTGAGTTGGGCTTGAAATCTTAGCTTTGTCTATCATGTTTGAGACAGCCCAAGGCCAAGGATAACCATACTAGCTCGCTTGCATAATTCAACCATCAAGTTAGTCATATTATATATATAAAAGAATAATTCTAAATATATTTTAGAACATTTTTATTTCACATGTATGTATAGTTTAAAAGTACTTTCAATTGTCATTATGTTTTCACGATAAAAACAACTGTCTTCATCAACTATTGAGCTTTGATAAAGTACGCCAAAGGTCCTCATTTGTATGAGGTCCATTTTGTCCATCAAGTGCATCACCTTGTGTTTGATCTGAGATCAAAATTGGGCTAACTAAATATCTAGGACTTTAATGTGCGAGTTATCATTAAGGAAACGTATTATGTTTCATCATTAAAGTTAGCAAAAATTAGTATTGTAGGTGCTATCCTTTTATGCATTTTTTTTGTGCGGTTGAAAACTTATATTACTAAAGTATTTTTTTAAATACAAAAAAGGATTTTAGAAAAAAGTAATCCTAATTTTTAAGTAAATCAGCAAAAAAAAAAAAAAAGTATTTTCATCTTTATTGGGTTTTCCGTTTGGTAGAGATTTAGTTTAATAAGATAGGTTTTATTCGGATGAAAAAAACAGGTGGTGGATAAAAGGTTGAGCTTTCAGTAAAAAAAACCCCCTAAAATTATGAATTTTAGCCCCCATGTTAGGTGAGATAATGGATTTAAGTGCCCACGTTGCGTAGAACATTTAGACCACCATACATGTTGGATTAAATAACCAGGTGGGTTAAGCTGTACGAAAATGTTGAAACAGGAATCCAGTGGATAAAATCATCTCCATGGGGTGTGGGGTCCACCATAAAATTTATATTCCATTCAATCATCTCATCTCACTCTAGATAACAGGACCAATGGATTCCCCTAAAATAAGGCCATTCGTAGATTCATTCGTGTCACGCGAATTTAGAGTTTTAGGCATGGCTTTACACTGTTCCTTGGTGTTTGATATAATCCAAGCATTATATTTTACTTAATTTTTGGATCCATGGTGGAAATGATAATTCCTACTTGATGGACGGTATAGATCATATATATTGATCATTTTATTTCAAGCTAGACCCACTGCGTGCCTACGTAATTCATACTATCGCAGACCACAAAAAACTCCCCTATAAAAACAGGATCTTCCTGTAGAATCTTCTTCTCTCTAGAGCGTTCCCGAATTCGAGACCGCTACTCGCTGTTTTCCGTTTAACCCTTGCATTCTTTGGATTTCCACTTGTAATGGCGAACGTAGCGCAGATTCCGACGAGTTTCGGCCACGAGCTTAGGGCTTGCCTTCGTTGCAGGCTCGTCAAAACCTACGACCAGGTAATTTTTTATTTTTTTTTTCACTTTCCCTTCTTGCCCCTCTCTTCATTCGATTTTCCATATCGGGACCTTCGTTTTTTCTAGGGTTTGTATTGGTTTTTGGCTCATGATCGAGCCTGCAACAGTCCAGTTCAAAAATCTTCCGTGGGGCCTTCCTGCATTCACGATGGACCGTCGGAAGATCACGACGGTCTTTGGCCCTATTTTTCCTTTGAAATTTTAACAATCTGTTTGTAGGCTGCTGATCGAAATGTTTGCGTTTTTCGATTTTGGAATTTTTGGTGGAATCGTTTGGCCATTTTTGGGTTGTACCGAATCAACGGTCTGGATTACTGAGCTCAAGGCTCGAGGATGCTTTGTGTTAGTCGTGCTTAAGTTCTATCACCTGGCCCACCCAATAGATGGAAACGGTGGCCCCCACCGAGGATGGCACAGGCTATCAGGAACATGGATCCGTCCCATGAGTGGGCTTTCTCCCATCAAATGTGTATCGTGGTTAGATTTCCATCTGGTGTGCCCTGCCATGGATGGACCGTCGCGTAAAAATATTGGAAAAATCTTACCCATCTGAGTGCCTCCTGTTAAATGTGGACTGGTGGTGATTCTGTTTTGGAACTGTATATTGTTAAGGCCATTGGTTCGATGGTTAGGATTTTTCAGTGGATGCAATTTTTTTTGCATAGAGGCCATCAAAGGTATGCCTGGTAGATTGACTGTCTGGATCATCTCAAGAGACAACCACTTAGGCCCCATCCATGGATGGGCCTTCTTGTGGACCAATTGAATGTGTTTCGACTGTAATGGGGCGGCTCATTTGGACTGCTGTTTGTGGATATTTTTTTACAATGCATCTTATTATTATTTTTTGGTTGGTTGATGGTGCAGTTTAGAGAATCGGGCTGCGAAAATTGCCCATTTTTTAACATGGATAATGATCATGAGCATGTCGTTGACTGCACTACACCCAATTTTACTGGGTATGTTTTATTCTAATGTCTACAATTCTGGTCATCTCTTCTTACATTGTTTCTTATCTTTACAATTTAATTCAAGTTAAGATGTTCAGAGACCC